>CAWUFW010004646.1:0-1495319 GCA_963921515.1 Calotriton arnoldi | reverse complement strand
AGTTTCCTCTAGAGTTTCCTGTAGTGGTAATATAAAATAGAAAGAAGACATTTATCACTTTATAGGTTATGTATATTATTTATTAAAGTGTTTTACTTTTAGTATTATTTCTTTTAATTTAGTTTACTTACTTTTGATAGAGTTAATTTTTTGGTATATGTTGATCTTCTTATATCTGTAGTTGAATTCCTGTAGAGTTTCTCCTTCTTTAGTTTTCTTTCTTTTGGGTGTGAAATAGGAATGAAGTTTAACTGTTTATATAGTGTGTTGGATGTTGTAATTTCGATTTTATTGGTTAGTTTGAATTTGCAGTTTTTCTATTGGTTTATTTGTATTTTTTTTTAAATGTTTTGGTAGTTAGTTTCCAAATAAGGAAAACGCTAATTAGTAGTAAGTTATGTATAATTTTGTATATATTTTTAAATAGCTTTTGTTATGTATTATATTATAAAATTGAATTGTAATAGTTATATTTAATATTATTAATGTTTAATGTAGTAATGTTGTTAATAATATTTTAGTAATTTTATTGCTGTGTTAATTAATTTTTTAGTGTAGTAAAATAGTTATTGTCATTTATTAATTTAGTATTGAGGTTTTTAGTAATGTAATTAATTTTATGTAGTTTTATTTTTATATTTATTATAGTTTTATATAGTCGATATATTTAATTTTACGATATTAGTGTTGTCGATATTTTTGTGTTCGATATTTTTACCTAGTTAATGTATTTTAATGAAGTTCGATATTTTAGAATTTCGATAAGTATGTTAGCAATATTTGTGAAATAGATATTTATGTCCTTCGATATTGTATCCTCGATATTTTTGTAATTATTTAAATAGGTATATGATGTCGATATTAATGTTATCGATAATTTTGTATCGATATAATTGTAGCTCGATAATATGTCTTTCGATATTTTGTCAGTGATTCGTTACATATATGGGGAGGTTGAAGTCGCCTCCCATGATAATGAGGTCATTGCTAGGTATTTTGCTCAGGGGGAGGGTTAATGAGTCCCAGAACTCTGGATCGTCTGTGTTCGGGCCATATACGTTGAGGACATGGAAGTGCCCGGTGTTTTTTGTGAATTTAGAGAGGTGATAGCATTTTCTAACATATTTAAAGGCCCCACAAGAATGACTCAGGGCAGAAGAAACTTGTTCTAAGACGTAACACTGGGATGTGCGTTTGCTTTCTGCCTTGGCAGGCCAAAATACCTTGATACCTACAAATACATTTCATCTGTTCCGCGGCCCTGCCTGCTGCCTGTGTTTTCTTTGTGTCACTCTGAGGAGGGTTGGAAAGTTATTCCCCAACAGTACCAACTTACAGCATTGGGAAGTTGTGCTTAGACAGTCCACGTTGTCTCGGATGAAACAACACTTGTCCCTTCTTTCTGATGATGTGGGACTACAGTACTTTTTGGTTAGATTCCCGAAGACCATGCCAAATGCTTTCTGCATGCTACATACAATGAAGTGTTGACATCTCAAATGACATCAGAAGTGGCCAACAGGAATAAAACCTGTGTGCAGACTCCATTCACCAACAATAAAATCAGCAAACAGTGGCAGGGTGGCCATGCAGAAGGGGCATTTTCTTACAGATAGGAGGTCTAGAAGTCTAGAAGTGAGACTTAGAAAAGTCCCAAGCACAGTCTTGTCAGGAATTTGAATGACGATCACCATAATTATTCTTTATATGTATTTATCCTTTTGGATTGTAAATGGATTGATGGTAGGGGTGAGGGGAGACATTTTACAGATCATAAAACAGACACAACACGCCCTTTTTTAACATTTGCTCACAGATCACAATTTGTGTATCAAACACACCTAACATCACTCCTAAGACGAACAATAGAAAGAGGTGATTTTGAGGCATTTTGTGTAGTTCATGTGCTTCTCCTTAGCCAGCAAAACATGTTACAGTGTGAACCGCATGAACCACAGCAAGCAAAAGCTGACCTACGAAATTTTGCAGATGCCTCTCTGCTTGGTTCGGACTGGTTGCGTTCTTGTTTTGTGTTATGGCTTCTTGGCTCCCTACCTTAGAGATGGAATAATTCAAGCACCTGATTCATAGATGACACTTTGAGGAGTAGCGCATGATGATTGAGTCTTTTAATTGTGTTCCGCTCCATTGCAACATAGATAGAATGGCGTAATACAAATACGCATGCATCTTCTGAATTACGCGTCGACTGGTACACTGGATTCAATTGTCTATCATTGGCATTGGTGCTTACGTTTGTTTCTGGCAATTGTGGTGTAATGTATATTACTGACCGATTTTCAAAAGTTTCTTTGAAGAAATAAAACCTTGCAAATACATTTTGGAAATAGGTTTGTTCACATTTGGTAAATAGAATCTGCGCATTGTGTTGTGCCTTTAAGTGACTACAAAGTTTAACTTATATTAGAAAGTAGCTACCATATTTTATAGGCAGGAAGACGCGTGTCGATAATGAGGACGCGTCGGGCCAGATTGTTGATAAGCTAGAGTTAACAGAATTTGAGTTCATCAGCTGTGGTTTAATTAAAACGAGTCAGAGTGCAAACACATCAATGAATTCCTCATGCCTGTTAATATATTTGAATGGTATGAATCCATTAACTAAACAAATTACCGAAGACTGTCTTCTGTTTCTTTTAATGGGTTCAGAAACTTTTGTACTTGATAGTAATGTCAGAACTAATAATCACAACTTGGCAACATTTTCTGGGCTGCCAGAAAGATTCAGTCATTCATGGCAGAAGAGAGGGCATTAAGAAACGTCGAATGATCAAGCTTCGCTAACTGAACTCCCTCATTTGTGGAATTACATTTTCTGACACTTTTTATGCATTACCACCATGTTTAATGCATCTATTGCCTCATATTGTATCTGTGCTGACAATTCTAATTCCTCTTTCTGCCAATATTCAACAACCAAAATAGCATGAACAATCTCCCTGCAGAATTCCATCTACTCAGTTGTTGAAAAAATGCGGGTAAGTTCAGGCTGCTTGGCATGGGATAATTGATGCTGAAATGCAAATAGTTTAAAAGCTGGACCCGAGCCCCTTGGTTTCTCAAGAAGCGCTGGAAGTTGACAGCCTTGGAAAACTAAAGTGAAAGTCGAGGAAACCTGTAGCAGAAAAACAAAGCACAAAATGGAGGCACACGCACAACTGATGAAAATGAAAGAAAATTGTGAAACCTGTGAGGTTGAAAACGATTGCACAGCTATAAAAATTACAAGAAGAATAAAACGAGCATGGATCACGTTAAAAATCATAGGAAATATATACCATATATAATATAATGCAAGCAATAGGAGCGTGTGCCCAGTGTGCCTCAAATAGTGGGCTGTTCAGTTGTGTGTTTTTTTACTACTAACAGTACAAAGGTGATCGAATTGCTTCCCAATGCAAAGGTTAACATAGGCAATCACAAAAGGATGCACAATTCAAAGGTTGAAATAAACAGTCACGGAAGGAGGCACAGCATCTGTTGTTACTAGTGCTTAATTTGAGGCAGGGGCTGCAGGATTTGCCCACCAGGACTCACTTTCGGGAACTGCCACTTATTTTTCCTCATTAGACTTTGACTCAGACAAAGAGAGAGAGAAAAACACGCAAGGGAGAAAGGAGCGAAGAAAGACGGAAAAAGTGTGACAGAGACAGAAAAGATGAACCAGCGAGAGTGAGACAAATAAGCAGGGAGTGCCTGGTGATGAATTAAAGAGGCGAGAGGTGGAATCAAGACTACTTAGCCATGGAATTCAGCTTGCCAACGTTCAATAGCACCGGGCACAGACTTCTATCCAAAACTATGGGGCCCAGCACTTATTCTTTTACCAATTAAATACTGGTAGGTACTAATACAGTAGACTGAATGTTTGCTAATAGCAGCTTCTGCAGAAGAGCCAGGAAGGAGAAGGAACAAAATAATGGACATTAAATGGGACACTTCCAGCCGCGGCTGCAGCAGGTAAGAGCGGTGGGTGGTGGGGGGATTTCGAGAGACGACCACAAAGGAAAATTAAATAAATAATAAATTTTCCCTCATGGACGTCTCTCGAAATCCCCCAGCCAGCCCCACCGCTCTTACCTGCAGCGGCCGCGGCTGGTTAATTCTATTAAACTATGTCGGACTAACAACAGTAGGGCAAGCGTTAGGCATGGGCAGTGTGGGCAGCTGCCCAAGGCCCCACACTCAGCCCACCAACATGGGCCTCGCACCAGTGCACCACACCCAGGACACTGCACCTCAGTCCTCTCCTGACCCATGGCCATCCAATTTAGAGATAGTTGTCTCATTGTAATTGTGCCCATGAGGGAAGACTCCCATGGGCCTCTTCCAGGGGCACAACTAGACCTGACCTTTACGGGGGGGGGGGCTGACACACCAAGCAATGGAGGTGGAGCTAATACTTAAAACTATTGGAAGCAGACTTATCCTCATAGCCAATACAGCTAAACAGTGACAAACTGTGAATTTTAAACATGTTGAACATACCCAATACTATTAGAACAAACATGACTGTGTGGATTTGACATTTATAGACTACCTACACAGAACTTTAAAGGAGGGGTTGCGAGAAATGAATTAACAAGCAGGTTGAACAGATTTCAGTACAAATCACATGAAAAAAGTTTTCATAAAGTTATTTCGAAATATTGGCCTTTTTTTCAATTTCTCGGACAATTCCTTCCTAGCAGGTTGATGTGCTAATTACGTATTTATTATTGCATGTATAGAAAAGTGCTTTTGCCTGACTGTTGACCAAAGGTATGTTTACAGCCTGCTCATCAGGATGTTGCAGCATATGCTTGTTAGACGCTGCACACATGAACAGGTCTCATAAAACTCAGTGTATTGGGTTAACACACCTGGTTGGGTTTTATGACTAGCAAGTGACAGGTTTGATTCCTGATTCGTCGTTCATTCCTCCTGAAATAGACTGAATACCACTCAGTGTGCAATATTATAACATGTTATTTGCCCGGCCATGAATCTGCACTATTTTAAACATAACATAATTGTTTTTAGGACCCCACATTGAGCAGTGATCATATGTAATGCATGATTGAGCTTCATCCAAGCAGTAAGCCGCCAAGCTGGTGCTTTGTCCTCTGTCTACGTTACTCTGGAAAAAACAAAAATAGTGTCTCATAATAACATACATTATAAAAACCAGCTTTCAATTCTCTTCTAAAACCCACAGCACATACAGTATCAAAACCACTCAAATATATCAGTTCTATATCTTCAATGGGCAATGTGCTTGATAAAATGCGTAATTTGTTACTAACTACTTCAGGACGCCTTCTGGGAGAATGACTACAGTCTCTATAAAGGTGGTTCTTAAATGTCTTTAAGTAATTAAACAAAAAAGTGGGATGTACACATTGAAACATTGGAACATGTTGTGCACAAAGAAGTGTGTTTTCCTTGTGTAATGCTTTTGTATTGGTAACCTATTATGCTCAGAGTTATGCCGCATTTGACAGGCCCTGGTTTAGTTTGACAACAGAGTTAGGATTCACAAGTATTGTGCTGCCAAACTACACTGGTTAGAAAGGCACGACATAGTGATGCAATACCTGTACAAGGGAAGTGCTGCTGTTCCACTGTACTGCCTCTCCAGACACCCTTTCAGCAATTTCTACATCTGCCTGCAGGAGATTGGCATCCACGGGCCTGCTCTCCACTAAATCTGTTCCTTGCTGACAGGCAGAACAGAAGCCGTCAGCCTGGCTCCATACTCATTGGAAACTTACAAACTTGTCTGTGGAGTGCCACAAGGCTTGCTGCTCAGCCCTACCCTCTTCGATGCTTACATGCTCCCTCTAGGCAGAACCATCCACAACCACAACATCAACATCCTCTCCTTCGCCGATGACAAAATATCTCTCTCGGACAAGACCCACAATTCATGGGAAAAGTTCACAGCCTGTATAAGCGAAGTTGCCAACTGTATGATGTCAACTGTCTCAAGCTAAACACCGACAAGAAAGAAGTCGTGATTTTCAGCAAGAACACCTTACCATGGGACTCCACCTGGTGGCCAGCCAACCTTAGCCCCACAAGCACGCCAGGGACCTCAGGTTCATCATTGACATCAAACTGGACATGACTGCACAAGTCACGCCATCACTGCATCCTACTTCTATGCCCTCAACATACTGAGCAAATCTTCAAATGGCTCCCAAGCAACAACGGAAAGACTCACACGCATGCCATAGTCACCATCAAACTGGACAACAAGAACACCCTATGTGCAGAAATCAACAAGCAACTCTCCGGAGGACTTCGAAATATCCAGAACTTGGTAGCTAGACTCACCCTAAATCTCCCACGCAGCACCCACATCACACCACACTTCATGGAGCACCACTGGCTCCCGATACCCAAAGTCCTTATTGACTCTTTCAAGCCAATACACATCAGCCCCACCTACCAAAACAGACAAATCTCCTTCCACAAACCCCCTGCTCAGCTGGACTCATACTCTCACACATCCCACACATACATATAAATGGATCCGGAGGCCAGGCATTCTCCTAGAGTCTCTTCCTTTTCTTGAGTTTCGCAAGAAACTGAAGACATGGCTCTTCGAATAGCCCCGCCTGCCCTAGGTGGAGCTAGAAACTTACCCTGTGGATAATGTGCTCTACATCTATATCTGTGATGGGTGCATAATGCCCAAGTGCTTCATCCTAGGTAGGTATTGAACCAAAGTATTCCAAATCTTACAAAATTACCTATTTGTCTATGCCAAAGTGTCTGTAATTTTCTATAGAACGAGCTTCTGTCCAAGTTTATCAAACTAGTACATAATGTTCATATATTTATTTGTGTTAAAAAAATTAACCAAAACCCGGATGCAAGAGGTTACATTTGTGCCGTAAGGTAAAATAACAGTGAAGAAGACGCTTGACCATAAGAAAGTTGTTTCCAAGTGTAAAGCATTTGTAATATGAAATCTGCTCCAGCTCTCATGAGTTTTTCATTTTAAAAAGAAAGACCTCTACCTATTGGAGTTTGGCATGACACATTTCGTGCTGGTCCATCCACTGAGGACAAAACAAATGGGGAGGGGGTCCAAAAAAGTAAAAATAGTGATGTTTCTCAATTTAATTCTTACAGGAAGCTGTTGACGGAGATAAAAAAAAGTCAAATGGAATTACACCAAACTTGACATGAAAGTAGAATTTTCTCCAGAAAGTAACTTTGCTTAGTTTGGTGTAAATCTGTCTAGTCGAGTTTGAGAAATTAGAAATTGAGAAGTGGTTTTGTGGGAATCAAATTGAGCCATTATGTCAATTAAGCATTGAAGGATAGACTTATCTAGACCTTTGGTTCATGGATGGTCTATGAACCTGGGTTCGCAAAGCATCTGAAAGAACCAAATTTAAAAACAAATAATAATCACACCCAATTGGACAAGCATCTTTTTCTCCCATTGTCCATTTTGGGTCTGCAATCTTAAAGCTGGGTTCACTGACCAAACATACTCTCACTTGCTAGCTGCAACTTAAGCAAAAATATTCCAGCTTTCATCACAGGACATGGGGACCCAATCCTGGCATCCCGAAATAATGAAGGAGGGTAAGGGTCAGGGCTAACATCCCCTGACCCACTGCTTCAGGTGGAAGGCCCCAAAGGGAACCACCATATTATTTATTTTTTAAATTACAATTTTGCCACCCGTTGTCATGAACCCTCAGCAAAAACTCATACACTTTTGTTGGACATTTGGTGTGTGAATTATGGTTTTCATGGAATTCCTAAACAAAATGTAAGAGAGTTTCTGTTTTAATGTGATTATCTCTCTCTCTCTCTCTATATATATATATGTATGTATATATATATATATATATATATATATATATATATATATCTGTAGTTTTACGTACCTTAAAGATATCACCATAATGCAAACAAAGTCAGAGTTGGAGATTTAAACCCTGATTTTGCGATGTGCATAATTCGAGTGACAATTACAGCAGCCGGTAATTACTGCTACCCTGGTGTGGCTTATTTACCGGGTGATGTAACTACCTTCTTTTCTGAGTTCTCCTCTTCAGAATGAGGCCTAACATGTGGAATCCGCATTTACTTCACCAAGTACTGAAATTTGAGCACTGATTTATGAGCATTTTCTTCGGATACATTTCACTGGGTTTTTCATGCTGAAATCTGTAATGGGAAAATTGCACACTATAGTTATAGATACACAATTCAGAATCCAATCGGTGCACAAACCTCTATTTGCGCTCTGAAGGAAATTAAAAACAGAACTTGGAATCAGGGCCTGAGTAAAGTCTGTAAAGTTGTAGAAGGTAGAGATATGCTATGTTAACAGAACATTGTTCATGTCTTTGTTGCTATTATTATGGCCCAGTAGTGCTATAGGGTACAAGTATATTGTAGTGCATTTCAAATGTATTTTTATAAGGCTTCATTACTCTTAATGAGATGCTGAAGCTCACTGCTCTGTGAGAGTGCTATAAATGGAGTGTGTTTGTCATGCTACCTATAAAGGTTGTGTATATGTTGTGCATTATATTCAGAGAGTGATCTTGCAATGTGTTGTCGCTAGAGGTGGAAAAGTCAATAAACAGGAAGAGCCAAGCCAGAGCTGAGCTAAGCTAATGGCCTGGCTCAGATCTTAGAGCCTGTGCACTAGCGGAGCTCTGAGAATGTTTGCTATGTAAATCACGCAACAAACATCACATAAAATTTGACAAAGTTATGCAAAAAAGTGTATTTCATTAACACGTGAAGCTTTAACATTAATATATCACATTATAGCACTGCACTGAGAAGTACTTATTAAAATATATGAGGGGAAAAAGAGTTTTTGTGAAATATAATATTTGCCTAAGATCACACAATTTAACAGATGAAGTTGTGATTTATCAAGGTTTTCTGGTTTCACTTTGTACATATCAGCCACGAAATGGGTATCTCTTTGCCTTTCCTTATGTTAAGGCTGCATTTTTTCTCTACGTGACCTCTTAATTTTTTTTTCTAATGTAATATCGTCTTGGGCCTCACAAGCACTGGGAAAGTGCTATAAAAATGACAATATAACAGTCTTGCTCAATTGCATTATAAAACATAGGTATGCATGTTATTTCCCTTTTAAATGTTAATCTGTGACAAGTAACTGCTGCAGTGTGTTTGTCAATGGGGAGAGTGGAGAGATATGCTAATGCGGCTTTTCATCTATCCCCACAAAGACTTTGACACCTTGCAAATGGGCTGAAGAGAGGTCCACCACAGAAAGCACAAAAACATTTTTGTTTTAAAAAACAAAGCCTCCTCCACTGAGACTGAGGCTGCGGCTGCCTGGGCTACAGAGCACGAGGAGGTGGGGGAGGCTATAGCCCTTTTAGCCCAGTGGGCGTTGCTTGTCTGGGCCTTGCAGCCATGGTATAACACATCGAGAACTAGGGAAGGGGGGACCTCCTATGAGCCCCTCCTATGGGCCCAGTTGCAAGGAGGCACATTCTGCAGGTTTGTCCTGCAATCAGGCCTCCTGCCCTGCTGCCTATACAGATGCACCACGGGACACTCATCGATCAACAGTTTTGACCCCCTCAGCAACTCTTATATATTTAGCCCTTTATGAGCTGTTAAGAGGTGCTCGTAGGTGGCTTTGAGGGAGAGGCTGTAGCTCAGGATGATTGTGAATAAAGCAGCTTCAGGAGCAGGGTCGTATTGGTATGCTAACAGCCCTGAATTTGTCACCTTCTATGTAAATTAGAGGGGCCTCGCACATTCTCTGTTTGTCCGGGACCCCCAAAATCCTAGAACAGTCCCTGAACAGCAGTGACAAAGATTGCACTCATTGATTATTTTGGAGCTCATTGTTAAGTGGAAGACACATTTAGAGGCCTTAAGGCCTCTTTAAACGGGAGTGAAGCACTCTGGAAGACTGGAATTTTTAGAGACATCAGCATCTGTACATTTTTACACGGATCTGGTCTCGGAGAGTAACAGCAAAAGACGATGTACTCAATGTATGAGTGGTAAAGCAAGCTTGTTATTACGCATGCATGCCCTAGTTTGCTAAGACATTTGCACTGGGCAAAGCAATGCAAAGTAGTGAAAATTGTGCATGCAATTTACTTTATAACTTAGGAAAGCTGCCCTCTTCTCAGTGAAAATATTGCTTTGCATCACTTTCTGTTGCTTTTGCATCAAAGGGCCTTACTGGGGCAGATCAGCACAAATACCCATGGCTTTTCATGCATAGCCTAATCTACTAAGATAGGCAGATGGGGCTTTGCATCAAATACTAATGACCACTGGCAGGAAGCATTATATGCACCATAGCAATTAAAATAAACAATGCACTTGTTACTTTCAGCAACTGCACAAATTAAGGAGCAGTCACACATTTATTACTACAGTGGGAATTAAAATTCAAAATTGTACTTTTAGAAACCCCCCACCCCACCCCCCTTTCTTTTCTTTGCTATATACAGATCGGATTAAACTTTCCATAAAGGAGCCAAAGTAGACGAACATTTTTTGGAATGTGTCTTACAAATTCGCTAAATGCTGCATTAAGAGACCAAGAATGCCAGGAAGGTCCTGGCTTGGGGAAAAAAAAGAAACTGAATTAACTTGTACGGGACAGTGTGATTTGGAAGCTAAGGAGTTCACACTAATTTGTTTTCTCTTGAATTGAGGACTACCAGAGTGCCTCAAAGGTCTAGTTGGCTGGCCTCCTGATCAGAGCCTAAGAGACAGAAAAGGCTCCAACCATCTTGAAACCGTCCCTGGACCCAGTCTCAGAGAGTCATATCCCCCCAAGTGGTGCTGCTCTAGTCCTGGACACTTGTTTGAGGTGTTAAAGGTGCCAAGATATCTAAAATCCAAAACTTAGGAGTGAAACATTTTTGGCTAAAAACAGCTCCTAGAACAGAGAGCAGACCAGGACTAAACTGCTTGTCTATCCACCCAAGGTGCATCGCCGGTCGTCCTGGCTTTGCGGCAGTTCCTGCTACATTTCTCTCCACAGTAGGAAATCCTGTTCAGCGGTCCTTCGCCAAAGGGGTATGTGGCCTAGTGGAACTCTCATCGACTAGAGTCTCGTCCTGCTGGAGATGTTTGACTTCCAAAAAAGAGACTAAGTCCAAACAAAGAAATCTTCACCGCAACTTCATCCAGTGGCTCCCCAACTATCACTTCTCCTCAGACACAACCTGCAGCCTTGCCCTGTTTAACTTTACCTTGTAATTGTAATTTGTAGAGCGCCTAATCACCGTCAGGTCTCTAAGCGCTATGAGAGAGCCCTACCGTAGCACATGGTGTGGTTATGAATGGTTAGGTTGTGCCCCAGGCTTCCACAAAGAGGAGTGTTTTTAACTTCTTCCTAAATGGGAGGAGGGCGTGTTCCTTACGAAGATACTCCGGCAGCTTGTTCCACAGTTGAGGAATTAAGGTCGAGAATGCTCAACCTCCTTTGGAGGTCATGTTAAAATGGGGACAGGCCAGCAAGCCTGCCTCCAAGGAACGGAGTGACCTGCTAGGCGTGTAGTTTACCAGACGGTCTTTAATGTAGGTTGGGGCCTGGCCATAAATGGCTTTGTGCGCGATGCAAAGGCCCTTAAACCTGGTTCTATGCCTGACTGGAAGCCAGTGCAGCTGACGTAGGAGGGGGGTGGCGTGGGCCCTCCTAGGGAGTCTGAAAATTAGTCTGGCGGCATCGTTCATAATCACCTGCAATCTGGCAAGCAACTTTTCTGGAAGGCCAATGTACAGTAAGTTTCCGTAGTCCAGTTGTGACACTATGATAGCCGATACTGCCATTCTGAGTGTTGCGAAGGAAAGGAGGGGATCTAGTTTCCGTAATTGCCTTAGCAGACCAACACATGTTCCTACTACAGCAGATACCTGGTGGGTCAAAGAGAGCTTGGCATCAATTTTGATGCCCAGGCTTTTTACGGCCTGGGCAGGTTCAGGATTTGCGCCCAGCTCTTGTGGCCAGAAGAGGTCACTCCAGGGATTAGAGTCTGTGGTGATGGCCAGTACCTCGGTTTTATCAGGATTAATTTTGAGGAAATTGGCCATCATCCAGTTGACTGTAAATTTTAAAATATTTTGCATTCGTGTGTGGGCAGCAGGGGAGTTGTCTATCTGGATGATAATTTGGGTGTCATCAGCGTAGTTATAGACCTGGCACTCCATGTGAGTCAGAGCGGCCACCAAGGGCTGGAGGTAAGCATTGAATAAGAGGGGGGACAACGCCGAGCGCTGTGGGACCCCACACGTGAGCTTGCCGGCATCAGACACCTGGTCGGCCAACTGTATTCTCTGTAATCAATCAGTTAGGAAGGACGTGAGCCATTTGAGAGCCGTACCCTGGATGCCCAACTCCGAGATCCGCGACAAAAGTTGGACGTGATTGACCGTATCAAATGCCGCGGATAGGTCTAGCAGGACCAGGGAACTTGGCTTTTTGTTATCGGCCCTGAGTCTAAGTTCATCCGTTACTGCCAGCATTACCATTTCCGTACTATGATGGGCCCTAAAACCTGCCTGATTAGTTTGCAGAAGTTGATTTACTTCTAAGTGATGTGACAAGGATTTCAGCACGTGCTGTTCCAGCACTTTTGCCTGGAAAGGGAGCTGGGAAATTGGCCTAAAATGTTTAAGGTTCTTCACGTCTGCCCCTGGTTTTTTCAGAAGAGGGATGACTCGTGCTTCCTTAAAATCGGTGGGAACATGGCCAGATTCAAGAGACCGATTTAATAGCATGAGGACCTCGCTCTCTATCCCTGGGAGTGCCAAACTGAAAACCCTAGGTGGACAGGGGTCCGCAGGTGACCCTGACTTAACCCGGCTCATTAGGAGGGTCAGGGAGTCATGATTACGCTTTGGGAATACAGTGAGCGGTTTATCGTAAGCATGTGGCAGGGGGGCAGATGCTAGGGGACAGTGGACAGTAGGAGTGAGGCAGATCTCTGTCAGCAGGGCCTTCACTTTTTTTAAGAAGGATTAAAATTTGTTACAATCTTCAGAGCTGGTGGGGGGCTTCCGTTCCTGAGACTGCCTCAACTCTTTTAGAATCCGAAAGGTCTCCTTTTGTGTATTGTCAGCGGTCCGAATCCTAGTTTCATAATATTCTGCTTTCCTTACAATAATCGCTTTTTTATATACTGCGAACATTGTTTTATATTTAGACAGGGCGCCTGGGTCGTAGGTTTTACGCCAGGCTCTCTCGCACTGGCGTAGGGTTTGTTTCTTGATTCTTAGAGCCTCATTGAACCAAGGGGCCCCTTTGCCTTTGTTCCTCACTCTTTCCCTACGTGCAGGGGTTACAGTGTCAATGGCGTCCTTCAGCCTCATGGAAAGGGAGGCACTTTCCTGGTCAAGGTTTCCCTGTGCTAGACTTAGGGGGGCTGATTTATGTAGAATTTTAACCAGGTCATCTTCTCTTATTTTATTCCATCCCTGCAGCACTTTCCACTCCGGGGGGGAATGGACTGCTTGTTTTGTGGGTGGAAACAGGCCTCTGATTAAATGATGATCGGACCGGGCACAGGGACTAATATCTATTAAGCTAGCTAATGGGTGGGACGTCCAGACCAAATCAAGTGTGTGTCCCTTCTCGTGGGTAGGGGCCTTCACCAGTTGTCTGAGTTCCAGGGAGACCAGTGCCTCCTCCAACTGTTTGGCCTGGTTATCTTTGGGTATCTGATCCCAGTGGAAATTGAAGTCCCCCATCACCAGGATACATTGAAACCGGGAGCGGATATCGTTGACTAGTTCGGTGAAGAGCTCAACAAATTTGGGGGGCGTTCGAGGAGGGCGATAGACTACCATAATGATTAGGCAGGTGGTCTGGGAGCAGATCTTGGCTCCCAAAACATCTGCCCCCTCGATGCTTTCTGCGCATATGGTCTCGGTCTTTAGCTGTTGGTTAAGCAGGATCGCAACCCCCCCCCCCTCTAGTGCTGCCTGGTCTATTATAGCAAAGGGCAGTATAGTTCGGGGGCAGGGCTGCTACCAAGTCCAGAGCTGAGGAATCCTCGAGCCATGTTTCAGTGACTCCTAGGATGTCTAGGGTGTCCTCTTGGAGGAGTGAGAAGACCTCAAGATTATGTTTCTGTAGGGAGTGGGTGTTAAGGGTAGCCACCCGTAGTCCCTGTGGGCTAGCGGGCCTCGTCGTTCCGGCTGGATGAGGTAGGGGACCTGGGCTATCTATGATCGTTTGTGTCCTTAATAGTCCTTCAGTCCTGAGTACATCTGCTTCTCAAGCAACTTTTTGTCTAAATATCTTCTAAGTCCAAAGGTAAGTGACGACAGGGCCCAATACACTTTGTATCTGGCCCGCACTCTATCACAGTCAGCTATATTTTTCAAATTTGGCCCAGTCTTGTGCGACTAGATGACTGCAGTTAGCACTTTGATCTTTTATGTGCCCATTTGTACCTTAAACTTTAGAATTTCAGAACTCTTGTTCTACTGATTGGATTTTTGTGTCAGATAATTTATTAGAATGTACTCTATTTTTCTAAATTGGTGAGAGATTTTTCTTGTGTTGTGCTTTCACTTTATTACTGTTTGTGTGCTGCATAAATACTTTACACATTGCCTTTAGGTTAAGCCTGACTGCTTTTGTGCCAAGCTACCAGAGGGTTAAGCACAGGTTAATTTAGTGACTTTTGTGGTTCACTCTGACAGGGATTGTGGATGAGCAGGGTTAACATTCCACTCAATCAACAACCCAAATTTCTCACAGGTTCCCCCTGGGAACATCTCCCCAATTGAATAGGGAGGGGCCAGAAGTCGCCCCCACCCACTAGCTAGTGCCAGGCATAAAAGTGCATCTCCAGGACCCTCTTCAGAACACTTCCTAGACCTGTGAAAGATCCGAAGAGGAGTGGGCTTACTGGCTGTAACCTGAGAGGACCCTGAAGGACCTGCTCCCTCTTGTACCCAGGACAAAGAAGGTCACTGTAAGGCTGAGGTGGCTGACCTCTTGTGTGGTTAAAAGGGAGACAACAAGCTTCAGAAAGACTTTTCCTGAAAGTACCCAGCTGACAAGTGGCTACTGGACCTAGATCTTCCTTATTTTTTATGTTGAAGCTGCTCACTCCCATACTTCTTTTTTCAAAACTAGCATTCTGAAACAAAAGCATTTTCCTTTTACATATGCAATTACTAGCAAAGAAAATTAAGATTCTTTAGGTATCAGAGTAGTCTGTATTCACCAGCTTAGGCAACACACTTTTATAGTGGAGGCCATGCAGTCAAGGCCATTACAAACATTTGCAAACCCATAATCCTTTGTACAATATGTGTATACTCAGAATTACTTTCACTATCTGTAACTCTACTTTTTCATGCTCACATTAAAAGTGCCTTTCTTAAACGTATTAAGTATTAATCAAAGGCATTTAGCTATTGTTACATTATGTTTCTGGAAAAGCATGCACCTTAACCCGGCCGGCGCCCTTCACGTCAGCGTGCCTCCATTTTGCTTGACCAAACATTGTCTATGGCTTTTCAGTGTTCTCTTGGGATTGGTTTGCTCGATCAACTCAGGACGGTGAGGAGTGATGACTCAGCTGGGGGAAGGACTCCTCTGAGTGCGGCTTTGGGTGGAGCGGTCACCTGGTCTTAACACTTTCCATGCAGAACTCTTTGTGGGAGGGACCCGCTACACAGAAAGAGAACTGCTGAGTGGCATCTTTGGTGTCATGAATTTCCTGGCAATTTCGGGACTGGGATCGCTGGATGCAGATCGTGCTGCATGTGGGCCTTGAAGTAGGTATCCAATGTTCTTGTTCTGGAATTTGAAGAGGTCGTAAAGGTTCTCGATGTTTGTGCATTCTGGCCTAGCTACCTGGGACTTATGGTGAACTGCTGTAAAATGTCACTCACCTGGGACTTTGGGGGGAAAGTTTGGTCTTAGTTAGCATTCTTAGTTGCTAGCCTGCTGCCATTATTTTTGTTCTTCCTTTCAAGTTGGGTCACATGGCCGGAATATTACATACTATTATACTTTTACTACGTTGTTGTACATGTATGTAGGGTATTTCCTCCCGGATTGATGTGTGTGTCTGAGAAGGCTTTAAGGTGCTAAGCCTCTCTGTTCTCCCATTATTTTGTGGGTATGGGTTGATTGATGGTGTATGTCTGAGAAGGCTTTAAGGTGCTAAGCCTCTCTGTTCTCCCACCATTTTGTGGGTATGGGTTGATTGATGGGGTGTGTCTGAGAAGGCTTTAAGGTGCTAAGCCTCTCTGTTCCCTCGCTATTTTTGTGGGTATGGGTTGATTGATGATGTTTGTCTGAGAAGGCTTTAAGGTGCTAAGCCTCTCTGTTCTTCCACTATTTTTGTGGGAATGGGTTGATTGATGATGTTTGTCTGAGAAGGCTTTAAGGTGCTAAGCCTCTGTATTCTCCCGCTATTTTTGTGGGTATGGGTTGAGTTGAGTAATTCACCCTCTTGTTGTAGTGTTCGAGTTGACTACATGTTAGGCACTCGCGTCTACCACTTTTTGTGGTTGGTGGGTGAAGTAGGTATCACCCTTAGTAATGGTGTTGTGCTTGTGAATTGTATTTGTGTTGCTGTGGTTATATCTCTACTGCACAGTGGGGTTTGGTTTCCTGCATGTTTACTTTCATTTCAGCCTGGCCAGCTGGTATGTTTTGTGGTACAAGGGATTTGGTTGGTTATGGAGGGGAGTGCGTCGTGTAGTAGAATGCAGGTTTGATTGATTTGTGTGGAAAGGGAGAGGATGTGGGTAAATGTAGTCTTTAAGAAAGCAGAAAGATTGTTTTTATCTTGCCCAGTTTGTTGTTTTTATTAATGCGAGTAGATGAGTGGGCATTGTCTTCCATCATTTCATATCTTTTGTTAACATTCAAGTAAATTGTTACATTCTTCTGTGCTTACTTTGCATTTTGGATGTTAACTTGCACGCCCATTGTACCCTGTTTTTGTGTTTTGATCTTTACTTGTATACCCTTTAGCCACCTTCAGGTCTTTGCAATGGGTCCTCATGTTATTACCATTCATGTGTATTTTACCAATGTATACTTTTCCTTGGACCATTGCATTGTGTCTTGTTCATCGTAGAGAGGGGAGATGTGTTGTACTTGCTGCTCAGCCAGTGTGAATGTGGTGTAGAATGTTGGTGTGATGATGCTGTGAAATGTTGGATGAGTGAGGTTGGCAGTTGGTGTATGGGCTGAGCAGCAGGAAGGCTGCTCCTGGTGGGGCTCTTCATGACATCTTATCTCAATAAATCTACTTATCTAATCTACCTTGGAACTGGACATCTTCATTTGTTTACAACAATGACCCCATATGCAAGCCCTATATTGTGGCAGAGAGAAACATTTTGCTATATAAAAGTTGCAAAGCTCTGTAAGTGGCCTCCCCCACCCAATCTGGCCACAAATCTATTGAGTCCAGTGATAGATTTATTCATCAGCAAGGTTCCGGTAATAACTAGCTGCTTCCAGGACCATGGGGCCTCAAAGAAGTTGGAAGTTGTTACAAGCTTAGTATCTCTTACCCTAAATTTATCAAATTTATTCACCTTGAAGCCACATTTCATAATAAAAGTTTTTGGTAGATTAACTCTTAGATCTAACGCAGCCATATATTCCACAAAATTATCAATCAGATTTTGTAGGCCTTTTGGGGTACTGCATCATCCGAGTACACTAATATCGGTAAGGATCTGTATCCAACCAGAGGAACATTGTGACCTATCTCTTCTATAAACTTACTCAGGTTATGGTTATTAACATAAAGAGAAAATAAAAATGGAGCCAAAACACAACCCTGCAGTACCATCGTCTAATGTCATATTCCTTGGTACATCCTCCATGAATTCCAAACCTAACTCTGGTCTTAGCACCCAAATAGATGTCCCTAATAAAATTCACTAAAGTAAAATCAATGGCCATCTTGATCATCAGGGTCAATAATTTGTCACAATTTACACAGTCAAAAGCACTGGAGAGTTCCACAAACGCCAAATAAACTGGACCTCTCATTGCTACCTTGTACTTACCAATAAGCAGACTTAGGTTAAGAAACAGTTATACAGCTACCACCCCTTTTCTAAAACCATACTGAGTCATTGCCATAACTGTATTTTCCTCAGCCCATTTCTCCAATCTTGAAAGCATTATTCTCCCAACCACCTTCAAAATTGAATCCAGCAGTGAGATTGGCCGGTAGCAAGTTGGATCTCCTCTGTCTCCATATAAAAAAAATTGTGATGATCAAGGAGGTGGACCAAGTTTCAAAAGGACCATTAGTCAATAATGCTCCCAACAATGGAAAATTGCTTTTGAAAAGGTCAACAGGCACTCCGTCAAGGCCTGGGGCTTTCCCACTATGTGACCCATTAATAGGATGAAGTACCTACCTCTAATGAGAAAATGAGGGAAGATGTTTCCTTTGCAAATTTATTGGCCTTCATGGTAGTTCCAATTCCACTCATGATCAGCTGTGGTGCCCTGTGAATAGATATTAAAAAATGTGTCACCTAGTCTTCTGGAGATATAGCAATTTCAATTGATGGAGTAGAAAGGTCTTTAAAATAGGGGTTATTAACAATTTGCCAAAAAGCAAAGCTATCCTTACACCTGCTAGCATTGATCAATGCTGCCCATGCCTCTGATTTGATTTCCAGCTCGTCAGTGCAATGTTATACACCTCCTAAATTCTGCCATTTTATTGCTTACTGTAGGTGATCTATTTAATGCCACCTTCAGTAATTTTTTTAAGCATTCCTACATTTGGAATCAAACCAACCTTTATGATTTCTGAAGGTTTGCAGTGAAATACCAGTCAGGCTGGCAATCCCTAAAATAGCATTTTTGATATCCACGTCCTCAACACTGTCATCAGACAGGTATTCACTATTTCCCGCACGAGGCTTAAAAGAAAATCCTTTAGGGGTAACACTGCTCCATTTAACCATAACACCATTTGAAGTAGGAACTTCACTCTCATTAATGCATGACCCACCACTTGACTTTAACTCGTTTTCTGTGCAGGTATATCAAGACTGTGCACTATGGTTGCTAAGGCTGTTTAATTGTGTTTGAAAATTCGTAATTAAAAGCCTAAATGCACAAGTTGCTAGAATGAGATCAAAAGCCTATCTGTATTCTCTGCTCATAAAAGTTTGCTCAAAAGGGGCTTGCAGGTTAGAGACCTCATTAGCAAAAGCCAAATCAAAAATATAAAGTAAATTATTTAATTTCTCATCATACATATCATGACCAAAGTGATATATATCCTGATCAATGTGGTCCAAGTATCTGCATACTTCCCTAGTGGGATAGGGATAAAGACAGATATTGAAAACTCCCCCTTCGCAAATCACCACGTTATGCCTCCCTTTAACAGAAAAAGTTATTTCCAATTCTTTTGCAATACTGTCAATCACAGCTACTTTTTTGGAAGTAGAAATATTATAATTGTTAAAAATATATAAATGCATACTTCTGGAGATTTTAAACAAATAACCTGAAAAGGTGAATCCAGTTTTTTATTTTAAAAAAACTTCCTGAAATCAGGGTAGACACATAGGTAATAATGCCCTTTGCTTTATCTGCTGGGGGTGGGTTGATCACCGTTGTGTGATATTTAGTATAGCCATTAATATGATAACAATCAGTGGTCTATCTTTCCTGAAGGCACAAAATCACAAATTGTTTAACAAAAAATGTCCATTCATAATTCAGAATCTTGTTCTCAATGCCAGATACCTTCCAAAATAATAATCTCATCTTACATACATGAATAGGAAATAATTCAGGGGTAATAGGAACCGACTGATTCAGATTACTTTGACCACGAGAATCAGAGGACTGGCAAATAACCTTCTGTGGTCTTGTAGAGCTTAATATGCCTGAGTTGGGGCTAGGAGACTCATGATTATTAAATGTAAACCTTCTTGTTTCTTCATCCATAGGAGACATGAATGGAAAACCAACCTCAATTTGTTGATCCCTAAGTAAGTCATTTCCATTCAATTCCCCAGAGTACCAAAACGTTTCATAGTACGAACATTGTATAATCATTGTGTTTGTTTCTCTAATCAAGCATATGCTTGTTATTAGAGCCTCTTACATCAGAGTTTATATTAAAAACAACCTGAAGGTACAGCACTAGTTTTCGTCTACGCCCCTCTCAAACAATAAAAAAACATACATCATCAAGCTTGGGGATCAAAAATGATTTACAACACAGTCCCTTTAATCAGTCTTTGGACTCCTGCCTACTCAGCTTACCCTACGAACCATATTAAGATCATTAAAAAGCTGATTAGTGAGGCCTATTCTTTAACCTATCCAATTAATAGATTGGTCATTAAAATTCTATTTGATTAGTTTCAAGCGGTGGCACATTCTTTAAGATGATGACAAACAGCGTAGCCTATGGTGGCAGGTCCAATTTGATATGGATAATAGGGGAATGTTGAACAGCTGTGGGAGAGTGTGCTAAAATAGTAATCTCATATCTCTTAGACATATTGCACCCCTCAGGCTATTATACTGTAAAGAAAATCCCCCACCTTCAGCTATCACTCCTTCCTGTTTTTTTTGGGCCCCCCCCTCGTCAGTTGAAGCACAGTACCTGACTGAGCTGTTATGAACAGATTTACGTACATCCCCTGAGAACCCACCACAGACTTAACTCCCTGTATCACTGCAAGACAGTGGCTAGCAATGTTTTCAACCAGCTGTAGTCTGGACAAAATTATCTCCAATGACTTTTTAACCAGAAGTTCCAAGCCCTCCGCGGCCATCAAGAGTTTAGTTATATCCTCCATAGAATTATTGAGTCTGCTTGAAATTTTCTTATTAGTATCACCACTCAGGCTTCCAGCCTGCTTGTTATTGTCAACTTCTCCAAGTATGATGGGCTCTTTATTACACAGTTTTACTGCTGCTTTCCTTTTTGTTTTTGGCAGAGGGGTAGTATCAGACACACTTCTAGGTGGGCTTTAAACTGTTAATGGTTCATAGGACACTCAAGGATTTGTTGGAACTTTCTCAGTCAACCCCTTCTTGCTACCAGGCACATTTAAGATAGAATGTAAGGGGGAGGTTGCCATCACAATGCTAGGCAGGACAGTTAATAGTTAAGGGTTGACTCTAAGGAGGAAAGCAGATCGTCTTGGGGTAGTGGGAATGTAAATTAGTGCACTAGAGCCTGATACAAGTCAAGCTGAAACACAGGAAAGGAACTGGAGAGCACCGATCAACTGAACCAACCCGGAATCAATATTTCAAAAGAAATGGCATCAAACAACAAAATAGAAAGTGTTGGACTTTGGAGGCATTAAAATTACTACTGCCATTCCAATCTAAGCAACAGTAGAGAAGGAGTTGGACATACCATTCCAATTCCTAAAGTTTAAGAAAAAAGTTAAATACTTAACAGAATAAAAGCAGCTAAACATATTTAAAATAAAACATATTGTCATAGATTAAACCTAATGGAAACAATATTACAAAATTTTAAATATAAAATAATTAAATGTTTAAAGTAGACTACAATCCCTACTACCCAAATAAACATCAATACACAAATTCATAAATTATAAAACATGTAATTTAATGAAAATAAATGCAATGTTCAAACTTCATTAAATACACTAATCAATTAATTTAAAAAATAACATTTATCAATTAAACTAACACAATTTTATAATTAACAAAATATATTTAAAAATAAATAATTTATAAGTAAAGTTTCCAACCTAATCCCCTATAAACAACTAAATTTAAAAATATCACCTAAAAATATTAAAAGTTTTAAGTTACACATTCAGATTTATGAACTGTACTAAAATAATCCTATCAAATAATTTACACATTTAACAATTCATTATTGAACATAAAGAATAACTAAAAATAAAAATGTATTTGAAATAACTACTCCTTAATCCCCTACAAACTCAAACAGCTCTAAATAAAATTTAAAAATACTAATAAAATGTAAAAAACAAATTGAAAATTTCTACCTATAATAAAAAATACTTACTTAATATATACATTAAAAAAACTTAAAATAATCAATGATGTACAAAGATATTTGAAAACAACATACCTACAAAAAAAAAATATTCCTTCTATATTCTGTCCCATGATATATTTTTTTGATTTGACAATATTTTTTACAGGATATTCTGGTATCATGATCCTGATATACATTCAATTAAAATTAGGCATTTCAAAAGGGTTTTTGAGTCAAAATTGACCCATATCAGCCACAGACGGTCCATTGGGGCGGAGTGGCCGTGCCCCCTCAACTTTAGCCCCTCAAGAACAGTGTCTGCCAGGCTGAGTACAGTTTGGCCTGGCAGACACTGTTCATTTTCAGGTCAGGCAGTCAGCAGCTAGACATGCGCTAAATGCACAGGTTCCTGGCTGCCTGAGCTGAAATTTGCTGGGCTGAGGATGTCACAGCTTCTGTAGGAGTGACATTCTCAGCTTAGTAAAAAGGTCCTTGAGGCCCTCCCCCTCAGTGACAAGGGGTACCGTCACTCATTGTCTCGCACCTGGGCGCTTCAGTTTTAAGCCCTGAAGCGCCCAGGGTCGAGTGTCAATCAGTGACACTTCATCACAGAGTGAGGTGGAGTCAGCAATCTCATTAACCCCATACCACTCTGTGATGACATTGGGACTGCTGCCTTCCCTCATTTGCTGACCTTAGGTCAGCCAATGGGGGAAAGCAGCAGTCCCAAGCCTCCTGGGACCTCCGAGGCAGAGCTGCAGGTAACTTTTATTTTTATTTTTTATTTTTAAATTAATGTTTGGTGCATGCGTGCATGTACAAATATTTGGTAATGAGTATTGTGAATAGATGTGTGTGAATGCATGGCTATGAGTGTGTATGTGTGAGTGTGCCCTGTCTGCCCCCCTACCTCCTAAAATTGCTGGCCGCCACTGACCCATATTGGCCCAGATGGTAAAAAATGTTTAGGGGCACCCTTTGGCTATAGTGAAATATTTGTATTGAAAAACATGTCTACGGGGAACGTAGCGGGAGAACACAGATTATCTTTAAAAAATTTACAAATATGAGAATATAAATTGTACCCATTTCATCTTTAGCAATGAGAGGTATATGAAATTATTTGAATGGGGCTAAAATGTACAATGCCCAAGCCTGATGACCTTTATTTTGTTTACAATTTAGACCAACGTCCCTCAACACAAGAGTCAAAATCATAGCAAAAATGTTACCTAAGAGAACCAACAATTTATTGACATGATAAAATGTAAACACTGTTTCCAGCAACACACTCCATAAGTAATGCAGCAGGAAAGGTCCTTCATTAGGCAGGTATATCTACAAGTCTCCCCATGCATTCTGGTATATGCCCTCTGCATGATACTCAGGAAATTAATGTTCAAGCAATTTGGTATTTACATACCAAATAGTCATTGTGCTTGAAATTCTTTTCAGCATTATTTGCAGTCTTAATACTACACAGGTACTGCTGGCAATGATGTAAATTTTACTGTCCACATTTCATGCTTACAATCAACCTTCATACAAAAATATTCCTAACCTTTTCAGGATGAAGGTGCTGTTCAAGTCAATTTAGTTGAAAATCATTTAGGAAATGAAGTGTGTATGTAGAAGAGCTCTAATAACTCAGAACACTGATTCTTTAGTTACTAGTTACTCACTCCAACAACCCAGCACAGGTCTATTGTAAATCAGAGCTGCAGGTCTCCCTGGTCATCCATCTTCAAGGGGGCACAGGAGTAACTGACTCACATGAATCTATCTCCAATGACCTCATCCCATTCCACATTCTACAATGTCAACCTTCTAACCTACACATCACCACACATCTCCCTTTTTATATAATAGAAAAAATATAACATATATCTTTTTTTTTACCTTACCACACATCTCTTTTTATATATTAGAAGTACAACATGGTTTTCTTTATAACAAAATATCATGAATTATACCCCAATGGAAACAAAAAACAAGCAAAACAAAAATCATGAAACATTTGCTGCGCACAAAACAGATAACCATAACATTTTCAAAATGTAATGAAATCCTGCCAATTCTTTGGCACAACTCTAGTGTGCATGCTTTTCCTTGTTGGATTGACCACTTCACCATCCATTGTATTCCTCTCTGCTCATTCACATGTAACAAAATCAGCAGTAATATATGCCACACAAGTGATACTCCACCAGTTCCCATCTGACAACTGAACCAAATTCTTCCTCAACTCACATACCTGAACAGGATCTTTAAATTTCGAGAGTCCTTTCCAAACCATAACGCGATTCTTAACAGACACCGAGTCTCCGACTCTCAATTTGCACTATCTTCGCAATTCGGTCCACTTTCCTCATTTTTTTTTTTAAATATAAATTGAGTGAGAAAAAAACAATACAATCAACTGCTAACTCCCTCCCACCCCTTTTTTTTTAATATCTCCCCGTGCTCAAACCACCCCCACCCTACCTCCAGTCCTGACATTTTTCAAGTGGGCTCTTCTTATTACATTTTTTACATTTTTGGGTACCTTATTCATACTGAATCAAAACATTTTGTACGTCAGAAATAATTCCCTTATCCAATACCACCTCTTGTGCAAATGGATTTTGTTTCCTGGTTCCCTTTAAATACAATACAATTTCTTAGCAGCATCTTTGGGATATCACATCACAGTCCGAGAACCTCCATAAAGTGCATATCATGTTAGCAGCTTTCCCCATCGCTGTAATAAAGTGCCAAAGAAGATTTTTAAAGTGCATACATGACCTATCTAAGCCAACCAGAAAGTGCATGTGCATACATTATTAACTAGGTTAGCAGCCTGATAAATAAAGTGCGTCATATCAAAAAAGGTGCATACACAAGACCTCTTACAAGCTTTTAACTGTCTTATACATATTTCTATTTTACTATTCAAGCAGCATTCTAAAATATGGGGTAATATACATTTCGCATATCCGCTACCATTTTTAACAAGACGCCTCAATTTTTCTAGTACAGTTAGCTTGGAGAGCTTTTTACCACAGCACCTTCCACACAACAGCTTGGCGTTCAAGATAAAAGATCTTTACCACATGGCTAGTACATACAAAGCCTATGTCCAACATAAAGTGCATGTGCATGTGCATGCATTGTAAACAGTATTAGCAGCCTGGTTATTAAAATGCAAATTTTCAAAAAGTGCATACATGAGGGCTCTAAAATCATTTGACAGTCTTGACCATATTCCTAATTTCAGGTTTGCCCAGTATTCTGGAGTATGGCATAACAAACTCTTCCCATATCCTGGGCCACTTTAACATCGGTCTCTGTAGGAGGCAAGATGGCGTGTAGTTGACTGCAGTGAACCTACCGTTCTCCCCTGAATGGATCGATGTGACCAGCGACTATCCGGACTGCCGAGTCAGAGGACGGACACGGCGAGCTGGGCGTTGGACACTCTGCTATTGCTGTTGCTAATCGTTTGGCGGCTCACGGCGTCGTGCTCCTGCCGCGGGATAGAGAAAGGTAATCCCTGTAAGTGGTGCCGACGGGCACATGGAAAGTTTATGGCGGCGAGGGGCAGCAAAACGGTGAAGGTCCGAGCTGCGCACTCCACAGGAGGCGGTCCCGCATTACCAATGACTGCCAATTTGAGCGGAGCTAATGGGAGCTACATAGAGGTGAAACAACGCGCTGGTACGGGCAGAGGAAGGAGAGAGCCCGGTTTTAAAAACCAGCGGGGAAACCGGGAAAGCAGTTGGAGGAGGATCCAGCCCAGCCCATGCTCACGGCTATGTTCACCAATCTTTCGGCAGCAGAAACTAAAAGTAAGAATCAACACTTGCCCAAGTACTTATACCACCCGGGGCAGAGGAAAGCTTGTACTGTGGGGGGGCAGGGGCCAAAGAAGCCGGGGAGGGCTCTACAAAAACTGGTCCCCCCCCAGAAATGTTGCCCCTTTGCTCAGAGGCTAGAGGATGGGGAAAAAGAAGAAGAAATAGGAGACCAAAAGTTGGTGGGTACAGAGGGGGCCAAAGAGCTAACTCCAAGGAGTGAAACATTGACCCAAAGCGGGGAAAATCCAGGAGGAAAACATGAGAGCCTGGCAAGAGATGGCCTCCCAAATGTGGTACAACAATGCAGAGGGGAACTTTTGCCTGATGGAATAGGGGAGCGCTTTTTTTCTTTAACCGAGTCAAATCCCTCCAGGAAGGAAGGTACCTCTACCAGCAGCGAGGGGTTCTTGGAGTCGGATAGCTCCTCCTCAGGAGATCAGTTGCAAGTTACCCAGAGGAAGAAGAGCAATGGGGGAAGTAAAGGGAAAGATAGCCAGAAATGGCATGTGGGCAAGCAGCTGAAATGGGATTATTCGGATACGCGGCCTGTACAGCTGGCGGATGGGCCAAGAGAGGGCCCAAGCTAAGCGGTAGAGATGGATTCCCAAGAGAAAGAGCCGTCGTTATTCACGATATTCCGATCCATTCAGCAAATGCAAGAAGAGGTGAGAGCGGATGGGCGCAGAGTTACAGTGGCAAATAAAGTGCAAGCCGGGATTTGGAAGATAAATAAGAAGTGTGGGGACATTGCGGAAAGACTGACTATGATTGAGACGCGAACAGAGACTCTCGAGGTGGAAATTGAGACACTGAAAGAGCAGAATACTGGTCAGGGGGGTGGTCTGTCGGATGTCATGCTCAAGCTTGAAGTGCAGGAAAATAGACCGGAGAAATAACTTGCGATTTTGGAGGGACCGGAGGGGGTGGAAGGCAGCAATCTGAGACTATATATTGTCAACTTACTGAAGAATACCTTCCCTGAACAAGTGAAGCTGGACTGGGACAACAAGATCCAATGGGCCCACCGGGCACCCCTAATGATGAAGAACAACCCCAAGAACGACCAAGGGCTTTTTTGGTATTTTTGGGAAATTTCCTGTTGCGACAACTGGTATATGACCAAGCCCGACCCAATTCTCCAAAATCGCATGATGGGGTTTCTTTTTTTGTGAAGCCAGACTTTGCCCACGCAACTGTCGAACGGCAGTGGAGGCTAAGACAGTTGATGACACCATTTCAAAAAGTAAGGGCAGAGGTCTTCTTACAAAATCCGGCCAGACTAAAAGTTAAATATAAAGGAACCTCTTGTGTGTTTGTTTGAGATTTTAGCGCAGGGCTTTTTCAGTGAAATAAGGAAGGAAAAAGGAGGGGAAACCTCGAAGATTTGAAGGGTAATAATCTCTGAAGCGAATTGGGAAAGTAATGTTGAAAAGTCGCTAATAATATGGATTTGTGATATTGCAGGGGGGACGGTGGGGCAGTTTATTAGACGCACATCACTCAGGCTATGCCTGATTGCCTAGGTTTTTGGGAGGGGTGGGGGTGGGCAGAGGGGTGGAGGGGGGAGGTAGACAGGAGTGGCTTGGAGTGGGTTTTGGATATGGGAAGCTGCACTGGGATGGTGGGATGGATAATGATGAAACAAAGAATTTTTCATTGTGGGGCAAAATTAAAAAAACTCAACAATGAGTAAGTTAAGGATTGCATCGATCAATATATGTGGCCTGAATGATTTAAAAAAGAGACAAATAGTATCTCAAGAGCTAAGATTGCTGCAGGCCGATATTGCGTACCTTCAAGAAACTCACGTAGAAGGGAGTCAAAAAGATCTTTTAATATACTTGGGATATAGTATAATAGGAGCAACAACTCAAGGCACACGTACTCTGGGGTGGGGGGGTAGCAATTTTGGCTCGTAACAAAACTATCCATTTTTCTTCAGTTAAAGCCGACGCATCCGGGCGGTGGGTTATCGCTAGCTGTAGCGCCCCTGGTTTTCTTAAGTTTACGTTATGTTCCCTCTACGGTAGCACCATGGATGATCCTGCCCTATTGGGATGGTTGTCGAATGAATTAGCACATTGGCAATTGCCTATAGTGGTGTGCGGGGATTTCAATATTAATCTTGTTAGTGGCTGGGATCAGGGGGGAACCATATATAGGCAAGAAGCCTAAAGTTTACCAAGTTGTGTGCAATTTGTGTCAAGAGCATGGACTGTGTGATGTCTGGGTGAAATTAAGGATCAAGGCTTTACGTACTACTCTGCGCCTCATCAGAAGCATGCGAGGCTAGATTATTTTTTGTCTCACACACGATCAGACAGAAAAGTACAATTGAAAAGGCCCCCAGATACCTCTCAGATCATAATCCTCTAACACTTGAGGTACAGGGAGGGAGTGATCAGGTGAAATCCTTTTCTTCATGGACATTTGAAAGAGCATTATTGGTGGATGAGGCTTATGTGGAGTACATGAAGAAATGGATTCCGGAGTTTCTGGATAGGAACCTAGGGTCTGCCTCCCTTGGCACGGTTTGGGACACAAGCAGGGATACGGGGGAAACAATGCAATATTAAATAAGGAAAAATAAAGCTGAGAAGGTGGAACTCCACTCTGCAAAGCGGCTTGGCACAGGCTGAAGGCAATTTAATTAAGGCCATACAACAGAAGGAAAGCAGAGAAGAGGCTTGTCTAGGGGTTGCAATAAACAAAGCTGCATTAGGGGAGAAATTATTGAAAAAAGCTGTTGACAAAGCAACCGTGCATCGCGAGGAGATGTACGAATGCAGCGAAAGAGTTGGTCATCTTCTTGCGGTTAGGACAAGGCAGGAAGCTACTCAGAATGAAATCAAGGCAATAAGAGATCCTATGGCAGGCTTGAGGTCAGATGTAATCGAAATCCGAACCGCTTTCTGAAATTTTTATCGGACTTTGTATACAGAAGATCAGGGGGGGGAGGCAGAGGGAAGAACGGATAGGGAAGTATCTGGAACAGCCTTCTGAAGTGCTCTTAACAAGAGAAGAGGGACCATTTAGACCAACCACTAGTTTGGAATGATAGTTTGCCGAGAGGGAAAGCGACGGGACCAGATTTGATCCCCAAGGAGTTTTACAAAGTCTTTCAAGAACAACTGAAAGAAATTATGAAGACCTTGTTTTTACAAATCACAGAGGGGATGAACCCACCGGATTCATGGGCTATGGCAAAGATTATTATCTTTCCAAAAAAAAAAAAAAACCTAGTGAGGAGCTCGGGTCTTATCGGCCAATAACCCTCATCAATGGGGATGTGAAAATTTACTCCAAAACTCTAGCCTCCCGTTTGTCACGAGTGATACATAAAATTGTTTCCCAGAGCCACCACTGTTTTATTCCAGGGAGAGGTACCATAGAGCACATTAGGAAAATCATCACGCTGTTTGACGTGAGGCAAGTGGCAGGAGACCCTATGGCTGCAATTATTTTAGACGCCGAAAAGGCTTTTGATAGGGTCTCCTGACAGTTTCTTTGGGCCTCTATGCAATGGAAAGGGATTGGGGAACTGTTTATTCGCGCAGTGAAAGCCCTGTATAAAGGTCCGGAGGCTAGAGTTTGGGTCAACGGGGGACTGACCGAAGCTTTTAAAATAACGAGAGGTGCGCGTTATTGTTCACCATTTATATAGACCCTTTTTTGAAATACTTGGAGTACTGAGCAGATATCCCCACCGCTATTCGAAACAGAGTATGCATAGAAGGTTTTGGCATATGCTAACTACGTCACATTAGCCACTTCACAATCTGAGACGGCGATGAGAGCAATAGAAAAGGAGCCCCAAAGATTCAGCTTAGTGTCTGGCTATGCCCTGAATAGAGACAAATATTGGTTAATGAATTTGCACCAATTATGGATAAAAGAGTTGTCAAAAAGTCCACATATTTGGGGGTAGTGATAACTGCTGAAATTGATGATAGTTAAAGAGAATTTGGAGAATTTGGAGAATTTGGAGCAGTGAAATGAAAAAGGCACTTAAAAGAAAGTATAATTTGCACCTCACATTGATTGGTAGAGTAAATATTGTAAAAATGGTATGTTTTCCCAAGGTTTTATACTTCTTAAGAGCAATTTCCTTGATTTTTATGAATTCCTTGTTTAAAAAATTCGAAAGCATCTTTGCACAGTTCATATGGACATACTCCAGACCTAGAAGAGCGATTAAATACTTATTTTCACCCAAAGAGCGTGGTGGTTTGGCCTTACCTAATCTTAAATTATATTGGTGGGCAGCCTCTATTAAACATTATATAGCCTTTCTGAATGCGAGCCCCGGGATGGAGATATCTAGTGATAGCTACCCTTATGTACAAGGGAACGGCCATGATGTGAGGGTGCCTATGGCGCCAGGTCAATTTTGGATACTACAAAAGAGAACGCTTTAAGACTGTACACAGCTTTTAGGGTATGGTCCTCTGTACGGCGCTTGGTAGGGCTAGGGAAATTAAATTATTACACGCCCTTTGTACAGAATAAAGATCTTGCTGATATTTTTAATGATCATTATTTTGAGAAGTAGATAAAAGACACAGGTTGGATGCCTTTTTACATCGGGTGGGTTAATGTCATTTGAGGTGAGAGGGAAATTTGTTTTAACTAATAGAGAATTTTTTTAATATTTACAAGTTAGGGACTTTTTGCTAAAAAAGGAGGAGGAAGAGAGAAATTTGAGAGCTGTGAATTAGTGGACAGACTAAGACGACCTGAGGTACCTGGGATTGGATTATTATACGCATTACTGAACTATATGCAAGATGATTTGGGTAAATGCTCAAAGTGGCAAAGACCTTGGGTAATATCAGATGTAGATTTTCAAGAGGCTTTTTAAACACCTTAGGGATTTTAATGCCAGCTAATCTTCAAGCGCAGTTCTATAAAACATGTTTTGAACTATATTATACCCCATATTGGATTGCCAAATGGGGGGAGGGGAAAGGAGTGTTTTGCCCATGGTGCACGTTATATAAGGCAGATTTATTGCATATGTTTGCCACCTGCAGGGCGCTTACCCCGCTTATAAGAGAAATAGAGGTGTTCTTACAGAAGAAGCTACTACTACAGGTGAAAGTCACCCCTCAGGTAATTATGCTTGGTATAAATATAAATAACCTGGGTACAGATAATGGGGGGGATCTTATCTGTATAGCAATGGCAGTATATAGAATTTGTATAGCGTCAGAATGGTTGGATGCTAACCCACCAATATTTCATCAATGGTTAGCGCGCTTACTGAGAACATATAGCCTCGAGAAAGCTATTTATGAGCAAAGGGGACATAAGGCCAAAAAGAAAGGAGTAAAAATATGGCAGTACTTTGCTAATTGGAGGGATCAAGTGGATGGGTAAGCCATACAAGGCAGGTGGCGAACATTTTTTATATTGGCTTGTACTCTGATCAGGGAAAGCGGTTGTGGTAGAACGCTCATTAAGCTAGTCACACCGGCTACAGAGATCCTCATTTTTCCTTGAGCTAGTTAAATTAGACTTATCCTCAGCACATTGCCACCAATCTCAAACATTCCCTTGCTTAGGTATCAACTGAATCATCCAATAAGGACATAACTGTTTCAGCTTTCCTTCGTCTCATCTATTCAAAAGGGGACTTCCCCGTCACAGAATGAGGTATAGTGCGATAAGACCACACAAACTCCTTGATAGACTCTACCACATTCATGTTGCTTTTAATGGAAGCCTGTATACATTCACTAATAAATTGTTAAAGTGTTCTACTTTTCCATTAATCTGAGGATTGTACAGAGGAATTTTTAAATGTCTTATAGCACATTTATTCAAAAGAAGTCATCCCTGCAGAAATAAATTGAACTACATTGTCCGTTAAAATTTCTTCAGGTATTGCTTCCCTAGAAAAAATTTGGAAACAATCAATCACTTCCTAGTAGTAGGTTCACAAACTGGTTCTACTTCAACCCATCTGAATAGATGGTCTATCATTACTATGAAATATCTCATGCAATTTGGTATGGCCCAAAAAATCCACCCCTACAGGTTGCCATGCTTTTTATTGGACATAAAGTCACTGACTCAACATGTCCTTCTGTTACCAAAACTTTATCACTCACTTTGCTCTTTACACAATTTCTTATAAAAGCTTCTATCTCACTATCCATTCGAGGCGACCAGAAACTTTCCCTAACCTTCCTTTTCATTACCGTTGAACCTAAATGACCTTGATGAGCCAATCAATTATGCGTTGTCGAAAACAAGAAGGTGCAATCAATTTGTCACCATGCACCAGAATTCCACCTTCTATAGAAAATTCTTCTGAAACTTTCCATAACATTTGTAAGTCATACGAAAAATGTTTTTCTTTTGGCCATCCAGATTTTACCAATGTAACAACTTCCCTCAAAATACGATCTTCTTTAATAGCATCAGCCAAATCTTCACTATTACCAAAACACATTAACATCTCCTACATAGGCAATAAAACATTCCTCAACCTCTGACTCCCACTCTAAACCTTCAGAATCCTCAATAGGAAGTCTGGACAAACAATCTGCTCTTGTATTTTTCAATCCATACTCATAAGCATCAACTGTCACTACTGTAGCTCTACCTTCTAGAAATGGCTGTAAGGCTGGAGCATTAATGATCTTCTCCTCCACACAAATTCAGTATTTTCTTTTTAAAAGTACCTTAAAACATTGTTAAATTTGCAAACAATTTCAAAATTTGGCATAAAACTCATAGGCCTAAAAACGAAAGTAATTGCTCCTTGTTTTTAGGAGCAGGTGCATCTACAATTCTCTTTACAAGACACGGTTTGGGTTTCACTCCTTGGTTGGAAAAAACATGACGCAAATATTCAATTTCTCTTGTTTTAAAAATTCATTTGTCTTTCCGTAAAGTTGGACCTCTAGTTTCAAGCATATTCAAAACATTAGTTAACACCAGATCATGTTCAGACTCACTGTCAGTGAACACCAGGATGTCATCTTGAAATACTGCTACTTGTGTAAAATCCTGAAACATTGAAGATATTAGTCTCTGAAAAACTGCTGCTGCAGAAGCTATACCAAATGGCATTCTGCCAAATTGGAAGGTACAATCTGGGGTGACAAAAGCAGTTAGATGGTGACAATTTTTATCTAATTCGACCCGATAAGTAAAAGGTCCAGTTTCATAAACCAGCTAGAATGACCAATCTTTGTGATAAAATCCTCTATCTTAGGTAATGAAAAATTATCAACCCCAATGGCCTCATTGACACCCCTCAAATCCACGCACATTCTGAGCTCTCCTGACTTCTTCTTCACTAATACAATGGGAGCCAACCATAAGGTTCCCTCTACTCTTTCAATGATTCCCTGTTCACACTTAACCTTTAGCATGTCTGATAATTCCTTTCTGACACGTATGTTTCAGTGGTAAAACATCTTGTTTGACTTTTATAGTGTAAACAAAGTCTATTTTTCCTAAGTTCTCCTGAAATTGCTCAAATTCTCCCACAAATTCTCTACACTTGTAATAGACTTTATATTATACTTCTCAATGGTAACTGGATTATTTGAGCCAAGCCTTATTGCGAATTCAAATCGTGCTTGATGAATTAAACCTAAAACATTGATCCTCTGCAGTGCCACGTACACTTTCCCTCTGGTGGAAACATCTAACAATTTGATAGTAGCCCAAAAATAGCCAACCAATTCTACCCTACTGCCTTCAAAAGCTACAGTCAAAACATCTGGAGGTAACAAAGACTCTCTGTTCCACAACTGATTATATTTATCTTGATCCACAATAGTGATCCAAACTCCTGTATCCACTAGAAGCTTCACAGGATTACCTTCAATCCACACTTCAACTTCCGGGTCAGGTATCTGAGAGAAATTCTGTCTTGCTTCTCAAATCTCACCCCTAAAATTAACTCTGTTCTTTCTCATCCTCAGTTGTCTGGCTGCTTTTATTGCTTACTAAATATCATACGGTCTTAAATTTGAGTAACAGATGCTTTGGAAACGTTTCAATTACTTACCTAGTAATTGCATTACTCTGTGTTCTACTCCCTAGCTCCAATTCATAGGTTGCTTCTGCCCCCTCCACCCAGTTCGTTCCAGTTCAACTGAGTCTTTGCTGGGGTTGTGCCAGTGTACTGAACAGGAGAATTGTTGGGAGGGGTTTTTTAATGCAAAAAATGGTAGGGGTGTATAGAGTCAATTCTGCCTCATACTTTCATGAATTGAAGCAAGGAAATAAGACTCAGGGTAATGCAATTACCAGGTAAGTCACTGAAACATTTGACAGGCTGGGTAAAATGGCTATGGCTATGCTCTTTTGGCTTTAAGATTTTATTGTGGGGGGAAAAAATGCAATCAGCACTAAACAGATCCAACTTTTGAACTCTAATCTTTTGTAGCATTTTGCATAAACAAATGCATAAACCTTCTGAAAATAGGCATGTGCCAAGATTACATTTCATACCTGTACAAAAAAGGTAATTTTTATGGGGGAGGGGGGCAGAGTTATTTCTTTCTTCTGGGTCCAGGCACACAGCACTATCCAAAGTAGGTATACTTTTGTTTGCCACTGGCATCCAATACTTCCTTTAACCAACTGACCACCCAAGGATAGCTGGGGCAAGCAGTCAAGGGTAACTTTGGCTTGAAGTCATACAGCCAATTACACTCCAGTCAGAACTACAGTGTATCTTTGCATAATTTTTAAATTACACATAAGATGGAGTAATTGAAATTAGTATATATGCATTACCTACTGGCGGTTGCCAGTAGGTAGTTATAGTTAGGACCATGTTTCCATAGGAAAAGTGTCTATTGACCTGCCTATATCGGTCACCGTTTGACGAATCTTCATAACATTTTCCAAGAAAAAGTGCTCCAGTGAATCTTGCTGTGCATGGAACGTTTCAGGGTGATCCATCAAGTGTGGGCCGAGAAAAAGGGGTTCAAAAAAAGATGCATTCCCATGTTAATTCCTATTGGACCTTTAGTTGAAGCTGCAGCCCAAAGCACTAGACGGAATTACAGGAAATTTGGCATAAAGGAGTGTTTGGTTAAGCAGATCACGCTTTGTTATTTGGCATGAATCCGTTCAGTAGTCATGCATGCAAATGCAGAGCTCAGATTTCCTGCCAACACTTTAACTAGGAAGTGTTGGAAGCCATCTTGGGACTCGGCTTCAGCGGAGACTCACAAAAAAACGTAAAATAAGAAAAGGGGGCGTGGTAGGATTACCATGCCCCACAAGCCTTGTGTTTGGGGCTCCCTGGGAACCAGCCAGGCCAATAAAGCATTTAAAAAATATATATATATATATATATATATATATATATATAGATATATATATATATATATATATATATATATATATATATATCTACTGGCGGTCGCCAGTAGATAGTTATAGTCAAGACCTATTTTCCATAGGAAATCCGCAACATTCTATTCCCAATAACTTTGGCGCCGGTTGACGAATCTTCACAACATTTTCAAAACTCGTGGGGCGCTCCGGTCCGCTCCTATCCTAAAAGTCTCGGGGTGATTCGTCAAGTGGGGGCCGAGAAAAAAGGGGGGTCCCAAAACGTGTTTTCCCCATGCAATTTTCCATAGGAACCTTTAGTCGCAGCTACAGCCCGAACTGCTGAACGGAATTACACCAAATTTGGCTAAAAGGTAGCCCTTGGTTCAGAGTCATGCCTTTTGGTTAAATGGTGTAAATCCGTTCAGTTGTTCCTGAGAAAATCAAAAGTAAAATCACATATATATCTATGGCCGCGGAGGATCCGCGCACCCTGCACGCACCCTCCCGATCACGAGCTGTATGCTAATTGGCTGTCAACACTCCAAACCAGGAAGTGTTGGCAGCCATCTTGTTCCTCGGTAGAACCGAGGCACAGAAACAAGTGCACAAGACGCAAAAAGGGGGCAGGGTAGAAACACCTTGACCCCCTAGGCCTGCTTAGGGGGTCCCACAAGGACCCCCATGGCCAAAACCTTTTTTTTTTTTTTTTTTTTTTTTTTTTTAAATCGGCAGGATGCGCGGATCCCGCCATGAGAAAAAAAAACGAAGCGCGGGCTCCCGCGCTTCGTTGTTATTTGGCCCCCGGGTGGGCCAAGTCCCGGGGGCATGCGGGGGTTTATAAAAATAATTAGTGGGGGGCCTCTAAGGCCCCCAAGCCCCGGGACCGCCACCCCCGGGGCTTTCAATTCAAAATGGTGCGGGAGGGCACTCGGCCCTCCCGCAGCCCCGGGACCATCACCCCCGGGGCTTCTTTTTAAAAATTACAATTACCTGTGTGGGGGCTCGAGCCTCCCCACACGCCCCGAGACCGCCACCTCCACGGGGCACTAAATATTTAAATATGTGGGTCCGTTACGGACCCCCAGAGCCCCGGGGACCACCACCTCCCCTGGGCTTTGAAGATGTTGGAAGGGGCCCCCTCCTGGAGACAGTGATGGCCCTGGGGACCACCACCCCCCAGGGCTGGCTCCTGCAGTGTCCCGGGGTGCCCAGCCCCAGGACACTGTAGTTTGCTATGGCAGGGCGGGAGCCTCGTGGCTCCCGTCCTGTCATAGCAAACTTGCTTTGGATTTTGGAAGAGAGAGCAGGAAACCTGCTCTCTCTTCCAAAATTCAAAGCAAATTGCTTTTCCACACAGGGAGCTGCATCTAAGCAGTTTCCCGTGTGGAAAAGCAATGCCGGCTCCCAAGGGATGCGGGGAGCCGGCGGGACCGTGGGGGATTGGGGACCCCCCCACGGTCCCCAACGGAGAGGGCCAGCCCCGGGGATGTGGTCCCCGGGGCTACCAGTGGCCCGGGAGGGGGGCCAGGCGGCCCCCTTCTCAAAATTTTTAATAAAATTAAAAATTAAAATTAAAAAACAAAGGCCGGCCCCGGTGGATGGGGTCCCCGGGCCATAAGTGGCCTGAGGAGGGGAGCAACGCAGCCCCCTCCAAAACATTTAAATAAATTTTGAAAAAGGCCATGCCCGGGGGATGGGGTCCCGGGGCAGATTAGGAGCCTCGGGAGGGGCCACGCAGCCCCTTCCAAATTATTATTATTTTTTTAATATTAGAGGGCAGGCCCTGGGTGAGGGGGTCCCCAGGGCCAATAAATTAGAAAAATAAGGGGGGCCACACAGCCCCCCTTTAAAAAAAAAATACCAGCATCGTGCTGGAGGCCACGCCCCCTCCTTGCAGCACTCTAAACGCGCCCCCTGGTGCGTTTGCAGATGGGGAACGAATTCCCCTTGAATACTGGGGGTCCCTGGGGGCCAACTAGCCCACCAGGAACATCCAGTATGCGCCAGGGGGCTGCGTTGCAGAGAGATGTTCTGAGGCCACGCCCCTTTTTTACACCTCTCTGCAACGCAGACCTGTGGCGCTTACTGGAAGTACCTGGTGGGCTAGATGGGCCCCAGGGACCCTCATGATTCAAGGTGACCTAATACCACAACTTAAATCGAGCCACAGGGCGTGTTTGCACAGTGGTGAAGTGAGGGGCGGGGCCTCAGGTGACATGTGTGCAAACACGCCCTGTGGCGCGTTTTAGGTTGGAATTAATTCCCCTTGAATTCTGAGGGACCCTGGGGGCCAACTAGCCCACCAGGTACCTCCAGTGCGCGCCACAGAGCTGCGTTGCAGAGAGGTGGTCCAGGCCACGCCCCTTTTTACACCTCTGTGCAACGCAGCTCTGTGGCGCTTACTGGAGGTACCTGGTGGGCTAGCTGGACCCCAGGGTCCCTTAGGATTCAAGGGGACTTTATCCCCCAACTTAAAACAGCCAGAGGGCGTGTTTGCACACATGTAACCTCAGGGGCCCCCCTCCACCAGTGTGCAAACGCGCCCCATGGCGCGTTTTAAGTGGTAGTTTTAATCCCCCTGCCCTATTATGTACTAGGGAGTTACAGAGGAGGTCATGCTAATCACAGGGGTACCCCCCCCAACGCATAGTGTTCCCTAGTGTATGTAGGTGTTTTAACTGTATTCTAAGTGTCTTTTACCATAACACTGGCTCTAGGCCTGGTTAGTCAGAGTCAGTTACCACCAGTACACGTCTGGAAAAGGTGTGGGCACAGGATGATTTTGCAACAAGGCCTCTTTCTGCTCCTCTGTTGGTTCTTTCTGCAGGTCTTGCTTCTTCCTGGATTTGTCTTTGTGGACTTCTGTTTCTTTCGACATTTCTTTTGCTTCTTTCTGTGCGTTTTTCTTCCTTCACATGTCCTACTTCTGTAGGCATAGTTACAAACTAGCATTTGAAAAACCTTTGAAATTCACAGAAAAACCATAGGTTTCAGGCACGTTATAGTTAGAAATTAGCATTTAAAAAAACCTTAGCAATTCACTGAGAAAAAAAACATAGGTTTTAGGGACAGTTAGTGTTAGTTGGACATTGCACTTGTACAAAACCCGTGAAATTCCCCAGTTATAGTTAGTTCAGCTAACTATAACTCGCGCCCCCGCAATGCACTGCGGATGACGTCACATATTACATCACTCATGACATGGTCCGTGACATCACTGGTGACATCACTGATGACATCATCCACGTGATAATCTGATGCAGCTCCTCACACCCTAATATAACCTTTGATACACCCAATCTAAATTACAGACTGCCATGCGCAAAACCATAGACACTCCAACACCAATAACTACATACCCACTCACTGATTCTTAGGTCTACACACACACATCCACTCACTCACCCGTACAGTCACTCATACTTATGGTCACTCAGTACAGGACTATCATATGCACTTACTCCTATATAGACACTCAAACACCGCCACTCATCCATAGAGGTACTCACACACCTAGTCAGTCATGCAAATAATTAAACACACTGCCATTTACTCACCTATACAGTTATACACACACCAGCTCACTTAATCATACAAATACTAGCACATTGTTACGCTCTTATACAATCACTGATACAAGCACACACTCATCCATACAGCCACTATCACAATCACTCACTCTCGCTTATAGCTATTTATATACTCCAACACACATATATACTGGCTTTCACATATGTAGTTACTCACACATGTACCACTGGGACATACATTCACTAACACACTCTTACACACACTTACCCACCCATACAGTCTATCACAGATGCACTCTTGAAACCATCCACCCAGTGAATCACCCACTCACATCTATGCACAGAGTCGCACACACCCCACCCACACAAACACTCAGGCACCCATACAGATACTCAGACAACCAATCAATAACTCATATAGACACTCATGTAGCTATTCACAAACCCATGCAGCCACTTACACAGCAACAGACAGACGGATACAGACATTCACCCAGTTTAGTCACTAACCCATGCATTCAGTAAGATACGTTAAATCACTCACTTATAGAGTCAGTCACGCACCTACTAAATCATCCATACAGACACTTACACACCCACTCATTCTTCAATACGTCTTTTCCTATATATATTAAAAATATTTAAACTTTACAGAAACACAGTCACTGGATGATGTCATCAGTGATGTCATTTGAGATGTCATCAGTGATGTCATCAGTGATGTCACTGACCATATCAGTGATGTCACTGACCATGTCATGAGTGATGTAATATGTGACGTCATCAGCAGTGCATTGCGGGGCGCGAGTTATAGTTAGCTGAACTAACTATAACGGGGGAATTTCACGGAGTTTTGTACAGTGAAATGTCCAACTAACTATAACTGTCCCTAAAACCTATGGTTTTTTCAGTGAATTTCAAAGGTTTTTTAAATGCTAATTTGTAACTATAACATCTGAAACCTATGGTTTTTTCAGTGAATATAATATATATATATGCAAAAACTTGCAAGATTTTTTTTTTTTTTTTTAAGCAAGCGCGGGCTCCCCAATTGCTTTTAAATAACCCAGGGGGCGGGTCCCAGGGGCACAATATAAAAATAGGTGGTGATGGATGGGGCCCCCTCCTAGGTCTAATGAAAGCCCTAGGGACCGCCAAGTGCATTGCTCATTATATATGCGGTTGGAACCAACATGGCGCACCCCCCCCAAGCCCCAGGGATTGCGACCTCCCAAAGGCAATTGTTTAGAGAGAAAAAAATGGAGGGCCACAGGCCCCCCCCGCCCCAGGGACCACCACCTCCCCAGGACAAATGTTTATTATTTAATGCGGGGAACTGCATGGCACCTCGCAACCCTGGAGGCAGCTCTCCCCAGTGCACTTTACAATATGTATGCTTGCCCACACCCCGGGGACCACCTACCTGGGGCTCAACAAGTTAATATGGGGGCCCCACAGGGCATCCCCGCTGCCCCAGGGATTGCCACCTCAGTGGTAATTCCGTCAGACTAAGGGGGGGGGGGGAGAACCTGTGTGGCCTCTCTGCAGCCCCAGAAACCACCACCTTTCTTGGGCTATATACTGCAAGGGGAGGCACACCACCTGCCCTGGGATATATAATGCAAGGGGAGGCACAGCATGGTGCCCTTCCTGGAGCCATAGATGGCCCTGGTGACCCCCATCCCCCAGGGTAGCTCCTGCCATGTCCCAGGGTTCCCAGGACATTGCTGTGGTTTGATGGGAGTGGTTAAAGTTCCCACCAAACCACAGCAAACGCTCTGCTTTCATTAAGCCAGAGCAATGAAAATGCTAATGCTTGCTGAAAGCAGAGCATTTCTCCGTTTCCCTGCCCGCTGTCAAGCGGTCAGGAAAACATACCAATTGCTTTCACACACAGGAACCTTGAGGCCCTCCCGCAGTCTCAGGACAGACTACACCCAGAAAAGCATGGCCAGGCCCAAGGGAAATTAGGTCCCGGGGACAAGAACTCTGCCACGCGGACCCCCTTCCCTACTGCAAAAAAGGCCAGGCCCCAGAGGATGGGGTCCCTGAGCAACACAGCACCCCCCCTCCCTATAGTATAACAAAGCAGGTGCCAGAGCTGAAGCCCCACTTCAGTAAATTAATATTAATCCTAACTTCATGGGCATAACCAAGGCAAAACAAGTGCATTTTGTTTGCACTACCACTGTAAAACGTTGTGTAATCCTTGGAGGCGTTTGCATCCTTGCTTTTCCTGAAGGCAAAAATCGCATATAGGATCTGTGAGGAGGGGGTTCTTTCTTGACATGTGCTGCCGAGACCAGAGATCATGTTCTAAACTTTAACAAACTAGAACTAGGTAAACTTGCCTACAAGCCTTGCACATTTGGCCCTGCCCCATATACATTAGTGGTATGCAACGTCTTCCCACCCTTTTCCAAGGATGATGGACAGCTTACACCCCCAAAAAAAAAGTTTCCATTTGAGACTTGTTCCTCATGCCTAGGAATACAATCACATCTCCTCCAAACAAAGAAGTACTTATGCAAAGTACTAACCATCCAAGTGATTTCTCTGCAGTCGCCCCCCTTGTTAAGTTATCTGGTGAAGATGCTAGAGGAACAATCACACTGGCAAAGTTAGACACACAAGGTAACTGGAGAAATTGTAGTGTAGGAGATGCACTATACATTTGCCCAATGAGACAGCACTTAATTATCCAGTAATAAGAACTCCAGTTGCGTAGGTGTTGCACAAAACGCTGGCCTCTTCTTGGATAAATGCGTATGAAGTATTCATTCTGGCATGGTGCTCATTTAACAGAAATTAAACCTCAAAGGGATGCACTAACAGATAAGTAAAGCAGGTGCTAGAGTTGAAGAACCATTTTGTAAAGTACTAATCTTCCAATTTTCATGAGCAGGTCCCAGGCAAAGCAAATCTGTTTTCTCTGCACTTCCACTGTGAAAAGTTCTGTAACGAGATGGCGGTATTTGCAGCCTTGCTTTCTCCTCAAGCGCAAAATCAGTGTGTGATGGGATTGGGGTTCTTTCTTGACATCTGCTGCCGAGATGGGGTTCTAAACTTTTACAGACTAGGAGTAGGTAAACCGGGTAGGATTCATTCTGGCACAGTGCTCATTTCACTGAAATCAAACCTCAACAGGTAGGAAACAATTTTAAAAAACGTTGAACTTTACTGAAGAAAAAAAAACTACATAGTCCCAGTGACGTTATAGTTAGGAAAAAGAATTTTAAAAACCTCAGAAATTCACAGGGGGGCACGAAAGGTTACTGGGATGTTAGTTAAGCTCGCTTTTCACTCGTACAATAGCAGAGAAATTCAGATATTACAGTTAGCTGAGCCAACTATAACTTGCACCCCTGCAATGCACTGCTTAGGACTTCACTTATTACATGTCATAACATGGTCAGATACATTACTGATGACAATCCACAGAACCACACCCACTGACATACCCTTCACAAACACACCAAGCAGTAACTCACATATACAGCCATCATGCAACTACTCACTGACCAATAGAGCCACACTCAGTCGTGCAAACACGTACACCCATACAGCTACTCACACCCATTTACTCACCTACAGTCGCTCATACACCAACTTACAAATACATATGCTCACCTCTACAGTCACCGAGAGAACAAACTGTCCCATACAATCTTTAACTCACAGCCACTCATTTACCCTCTTGTTCACCATTACAGCTATTTACACACCCACTCATACAGATAATCACACAGCCACTCACCTACTCCTACGCCCACTGACTCACCTATACAAAACACACCCCCTCACGTATACAGTCTTGCACTTAGTCTTCTATACACCACTTACACACCCACTCTCATAGACCCTTCCACAGCCACTTACCTTAGTAGGTTTAGGACGCAGCAATTTTTTTAAAAACACTCAATCACTGGATGATATCAGTGATGTCATTTGAGATATGGGATGTCACTGAACATGTCGTGAGTGATGTAATACGAGAGGTCCCAAGGAGTGCATTGCGAGGTCAGAAGTTGTTAACTCGGGTAACTAAATCTGCTGATTTTCTCTGGTTTTGTACGAGTGAAATGTCAGCCAGACTATAACATCCCTCTAACCTTTGGTTTTTTTCAATATACATCTCAAAATATTCCAATACAATGACATAACCCCAAAAACAATATCACTTACACGTTTAGTGTTATGTATTAGATGCCCTGTGAACAAGGCATTTGAGCATCTCTGCAGTGTTCATGGGTTTACTAAACACCATAAAACTGACAGGGATGTCAGTGCGCTAAATGCACAAAGATTGCAATGCTACATCTGGCTAAGAAACCGATTTATCCCAGGAGGTGGAGAATACACAAAAAAAAAAATAAAAAAAAAAAAAGCCCACATACACAAGTAGTAGAGAAATACCAGCTAGAATTTTCTGAATCACTACTCAGGTGAAAGCAACCAGCCTCTGTTACTGGAGGTCAGTATAGTACAAGTTCACATAAGGGGTAGGAAGAACATCAAGGGTACATATTTTTGTAGCTGGTTGGAGCACGATTTCCACTTGATGTGAAAGTATCCAGGCAAGGTGTGTAACTTACTTGAACTAACTGGGATTGAGCAACTTAATGGGTGTGAGAATTCTAGGTTGGGGGGGGGGGTCCAATCGCAACTTATGTATCCCGGCAAGTGGTCACAAACCTAAGGACAAGAATGAAGGTCTGAACCCTTCATATTCCTTCCCCTAAGATGTGTACTCCATCTCACGGAGGGTATAGACAATCTTGGGGAGAGGGCGGGGGGGGAGAAAGATTAGTTTCATCCAACTTCAAGCTACAATGACAGACTGTAGACCTTTTGTGATGTATATGAGCAGAGGGAAGAAGTTGGCACAAAAGGGTTAATGGAATGTGGTCTGTCTAGCAACTAGAAGGCCTTAGCTCAATGAGTAAAGGTAATGTCTAACTCCGGTTAAGAGGGAATGAAAGGTCAGCTATTGTTCCTGGACAGTGTGAACCTGCAGAGGGGCAAACCAAGATATGGTGGCTGTTGTTCCAATACAAGGACGTGAATTAGACGTGGTTTCAGTTTTAACTTACTCTGAAGATCAAAATGGAAGTTTAGGAGAAGTAAGTCAGATTGCAGCTCAGGGGTTGGGAAATAATTACACTTTAGATTCTGCAATAATCTTGAGCGCCCATATTTTTTACTTTCGTAATTCAAATGACTGAAATTAAGATGATCTATGGCTTTACAAGACCTAGATTTCCTTCTGCTAACCTACCATCAGAATTCTTTAGTCATGGTCATTAACAGACTTTACACTATCCTCCAAGTCAAAATCTAGATTCTCTTGCCAGCACATATTTGTGGCACTCAACCAAAAAAAAAAAAAAATAGTTTACTCTAGTTCAAATTTGAAATCTTTGAGGGAAAAAAAAAAATTGCAGCAGTTTCATAACTCCAACGTGATCACACGTTTATAGTGTGATCAGCTTAGCTCTATGAAAGCCATATTGTTTAGCACTTAAATTTACTCACATTTGTCAAGATGATGATTGCTTTATCCTTCACCCACTATATTGCTCCGTGCATTATTTATGCCTCCAGTTCTTTTCTCGGCCTCCTCCTTTGGTCAGGTATTCAATTTACTAATCCTAAATGTACCCGGTCTGCTTTTGTTTTACCCATTCCACCCTCACCAACCCCCAATAATCTATTATTCTTTGCTTTCATTTTATAATTCCATAGGAGTGTAATTTCTGCTTTGTCAAACAACTCCAATTGAAGGAGCTACAAGCAGTTTGAGTTGTAAGCTTCCGCACACCCCATGCAACTCCAAATACATATGTGGGGTGGAAGCATATATCCATGTAATAGTCCAGACCTAATTTTAATTAGGTCAGACAAATTCTTGTGTTTATGGCCAATGTTCCATTAATAGACTTTAATAGACTTTAATATTGTGCTTTGTGAACGGAATCCAACTTTCCACCTCACTAAAAAATAAAAATATACTAAATTATACTAACTTGATAAGTAAAACGAAAAAAGGCCTCATTCTGAAGTTGGTACCTTCTTACAAAATGCATAATCGCTGCAGCGAAAGTTAGTTTTGTTGGTTGCAATCAAAGCCCAATAGTCAATAGACACTACACTTCAGTAGTGGCGAATTTCTGTCAAGAATATTCTAGAACAAGACTGTCAGTTGGGATAGGCCTCGCCTACCAATGTGGCCTAAGGTAGGAACCCGACGCCTGCAGTAAAGCAGGTTCTTATCCTGAAGATATGGGTGAAGGAAGTGGCATTTCCAGTTTCCCCTCGTGCACTACATACATGTCTGATTGCTTCTAAAAACACAACTCATAACTTTAAGGAATCTAAGGCATGCAATAAACAGATGCATACAAGACAGTTTGTTTTTAAACATTTAATTTAACAGATCAGCCAGAAACCAGACGTCTCTTGTACATAACAGCTCCCAAAACGACCAAAGACAGCATGACCGCAGACACCACCAAGATAAGGCCCAGGACCATCCAGGGATCTTCTATGGAAGCACCTGCAAGAGAAAAACAGATTAGAATTTAAGGGACCAACACTTCCAAACGCATCAGAAGAACAACCCCTCTTAAGTGGCTGAAGAAAAAAAAAAAAGCCTCCAATTCATCAAGTTTAAAAAAGCTCTAGATTCCTCCACATGCAAGTCACATTAAACAGACTGGTACCAGTTGATCACCTAAACTACCCCCAACAGTGACACTAGTTAGCTATTTAAGCTACAAGACAAATTGAAGACCTAGTTAGTAACTCAAACATGGGGGTTCCACAAGGGTCTGCCTTATCACCCATCCTCTTCAATTTATTCTTGGGACCGTTAGCAAATATACTAAATTCCGCGAACATTTTTCATATGTATACAGATGACTCAACTATCTGAAAATCAACTCCCCTGATTACCTCACTTCATTCAATGCTACCCTAACGAAAACTCAAAATTGGCTAACTGAGAACCACCCCTTGCTCAACACCTCCAAAACGGAATTCCTTCTCATCTCGCCTCCTAATCACACGCCCAAGATCAACCTCAGGTTGAAAACACCTCACAGCCTTAAACTGCTGCCCCCACATTATTGAATCTGCTAAATCCCTTGGAATCACACTGGACATGCAGAATCATATTAGCAATACAAGCAAGAGCGCTAAACACCACATGAGTATACTCCGGAATCTCAAACCATTCCTTCAAGAGGACTTCAAGCAGGTGGTTCAAGTGCTTGTACTGCCTAGGCTAGACTACGGGAGTGAGACGCTCTGCAGCCTTCCCAAATATACCTTGGCCCCACTAAGCCTCTTTGAATGCCGCAGCCAGATTGATTACTGGTACAAAAAGAAACGCTCACATACCCAGTCCTAACATCTCTAAACTGGTTGCCTTACAGAGCAAGAATTCAGCTAAAGATTTCCTGCTCGACTCACAAAGCCCTCCAACTTAAGACCTCATTTTATTTGGCTCAAAAGCTTGAATTATCTGGAAGGGGTAGACCGACACGAAGTGCAAGTTCTCTGCTTCTGAATCCACAGATTTTCCACAAAAAGAGAACGAGCCACAGAGCTCTCAGGCTCTGTCCTGAAGATCTGGAACTCTTCCACCAGATCTCTTCCACGGCTTCTTTCAAAAAGGAAATAAAAACAATCCTAATGAACAAGTTCTTGCCTTAATTGGCCATGACTACTCCTCACTCACTGTCCCTGGATGGTTTATTAGTTGGTGTTCACCTTTTAATAGCAGCCTCGCCTGGTATGCACTTTTAAGTGATGTATGTTTTTCTCCCAGTATGGTATAAATCTTACCCTTAATTTGATGTACTCAGATACCCTCTTGGAACCAGCTCATGTTTGCATTTCTAAATAACGTTGGTTCTTTCCAACTATTATTTCCTACCCATCCAAATTGTGAAGCGCTCCGATAGCCACCTGGGCTTTGTTTGCGCTATACAAAACTTTATAAATATGCACGTTAACAAGCGGGTCATTAAGTTATCACTAGAGAACATACAGTTCCCCAGTCAGCCGATGTAGCTTAGAAGGCCAGCATTGTAGACAAGTTCCTTAGACACAAGTACTGTAGCATTCACGGGCAGAGGAGTTATGGTTCTTGAGACTGGGACAAACAAGTGACCGCTCCAGAAATCACACAAGTACTGATATTGCCACAAGCGGTTTCGAGAAAAGCACATACTTTTCAAGGTCCTCATTTCAACCTCTTCAATGATGCTGGGGAGAGTCTTCTGCCCCTGAATAGTCAGGGGGCCTAGCACAGCAAACTGGGCTGTAGAAGCTTCTGCGGCTACGAAGGAAATGGAGAGAAAAAAAATGCATGTTTTCATGAGTCACGTGCAGCCTAAGCAGTCAGTTCATAAGCTCACCATTTTAGATCTTATCAAAGAGAAACAAAAGTTGCATTATTAGTGAACATTCAGCCGATATTCCAGTAGTGCAAGACAAACTATTGAGTCACCACTTAAGCATGCCCTCCAACCTAATACTCCAGGACAAAGTTGGAGTAGAGAAATAAAGAGCACACAAAAACGCCCCAGCCCCTAAATGGGGTTACTAAGCAAGTGAAACACCTTTTGATGGCAAGGAATCAGGGGGGGATTTGGGAGGGCGCAGAGATTTTTTTGTTTTGTTTTTAACATGGTACAAAAAAAAAAAAAGTTTAATTTACACACAAGATGAACAGACCTCAAACTTTAGAAGTCAGCATTGGAGTATGGCATAAATGCAAGCTGAAAAACCTTAGTCCTAAACCAGGCATTGCCATCTATGACAAGTTTTCTGAGAAAGGGGCATGGTTAATAAATTAGTACTTTAAATATGGTCAGTGTGCATTCATGAAACTAAATATCAATGGGAGTGAGCCGAGCAAACTAACTATACGGTCTAATGCAGGTTCCAAGAGGGGAGAAGAACAATTGCCAGTTGCTAATAAAAGACTTTATATGAACTTATTGAAAATGTTGTACATTGGATTGATAAACACTGCGATTTCACCCCTTACCCAAGTTAAGTAGTATTCTTCTCTTCCTTCTTGCACCACAGTTGACTGCCTCACAACATCTACAGATTCCACTCGGACCTTCCACTGGAAGCCAACTGAAGAGGAAAGATACAGCGTAAGGTCTACTGAAAATAAAACCATTCTGGCCACAAAGCAAAAGACCTCCCCAAGAAGAGACCCCCTCCCCGACTCCACAACTCCAAATTTCTTCCGAAATAAAGTTATGCAAGCTGCAGTAAGCAGTTTGGCACCATACAGTGACTCACCCATTAGTTTTGCTGTAAGAGCAAGCCTTGGTTATTGGACTTGGATCCTGAATGGCAGGCACGGCTTTAAGATTGCATGTGATGTAGATCTATTGGGAGGCAGAAAAGAGTAGTTACTAGAATTCATGAAAATGTTAGTCATTCCATATAGACCAAAGTTTAAGCTCACCTGCGATCTGGAGTCTGCAATAAATCTAAAGGCATCCACTGTGAACCCGAGTTTGTCCAGTTGGTTCCTTGGGGATACAAAGGCTGAAGAGGAATCTGGCAGCTTCCCATCTAGCAAGCATCTAGAGAAGGATGCAGACTTCAATAAAAACCAAAAGATTGCAAACACCAGATTCTGTGCTCGATATTGCAATGGATTTTGAATGCACATTTCATGTTGATCAAATTGTGATGAGGAGCCACAACTCTAAACAGTGAGTCAAAGTGAAAGACTTCCATACTGCTCCTCTCCTAGCACAGACCGTGGAATACAAACATAAGCAACTGGTTTGAACAGTTTGCTAAGATTTGTTTAGAATTGTGAATTTGATAGAATATAAAATATATATATATATATATATATATATATATATATATATATATATATATATATAGGCACAACTAGATTACATTCCACATGGGACAAATAAGCAGATGACAAGATGTACATAAAGGAGGCCTTTTAGTGCACCCATTCAAGATATGCCAATGCTTCTACTGATACAGTATTATTAGCCATATCAAGGTCCATGCAACCTTGGTCAGGAAAATGGCTGATGCGTCCAAACCTCCAAAACACCGCAGAGTGGTCCAGTTAAAGTAGCTGTGGTCACAGCAAAAGGATCTCAGAACTCAGCAGGATTCACATACAATTTGTAAAGCATCTGCTAGAAATGGGGGGGGGGGTGTCTCTAGATGGCAATGGTTTGCACCCTTGTCCAAGAAGGGACCCTCTCTTCTAGTCAGGGTGAGGGGGATACACTACTAAATTGACCCCTGCTCACCTCCTTGGTAGCTTGGCATGAGCAGTCAGGCATCTCAGATGCAGTGTGTACAGCATTTACACATAACCAACAACGAAAACACTACAAAAGGACACCACACCAGTTTAGAAAAATATCTAATACTTTATATGTCCAAAACAAGACCAAAAGGATAAGAATCCACTATACAGTACTTAAAAATATGCATTTTACTAGAATAACCTTAAAATGCAGTTCCTTGAAGCCGGTAGCTCTGTCCGGGGCTACCGCGGTGCTGAAAACAGAATCCAATAGTTCTGTTTGACTGCGTCAGTCATGGTGTCGGCAGACTCGTAAACAGTACCTTTTGTTGCGGCCAATCACGCTGGTGGGGGCCGGTTGTGGCAACCATCGCGGTTGCGATGTGAAGCGTAGCGGTCCGGCATGCTGTGCCCTTATGGCGCGTTGCAGTCAGCGGCTCGGTGACGTTCATCCAGTGGCGTCGATGAGGCCAGGGCTGTGGTGCAGAGTGAGGTGGTGCCAACAGATCACGGTGCAAGCGACAGTGCCAGTTGGTGGGAGCTGGCATCAGTCAGCCCAGATGGCAGTGGGGTGACAGGGAGGTGTCATGTAATTTATGAGCATTGCACCAAAACCAGGGTGTGGTCACAGGTCACGGTCAGCCATGTTGGAGACAAGGTTGGCAGATTGAAGTGAGGCAGTGCGCAGTGCACCTCCCACAGGTCACAGGGTAAGCAGTGGCTCTGGTGCAGTGGTCAGTGTGACCATGGTTGAGGTCCAAAGTGCGGCGGTGCCTTCAGGACACGGAGTCCGCAGTGGTGTCTGCAGCTTTCCCCCTCTGTAGCAACTGAAACTGCTGTTCGAGGCGGTACCCAGAGGTAAGTGAGGTTTTTGCGGTCCCCGAGACTACATGAACAGGAGGAAAGTTCAGTTCCAAGCCCTTGGAGATACTCAGCACAAGTTTAAGTTCAGTCCAGTCCTTCCACTACCCAAGGCAGAAGCAGCAACTGCAGGCCAACCCAACAAAGCAACACAGCAAAGGGGCAGTACTCCTGCTGGCAGTTCTTACAGCTCTTCTTGGCAGGTTCCTTGATTCCAGAGAGTTCTGGGGTGTGGGCCCCACTATTTATACTGCATTTCACTTTCTCTGGGGTAGTGTCTGTGCCCAGCCCAAACCAGTTCTGTCCTGGTTCCAGGTAGGAGGTGGAGACCACATGGTTGAAGGCAGACCAGGCCCATTCAGGTGCAAGGAAATCTCCTCCCACAACTCTAAATGCAGCCCTGGTCTATTCAGCCCATAACTGACCCATCCAGGAAAGGCAGGTTACACCTCAACGCCCCCCCATGGCTGTCAGAAGAGAATGCACATCCCAAGCCCCCGTGACTCCAAAGCCAGTCAATCCACAAACCCAGCAGAGGCACACAGGACGGCTAAGCAAGAAAATACCTGCTTTCTAAAGGTGGTATTTTCAGACACAGAACATAAAAAAAATCTCCTTTACTAAAATATGCATTTCTATATTCTGAGTTCAGGCATACTAAACCCAGTGTGTCTCTTGTCACAATGGGAAGATATGCTTATAAGATGTTATAAAAAAAACTCCCATTCTATCCTACGGGACATATAGCCATAGTGAAAATGAAATGCACTAATTCACTACCAGGACCTTGTACACACCAGTACATGTCCTACCTTTACTATACATGGCACCCTGCCCACAGGGGTATCGTAAATTCCATAACCTGTAGGGTGATGGACCACCTCACCCCTCATCTGTATTAACCATCCGAGGGGCCTGTGGTCTATCTGAACTCAGAGGAGAGTCCCAAACAGGTAGGGTCTTCGCTTCAGTGCCCAGACCACAGCAAAAGCTTCCCTTTTGATGGCACTCCACCTCTGTTCCCTGGGGAGTAGTCTCCTGCTAAGGAACACTTCAGGCTGGTCTAGGCCCTCATCATTTAGTAGAGCACTGCTCCACACATGCTCTGAAGCATCAGTCTGCACTACGAATTCCTTAGATAAGCCGGGTGCCTTGAGCACAGGCGCCGTGCACATGGCTATTCATGGCATCAAAAGCTTTCTGGCAGGCATCAGTCCAGATCACCTTCCTGGAAGTCAGCTCTGTCAAGGGGGCAACAATGGTGCCATAGACCTTGACGAATCTCCTATAACCACGCGAGACCTAAAACGGTTCTCACCTCTGTCGGGGTCTTAGGCTGTAGGGCGCCACCTGGCTGTTTCCTACCTGGTGCCATAAGTACACCACAGAGCCCTGCCCAATCTGGCACTTACTGGCCTTGACCGCGAGGCCTGCCCTCTTCAGAGCCTTCAAAACTACCCAGAGGCGCTGCAAGTGTTCTTCCCAGCTGGAACTGAACACTGCGATGATATCCAGGTAGGTGGCACTGAAATCCTCCAGCCCAGCCAACACCTGGTTGACTAACCTCTGAAAAGTGGCAGGGTCATTCAACCCAAAGGGCATTACCAGATACTGGTAGTGCCCCTCTTGGGTTGAAAATGCTGACCTCTTCTTGACCCCCCCCCCCAGTTAAGGCAATCTGCCAGTACCCAGACATCAAATCAAACGTGCTGAGGAACTTGGCAGCTCCCAACTGATCTGGGGATGGGATGCGCATCAGTCCTGGTGACGGCATTGAGCCCACAGTAGTCCACACAGAACCTCAGTTCAGGAGTGGCACCAGGTGCAGCAGCCTTTGGGACCAAGTCCACTGGACTGGCTCAAGGACTGTTGGAGGGCTCGATCACTCCCAACACAAACATCTTAGAGTCCTCTTAGATGCTGGTTCTGACCCGGTCAGTCAACCTGTAAATCTTGTTTCACAGGAGGGCTGTCACCAGTGTCCACGTCATGGGTGCACCAGTGACTAACACCTGGGGTAAGGGAAAACCGCATGGCAAACTGCCCCCACAATTGGCGACAGTCACTCTAGGGTCAGTGTAGGGGAAAGGATCACAACTTCCACTGACCCATCGTGCTCCTTGGCAACTCAGGTCAGGGAGAGGTTCACTCTCCTCCTCCCCCAAATCATCTGCCACCACAAGCATTGTTACATTAGACCTCTCAAAGTGAGGCTTGTGGCGGTTCAAATGTAAGACCCTCAAAGGGTTCCTGGGAGTCTGCAAATTCACCAGGTAGGTGACGTTACTTTTGCGCTCCACCTCAAAGTCCCAGTACACTTATGCTGCAAGGCACAAGGTTCAACTGGGGCCATGACCCACACTTTCTGGCCAGGCTGAAACTCTACCAGAGTGGCATTCTGGTCGTACCAGCGTTTCATCTCCTCCTGGCTTGCTTCCATGTTTGCCCGAGCGAGTTTCCTGAAGCAGGAAGTTTGGTTCCTGAAGGCCAGCATGTAGCAAATTAAATCCAGGGGGTGTTTTCCTGGGAGCAGTCTCCCAGCCTTCCTTGACCAAACTGAGGGGTCCTCTCACAAGGTGCCCACACAGAAGCTCAAAGGGACTAAACCCCAAGGACTTGTGGTACCTCCCTGTAGGCAAAGAGGGCATGGCAAGAGGATGTCCCACTTACGCCTCATGGGTTCTGTTAGACCCTTAATCATGCCTTCAAGGTTTGGTTGAATCTCTCCCCCAAACCATTACCTTGTGGGTGGTAAGGAGTGATGAACTTCCAAGTCACACCACACTCCTCCCACAGGGATGTCATACTTGGATATGAAATTGGTCCCATGGTCAGAAACCACCTCTGGGAAAAACCACAGGAAAAGATCCCCATTAACACCCGCCCCACCACTGGCACAGTCATTGTCCCAGAGGGATTGCCTCCGGGTACTGGGTGGCATGGTCCACCAAGACCAGGATGTACCCGTTGCCCATGGCGGTCTTGTGATCCAGTGGCCCCAGTGTCCAACCCTTTCAAAAGGGGTTCCTACAACTGGAAAAGGTTGGCGGAGCCTTAGACTTCCTCCCACTCTTACCATTTATATGAGCATTGCAGGTCTTGCCAGCCGACTGCCTTCACATTTGGGGCAAAAAGTAGTGGGTGACAAGCCTAGCAAAGGTCTTGTCCTGCCCCAAATGTCCTGCCAAAGGCACGTCATGAGCCAGACCCAGTAGGAAGGTCCTGAAGCGCATGGGTACCACCAGCACATGGGCTGACCCAGGCTCAGCAACCTTAGGCTTGCTGTATACGAGACCACTCTCCCAGTAAATCCAGGGTGATCCAGACTGATCACCAGCTGCCTGATTTGCAGCCTGCTGCAGTAAACACTCCAGAAAAGGACATTCTTTCTGCTCCCTGCAGAGTTCTTCCCTGGTGGACCACTTTCTTGCTGCCAATGGGTCAGCTCAGATAAGTCCCACAGTTCAACTACCTGCTCCCCTGTAGGTCCCGGGGCATCCCCCTAGAAGTCAGCCTCCTTCCAGGCCACAGGAACCTCAGGGGTGGGTTTCCCGCGCCCCCTGCCCTCTTGGCAGTAACCTGGGCCACTGTTTCAGGCTCCAGGTCCCTCTGATCACCCTTTCCGACTGCCATTGACTGAATGGTCACACATGCCCACTCTGGCAACCCAAGCATCTCCAAGTGAGACCTGAGCTCAACATCCTTCCATAAAGGACTGCTCTAGGTTACTACAAACAAAAAAAAACAAAAACAAAATTGTATACCAATGGGGTAACGTGAGACCACTGGACCTGGGTATTGTATGGTACAAAGGAATGGTCACAGTGGTCGTCAATTGCACTCAGACATCGAAACAGCAGACTTAAACATGCAGTAAAAAACAATTTAGACATCACCATAAGAGATCAAAAAATGAATGTGATTTTATTTCATCACAAAATGGAAAAAGCAAGAATGAATCAAACAGGTAAGGCAGTACCTGTCCAAATTTTACCATAAAATTGGTGCTCGGGAGGGGTGAGTGTTTGGGAAGGGTTGAGTGATGGTGCAGGGGAAGGTAACGTGCATTATATACATCCAAAGATTATTAAACCTATCACCACTTGTGTGTCTGGCTGCTACCCAGGCCCTCAGCACCTTTTGTAGCTTCTCCTTCCTGCTGAGGGCTCCGACTTGGATCTTTAGGTTTTTACAAATAGCCTTCAACTCCTTGAAGTTGTAGGTTTCCAACCTTTCCTCCTCAAAGGCCACTTCTAGGGATGCAATTGATGATGCTGCTGTACCAGGCATGATGCAATAGCAAGCTCACGTTCAACTGGCAAGATCAAAAATAGATCAGAAAGAACCAGTATGTGGTATGCATCAGTCTGCAAAATGGTAGTAGTGTACACCAATCACTGTAGGTCAAGTGCAGACGCAAGTCCGATCCTCACCGCTGACAACCAATGATAGAAATGGGGGGGGTGGGATCTCTAGTTGGGAATAGTGTTCACTTTTGTCCAAGTAGAGACCCTTCTTTCTAGTCAGGGTAAGGGGGATACACTTCTAAATTAACCCCTGCTCAGCCCTTTGGTAGCTTGGCACAAGCAGTTAGGCTCATCTCAGAGGCTGTGTAAAGCATCTGCACATAAACAGTGTTAGAAATGGGATCTCTAGTTGGCAAGGGCTTGCACCTTTGTCCAAGTAGGGACCCTTCTTCCTAGTCAGGGTAAGGGTTGTTACACTCGTGAAGTAACCCCTGCTCACCCTCGTGGTAGCTTGGCACGAGCAGTCAGGCTTAATTCAGAGGCAGTGTGTAAAGCATTTGCACATAACCAACAGTAATACAGTGTAAGCACTACAAACGGACACCACACCAGTTTAGAAAAATAACCAATATTTTATATACTCAAGACAAGACCAATTACGACAAAAATCCACAATACTGTACTTTACGAATGAATACTTGATACGTTAACTTCTTCTTTGCAGGGATAGCACAAAAGCAAAGTTCGTACGAGTCGGTAGCTCCGTCCGAGCCTACCGTGATGCTGAAAACCAGAGTCTAACAGTTCCAGCCGACCGCGTCGATACGGGCCAGCAGAGTCGTGAGCAGACTCGGTCACAGTACCTTTTCTCGTTGTGGCTGGTACGGAGTGTACGAGCCGGTCGGCGTTCGTCGCGGTTGCGGTGCAAGACGGAGCGATGCAAGGTGCGGTGTCCCTCGATGCGGTGCAGGCAGCGGCTCGATGAGCGTCGTGCAGACGGAGTCGGTGAGTCCAAGGCGTGCGATGCAGGGCGAGACGATGCTCGATGCGGTGCTGACAGCTTGCGATGCAGGCGACCAAGCCGGAGTGCGGCAGCTGGCGTCGGACAGCGGTGCGAGTTGGAGCGGTGCGTCGCAGACGTGCGAGCGGTGCCCCAAATGCGGTGCGGTCTCGCCTCTTGAGCCAGTTGCAGCGACAGTGTCGGTCTCGTCCGGCTGGCCCAGTGAAGCGATGCGATGCGAACTGCGGTGCCCACAGGTCACGGTGCAAGCAGCGGCGCGATGTTGGCGGCGTCGGACGTCGCCCACGGTGAGACCAGGGTTGCGAAGCGGGGCGATGCGGTCTGCGGTGCAAACAGGTCACCGGCCAGGGATGGATTCGGTTGACGGAGTCGGTTGCGGTTCCCTTCCTCTGTGGCGACTGAAACAGCGTTCCAGAAGCGGTACCCAGAGGCTTGTGAAGTCTTTGCAGTCCCTGAGACTTCTTAACAGGAGGCCAGCTCGGTTTCTGGCCCTTGGAGATACTCAGCACAAGTTTGGAGAAAGTTCAGTCCAGTCCTTTCACTGCCCAAGACAGAAGCAGCAACTGCAGGCCAACCCAACAAAGCAACAACACAGCAAAGGGGCAGTACTCCTCCTGGCAGCTCTTCCAGCTCTTCGTCTTGGCTGGTTCCTTGATTCCAGCGAGATCTAAATTCATGGGGTCAGGGCCCCAATATTTATATCCCAAATTCCTTTGTTCTCTGCAGGCAGAGAGGCCTTTGCCTAGTCCAAACCAGTTCTGGAGCACTTTGTTGACAAGTTTCCGTCCCTTCTTTCAGTGAGTGGGCCAGGGACATCAGACGCACCACAGGAGGTGGAGCCAGCATTGTGGAGGGAAGGCACTGTCCTATTCAGGGCCCAGGTGCGACCCCTCCCACCCATCTACAGGTCGATCTGGCTATTCAGCCCTGCGCTGACTCACCCCGTCTCCTGGCATCCCCCAGCCCCTGTCACTCACACTCCAGACACGGAATACACAACCTCGCAGAGGCAGGCTTGGATGGTTAGACAAGAAAATACCCACTTTCTAAAAGTGGTATTTTCAAACACAGAATGTTAAAACCAACTTCACTAAAAGCTGCATTTTATCATTCTGAGTCCAGGCATACTAAACTCGAATTTCTACCATGTTCCCGGGGTCAGTTAGGATTATAAGCTGTAATAATCAAAACTGCCCGTTCTGGCCTAGGGGAACAGGTAGCCTTGCAATAGTGAAAAACGAACTAGGCTGTAATTCACTATCAGGACATGCGGCACACACCCGGGCATGTCCTACCTTTCGCATACACCGCACCCTGCCCACAGGGGTACCTTGGGCCTACCTTAGGGGTGACTAACATGTAGCAAAGGGAAGGTTTAGGGACTTGCAAGTGTGTGCACTTGCCAAGTCGACTATGGCAGCCCCAGGCTGCGCACGGGCTCTGCGATGGCAGGCCCGAGTTACACTTACGGGCTGTTTGCGTGGGTGGCACAATCCAGTGCTGCAGCCCACCAACAGCATTTGGTCTATAGGCCCTGGCACTCGCGAGTGCACTTTACAAGGGACTGACAGATAAACCAAATAGGCCAATCATGGAAACACCAATCCATAACACATTTTATACAGGAGCACTTGCACTTTCCCACTGGACCGCAGTGAGGAAAGTGCGCAGAATCATCACACCAGCAAAAACAGAGTCAAAACCGGGAGGTCAGAAAGCAAAAAGTCAGGGGAAACACGCCAAAAGATGCCAAGTCTAACAAACAGTAACAGTGAAAACACTACAAAAAGACCACCACACCAGTTTAGAAAAATATCCAATACTTTATATGTTCAAAACAAGACCAAAACTATAGGAATCCACCACACTACTTAAAAAAATTGCACTTTGCAAGAACGTTAAAATGCAGTTCCTTGAAGCTGGTAGCCCCGTCCGGTGGTACTGCGCTGCTGAAAACAGAATCAAACAGTTCCGTTCGACTGCATCGGTCATGGCGTCAGCAGACTCTTAGACAGAACCTTTTCATTACGGCCGATCATGTTGGTGCGGGCCGGTTGTGGCAACAGTCGTGGTTGCGATGTGAAACGTATGGGTGCGGCATGCGGTGCCGTTGCGGTGCAGGCAGTGGCTGTCGTCCAGCGGCGTCAGTGAGACCAGGGATGTGGTGCAGAAAGATCACGGTGCAAGCAACAGTGCCGGTTGGTGGGAGCTGGCGTTGGTCTGCCCAGATGGCAGTGGAGGATGGGGCATTGTGTAACTTACTAGAGGTGCCCCCAAACCATGGTGTGGTTATGACCAGCGACGGTGAGACCAAGGCAGCAGAGTGAAGCAAGGTGGTGTTATTCCCACAGGTTATGGTGCAAGCAGCAGCTCTGTGGCGGCGATCGGTGAAACCAGGGTTGCGGTGTGAAGTGCGGCAGTGCCTTCAGGACGGTTGTAGGATTGAACAATGCACGCATTCATCACATGTGTCTTTACAACGCATACACTACCACGCATCACCCAATACCATGCACCCCATTATCACGCATACTATTACATCACACATGCATCAGGGCACATTGAAAGTGCCATTACAATGCACACTAATCATGCATACCACTTCCACGCAAACTTTTACAATGAAATTGCGGTATTTGCGATAATGCTTACAACACTGAAAGGTGCCCTCAGGGCAGCTCAGCTTCGGGGACGGCTACTACGGTAGCAGTTCAGGCGGCAAACATGTACTCTCGCCCTAGTACTCCTCTCATGCCGATACACCCACCACTTAGCCCGCACAGTGACATACCCGGCAGTTACCCGTGGGCTCCGCTATTGCTGCCGCTGGTGGTACTAAATCTGGGCCGTGGCGACACCTCCAAGATCATTCCGTTGAGCTTCACGCAAGTGCAACCTTGTTTCCAATGCCGCGCTACTTACAGGGACCACATGATCGCCACACCATCCATGCTACTACTAAATTGTAAGTTTTGGTCATGCTGCATTGTTCTCCTGGGCCATGGGGTATATCAGCTGCAAAAATCGGCAATTCCTGTTTTCTGCCCTCAATGTTCAGCGTATGTGTTGAGCTACGTGGGGCACCGAACCAGTAGTGCAGACGGTAACTGCCGCCATTTTAGTAATTTCAGTCTTGTGGGCCAATTTACCCGCCTCACACCCCCTAGAGATGGTCAGTTAGGAGGTCCCCAGCCACAACAGACTCCAGTGAGTGTCCCGCCAGGGTATAGGGCTCCATCAAGCCCACAGTTAGATTTAATGAGGCCTCCGATCGTGGCTTGGCCACGCCCCCATAACACTAACCCCCAACAACTAATTTAAAGCAATTAAGCCACAAACGCATTACCATGCATATGCATTTATTAAATGCATACTCGTGGTAAAACCATTCGTGCTAAAGGCATGCATGGTAAAGGCATATGCGTGGTAATGACTGTGGTGACGGTCACACATGTTTATGACTGCGTTGGAATGGCTGTTTCCCTTTCGGGACAGAGACTGCAGCAGAGGCGATGATGGTCGGCTGCTTTCCCCCTCTGTGGGGACTGAAACTGCAGTTCAAAAGGCGGTAACCAGAGGTAAGTGAAGTTTTTGCTGTCCTTGAGACAGTGTGAACTGGAGGCAAGTTCAGTTCCAAGCCCTTGGAGATACTCAGCACAAGTTTAAGAAAGTACAGTCCAGTCCTTTCACTGCCCAAGGCAGAAGCAGCAACTTCAGGCCAACCCAACACAGCAAAGAGGCAGTACTCCTCCTGTCAGTTATTCCAGCTCTTCTTGGCAGGTTTCTTGATTCCAGCGAAATCTAAAGTTCTGGGGTTTGGGCCCCAATATTTATACTACATTTCTCTTTGTTCTCTTGGGCAGGGAGTGTCTACCCTGCCCAAACCAGTTCTGTCCTGGCTTCCAGGCACGAGGTGGAGACAGCATTGTCCAAGGTAGACCAGGCCCATTCAGGTGTAGGGAAATCTCCTCCCACTACTCTAAATGCAGCCCAGGTCTATTCAGCCTACACCTGACCTATCCAGAAAAGGCAAGACACCTCAAACTCTCCCAACCCCCCCCCCCAGTGACTGTCTGAAGAGAACGCATATCCCCAGCCCCTGTCACTCCAAAACCAGACAGTCAATCCACAAACCCAGGAGGCAAACAGGATGGCTAAGCAAGAAAATACCTATTTTCGAAAAGTGACATTTTCAATTACAGAACATAAAAATCACCTTTACTAAAAGATGCATTTTATATTCTGAGTTCAGGCATACTCAACCCCATGTCTCGATCTTGTCCCAATGGGAAGATAGGCGTATAAGTGGTTATAAACGAACTCCCATTCTATCCTATGGGACATATAGCCTTGCCATAGTGAAAACGAAATAGACTAATTCACCATCAGGACCTGGTACACACATCAGTACATGTCCTACCTTTACTATACATGGCACCCTGCCCACAGGGCTTCCTTGGGCCTACCTTAGGGGTGACTTGCATGTAAGAATAGAGAGGATTAGGGCCTGGGAAGTGGGTGCTCTTGCCAGGTCGACAGGGCAGTTACAAACCGCGTGCAGACACTGCAGTGGCAGGTCTGAACCCTTTACAGGGCTGCTTGTGTGGGTGGAACAACCAGTGCTGGAGGCCCACTAGCAGTATTTGGTTTACATGCCCTGGCACCCTCAGTGCACTTTACTAGGGACTTACTAGTAAGCCAAATATGCCAATCATGGAAACATCAATCCATAACACACTTTACAATAGAAGCACTTGAACATTGAACAGCAGAGAGAAAGGGCACAGAGACACTAAACCAGCAAAAACCAGGAGGTCAGAAAGCAAAAAGACAGGGGAAACACTAAAAAATGCAAGGTCCAACAGAATCTTTCAACCACATGAAGTCTGGCATAATGTTGCTTTATCAGACTTTTTAAAGGCTCGATTTCTTTTGATAATAGGTTTTTACCCATTGGATCCGATAAGGTCGTATCTGGGGTTGGAGCTCCTATCTGGGTTCAGAGTGGCCACACAGCTGTCCACAAAGATCCTCAAAGCTACATGGCTTCCGGTCGCGACAGAGGCTTCAATTTTGAAGACATCTCCCAGCTGGAAAGTTGTGTTGTTCCTGGCAGAGCTCCAATTGTCTGTAGAGATGGAAAAGAAAGTGTGATATCAGCCAGTCCAATAGGGGCAGGGGCCAAAAAAAACATCCAATATCCCCCCAACCTACCATTCATCAGAGTCAGAGAAAAATACAGACTCTCCTCTGCATAGATGGTAGAACTGAAAGGGACCCAAGTTGGATGGATGGCATTGCTGCTCACGTTCCCATTCCTGCAAGAGTGATCAGGCCATGGATATTTCAGTTAACATGTACATAGCATAATCAGGTTATTTACCACAAGACAATGTTTTAACTTCATATTTGAAGTTCACGATAAGCAGTTGCAAGGTGTCTTAGTATATTGCATGCTTGGCTGCGAAGCCACATTGAGGGGGGAGGGGGGAGAATGCCGGGAAACTGGTAGTTCCTTACCTCGGATAAATACATCGAACAAGGACTGAAGTTGGATTTGTTCTGGTAATCACTGTGCTGATAATGGAAGGAGTTGGGTTGTAGGTCAGAATTGAGCTGTAGACCAAAGAGTTTGGTGTTACCTGCAACAGAAGTAACATTTTAGATCAAGTTGATAAACACCACCTGCAAGTAAACTGGTCCAAACGAAATAAGTAGAGGCATGTCATTTTCTTTTGGGGGGGTGGGAAGCTTATATAGGGAATGAAGCCACTAGGACTTCCTAATTTAAGGTTTCCATGGTTTATTAAGCCTCAAGTGGTAAGGAAGACACGAAAGGAGGCAGCTAGGATCCTATTACAAGTGGGCTGATAAATTCAGATATTGGAAGTAACTCCTGTAACCACATGAATCAGAATAGGTAATATCAGCAGGTTAAGCTTGCCAATATTTGAGGAGACAAATGTCCAGTATCCACTTAACATGCATTTTGGAGCGATAAGGACCAAAATCTTAATGTTATTACCCAAAACCTGTTGCTGGGCATTAACCCATCCATATTTTTTTTATTTTAAAAAGACTGGTGTTGACTTATCAGGTACAATAATGATCACATCTGATAGTGGCTACTGTTGGTCAATAAGCAGCAATGGAGATCTATGCGGCACTAGAAATAGCAAGAGTTAGTAGTTGTAGGAAGGTAGGATCTTTCTGCATAGTTACCCCCACTTTTTGCCTGGTGCTGTGCTGGTTTTTGACTAGTTGACTGGGATCCTGCTAATCAGGACCCCAGTCTATCTGCTTTCTCCCTAAATTGGTTATGTTATGTACTTAGGTACTCTCCAGATTGGACACTGGGGTACCCTCGTCAGTCCCTAGTATATATGTTACCCATGTACCCAGGGCATAGGTACCCGATAGGCCTCCCATGGGCTGAAGCAGGTATTATGCCACCCATGAGAGGTCATGCAAAATGGACCTACAGGCCTGCCACTGCAGCCTGTGCAAGATGGTGCATGCACCACTTACTTTAGATATAGGATTTCTATATCTAAGGGTCACTACACTTAAAACCTACAAGTCACCCCTATAGCAGGCCTTGACAATCCTGAAGGCAGGGTGCTTGGTTCTAAGTGAGAGGGTGCCACTGCATGAGCAGGACACCCCTGCAGCCTACGGAGTCCATTCTCCCGGGTTGTTAGTGCTGCAGCCATTTACGACAGTGGCATTATGCGACCGTGTGATGAACAACTCTAATACGGCTGAAAGTAACCCTATCGTGTTTGGGGTCAAACATTGTGGAATCATACCCCCACACCGTTAACCGGTGTGGGAGGTATGATTCCATCCCTCAGAAACAAGCTTTGTGAGGTCCCTGGTGTTCCCAGTACCAGCCTTCTAGTCCCAGGCAGCCCAAAATGGTTGCTGCCGACCAGAGACATTTCTGCCCTCCTGCTGCTGAGCCAAGCTCGAGCAGGGGAAGGCAGAATAGGCATCCTGTCACAGGGAGGTGTGACCACCTCACAGACAGGATTTAGTGCATTAGGCCTGGGTGGGTGCGCTTGCCAGTGACCAAAAGTCTGCATATGGGGCACATTTGGTGTCCCTGTGCATAGTCCAGTTCAAACCAGTCCTGGTAGCCGTTGGCTCCTGCTTTGGTGGGAAACTGGACAAAGGACATGGGAGTAACCTCCCCACTGTCCAGATCCTCCCCTGGGAGGGTCCCCTGAATCTGTCCAACCCTCTCCCGTGGGTACAAAAGTGCTTACCTGGCTGTAGGACCCTATATTCGACATGGACAATATTCTGAACCAGAAACCACTGAACTGCGACCGTCTGGACACTCTGGGCCGGACCAAGTCTCCCTCTTAGTCTGAAGCATAGTTTGTGCCTGTGCACCATACAGGCTCCGTGCAGGACCTGTGGAGCATCAAGGACAACTGAAGATATCTCCCTTAGAGTGAAGGAGTCACTCCCCTGCAACCGCAGGCACCACGTCACAACTAACCGGTCTGCTGTTCCTGAGCTCCTACGGACTCTGAAGGATCCAGCAACACAGGAGGTTGGTTTCCAAGTACCTCAAAGTCCAAGCTGCCCCCTCACCAAGTTTGAGGTCAGAATCCCTCATGGGGGCTACAATACCCATACCCCAGTGCACCACATTCATTTGCAAGTGCATAGGCTTGTTGGCATTTCCTGAACAAGTGCATTGGGTTCCGAGTAGCCCCAACCTCTGGCACCATTTTCTACAAAGAACTCCGGCCTCCTTGCACCAAGTGCTCCGTGGGCTGTTGCTTTGTGACACTGCTTGAGGTCCCCTAGCGACTCCTGTGCCTCCAGCCTGTGGGTCCCTTTGAGGGTCAACATTGCTTTTCTTGGGCTCCCCTGGTTGCTCCTGGCCAGCCCTGACTCCCCTGTATTTGGAGAGTCTCCTGGATCTTGCTGGTCCGAACCGTAACCTTTTGGACCTTCTGCATGGGTTGCCATTGCAAAGGCAGCCGGACACCAACCCCCTCAGTACTAGACATACTTTGTGGGACAGCTCGTATCTGGCTCCTGGTTGTCCTCAACATCACCTGGTCCCGGTGGCTGCAGAGTCAAGAACCCTCAACGCACCTGAAGCACCTGACATTGGTGGGCATTTGTCTATCGAGCCCCTGGTCACTCCTGAGTGACCCAGACTGTCCCCTCTGCTTTCCAGGTACTCTTCAACAAGAATCCACCTTTGGATTCCGACTGACACTTGTTCCTTCCAGCAGCAGCTCTTCTTCAAAGTCCTCCATTGAGTTAGACTGCGGTTTCCAGCGCCACTTCAGACCTATACACCCAGCTTCCCTGGGATAGGTAACTCTGGTACTATGGTATCCATGGGTGGGGTGGCTCTCCAACCTCTTAAGATCCACAGGGTTTCTTGGAAGTACACTGGGAAGGGTCCTTAAACTTTAAAACTACAACTGCGACTCCCATAGAATTGTACGTAGCACGCAGTCGTGTTCCCACACTGCACCCGTCCTCTGTGGGGTCCCTACTTACTCACCTTGGGTGGTTCCTTGGGGTCCCAGTGAATCTACATCCTCTAGACATGGTCTAGATTCAAGTTGTGGTTCTTATACCACTATTTTAGTATATGGTTTGATCTCCCCCCGGGAGCCCACTGTGTATTGGCGCTATTTACTATTGTTTCTATGCTACAGTATTGTGTGCATCTTCGTGCAGAAGATACTGCGTCGTACTTAAAGAGTGTTATATCAATAAATACATATTTTTATAACTGTGGTTCTCCTTTCATTTAACCAGTACTATAAGGTTTCATTCTGGTAAAACAAGCTGCTTAACATTCCTTCAAGACTAAGCCTGAAGGCTGCTCTCCATAGCGACCACTTGGATAGCTTTCTAAGGTTATCTTAGACCTCTTAAATCACCATAAGGGTTGTTTGGACTGGTACAAGGTGCCTACTTTAGTTAGTGGACAGCATATACCAGGCCAAGTTCTCACAGTTTAATAGTGATGGAGGCCTACTAGGAATTTCATAATCATGTTTGCCTCAAGACCGCATTGTCTACAGCGCTACTCTTTGCCAGGACTACTTTATGATGCAAGGGATCCTGGCACTAGTGTCCACACCCTTGTCGTTGGAATTGGAGCTAATAACTGGAATATATATGTACCATGCAGAATTTACTCAATTTGTAATTTTTAGTCTATAACGCCCAGATTGTTGGGCAGTCTTCACAAGAGCAATTCAAAAATACCATAGTCTGTTCTGGTAATAGGATTTTTGATTTTGTTTTGTAAACTAATTGCGAAGCAAGCGGTCTGGCCGTGGGCATCTTCCTGTTGAAAGATGTGACTATTTCATTGCATGGAGTCAATTTCAGTTTATTTGCAACACGCGAGTGAACAGTAGCTATTCAATAAAAAAATCAAAAAAAAATCTGCTTTTAGATTTTGGCTGCACTAGTGTAGTTTATAGTCAAGGCAGTGGATGGCGGCTCTCAAAAGTATTTGTTACCTTAATCCACAATACTTTAGAATCTAGAACATCAGCTGATTTAAAAGCGTTGGACTAAAGGGATCCGTGATCACAACTTCATTAAGCCACGTCAAGGTACGGGCGAGCCTCAGTCCAGAGGAGATGTTACAGAGAACACCATAGGACCCAGTACATACAAAAAATAAAATAAAAGCCTCCTACCCACTAGTCTGGCAGTAGAACACTGCAGTAACTAGAGTTCAGCGAGCCCCTTAGGCCCTGGTGCTACTGCACCATAATAGCTACTCTCCGGACAAAGGGTTGTGCTCTCCTGTAAGCAACTGTGCCATTTTCACTGCCTCTTGGTACTGAATTTAAACCACGAAGTTTGGGACACATCCTGCACTACCTAGATAGAGCGCACAAGGATTTAAAGGTCAGATTACCAGGAGTACAATTCCCAGAGAGCACTGAAAAATACCGGCACAAAAACCATTAATCTAATGCAGCGCGAACCTGAGAAATACGAGGGAGGAAAAAAAAAAAAAAAACGAACCACATAATTAACTCCGTGCTGAGGCGGGATTCATCTTTTCGATACTCACTGGCAAACTTCTTTCTCTAACTAGAACGGAAGAGTCGAACACACAATGGGGCCCATTTCCTCGGCTAAAGGGACCTTTACAGTGCATGCGCAACTACAATGACTAGCTTCGGGAATCTAGAGCCAGAAGAATTATGCTGCACAATATAGTCAAGCCCGATTCTTACTTTCCAGTCTTGTCAATGTCTCTACATGTACAGAAAATAGGTTTTTAAGCACGGCAATAAAGTTTTTGCTTAATACTTTAACTTCACAAAAAAAAAAAAAAAAACTACAAGACATGACGTATATGCAGCCCGACTCAGTCCATATATTCGGCACCATGGAGGGCCGTGTGGTCTCTCTAGAAGACTGATCTGACCAACCCAATGTTCTTAGCCCACAAAAGTGTAGTTCCATAGTATGGTCTTCATAATACAACTATTACAAATATAACTTACGGATTGTGAAAGTGCAGGGTAAGACATGTGGACAATAAGGAACCAGAAAAGTAGCTATGACTGTACTGCACGAGCTGAAGAGATCTACTTTATGGCTTATTTATGGGAGACAGACGCTCATGTCCCATCCCATCTCTGGGGGCAATGTGTGACCTCACCTGCAACGTGTTGCCACAGTCCTGGAGAGCAATCTGAAAGGTGATCGTGTTGTTTACATTGAGGGATGTATACTTGCAGAAAGCCGCCCCCAGCCTCAGGTCGGCAGCCTGGATTAGTTTACCAGTTCCAAAAAGGTCTCTCTGGACCGTGACCACCATGGCGGCCTCCCGACACTGCATGGTCACCGGGCTCCAGTCAGACACATCACGGCTCCCGGCATCAGTCCAATGGCCACTCAGGGGGATGCCTGGAGCAGTACGACTACCTGAAATGCCCCACTGGAACCAATCTCTCCCAGGGTTTCGCCTCCCTGGACTAGAATTGATACCCTGAATCAAAATACAGAGAACATACCCTAAAACAGCCATACACCCCATGTTAACTACTACACGAGAACGAAAAGGTGAGAACAAACAACCCACCTCCCTCCTCGTTTATATACTGTCCCAGTTGCCCAATGACCAGCGTCCCAGGTAATGCCCAGCAGGTGCGCGCGGTTGCATAGCCCGACTGCCAACAGCTGCGAAAAAAAAAATATGCGCCCGAGCTTCTCGGAGTACAACGCGCTCACCAGGCGTGAGGCACACAGATTTAAAGAGATCTCTACCTCTTAAAAGAGAGTTACATTGCGCTCACGGAAGCATGCTTTAAGTCAATTGACATATCGATCATGTAGTCCCTCAGAGGACTGCACATCTATAGGTACATGCAGGTAAAATTAGAAATATCCTCATGGGAGGTAAAATTCAGGACGGAAATCGTTGCTCTAATAACGATCATATATATATATTCTGAACAATTGTACTACACGTTCCAGGATGCTTAGTGCTGCGGGCTGAAAAGCACGACTGGAAAACAGCCGCTTTTATGGCCTATGACCAACTGACAGCTATTAAAATATGCAGCTTTACAGTACGATAGAGGAAGCATTAGTGAGGGTACAATAGTTGGCCAGTAGTCATCAGTTGCATAAAGGAGAGCGACATTTCACTGCTAACGTTTTTCAATTAAGAGGAAACGGGAGTGCGCGCCATAAGATAGTGAGGCCCACGCCTTGCTGTGTGGGACAGCACATATTTTAGACTAGAAGATATCCAGAGTCCTGTGGGTGGTGGTTATCCACTTCAGACATTCTAGCCAGGGGCGTAGCTTGGTCAGTAAAGGGGGGGGAGGGGAGGGGGAGGAGGACGACTTCACATTTTCCAACAACCACGCTGGCATGTAATATTAAAATATACTACAAGCAGGGCGCATGAGAGGGGCTACGGGGGCGATGAATGCATATTGGCAGGGGTAGTAAGTGAGAATACACAATATTTTGTAAAATGACCAACATTTTTGAAGACTTTCAAAGCAAAGAGAAGGATAGAGTGTGTTTTTGTCTGTTTATCTAAAAATGCCTGGTGAAATCCGACAGATACTTCACCGTTCCCAATTTAAAGCACCCGTGCCGAGCTATATGCTAGAAAATACATTTATTGGGGGGGGGGGTATACCCCATCCCCACCCCCTCCTGAAGCTACGCCCCTGAATTTAGCAGACATCCCTTTGCAGTCTGGGACTTGTAGATGCAGTCGTTCCTTTATGAAAGGGCAACTCCTAGGATTCCGGCTGGAGCAGTCATTCGCCTGTAAGTGTCCCTGTTAGACCTGGTGTTGTAATAAAAAGTAATGTCCATTCCAAGTGGTATCTTCACAGTATAACACCTGGCATTTCTTGGCGTGATTACCCCGGACTTTTTGCCTCTACCTCTTCTATTTTTGATGCTGTGATGGATTTCGTTTTACTGGCTTAGATGCTTTGTCAAGAGGTAGAAGAAACAAGTATAACACCCCATACGTTTGGCACCATAGGATTCTATGCGGCCTTAAGTACTTTGATCTTACCTACCCCGTACATGCGGTACACAGCAAAAGAAGTTCTGTAGAAAAGTTCTTTAGAATATAAGCATTACAAAGATAATCACTTCCTGGTTATGGAGGTGCAGCGTGTCGGGCAAGACATTGGGACAATAAGGAGTCATGAAGTAGTTAAGAAAGTACTGAATGAGCTCAGGAAATCAAGAAAAAAAACAAAGTAGAAAAACAGACCAACTAATATTCACTCCCCCCCCCAATCCCTCTCCATTATCGGGGTGATGCGTGACCTCACCTGCAACGTGTTGCCACAGTCCTGGAGAGCAATCTGAAAGGTGATCGTGTTGTTTACATTGAGGGATGTATACTTGCAGAAAGCCGCCCCCAGCCTCAGGTCGGCAGCCTGGATTAGTTTACCAGTTCCAAAAAGGTCTCTCTGGACTGTGACCACCATGGCGGCCTCCTGACACTGCATGCTCACCGGGCTCCAGTCAGACACATCTCGGTTCCCATCATTAGTCCAAAAGCCACTAAGGGCGATGCCTGGAGCAACACGACTACCTGAAATGCCCCACTGGAACCAATCGCTCCCAGAGGCTCGCCTCCCTAGACTGGAATTGACACCTTGAAGCAAAATACAAAACACACACCATAAAATAGCAAAGCACCCCATGCTAGCTGCTAAAACAAGGCCCAAAAGATGGAAATAAAAGGCACCCTCCTCGTTTATATACTGCCCCAGTTGTCCAATTAACAGCGGCCCACGTAATGCCCAGCAGGTGCGCGCGGTTGCCTAGCCCGACTCCCAACAGCTGCGAAAAAATATATGAGCCCGGGCTTCTCGGAGTACTACGCGCTCACCAGGCGTGAGGCACACAGATTTAAAGAGATCTCTACCTCTTAAAAGAGAGTTACATTGCGTCCTTGGAAACAATAGGCTTTCAGTCAAATGACACAACATTCAGTTAATCCCTCACAGAACTGCAAATTTATAGCTGCAGGCAGGTAAAATGAGAAACATCCACATGCGAGGTAAAATTCAGAACGGATAAACTCATCAAACCAGATATTGGAAGACTCGAAATCGTTGCTGTAACCATTAAGGGCAAGGAACTTTGAAATACATGAAAATGACAAATAATAGCTTCAGACATGTTTTCCTCTTCAACCGAATGCCACTGAGATGACTTTTCGTCAGTCGGACTTTCAGCCATTAGAACCAAGCATAGGGGCATGCAAATAAACTGAACAATTATACTACAAGGTCCAGCATGCTTGGCGCTGGTGACTGAAAAGCCCATGACCGCTATGAAAATATGCAGCATGTATTTTACAGCGCGATAGAGGAAGCATTAGTGGGGATAGGGTAGTTGAGGCCCAGTAGTTGGGCAGTAGTCAGCGGTTTTATAAAGGAGAGCGTAGTAAACGCTCATCAAATGAGACGCCATGGTCAGGGAAATTCTTATCGCCGAACACGGTGAAACGGCCAATGCTGGTTATACTGACGAGGATGCCGTGAAAGATTTCGACATTGTTTTTCAGACAAAGAGATTAGATCACAGTTTGCATGATAATGCCCTGAGGAAGCCTATGTTTAGGCGAAATGCATTGGCTGCACTTGCTGGAAAAGGAATGGAATAAAAAAATTAAAAACACAAGCAATGACTGACTTGTCTTGTTTCCTTAGGTCCTGTGTTTAAAATGTTTTCCTTTTACACTTGGGTCTTTATTTGCCTCTCGTTCTATTCTTTGTATTAGACAAACACAATCTTATTGTGAGTGACATACTGTAGTCCGTATTTATACCTCAATTCCTCACTTAGGCTCAGTTGTTGGTTCCGGGCCTACCTGCTGAGGGCATATTGATTTGGGTTTAAAAAAAATATTTTTATTGAAACAACATAGGCTTTGCACATTATATGATGAAATGAGGGTTGATCATCTACAGTTAGGGTCCATACACAGTTAGCCTTGATATGTCATAAATCCAATCTGTATTGCCCAATCTCGCAGGAGCAACACTATTATGGCACAATCAAGTACAGCCTACACGTACCACCCTCACAATCTCGCTCAACATCTAATTGCCCTTGTCCTCTATATTCATTCCATCCCCCCCAAACTTTTCCCAATTTTTTTGGGCAAACTCTCGCCTTATATACCACTTGTTCCGCCCTTTGGCACCAGTCCAGGTCAGCCTCCCATTCGACCTCTCCCAGTGGGGCCGTGGCCCCCCACGCTCTTGCTATATTACGCTTAGCGACTCCAGCTGCAAATCTCAGCCAGACCTCCGTGAACCTGGGCCAGTCCTGCTCCCCTTTTATCCCCAGAATTAACCCTTTGATGTCAAAAGGGACCTCCATCGCTGTGACACTGGCCATTTTGACTGTCACTCCGGCCCAGTAGCCCTGCATCAGTCGACATTCCCAGAGGATATGAAAGAAGGTTCCTTCACTCCCACACCTCCTCTTACACAGCAGAGACTCTGCCCTGCCTATCCCGTGCAGCAATGACTGTGAGTAGTAGGCCATATGGAGTATTTTATATTGGATCAATCTGAATTGTACCCGAATAGCAATCTCACGTGGGCCTTGGAGGCCCCCACCCAATTGTCATCTTCAAGCTCTCCTAGATCTCCCCCCCAAACCAGCCTTAAGTGACCCAATAGGTCTGGGGAATTATTTATTAATTTCCTATAAATAATTGATACTCCCTTTTTTGTCAATGCCTTGGTCAATATTCGGTCCTCCAGGGGTGAGGACTCAGGTATTTGCTCACCCTCCAATAGATGGCAGCGTAGTGCGTGCCCCAACTGTAAGTGTCGGAAGCACTCAGACTCGACCAGATTGTATTCCCCACTTAAGTCCTTGAATCTTATGTAGGATTGATACCTTCAGACATCTCTCAGGTGTTCTATGCCTACTGACTTCCATTTCAAGAATTCTTCCAGACCTCCCACCTCAAACAGCTAATCGCTACACCAAAGCGGCGTCAACCCAGCAAACCTTCCCTCCCCAGCCCAGAAACCATGTGGCTTCTTTCCATTTGTCGATTACTGTCTGTGTATGTTGTGGCCTGCACCTGTTCCCCTTTGCACCGTAAAGAAGTTCCTCATACCCAGCGCTGGCCCAGGATCCAGGTCTACTCTATATGCTGGATCCTGGTAGTCAGCAAACATCCATTCATTAATGACCAGGAGTTGAGGGGCCCAGTAATACTTCAGTATATCAGGAATCGCCAACCCCCCATCGTGGATCCCCAGCTGCAGCTTGGCCAGAGCTATTCTGGGGACTCACCTCCTCCACAGCAATCTGTGAACTTGATCTGTGCTTTTAAACACTGCTGGCAGGATCTGGTAGGGCGTATTCGGCATAATGTAAATAGTCTCGGTAGGCTAATCTTTTTGTATAGGGCTGCTCTAACCTTTAAGGCCAAGGGCAGGGTTCCCCAATGAGTCACGTTCTCTTTGAACCTCTCCAATTGTGGCTCGATATTTCTGGGAAAGAACTCTGGGGGGTCCCGTGTGACGTAGACTCCTAAGTCCCGAAACCCTTCAGGCCTCACCAGGGCCTGGCAGTCCCGGGGCAGGTGGGGAGCCACTCCAGACAACGGGTATATGACTGACTTGGACCAGTTAATTGTGTAGCCGGAGTGCTCCCAAAAATACGGAACACTGGCATAATCCCACCAATTGAGTACTGGGGGCATGTGACATACAGGAGGACGTCGTCTGCAAAAAGGGAGATCCTCTCCTCCCATACCCCCGGTGCCTTGACACCCCAGATCAAGGGGTCCTGCCGGATCCATGCTGCCAGTGGCTGGAGTGCCAGGGCAAACATCATGGAAGACAATGGGCATCCCTGGCGAGTACCCATTTGGAGATTGAAGCTGCGTGATATCGCTCCATTGACTGAGACCCTGACCATGGGGGCCCGTTACAGTAGCCTAACCCACGTACAGAACCTTGGGCCAAAGCTATACTTCCCCAGCACCGTGAACATGTAATTCCACTCAATGGAATCAAATGCTATCTTGGCATCTAAAGCCATCACAGCTGCCTGTGTCTCTTGGCACAATTCCGGTAGGTGAAGTATTCATTAAAGCAGACAGAACTTAAGCTCTGGGTACTCCTATTGGGTATAAATCCCAACTAATCAGGGTGAACAATCGAGGGCAGGATCTCCTGCAGCTTGGTCTCCAGGGCCTTAGTCAGTATTTTGGCCTCTACGTTTAATAGGGAGATTGGTCTGTATGACCCACAGTCGGTCGAGGGATTGCCCTCTTTGTGTATTACCACTATAGTTGCTGTTCTTTGGTCTACAGGGAGGCAGCCTTTTGCCTCGAGGAACATTGCTAACATTGGTTTAATAGTAATGTCTGCCAAACCTTTCTACAGCTCGACCGGCAAGCTGTTAGGTCCTTGAGCATTTCCAACTCGAAGCTCGTGCAATGCCTGCGCCAGTTTGTCTTCGGTTAGTTCCGCCTCCAGAATCCCAAGCGCTTTCTCAGAGAGCTCTCGAAGGGCTGTGTCTTTGAGGAAGTCTGTACAGTCCGCATCTGTCATGGTGGTTCTGGATGCATACAGAGCCTCATAATAGGCAGCAAAGGCCTCCTCTATATCTGCATTTGTGGTACGGGTTTCCCCGTGCTCGTCTTGTATTTCAAGTACCCATGCTCTCTCTTTGGCTTGGTTTTCAAGCCACGCTAAGACTTTGGAAGCCTTATACCCTACATCGTATGGGTGACGTTGTGTCCCCAGTGCATGTTTTCGTGCCAGATCTTCGCCAGGCCTTGCAAGTCTTGTTGGAGGAGATGTAGTCAGCAGCTGTGTTCCTCCCTCCCACCCTCCCACACCAACCTCTCCAGCTCCAGTATCTCTTTTTCAATGCCTACACATGTCAGACGTGTTTCTTTCTTTCTTCCCCCAATTAATGCCTGGGCCCCTCCTCTAATTACAGTCTTTAATGTCTCCAACAGGGTCACTGCCGAATCTAGCGACCCCTTATTTTCTTTTAAGTACTATTCCGCACATTCATGACTTTGTCCCGTATCCCCCTATCTTTCAGATACCAAGTGTCCATTCTCGGCGGCATCCGGAAGCCATCAGTTGGGCCCAGAAGCTGAACCTCCACTGGGGAGTGGTCCGATATACCTCTTGCAAGGTGTGCTGCAGCTCGAAACCATGGCACCTGGTTCCGGAGTGTCAGTAAGTAGTCTTTCCTAGAGAAGTTGCCATGCTGTGCTGAGAAATATGCATATTGGCGCCACCGAGGATTATGTTCGCTCCAGAGATCCACCAACCCCATTGCTTTCACGAACTGGGACAGGGGCACTTCCCACCCATCTCCAGCTGCACTACTCATTCTATCCGTGGCCTTGTCCATGACTGTGTTTATGTCACTGCCCATCAGCAGTATTCCGGGGGGTAGCTTCAACAGTAAGTCCCCCAGGTCAGGGAGAGTCGTCACAAGGAGTCTCAGTGGGACATAAATTGAGCAAAGATTCAGAGTGACCCCTTCCATTGTCCCGTTAAGGGGCGCATAGCGACCATGCGTAACGTGCCACACCCCATGGGAAGTAAAGGGTAGTGACTTCTTGATAAGGACACCCACTCCCCTAGAATCAGTCGTGTATCCAGCATGGGCCTTCAGTACATATCCCATTCTATCCAGAGCTTTGTAGTGGTGGCCCCGGTGGTGTGTCTCCTGCAATAGTACTATATCAGGGCCGTGATGTCGCAGATAATTTAGGACTAACATGTGTTTAATGCTTCTACCTAGGCCATTAACATTCCAGGACCATATTGTCAACCCATGGGAAGTGTCGTTTATCCCCCTCATTGTAGTCTTCAAGGGTATATACTCTTGTCTTCCATTGCTTTCTGCCTCCCTCCCATGCCTCCTGTCGGTCATCTAAGAAACACAAGGTCCCTCCTTCCCCCCACTGTGAAAATAAGTATCGCATATTGTTGAAGCCATTGTAAATAGTAACCCAAACACTGACCCCCTGAACTCCCCCAACCCGCTACCCTTCTCTATGAGTTTCGAACTACCCACATCCCCAACTTGCAGAGCGCCTGTTGCCCCAAATGGAACATCTAATAACTGGGGTAGGCTGCAGCTGCCCGGTCAATGGCGTTATGGATAGCTAATACGAACATAACAGAAATATCCCCTATACATACGGGACTACATGTCTGCGCTTTGGTTCAGAGTAAAGTTGATATGTATTCGCCAAAGTCTCTTAAGCAATCCCTCTCATTTGCCTCTCCCTGTTCCTGCCTTCCCCTCTCATGTCCTGGCCCCTCCAGAATTACACATGACGCTCCTACCCATTACAGCAAACTATCCCCTTCATGTCCAAGTCTCAGCTTGCATGGGGATGCAGTTCTCGCTGGCTGTCCGAGGGGTGGTCCTCCTCTTCTTGGGGACCCTAGATCGATTCTTCCTGTGTTCTCCGTTAGCCCCCTTTCTGGCCACTCTCCAGCCCTCTAGCTAGTCCCATGCTTCTTCAGGGGTGGTACAATGCCATGTTTTCCCATTTGTGATGACTTTCAGTCTGGAGGGGAAGAGCATCATGTAATTCAACTCCTTGGCCCTTAGAGCTATTTTGACTTCATCAAAGCTTTTTCACTGGCGCTGTACCTGTAAGGTGAAGTCCGGGAAGAAGCGGACCACCGCATTGTCGAGGTGTAGATCTCCCTGTGTCCGGGCTGCCTGTAGTATTGAATTGCGATCTCTGTAATTCAGAATGTGGGCTATTATTGTTCGTGGTGGGGCCCCTGGTCGTGGAGGCGGACCTAATGCCGGATGTGATCCTTCTTTAGAGAAAACGTTTGATAGGCTTTTTGGTTTCAACTTGTTGAGGATAAGGTCCTCCAGGAATAGGTCAACGCTGGGGCCTTCAGAACCCTCGAGAACACCAACCATTCGTATGTTGTTCCTCTCGCCCTTCCTTACTGATCCTCCAGTCTGGCAGCCATAGCAGTACTCTGTTTTGTTAAGGTCTGCACTTGTTCCTCAAGGCATTTTGATGAGGAGAGCAGCCCATTTATGTGCGTTTCTGCAACTGCTAATTTTTCGATATTTTGTGAATGTTAGCCTGGAGTAGATTGATATCCACCATTACGGCATTTAGTTTGGGCTTTATAGGTGCATTGGAGCCTTGCAGCTCCTGTATGGTGGCCATTATTGATCGTAGGGTGGGCTCCCGTCTCAGTGTGACTCCTCTCCCAGATCCTCGCTCTCCTCTCCCTCTGTCGGAATCTTCTGCTCCGGACATCATTACCACGTATTTGTCCAGGCTATTTTGCTGCGGGGGCCTCTGAGGGTGGCCATTCACCATTTCAGGGGTCCCTGCCCCACCCATTCACCCGGTCGGCCGGACTTGCCCCACACAGACCCCGGCGGGTCGGACTTCCACTAACACCATTTTACTAATCTAGCCTACCGCGTCTCCTTCAGATGCCTTGTCAGCGGCGGTAGGAACCAGCCCACAGTCCACCTCTCCGGTGCTTTATAGGTCTCACCAGGGCCCAGGGCCATCCCCAATCAATGTGCCTCAGACAAGCGCCAATTGATGGTTCCAACAGAGACCACCACGGTCCTCTCAGCCTCCAGGATTATAGCCTATCTTTTGTTCATGGCTGGAAAGCCTCTCCACAGCAGGCCAGCTCAACACAGTCCACTTTGCAGGCAATTCTGGGGCAATCAAGGCCTATTTCAGGCCTCCAGGCCCGGCCTCCGGGGCACACCTGGTCCCATCTCCACTCCATAATGTCACAGTGGGGGGGCGCCAGTATCACCTCTGTGCCACCTTGGGCCAGCTCCTCCTGTGCTATGGACCCCCGGCAGTGTCAGACCACCCCATGCTCCACTCGACCTTCTTTCTTCAGGCCCCTTTTGGGCCCCAGTTCCCAGGCTGTTTCCGGCCTTTGCCAGCTGGGGCCGAATCAGTTGAGGTTTCAGGACAGCCATCTTCAGGCCCCCAGTGCTCACGACAGCCGCAGACCTTTTCAGGTAGCCTCCGGGTTCCCACAGCCCTCTGCCCCACTATAAAATAGGAGCAGGGTCAAGGCAATCTCCCAGCCACGGATCCCTACCCGCTCGCCTACTGTTTCCCAGTTAAGTCAGGCCTCCCCCTGGACCTCCGCCTCACCAATGTCACTCCGGCGGGGGCAGGCCACTCTGAATCATCACCTCCTTCGTCTGCACTGCTGTCAGGTAGGTGGCCCATACTTCCAATCCTCTTCACAGGCCCCAAGGGCAGCCACTGCACAGTGTGTAGAGCCGGGGGGGGGGGGGGGGGGGGAGTCATTGAGCCCTAGAATCTTTGGCTTAGTGCAGTCTCGGCTGCCATTTTCTCGGGATCGCTCGGTTGACTATAAAATTGCATCAAGTCTCAGCAACTCTACTCAGCTGCTCCGCTGGATGATGGCTCATCAGCCGATGGTCACAGCACTGCAGTTTTTAAAGAACCAAGGCCGTTAATGCAGGATGTGAAATCAGATTTCAGGGGATTGCTCCCGGGTGATGAGGAGCCCCTTTAGTGAGACGCCATCTTCCGCGACTTCTAGCCACGCCCCCGAGGCCATATTGTTGAAGGGATTGATACATTTACTGCATATGGATATTTTGATTTGTGACGTGTTTATTTTGCTGTGGTTAGATATCATCCATTATTTGACTTTGAGATATTGTCCGATTAAATATGAGTCAAAGTCAGATGAGTTTTCATACTTAAGTATGATTTGTTTATTATCTGCTTAACACTAACGCTTGAAATTAGAGGAGCAGATTAGGAGCAATATAGAGCTAGGGTAAATGCGAAAGAGGGGATAAAGATGTTTGGTACATTTTTCGGTTTCAGGGTTTCCCCTCATCAGCCAGGCTAGCTTGACTCCAGTGGCATGGAGAGCACAGGACCCACTTCTAGGCACACCCATCCCACTCCTGGTGACAATTGCAAAAAAGATCAATTGATGGACAGAATGTTGAACAATGTCAAACATTCACCCCAGTACAGAGATCTGGGCCTAAATCCACTGTTTTATTGCTCCCCATGCCATTCCAGTTTAAACCCAGCCATAGGCAAATCAGTCTTGACCTTGCTCCCCATGGGAACAGTCCATCCTGAACTGCCAGGCCATGTCCTCCATGGACCGGAAACAAGCATCCTAGGACCAGTTTCGGGCTTTCACCCCTCATCAGCCAGGCTAGCTGGACTCCAGTGGCATGGAGAGCATGGGACCCATGTCTGGGCATACCCGTCCCACTCTGGCAGAATGTTGATCAATGTCAAACATTCACCCCAGTACAGAGCTCTGGCCCTAAATCCATAATTTTTTTGGTCCCCATGCCATTCCAGTTTAAACCCAGCCATATGCAAATCAGTCATGACCCTGCTCCCCATGGGAACAGTCCAGCCCGAACTGCCAGGCCAGGACCTCCCTGGACTGGAAACAAGCATATTGGGACTGGCTTAGGGGTTTTAACCCTCATCAGCCAGGTTAGCTTGACTCCAGTGGCACAGAGAGCACAGCACCCGTCTGGGCATGCCTGTCCCACTCAGGGTGACAATTGCAAAAAGATCAATTGATGGACAGAATGTTGAACAATGTCAAACATTCACCCCCCTACAGAGATCTGGGCCTAAATCCATTGTTTTTTTTTTCCTCCCCATGCCATTCCAGTTCAAATTGTAGAGCCCCTGATAATCTGTCACCTTACTGCCCTTCACCCAGCCATCCAGTGACCTGCAAAAAGAATCCACACATTCCAACCAAGTGTTTGCATCAGTTTTCCTACTGAACCTAAACTGATCCCTGTACTTGTCAGGAGTGAGACCATACCTGGTGAGAAGGGCCTCCTTCATGTCAGCATAGGTGAGGTTACACCTCTTACCCAAAGCCACTAAAGTGTTCCTCCCTTCTTCTGGGAAAAGAGGCCACAATCCTGCCACCCAATTCTTCTCAGGGACCCCATTCATGTGGATAGATGCCTCATACCCCTGAAAACACCTTTGTATGTCATCCCCCTTCTTGAATTCTTTGCCTACATTCTAGGGGATGTGCACAATTCTATCTGCCTGCACTGAGGAATTGCTGCCATCATCTGTGCTGGATCTACTCCTCTGATCCAGCTCCTTTACTCTAATCTTGTGGTCTAACATCATCCTCCTTCTCCAACTTGAGCTTCTCCAGTTCCATTGCAACTCTCCTTGCTTCCCACCTGTCCTCCAGTTCCTCTGGACAAGCCACTGCTGCCTAGTCTGGATGGTGCCCCTGCTCCCAAAAGCACATCAACCCTTGGAATAGGCTCCTCCTCATCCATGCCAAGATCTCCAGACTGCTCGCTAGCATGTTTGGCTGCTACCCAGGCCCTCAGTGCCTTTTATAGCTCCTCTTTTCTGGTGAGGACTCTGATTTGAACTTTAAGGTTTTTACAAAAAGCCTTCAACTCCTTGACGTTGTAGGTTTCCAACCTTCCCCCTCAAATGTTACTTCCAGGGATGCAACTGATGATGCTATTGACTCAGGCATGATGCAATAGAAAGTGCAAGTTTCCAGCAACTGGCAAGATCAAAAATAGACCAAAAAACAGTAGGTGGTACATAATAGTCTGCGATATGGTAGTAGTGCAGACCAATCACTGTAGGTCAAGTGCAAACGCAAGTCCTATCCTCACCGCTGACAACCAATGTTAGAAATAGGGGTCTCTAGTTGGCAAGGGCTTGCACCTTTGTCCCAGTAGGGACCCTTCTTCCTAGTCAGGATAAGGGAGTTACATTCCTAAAATAACCCCTGCTCACCCCCTTGGTAGCTTGGCACGAGCAGTCAGGCTTATCTTAGAGGCAGTGTGTAAAGCATTTGCACATAACCAACAGTAACCCAGTGAAAGCACTACAAACAGACACCACACCAGTTTAGAAAAATATCCAATACTTTATATATTTAAAACAAGACCAGAATGATAAAAATCCAACATAGAGTACTTAAAAATTTGCACTTTGAAAGAATAACACTGAAAATGCAGTTCCTTGGAGCCGGTAGCTCCGTCCGGTGCTACAGCGATACTGAAAACAACAGAATCCAACAATTCCGTCTGACCGCATCAGTCGCGGTGTCAGCATACTCGTAAACAGTACCTTTTTGTTACAGCTGACACGTTGGTGCGAGCCAGTCATGGCAACCATTGTGGTTGCAATGCGAAGTGTAGCGGTACGGCGTGCGGTGCCCTCAAAGCGCGGTGCAGGCAGCGGCTTGGTGACGGTCGTCCAGTGGCATTGGTGAGACCAGGCCTGCGGTGCAGAGTGAAGGCGGTGCTGACAGATCACGGTGCAGGCGACAGAGCCAGTTGTGGGGAGCTGGCGTCAGTCGGTCCGGACTGCGGTGGGGATGGAGCGGTGCATCATGAGACTTACGAGCGGTGCCCCAAGCCACAGTATGGTCACGGGTGTCATAATCAGCAGGCAGCGACCGAGTCAGTGAGACCAGGTTAGCAAAGTGAAGCGAGGCAGTGCAGAGTGTGGTGGCCACAGGTCACGGTGCAAGCAGCAGCTTGGTGGTAGCAGTCGTCGTCGTCAGTGAGACCAGGGTTGTGGTGTGAGGTGCAGCGGTGCCATCTGCGGTACCTTCAGGACACGGAGCCAGCGACAGAGTCTGTGATGGAGTCTTCTGCTTTCCTATCTCTGTGGCAACTGAAACCACGGTTCTGGAGGCTGTGCCCAGAGGTCGGTGAAGTCTTTGCAGTCCCTGAGACTTCAGGACAGGAGCCAAGCTCTACTTCAAGCCCTTGGAGATACTCAGCACAAGTAAAGAAAGTTCAGTCCAGTCCTTTCACTGCCCAAGGCAGAAGCAGCCCCTGCAGGCTAACCCAACAAAGCAACAACACAGCAAAGCGGCAGTACTCCTCCTGGCTGCTCTTCCAGCTCTTCTTCTTGGCAGGTTTCTTGATTCCAGTGAGTTCTAAAGTTCTGGGATTTGGGGCCCAATATTTATACTTGGTTTCTCTTTGCTCTTTTGGGCAGAGAGTGTCTGTACCTATTCCAAACCGGTTTGGTTCTTTCTGGCCCATCTTCCCGGCAGGAGGTGGAGACAGCATTGTATAAAGCAGACCAGGTCCATTCAGGTGCAAGGAAATCTCCTCCCACTACTCTAAATGCAGCCCAGGTCTATTCAGCCCAGCCCTGACTCATCCAGGAAAGGCAGGACACAACTCGACCCTCCCCAGTGGCTGTCTGGAGAGAATTTGCATCCCCAGCTCCTGTCACTCCAAAGCCCGACAGTCAATCCACTATCCCAGCAGAGGCACACAGGATGGCTAAGTAAGAAAATACCTATTTTCCAAAAGTGGTATTTTCAAACACAGAACATAAAAATCGTCTTTACTAAAAGATGCATTTTTACATTCTGAGTTCAGGCATACTAAACCCCATTCCCCTATCTTGTCCCAATGAGAAGATATGCATATAAGATGTTATAAGTAAACTCCCATTCTATCCCATGGGACAGGTAGTCTTTCCATAGTGAAAAATGAAATACACAGTAATTCACTACCAGGACATGCCACACGCACCAGTACATGTCCTACCTTTAACATACACAGCACCCTGCCCGCAGGGGTACCTTGGGCCTACCGTTTGTGTGACACATGTAAGAAAAGGGAGATTAGGGCCTGACAAGTGGGTGCACTTGCCAGGTCGACATGGCAGTTGCAAACTGCACGCAGACACTGCAGTGGCAGGTCTGAGAACCCTTTTCAGTGCTGCTCGTGTGGGTGGCACAACCAGTGCTGCAGGCCCACCAGCAGCATTTGATTTACAGGCCCTGGTACTTTCAGTGCACTTTACTAAGGACTTATTCGTAAATCAAATATGCCAATCGTGGAAACACCAATCCATAACACAATTTACAACAGGAGCACTTACACTTTAACACTGAACAGCAGTGACAAAGTGCGCAGAGACAATCACCCAGCAAAAACAGAGTCAAAACCTGGAGGTCAGAAAGCAAAAAGACAGGGGAAACACACCAATAGATGCCAGGTCTAACAGGCTCGGATGTTGGTCTACATCATGGCTTGAGAAGCAGCAAAAACAGCATGTTTGGCCACTGGTGACCCCCCACCTTTCTTCACAGTGGCTGTTATGAAGGCCAATGGGGCTCAGTGCAGGGCTAACGAGTACATTTTGGGCTGTAAAGTCTTCCCCCACCTACTCCACACCCTTAGCCTGCAAAACCAGTCAACCCTCACACCAGATCACAGCCACAGTTGCAGTGCTTCATCCTTAGCCTGTTGTGCTGCTCCTCGTCCTGCTGCCTTCACCTGCTTTCACCACTCCCTCTTGGCTGATCCCCACAGCCTAAGACTGATCCCGGTTCCCAGACCAGACCCCACACCCCAACTCAATCTCCTTTCCCATACCATCCCACATTCTTGGTACACTGTTGCATTGCACCTGTAGTTACGGATGGAACTGAATAAGCATCTACTACTGCGGGAAGGACAGATATTCTGTGACTGCATTTGTAGACATGTGCATGTTAACAAGTGTTTGGTCGTTCAATGTGTGCTGTGTTACAGGTGTGGTCTGGAAGTGCTGAGTGATGGTGAATGTTGTAAGTGCAGGGTGAGCAGTGTGAGTGCAGTGTGAAAGGAATGCCTGTGTAAGTGCACAATAAGAGGTGTGAGTGCAGGGTGAGTGGTGTGCCCGTGAGAGAACTCTGTGGCAAGCGTGCTCTTGTGAATGGATAGGGAGCGAGAAAGGTGAGGCCATGTGAGCGGAGGATGACTCATGAACCTGTGTGAGTACAGTGTGAGCAGTGTGAATGCAGGATGATGTAGACACTCTAAGTAATTCACCTTATCCTTGGCAAGTGAGGATTCAGGTGTAATTTGAATGATGGTTATCGAAGCTGATCCTGCAATTAAATGTCAGCCTTTTGGACATGCAGAAAAGTTACTTTTCTAGAGGTGGGAGAGCCACTGAAGGCCAGACCCAGATGCTGGGCTCTGGAAAAAGTCCACTTGGAACTTCAGGCCAAGACTTTTCGTGGATTCTGCCACCCATGCTCTTATATCAGTCACAAATCCACTTCCCCTTCATCTAGTGGCTAAATTGTGTACCGTAAAGCCAGAAAACCTGGTTTCAAACACGGTTTACCTGCTGGACAAAATCTGTTTTACTCTAGCCAATTACCTTATTTCACTGTGCCTCCATGCCTTCTATCGTCCTTTTTAAGAGTACCTTAAGAAAAAACTCAATTTAGCATGTGCCCTCTACAAAAACTTCACTTTTATATGTTTTAATAGACTTTAATGTTGCTCCATATGTTCTAAAAATCTAAGCGGGGTTCACATGACAGCTGACTTGCTTCTTGGTTCACTGCTAGCCAGGGCCACTGGAATTATGCGTCAGAGGAGTACCAAATTATGCAGCAGTGTTGATTAAATATGAGTCAAGAAAAGACAAATTATGCAGCGTAATGCGGCATATTCTTTGGTAGTGTTACCTCATTATTTTGTCATTTTTACACATTAACACTTTCTCTGAAAGAGTTCTCCTTATTAATACCAATTTAACATCTAAATATGGCATTAAGCACCTGAAATATGTCTAGCCAAACTTTGGGCCTTCCAGAGAGCAGGAACACGTATCGCCATGTTTTAGTACAATTTGATCCGTTTGAACTAGAAACAATTTTTTTGTCAAAAGCTACAGAATATGAAGCAAACAAAGGATTATGTGGCAAATGTGGCAAATCCAATATTGTTTGAAAAACGCTTGAACAGCATAATTTCAGTAGCCCTGCTAATAGCGTCATCATTGCAAGGTTGAATGTTTCAAAATGTATGTTTGGAAACTGTGAATTCCCCTTGCTACCACCGTCACTGCTTGTGCAACCATTTCCAGCTGGGACAGCTACAGCTGACACTCCCCTTCAGCTTAACTGTCCCCCAGGTCCTTAGAGGGTAGGGATGGAGAACACACATCGCTTCCTGTGCTGGGCACAGTAGGGGACCTTACTCCTATGGGTCTACCACTCTCCTCTGGTTCTGGGGCCATGGGAAAAAGAGTTCCTCCCTCACCAGCTTTGGAGCTGTTGCAAAGTAGTCCCCTCAGCAATACTCCTTCTCCTCATTCAGTACATCCTCCTCATCATCATCCTACTGTGCTACAGCTTGCATTCTGTGGACCTCCTCCCAGGATCTAAGGGCTATCTTATACTCAAAGTTCAGAATACCATTGGATGGTTTCAGTCCCCTCTCCCTGCACAACTTCCTCAGCTCAGCCATGCTGTAGCTTACAATGGCATCAATATCCAACTCCTTGGCAGCCAAGTCACAGGCACACACATTGTGAGGCAGGAATGAAATCTGGGGGAAAAAAAAGTTAAAAAAAATATATGGCCAATCAAGGGCAATTTAAAGAGAGGTCATCTCTGGTGTTAAATTATTTATCTGGGATTTTTGTGTAACACAAATCACTGTATGGTATTGCACAAACACAAATCTTGATCTACACCGCTGAACATCAATGTAAGAAACTGGGTTGCTAGTTTAATGGAGGGAACCCCTGTTCAAGCAACAGCCACAATCCCTTTCAGGGTAAACCACAACAGTGACTAAATTAACCTGTGCTTAAACCTCTGCTAGTTTGGCACAAAAGCAGTCAGGCTTAACTTAGAGGCAATGTGTAAAGTATTTATGCAGCACACAAACAGTAATAAAGTGAAAACAGAACACAAGAAAAGTCCCACACCAGTTTAGAAAAATAAACAAAATTTGAATGAATTATTGAACATCAAGTTGGCAAAAATCCAATCAGTAGAACTGGATTAATGAATTTTTAAAGTTTATAGTAAAAACTAGTGCCTAAAAGATCAAAGAGCCAACCGTGGATATCGAGTTGTGCGAGACCAGGTCAAAGTTGAAAAATATGGCTGACTGTAATGGAATGCGGGTCGGATACAAGAAGTGGATTGGACGTGGTCAGTGCTTATCTTCGGACCTAGAACAGATTTGGGGGAAAAAAAAGTTTGGAGACGGTGAAGTTCAGCAGTGCAAGGCTGGAGGCGGTGTATGAGGAAGGAATGTCATCGTCGGGGAGTCATTGGACGAAATTGCTGAAGATTTCTGCTTTCGGACTCCAGTGGGGCGAGGCAGGAGCCTGTGGCTGATGAGAGTTCCAGGAGACCATATATCCCTTTGGCGAAGGACTGAACAGGATTTGCTGCGGCGAAGAATGTAGTGAGAGCTACCGCAATATTTGGCCGAGCGGCGATGCACCTTGGACTGATGGACGAGCAGGTTGGCCCTGGTCTTCTCTCTGCTCTCTTTTTAAAAAAAAAAAAAATTATTGAGTAAGAAAAAGAAAACAATTTCTCTTTCCCCCCCGTATTTTATTTTAATACAACCCAGTTCCCTCACCTTCCCCACCCTTCTCTTCATTTTCATAGGCAGTGCGGACAAAAATTAACAGAAAAAATAAAAAGGCATTGTGGGTTTCTGTTATACAGCTGAAGAAATTAACTTATTTTCAGTTCCTTTCTTGGCAGTGAGGTCAAAGTGCATTAGTGCGGTGTTTATATCTCATAGATTTCATTAATAGTATAGAAAATCGCCATCCAGAATAAAAACACTGTGAGTTCTAATTACATAGCTAAAACATTTAACAAAAAAAAAGAGTCACCTCTTATTTCATTTCATCTTTTAACAACAAATTCAAAGTGTCATAGTGCGATGTATGCAGCAATATTGGTGCTATTATAATTAGCAGCCATGCTTAAATCTAGTTTCCCTTCACCATTTCTATAGCAGCAAAAACGATCCACAAAGTGCAAGTACAATTTCATAGCCCAGTTCTTTAATCCTGTTCACCAACCAATCATTTAGGAGCAGGTTCAGAGTGCAAAAATGCAGTATATATAACAGCTTCAATGTTGATAAAGCTATCGGTCCTCCCTTCTATTTCCATCCTCTAGTTTAAGAACAGCATAATATATTCATAAAGTGCAAATGCAGTTTAGACGTCCAGGTGTTCCACACAGTTGGCAAAATATTGCCAAACTCCAATCCCTTTCTTTCTAGCCCTATGTCCCTTTCGCATATATATAGCTTTCTCTAGGTTATAGGTTATCAATAATCGAGCTAACCATTGTTGAAGTGAGGGAGGAGTAGGGTCCAACCAAGCTGAGGCAATGCATAACCTATACACAGCCATTGCTACGCTGACAAAAGCCCCTCCATCCTCTACTTCCAGATTAGTTATACCCAGTATTATTAACGGAGGGGTTACATTGACCTGTAGTAGTAGTTTCCTCCTTAAAAATTCATTAATCTCTTTGATTAGTGACCCAAGCTCTTTACATGTGGCAAACAAATGAACTAGATCTGTTTTATACAGTGCACAGCATGGACAATACACACCTTTCCCCTCACCTATATTTAGAAATCCGATAAGGAGTGTAATAAAGCTCAAAACAGGATTTATAATACTGTGTTTGCAGGCATTAGAGTGTTTAAAAAAGCATTTTGAAAAGCTGTGTCTGTAATGTCTAAAATCCCTTGCCACTTGATGAAACACTTTTCCATATCATCTTTCATATATTCATTAAGAAGCTTATACAGAATCCCAATATGGGGTGGGACAGGCTGTGTTATTTTGTCCATCAATTCACATTTCTCAAATCTTTCTTCCCCACCCCCTTCCTCTTCAAAAATCTCTAATCTGAAGATATTTAAAAAAACTCTCTATTAGTAAGGCCAAATTTCACTCTCAATTCATCAAATACTATTATGCCACAAGATGTAAAGAAAAAGCCTATATACATCATTCCTGCCTCTACCCAATTATTAAAATAAGGGTCGAAAAGATATCAGGTAAGTTTTTATTTTGCCAAAGTAGGGTATAATAATTCAGCCTCCCCAGGCCTAATAGACGACGTACAGAGGCCCTTACCTTAAAAGCCATGAGCAATGTCTTAAAAAGCACCCTTTTATAATAGCCATAATCTAATTGGTGCCATAGACACCCCCAAGCTTTGGGGCCAATTAACAATTCAAAGGGGTCGGATAATTTGACCTCTCTCTATTAGTGTCTACCCTCAGAAGTGTTGTATATTGCACCAATAAGGCCGCCCACCAATATAGCTTAAGGTTCGGAAGGGCAAATCTGCTGCGTTCCCTGAGTAATGATAAATATTTAATCGATCTTCTTGGTCTAGAATATGCCCAGATAAATTGTGCAAATATGCTTTCAAATTTCTTTAGCCAAAAATTCGAGAAAACAAGGGGAATTGCTCTTTAAAATACAGTATTTTGGGAAAAGATACAATTTTGATTAAGTTACTTCTACCAATCAATGTTGGATGTAGATTATCCACCCTTTTCTAGCACTTTTTTGGTCTCCTCTGCACATGGCCCTAGATGTTCCTTTACCACCTCATCCAAATCAGAGGTTATCGTAACCCCTAAGTGTGTTGCTTTTTTTAACTACCCTATATTCAGTAAAAGATACAAATTCATTACTAATTATCTGTGTTTTATCCCTGTTCAGGGCATATCCTGACAATGCACCATATATCTGAGCTTCTTCTTCAATTGCCCTGATAGCCTGTTTAGGATGGGAAGTGACTAGAGCTATGTCGTCGGCATAAGCCAACACCTTACTTTCCTGTTCAAACATAATTAAGGGGGGAATAGCTACCGCCAATTCCAAATGCTTCAGGAAAGGATCGATATATAGCGCAAAAAGGAGCAGTGAGCAGGGATACCCTTGTTGCGTTCCTCTTGTTATTTTAAAGGCTTCCGTCAGTTCTCCATTTATATAAACTCTAGCCTCAGGCTCTTTATACAGGGCTTTAACCGCAGCAATAAAGTTGTTCCCTATCCCTTTTCTATACATTGAAGTCCAAAGGAACTGCCAGGAGACCCTATCAAATGCTTTTTCAGCATTTAACCGAATTGCAGCCATAAGGTCTCCTGACACCTGTGTGGAATCGAACAAGGTGATAATTCTTTTAATGTGTTCAATGGTGCCTCTACCAGAGATGAAGCCATGCTGCCCCATGGAAACAACCCTATGAATGACCTGTGATAGACGAGAGGTTGAGGCTTTTGAATATATTTTCACGTCACGGTTTATTTTTCTTTGGGAAAACTATAATCTTCGCAGAGGCCCATAATATCGGTAGTACTACACCTTCTGCAATCTGTAAGAACATAGTTTTCATGATTTCCTTAGCTGCTCCTGAAAAACCTTGTAAAATTCTGTGGGGATTAGGTTGGGGCCAGCTGCTTTCCCTCTAGGTAGACTAGACATTGCTACCACAATCTCATCCCAGCTTAATGGTCGGTCTAATTGTTCCCTCTCTTCAAATGACAAAACCTCCCCCACCAGGTATTTAAGTGTTAGTTCTTCACGCTGGCCCCCCAGGCTTCCTCGATGTTCTGAATATAAAGCCTGATAAAATTTATAAAAGGCTGCCCAGATTTCACCGGCTTCGGATACCAGCCCTATTAGAGGATCCCTCACCATACTGATGTTGCTTTGTATAAGTTCCTGCCTAGTCCTAACTGCAAGTAGATGGCCCACCCTTTCGCTACACTCATACATTTCTTCTCGATGAGCAATTGCTTTATATATTGCCTTCTTCAGTAGTTTTTCCCCGATTGCTGCCTTATTGAGTGCTACTTCCATTTGGGCTTCCTCTACCCCTTTTTTATGCTGCAGGGCGGTAATTAGCTTTCCTTCTGCCTGGGCCATCCTTTTTTGGAGAAGCCGCAGGCAATCCTTTTCATTTTTCCTCTTTGTAATCGAGAATTGGATTGTTTCTCCCCGGATGCCTGCCTTTAGGGTTTCCCAAACTATGCCCAGTGAGTCTGTTCCCAAATTCCTTTGCAAGAAATCTGGGATCTACTCCTTCATATGTCCCACATAGACTTCATCCAATAAACGTGCTCTTTCAAATGTCCAAGTAGGCGGTCTTTCAGGAAAGCCCCGCCATCCACCTCTAATACTAATGGGCTGTGATCTGAGAGAAATCTTGGAAAGCATTTGATTATGCTCTTCTGTCTAACCAAAGATGATACAAAAAATAATCCAACCTTACATGTTTCTGGTGGGGGCAGAATAGTAGGTAAACCCATGTTCTAGAGGTCTCATTTTAGCCCATGCATCACACAGTCCGTGCACCTGGCAAAAATTACAAACTGCTTGAAATACTTTGGGCTTCCTTCCCATATATTTTTTCCACGGTCCCCAGCCAAATGCAAGATTGATATTGAAATTTCCACATATAACAATAGGGACCTGCCAGTGCGACAATTCATTAGATAACCACTCTAGTAGAGAAGGATCATCAAAATTGCTGTCATACAGAGAGCATAAGGTAAAACTGGGGTTCCCTGGGGATTTACAGCTGGCTATAACCCAACGCGCTAATGTGTCCACCCGGACTTGGGGAAACTGCATTATTTTGTTACAGGTTAAAATTGCAACTTCCCATGTACGAGTCCCTTGGGTCATTGCCCCCACTATGCTATACCCCAAGTGCTTTAAAAGGTCTTTCTGTTTACCCTCTAAGTGAGTTTCTTGCAGGCAGATGATGTCTGCCTGTAACAATTGCAATCCTTGTGACAACATCTGCCTTTTTCTCAAATCATTTAAGCCACATATATTTATTGTAGCTATCCGTAATTTACCCATCGTTATGTTCTAATGCCCTAAACCACACTTTAAGCTTCAACTGTCCACATGAACACTCCACACTCCACCCAAATGAAAAAAATCCCACAGAAACCATTGCCTGCCTAAGTCTCTCCACACCTCCTTTTATGTAAACCACCCTTCCCCCTCCCTAAAAAAAAAAAAAAACCCCACCCCTCCTACGTACACAGGCAATCAGGCATAGCCAGAGCGATGTGAGTCTGACAGACTACCCCACCTTCTCTCTCATCACAGATGCTCATTCTACACCGACTGCTCAGTCCCAAATTTCCTGTAACAGCCTAAGTAGCATACCAAAGCAACCGCCTGCTCATTTAGAGGGATTCCCTTCTTTTTCCTTTCTTCTAATTTATTCTAGGTAGTTTTGCGCTTGAATCTCTGAAGTGAAGCTACGAAGAGTTCCTTTGTATTTGATTTTAAGTCTAGTCAGAATCTGGAGGAAGACCTCTGCCCCTACTCTTTAAGTTTAAGAGAGCTTTATTGAAGTATAAGAAGAACAAAGGTACAACTTACAATAGAAGTTAGAAATAAACAATGAAACATAATGCATAATGTAGGGGGGGAAAAAACGAGTATGCAATGATACAATAGTATTGTTAGGTACAAGTAAAAAGTAACAATATTCAAAAAGGTACCTTAATGAAACAGCATTTTTGTTTTTTATATTAAAAGAAAAAGGCAGAACGGGAAGACATAAGAAAGAAAGTTCAGCATTATTACAATGATAATCAATATTAAATTCCAAGAGTATCACAATAAAAGAACAGACAACGCAATGATAACAATGAAATGACCTAATATGTACAAATTAGGAGAAATACTGATAACGCCGATTCTTATCTAATTATCTATAAGAACCTTCTGGTCGCCAAGATCTTTTTACCTGTTGAATAGTGTAAAGGAGAGAATCCCATCTGGTTATATAACAGCATTCATTTTGTCTGAAAGGACCACTGACTCCGAATTCAAGTTTAAGAATTTATTATCGCCAAAAATAACTGAACGTGCAAGCACCTCAACACGAGGTTAAAGAAATAGATGGGCACTAATACAAATAATATCCTACGCAGGAGCCTCATCCGACTCAGAATAAAAAGGATCGATAATTCTAAAAGGATCAACCAGACTATGATTGCTCCAATTTCTAAGTTGCTCTTCATTGGACTAAACAAGCTTAAACTCAATTGCTGTCCCTACACTAACGCTAAGTGACATCCCTACATAACGATTTCAAAGGCAAGAAAGAATAAAAGGTGTCAGCTGTGAAGACTTCCTCAGAAGTGCAATCACCTAATACCTAAACTCAGCTCTGTCCTTCTCTCTGGTCTCCCCTACCTCTTCTCTGGCCTCCTCCCTCAGGGCACTATCCCTAATACAAAACCCCAATACAATTGTACACACCTTTGTCACGCCTCCTTGGCCAGGTCTTCTTTCTTGTATTTTTCCATCGAAACGGTTACTTCATCCTGGACGGTTGCGATGACCTTGAGTCCCAGGCACCTTCTCTGCTGAAAGTATCATCCCTAAATTCCATTTCACTCCCGTACCATGCCTCCCATCTCTCTAACTTTTGAAAACAAAGAGTTAGTCTTACTAACGAGACATGTGTCCTTGCACCTGCAACAAAGATACGTTCAACAGAAACCTTCTACTGTGCAAATTAAATCTACCGTTTGTGCCCAGAGAGCCTTACCAAGAGAAACTTTTCTCTGCCTACAAAATAAGCTAAAATAAGAATTGACCAGGCCTTCCCTAAGCATATATGTAGTCAGGCCTTTACATATAACTTTTAAACACGCATCTTTCTTTTCCCTATAAGCATCTTCATTACAATTCATATGCAAACAATGAATTACATGTGCAACTTTAATATGGTGCACGTTTACTACTGCAATTGAATTACACACGAACTAATTTCTCTATGCATTTTTCACACAATTCAATAAGCATTACATTACATGATTATCATAACACAATTACACTGCTGAGTTCACTTAATATCAGTGAACTATTCATTCTTTACTAAACATGCATAAGTATACAACTGAATATATACGAATATATGTCTGAATACATGTGGGTGCGGCCTACCAGTGATTATGATGCACCCCTACAATTCACAAGAACATTTCGCTCTATCAGTTCCCCCCTTTGATGACTCCTGTCATCACATTTCATTCTACTCCCTTGGAGAAAGAACCGACCTAAACAGAACTTGTTGCCATCTTCCCTGATCTTAGTTTCTCCATGCTCTTGAGCCTTTGATACTGACTGTCCTGCAGTCTTGCCAATCTCATCTCATTTTCCCTCAAAGCTCTCTTGACTCGGCCTGCCCGATACCACTTGTAGGCCTTGATCAAAATCCACAATCCAACCACACAAACCACCAAGATAAGGAGGGGTCTCAGAAAGTACCCAAGGAATCCCTTTCCTAGATTCGCGAACCAACCTCCCACTTGCCCAAAACCCTTGCCGACCTTTTCCCAGGCCCACTCTTCGGTCAAATCCGCTATTTTTGTGTGGATTGTAGTGATGTTACTTATATATTTCTCCAGATCCTTGCTACGGTCTGGTATATAAGTGCAGCACTCTTGAACCTTCAACATTTTACAGACTTTGCCCTCTTTTGCCAATAGGACATCCAAAGCAAGGCGATTCTGCAAAACCATTCCCCTTATCGACAACATCTCTCCTTCCACCAACACCAACGACTTTGCTGTATTCATTGAAAATTCATCCACCACTGTTGCTAACCTCCGAATTTTCACATCATTCAGGATCACTCCCAGACTGGGTATCATAGCTCCAAAGATATCTCCCACGACAATTCCTGCACTTGCAGCCCTTCTCGCTCGTGAATGCTCTCCACCTTCTAGAAGATCTAAATCTTCTGTATGGTAAATCTTTGGAAATATTATTGCTAAATAACATGTTCCATACCAATTTGCAGGCAACCTCACATAAGCATTCTTCCCACATACGTAATACACCGTTGGTATCACTTGTACAGGACCTTGGAGAAAATCTTTTGCCACATCTGCCATGGTGAAAACGTGATCACAAGTGCTTTGTCCTACTGCTACCTTCTCGTAGTAAGTCTGATAACGCCTTATACACAACTTACCCCTCTGCTCCTTATCTAACGTTATAGGACCATAGCTTCCCTTGGTCTTATGCAACTTTTCTTCCTCTGTCCAATCAGTCCTGTGATGCCCCAAGTCTCGGGAGTGAGTCAGCTTTCTATACCTATCCTCAACCTGATCTACAAACTTTCTCTCTACATCTGACATCAAACAAGTCAGATTGTGTCTGTGTGCGAACGCTGTATCCAATTCCAAACTCGGTATGAAGTACTTCCTGAGTCTATCCTCGGTCTTATAATAGTCGTACTTATTCAAATGCTTGTAAGCTGGGACTTCAGGAAGCACTGCGTCGAAATTGGAAAAGAAATACTCAAACTGATCTCTCTCATAAAACAAACTAAGCAAAAGACTACATGAAATACCATAAGTCAGTGGAAGATGGTGATACCTAATACCCTCGTCCACTGAAGTAGGCAACTGCATACACACATAACAATCTTTCGCATCCATCACATCAACATACTCATACAACAACTTAGCATATGCATTCAACTTAAAATCACCTTTAGATAAATCTACATGTAATCTACGACTTTCTTCTAATAGCAAATCTCTGTCAGCTGCCCTGTCTACCCCTTCTGGCTAGGTGTAATAGGTGTAGGTGTCCCTGTCACCCCTCTACTTCTAGCTCGTGCGAACCAGTGTATGAGACTATAACTACTATGATTATAGAAACTATTACACTACTTATAAGGATGCCTACAATCCATTTAGATCTACGATTGGGATCTCCCGGCTCCATGGTTTCGAATAGTTCTCAAAAGTCTTGGTTATAGCAAAGAACCCTGAAAAAGTCTCTGTCCTTTATATTGTGACTTGCTTAACCAGCTCGAGCAACCATGAAATCTCCGGATTTTCCCTTTTCGATCACAATCTTATTTACACAGTCCAGAAAAAGACTTCCCTAGTTTTCGTTCCTCTTCTGTGGAAAGTCCCTAAATTTATTCTTCTTCCACTCGGACCTAGGTTATCTTCTTCTTTTAGACTTTTATTTACAGTTCATAGTTGATCTACAATAAGATCCTCATTGAGCAATACCAGAACGGGATACAAAAGTTCAAGACGCAAAATCAACACTTCATGTGAAAACGGCTCAACTCCAAAAGGCGGGAATTCGAGTCGATGCAGAACCAAGTTTCGAACTTCACTCAGAAGCGGGGGATTCGGAACCGTGAGGGTCAGTGTTCCTTCTATTTCGAGCCCTGGCAACTGCAGCACCACCTTCACCACCACATTCGGGCTCCGACGGACCACCTGCACTGACCTCAGCCTTCCCGTGCTCACCACCCCCTGCATCAAACACAGTGTAAGTCCACTCAGGGGTAGAGTATCTGCGACAAGGCACTCTTGTTCTCTTTGACCTTCGCCGACCGTCTTGTGCTTGGTCTTCGTCACTTGCTTCCGTTTCAGATGCTTCAGACACTGGAGCAAGGTCTCTTTCAGGTGCTAACCTCAAGTTCAGTCGCCTCTGTCTTTCAGGCCAACTTTCTGCACTTCTGTTCGTTCGTCTGCCTTCCCCTTCTATACCCAGTGCACTACTTCCTCTTTCTGTTGAATTTGACTCTTCTCCGCCCACTGCACCGTTTCTGTCTTCGGCGTCTGAGTCAGGGTTCGAACTGTGGAAACCCCCTTCTGCTTGCTCTAGTGCACCACCAGCTGTGTCAGCGACCCTTACAGCTTGTCTTGTCCTCCCATGTGGCCCTGCCACATCAACTGGATTTTCATTTACGAGAGGAGCTGTTTCTTCCAAGGGTGCTGGAACTCTACGGGTATGGGAGGCATGCACCCAGTTCGGCAATCCTCCACACTTCACTGCTGTGTTCGTGATAAGTATCACCTGATACGGGCCACGCCAGCGGGCATCCAAGCAACTCTTCCTCACGTGCTTCCGGACGAGCACCCAATCTCCGGGACACAAGTCGTGGCACAGATCACTCGAGGCTGGGACCACTGCCGCTTGCACCTGCTGGGATACAGAACGGACCACATCAGAGAGTCCTTTACAATAATCGAGAATCAAATCATCAGTGATGCTTATCAAGGCTGTAGCTGGTACTGCTGGCAATCTCATTGCCCTCCCCATTAATATCTCATGGGGGGACAACCCGGTCTTTCTGTCTGGGACGCTTTGCATGCTCATCAGCAGGAACGGCAAAGCGTCGGGCCATTTCAGGGATGTCGAAGAACACATTTTTGCCATCCGGGCCTTCAAAGTTCCATTAACTTGTTCCACCATCCCAGAAGCCTCTGGTCTGTAACTACAGTGGAGTCTCTGGTCAATGTTCAATGCAGCACAAAGTAACTTCATGATTTCACTGTGAAAGTGCCCTCCTCTATCTGATTCCAAAGAGGTCGGGATCCCGAATCTAGGGATGAGCTCCCTCAACAGTAATTTAGCCACTGTGAGAGTGTCACACCTGCGTGTGGGGTAAGCCTCCACCCACCGTGAGAATACACATACCAGCACTAAAATGTACCTCAACCCATTACACTGAGGCATTTCCACAAAGTCAAGCTGTATCCTATTGAAAGGCCCACCTGACCTCCCAATGTGACTCAATGTAACTACAGTTTTCTTTCCAGCGTTCATCTGCTGACACGTAACACACCTTTGACACACTGTTTCAGCCATTGCTTGAAATCGTGGGTTGTACCACGTCTGTCTAAACACTCTCATCATTGCGTCTCTACCAAGGTGTGTCTGTCCATGTATCAGCCTTGCCATCGGACTCAACAATTCTTCTGGTAATACGGCTCTCCCATCGTTGGATACCCACACATCCACATCTCCTCTCTCACAACCCGCTTTGATCCATCCCTCTCTCTCCTGGTCTGAAACTTCGTCCTGTAATCGCTTAAGCTCTTCCCAAGTGTCTGCCATGGCCAACATTATGCTGAGCTCGGTTCCTTCTTGGCTCTCCCCTGCGTATCTATCTGTGAATATGCATCCTTGTTCTGCACAGAAACGGGCGATTTCGTCCGCGTAATTGTTACCCAATGACACGAAGTCCTCCCCCTTTCCATGGGCTGAACACTTTACCACAGCAATTTCTTTCGGATGCTGTAATGCATCTAACAGTTGTCTTACATATTCTCCATTCCGAATGGGTGAGCCAGATGATGTCAAAAATCCCCTCTGAGACCATAACTGCCCGAAGTCGTGCACCACGCCAAACCCATATTGGCTGTCTGTGTAAATCGTGATTCGAATTCGATCAGCGGCCAAACAGGCACGGGTCAAGGCAATGATCTCAGCTACCTGCGCGGAGCGTACTCCTTCTAGGCAAGCAGCCTCGACCACTCCTGAAATGGTACATACAGCAAACGCTGCTCTCAATTGCCCCACACTGTCTCTTAAGCATGAACCATCGACAAAGAAAATTTCATCTGGGTCAGCCAACGGTTCATCGACAATGTCAGGTCTCGGTTTGGTGCAAAGTTCGGTCACATCGAGACAATCATGGTCCGCACAATCTTCATCATCCGTGCTCGGTATAGGCATCAATGTCGCAGGGTTCAAGACAGAGCACCTTTTCAGAGTCACATTCTCTGCGGCAAGTATGACTTGCTCGTACCTCGTTAATCTATTGTTTGTTAGGTGCTGGGTCTTGGTCCTGGTCATCAATAACTCAACCGAATGTGGCACATGTACAGTCAGTGGATGTCCCATTACAATGCTTTCACATGTTTCAATGCTGACACCTGTTGCAGCAACGGATCTTAGACATCCGGGCAACGCAGAAGCTACTGGATCTAAAGTAGCTGAAAAATATGCAACTGGTCTGCGGACACCTCCATGGTTCTGAGCTAACACTGCTAATGCACATCCTTCCCTTTCATAACAAAACAATGAAAAGGCCTTGTTGTAGTCAGGCATTCCCAGTGCCGGAGCCCTGCACAAATCCTCTCTCAGTTTCAGGAATGACACCAAGCACTCCTCGTCCCATGGTACCGGATCACTCACATCCTTGTGCGTAAGCCTCTGCAAAGGCTTTGCTCTCAAGGAGAAACTAGGAATCCATTGTCGACAGTAGCCAACCATTCCCAGGAACATCCTAACTTCTCTCTGTGTAGTTGGTACTGCCATGCTCATTATTGCCTCAATTCGATCTGGTGACACCTTCCTCTTGCCTTTTTCCAATCTGTGTCCCAAGTACTGTACCTCATTCAAACAGTACTGCAGCTTGTTCGGGACACCTTATGTCCATTCTCTGCTAAGTGGTTCAACAGAGCTACAGTGTCAATCCTGCAAGCATCTTCTGTTTCTGAGGCAATGAGCAAGTCATCTATGTATTGCACGAGAACCGAGTTCTGCGGCAACACAAGACTCTCAAGATTCTTCTTCAGGATCTGGTTAAAGATCGATGGACTTTCCGTATACCCTTGAGGGATACGACACCATGTTAACACGCGATTTTCCAACCTGAACGCAAAAAGAAATTGGCTTTCCTCGTGGAGCGGTATCGAAAAGAAGGCTTGACACAAATCAATAACCGTAAACCACTCGGCTTCACATGGGATCTGGAACAGTATTACTGAAGGATTCGATACCACTGGACAACAAGGGACAACTATCGTGTTGACCTTTCGCAGGTCTTGCACGATCCTGTATTTCCCGCTCGGTTTCTGTAGTCCCATAATGGGTGAATTACAGGGGCTACCTCTGATCTCTTTCAGAATGCCTTTCTCAATAAAGGTCTCGATCACAGGTCTTATCCCTGCAATCGTTTCTGGCGACAGGTTGTATTGAGGTGTCCTGGGGAAATCAACATTCTGTTTCACCTCAATCCGCACTGGTTCAACCCTCTGATTAGACCTATTTCATCGCCTGCGAAATCCCACACCACAGATGACACTGCATCTCTCAGATCAGGTGGAAGTTCTTCCACCGTCACCATTGGGTACAGATCTATACATAGATGCTGATTGGTAACTTTAAAGTCAGCATCGTCATCTCTCATCTGGACCTCCACTCCATGAGGCGTACAATAAATCGTGCAGTTCAACTTGCACAACAGATCTCTTCCCAAAAGACAAACGGGACTCGTATCACACACTACAAACTGATGTCTAGTTTGAAAGGAACCTATCTTCACTAAGATCGGTTCTGTCAATGGGCTGCTTATTCTTTTGTTCGCTACTCCAAGAACCTGGATTGATTGTCCCGAGAGGGGTAGGTTAGGGACTACTGCTGATCTCACAGTAGACCGGGTAGCACCAGTATCAACCAAAAGTGTGGCGGGGTGACCCTCAATATCTGCCTCCACAAAAGGTCCTCTCTGGTCTACCTCCAAGACCGCTCCAAGTGTGCAGTCTTCCTCCCCCCTCAGGCACAGTCAGGATAAAGGGTCTGAGCTACTCTCGTCATAGTCTTCGAACAGGGGCATCTGTTGGTACGTTCGTGTTCCTTGCGAAATCCGTGGAGCTTGGGGAACCTGGGCGTGAGAGCTGTAAACCCCCCCTTTCATCGTCCTAGGCCTCGTCACTGTGTTAACTACCTCTTGCGCGGGTGCCTGAGCCCCCTCTTCCTCTTCCTGCAACTGATTAGCTGGGTTCAAAGGACACTCGCGTTTCCAATGTCCGACCTGGCGACAAAGATGACACGCCGTGGTCTTCTTCAGTGTGGCCACGTCCATTCCTGTCTTGGGGTCTACTGGTTTTCCCCTTCCTTGTCCTTGCCCATTCTGGTTCCCCTGGGAATTTCCTTGTTTTCTTCCTAAGGTCCCTCCACTAGGCTGACCCTGTGCTGTCTGCATCTGGACAAGCATCAATTTGTCTTTTAGCTTTCGATGTTTCGATTCCACCTCATCACTACAGTATCTCGCATACCTCAATATTTCATCTAGTGGCTTGTTCTGCCAGCAGATCAAATGGTGCTGTATCATGAGGCTGATTTCCATTCTCAGACCCAGTACAAACTTTGAGACAAATTGTCCCATATCCTTGGGGTCCAAGATATCTAACCCACTATACTGTTTAAAAGCTTGCAGAAGTCTTTCATAATATTCATGCACCGTTTCTTTGGGTTCCTGTACAGTCCGATCTATCTTAACCCAATCTATATCCTGAGGTGAAATCTTCAGTTTCAACCATGTAATCACCTGCTCATACTTTTTCATGACTAGGGGTGATGGACCATTTGTAACCGCCTCTCTATCCGGTTCTGAAGTCGGCCACTCAATAGCGACTTTACAGGCTGTCCACAAATCTCCCGGTACCACTATGTCAAACAAAGTGTTCAAATCAATCCACAATACTTTTGAAATTTTCACAAACCGCTCAACTTGTTTGTACCACTCTACTGGTTTTTCCTCAGCCGAGGAAAATCATTTGTAAATGCAGCCAAATCACCTCTATTCCACGGCACATGCACGTACCCTCCATTCTGTACTTCCCGTAAAGGAAAATTTCCAACACCCGTCGCCCCCCCTGGAGGCGGCGTTTCCCCCCCAGCTTTCTTTGCTGGTTTCTTCTTGGACCACCTTTCTTCCCATTTGTCCAACAAAATCCATATTCTCATTCCTACAATCAGATCTCTTGTGTATGTCCTTAATCCTGTGATTCTTTTCTCCTCCAGCTCCTGGTCACTGTAATGTAATCTATGCGGTCCCTGCAACGCTTTAGTTTTGTTCAGGTCCACCTCATATCTTTTTGCCAATTCCTTCAATCTATCATGTGCCATCCTAGCTTTTCGAGTCACATCTTTTGCTACAAACAGCAGCTCATCTGATCCATAAATTTCTATCCTTTCCAGAGGCAGACCCCCACTGATCATTTCGTCTACCTCTGCTTTCAACCTTACTACGTCTAGCAACCTTGCCTGTACTGCACTCCTCAGTACTTCTCGACAAGTTGAACCATCCCGCTCATCACAGTCACTATTCTGTCCTTGTGACCTATTCCCTTCCATCGTATTCCTGGGACTTGGTCTGTCTTCCGAGTCATTCTGTGCCCTATCTCCTTGCATCCTATCCTCTTGGTTTGTTACTGTTGGTGTCCACATCCTCAAAGCTGACTTGGATTCACGCAACGACCTTGGTCTTTCTGGTCTCTCCTCTTCTTGTCTAAAGGAAGAGTCTGCAGTAGCCGGTAACGGCGTACTTGTCTCCACTGGTCTTGGGAAATGAACCACTCGTACTCCGAACCCATTCCCACTCTCGCTGGTTACTTCTTCCCTTCCCATTTGTACGGAGCCCCCTTCTCTCACTCGGTCTGGGTCATATACCGGTACTATAGGGCCAATGGTAACCGGTACTGTTATGGAGTCCGGTAATCTTGTGTTCCCTACAGGAGGCTGTGTTATCATAGACGCCGTTGCCCCCTCTGTTCCTGTGGAAATCCTTCCCACTACTCTCATGCTAGTCTGATTCTGGCTCCCATCAATTGTTACTGCTGGGGTCGGCTTTCCCTCTTCTAAGTCTGGATTAAATGGTGGTGGCCTCTCTGCCAGCATCCTGTCTAACAAGCTGTCATCTAGATCACTGTCGTCCTCATCGATTCTTATTATTTTCCCATTTTGTACTAACAATGGGTACAACTTATCTCCTTCGATCGTTTCCACTCTCCACCATTTCTCCAATGCATCCCACCTTGCATCTTGAAACGCCCTGACCGATTTCTTCACCCTTTCTTGGCTTCTGTCTTTCTTCCTATCATACGCTGCTCTTATCCACGCATGTAGTGCCTCAAACTGTGTTGGTCTAGGTAGTGGTCGTAAAGAAGCCATTATACTTTTTAGCTGGTACAACACCTCTAACCTGAAAGTACCATAGCGTGGGAACGACAATTCTCCCTCTGCTTCTGTCATTTTATGCCAATTCTCAAGCCAAATTATAGTATGCAATCCTACATTCTTTGCCATATAATGTGCTGGTGTATCCTCGGGAGGAGCTTCCTCTCCTTCCCGAACAACCACATGTCTATCACCTCTACAAAGTTCCCGTAAAACTTTAAAACATTTCATAATGAATCAACTTCGTATTTGCACTCAAAATGTCAGCTCTTGCTTCTTGATTTCACTCCACCAATACCAGCGCGGCTCACACCAACCGGCCTATCGCAGCGCGGCACTTGTCTGACATCACTTTTCCTCCGCTCGCAGCAGTTCCCCTCCTTTCTAATTCACTCGTTCTCTCTCGCACCTGTTCCAATCATACTCTGAAATAATGTCCGTCCTACCGAACAATTACTTCTCTGACCGTCAGTCTTACCAATGACCGATCAGCCTCTTGAACTTGTTGACCTCAATCTGGCAATCGTCTGTCCGCGAAACGACCGGACAATCGCCTCTAACACACTCGATAGGATTCAATCACTCGATGTTCTGCACACAATAACCTACGACCTGCGTTGGTTATTCACACACTCACACATGTGTTCCCTATCTTCAGTGGGTCTGTCAATGACGTCTCGTGACCCCCACAACCTCTGGTCAACGTTCTCAACTCTGGGTGTATTCTACACCACAATAAATCTCCCGGTCCCGCGCGCGCTCACGGTCCGGTTCTCGATCACACAACTCTCTTTCCAACTCCGCAAGACATCACACAACAATAAAACACCGCAATCTACCAAACATCACTCTTTTCATACTCACTCCACCACGAACTGGTACTTCCGCCGCACCGTCACTCTCCGTCAGTTTTCCACGACCTCCGACCTTCTTCTCCCGCGGTCCTCTGGATCTGCGTCACTCGGGCTCTATGGGGCAACTTAGTCTCCTATCTTGCTCTAGATCTCCCCTTACCATCAAAGGTAACCATCCTACTCTGCTACCAACTGATAACGCCGATTCTTATCTAATTATCTATAAGAACCTTCTGGTCGCCAAGATCTTTTTACCTGTTGAATAGTGTAAAGGAGAGAATCCCATCTGGTTATATAACAGCATTCATTTTGTCTGAAAGGACCACTGACTCCGAATTCAAGTTTAAGAATTTATTATCGCCAAAAATAACTGAACGTGCAAGCACCTCAACACGAGGTTAAAGAAATAGATGGGCACTAATACAAATAATATCCTACGCAGGAGCCTCATCCGACTCAGAATAAAAAGGATCGATAATTCTAAAAGGATCAACCAGACTATGATTGCTCCAATTTCTAAGTTGCTCTTCATTGGACTAAACAAGCTTAAACTCAATTGCTGTCCCTACACTAACGCTAAGTGACATCCCTACATAACGATTTTCAAAGGCAAGAAAGAATAAAAGGTGTCAGCTGTGAAGACTTCCTCAGAAGTGCAATCACCTAATACCTAAACTCAGCTCTGTCCTTCTCTCTGGTCTCCCCTACCTCTTCTCTGGCCTCCTCCCTCAGGGCACTATCCCTAATACAAAACCCCAATACAATTGTACACGCCTTTGTCACGCCTCCTTGGCCAGGTCTTCTTTCTTGTATTTTTCCATCGAAACGGTTACTTCATCCTGGACGGTTGCGATGACCTTGAGTCCCAGGCACCTTCTCCGCTGAAAGTATCATCCCTAAATTCCATTTCACTCCCGTACCATGCCTCCCATCTCTCTAACTTTTGAAAACAAAGAGTTAGTCTTACTAACGAGACATGTGTCCTTGCACCTGCAACAAAGATACGTTCAACAGAAACCTTCTACTGTGCAAATTAAATCTACCGTTTGTGCCCAGAGAGCCTTACCAAGAGAAACTTTTCTCTGCCTACAAAATAAGCTAACATAAGAATAGACCAGGCCTTCCCTAAGCATATATGTAGTCAGGGCTTTACATATAACTTTTAAACACGCATCTTTCTTTTCCCTATAAGCATCTTCATTACAATTCATATGCAAACAATGAATTACATGTGCAACTTTAATATGGTGCACGTTTACTACTGCAATTGAATTACACACGAACTAATTTCTCTATGCATTTTTCACACAATTCAATAAGCATTACATTACATGATTATCATAACACAATTACACTGCTGAGTTCACTTAATATCAGTGAACTATTCATTCTTTACTAAACATGCATAAGTATACAACTGAATATATACGAATATATGTCTGAATACATGTGGGTGCGGCCTACCAGTGATTATGATGCACCCCTACAATTCACAAGAACATTTCGCTCTATCAATAATACTGAAGAGCTCATGGTGGTTGAAAAACAGAAGTACTGTCCTGGAACTGTATTGAACGAGAGGATAAATAATTGGTAAGTGGGGACCAAAAGGCCTCTTTTCTGAGAAGTTGGTGAGATGAGGTGAAAATGCTATGTCCAACCTATTATGATGACAGAGAAGGGTCCACCAACTGTTAAAAGTGACCTTAGAGGCATCTTTCCAGTTAGAAGTAATAACTTGAAAGGCAATGGCCAATAACAAATCCACAAACAATCCCAATTTACGAGCACCAAACCAAACTGGAGAAATACTTCCTGAAAATATAGAATTGATTTCAAATGGAAAACTAATAGTATAGATAGTTTTACAAATTTTTATCGTACTTCTTGTAATGCCAGCACCACTCAGACTTTATATTACTTTCATAATAGGTTGTATTTAACTCCAGCATCTATTTCTAAATACACGCATGGTTCATCGCTTGCTTGTTGGACCTGCTCAACTACTCCCGGCACATATCTACATTCCTTTTTTCTATGCCCAAACATTGCCCCTACTCTTTGAAAGGGAGAAAATAACTGTTGTAAACGCCAGCGTGCATCCGCCGTTGCATGGGCAAAGTCTGGTTTAATGAAAAATGACACACCATTGCAGGATTTCAAAGCATTAGGGCGGGCTTGATCATACACTAGTTGCTTCAATAAGAAGCTCCCGAAAAATACCCATATCGCTCTAGGTCTTTCTTGCGGGTGCTTTTTTGCCATTAGTGGAAATCGGTGAGCATGTTAAATTTTGGAGTCCCAATCCCATTTCAGTTGATCAAGGAATGCACTCTTCAATAAATTCACTATTGCTGCCTTCCACTCCCTCCGGAATCCCTAAAAAGCGTAGATTATTTCTTTGCTGTTGGTTTTCCTGCGCTTCCAGTTTGACCATTACATCTGTCATAACCTCTTCTTGACCAGTGTTTTGTGATTTCAGAGATCCAACTTCCGCTTCTAAAACCTCAGTCCGCGTTTCCACAGAGGTCAATCGCTCGGCAATTTCCCCACACATTATATTTAGTTTACGTATCCCAGCTTGTACCTTTTTAGCAGTGACTCTTTCTCTGCGCCCATTATTCCTGTTGTCTTGCAACTGCTTAATGGATGCAAAAATAGCCATCAATGAGGGTTCTTTGGGCTCTGTGTCCACGTTTAGGCCCTCCTTTGGTTCTACTTCAACCCCCTCTTCCTGGGATATCAGCTGGGTATCAGAGTAGTCCCACTTTAACTGTTTACCAGCACTCCGCCTCTGGCTTTCTTTCCTCTTTTCTTCTTTTTAGTGGATTTCTTCCTCTGCATCAATTGAACTTCATCTATTGAGGTGCTACTGCCAGAATCCGAAATGGCCTCACTGCTTGAGAGAGTATTTTCCTGCCCAGAAGAGTCCGAGTCATCTGTTAACAAGAAAAACTTCTCGCCTGGCACATCAGGTGACAACTCCCCTCTACGCTGCGGTGAAGAGCTAGAGGGCCCAGTACTCGACGGGGTATCAAGCCATACTTTCTCCTGGCCTCCCTTCATTTGGCCCGCCGCCTCAACTTCTTTTCCTTGTGTCATGGACTCCTCCATGACTAGCTGGCTTTTTTCTCCATTTTAGCTAAGTTCTCAAGGCAGGGAGGCAATATAGCATTGGGGGAGATAGAGCCTCCTACTCCAACATACAACAGATTACAGGGTTCTATTTTGACTCTCCCTCCACTGCCCACAGCCTCTTTTACTTGGTTTTTACCCCCCTCACCTCTGGCAGTGCGCTGTTCTTTTGTGGGTCCGCTGTGAGACAGGCAAACAGAAGCAACAGTAGATTGTACCGGCCCCCTCTCCCTGTACCATCGGCTTAGCTGTTATCTTCTTTACTCCAGTTTCACGCTTTCCCCTTCCTATGCCACTGTAATGTTTTGATTCAGTCATAGCTCCATTGGTCCCTGAGGGCTGCCTGTCTGCCGACAATGCTGCTCTGCCTCTGGAAACTCCAGCAGTCCGAGCTTTTCCTGTTTTGCCTCCTCTTAGCGCCATTAGGCAAGTCAGCGGTTTTGCCCGGGGCCGCCGTTGCCGCCTGCCCCAGTCCCAGTATTTTGTAGGTAAGCAGTAGGAGGAAGTGCTCATTACAAGCCACCACAGTACCGCCTGCAGTAGCTCGTTCAGCAACGTGTTCGCTGAGTCCTCTCTCTGATCTCAGAGCAGTTTTTAGCCAACAAATTTCAAAGTCCCAAGTTTTGGATTTTGGCTATCTGGGCACCTTTGGCAGCACCACCAAGGGTCCGGGGCTAGAGGGGCACAACTTGGGGGTTAGGACTTACACAGGATAGGTCCAGGGGTGGGTTCAAGATGGTGTGAGCCTGTTATGTCCCTATGGCTTTGAACACGAGGCCAGCAAACTAACCCTTGGAGTCACTCTAGTAGTCCTGGTTTCAAGTGATAGGGTCAAGCAGCAGGGCTGGCCTCTCAGGGTTCAAGGCAGACTGCTGGTAACAAAGCATTCTTGTGGAGTGCACACACAGGCCACAGCAGCAGGCAGTTCTCTGAGAGTCCTTCTGCAGATCCAGAAAGAGAACTGAAGAATGGGTCTGAGGGCCCTATTTTATGCCTGATGCCTTCTTTGAGGTAGACGTTCTTAGAGGTTTCTCTTGGAAGTGCTTGGAATTTGTTGACTCCTCTGCCCTGGCAACAGGCTGGCTGCAGGGACAATGCAGTGATAACATGCCCTTTTTATGAACGACAGCACAGCCTATTCAGCTGCAAGTGGGGCTGTGTAATTTAAAATCCAACTTTACCATTAAAGACGATTTTTAATTACAATTTCACAGATACCAAACATGAAATGTGTATCTGCCCCCAATCAAACATTAGCACTTATTAAATGTAATAAGGCAATAAAATATTATCCTATGGGATAGGTAGGCCTCACAGTAGTGAAAAATAAGAAAAGCTTGGCAAGGGGGTTATATTGCCAAGTCGAATCAGCAGTTTAAAACTACATTCAGGCTGCAATTGCAGACCTGGGTCATGTTTTAAGGGGCTGTTTAAATGGGCGGCACAATATTGGCTGCAAGCTCACTAGTAGCATTTAAATTTACTTGCCCTCGGTATATGGTATACCACTTTACAAGTGTCTTATGAGTAAATTAAATATGCCAATCCGGTATAAGCCAATTTTACCATGTTTAGGGAAGTGAGCATATTTAGCATTGGTTTGCAGTGGTAAAGTGTACAGAGTCCTAAGGCCAACAAAAATGAATTCAGGAAAAATAGGAGTAAAGTCAAAATGTTTGGGGGTGACCCTGCAGAGAGAGCCAAGTCCAAAAGCATAGTACTGGAAATCAAACAACACAAATGTGATGGGGTGAAAGTTTGCAAATAGTCTAAGCAGTGGCAATCGCTCGGGGTGGGTCCAACCCATTGTTCTTCACCCACTGTGCCACTCTAAACCGAGGCCTGCTTAATGCAAATCAGAACTAACCTTGTTCCTCATAGAAAGAGTCCATCCAAAACCTTGATTATCTCACAGCTCCACCCAGCAGCCCTCTGCTTTTTCAGTTGGGAAAACTGAGATTCATACACCCCGAATCTCAGTGACTAAGCTAAGCCCCCTGGCAGGGAGATGCTCACAGCTGCATTTGAAAGGCTCTCTCTCACCCACTGGCCTGTTTAACCCTTGATTCCCTACAAGAAGAAAAAGACAAAGTCCGTTACTAAATTTCATTTTGCATTTCACAAGTCTGCCAATTGGTATTGCGAAATATAATCAGGGGCACCAGAATTAAGAGTAGCTGCAGCTTTTGTTTTGCATAATCATGACATTTCCTCATTTGCCACATAGTGCATCATGTGATGCATAATCTGAGTATTGCACTAGAATAACAAATTTGTTTAAAGCTCAAACTTTATCAAACAAAAATTGTTGCATGCTATTTTGAGCAGCGGAAGATTCTTTGCAAAGTGTAACTGGTCACTTTTCAGTTGCTGATAGTTGTGTTCAGGTGTTAAACTCGTACAAATGTGGTGAAGCTTTGCCCAGGCACCTTTAATAGTTGCTAAAATGACAAAATAACGAAATACCGCTCGTGCAGATTGTGTTGCATATTTCCCTTTCCTAGCTGCATAATTTTGTCAAGCACTACATTATAAATCCAGTGGCCCTGAATAGAATACCAGCCGCCATTCCAGACTTTGTCCAACAGCATGTTTCATTGCTGGCTTGTAGTTTTTCTTTTACCACAGCATTTATAGATTCAAATCCCCAGCATGCAAAGTGCTGTGGTTAAGAAATTAGAAATTTCCAAATGGGATATACGTGACGTTAAGCCACTTATCCACTGTATTTTACATTTTTATAATGTCTAGTCCATTTCATGTACTGCTTGCTTCACACTTAAAACCAAAAGTAAAATTCAGCTCACATCTTGTGAGGGTGAACTCTTTCATTCACATCATGTATTAAACATTCATTGGCTAGGCAGATTTCTTTACTTTTCTGAATTGGAAGGTTTAATTCCGAACACAAAAAATATATACGGGCAGCAATGTAAAACAACACAATCAGTAAAAGACAGGTTGGAGAAGCTAGAGGCTCATCCACGGTTCTCTCACCCATACAGAACAGGTACATTACAGGTGGCTAACACACTAAAGAGGGAGTGAGAGAACTCAAAGGGCTGTTGTGAGCTCTCTGTAAACAAACAAACATACATAGAAGCAGTTCAACAGTCCTAGAAAACATTATCAAACCGGTTATGGAATTACAATACATTAATCTACTCGCATAGGATTATGAATCCTAAAATACCCAGTGTGGTAGGCTTAATCAATTGGTTACACATCTAGTCCCGGGATGCATCTGAGAGAACTACTGGTCACTGGCTGTGCAGTTTCCTAGCTATGCGTTTCCTAGTTTGAATGAGGTTATTCCCTCAAGACATGTTTTCTCTGTGTTAAGCTCGGATCTATATTAAAATTGGGTGTGGGTAAACTAAAACATTTTTACTGGCGTCTTCCTACCACAAACATAAAAACACGAGGGTTGAACAATGAACGCTGCTTCTCTTCCCCATTACCTTCCTCAAAACTTCAGGTCTTGGTATTTCACACAAATATCATGAAACAGCCCCTGATTCATAAGGAATGTTATACATGCGCATTCAGTGTATCCTTTGTTTTTAGGTCTCGCCTACGCAGCGCGCATGCGCTGCATAGGAAAGAGACCTCTTGAAATCAATTCAGCTTTGCAGGCAAAAACGTGTACGCGGTGCATTGCTTTCAATGCAACGCGTGCACGTTTGGCGATTCCCTTGCGGGAGCGAGCAGCGCCATGTTAGCAATTATTGCGCTCGCTCCCGCAAGGGAAACGCTGCCTGCTCTCAGCCGCACTCCCCCCCACCCCCTACTTGCGCGAGGCGCGCGCGCTTGTTTCTTTTCATTGTTACTTTCTTTCTCCCTTACCTCTCGCTCTTTTCCTCATTCTACTCTCTCTCCTCCCGTAACCATGCAAAGGTAAACAAAAACAATTTCTGTGGTGCAGGTGTAGCTAGAGAGGCTGGCAGGGAAACCCTAGGAAGGCGGCGGCCAAGTACAGAAAACAAGGAGGCCGATCAATGTATTCTCGAACTAAGTCCTAGGACAAAATCTCTCTTGAAAGAGTGAAGGGTGAGGCATTTTAGGATTGCAAAGCACAGTATGGCATTCTCCAGATAAGCGGCGCTGCAAGTGCTGATGACCGGGATGTGGCATTACACAAGGCAAAATGACACTTTCATGTTCGATGGGGTTCGGTTCGTCACTGCTCCAGTGCCCTTGATCCTTCGCTCTTCTCCTTCCACCCACGGAAGACGAGGCCGCCTAAGATTTATTTACATGAAGACCCGCGGGCAGGAGGGATCTTACTGGGTGCAGAAGAGCTGACCAGCGCCTCTGGGTTTTTTTCTACTTTGATTATCTCTACTGTCAAAATATAAACAGATCCCTAACCGCACCCCTCCTACTGCTCGCAACCCCCCTGCGCACGCGCTGCGCTCCAGCCGACCCTTGCTTTCTTCCCCTCTTACCCCCAATCTGTGCAGTAGATGAGGTGCTGCTGGTCAGAGCTGGAGGGCTTCTTATCATTTGATAATGAGAAATGAGGTAAGCAAATGTACATAACATGCAGCACTTAGCTGCCCCTCCCCCTCTTCTGCTAAACTCAGGAAGCTTGCAGAATAACACACAAGGACATACGAGATGGAGGGGAGGCAGTGGAGCTGCACTAGAGCTCGGCTCGTATTCGGCCCGAGAGTCCCAAAGGAACCCGGAGAGAGCCATTCATCTTGCTTGAGCCAGGCTCAAGCTTCCAGTGGCTCGCCCAATGTATGCGCAGACTCAGATTTATGTATGCGCAGACTCAGATTTATTGCATCTGTTTGGTTAGTGCTGCCTACGGATTGTGTGCATTTAAGCGATTTTTACAGAGTGTACAGTGAGTCAAAGCGCTATCCACTTTAGAAGCTTTGATGCTGTCGTCGGGACAGGCGCTTACGAAGTGAATGATGGAATTAATACATTAGGAAGCAAAAAGGGGGTGGGCGTGAGACCGGCAACGAAGACTACCTTGTCTCGACTTAAAACGTTGTGATGCGTTAATGCTGTTTTGATGAAGCAGCCTGTCTGCTAAGCCCATTTACATTTTTCGCATGCAAATTGCAAAGCCACTGAGAGATCGAAAAATATACAAACCGGGTCAAGCGCACAGCTTTGCAAAAAACGTTAATGTCCCTTGTTTTCTACAGCGCTTTCTTCTGGCATGTACTTGAGCTCTAAGGAACCTCACTTTTTGAAAGAAGGTGAGCAAGCCAACAAATTTTCAGGCCGGGCCGAGCCGATGGTCTTGCTGGGTTCTAAGAGCCCATGTATGAGCCGAGCTCTGAAAATGTTTGGCAAGTAAACTGTGCAACAAACACCATCCACAAATATAATACGGAGTCTTCAAAATGCAAAACAATGTATATTTCTGTAACATGCATTAGCGTTAGAACTTAATACATTAGTTTATTTCATTAGTTTATTTCACTGCATGGAGTGGCATTTATTAAAAGTGACAGTTTTTAAACACGAACTATTATCCCACCACGTTAGTGAATGAAGAGGCAATTCAGCTGTCATGTGCATCCTAGATGTGGCCTCTATTCTTACAAGGAGCAACATTATAGTTTATTTAAATCAAACACAAGCAGCGTGCTTGTATAGCGCACACACTTAACTCCTTTTTTCTCCTTGTGCATTTTTAGACCACTGTGAAATAAGTAAGCACAGTGGGAAACATATTTGCCAAAGATCACACAGTTTGGTCAAGCGGGGAGGCCGAGAAAAATCTACGGTTTTCTGATTTCACATTTTGCCATTCAGCCAGTAGATTGGTATCTCTTTCCACTCCTGTTGTTCTGTTGTACCTCAAAGGTAATTTTTTTAATGGTTTTTTTAGTTCTTGAAGCATTATGGTAGACCGTGGGTAGCAGGCAGAAGCCACATAAAAGCACGTCTTTTTTTGGGCTCAAGCGTCCAGAACATTGAGCAGAGCCCGACCTAGGCAACTACCTCGAACCTGACTGAGCTTCCAGTGGCCCACCCACCTCTAGAAATACTCCGTCTGGCCTCTGCCTATGATACGGTTAAACTCCCACCCAATTTTACTCCCTGCTCCTCCCCAAATTCACCCATATATGAGCTCCTGTCAGGTTTATAATTTGATGGCATTTTCCTTAAAGCAGCTAAATTTGCCTCAGGTACACAGTGGGCAACCCTTCTTTGCGTATATTTGCACTCACTCATCATCCGTTTCATTGTTTTAGGATGTGAGGAGGTGCATTTGGTTGGTCCTCCTCTACTCCTGAGGCGTAAATTGATAAATGAGATATGGAGTGAATGATGAGCAGATATGCAGACAAGATGAAGAGCGGTGAACTCACTTTTCTTTAGAGTCAGGTTGGAGAGAGACTGCTCCATAACATCTATGAAGGCAGCCCCCTGTGGCCCTCTGAATATTGGCACCTCGGATGTGCCCAGCAGCTACCTCTTGCACCCAACATTTATGTCCTCTTTTTATAAAATTTGCAACTCCTTCAACCAGTCATCAAATATCCACACATTCACCCAGTTATCAGCTTTTTCATGGAAGTTAACTCAACCTCTTTTAGTCGAGTATTCATGTTCCAATCATAAAGTCATTGAGAAGGTTCTGCCTGGCTGCCTTACCTGCTGCCTTGGCCCTCCGGCTGGGCCTGGACCTTTTGAACCCCTCTTCACCTAGATACTCAACAACTCCCTCACCACCATCACCTTTCCAAGCATGTGGAAACACGCCACCATACTACCTCTTCTGAAGAAACCCTCAGCAGACCTGAAAATTCTGGCAAACTTCGCTTCCCAGCTAAGGTCCTGGAAAAATTCATGAGCAAATGACTCCCTGACCACCTCAACAACAACCACCTCCTAGGCCCTTCTCAAACTGTATTCAGGCTGAATAGCCGCACAGAGGCTGCCCTCATCGCTGCCACTGACGACATTGGTATGATCATGGACAGAGGAGACAGAGCGGCACACATCCTGCTCTACCTTTCAGCCATGTTCGACACCTTCTTCCGCCCATCCTAATCTAACACCCCTCAAAATCAGAATACATGAACCCACCCTCTGATGGATCAGCTCCTTCTTCACTCGGCGCACCCAATTTATCAGTCGAATACCGTACACCTCTGCCAACTTTATCTGTGGAGCCCCCAAGGATCCTAGCTCAGCCCCACTCTCTTCAATGCCCCTATGGTACTGCTTGCACACTTCACTCCACTGAGATGTTTCTCAGCAATTAGTGCAAGGACACTGTGGGTATCCACGTAAGCTGTTCAGGCTTATTATATTTACACATTTTACTTTGTGCTGTATGCTAAAAGTGTCTCTAATCCAGGCAAAGCTTTACTTTTCACAGAAGTACTTCTGCAGTTATGTTTTGATGCAACATATAAGCATTGTATAGCACATACTGCAAAACTGAGTTGCCTCTAAGTGTCTGGGTGAGTTCATAGTGCACATGAAGAGGTGTTCATGTTGGTGCCCTCTTAAGAGTTCTCGAGTGGAGGCTGAAGACAGGGCTGATTCCTCACAGTTGCTGTCACATTATCAAAGGTGCTCAGACTGCATGCCCATTCTGTCCTTGGCCTCTCTGGGGAGTGCACTGAGCACTTGCCACATATGTGCCATTTGTAAATATGATTCAATGGGGAAGTGTGTAAAGGAGGTAAACAGTTGTTGAAATAGTCTCAATGCCAAAGGAAATACAATGCAGTGTTTACAGATGGAAACGATCACAGGAGAGAGTGAAAAGCCAAATATGGATAGGAGGGAGATGAAGGGTGAGGCAGGCATATCAAAATACTTCAGAAAGAGAGCTGCAGGAAGAAAAGGGGCATGGGTGATTAATGCAAGAGGAGACATTACAGAGAAACGTGATGAGAAGGGAAGAGATTGAGACACTCAGAGGGACTCTCCCCCTTCCACAGACCATTGTATATGAACTCATACTTTCAGAAATTTCAGAGGTGCAGATTTATTACTGAATGGCCTGGTAATGTTTAAGATGCTTGCAGAGTGTGTACCTGTATGATGAGTACCATGGAGTTGATTGGACTTGTTTTTGCTTGTGATGTGCAAGGATGCTATTCATACCACAGCCGAACTGCATCAAATGCTGAATTACAATGGTTATTTCCTCATATGTTTCCAGTGCGTCCATATTTTGATAATTCCATAAAACTGCAGAACTGTGAGGGCTTTGTCATTTTCTTAATGAGCTGTTAATTAGTAGCTCTTTATATGCGCTTAACTTTAAAAAAGAGTGCACACGAGTAATTACATATCGAATAATTGAAAGTCTAATTTTACAACACCGGCTTACACAGAAGAGTGTATTCATTTTGATAAACCATGCTCATGAAGTAGAAATATGCAATGCAGTGCATCTTTCTCAATGGTTCTTCGGAGAAGGACGCTGCTGAAAACTCTGGGTCTACAACTACTGGGCACCAGACTATAAAAAACAATGGCTAAATAAATCAAAATCCCTGCTTAATAAATTGGAGCAGCTCTGGGGTGGTCCTGATGCCACTAGCACCCCTTAGGGACATCCTACATGCTGCAGCACATCTCACCCAGGGCCTGAAGAAATATGATCACATCAACCCCATCCTGATGGAGCTCCATTGGCTCCCCTTGCCTGCCCGCACTATCTTCAAAACCTGCTGCATCATTTGCATCACAACCAGCAGCTCTGCTTATCTTGCAGACATGCTCACCATCTCTAGAGAATATTGGCACATCTATAGCTAGGACTCCATCAGACTGCAGACTCAGAAGTGTAAGAAATTAAATAAGCATTTGCAATGCAATAGGTCTCACATTTGCGAAACTTTCAGCTACTGGCATTGTAAATGACAAAGCTTTTATCTATGTGTTGATTTTAAAAACAGATAAATAAAAGGCATTGTCATTTACAATGCCAATAGCTTAAAATTTCGCAAATGCGAGACCTATTGCATTGCAAATGCTTGTTTCATTAGATGTGGCAACAGGAGTGGAAACAACCCTTCTTCAGCAAACAGGTAGATGTTGGGCATGAAGCATTGTAAGCTTCAGATGGCCAGTACAGCAGTGCAAGCTTTGCTTACTCATAGAACAGGTACATTATGGCAGTAGCAAATAGGCTTCCTTCTCTCATAAAAAGCAGCAAGTGCAATCTTCCATTCTCCACAGAATAAATTATGCAGGGTAGACAAGTGCTAGCTTTCATCACTCACAAAATATATGCACAGTTAAGGGAAGCGCCACCTGTAAATTAGACAGACCTCCGGAGTGGGTGATTCAGTCACCTAGATGAATGTATAGGTGGGTGAACATGTGAGTTCCCACACAATTCTCACTCAGGTGATATTCAACCTAAGCATCCTGAAGGTCCTGCTGCTGTCACTCATTGTTGTCCTGGCATCCCTGCTTTAACTCCTGGTGTTCTTCCTGCAGTCCTTCTGCTGTCACTTTCTTTAGAACCAATGGCTGCCATTCATATACGTTTGCAACTGAACCTTAGTTTTCAAAGTCTGGGCCCCTTACTGTACCATTACATTATAAGGACCTTCCCTATTTCTGGTGTGCAAGGGGCAGGAGGGAGCAACATGTGCCCAGTGTGACCCATGTAAAGACAGCATGGCAAAAACAAAAAAAACCTCTGATGGACATTTGTTTCCCCCTCACCATTGTCCGTTTGGTCTCTAAAATAACTATTAAATATTCCTTTCTCACTATCCCTCTAGTCATCTTCTACTGCTAGGTTTTCCCTCATTTCCTGCCTCTTTCTTATTCTCCTTACCTCTCGCGCTCTCTCTTCCATTTCTATCTCTCATCAGTCTTTTCTCACGTTCCACCTTCATTTGTATTTTCACCCTTTACTTTTAACGCAAATGCCCTCACATTCATCATTCATAGGTGCCTCTCTCACCCTCTTCTATACCATTTGATTTGTAATACATACCTTGGATATACTCATTCTTCCCACTCCTCTTTTTTCTTGTATCTAGTACTTCGATGACTTCACCACCTAGATCCAGCACAGGGATTTTTGCCATCCCTAGTTTATGGTACATTTTTATGGTACCACCCATTCTAGGAATGGTGCCACGTTTACTGCTTGTTCTGGAAATATGACACCCCCCTGCTGGTGGAAGTCAAGGCATTAATCTAGTATTCTCTTCCCCAGATAGAGATGTGTTTCACACTGTCCTCTCTTCTCGCAGCTACTCTCCTGAGCATTTATCATTCATTCCACTGTTTTTTTAAATGCATGAGCTTTATTCTTTACTTTCTCAACCCCCATCTGATACCATCCTCTTACACTTTGATTCACACCCCCATTTCTGTCCATTCTCTGGTACCATTCTATCTTTCTCACTTCCACAGGCTCAGCACACAATACTCTTCCTGACAGTCATCTCACATTGTATCCCATGCACTACTTACTTATATCTTCCTTTAACATATGTTCTAGTCTAATCTTCTTCCACCCTTCTTTCAAAGATCCTCTTTTCTGTCCCACAGTCATCTTACTACTACATCATCTCACACCCTCACCTCTCCATGAATGCTCCTTTCTCAAACACATGCACACATTAAATTCCTTATTTCAAATACTTCTTTGCCTCACTTGCTCTTCTCACGCACTTAACCTAGGGTCGGACTGGGACACAAAATAGGCCCAGACACCAAAATAAGAGGGGCTTCCTTTAGTGAATTAGATCGCTAGAAAAGTGGACCATGCTTGCAAATCAGGGCAGTTGTGAAAGATATGAAAGACTGCTGCATGGATTTGCGCTTGCTGCAGGCGATGTTTGCTTTAATATCCAGGAAATAAACAGCAACAAGCGACGCAGTATACCAATAAATAGACCCACAAGCAATCCCCCCCAAAAAAGCCCACACAGACGTCAGACCAGCCTGTCGGGCACTGCCCGGTTTCCCTGTAAGCCAGTCTGACCCCGGCTAGAAATATGTTACATTGCCTTCCCTTGCACGTATCATTCAGTTTCTCAGCTCCTGGATCTCACAAGCACATTCACTTTTCCGCTCTCTCCTTTACACAGCTGCATACACTTAAGGATGTTTGTTTTCACGCTCCTTATCACCAGTTCAAATGTTGAAAGATCATTCTTGAAAATGATGGTTATCAATACATTTGTATTCCAAATTTTGACATCTTAGAGGCCCTTTTGATGAGGTCTGAAGAGTAATTCCCATCCAGGATTGTGGACTTAAACAGTGTTAACTTAAAGATAAAGCATTGTTATTTAGTTGGAAAAAATGAAAGTATGGGCCCATTCACAAAATAGTGAATTGTGATGATTTTCTAGATATTGAGACGTTGTCCTTATCTAGGTCATTGCTATTCGGAGTAGCCCAGCCTATGTAAAGACGTTTTAAACAAACGGGTGCAAACCTACATTCGCACCAAACGCCATGCAATCCCAGCCTTGGTGTTACATCTCTTAAAAATGTTGAGGGCCACAAATGATTATAGTGGGTCCATAAGTGATGATTGCTGTGGGTGTGATGCAGAGAAACCAAGAACCGAATGAGTACGTAGTCTGAACACGTTTATGACCCAATGACAGAACAGAAAGATACCCCAACTACATTATGAGCCTGGCTCACACCCTTTTGTGTGCAACTCATCCACACACTAAACTCCAGCAGACACCCAGAGGGCCCTCAAGTGGCACTATGAACTGTATAAGACTCACTGTGCATCACTACACAAACTGGAAAAAGGAAATCCGCTTAGGAAATGTGGACACAGATTTCCATGGTAAAACATGTGAAATGTAACAGGGTCTGCATTACTAGCCTAGATTAGTAAGAGGTCTTCCACAAATTGTGGAGAAACCACTGTTTTCTCATAAAAAGAAACATGAAGATAGGGCCAGAGGTGTGTCTCAGACAGGGTCCTTAAATGGATGAAAATTCCAAGAATGCATGTGACTAGGTAACATGGATATTTACCAGGAGGTTAAGAATCCCCCAAACTAATTCAGAAACATTAGTAAAAAAAAAAAAAGTTTGATTAAAAAAAAAAAAAAAAAAACACACAATTGCAGACTATCAAAACAATGAAACATTCAGGGTACCAACATCTAGAGGCCAGATTCACAGTGGCAAGTTAACATGGCTAGAAGGTGCTGGGTTGGTCTGGTTTCTGGAATCACTATTCAGGGAAAATCCATAACTCAGACCAGCCTCAAGGTTATTGGAAGTCAGAGTAGTAGTTTCGAAGCTTGATGGAGTAGGATTTTCAGATGGTCTGAAAGCTCCCAGGCAAGGTGTGTAACCTAACTCACTAGCTGGAATTTAGAAACTCAATTGGGGTGTAAGAATTCTACGTTTATGGTCCAATCAGGATTTATAAAGCCTAGAGAAATTTATGTTGAGACCATCTGATCTGACGATGTTGGCCAGCGGGGTTATATGTTTTGAAAAGCATGGGGAATGAGCCCTGGGGGACACCACAGGTGATCTCCTTGGGTTCAGAGGTAAAAGGTGGATCCTTTGGGTTCTTCCAGTGAGGAAGGAGGTGATCCATCTGTACAGGTCCCCTTGGATGTGGAGGAGTTTCTTGATCAGCATGTGGTGGGATATGGTGTTGAAGGCTGCCGAGAGGTCGAGGAGGATCAAAGCTGCTATATCTCCTTGGTCGAAGAGGGTTTGGATGTCAGTGGCTGAGATTATTGCTGTTTTGGTGCTGTGATTGCTGCAGAAGCTGGTTTGGGAGAAGTTGAGTAGCTGGTTCTGCTACAGGAGTCGATTGTTGAGATCTTTTCCAGGACCTTCTCTGGGAATGGGAGCAGGGAGACTGGCCAGTAGTTTAAGTTTGCTTAGGGGAGGTGGAGGATTCTTTAAGTAGTGGTCTGACTTTACCATGTTTCCAGGCATTAGGAAATGTTGCGGTGGTGATGTGTGTAGTAGGGTGGCGAGTTCCTTGCCAAGCCTTTGCTTTCGGAGGTTGAAGGTGTGGTGCAGGCAGGGGTCTGTGGGAGCTCCAAAGTGGATGGAGTTCATGGTGGAGGTGGTGTCCCGAGTGGAGGGGGATGTACCAGGTGGTCAGTGTGTAGTTTGAGTCAGTTATGGTGGTGTTGTATCTGTCAACGAGGTCTGTAGGTGTGGGTTAAAAGGTTAGGTATATGGTTGCGATCTTGTGGAAGTGGGTGAAATTGTTGGACAGCTCCTGGGGGGGTGATGTTTTCGCTGGCAGCCAGGTTGGAGAATTCCTTAACGATGTTAAAAACTTCCTTGGTGTCGCCGGCTTCAATGTATTCAGCAAGGGCAGTCTTTGTTGGCTTTAACAGGCAGTGGTAGTTGCCGAGGGAGGCCTTGAAGGCTGCCCTGTTGGAGTGGTCCTTGCTGGTGCACCAACTCCTTTCCAACTATTTGCGGTATCGTTTCACTGTTGTGAGTTCTTGGGTGTGCTAGTGGGACTTTTTGGAGGATTTTCTCTGGATGTTGGTCTTGATGGGGACAAGGCTGTCAGCACAACTGGTAATCCAGGGGTTGAGGTTTTTCACTCCCTGTTAAAGGTTGGTGGTAGCAGGGTTGGCTGTGTCGAGGGCGTTCGCCCAGCTGGTCTGAGATTTTGTTCCACCTCCAGGGAGGAACATTGGTCATCTTAGGGGTGGCAGTGCAGGGGCTGGAGTGATTGGTCTATGAGAGTTCTGTGATATGTCTGTATTTGACGCGGTTGCTGGAGTTGAAAACTGGGTCCATCATGTGTCCTGATGTGTGTATGTAGGGTCATAGATGAGTCAATCCAAGGCTGCTCATACTGTCGAGGAGGTGTGCGATGTTTGTCGTTGGGGTAATTAATGTGGAAATTTAGGTCACAGAAGATGTAGTCCCTGAGTCTAAGGCTAGGGGCGCATTGAAATCTATGATGGTGTTGCTGGAGCATGGGCTGCGGGGGGGTGGTTGGGAGGGTGCCTATGATGGTTGTCTTGTCATCCGTGTGGAGCTTGAAGTTAAGATGTTCCGGGGAGAGGGGGGGGGTCTTGCGGTGGTGGTACACTGTATGGTCTGTTTGTGGATGAAGGTGTTCCTCCACCTAGCATGTTGGTGTGGTCCTGGTGAGGGATTGTATATCCTTCGGGGAAATCGCTGTGGCAATGTCTGGGGCAGATATGTGGTTGAGCCAGGTCTCAGTAAGGGCAGGCATCAATGAGGTCCCATAATTCAGTGGAATGCTTGCATAGTGAGCACCTGTGCATGTCATGCAAGTTGGTGTTTTTGTTCAGGTGGTGTTTTGGGTGGGGCTGGTATGCACAGTGGCAGCGAATGCAGGTGAAAAGTTCTACCATGGAACGTGAGTTGGTGTGGTGGCAGTGCTTGTTGCAGCATCCAGGGTGTAGAGCTCAGCAAAGGTGCATCTTCGGGGGAAGGGGGCGTGGGAAGAGTCAGGGGTCACAGCAGCACTGGGCATGGTCCAGATTTGCTTTGGTGCACCTGAATTTTAAGGAGGTCCTGGGGTGGAGCTTCTGTTGGCAGGAAGAATGGAGAGTGGGAAAACCCAGGCAGCTGCATTGTCAATGGATCAGTCTGGAACAAGTAGGAACTTGAGGCCACAGGCAAGTGGCAAACTAGGTGTCCAGGTGCCTACAACTTGGACATTAAGTTTCAAGGTGAACATGCTCTGGGAACTCGTTACAAACCTAAGAACAAGAATGAAGCCACGAGTCCTCCATATCCCTCTCCCTAAAAATAGGTAGGAATTTATAATCTCAGGCAGGGTATAGACTGCTGTAAAAAAAAAAAAAAAAAAAATCTATATATATATATATATATATATATATATATATATATAAAAATAGCACTACATCCCACTTACTAGCACAGTGACACCACACCGAGTTTGGATACCTCAGTCCACAGACTGTCTTTGCAATAGTTACTTTGCTAGGACTGTTGGTCCTGTGGTGGGCGGAGTTGCCTTACGCAAAATTCCGCGAAACGGCAAGAAATCTCAGCGAACACGCGGAATTTCACGTGCTCGCGGAGATTTTGCTGCGCCCGTTGCCAGAATGAATCCTGCCCTGCATATTTATCCACAAAGATGCCACCGTTTTGTGCAATACCTCTACTCAACTGGAGTACTTTCTACTGGCTAATCAGTAAGTGCTACCTCGTTGGGTAAATGTATAGTGCCTTTCCTACACTGCAGCTGTGTAAAGGACCAGAAGAATTGTCTCCAGTGACCTCGTGTGTCTGTAACTTTGCCACCGCGCCGGAAAGGCACCGGGGTCCTTTGAGTAAGCTGTCCATCATAGTGGGGAAAGGGCGGGAAGACGTTGCATACCGCTAGTGTAGTGGGGCGGGGCCAAACAGGAGGGGCTTCTAGGCCGGTTCACATGCCTCTTGTTTATAAAGGGTGAGAGCAGGATCTCAGCGGCAGACGAGGAGAAGGAACCTCCTGGTCACAGGAACAACACTAGGATTGCGCTCGAGAAAATCAAGGATGCAAAGACCTCCATCAAGGATTACAGCTAACTTTTCATGGTGGAAATGGGAAGAAGGCACATCTGCTTAACCACGCTCACGAATTCTACACGAGGATTGCGCTCGAGAAAATCAAGTATGCAAAGACCTCCATCAAGGATTACAGCTAACTTTTCACGTTGGAAATGGAGAGAAGGCACATCTGCTTAACCACGCTCACAAATTCTGCACACCTGCCCTGCATTTTTATCCGGGAAGATGCCACCGTTTTGTGCAATACCTCTACTCAACTGGAGTACTTTCTACAGGCTAATCAGTAAGTGCTACCTCGTTGGGTAAATGTATAGTGCCTTGCCTACACTACAGCTGCGTAAAGGTCCAGAAGAGTTGTCTCCAGTGACCTTGTGGGTCTATAACTTTGCCACCGCGCCGGAAAGGCGCCGGGGTCTTTGTGTAAGCTGTCCATCATAGTGGGGAAAGGGCGGGAAGACGTTGCATACCGCTAGTGTATGTGGGGTGGGGCCAAACGGGCGGGGCTTCCATGCAGTTCACATGCCTCTTGTTTATAAAGGGTCAGAGCACGATCTGAGCAGCAGATGAGGAAGAACCTCCTGGTCACTGGACCTACACGGGGATTGCGCTCGAGAAAATCAAGGATGCAAAGACCTCCATCAGGGATTACAGCTAATGTTGGACGGTAGATATGGGCAGAAAGCACTCCTGCTTAGCCTCGACCCTGCTCACAAATTTTTTTGTGCTGATTAATGCGTTACAGAATTTGAGCTTCAACTCGGGCACCTGCTTTAGTTAAATCTGTAAGTGCTTCCTGGTGAGGTTTAATTACCTCATGCACCCGAAATCCGTTCCGCCGCGGAAGTTGACATTTCCGCGCAGAAATGCCGAAATTTCGCAAGTTCCGCGAGCGGAACGGAATTTGCCGCCCACCCCTAGACTACTCGCCACAGCAAAATAAGTCAGCTGAAATCTGCAGAATATTTTTATGCCCAACAGGGGGATTTTCATGCATATGTTTGCAGGAATAAAGTAATGAGCTATGAAATTACATTGTACGATCTTTCACATGCGAGTGCAAGTTGCTCTTGTATATGGTCAATGATTCCACCATTTATCTTACACTAGGTGGTCTGCAGGAAAACTAGGGTCAGAGTCCAAGCTTCCTTTATCATTTGATAAAGTCTCCAAACCAGGAAGACTGCAGCCTCAAGAACCGATTAGTTTTGTTTTTCCAGAGCAGAGGAAGATGTCGGTATCGAAGGGCTAATATAATGTGGACTTTGCTTTCCTCCCTCAGCTAAGATCTTCTAGTCCTTCTAGAAGACAATGTCCAACTCAGCGTGGAATGAAAGCAGATTGTCACAGTCTGAAACTGCTATATTTAATAAATAAAAAAAACACAGAAGGATGGCGGCACAGGTTTCCCCAACAATGTCTGACTACTACACTGTTTTAGACTCGATTTAGACGTAGCTGCAGTTACTCACTTAAGATCAAAAGGAGAGTTTAAGATTAGTAAAAATCTTTGTGGTTGTGAAATAGAGGAGGGGGGGGGCAAGCTAACAAATTAACGGGGTGAGCCTAGCCCAGAGTCTTGCTCCGATCTTAGAGCCCATGCACGAGCTGAGCCCAGACAACATTTGCGATGTAAATCATAGATCAAACATCACGAGCAATATGATAAAGTCTCTTCAAAGCTCAAAAACGTTTTCCATTAGCATGTGGAAGCTTGGACATTAATACATCGGATTATGGTACTGCACTGAGTAGTTCTTTATTAAAAGGGATAATTTCAAGCAGAGACCTATAGTGGACTAGGAGGCGATACCATTGTCATGTACGCTCTGTTCTGACCCGTTTTTTTTTTTTTAACAGAATTTTATATAGCGCGAACTGGACCCCAAAGGTATCGGGTGTCAGCGCGCTTTACACGAGCACCAGTTGCATTACATGAGGACACATTCATTTTGGTTAGGCACAGGGAGATTAAGTGATTTGCCCAGGATCACAGGATGTGTGTCCTTGCCAAAACTCGAACCCAGTTCCCCAGATTCGAGGTCGACCGCCCTAGCAGTTAGGCCAACTCCTCTCCACAATCTCCAGATTATAGTGTAACATTCTTCATGTTAAGGTTTTATTACCCCTTTGTGTAACTTTCGGCAGCTTTTTTTAATCACATAATTTTATTGATTTTTCAATGTATTACATATTGAAGAGTAGTATGACATTTGTATACATAGTATTCATACAACATATTATGGAAAGCAAAACATTTCTACATTTCGTATATCGTACTATAAACTTTGGTGTCGTGGAGCTTATATCTAGGAATGCGAATTGCTGTGATTGATATTTTTAAACAAAGAACAATTCGGAGCAGTAAGCTCAACTTATTCCCCCTCCCACCATTAATAAAAAACATTCCCAATCAAACTTTGCTTGAAGAGACAGGTCAGAGCAGTCCATACCGCTGCTTGAGAATGGGCCACATTTGGCACAGAGTGGAAGGGAGGGGGAAGGTGGAGGAAGAGGAGAAATGGAGGGTGAGAGGGGAAAAAAAAAAAAGGAATAAAACATGGGCAAAAGACAAGTGGCGTTATTCCTACTCATGTCACATTGCATTTAAGTGTACTAGCTAAACATATGGCGGTTCAGACTTTATCTGCATTAATTGCCAGTGACATTACTTTTGAATTGTTCTAACAGATGAGCCAAGTCCAGTGATATTGGTTTCTTGTCAAGTCCTCTATATTCCTCTTTGGTGAGCTTCTCCTTCCATCTTGGCCCATCGTTTTACCTCTTCCTCCCAAGCTCCTTTTCTCGGGGCTGCATGAGACTTCCAACACTGCGTGAGCAATCTTTTGGTCAGTATTAGGGAAAGGTCTGTGAACCGGCGCAACACTTGCTTTTCGTGGTAGGGGGGGGGGATAATCCTAGCAAGCATATTTCTAACGTAGACCACGTGGGTCTTTTGGACAAGCGTGATGAACTGTCAGTGACTTCGCCAGTACTCCTGTAAGGAGGGGCAGGACCATAACACATGAATCAAGTCGGCTCCGGGCAGCGAGGGCAATTGGAGGAGGCTAGTGGATACATTGTGTGGACCTTACACAGCATTAGATCTGCTCTGTGTAACAGGGCCAGCTGTATAAATTTGAATCGTACATTTCGGGATACATGTTTAGGATATTCAAGGACTACTGCCAATTCCTTGTCTGTGAGCGCATGTATAATATCCACCTCCCATTTTTGACGGAGGGGCAAGAGTGAGATTTCCAAATGACCTCTGTAGAGTCATCTGACCAAATGACTCCCGTGGCCCATTATGTGCACTGCCTGCAATAACTGGAATGCTGGGGGCTCGCATTGTTCAACAAGCCAATATTTACAGACAAAATGTAAAATGCGGACGCAAGTCAGAAATAGTGCATTAGGTACCCTCTAAGTGCATACCAATTCAGCGTGGGGCATTACATTTCTGTCAGTGAATAAGGAGCCTGCAGTTGCGATTCCCCCTCCTCCCATGGTACCAACCTGTGAGCAGTTAAAGGGCCGTATGTGTCGGGAGACCACATAGTGGTATGTTCAGGGCATATGGAGTGGGTTTGTTAGTGTACCTCAACGCAAGCTTCCAGTAATGGAGCACCACTTGGAGCAACACAGGGACATCTTTCAGTCTCCCGGGTTCTGGGAAAAGCAGCATCTGCAGTGTCCCAAGATGTATAACCAATTTCAGATAGGTTATGCCCAGCAAACCAATATGTCAGCCACTGCAAATGGCTGACCATGCTGTATGCCTTGAAATCCAGGGCTCCCATCTACCCTTTGGTCGTGGGAAGCTGCAATTTAGAGAGGCTAATCCTATGACGCCTGGTCTCCCATATCAATGTTATCAATAAGGAGTTTAACATTTAAAAACCCATGCCGGGACCACCACTGGGAGATTTAGTACAGGAGCCTTGGTAACATCACCATTTTCCTATTGCAAGGCGTTCTGCCGTGGACAGTGGTAATTTAATCCAAAAGGCCACCTGCGATTTTAATGAATTAATGGCACGGAGTAGATTCCCATCTAGTATGTCACGTGTGTTCCTGTAAAACGGAATTCCCAGATATTTAAAGGTGTTACGTTCGACTCGGAGATGCTCAGTCCCAAAGTGTAGGGTGGATAAAGGACGTGTATCAAAAGAAATATGCTAAGGACTGAGGCATTCAAATGGAGTCCTGATAAACCAAATTGATGTAATAGTGACACCAATGCATTTAGATCGGTCCCTAGATCCCTGAAATAGAGCAACATATCGTCGGCATACAATGACACGGAGTGGATAGTTGGACCTATTGGAATACCACATGTGGTCGTTGTTAAATGTAAGTGGTGTGCCAAGGGTGCCAGTACAAATAGGATGGGGATAGGGGACATCCGACGCGTCACTCAAAATATATTATATGCGGGATATATTGTGTCCAGACTTTGGATGTGCCGTTGGTGAAGTATATAATAATTCTACCCAACGACAATACGGGGGGGGGCAGAATCCCAAATTCTCAGCACCATCATATTGCCAGCTCAATGAATCAAAGGCTTGACAAATGTCCAATGACAGGCATCCCGCCTGAGGATGGGAAGTTTGGAACAAATTAAAGAGGCGCTGTATATTCAGTGAGGGGCTTCAGGTGGTAACAAACCCGTTTGTCAATATGTATAAGGCCAGGGAGAAGCGGAAGGAGACGCGCTGCTAATATTTTACTCAATATTTTATATTCAGTATTAAGAATGAATAGGGGTCTATAGGAAGAGAGATCCATGTGAGATTTACCCGGTTTTAATAGGGATGTTACTATTGCCTCTTTGGTTGTGGGAGGCAAAGTTCCTTCCTCCAGGGATGTGGTATATAATTGCAATAACTTAGGGACTAACTGCACCGAGAATGTAGAATAAAATTCTATTGGGAGCCCGTCCGAGCCTGGCATTTTATTACGAGCAAGGTCCTTTATTGCCCCACAAATTTCTGCTAGAGTAATTTCAGCAGCTAGGGTTTCCCTATTATTGTGTGGAATAACTGCAGGGGGATATTCCCTAAAAACTCAGTTATGTTTTCTGGAGGAACCAGGGGGGCCGCATAAAGGTGGGCATAATAATCATAGAATGCCCTATTTATCTGGGTCTGTGCAGTCATCAATTCCTGGTTGATAGTATATACTGCTAGTATGGGCGTAGGGGAGGATTGGGGTCGTGTCATGTGGGCCAACAAAGTGCCAGATCAATCTGCTTCTACGTGTGCCCGAGCAGTGTAAGAATGTAGGTCAATGAGACGTAGACATTCCAGGAGTCCAGCATATTTTATCCTGGCCTCCTGAAGCATTTCCTGTCCCACCGCATCCCCCCCAGGGCCTCTATTTCTAATTTTTGTAACGTTGATTCCAAATCTGTAATCTCAGGAAATCTCAAGCCTGGCTCCCAGCACTGCACTCAGATACCCCTCGGATCGTTACCTTAAAAGCTTCCCACTATTGTAGCTGTACCATCATTGGTATCAAAGTAAGATGTGATTGATGTGGCTATAGTGTCTCTGAACACCTGGTCTTCCAAAAGTAGGGGCTGTAGGCGCCGGATTGGGGATGGGTCCCGGCCCCAGTTAAAGGACAATTCGAGTGGGTTATGATCCGAAATGGTCATGCCTAAATAAGTAGTGTGCTACGTGCGGAAGAAGGGTCAGCGTGCATAAGATTGTCTAATCAGGAGTGTAAACAATGGGGGTGTGAAAAGAAGGCATATTCATGCATATTGCTGTTATGTAAACGCAAAATGTCTGCCAGATCTCACCCCGACATTAGCGTTGTAGGGCTCGAGCTTGCTGGATTGTTCTGGTTCCAGGGAGGGGGGGGGGTGGTGAGAGCGATCCAACTTAACGTCCAGGCCCGCATTAAAATCTCCCTCCTGGGCAATCGATGTGACAATTGTGGCGTTCTAGTGATTTGTCCGGTGCAGTACAGCCCAGGCCCAAGATAAAGTCAGCATCACATTTTATACCATCCCCGTCAGTTGTTGCAAGTTACTTATACCATTCGCCGGCCAATTATAACCTATGCATCATAGAAGAGGGAGCAGCTTCATAAAACACCCACATTTCCCTCAAAGCCCCCGAGCAGCGACACCAATATTGGTACCTCTCGTAAATGTAATACAACTAACACCATCTACAATTAGCCAATAGTTAGAGGTTTCAGCCCAGCGCTCAATTGCGTAGATTGACGGGAATAAAACACTGCCCCCAGAGTCAGATGTTGCTTCCATCAAGGGGCTGGTGCTAATCGGAGGGCGGGTAATCTGCAAGGTATTGGCAGTGCGTAGGGCCTCCGGTCTACCCTCCAGAACCGCCTACAGGGATGGGGCCCCAGCTGGGCCCTGCTGTGTAGTGAGTCCTCTTCTGCGTCATCCCTGCGACCTTTGTGATCTCGGCCTCGATCTGAAGACCACTCCCACCTGAATCTGGGAAGTTTGTCCAGCCGCTCTCCAGTGTGTCAAAGAAATAGGAGCGCTGGTCCTGGAGTATTTTTAACTTTGCTGGAAACAAGAGAGCAAACAGGCCAACAGTGTGCACGTGACTTGACTCCCAGGAAAGATGAGCACTTCACTTGTGTAATCTGGAGGAGAGAAGGGGGGGGGGGGAGAAAAAAAAAAAAAAAAAAAAAAAGACCTTGGCATGGTCGATCGAGATAGGAGCATTATTGCGAGCAGCCTGTAAGAGGAGATCCTGGTCCCTAAAGTTCAGAATCTTGGCTATTATCGGCCTTGGATTAGCACTGGGAATAGACTTTTTGGCCGGCACTCAGTGATCTTGTTCCACTGTAAACCAGGTTGACAGACCTGTGGGAGCCACTTTCGTCCTTAGCCATTCCTCTAAACAATGTGGGTCTCAGCCCCTCCATGCCTTCAGGGAGTCCTACTATTCATAGATTGTTTCACCAGGACCTCCCTTCTGCATCTTCAGCCCGGGCCTGTAGGATTTCAATTTGATTACACATGTGAGATCTGTGTTTCATTCTCTCTGACCTTAGGCGTTGTCAGGTCCAACGTTGCCTCAGTGGACTTCACCCGATCTGCTAATTTCTTGGGGTCTTCTTTTAGTAGGTTGAGTTCAGTAGAAATTGTCCCCAATTGCTGGGCAATGGCTAATCAGGACTCGCGCATCTCCAGAAGATGCATGACTAGTTTGTCTGCTGGAAGAAGGGGCAGGTCATGGTCTTCTTGCACGGATCATGCTGGGGAGGTCCTAGAGGGTGATTTCACCCCTGCTAAGGCCTCGGATTTGGTTCTCGTACACCCCATTTTCGTAACAGCCTAGCCAGTAGCAGCTCTCAGATGAGGGGGCACCCTCAGGCAGACTAGCAGTCCTCAGGTGGGGGGGGTGGGGGGGGTGGACCAGCCTATCCCCTGCAGCTGTAGTCACAGTCCTCCATTTTACCAATGGGTGCTACTGCATATGAGGGTTATGAACGCGATGGGAGGACAGCTTAGCAATCAACTGCTAGCCCAGATGTCCGCAAGAGGGTCTTTCATAGTAGCAGCCTTTGGGAAGAGTACTCCACCTTGCCCCCATCCACAGAGGTCTCCCCGTGATGTGATTAGTAGTTCTTGGTTGGTAGTGAAGAAGCACCTCGCTGAGAGGTCTCCCCACAACCCTAGCGTTCAGCAGGGCTATGTCGACCACCAGCACCCGTTTCCAACCAAGACGCAGGGCCAATAAGTAATGTCACTAGTCAGGGCTTAACCCCAAATAGCCCCAAACTCCACTGCAGCAGGTGCTACCTTACCCATTCTGGAACTCCTTGAGATGTGCAACGTATGGCCCCTCTCCATCAGCAAGCCACTGAACGAACTCCAGCGTGCCCGGCAGGGAGTATTGAAGATATGAGAAGCAGGAGGGGGAAAGCAAGCAGGTCGCAGCAGAACCCCTCCTTGTCTCTGGAAGTAAGAAGGTCCAGCCAAGGCCCCCCCCTGCTCCCCAGTCCACTTCAGCCAGCTCAATCCCGACCTGACGGCCCAACGCAGTCACCTCGTAGGCTCTATTGGTGCCACTGCTCCACTAAGGGGGTTCCTTCCAGCCAGTCAATACTGGCACAGTGTGGGTCCTACACGCTATAAAGCTGGCAGTGCAGGGGACACCAGGGCATCTTTCGCCACCCACACCTGGCTACAAGGTCAGGAGGATGCACTCATCGGGAGGGCCCCCCCTTCATTCTACCCGCACATGATGCCATTAAGTTTCACTCCACATTCTGAATGCATGACCAGGGTGAGGATAATGCCCCCATTTAGCAGTCCGTTTCAGGCCTGCAGTCCACTGAGAGGGGAGCGCAATGGGGGGGGGGGCCACCACCGATCCACTGCAGCGTCCCAATAAGCCCAGCCACAGCAAGCCCCACGCCTGCAAGGCCGATCCACCTCTGATGTGTGCCCAGGGCCAACCTGCCCTTGACAAATGCATAGGCCGGTAAGCCCACTCTGACAATCGGGCTCCAGTTGCAAGCAGCCTCAGTTCAATGCACCGCCGCTTTACCCACGCTGGCCCCTAACGGGAGAGGCTGGCTGCGGGGATCCATCGCCACATATCCCCAACTTTATCGGAGCATCACCACTGTGCAGCATACCCATCCCAGGGCTTCAAAGGAGAGAGTCAGGTCCAGAGTCAGGTCCAGAGTCAGGTCCAGAGTCAGGTCCAGAGTCAGGTCCAGAGTCAGGTCCAGAGTCAGGTCCAGAGTCAGGTCCAGAGTCAGGTCCAGAGTCAGGTCCAGAGTCAGGTCCAGAGTCAGGCAGCACCCGCTTCACAGACAATCAGGCCCAGTCGCAGCAATCCTTATTGAGTCTTCAGGCCGCTGCAACAGGCACTTGCGGCAGGTCGTGGGGACTCAGTCACTTCTACCACTCGCTCAGGTGCGCCCCAAGGATATTAGGCCTCCAGCCCCAGATGGATCTGGGCTGCAGGGATCACTGTTCGGACCCAGGGCGCCGCCAGCACCACAGCTCATCCATCCGTGCAGCGGGACCGGGACTGCCTCAAATTTCAGAGAAACCCTGATCCGCTGTAACCCTATACTTCTGTAGTCGTTCTCGGGACCACAGATTGCAGCATAGGCAGGGATAGATGCCGGATTAATGTCCCGGAGCTAGTCGCTCAAGCGACAGCCATTTTAGGCAGCTGGCCACTCCCCACCTTTAATATAGCTGCCAAACTCGACCCAAAGATTTGAGCGCTTTAAATCAGCACCCGTTGCATTATACAATGTCACCAGCAATTGTTTATAGGAATGGGGAAAATTAAGTTTGCCCAGAATCACAGAATATTGATCAGACGCTGAGACTGAACGCAGTCCCCCAGGTTCAAAACCACAGCTCTGGCACCAATGCCACATCCAGGATGCGGGTAGTGAGGCACCAGAAGCCATGTGAAAGCTCGGCTCAAGGTTCCAACATGACCTCGAACAGAGCCAGGCTCGAGCCCGCAGTGGCTCGTCCCTCTAGTGAAAAACCACCACACTTCAGAATCTGGCATATTCTACAGGACCGATATCTGTTCGTTTTCTTAATTTAAAGACTGCAAGCATGCGGATCTTTAACTGTAGAAAACAAAGTTCCATTCTGCTAACTGACCAACAAAATTTCGACTAGTCATGGTCTTAGACAGCATTTTTTTTTAAACCCATCCTCCAAGTCAAGTTCTACATTTTCTCTTGCCAGCACTTGTGGCACTCCATTTTAAAAACCCAACTTGTTTGTTTACTTAAATTTAGCAAACTGCAAAACGTTAAACTGCAAAACCACATTTACATCAATATCCTAATTACTACGGTTTCGCGGGATTTATAGTGCGACCTGCTTAGCTGCGAGAAAGCTATATGCAGCACTTGGCGAGGCATTAACTCATTTGTCAAGAGCCTTTCTTCCCTGCTCTTCATCCACTGTGAAGTTTCCTCACCCATTATATTGCTCCACGCATTATCCTTACCTCCAGTTCTCTTAACTGATCCTCCTGTCAGAATTCAATTTACGACCATCTTGATTAACCCAGTGTTACTTTTCTTTACCCATTTTACTGCACCGATTACAAACATTTCTGTTTTGCTTCCCATTGTATTTTTCCATATCGGTGTGTTTAAATACCGATTTGTGAAACTGCAACCCAAAATCTACAAGCAAGTTGAGTCCTAAGCTTCCGCAGATACTTCAGGCCCGAGTCAATACCCAAAAAGCATCTGGGGCGAAGCATAAACCTACTTATTACTATCCTAATTTTAATTAAGTCAGACGACTATTATCTGTAGTTAAAAAATGTCGCTGTTCTATTACAAGCGGATTATTATGCTTTCTGAACGGAGTCCAACTATTCACCCCCCACAAAATTTGAAGAAAACAATAAAGTAATAAGGTAAAGGATTCCTCCTGAAACTGGTACAATCTTACACAGTCTCCGTGATTTTTTTAGTTAGAAGTGCCAACTCGAGGAAGCGTTCACTGGCAGCAATGCAAAGTCAAATCTGGACAGTATTTCTGTAGTCAAAACTATTTTGACAAGATGTCTTGATATCCACTGGGATAGCCTTAGGATAGACATAGGCAAGGGCTCGACTTCTTCCCTCGCCTGAAGTAAAGCGCGTCATTTGCCTGACATTAATGGAAGAGGCAGTGGCATTTCCAAGACCCTCCCCCCGCAGCCTCGTGCACTATATACATGCTAGATTGCTTCCAAAAGCACAACTCCTGTTCAGGGAGTCCAAAGACTACAATAAGCACAGACGCATGCAGGACAATGCAACATTTTATTAACAGATCAGGCAGCAACCAGATGTCTCTTGTACATAACAGCTCCCAAAACGACCAAAGACAACATGACCGCAGACACCACCAAGATAAGGCCCAGGACCATCCACGAATCTTCTATGGAAGCACCTACAAGAGGAAAATAGATTAGAATAATAAGGGACCGCCCTCAAAAGGGTCAGACCACCTCAGAAGTGGCAAAAAAAAATATATAGACGGCCTCCAATTGGTCACAAACACTGATCAATGTAATGCCTACACTGCACATACCATTGACGCTAGTTCTAGCGTGATTTCAGCTTTAAGTCGAATTGGATACCTTGTTAGCAACTCAAATAGTGGCCTGGTAATTCAGAGAAGATTTATTCAGAGCATAGTAAAGTGTATCCACAGATAGCTGCTGCAGCTTAGCCCAGCCTTGTAGGCAAGAACCTTGGACACTAGAGCATTCAAGGTGGGGGTGATATGGTTCCAGACAGAAACACGTGACTGCTCCAGAAATCACACAAGAACTGATATTACCACAAGCTGTTTCTATAAAAGCACATACTTTCCAAGGTCTTCATTTCAACCTCTTCTTCAATGATGCTGGGTAGAGTCTTCTGCCCCTGAATAGTCAGGGGGCCTAGCACAGCAAACTGGGCTGTAGAGGCTTCAGCAGCTATCAAGGAAATAAAGAAGAAAAATCCATGTTTATGAGTTATGTGCAGCCTAACCTGTCAATTCACAAGCATGACCTTTCAGATCTTCACAGAACCAAAAATAGCATGGTGTTTACACAGTCAAGAAGAGTAACAGCAAGACAAACTTGATTCACACCTATAGCAAGCTCTTCCAACATGGTTACTAGTACAAATGTTCGTGGGTAGGGAAGTAAAGAACACAAACTGCCCCAGTCCTTAAATTGATTTACCAAGTCAAATAGAAATTGTTATAGCAAGGAGCCAGGGGGAGTGGGGTAGAAGGCACGGGTTACCATTCTACACCACGTGAGAAAGAGTGGTACTTAAATTCGATGATCAACAGCTCTCAAACTTAATCCAGTATTGGGGCTTAAAAGTAATCTTCTAGCCTCAAATATAGAATGCTGATGCCTCATATCTACCTGAAGAAAATAGATGCTGCCATCTATAGACAAGTTGAGAAATAATCTGTGTTAGTTTGTGAAAGGTACAGGTCAACAGGACTGAGCAAACCTGAACTATATTGTCTAGAGCAGCGTCCAAAGAGATTAAAGACAATTGCAAGTTTCTATGAAAGACCACATTGCAGCTTATTGAAAATGTTGTACTACGTGCAGCTTTAAGGACTCCTTTAGAGTAGATTGAACATTGCAATTTCACACCTCACCTAACTTAGGAAAGATTCCTCTTTTCCTTCTTGCACCACAGTTGTCTGCATCACAACATCTGCAGATTCCACTCGGACCTTCCACTGGAAGCCAGCTGCAGAGGAAAGATGCAGCGTAAAGTCTACTGGAAATAAAGCCATTCTGGTCCACAAAGCAAAAGAGCCCCAAGAAAAGTCTCCCTTCCCCACCCACCACACAAGATTTCTTCTAAGAAGAAAAAAAAAAAAAAAATGCAAAGGGCAGTAAGCACTCTACCAATTTTGCATCATACAACTACTCACCCATTAACAGTTTTGCTGTAGGAGCAAGCCTTGCTTGTTGGACTTGGATCCTGAATGGCAGGCACCACTTTCAGATTGCATGTGATGTAGATCTATTGGGAGGCAGAGAAGAGTAGTTACTAGGATTCATGAAAAGGTTAGTTGTTCCATAAAGTCCAAAGTTTAAGCTCACCTGCGATCTGGTGTCTGCAATAAATCTAAAGGCATCCACAGTGAACCCGAGTTTGTCCAGCTGGTCCCTTGGTGCTACAAAGGCTGAAGAGGAATCTGGCAGCTTCCCATCTAGCAAGCATCTAGAGAAGGATGCAGACTTCATTACTGAAAGGTTCCAAGCATACCAGATTCTGTGATTGATATTGCAATGGATTTTGAAGCATTAAGTACACAGATTAAGTAGTTCAAATTTTGATGAAGAGCCACAATTTGAGACAGTGAGTTTAAGTTTAGGACTTCTATACTGCTCCCTTCCCAGCTCAAACTGTGGAATGCAAACATGAGCAACTGGTTTTAACTGTAGGGTTTAGAATGGTGTATTTGAGAGAACATTAAGGAACCACTGGGCTACCCATGTGACAAATAAGCAAGTGACAAATTACAGAGAGGCCTTTTAGAACACCCATGCAAGATACAGCTAATAAACATACTGGATAAGGAGGAGGATGGGTTTAGACATCCACACAACCTTTGTTGTGTGATCTGGAGGATTCCGATGCATCCAAACACTGGGTAGTCCGGATAAAGCTGCAGTGGTCACAGCAAAATGAAGTCCAATTTCAGGAGCGATTAAGTATAAAATTTTAAAATCATCTTTCAACACGACTGGCATAAAGTTGCCAGAACAAAATTTTTGATTTCCTGTGATAATAGGTGGTCCCAAACCTACAGCCTTAAATTTCCTTTACCCATTGTTTCCGATAATGTCGTATCTGGGGCTGGAGCTCATATCCAGGGTCAGAGTGGCCACACAGCTGTCTACAAAGACCCTCAAAGCTACATGGCTTCCAGTCTGGACAGAGGCTTCGATGTTGAAGACATCTCCCAGCTGGAAAGTGGTGTTGTTCCTGGCAGAGCTCCAATTGTCTGTAGAGATGGAAAAAAGGTGCAACATCAGCAAGTACAATGTGGGGGGTGGAGGGTGAGACCATTATACAATATCCACCCAACCTACCATTCATCAGAGTCAAAGAAAAATACAGACTCTCCTCTGCATAGATGGTGGAACTGAAAGGGACCCAAGTGGGATTGATGGCATTGCTGCTCACGTTTGAATTCCTGCAAGAGTGATCAGGCCAAGGATATTTCAGTAAACATGTACATAGCATAATCAGGTTATTTACCACAAGACAATGTTCTAACTTCATATTCGAAGTTCACGATAAGCAGTTGCAAGGTGTCTTAGTACATTACATGCTAGGCTGTGAAGTCATGTGGGGTGAAGTGTAGGGAAAACTGTAGTTCTTTACCTCGGATAAACACAGCGAACAAGGACTGAAGTTGGATTTGTTCTGGTAATCACACTGCTGATTATGGAAGGTGTTGGGTTGTAGGTTAGAATGGAGCTATAGATCAAAGAGTCGGGTGTAACCTACAAAAGAGCAATAACATTTTTTGAACAATTTGATATTCCACACCTGTGAGTAAATTGGTCCAAATGAATTAAGTAGAGTTAAAAAAGCAAACATACAAAGGCAGAGGACTTGATAAACCATGGAAACTAAGTTAACCAGTCCTAGTGGCTTCAAGTCCAAGTGGTAAATGGGACTAGAAAGCAGGCAATATTGGAGGAGAATGTGCCCAATATTCACTGAACATTGGAAGGTTTTGGTCCTTGCTGCTGAAAATTACATGCTATTCTCCAAAAACTCTTGCTAAGTATTAGTGCCCAATAAATTACCAGTGTTTTCAGGATACCATCACATCTGATAGTAGTCAACTAGAATTAAGGTAATGGATGCTTTTTCGTTACTGTAGGTCAATAGGCATCAATGGACAGCTGTGGGACACTAAATTGCGATAGAGGCAGAATTAAGGATGCCTACTAAGAAATCCTTAGTCATCTTTACCTCAAGACTGCATGGTCTTCAGCTCTACACCTTCAAAGGAGTACATTGTGATACAAGGGATGCCGACACTAGTGTCCACACTGGTCATGGGAATCAGGGGTGCAACTAGACCCGAACTTCAGGGGGTGGAGGCTAATACTCCCAGCTAGGACTGTCTCAAGCACTGGTGGCAGCCGTTACGATCGCCAAAAGACTCTCCTCGCCCATAACCTTCTCCACCATGAATTCCCTCACTATCACTCTCCAACAGTGCACCTCATCCCTTCATAGACTTTGATGTAGATTTAAAAATCATTGTGCTACTCATAGTTCACTCATTCAGTTCTGCATGGTACATGTTGTTTGGAGCAGGCACATTAACCCTCCGCTCTACTTTATGATGAGCCAAAACTGCCTCTAGACAACATTTCAAACTCTCACCAGTAGGAACCTTAATCACCAGTCATCTTGATATTTATTGTTGCCTGATACACAAGGAAGTTAATGTGCTTTTGAACCAAGTCCTTTTTTTTTTTTTAAACCCCCCCCCCCCCCACCCTGTCCCCCCAAAGTAAGTGCCAGGTGCGGCAGCACTGGTCGCAGAATCCTAAAGCCAGTACTACTCCCAGCAATTGGGCAGGACAAGCATTTTCAGAAATGGATCAGAGCTAATGTCATAGCCATTACGAGGAAAAAGATCTGTAAGTGGTGGGATACTTCCCCCCCCCCCAAAATCCCAGTAAACACCACAAGTTAACATTTCTTGTAGATGATTTAAGGTAGAGTAGATATCTCCCCTGATAAGTTTGTTGTTTTTTTTTTTTAATTTCTGGGATCGAATTTGCTAAAACGCTGCAGACTCTTATAGGGCATTTGTTAGACCCGGGATCCCTGGTTGGCTGAGGTGGGTACCTTAGGCCAAATAGGGACCCGCGGTGCCACGTCAGGGAAAGGAAGGTCACCTTCGGAGATAGCCCCTGCTCACCCCTTCGGTAGCTTGGCACGAGCAGCCAGGCTTATCTTCAAGGCAAATGTGTAAAGTATTTGCAACCACGCTCACAGCAACCCAATGACACCACAAATACTCCACACGAGTTTTATAAAAATGAATATAAATTGTATATAAAAAGATACGATAAGACCACACGTTATAAAACCAACATATTTGTAATATTCTTCCTGGCTGGTTGTTAGGCCAGCCAGCCCTTGTATGTTCCGACGATATTAATGAGCACTTCTACACATTCCACTGTAATCCCAATACCATGTGATGCAGTTCGTAATGCTAGAATCAGGCAATTGTGCAATGTAAAAATAATGCAATGCCCAATACAACCACCAGGTACGTCGTTCTACAGAAATAAGGCAATGCATAATACACTAATCAGGTTGTGGTATGACACATTGAATTGTTTCTGCATAACGAACTGTCAGGTAGTTAGTTATGCAGAAATGACGCAATGTGTAATACGACAATCGGGTAGTTTGTTATGCAGAAATAAGATCATGCGTAATACACTCCGGCACCGATCAGTGCCTTAGGCGGTCTCTCTGCCACTCCTTCTGACTCGCAGTCAGCCTCTGTTAACAGTTGCCCCAAACACGGGTATGGTGTAACAAAGTGCAGCTCTGCACTGCAGCCCCGGTACTGCCACTCCTTTGGCAATACGGGCCGCGATATGAGCCGAAGCAGAGGCTCGCGCTGCTGAAGAGGCAGAGAGTCTCCCACTGAGCCCACACCAGGAGTCGACACGTTACCTGGGGGGCACAAACCCACTCCTCTCCCAACGACTTGGGACTCAGATGCAATCTTTGTGAATGGGCAACAGCGGGCTCGGGCTGGCGGCTCAGCTCCTCAGAGGCTGCCGGTCCGGGCCACTACGGCTACGAAGATCTCAGGCTGCCACAGGGCACACAGCGTCGCTGAGACGGAGCTTTGGGTGCACGATCACCGGGCACTCCACACAAAGGTCTCAGGCTGCACGAAGAACACATGTACAGCGTTGCTGAGATTCACTTTAACTCCATGTGCATGTTAACAAGGCAATCCTCATGAAGGTCTCACGCTGCACAGAGCACATGCACACAGCGATGACTCACTGAGTCCGGGTGTGCACGATAACAAGGCAATCGTCACAAAGGTCTCACGCTGCACAAAGCACGCACTGTCAATGAGACTCACTTGGATTCTGGTTCACACGATAGCTGGACAATCCTCACAAAAGGTTCAGGCTGCAAAAAGCACAACCACACAGCGTCGCTGATACTTACTTGGACTCCAGGTGCCCACGATCACAGGGCACTTACGAGGGTCCCAGGCTGCAACAAACACACAGCGTTGCTGAGCCTCTCCTGGAAACTTGTGTTCCTGAGTTTCCGCAACAGGGAGCCAGCTCACCTCGGGCCCTTGGGGATAAGTAACTTCAGGACACAGCAAAGTCCTTTCAAGCAGGGGGACACAGCACAGCAAAGTCCCTTTAGCCTTTCCTTGGTTAAAACAGCAGGCCAACCCCAGAACACACAGCAAGGGTCAGTCCTATCCTTCAGTTATTTCTTCCTTGGCAAAGGTTCCTCTTGACAACGAAGTATCTCCAGTCTTGTTCAATCTTGATCAAGCCATTCTCCAAAGTGCAGGGGCTTCCGCCCTCATAGTTATACCCCTCAATGGCTTTGAAGTCTGTTCAGGGGGCACCAACCCCTGTTCAAACCAGTTCTGGGTGCCTCCCTGCCAGTGACCTTTGATAGTGGGGGTCTGGATCCTCACTCAGCAAGGGCTGGAGCCATTGGTTTATGGCTGCAGCCCAGGCCTCTTCACCTCTAGGGGCTACTCCTCCCCCTACACTCCAGATGCAGGTCAGCCTGTTGCTATCTCACCTCCTCCCCTGGTTCAAGACATTCCCCAGATCTATCACTTTGAAATCCAGATAGTCAATCCACAACCAGTCAGCGACAAATGTTAGAGCACAAAAACCCAGCCACTTCTAAAAGTGTGACTTCTAAACACACAATGCAAAAACCACCTTCATAAAAAGATATTACACTGAGTTCAGGCATACTAAACGTCACCTCTCCATCTTAAGCCTTTGGGAAGATAGGCTGGAAAACACATTACACAGCCTCCCCATTCTGTCCTATGGGCAAGATGGCCTTTCAACAGTGAAAAACGAAATGGAGATTTCACCGACAGTACATGGTACACACCTTAGTACGTGTCCTACCTTTCACATACACTGCACCCTGCCCAGGGGGGGGGTACCTTGGGCCTACCATAGGGGTGTCTGATGTGCAAAGAAAGGGAAGGGTAAGGTCTGGCGAGTGGGTGCACTTGCCAGAACATGGCAGTTAGTAGACTGTGCGCAGGACCAGAGTTCCCTTTTCCAAGCTACTTGTGTGGGTGGCACAAATAGTGCTGAATGCCCACTAGTAGCATTTGCATTACCAGCCCTGGCACACATAGTGCACTTTACTAGGGCCCTTACTAGCAAGGCAAACATACCAATCATGGACAACCAATTACCATTACACTTTATACAGGGAGCACTTGCACTTTGACACTGTTTAGCAGTGGCAAAGTGTCCAAAGCATCTAAGTTGACAACACAATGTCAGAAAAAAGGTCTAGGGGAAAAGCAAAAAGTGTAGGGAACTTTAGCCAAAAGGGCAAATTCCCACAGCATTCATGAAATATTCCAGTACTTTCATGGTGCACCAGGGAAGCCTGGCCTTTCCTAGGGGTAGATCTCATATTTTTCAAGTGTCTTAAGTCAGAAATTACTTACACTATACCAAGGTCATTTTTTCATGGGTGAGCCCCTTATGCCAATGAGTACATTCAATATGGCAGCACCAAAAACTTACCATGGCTACTTCAACCACAGTAATCAGTACCTCTAAAAAGGGTTAGCATTTTGCCATCGTCACTCCCTATAAAATCTGTACAGGAAGTCATATGACAAGAGTTACCACAAATGTCAGTTCCAAAATTATGCTGTGGATCAACCCCATATGCTAAGAATTAAGTGCATCATGTCAGGGCCTTCAAACAGGAATGGTGGTGTGTGTTCTGTGTCCCTGCCACTGGATATGACTGCACTAGTCCTCAGTTAATCCCCACAGCCAATGATGGTGTCTTAATAGAAGCATGTCAGGGACTGCGGTTTGCCAAAGGCAACACCTCCCATCCATATGCTATTAGTGCCCTTGTCCACAAGGCAAGAATAACCTAGTATGCCAGACCAGCAGCACACTTGCATGCATAATGCACATACACACACTCACTATATCTCTTGTACTTGTTCTACATTTGCACTCTGTCACTCACGCACAGACTCACTTCACTTAGTCAATCTGCTTTTATTGTGTTAGAAGAGCTTGCCCTCCTGCCTTGCCTTTTATTGAAGCTTAATAAAAATATTTTCTATAAGCTATTAAAAATATATATTGCCTATGTTTGCTACAAGTATAATGCAAATGAAAAGTGCACTTCCTTAAAATACCTACAGGGCTTACATTTGTTTTCACATGTGGATCAAGCAGTTCCATCATTGGAAATGAGATCCATGTTCTTAAATGTAATATCATGGCATCCAACTGATCTTATGAAATGCTTGACTTATTGAGCAACCATGGATTTTATCCAGTAACTTTTTGGGGTTTGTGACCCAACTTACAAGGTAAAAAATGATATATACACGTCTCAGAAAGAAGCATTGAGATAAATGGAAGGCCAGGAATGGCTGAAGGTGTCACATGATCCTAAATCCATCATGGTTAGAAATGGGGGTCTCTAGTTGGCAATGGTTTGCACCATTGTCCAAGTAGGGACCCTTCTTCCTAGTCAGGGTAAGGGGGAATACACTTCTAAAATAACCCCTGCTCACTCCTTTGATCGCTTGGCACGAGGAGACGGGCATCTCAGAGGCAGTGTGTGAAGCATTTGTGCATGCATACAGTAACAGTGAAAAACACTAAATAATAAAAAAAAATGGACACCACACCAGTTTAGAAAAATAGAAAGTCTTTATCTAAACCAAACAAGACCAAAAAAGAAAATCCAACATACAATACTGAAAAATAGGTACTTTGCAAGATAACCTTTAAATTGCAGAAATATCAAACAGTTCTTTCGAGTCGGTAGGCCTGTCAGTCTAACAGTTCCAGCCGACTGTCGGTATGGGTCAGCTGTAGCATCAACACTTGACAGTACCTTTTTCGTTGCGGCCAATACCATTGGTACGAGTCGCTAGGGGCAACTGTTGTGGTTGCTATGTGAAGTGATGTGGTGCAGCATGCAATGCCCTCAAGGTGCGGTGCAAGCAGCAGCTCGATGACGGTCATCCAATGGCATCGGAGACCAGGGCTGCGATGTGGATCGAGGCGGTGCTGGCCACAGTGCAGGCAACAGAGCCGGCTGATGTTCGGGTGGGCAGCAACGGTGAGGTCCAATTGGCAGAGTGAAGCAAGGCGGTGCAGAGTGTGGTGCCCACAGGACGCGGTGCATGCAGCAGCTTGGAGACGGTTGTCCAGCAGCATCAGTGAGACCAGGATTGCAATGCCAAGTGCGGCAGTGCCTTCAGGACACGGAACTAGCGACAGACTGATGGAGTCGGCTGCTCTTCTGTGGTGACTGAAACCTGCGGTTCCAGAGATGGTGCCCAGAGGGATGGTGAAGTCTTTGCTGTTCTGGAGACTTCTTGAACAGGGGGCAAGCTCTACCTCAAGCCATTGGAGATACTCTTCAAGCTGGTTACACACAGTTCCTCTCCTTGGCTACTGCAGGCCAACCCCAAACAGCACACAGTAAAGGGGCAGTACTTCTCCAGCTTTTCCCAGCTCTTCTCCTTGGTAGAGGTTCCTCTTGAATTCCGGAAGTAATCTAAGAGTCTGGGTGTGAGAAGCTGGCCTGGCATATGCGGTCCACTAATTAAAGTGGGCACCTTGCACCAGTCCAAACGACCTTTGATGATTAGGTTAAAGACAACCTTATAGAAAGCTATCCTAGTGGTAGCTGTGGAGAGCAGCCTTCAGGCTAAGTCTTGAAGGAATGTAAAGCAGCTTGTTTTACCAGTATATAACCTCTTGAATGACCAAATAAAAGGAGAACCACACCAGGTATATATAAAATATATGTATTTATTACTAAACACTCCACTAACCTCTTTATGAGATTAGAGAGCAAGGCACACATTACAGTACTAGAACAGTAAATAGCACAATACACAGTGGGCTCCAGGGGGAGACCAAACCATACATTAAGAAAGTGGTATAACAACCCCGACTTGACTAGATAGTGCCTAGAGCATGTAGAATCGCTGGGACCCCAAGGAACCACCCAAGGTAGTGACACAGGGGACCCACGGAGGACGGGTGCAGTGTGGGAACACAGCCGCGAGCTCTGTACAACTCCATGGGAAAGTCGCGGTTGGAAATTTAGAGTTTAAGGACACTTCGGAGAGGACTTCAAGCAAACCCAGTTAAACGTAGAAGATTCCAAGGCCAGCACCCTTGTGAGTACCGAGGTACCCGTGTTACATAGCCCAGGGAAGCCGGGTTACCTAGCCCAGGGAAGCCGGGTTCATAGGGGTCAAGTGGTGTCGGAAACCCTCGTAGTTTTCAATGGCGTGATGCGAAGAAGTGCTGCTGCTGTGGAGAAGAAAAGTGTCTGGTGTGATCCAAGCCTGGTTCGGAGAGAAGAACCTTAAAGCAGAGGGGACAAAGTCTGGGTCACTTCACATGACCAGGAGCGGAGCAATCGAATGCCCACAGATGTCGGGTGCGAAGAGGTGAAGCTTGACTCTGCAGCCCCAGGGACCAGGAGACGTCGACGATGACCAGATTCTGCAGGCGAGCTGTCCCACAAAGGAAGTAGAGTGCTGGGGGGGGGGGGGGTCAGTTTCCGGATTGGAGACCAACAAGCCTTGGCAACTGCAACCCATGCAGTCAGAGAAAAGATGCTTCGTTGAGGACCAGCAAGGTCCTGGGGACTCCCAAAGCTATGGAGAGTCAGGGCCCATCTGGAGCAACCAGGAAAGCCAGTCGAAAGTTAAAGTTGCCATCTCAGGGACCCACAGGTCAACAGACCAGGGATCGCGAAGGGGCCTCGAGAGGAAACAATACCAGCCCACGGAACACTCCTGGAGTGTAGGCCAGTAATCTTCAGTGGAAACACTGCTCGGGGTTTGGACTACAAGTAGCCCAAAGCACAGCCTCCGAGATCGCCTAAAAGCATATGCTGCTGCAAATGTGCACGGTGTCCAGGAGTTCGGGTTGCACGGTCCCCACGAGGGCTGCAAGTCTCAGGTTTGCCGAGAGCACTAGTCGGCCTCTGGGAAAGCTTGGGCACCCACCTCCTGTGTTGCAAAATCTTCGGAGTCTGTCGGGAGCTGCATAGATGCAAACCGGTCACATGCGTTGTGGTGCCTGCTTTGCAGGGGAGTAACTCCTTTACCCCACGGGAGATTCTTCAGTCGTCCAGCAAAGCTTAGATCGTCGAAGGTTACTTGGTTTCTGTAGCAGAGTTTAGTCCAGGTAATATTTATAGTCCTGTAGTCAGGGTTCCTACTTTATACCCAAGGAAGGGGTGGGACAGACTCTGGGGACCCACCTATGGGAGGGTCAGGACAAAGGGGTGGCTACACCCATGTCCTTTGTCCAGTTTCGCACCAGAGCAGGGGCTGATAGCCCCTGCAACCGGTTTGAGCTGGACTATGCACAGGGACACCAAATGTGCCCCCAGTGCAGACATCAAAGCACTCCGACAGTGCACCCACCCAGCCCCAATACACTAAAGCCTGTCTGGGAGGTGGTTACACCTCCCTGTGACAGGAACCCTATTGTCCAGCCTCCCCTGCCGGAGTTTCGTCCAGCAGCAGGAGGGCAGACGCGTGTGTGGCTGGCAGCATCCATTTTGTCATGCCAGGGCTCTGTGAAGCTGGTACCAGGCATACCGGTGCTGTCATTTCTCCCTCTAGGAGGGAGGAATAATACCTCCCACACCAGTACTGGTGTTGAGGTATGATTCCAAGGTGTTTGACACCAAACATAATTCCTTGCAGCCATTTTAAAGTTAGCATTTACCGCGAGGTTATAATGCACTTAAGAGTATATGGTTGGCTGCATCACAGACAACCCCGGAATAGTGGTTCCGAAGGCTGCAGAGGGGCTCTGCTCATGCATGGGCACCCTCACATAAATCCCAGCACCCTGCCTTCAGGATTGATAAGGCCTGCCATAGGGGTGACTGATAGGCTTATATGTGCAGGGATTAGGATAGATATAGTGAACCTATATCTAAGGAAGGGGTGCATGCACCACCTTACACAGGCTGCAGTAGCAGACCTGTTGTGTCATTTTGAATTGCCTCTCAGGAGTGGCATAATATATGCTGCAGCCCCTGTGAGGCCTCTGGGGTACCTATGCCCTGGGTACATAGTATACCATATACTAGGGACTTAAGGGTACCCCAGAATCCAATCTGGAGTGTACCTAAAGTACATGCAATCAATTTAGAGGAGCAATCAGATAGTCTGACTGGGATCCTGCTATTCAGGACCCCAGTCTAAGTCGACAACACTGAAACATCAGCAAAAGAAATGGAGGCAACTATAAGAAGCATATCATACTTTCCTACACTGGGCCCCACTTTAAAAGTCAAAATTACTTTGTTCCCTTGTGGCAGAGTGTATCTGTGCTCAGCAAAAAAACAGTTCTGTCCTACCTGGCCGAGCTTCCTGGCAGGAGGTGGAGACAACATTGTCCAAGGCAGACCAGGCCCATTCAGGTGTAAAGGAAATCTCCTCCACCCCTTACTCTAAATGTAGCCCAGGTCTATTCAGCCCAGCCCCGACTGACCCTGGCAAGGCAGGACACCCCACCAAGTAGCTGTCTTAACAGAATGCACATCCCCAGCCCCCGTCACTCCAAAGCCCGGCAGTCAATACATAAACCTACAAGAGGCACACTGGATGGCCAAGCAAGAAAATACCCACTTTCTAAAAGTGGTATTTTCAAACCCAGGATATAAAAATCATCCTTACTAAAAGATGCACCTTTATATTCAGAGTTTAGGTATACCAAACTCCAGTTTCCTATCTTGTTCCCATGGGCAGTTATACTAAGTTGTTATAAGTAAACTCCTTATTCTAGCCTATGGGACAGATAGCCTTTCAATAGTAAAAACGAAATTGGCAGTATTTCACCATCAGGACATGCCACACACACCAGGACATGTCCTACCTTTCACATGCACTGCACCCTGCCCACAGGGGTACCTTGGGACTACCTTAGGTAGGACTCACATGTAAGGAAAAGGGAATATTAGGGCCTGGCAAGTGGGTGCACTTGCCAGGGCGACATGGCAGTATTAGACTGCGCACAGACACTGCGCTGGCAGGTCTGAAAACCTTTTACAAGGCTGCTTATGTGGGTGGCACAATCAGTGCTGCAGGCCCACTAGCAGCATTTGATTAAAGCCAGGGCACACAGTGCCCTGGACTAGGGACTTGTAAGTAAATCAAATAAGCCAATTATGGAAACACTAATCCATGACAACAATTTACAGAGGGAGCACTTGCACTTTGGCAATGAACAGCAGTGGTAAAGTGCCCAAAGCATCTAGACTAGCAAAAACGAAGTCCAACACAGTAAAAATACAGGAGGCAAAGGCAAAAATACAGGTGAAACACACCAAGGATGCCAGGTCTAACAATCACCATACCCCAGATGGTCATGCTAAGTCTCGTGCCATGCCACATTCTCAGTCCACTCTTGAACCAGCCCCATTGTTGCAGATAGAATGAAGTAGGCATGTAGTACGGAGATGGAATGAAGTAGCCATCTAGTACCACAATAAGAGCAGGTATTCTGTGGGTGCCTTTATAGAAATACGTATATATTGAGAGATATATAAAAAAAAAAATTAAAAAAAAGTGTACAGAGTAAGAGGACAGCTCATTTAAGTACTGGTGAATAGGGCAAGAGAGTGCAGCATGAGTGGTGCAAGTGTAGATTGAAATATGCAGACTAGTTGAGTGAGCTGCATGAATGCAGTGTGAGAAGAGGGTCCATGAGTGTCAAGTGAGAGGAGTACGTGCAGGGTGGTGTCAGCAGCGAAAATGCAAGGCGAGTGGTTTGCCTGTGTGGTGCAGGGTGAGCGGCAAGAGTGAAGGTTAATCTGTGAGAGTGAGTGATGAGGGTGTGGAGAGAGGAGTTAGTGCAGAGTGCATGATGTGCCCTTATGAGCTCCAGCAGACTATGGTCTGTGCGCAGGCAGGATTAACAGAGTGCCTGTATGAAGGCAGGGTGAGAGGAGGAAGCACAGGGTGAGCGGTGTGACTCCAGGGTGAGTGTTGTGCTTGTGTGGTGCGAGTGCAGGGTGAGCGACAGGAGTGCCCATGTGAGTGCACAGGCAGCTGTGTGACAGTAGGGTGAGAGGAGTGACTGCAGGGTGATATACAAGTTAGGGTGCGGGTGAAAGTGCAGAGTGGCAGGAATGAATGCATGGTGAGTGATGTGCTTGTTTGAGTGAGATTGCAGAGTGAGCAGTGAGTGAAGTGTCACATGAGTGAAGGGTGAGTAGTGTGCTCATTTAAGTGCTGGGTGAAAAGTGTGAGTGCAGGGTGAATGGCATGAGTTTATGGCGAGGGGCATGAGTGCATTGTGGTCACTGAGTGCAGGGTGAGCGTGTGCTCGTGTAAGAGGAGGATGAACATGTGAGTGCGGGGTAACAGCGTTAATACAGTGTGACCACTGAGTGGTGCAAGTGACAAGTGAGTGGAGCATCACGTGCGTGCAGGGTGAGCAGTGTGCTCGTGTGAGTGCAGGGTAGGAGACGAGTGAATGGCATGAGTGCAGTGTAATCTCTGAATGCAGGGTGAGCATGAAAGTGAAGGGTGAGCAGTGAGAATGAAGAGCGAGTTGTCTGAATGCAGGATGTATTCCTAAACATGTGAAGTAACTCAGCATCATATTGACGGATGGCGTAGGGTTTCAGATACAAGCTAAACTATTGCTATTATGGCAGCAATCAGGGATGGAAGAAATAAATAATGATCTAATCCTGCAACAAACTCTCCTGATTAAGGTTGCCAGTTTATTGGATTTCTACCAGCACCACCGGTATTTTGATGTCCCAGACAGTACAAAACTAAGTAAAAAACCTAAAGCGGGTATTTTTAGCGCTTATCTGTGCATACAAACAGCAAATTGAAAAACACTTTTAAATGTGTTCTTGGGTTGCATTGATGATCCATGACCAATAATTAAAGGAAATAAAATCAGAAGAGTCATGTTACAAATGAAGGCACCCCATTTTGCATCAAAGCGAGGCCTTTGCAGATGCTTTAGGCAAATGGGCGGTATTTCTCCTTCAGAAAGGTGGCATCCCTACTCATGAGATGCTTTTTCACTAAAGGCATTCTCCCACTTTGGCAGTAAAAATAAAACAATGCAAGGAGTAGACCGAGCTGTACCCTGGGGGTACTGGAGCCCTTGAAAACAACAAAGCATCCTTAACCAGTTCACAAACGGCATGTAAATGGTCTTTTAAAGACCTGTGCAAGACTCGGGTGTGGCAGAGATAAGACTCCAGACACTGCCCAACCGAGACCAAAGTACCTAAAACTGCAGCAGCCCAGGCAGAGGGGGGGTGAGAAGAGGAGAACGCTACAGCCCTTCTAGGCCTATGGTGGGAAACTCTGCATTGGACGGTATGATCTTCACACATGCAATTCAAAATCAATACCCTAGAAATTAGGCTAGCCAGAACGGTATTTTGTGGTGATACATTGCCTCACAGATTACAAAACCAAAAATTCTGTAACTCACATCCGTCGTAGATCTCTTCCTTTAGAAAGCCTTGAACATTTCATTGTGTACAGTGAATATTAGTTTACTCTTAGAAAGTGAATGAATAGCTATTCAATTAAGAAAAGTGAAAGTTCTACTTTTAGGATTTTAACTGCATGATAGTTCATTGTTGGGACAACAGTGGACGCCCAGCTGCCTCCAGAGCATTTGCTCCCTTTGTCCACAATACTTTAGAAGCTAGATCAGCTGATCTCCAAGCGTTGGACAAAAAGGAGCAGTGATCTCAATAAGAAGGGTTCAGTGGCCCCTCAGGCTTTGGAACTCCGGTGCTACCGCACAATAACAGCTACACTCCCGACAGCTGTGCTCTCCTAGAATCAACTAAAATGTTAACAGTCTCTTGGCGCTACATTTAAACCACGAGTCTGGGATGCACCCTGCACTACTTAGAGAGAACTTCCACGTTTCCCCCACAAGTCACTGCGCGTGTACCTAACCTAGTTCAGATTATCCACTTTGCATCCTGGGATTTGAAGGTCCGATTTCACGAGATAAAACAGGGGTACAAGTTTTAGGAAGCACAGAAAAAAACCGCACCGATGAACTACTAATTCACTGCAGGGGGACCTGAAAAACTCAAGAGGTAGAAGAAACAAGTGTAACACCCCATATGCTTGGTACCATAGGCTTCTATGCGGCCTTAAATACTTTGATCTTACCTACCCCGTACATGCGGTACACAGCAAAAGAAGTGCTGTAGAAAAGTTCTTTAGAATATAAGCATTACAAAGATAATCACTTCCTGGTTATGGAGGTGCAGCGTGTCGGACAAGACATTGGGACAATAAGGAGTCATGAAGTAGTTAAGAAAGTACTGAATGAGCTGAGGAAAGCAAGAAAAAAAAAACAAAGTAGAAAAACAGACTAACTAATACCCCCCCCCCCCCCAGCCCTCTCCATTATCGGGGTGATGCGTGAACTCACCTGCAACGTGTTGCCACAGTCCTGGAGAGCAATCTGAAATGTGATCGTGTTGTTCACATTGAGGGATGCGTACTTGCAGAAAGCCGCCCCCAGCCGCAGGTCGGCAGCCTGGATTAGTTTACCAGTTCCAAAAAGGTCTCTCTGGACCGTGACCACCATGGCGGCCTCCCGACACTGCATGGTCACCGGGCTCCAGTCAGACACATCACGGCTCCCGGCAGCAGTCCAATGGCCACTCAGGGGGATGCCTGGAGCAATACGACTACCTGAAATGCCCCACTGGAACCAATCTCTCCCAGGGTTTCGCCTCCCTGGACTAGAATTGATACCCTGAATCAAAATACAGAGAACATACCCTAAAACAGCCATACACCCCATGTTAACTACTACACGAGAACGAAAAGGTGATAACAAACAGCCCACCTCCCTCCTCGTTTATATACTGCCCCAGTTGCCCAATGACCAGCGTCCCAGGTAATGCCCAGCAGGTGCGCGCGGTTGCCTAGCCCGACTCCCAACAGCTGCGAAAAAATATATGAGCCCGGGCTTCTCGGAGTACAACGCGCTCACCAGGCGTGAGGCACACCGATTTAAAGAGATCTCTACCTCTTAAAAGAGAGTTACATTGCGATCACGGAAGCCATACGCATGCTTTAAGTCAATTGACATATCGATCACGTAGTCCCTCAGAGGACTGCACATCTATAGGTACATGCAGGTAAAATGAGAAATATCCTCATGGGAGGTAAAATTCAGGACGGAAATCGTTGCTCTAATAACGATCATATATATATTCTGAACAATTGTACTACACGTTCCAGGATGCTTAGTGCTGCGGCCTGAAAAGCACGACTGGAAAACAGCCGCTTTTATGGCCTATGACCAACTGACAGCTATTAAAATATGCAGCATGTATTTTACAGTGCGATAGAGGAAGCATTAGTGAGGGTACAATAGTTGGCCAGTAGTCATCAGTTGCATAAAGGAGAGCGACATTTCACTGCTAACGTTTTTCAATTAAGAGGAAACGGGAGTGCGCGCCATAAGATAGTGAGGCCCACGTCTTGCTGTGTGGGACAGCACATATTTTAGACTAGAAGATATACAGAGTCCTGTGGGTGGTGGTTATCCACTTCAGACATTCTAGCCAGTGGCGTAGCTTGGTCAGTAAGGGGGGGGGGCCCTCACATTTTCCAACAACCACGCTGGCATGTAATATTAAAATATACTACAAGCAGGGCGCATGAGAGGGGCTACAGGGGCGATGGAAAGGGAGATGGATGCATATTGGCAGGGGTAGTAAGTGAGAGAATACACAATATTTTGTAAAATGACCAACATTTTTGAAGACTTTCAAAGCAGAGAGGAAGAGTGTGTGTGTTTTTGTCTGTGTTTATCTAAAAATGCCTTGTCAAATCCGACAGATACTTCACCCTTCCCGATTTAAAGCACCCGTGCCGAGCTATATGCTAGAAAATACATTTATTGGGGGGGGGGGGTATATACCCCAGCCCCACCCCCTCCCGAAGCTACGCCCCTGAATTTAGCAGGCATCCCTTTGCAGTCTGGGACTTGTAGATGCAGCCGTTCCTTTATGAAAGGGCAACTCCTAGGATTCCGGCTGGAGCAGTCATTCGCCTGTAAGTGTCCCCATAGGACGAGGTGTGCTAGCAAAGGTAACATGCGACTTACTCGGAGACAGATCAAAGGCACTTCAGAAGCGCAGTAAAAATGGTATCATTCTTTTATGATATGCCCATCTATGAATTTGGGAGTAGCGTATGCTCATATGGCACGGCAACTGACAAGGAGGCAATAAGAGGAAATTTAACAATGAATGGTCAGTAAATCTTCTAGTAATGTTTTTTTTACGTGTTTTCCATTTTAAACATTCACGTTTATATTTGATATGCCCAAATTGTTTATCTTTGTAAATTAACCATAACTGCATCAAGCTAAGATTATTCTACGGTCTATAGGTGAGAAAGAGACGTTGGAATGAATTTGGGAGACTTTCTTGATATCATGAAGACTCAGAGAAATCAAAATGGCGGGGAGGTTCTTGAATGGGGAGTGGCTAAGTAAGTGGAATGCTGGAATTATGTGCATAGTCTAAAATATGAGGCTCCTTTGCTTGGTATAAAATGCCCCTGACTAGTATTTGAGTGCTTCTATCCGTAATTTAGGTTATTGCATCTAAAAACATCACATAACCTCAAACATATACACCCAAGACTAGTCAGGCCTGTTGTGTTACCCAATGCTTGTTAACACAGGTTTTTATTCAAAGTCACATAAGCGAGTAACTACTCCCAGTCTTCCTTTCGCATCACTCTCTATGCAACATGCCTCTCTGGCTTAGTCACGTATGCCCTTTTTCTCCACACCACTGGCGTCCCTTGCGTGGCAGCACAAGCAGCCTGTGCTGCACTTGTTTCAGGCACAAAGCATCACAGCAGTGTTGTAAGCGTGCCACCTAAATCAAACATACCGCAGAGGATATGCTGGAGAAGAGGGGGTGTAAGGTCATTAATTTTATTTTTTCTGATAATAGATTTTTTTAAACAAGTTGGTATGGCGTGTTAATGTTAGCCTATTAACAGGAAATGTTGGCATTTTGATCACAAAGGCTTTCTCTGCACTTTTACCCACTGGGTTGTTTAACCCAGATTGCCTCCAAAAAAGGCAGAAACCCAGGAATTACATTTTATTTTGCATCTCACAACTCTTTGCTTTAGCACTATGAGATAGGATACCATTGTGAGAAACTGGGTTACTGGTTGAGGGGGGTGAAGCCCTATTTAAGCATGAACCACAATCCTTGTCTGGGTGAAGTCACAAACAAACCCCAAATTAACCTGTGCTCAACCCTCTGGTTGCTTGACACAGAACTGTCAGGCTGAACTTAGAGGTAATGTGTAAAATATTTATGCAGCACTTCAAACAGTAATAAAGTGAAAGCACAACAGAAAATGAATCCCAAACCAAATAAAAAAAATAGAGTAAGTGTTAATAAATACATTAAGACCAAAATGACACAATTCTAATCAGTAGAACTGGAGATATGCAATTCTAAAGATTTAAGTGAAAATAGCACCAAAAAGCACAAAAACCTACTGTGGCTATCTGGTCGTGCTGGACCAGGATAAAGTTACAAGTTTAGACTGACCACAATGGAGTGCAGGCCGGCTACAGGGACCCAGTTAGGCCCGTTGAATCAGAGTACCTTAAAGCAAGCTTGCGAAGAGGTGCAGAGTCCTGTATCGAGAATGCATTGCACAGCAGCGGTGATGCGAGGTCCGGGCGAGGAGATAAGTCATGCAATGGCAGTTCTGGGTAGCTACGATGTTTGAGGGGATGTCCTTGCATGGAGATGCGTCGACTCTGATAGGCTGCGTTGGGTGATGCGAAGTCTTAGCATTGGGGAATTCCACGCATGCATGTGATGTGTCACTTTGGGCAAAGCGTCAAGCAGCAAAGTTGATGCGCCGGTTCTGTGGGAGAAATGCCTCGCCGCGGAAGAGATGAATCGCTTCTGCTAGATCCACAGAAGGGCTGGTAGAGCACATTCAGGCCTATTTACCAGGGTCCAGGACTGGGGCGACACCTCTTGGGAAGGCAGGATTCACAGATTGCAAATTCCAGACTGCATGTTTTAGGCTGTTGGAAGCCTGTTATGGCCCTGAGGCTTCTGATCATGATGCCTGCAAACTAGCCCTTGGAGTCCCTCTGAAGTCCTGGGTTTAGAGATGCAGGTCCAGTCTTTCTCACCCAAGCATGAGGGCAGCAGGTCAGTACAGCAGGGCAGCAGTCCTTCAGAGCAGCAATCCAGCAGAGTGGCAGTCCCTTTAGCAGCACAGCAGTCCTTTTTCCTGGCAGAGTTCACAGGTCCTGAAGTGTACTGAAGAGTTGGGTCTAAGGGCCCAATATTTATACTTGGTGGGCACTATAAAGTAGAAGAAGCTTCTAGAGGATCCACCCCTCTGAGAGGTCAGACATTCCCTTCCTCCCTGCCCTGGACCCATCTAGTCTAGTCTCACAAAAGACTAGTGACAAACACTTTGTGAGAGTGCTCAGGAAGAGCCTTTGTGATGTGCAAGTGTGGTAGGTGGACATGGAAGTAATGACAATTGCACTGCTGGTTAGCCCAATGTAAATCTTGTAAGTTGTTAGCAGGGTGCCAGTGGGTATCGCCTTCTGATCAAGAGGCGTAAAATTCAAATGACCCAAATGATGCGTTTTCCAAAAGAGGACTCAGCGTTCACCTTGTTGGACAGAGCAATTTTTCACCCGCCATGAGGAACTATCCCCTGATGAAGGGCAAGTCCCGAAATGCATTGGGTGTTATATAATCGCGGATAATTGAAGACCGAGATGGTTTTGTAGTGTGATCTCCTAACACCATACCATTGATGAAGTTTATACCAATAAGAAGAATAAAAAGAAGATTGTATGAGTTATTTATATACGTTTGAACTCATATTTTCAAAGAGAAGATGAAAAATATGATCAATTATATTGATGAAAGTTCAGACAAATAAAACTTTGTGAGTGCCAAGTGGGGACATTTTGTCCTCTTTAGGAAAATGCATCATTTGGATCAAGTGTGGTAGGTGACAGCTCCTTCCCCTCGTTAACTCAGGCCCATCCTGCCAACACCTATGTTCCGTTAGCCTCACTGTCTCGGAGCAATACACAAAGACTAACTGCCAGCTACACCTAGTCATGTGACCCAGGATCAGGCTGCAGGCACCAAATGGTTAGGACAAGAAAATGACAACTTTCTAAATTCAGAATTGAGATTAAAAATCCCATTTTTAAGTGCAATTCTTTAGACACCAAACTCAAACTGTCTACCTGTACCCAATTGGAAGTTACAGCTTATTAATTGTAATAGGTAAATCCAATGTTATTCTAATGGAGAAGTAGGCCTTGCAGGAGTGACAAATTAATTTAGGAGATTTTCACTACCAGGACATGTAAAAGTTAAAAATACATGTCCTACTTCTTAAATTCACTGCACACTGCCCTTTGGGTTGTTCGGGACCTACCCAAGTGGTGATTTATGTGTATTAAAAAGGAAGGTTTAGGTCTGGCGAAAAGTTTATTTTCATAACACAAAAACTTCTCGGGTCTATGCTAGCATGAAACCAGTTTAGAAAGAAAGAAAGAGTGAATCAGTGTCTCTCAATAAAGCCCCAAAGGGAGCAATCCTTTTAGGACTGAATGCCTCACCCACCATAGGTGGCATGCTTCATCATATGGGCTTCTCCTCCCAGTGGGAAAACCTAGTCCCACTGAGGGCTACAACTCCCTCACTGTGAGGTGGAGCTCTGGGATGTTTTTAGATTGTCCTAAGCTGCTGAGGATGCTAAATCTCCATATGTGAGTGACAGGTGTCGTGAGGGTGCAGCGCCAATGTGAGTGAAATTGAAAAGTGAATTTAAAACTACCTAGTGGGGACAAAAACTCTTTATTAACTGCTCGAACTGGCAGGGTTAAAGCAGAGCAAAGCAGTATAGATTCAAACTGCTAAGATGTATAAAGCAGTCGACATGTTTCAGCCTAAGTGATCTATATTAGTATCTAGGCTTTCATCAGGACCAGAACCAATAAACAAAGCTGCTGCTGTTCGTGTGATAGAAAATTAAATAGAATAATACAAAACCAGTAATCCTCTGTTAAGTTCGGTATTACTGGAGCTTATCCAAATTGTAGGATAAGTAGCCCCACCTCAACCTGGTAACAACTCAGGGAAGGGGGCCCGCTCTCTCCGTTGGTACCCCGTCGTGGTACATGAGCTGCTCCAGTAATACCGAACTTAACAGAGGATTACTGGTTTTGTATTATTCTATTTAATTTTCTATCACACGAACAGCAGCAGCTTTGTTTATTGGTTCTGGTCCTGATGAAAGCCTAGATACTAATATAGATCACTTAGGCTGAAACAAGTCGACCGTTTTATACATCTTAGAGGTTTGAATCTATACTGCTTTGCACTGCTTTTAACCCTGCCTGTTCGGGCAAGTTAATAAAGAGTTTTTGTCCCCACTAGCTAGTTTTAAATTCACTTTTTCAATTTCACTCACATTTTGCGCTGCACCCTCACGACACCTGTCACTCACTTATGGGATTTTAGCATCCTCAACAGCTTAGGACAATCTAAAAACATCCCAGAGCTCCTACCTCACAGTGAGGGAGTTGTAGCCCTCAGTGGGACTAGGTTTTCCCACTGGGAGGAGAAGCCCATATGATGAAGCATGCCACCTATGGTGGGTGAGGGCATTCGTCCTAAAAGGGATTTCTCCCCTTTGGGGCTTTATTGAGAGACACTGATTCACTCTTTCTTTCTTTCTTTCTAAACTGGTTTCATGCTAGCATAGACCCGAGAAGTTTTTGTGTTATGATTATAGTGTAAGGGGAATCTCTTCTCGCAGGCCTTTAAATCGTCTCCCTCGGACCCTCTCCTCATGCTTTTTGTGTTATGAAAAGTTTATTTTGCCAGGTTTAAATGGCAGTTTAAAACTGCACACACATGCTGCTTTCTCAGGCCTGAGATATGTTTAAAGGCTACTTAAGTGGGTTATACAATCACTGCTTCAAGCCCTCTATTAGCATCTACTGTACAGGCCCTGGGCACATATAGTACCACATTACTAGCAGTTACAAGTTAATTAAATAGGGCAATTGGGTGTATGCAAATTCTACCACGTTTTCAGTACAGACACTTTAGCACTGGTTAGCAGTGGTAAGGTGTGTAAAGTCCTAAGGACAACAAGGAGGATTAAAGGAAAAAAGTTAAGGGAGAACTATGCCAAGGAGGCCAGGTTTAACATCCATTATCTATTTTTTCCAGCCAACATAATGTTGCATTGTGGAGCTTTTTCCTTTTTACAGTTTCACTATGGTGTCAAAAACTAGCATGCAAAGTGCTACTGGCTAAAATGCTCTAATTGGCCAGATGTGTTATACATGATAACAAGTCACTTGTCAGCTAACTTTAAAAATTTTACAAAGTTGACTACTTCACTTAAAAAAATGCTTCTTTCACTAATAAAACCAATAGTAAACTCTGCTCACATATTTAGTGAGAATTGACTCTTTCAAATACAAAAAGCACTGTTAATGTGAATCGTTTTTATCTTATGTGGAGTGAAACATTTTATACCACGCTTCAGAATACTATAAATATACAACACAGTTAGCAGCAGTGCAACCATCCCTAACACAAATAATTAGTTATGGACAAGTGGCAGCAGCAGAAAGAACACCGCACAATTCTCTCACACAGACAGGACATGTAGAACACAGGTTGCTAATGCACTTTAGAGTGACTGAAAGGCGTTAAAGGACTGTTGTATAATTTTCATAAAAAGGCAAACATATACGATGTACAAAACCAGTGCAAGAAATAGCCAAACCCCTTATGTATTTACCATAAATTCATGTACCCATATAAGATGAACCCTCACCTACCTCGTTTGGTATGCTTAAACTGTGGGTTCCATGTGTTGCGCTTGAACGCATTCAAGAGTACTACTGTTTAGTGGTTGTAGAGTCTCCTAGTTATTGGTTTCCCTTGTTTGTGTGAGGCTATGTCCCTTATGTCGACATTTATGCACTCCCTTTGTTAAACTGTTAGACCTATTTTAAAATTTTTGGTGGGTGAGCGCAAAAATGTTGTATACTGGTGTCTCCATACCGCAAGACTAACAACAAGAGGGTCAATCAATGGACACTTGTTTTTTCCATTGACTTGTTCAGGTACTTGAATATTGCACCTCTAGGGTCAAGTGTCTTTCCCAGGAATATTGGTATCACATCAAATATTGTGCAACAATCAGTGCTTCTTAGGCAATGTTCACCAGCCTCAGACGAGGGAAGGACGATGGGACAGGCCTCTCAACAGGCTATAGATGAGGTTTCAGTGTTGAGCATTTTCCCAGGCCAAATCATTGTAATCCCAGCCTGCACTATGAACCAGACCATACCCATGCTGCCAAGCCACGCTTGCAACTGACTGGGTGTGGGCAGCGGGAGTGCACAGGCCTGGAGACCGCACACTATAGTCCCAACTCCAAGCATCTCAGGCCTTGCTGCAAGCACCAATAGGGCAGTGGTAGTGTGACAGTGACCACAGATCCCATAGTTTTCTGCAGCCCCATCTGTGTTGCATCCTGTCTGGAAAAGCAGTGTCGTGGAAGTTGAACTGAACAGCTTTTAGCTCATCCTGCTATTTTGCAAATGTCAGTCACTCCCACTTTATTTATAGTTGAGGTATGAACGTTTACATAAAAAAATGTATTTTAGGTTTTTTCAGGTTTGCATCTTAGATTATATCACTGCTCTGAGCAGCCTTTATTAAAATTGGTGACCCACACCCTTTCCGTTCTGACAATTTTATTATTAACTCAGGAGGCAAGTCAGTTGTCTTGTTTCATCCAATATAATCAAAGAAGAAGATAAATTCCCTTCGGTAACCAAATAAAATAATTGTTCAACCAATCATCTCAAATATACCACAGACCATTCATGTCAATCATACAAAAAATCCATAGACCTATATTTGCCATGCCACAAGACAACCACTGACTAATAATAGAATGCCACCTATATTTTATTAAAAAAATGTTGGAGCCAATAAAAATTGTTCACTATACAGAATTCATAAATCTTTATATTATATAAAACACATACATCATTATACAAATTTATGTTTTACATAGACAGCATGTCAATTAATCAAGAGGGAGATGCAAAAATTCATCAAGTATGAAGAACAGATATTATATCACATATATAAATCCTACAAATAGTACATACACTATATTCACGTATTAAAAACAATTAAAAGTGTATAGTCTAAAAGAGAGATAAAACAAAAGAAGAAGAGAGAGAGACAGACAGCAAATACGACAGTACAGTTATTAGTGGTTCGTGGACTAATCCAGGTAAAAAAACTCAAAAGCCAGACATGTATGCAGTCCAAGTGTTTTTATCACAATGACTGGCCAGTACACTGGATTTAGTTTATCCCAAGCGTCGACGCATTTCGGTGGTGTTCGCAGAGTAATGGCCACCTTTATCAAGACAAATATAATGTGCCTCTCCTTTTAGAATCTTCAAACAAATACCCAAGCATCTGTGGCGAGTATCCTACAGGCGTGAATAGTCCTTGTAGGGAAATGGGTCCACCGTTCACTCTAGGGATACCATCATTCCAATTAAAAAAATCCCATCATGAGTGTTCTATTCAATTGTGCCCAAGGATTCCAGGTCAATCTGTTTACACTGTCCCTCCTTGTGAGTGGATATTCCAGGATCTCAAACCACGGGACCAACAATCTCCGGAAAGCATTTGGATCCTATAGTGTTTTCCAGTCCTTCGGCGTCCATGCGTCCGATCTGCTAGTGCTGTGCTATACGTGAGGTATGAACGTTTACATTAAAAAATGTATTTTAGGTTGTTTCAGTTTAGCATCTTAGATTATATCACTGCTCTGAGCAGCCTTTATTAGATTTAGTGACCCACACCCTTTCCGTTCTGACAATTTTATTAATAACTCAAGAGGCAAGTCAGTTGTCTTGTTTCATCCAATATAAGCCTTTTATTTTTATGGGTTGAGGAACACTATGGTCTATTAAACCATATACAAGAGAGGTTGTTGTACAGTTTGCATCTTGAACTATTTCAAGGTGCTCTCAAATGTGGTGATCCTGGAAAAGGAGTCAAAGTGGAGAAAAGTAATTGGTAGTGTCAAGCTCTTTGGTCAACCTTGGAAGATGGGATTGATACCAGGTTTCCTAACTAGACATTGTGCAGTTCAGATCCTGGATGAATATCACATTCATTCCCCCTTCTGCCATGATGTAATGACCCAAGAGGCAAGACAGTTATCTTGTACCTCCAATACAAGGTGTTTACTGTTGTCTTAGATGGAACAACATTTTGGTCTATCAAACCATACACAAGAGGTTTTTGTACAGTGCAGACCCTGAACTAAATTATTTCAAGTTGCGATCAAATATGATGATCACTGAAAAGGAAGAAGAGGAAGAAAAGTAATTGCCCTGGGACACACAGTTTGGTCAAGCTGGGAAGTTGTGATTGAAACCAGGGTGTGAGGTTCAGGACCCATCAACTAGTTGTGCCCTGGGTCCAAGGAAGGTTTCTGACTGGCCTGGGCATGTTATGTACGGGCATTCAAAATATCCTTTTTTATATGATGTGAAAACACACCTCTTTATACAACAGCTACCCCTTGGGCAGAAACAGGGGAAGCATCCCTCCTTCAGAGGATAGGTACAGCTAGGGTAGCACAGCCACATGCAAGTACAAATTGGGCAACAGCTTTACAAGCGTTAGTTCTTTACAGAATAGCTCAGCATGGCAATAGCAAAGTGCAATCTTCCATTTTCTCAGGACGGTTCAAGCATAGCATAGTTAGATAAGCTTTCATCACTCACAGAACCTGAATGGTTAAGGCATAAGTGACATGTAGGTTGCAGACAGATGTCTGGAACTGGTGCTTAACTCGCTTAGAGGAATGAATAGGTGGATAAGTGAGTGAATATGCAAGTTCTGACACCATTCTCACTTAGGTGATACTCCGCGTCAGCACTCTGAAAATCTTGCTACTGTCACCCTGAGACATGTTTTTATTTATTCTTTGTTTTTTACATATTTAGAAACTGCAGTAACCTAGTAGGTCATTGTTATTTGAAAGAGCCTGACCACAGCCTAAGTACCTATTCTCTAGACAGGCATACAGGTGTTAACCTCTTCGAAAAGATTTTGACTTTGCATGCGTCAGCAGTCTGCGTACAATCCCAACTTCGTTGTTGCACCTGTTCAAAATGTTGAGGGCCGTGAATGCTCCATATATCTCTTTGAAGACCGGCCATCTTCAAATCTCACACTTCATTTCAGTCCCCTCTATGACTGTTTTTTACCCTCTGTGTGAGTGCTTCCTTTCATTTCCTCCACTCCCCAAACCTCTCACACCATAAACACCAAATTTTCTTTTGCTTTGGCACAGTCCATCTTTCCACAATAAGTGCCTCCCCCTTCATAAGATTTCAAACAGTATCACAGATGGCGCTCATGGGCAGCACCTGCAGCATGGGCTGCACTAGTTCAATGCAGGTCCCATTGGTGGCGCACCACTTAATTCACAACAATCTCTGGGCAGAGGATGGGCTAAGGAAGGGGGGGTAGTACATTGGTTTTCTTTTCTCAGTGTCTATTCAGACAATTTAGCAGCTGCTGCTTGCATTATTCTATTGTATATATTTTCAGCACACATAGTTGTTTATCCAAGAAGTGTTAATGTTAGCCAATCAGCAGTGAGTAGGGGCCCAGTGTTTGGGGTGTGACATCCCTGAAAAGCATTCTTGGTTTAGTAGTTGGCTCTGTGCGCTCCGAGTTGGGTCTAATATTTCTGTGTCAGTTTTTCTTCTCCTAAACCAAGAATGAAAGACAAACAGTGACACTTATAAAAAGGAGAGAGACAGAGATACCCATCTGATTGCTGAATTTCAAAATGTGAAACCAGATGGCCTGAAATCAATACTGTCTTCCCTACTTTGCCAAATTGTGTGATCCCAGGCAAATATTTTATTTCAGTCTTTTTCAACTGTACAAACATCTTTTATACATGATTTAATAGACCATAACGTTGGTCCACCTATAAAAGTATAGGCCACGTCTAGGTTTCCATGATGATTGAGTTGCCTCTCAGTTCACTAACGGCACTGTCATTGGGGGAAAAGCAATGAATGTTTCTGAAAGCTGTAGCTTGTAATAAACTACTGTCTATGCAGTGATATAATCTGATGCACTAAGGTAAAATTCTTCTGCACGTTGAAGAACTACACCTTTTAAAATTTTGAAGAGCTTGTATAATATGTTTACGTTCAGTTTGCAGCACAATATACATGACAAACGTTTTCAGCGCTCGGGTCATGGAGGGACTCTTAGAGGCTAGCCAGACCCATGGTTCAGCTCGCCACATTAATTTGCCTGTGCACCCTCCACAATTTGCCTCTCGGACCTAGTTATTTGGGCCATCAGTCACTTGATAAAATTATTTGTAAAAGGTGTGGACTAGAACATGAAGCACTGCCCACATGCACCGATTAGACAACTCTGCCACCAAGGCTTCTTGTAGCAGAACTGAAGTATGAGTGCAGTGAAAGTTCATTTAACATAAGTGATTCAAGGAAGGGATTTCAGGCTGTTGTGTTGTACAGGCATATGGGAGGGATGGGTGGAAACAGAATCTAGGAGGCTTGCTATGTTTCTCAATTTTTGCACATTTATTAGATGGGTTGGTATAAAGTGGCAAGCATAGTGTTCTGGATCCTAGTTTTCTGTACTTGGTTACATCTTCACTGCTTCTTTTGTTACAGGATGGCCTTCTCCAGGCAGCTGTCCCAAGGATGCTAAAAAACGTAAGAGAACAGCAGTGAGTATCGTTTGGGTTTTTCTTGCAGTTAGCTGGAGCTGGGACAGTATCCCTCACCACACCCAGAGTGAAGAGGAAAGGGAATGATTCATGCACTCTTTGATTTAAAGAATAGGTGAGGCATGAAAGAATAAGGGTAAGGGTAAATCCTCTCTTTTTCCTTTTCACACACTCACTCTTCCTTTTTTTCAACGTATAATAGGAGGAGGAATCACCTCCAAAAGAAATGAGAAAAAAAAACCAAGGCCAATACAAAGCCAACAAAGAATACACATCTAAGAAGAGTGTTCCACTTATGCTAAGTTTCAAACTGTTATAAGGAACAGTGGTCCCTAGGAATTCTACAGTTGCAAAGTATTAAATAGAAATATAGACCCAATCAGTACTATATCGGTAAGTGACATGTCCAGCCGGACAGAGGTCCAATATTTAATGACAAAGCAATTTAATGAATAAATTCGTAACAATACAAGTGAGTGAGGCACAGGCCTGTGACCTCACTACATAAACAACAAAGGAAGGAGTGGACAACATATACACTTTAACAACAAGTTCAGGCAGGGCTATTGATTTGTTAAATGTATACGCAATGGGACCAACAAATCATATTAGTACACCTTTACACAACAGTAAACACTTCAAAGTAGTGTATAAGGTGTTTTCTGTGTCGACACAGAAAACACCTTATACACTACTTTGAAGTGTTTACTGTTGTGTAAAGTGTACTAATATGATTTGTTGGTCCCATTGCGTATACATTTAACAAATCAATAGCCCTGCCTGAACTTGTTGTTAAAGTGCATATGTTGTCCACTCCTTCCTTTGTTGTTTATGTAGTGAGGTCACAGGCCTGTGCCTCACTCACTTGTATTGTTACGAATTTATTCATTAAATTGCTTTGTCATTAAATATTGGACCTCTGTCCGGCTGGACATGTCACTTACCGATATAGTACTGATTGGGTCTATATTTCTATTTAATACTTTGCAACTGTAGAATTCCTAGGGACCACTGTTCCTTATAATAGATGAGCACCCAAGGTCCCTGGCTGACTCGGATTGGGTTCCCTTGTTCCTTCTAATATATAAGTTTCAAACTGTAGCTCAAAGATTTGGTAAAAACGGTCTTACTTGTGATGTTTCTCTATTCGATTATCACTGATCTTCAGTGAGGTCTAGATTCAGCTCCTGAAACCCGTGTCCGTGCACCAATGGACCAAATGGTAAATCAAACATGCTTAAAAATAAACGCTATTAAACCCCTCCAGTCGTGACCCCGCACAACCACGACTAGGGAAATCACTGCAGCGTAATAAACAACTCTCTGTGTTCCTTCACCCCACCCCCCGCATTCTGTCCCTTCCATGTTTTAAGATTCCCGCCCCTCTTTTCCCTAGTTTGTGTCACTCTCCCTGGTGCCGCAATTCTCCTGAGTTGCGGCGGCAAGTATGCCTCTCCTGGGGGAGTCCACCACTCCTTGCTCCAGGCCTCTGGAATCTCCCCTCTGGCCTCGGTGTCTCCCTTAGGGTTCTCGTCTTCTTTGGTAGACGTTCCTCTCAGGCTTTCTTCCGCAGTGTCTTCCGGTTCTCTCTAGCTTCCCCCTTTGATTTCAGGTTCGCCCTGTCTTTAGTGGGTGACGTCCTTTTCTCCTGCGTGCTGGGCCCCTGATTGGTTCCTCTGCTGGGTGAATCTGCCTTCTTCCTGTACGGGAGAGTCCGGGAGGAGTGGTTTAACCCTTTGTTCTTCTTTCTTTCTCCAGTTGTGAGACTGTTTCAGTGTTTCCTCGCAGTAGAACAGGATCACAGAAGGTAAGTAATTGTGTTCCGTGGTACCTGTGTCGGACTCTTCCTCACAATGAGCCTAGTCATGAGTTCCCAAGGACAACTACCATGCCCAGATGGGACGGGCAGGGGCGTAGATTCAGCTGGGGTGTTTGGGGTGTGACTCCCTCAAAAGTATTCTTGGTTAAGTAATTGATCTGTGGACCCAAGTAGGGTCTGCGGTGTGTTGGTTTTTCTCATTGTTCTTCTTTGACTAAGAGATTTTAACTTGTTGAAGTTTTAGATTAGGATCGTAAATATTTATAGTGAACAGTTCACCAAAAAAGTAGTAAATCTGCAGACAGAGAAGTACTCCTTCAATGGGTGCAAATTTACTACTTATGGAGTTCCCAAACATCAATAGTAGTAGGCTTGGAAAGCTGCACCAGTCTCAGGTGTCCAGGCATACTACTGGCAATCAAACACTAAAAAGGTGAATGTTTTCAAAAAGTCTAACCAGTGGAAATCACTCAGGATAGTCCAATCCATCGTTCTTCACCCACTGTGCTGCTCTAGACAGAAGCCCACCTAATGCAAATCAGTACTGACCTTGTTCCTCGTGGAAACAGTCCATCCCAAACCTTGGACATTTTACCCCTCCACCCAGGAGCCCTCTGCTTTTTTAGTTGGGAAAACTAAAATTTGTACCCCCTCTCAACAAATCTCACTGACTAAGCTACACCCCGGGCAGTGAGATGCTCACATCTGCATTTGAAAGTCTCTCTGCTCTCTCACCCTGTGGCCTTTTTAACCCTTGATTGCCTACAAGAAGAAAAAGACGTAAAGTCAGGTACAAAACTTTATTTTGCATTTCACAAGTCTGCCAATTGGTATTGTGACTTATAATGAGAGCCACCGGAATTATGAGTTTCAGCTGCTTTTTTTTACGGTAATCATGGATTTTCCTCATTTGCCACATAGTGACAATCAGCTACATAATTTGAGTCTTGCACTAGAATTGACATTTAGTTTCAAGCTCAAATGTTATCAAACAAAAAGTGCTACTTGTAATTCTGAGCCGCTGCAGATCCTGTGAAAAGTTTAACAGGTCAAATTTCAGTTCGGATATCTGTATTAAGGTGTAAAACAGGTATAAATGCGATGCAGCTTTGCCAAGACACCATTAATAGTTGCTAAAATGACACAATAATGAAATACTATTGCTGCAGATTGTGCTGTATAATTTTCCATTCCTAGTTACATAATTTTGTCAACCACTACTGCATAATTGCAGAGGCCCTGTAAATATTATCATCCTCCTTTACTGACTTTCTATGCAACAGCATGTTTCATTGTTGGGTTGTAGTTTTTCTTTTACCACAGCTATTATAGATTCAAAACTCCAGCATGCAAAGTGCTGTTGGCTAAAATACCAGAACTGGCCTAAAGCAGTGGTCTTCAAACTTCTGAATGCTGTGCCCCCATGTGTAAAAAAATAAATAAATAACCGGCCCCCCTCAATTTTTCACAACACTTCTGTTAAATTGGCAATGTTTAAATATGTCTAAACATGTTTAAACATTGCTGTTAAGTTCTGTTCCCCTTTTACACATACTCCCAGTCAGGATATAAATGGCAAAAGATGTTAGTGATGGCCTATTACAAAGTGGCTTACTGCTATTCATTTTTTATCACATAAAACAAAGCATGATGTTTCTCTTGGACAGAGACTGGTGCCCCCCTGGATCACTTAAGGCCCCCACAGGGGGGCCCATCCTCAGTTTCAAGATCTCTGGCCTAAAGTGTTATACATGACATTAAGCCACTTGGTATCTGTATTTTACATTTTTACAAAGTAGTGTAGTTCATTTCAAGAAATGCTTGTTTCACATAAAAAAAGAGTAAATATTTCTCATATTTTGTGAGGGTTCACTCTTCCATTCACATCATGCATTAAACAGTCATTGGCAAGGCAAATTGTTTTGTCTTTTCTGTAGCGGTAAGTTTAATACCGAGCTTCACAAAACAAAAAACGTACAACATGGGCAGCAAAACCCACAGTAGGAGTAAGACAGGTTGCAGAAGCCGGAGGGACAGCACAAAGTTCTCTCACACATAGAGAACAGGTACATTACCCGTGTCTAACACGCAAAAGGAGTGAAAGAATTTAAAGCATTGTTGTGAGCTCTCCGTAAACAGACAAACATACAAGAAGTACAACAGTCCTGATAGAAATAATCAAACTTGTTATAGAATAGTGATACATTAATTTACTCACATAGGATTCTGAATCCTAAAATATCTATTGTGGTATGCTTAGTCAGTTGGTTCCATGTCAAGTCCCAGAAAGCATCCGAGAGTACTACTGGTCACTGGCAGTGAAGTTGCCTAACTATGTGTTTCCTAGTTTGGGTGAGGTTATTCCCTCAAGCAGTTATTTATGTTTTCGCCTTGTTAATCTCAGACCAATATTAAAATTCAGGGGTGCGTGAGCTAAAAGCTTTTTTACTGGTGTCTCCCTAATACAAGAATAAAAACTGGAGTGTTGAACAATGGGTACTGCATTCTCTTTTCCATCACCATATTTCGCCACTCAAATGGTGCACCTGTAGGTTCAGGCGCCTTCTTCAATAATACAGGTTGTGTTATTTCACTTCAAGTATTGTGAAACTACCCATGATTTATAAGGCATGTTATGCAAGTGCATTCAATGTATCTTTGTTTTTTCATAAGATGGGGCAACAGGAGTGGAAACAACCCTTCTTCATAGAACAGGTAGATCTTGGGCACAGTGTAAGCTTCAGTCCTTCAGATGACATGTACAGCTAGAACATCAGCAGTGCCAGCTTTCCCCATTCCAGGGCATGTGCAAATCAGTCAGCTGCAGTGCAAGCTTTGCTTCCTCCCAGAACAGATACAGTATGGCTAGATCAAAATAAATGTCCTTCTCTCATAAAAGACAGCAAGTGCAGTCTTCCATCCCCCCAGAACAAATTATGCAGGGCTGTCAAGTACTAGCTTTCATCACTCACAAAACATGCACAAGTAAAGCATGAGTGACATGTAAGTTACAGACAGATCTCTGGAGTGGGTGCTCAACTCACTGAGATGACGGTATAGGTGTGTGAATATGTGAGTTCTGACACCATTCTCACTTAGGTGATGTTCAGTGTCAGCATACTAAAATTCCTGCTGCTGTCACTGCTTTAACTCCTGGTGTTATATCCTGCAGTCTTGCTGCTGTCACTTTCTTAAGAGCCGTTCACATGTACATTTTCCAATATACCTCAGATCTCAAAACCTACGCCCTTACTATGCAAGTACAAAGACATTTCTGGTGTGCAAGGGACTGGAGGGAGTGACATGTGCCCAGTAGACCCTTTTAAAGCATGGTAAAAAGAAAAAACCCTCTATGATGCTCTTTTGTTCTTCTCTCACCATTGTCCCTTCTGTCTTTAGAATGACTTAAATATGTCTTTCTCTCTAGCTTTCTCTCTATCCATCTTCTATTGCTATCTATTCCCTCCTTTCATTGATGTTTCCTCTTTTATTCTCCTTCCCTCTCATGTGCAGCTCTTTGACTTACATTTCTGTTTCCCCCAGTCTCTTCTCATGTTCTCGTTTCACCTACATTTGTATTTTCACCCTTTCCTCTTAACCTGAGTGCCCTCACATTCTACACTCATTCCTGCCACTCTCACCCTCCTCTATCCCACATTAATGTCTTATACATGCCTCTATCATACTCTTCTCATGTTCCCCACTCTCACACACACTTTTTATTTTTACTTGTCTCTACAACTCCTCTCTGTCTGCACCAACTAGAGCCAGCACAGGGATTTTTTAAATCCCTAGTTTATGGCAGGTTGTTTATGTTACCACCCATTCTAGCAATCGGGACCCATTTACAGCTTTGTTTGGAAATATGACACCCCCTGCTGCTGGAAGCCTAGGCATCAATCTAGTATTCTATTCCCCAGATAGAGACATATTTCTCTTCTCATTGCTACTCTCCTGAATGTTTTATTCGTTCCATGTTTTTTTTAAATGCATCAGCTTCATACTTTCTCTTCTCAGCCCTCCATCTCCCTTTCTCCATCTCACATACCATCCGCTCACACTTTTCATTCGTACACCCATTTCTGTGTATCCTCTGGTACCATACTCTCAATGTATCTCACCTCCTTAGAATCAGCACATACTACTCTTCCTGACAGACATCTCACATTGTATCCCAAACCCTCCTTTCTTACATATTCCTTTCCCATATATTCTAGTGTAATTTTTCACACCCTTCTCTCAAAGGTCCTCCTTTCTGTCCTGCACTCATTACCACCCAGTCACATGGTCAGGATAGGCCTGGCAAGGAACACCACCATATTCGTGCTCATGTTTCTTAAGTTGCCTTCTCTTTTACACACAATGACTTTTGACATACATTTGCATGCAAGACAAAGCAGGATAATATTCTCTGAATCGGCATTGCTTACCTTTACACTTTGTTGGCATACTATCACGACACCTTGAATATTCAGTACTAGGGATAAAGTTCACTGCACAAATGTCATCATTGTTAAAGTCTGGGAGGCAACAAAGCTATCAAACTAGAATAAACAATTGCGGCATGAGAGGGGTTGTGACATGGCAACATGGGTGCTGTTTAATCTATATACAGAACCACTGCCTTGTTTAAGAGAGAGGAGCACTCAGCTGACACTGAGAGGTCACTGCATGCCAGAATTCCAGCTCAGCTGATTCCTGTTTACCAACATGAGGAATGTCCAGCTCTACACCAAGACAGACAGCCTGATGACACTTACCCGCAGGTAATGGGGAGTTAGGCCACCCAGCAGGAATTTGGCAGATTACCCACCCTAGGCAAGACTAGGTTAGGGAGCACTAGGTAGGGGTACATTAAACATAGTACATATATGCCTGCATATATTCACTGCTATTGCACGATGGTGAAATCATGTATCTTTTCCACAGTTCTCATAATGCTAATTACGCTTTTCTGTTTCACTATATGGATTATGACAGCTGTTGGACATGGCCCTTTTTGCAGGGTTACCCCTCAAACTTTTTTCCTTCTTCCTCCAATTCTTTCTGACCTGTTTTTGTTGGTTTTAGGAGTCTGGGCACTTTGCCACTGCTAACCAGTGCTAAAGTGCATATGCTCGCTGTCTAAATTGTATTGTTGATTGGTTAATCCATGATTGGCATATTTGATTTACTGATAAGTCGCTAGTAAAGTGCTCTGTGTGTGCTCAGGGCCTGTTAATCACATGCTACTATTGGGTCTGCAGCACTGATTGTTTCACCCACATGAGTAGCCCTGTGGCCAAGTCTCAGACCTGCCACTGCAGTGTCTGTGAGTGGTTTTAAACTGCTATGTCGACCTGGCAAGTGCCCCCACTTGCCAGGCCCAAAAAATCCCTTTTACTGCATGTAAGGCACCCCTAAGGTAGTCTCAAGGTATCTCCATGGGCAGAGTGCAGTGTATGTATACGGGAGGACATGTACTGGTGTGCTTCACATGTCCTGATAGTGAAATATTGCAAATTGTGTTTTTCACTATTGCAAGGGCTATCTCCCCCATATGTTATCATTGGAGCGGCCTTGTGACCTCTCACAAGTGTAACTTCCAATTGGGAAGAGATAGAGTTTTGGAGTTTGGAGTTCCTGAACTCACAATTTAAAAATACATATTTAGTTTTTAAATTGCGTGTTTGAAAATGCTACTTTTAGAAAGTGGGCATTTTCTTGATTTCCATTCTGTGCTTCTGCCTGACTGTGGAATCCGTGTCTGGTTTAGACTGACAGTTGGGCTGTTTGTGAAATCACTCTAGAGAGTCACACAAAGGGAGCTGAGGTGTGCCCTGAATTTCCTGATAGCCCATCACCAGGCTGATGGGTCTTCCTGAGCAAGGGTGGTGGGAAGAGTTGTCACTGACACCTGAATAGGTCTGTGCCTGTCCTCACACAAAGCTGTCTCCACCCCCCTGTAGTGTACCTAGAGCCAGGCCAGGGAAAGGCAGGGTCCTGTGCACTAATGACTTTCCTTTGAAGTTTGCCTACTTTAAAGGCAGAAACTGGTGTGAGTACTGGAGCTGTGATACCATAACTCCAGAACACTTCTGGACTAAGAAGAGATTCTGCCAAGAAGAAGAGCTAGATGCTGTAGGAGGGAAATTGCCACTCTACATGTTGCTTTGCTGTGCTGGCCTACTGCTTGCTGCAGCTGTCTTGAGCAGTGAAAGGACTGGACTTTGCTTTCTGTATCCTGCTTTCAAGGTTCTTTAAGGGCTTGTATGTGCTTGCCTCATGTTAAGAAGTGTCAGCGCCATCAAAGACTTCATCTACAGCCCCTGAACTCCTCTGCTGGGAATTTTGACCTGCCAGGTGTTGGTAATTTCAGTCCTGGGCCCTTGGAGGTGGCTTTTGCTGCAAAGGACTGAGAAAACCCACGCATTGATCTTCAGCGCCTGTTTTTTCTGATGCAGCACTGCCATGTGGCTAAAAAACTAATGCATCACCGCCGTGCGACAGAAAAATCGATGCAGCCCCTGTTTTGCCCGCGCTGCATCGACCCAGCGTGTCCGCATTTTTGACGCATCGCACCTGTGCACCAAGTTCTTCATCAACGTAGCCCCGCGGCAAGGAACCGAGGCAGCTTGTCCGGAGATGGACCCATCACCTTCCCTGGCAGTAAGCAAACGATACATCACCTCCTGTGCATCAATCATCAACAAAGACAGACAAATCCACCGCGGAGGGGGCATAGCAATCATTCACAAGATCACCATTTCCGTGACAGAAACCGAAGCCCTCAAGTATGACACTTTTGAATGTCTTACCGCCAATATCAAGACGAGGAAAAACAAAACCCTATCTTGTCATCTCCTCTATCACTCGCCAGGCAACAACTCTTCTTTTGGAGAACATCTATCCGATCTGATAACTATCTGCGCACTTCGGGACTCCAGTAACCTAATTCTAGGAGACCTCAACCTCCACTGGAACGAGGAAAACAACCGGCTAATTCACAACCTGAACGAACTCCTACATAACAACAACCTCACACAACATTGCTTAGAGGAAACGCACAACAAAGGATCAATCCTGGATGCCATCATTGCTCACCCTGACGCAGTCGCGATCGACCGCACCATGCCCGTAGACTGGTCTGATCATCACATCATCCTATTCCACATCAATCAATCGATCCTACGCCTACCCCCCAATCAGGAACATCCCCACTGGGCAAGAAATCTAAAACAAATCCCCATGGACGTTTTGGAAGAAAAGATATGCTCTCTCCTCCCCACTGCCTCCGGCGACCTATCCACCACAGATCTCACCTCCCACTACAACTCCACTATGACCAACATCCTGGACCAACTAGCCCCCTTAAAACAAAAAAGAGCCAGGGCCACTCCCTCCAGATCCTGGTTTAACACAGACATAAACGCCGGAAGGAGACAACTCAGAGCAGCTGAAAGACTCTGGCAGAACAATCCGTCCCCAATCCTCCGGGACCAACTTAAAGCAAAATGCAAGAATTACAAAATCCACATCAATCGCGAAAAAACTTCCTTCTTTCGCAATGCCCTTGGAAATGCTACAATCAGACCCAAAGAGCTTTTCACCCTCATCAGGCAACAAACCTCCAAGCCCCCTGTATCCGCAACTGAGGCCTCTGATGCCCTATGCGAGAACTTTGCCAATTTCTTCAATGATAAAATCTCCAAGATTGAGCTCTCCTTGATCTCCAACCTTAACCTCGTCCATAGGAGCCCGGCCTCAAGTGCAGAGGGCAACACAGCCAATCACCCCCCTAATCAGTGGAAATCATTTAATCCCGTATCGGAAAGAGAGATAGTCAAACTGATCTCCACCTCGAAACCCTCCACACACGCCTTGGACCCTATTCCTGCCCAACTGGCCAAGAAGCTAAAATTCTCCCTAGCACCGCCCTGGACCAGGATCATAAACAGCTCCCTGAGCTCTGGAGTCATTCCGGATTGCCTCAAAGTTGGCCAGGTCACTCCTCTACTAAAAAAACCAGGCCTGGACACCAAGGATCTGAACAACTACAGACCCGTCTCCAATCTCCCTCTCCTGGCCAAAATTTTGGAAAAATGCGTCCTCCAACTGACTCAACACATGGACAACATCGACCTCCTGGACCTCCCTACTCATCCTTCTAGACCTATCGGCAGCCTTCGATACGGTGAACCATCAACTACTCACTAAGGTACTCCAAGAAAGGCTAGGGGCTGAAGAGGTGGTCTTACGCTGGTTCGGCTCCTTTCTCCAAAATCGCTCTCAAAGAGTCAAAATCAAAAACTTCTCGTCAGACCTACACCCTGTCAGCAGAGGCGTCCCCAAGGATCAGTCCTCTCCCCACAACTGTTCAATATATACATGGAACCCCTCACCACTATACTCAAGAGATCCAACATTCCCTTCCACCTTTATGCGGACGATACCCAGATTTATCTCGAAACCTCCTCCATCGAAGACATCCAGAGACTCAATGACACTCTTAGAGAAGTCCAACACTGGCTCTCTCTAAACCACCTGAAATTGAATCAAGACAAAACGGAAATCCTCCTCATCTCCAACAAAACGGAGAACCCCCAAGTCGCAGAATGGCTAAAAGCAATTGACGCTCTCAACAACAATCTATCCCGGGCCGACTCAGTCAAATCGCTGGGAATCACCCTGGACCCCAAACTAAGCATGGACAAACACATCCAGAACACCGCAAAGAGCGCTTTCCTTAACCTGAAACTACTTAACAAGATAAAACCCTTCACCCTGACCAACGACCTCAAACAAGCGACTCAATCCCTGGTACTTTCCAGATTAGACTACGGGAATGCTACCCTCACAGGCACAGCTAAATCACACCTAGCTCCCCTCCGTTCAACTCTCAATGCAGCTGCAAGAATGGTCACCAGAGTAAAAAAATATGACCATATCTCGCCCGCACTCAGAGAGTTAAAATGGCTCCCAGTTGAACTGCGAGCTAGTTTCAGAACTGCCTGCCTCACGCACAAAGCCCTCCACACAGGGAAACCCGTCTACCTGGCCTCCAAACTCACGAAGGCCGGTCAGACAAGGAGCCTCAGAAGCTCCAATACTCTACTCCTCATCCCCCCTAAAACCCGCAAACAAAAAACTGCAGCCCGATCCTTCTCTGGAAACGCGCCCAAAGTATGGAACTCCACCCCAGTCCATATCAGGACCATCCCCTCCTTCCTAAAATTCAAGAGTCAACTTAAAGACCTAAACCTCAATCGTACCTCTCCAAATGGATAGATTGCAATAAAAACTCACAAGCGTGCTCACTACGTCACTCCGACACTTCAAATCCAAGACCTCTACCTCATACCTAGCTAGACTCATCCCCACTTTCCTCCTTGATCAGAAGGATTCGTGGCTTGAACTTTGATGCTCACTATTACGTGACTATTGTAACTTTCCCTCTATCGCTATACAACGCGCAAAGTCCTCCACCGCATCCTGAGGCTTCCTGTTCACTTCTGTTATAATTATGTTGTTTTTCTGTTTACAAAGTGTTGTAAAGCGCTCTGATACCTTCGGGTCTGGCTAGCGCTATATAAAACTTCCTAATAAATAAATAAATAAATGTGCACCGCAGCAAGGAATCAGCACATCACCTCTCCTGGCAGTAAGGAATCTACGCATCACCTCCCCTGGCAGTAAGGAATCCACGCATCACCTCCCCTGGGAGTAAGGAATCGATGCATCGCTTTGTTTTTCCGGTGCCTCCTCTCCCCTGCACCTGTTTTCGTCTTTGATTTTGACTCATCCCAGGTACTTTGTGATAAAAGTGACGCATCCATAGTTTTCTATGGACTGAACTATTTTTAACCTTTTAAAAGTGATACGTTTGCTTGTGTATGTTGGATGCTTGTCGTTTTGGTATTGTTTTATTCAGATAATTATTGGTTATTTTTCTAAATTAGTGTGGTATTCTTTTGTAGTGTTTTCACAGTGTCACTCTGTGTGTTTGTACAAATGCTCTACACATTGCCTCTGAGATAAGCCTGACTACCCGTGCCAAGCTGCCAAGGGGGTGAGCAGGGGTTATATTGGGTGTGTAACTCCCTCACCTTGACTAGAAAAAGGGATCCTACTTGGACACGGTGCAAGCCACTGCCAAATGGAGACCCCCATTTCTAACTATAGAAAAGAATAATGAATGAATGAGTAGGTGAAATGATGGGTGGGTGAGTGGTGAAAGGATGGCTGGGTGAAAGGATGAATGATAAGTAGGTAGAAGGATGGGTGGGAAAAAGGACGGATGGATAAGTAGGTGAAAGGTGTCATGGTCCAGCCGTCGCTCCAGGTCTCAAACCACCATCCTCAGCGCTGTATGTGAGATGGTGTGAATGAGATCTATGTGGGGTTAGTGGAGTAGTCTTTTCCACTTCCTGCAGTCCTGTGGGGTTAGCAGCAGAGATTGAACTTCCGGGTTGCAGCATACATAACCCTTGTCCTTCACCCAGACGCTGCTTTGTATTTCACCTGATATCCTGTGTGCGGCTCTCCTGTTCTGCTACAGGTGGAGTTACTGAAGCTGCATTTCCACGGATTCCTTGCCTGGAGTTCTTCCGTCAGCTGTTCAACGTGAGCAGTGAGTAAAACGCCTCAATTCACTGCCGCTTGTATTTTTAGAAACTTGCCTGGAGTGCCTTCTCTTTGCCTGGGAGTGCTTTGTTAGGTAATTAGCACCTTGCACTGGAGCGCTTTGTTAGGTAATGAGCACTATGTGCAGTGTCGCTTTGTTGGGTGATTGGCATCACGTGCTAGTGCGCTTGTTAGGTAATTAGAACTACAGAACTACTTGGTGTACTCTGCTGTTACCTTGATGGCAAGCAATGGAGCACTTGTGAGTGTTTGGCAAATGTGCTGGAGTGCTTTCCTTTTGTTCTTTCTACATGCGCCAAAACGCTTTTTTATTTGTCTAGAGTCAAGTGCTGACTTGGTTACAAGTGCTGGAGCACCTGTGAGTTAGTGGCTATACGTGCTGGAGCTCTTTCCGTTATTTTGTCTGCGTGCATTGAAGCGCTTTAATCAGTCTTTAATCAAGCATTATAGTGCTTTCCTTATCTGCTTATTTCGTGCTGGAGCACATTTATTTATATTTGGCTTTAAGCGCTGGAGCGCTTCTCTTATGAACATGGTAAAGATAGGCTAGAGCATTTTCATTTCACATATCCAGTTCAAGCTTGGAGCACTTAATTTGGTTCATGAGTAGATGTGCATGGAACACATAACTTTGCTTTATATACTCAGTGACACCATAACTGAGTATTTCTTAGTGGAGATCCTGATTATGATCTGCTTATACAATTTCAAGGTGAATATATATTATAGCATCTATTCTTATTATGTGGAAGGGTGAGCATGCGTGTATGTACAGAAGAAAGATGTGTGCTTAGATTACAACATTGGCTTGTCATTTTTAGGATATATTCCCTTCACTCCTGTCTGCACTTTCCTTTACTCCTGCCTGCGTTTTCCATCTCAACATACAGATCACTCTTCCTGAGGTAGATATAGAGACCAAGGGTGGTAGGGACAAGCACACATGTCACATCTTCATGATCCTGACCCTTTTCTTACTTTTTACGTGGAATCGCAGAGCATTCAGATTTCAGCTATCCAGAACCTCCTCTCCTGGGCCTCAGCCTTTTCCCTTGTTTTCAGATACACACATAAATAGGTGGAAGGAGAGGGATGGTGGAGTTGGTTCATATTTTCTCTGCAGGATCACTTTCCGGCCTTAAGGAAAGGCTCATAGAGCATTGAAGAAATGCAAAGCCCAAATTGTATATCCTGCCCAGACGATATGAGTAACCCAGAAATTACCCTGCAGGATATTGGCACTATTTCGGCGTGTATCCAGGTCAAGAATCAGAATATAAGACAGGACGTGACAGCCTTACAAACTCAGGGGCCGATTCACAGAACTAATCTGAGACAAAATCCTAAACTTACTACTTTTGGTATTCACAGAAGGCATTTAGTAGTAGTAAAGTTAGGATTCCTAACTTTACTACTACTAAACTGAGACAAAATCCTAACTTTACGACTTTCGGTATTCACAAAAGGGATTTAGTAGTAGTAAAGTTAGGATTCCTAACTTTACTACTACTAAATGCCTTTTGTGAATACCGAAAGTCATAAAGTTAGGATTTTGTCTCAGTTTAGTAGTAGTAAAGTTAGGAATCCTAACTTTACTACTACTAAATGCCTTTTGTGAATACCGAAAGTCATAAAGTTAGGATTTTGTCTCAGTTTAGTAGTAGTAAAGTTAGGAATCCTAACTTTACAACTACTAAATGCCTCTGTGAATACCAAAAGTAGTAAGTTTAGGATTTTGTCTCAGATTACTTTTGTGAATCGGGTCCTCAGTTGTTAGCTAGACCTCCTGGTGCTTGGGGTTCTGATCCTGCTGTCAAACCTAGGAACAAATACGTGTTAAAAGCACCTTTATTCCACCCGAGTAGCATTGATTCTTCATTTACAGAAACAGCACCCCCAGTTGCTGGTGCCACTACCCAGATACAGGTGATTACACCTCATCCCATTCCTTTAGTGGCTCCCGAATATTTCTTTGGGGATAGTAGCAAGTTCAGTGTTTTCCTCAACCAATATCATCTACACCTTATGGCACATGTTGTGGCTTTTCCTGAAGAATCATCCAAGATAGCATTTGTCCTTTCTTATCTGGGTGGTGACGCAACCCAATGGTCTATTTCATTAGTGGAAAATGACGACACTATCTTGTACAATTTCATCGCATTTAAGGATACCCTGTGATGAATGTTTGCCCGTCACACATTCCTGCAAGCTGCAGACATTGAACTACTTAGTCTCAAACAAGTAACACTGACCTGCTACATTATGCGACCACATTCTATCAATTGGTGATTGACTCAGGTTAGCTGGAATCTAAGAAGATTTCAGTGTTTTACCGCAGCCTTCTCGATGAGCTGAAGGACTTGATAGCACAGATAGCAGACCCCCCAGATGAAATGGGGGCCTTCATACACCTAGTGTTAAAACTAAATTATAGACTACTGGATTGCAAATCTGAAAAGGGAAGGGATGGTGATCATTGATGCTTCACAGTCAGAGAGAGACCTAAGACAAACACCTGCAAAACATCAGACACGAACGTATGCAGATAGGGAGAATTTGAGGTACTTTATCTAAGGATGAGAAAGAAAAAAGAAGAAAACAAAACCTATGTTTATTAAACTTGGGCGGCGTACTCCGCTCCACCAGCAGAGTTTTTGGAGTTTTACCAACTTCGCACTCTGTTGGGGAGGCGGAGTTGAGGCAAAACTCTGACTCCATGGTGGAGCGGAGTACTCCCCTTAGCCCCTGCGCCACAGCCCCCCAAAAAAACCCACTTACCTGCTCTCTGGGGTCTACGGGCCGCCCTCCTCCTCGCCGTGGTGTCTCTCCTCTGCCGTCCTCGCTGCAAACCCCTACGGTTTACGTCTTGTTTGGACTGCGTATGCACAGTCCATGCAAGACGTAAAACGTAGGGGTTTGCGACCGGCAACGAGGAGGAGGACGGCGGCAAGGAGGAGACATCACGGCGAGGAGGAGGGCGGCCCGCAGTCGCCAGAGAGCAGGCAAGTGTTTTTTTTGTCTTTTTTTGTAATTGTTGGTGGGACTGGGGCAGAGCGGAGTTCCACAGACTTTTTTTAAACTCTGTGGGACTCCTCGGAGTGCCACTCCGCCCACACTTAGTGTTTATACTGTGGCCAGAATGGGCACTATGTTGAAGAGTGTCTGGTTAAACCCACCAAACCTAGTCAAAACAGACCATATGCTCTTCCGGTAGTACATATGGATACATCGGGAAATGAGCTGGCTCGTTAGACGCTGAGGTCAGCCTGCTGGGTTTATCATCTAAACAGACCTTGAGAATAGCACCTTGTATTTTTCACCAGCATCTTAGCATGGCCGTTACATTAGTTTCCATGAACGGTCAGTCATGGCATAATAATGCACTCATAGATTTCGGGTCTACAGGAAATTTCATAGACACACAGTACCTCATAGCACCAGGTATAACTACTGTGGCTAAAGTTAAACCCAAAACAATAAAGGCAGTAGATGGTACAGACCTGAACTACAGTCCCATCCACTATCAGACAGAAAGTATGGAAATGTCATGTAACAATGGCCATCACAAATGCATAAACGTTCAATTCCATTGATGCCCTACAGTTCAAGCTCATACTGGGTATTCCTTGGTTTGCTAGCCACAATCCATGCATTGACTGAGTATCCAGAGTCATCACTTTGGATTTGGAACACTGCATGTCTTCATGCTATGTGAATCAGAACACGCCCATGCTTTTCCGGTGGCAGCCACTGGTGCCGTCACCCGGGGGTGATACATGAAGTATATGTCAATCTATCAGCAGTGCTCAATAAACAAGGGGCAAATACACTACCTCCCTATCACAGTTTGGACTGCCATATCGGCCTGATTTCTGGATCAAAGTTGCCTTGCAGCTGCATCTACTCTCTTACACAAAAAAAGAACAACCATTTGCATTCCTACCTTGATGAATACCTTGAGAATGGTTTCATACACCATTCCAAATCTCCGGTTTCTTCCCCCTTCTTTTTCGTAGTAAAACAAGAAGGCGACCTGAGAATATGTATAGATTATTGTGCTGTGAATGACATAACGGCCAAGAATCGCTACCCGTTACCCTTGTGTTAGAAATGATGGTCTCTAGTTGGCAGAGGTATGCATCCTGTCCAAGTAGAGACCCTTTCTTCTAGTCAGGATAAGAGAGTTACACACCTAGATAACTCCCTGCTCACCCCCTTGGTAGCTTGGCATGAGTAGATAGGCTTATCTCAGAGGCAATGTCTAAAGTATTTGCATAAAACACACACAGTAACAGTGAAAACACCACAAATGGACATCACACCAGTTTAGAAAATAAGTATCTTTATCTAAACCAAACAAGACCAAAATGACAAAACTCCAGCATACACAACTCAAAATATGACTTTTAAAAGGTTGCAAGCATCTCTGTCCACAGAAATCTATAGATGGGAGATTTTTATACAAAGTACCTCAAATAAGTCAAAATCCACAAGGCAAAACAGCCACAGAGGAGGGAAGCATCGAATAACACAGTGATGCGTCAGTTCCTGAGTCCTTAGGAAGGTGATGCAACAGTTCTGCTGCACTCAGGAGAAATGATGCATCGAACCCGGACTGTAGGGGGAAGTGATGCATCGATTTCCCAGGGGATTCTGGTCTGCGGGGGTTGTGTCGGAAAAACTTGCTGCAGTGTTGTGTAGTTCCCACTAATCCGTAGGATCTGTGCATTTGGTAGAAAACATAAACTTTGGGTGAGGTGCCTAGACTGATTCCGAGCACCCCTGCAGGATATGTTGTCCTAGAGACCAGCTAGCTCACAATGCCACCATAAGCCCCCCTAACCCTACCAGGGAGCGAATGGTTTGTGGCAACCACTGAAAATGACAACCCTGACCACTCAGGGATTGTGGTAACAGATCAGGACCTTTCGATCAGTCACTCGTGCTCTTCGGTTCTCAGAGAAATGTACAGAGAATACACAGTGGGACGTATTCAATATATTTATTGAACCAACGTTATTCTTGTATAAAATACATGTGCTGCGATAATCGGTAGACAGAAGACAAAGACCAAAAGCATAAAAAGTAGATACAGTTCTACCATGGTGCTAAAACAGTGTAAATATGCAGTCATATGATACAAGGCAGTAATCAGGGATACTTCTACTATGCAAAACCTACTCTGCGTGTACCAAGTGTGTGTGTAGGTGTGAAGCTAAGAATCCCCCCAAGGGACGATCCAACCCCATTGCCTGGTGGGAAAGAATGTAGGAGCCCGTCTCAGTCACAAACTGGACACCCCTCACAGAGATGTCAGACTGCTGCGTGGTGAGGTCTCAACATGCAGGGACCCTCGGTGTCAGCTGAAGTGCCTCCTCTGCTAAACTTTGGGGATGCATCCTTGTGATGTGTGTATAGATTACAGAACAACAATGAGGACGGGCCCTGAAAGGAAATATAATATAACTGCATAAACAGGCAATTATACAGGGAAAACCCATTAGAAGAACCCTCACCCACCAACTAGGTTAGTGGGTGAGGGTTCTTCTAAAAACCTAATGGGTTTTCCCTGTACAAATGCCTGTTGATGCAGTTATATTATATTTCCTTTCAAGGCCCATCCTCATTGTTGTTCTGTATCTAACCTAGGGGAAAAGGACGTGCTCTATTTTCTTTGCTCTTCTTTTGTTGATACTACTGTACGTATAGATTAGCAATGTTATGGATATGTAGATAGCCCTGTCGCCCCGTGGAAGAAGATAGACGAAATTTGTAAATTGTGCATAAAAAGGCCTTGTACATGGTGTTCGGGGCATTGTGATAATGTTATGCAAAGCTAGATGCGTAAACTATAGTAGTTTCAGAGAAACTAAGCCAACATTGTCACATACGCGAATATGTGCAAAATATCATAGCAGAAATGTTATTGTGCAAAATTAGAACAATGTAAGAAAATGTGCAGCTTTGTTACATGAGCCTAACCCGGGCACATAACAGGATGGCTGCCCCACACAATCGTTTTATTGACAAGACTGCCAAATTTCAATCTGTTGCTTGCATTAAATGGGAGATAATGTACCTAACATTGTGCTTCGATTAGAACAGTTAGCCATTGCAACAATGAGAGATCTGATTATCGAGTGACTGTGAGTGATGATTGATGTAGTGGCTGACAGTGAGGGAGGATGTGTTGAACTGTAATACGGGAACTTTCTTGAGATGATTATTAATTTGCAATGTTTGAGGCCTGAGTGATGGGCGATCATTTTTTTTCCCAGGAGGTGATTGGCCCTTTCACACTTTGCCAGATTTAATTGCAGGGTCCTCTCATTTTTCTGGTTCTTTAGCGACCAGAACAATCACTTTAGTTAACAAACAAAAACCTTTGCAAAATACTGCAATTCTGTTTCTCTACTTGTTCTTCAACAGCTGTGCACCACACGTCTATCTTGCTCAGGTCATGATGACTGGTTTGGGACGGAGTTACTCGGAGTCAGGAGAAGGATGGAAGAACTCAGGGTGAGAGCTGCAGGACTACCTCATCAAACAGCTAGAAGCAAGAAGCTATCAACTTCAGTTCAAAGGTAAACCAAGAGTCTGAGGCCTAGTACTCAGCTATGTGGAATGAAGAGAGAGGTGCGTTTCTGAAATGCTGCTCTGTGTATGTATTGGACTTGTGGCAAAAGTAAAACTCTGAGTCCCCCTATTGTTATTTTTGCTCTGCCTCCGAGTCTTCTTGATACACTCCTCATGAAGCTTACCTTTCTTCTGTCCTTCTCCTTGACTCTAAAATGCAGTTTCTCTTTTACAATCCGCAGTCCTTCTTCTAGTCTCCTGCATGAATGAAAGGCGAAAGCTGAGATCAACACTCCTGCTTACCTACCGGATTAGTCCAGACAGTTACCCACGAGTGGACATTCCAGAGGAGAAGGCAGATGCACCTCCTAATTTTGTAATACAGTATCATTTTTATTTTAACAATCATATTTGGAGAACTGAGTGGGTGGGTTCCCTCCCCAACCTAGAAGACAGAACATTTAGATATCTGATAACTTTGGTCTCACGGGCAGAAGGACTGTTTGCAATGCATTTATTTTGTTGTGTCATCATGTAGTACTCTGGTGTCAATTCTTTGTAAAGCTTTGATAAAATATCACACACTAACTCAGTCTTTTTATTTCCATTTAGTTGCCTAAGATGGATAATCAATCATTCAGATTAATCCTGCAATTGGAGTTCACCTGGGTGGAACTGGAAGTGGGACCTCACTTGTGAAGCTGTGATGCCTTCCCTGTTATTGCTTCATTTATATTAAGGTAAGACAGCTAGTATGGAGTGAAGTGAACTAGTTAACTTAGTAAGTAACTAAGTGCTACTATTGATAAACTAGGTTGTTGTAGACAATATAGGTCACAGCAGCATTCCCCCTAATGGTCAAGATAGGTAGAGAAGTATAACTCTATAACCAAGCGTTACACTCTCCCTTACAAGCACATAAACAGGCTGCATAAAAGCTGAAGGCAGCAGTACAAAGTAAAAGTAAAACAAACTACTTCAGGCATAAATTTAGATGAAATAAAATAGTTTCCCCTTTTATTTTTCTACAAAGGAACCCACCCTCTCCACTCACACAACATCCCCACCCCTCTCCCCAAACAAAACTGACCCAAGCTCCAATATCTCAAAATTCAAAATGTCCAAAGAAAGTCAAACCCGGTCCCATCTCCCTTACCACCCTCTCCACCCTGCCCCAACAAACAAGTCCCTTTCACCAAAACAATTTATTTTAAAAAGGGCTAGAAGAGGGCCTTGTGGATGTCGGTCTAGAGCTAGTCTGCTTTGCTCCATTGTGGTGAGCCAGCTCTTGATGGAGTCCAGCCGCTGAAGGATGCAGCCAAGCAATGGCCTGGTATTGTCAGTGTGGGAGGGACTGCCAGCAGTTGATGGAAACTGGTGGCAGTGCCGGCGATGGGATAGCCGGCAGAGTGGAGGCTAAGGGGGACCAGCTTCACTGGGACCTGGCTGAGAGGCATTTATTTCCTCCTCCTCCTCTTTCAGGACCACCAGCCGACGGTACTCTTGCTGGATATGCTCCAGCCTCTGCTGCCGCAGATAGGCCGCTATCTCCTGCCTGGTGGGTGGTCCGGCTGGACCAGCAGGAGCAGCTATATTGAGAAAAACAAAACAGACAAATTGTAAATAATGCTCTGTGCAAACAATAGTTGTAATGGGTGGCACAGTAGCAGTACATTGCTGGTCCCCTAGGGCCATTGGAATTTGGTGCGATTATGATTAGGAGTCTCAAGGCCAATCTTATGTTTTACCCACACATGCCTTGCATAAAGCACTGACTGTGTGGCAGAAAAGTATTTAAAGGCAGAATAACATGTATGTGCACGGGGCACTGCTGGGCCATCGTTGGGGGCAACAACTAACAGGCAACAACACCCTGGTGGGATTTTAGTCCCAGGGTGCACCAACAGTCATCCTTTGTTCTCCTGCTGGGCTGCCACTCACCCTGGTGGAACCACAAGTCCCAGGGTGCAACACGTGCTCCTAACGCCGCCACAGCTCAGGGGGAGGCGCTTCCACCGCGCTCAAAAGCGCTGCCCCACCTACCGCGGATCAGGACGCTGTATGTGCACGGGGCACTGCTGGGCCATCGTTGGGGGCAACAACTAACAGGCAACAACACCCTGGTGGGATTTTAGTCCCAGGGTGCACCACCAGTTATCCTTTGTTCTCCTGCTGGGCTGCCACTCACCCTGGTGGGACCACAAGTCCCAGGGTGCAACGTGAGCTCCTACTGCCGCCACAGCTGAGGGGGAGGCACTTTCACCACGCTCAAAAGTGCTGCCTCACCCACCGCGGCACAAGACGCTGTATGTGCACGGGGCACTATCGGGCCGTCGTTGGGGGCAACAACTAACAGGCAACAACACCCTGGTGGGATTTTAGTCCCAGGGTGCACCACCAGTTATCCTTTGTTCTCCTGCTGGGCTGCCAATCACCCTGGTGGGACCACAAGTCCCAGGGTGTAACGCGAGCTCCTACCGCCGACAAAGCAGAGGGGGAGGCACTTCCACCGCGCTCAAAAGTGCTGCCTCACCCACCGCGGCGCAGGACGCGCCCGGGCCAAGGGCGGGCCCATCCTTGCCCGTCATTGCCAGGAAGAGGCAGGGCAGGGCCACCCCCCCTGGTGCCGTGTTTTTTTCAATTCTGTCCTGTGGGTAAGATTCTTTGGGTCTAACCATTGCTTTCTCAGACTTGTAAACTTTCAAAAGTACCTTTTGCATTGAACTAGCTGCTATCAACCAACCCATTCACAGCAGGGACTGCAGTGGCCTACTGAGTTGAGCTGGCAAGGGAACCAGGAAAGTTCACACTCTTGATCCACCCGAACATTTGTGAAAACCATTTATGTAGTGTACCGGACTAGGAAGTCCTTGAGATATCTTGTATCTTGATTATTGGCCAACCAAATCTTTATCAGTTCCCTTGTCCTCGCCAATTGTGCTCTTTGATCGTATGATGGCCTCCCGCTCTTGTTCCCATAGCTCTTACCTGTCTTAACCCCACCTAGGTGCTATATTGTTGATCGTAGTGGGAAATTTGTACCCCAGTTCTGCCAGGGTGTTAAAATTGGGAAAGCGCACATGCATAGCCAAACAACCACTACGTCCCCAAGTGACTATTTCCTCCCCAAAGCCACCAACCTCGATTGACAAGATGCTTCAGAGGGCTATAGGGGTGGTAACTACCGAAATAGAGCTGACCGAGAGGCGTTTGTCACTAACCCCAGACATCTTTTGTCCGGTGTCTGAGGCATCCACCTCCCAAGCTGCCACCCCTGTGTCTATACCCAGGACAATAGAGTCCCTCCCACCCCCATGCCAAGAAGTTCCACCGAAGCCAGTAACTCGCAAAGGTGGAACCGTCACTAGTAATCCAAAGAATGGGAAGCGTAAAATAGCAAATGGGACAGGAGCCAAAAGAAAGAAAAACATTGAGCCAACACCGAGTGTCGATGAGCTAGCTAACCCAGAGAGAATAGCAGGATACCTTACCAATCCTCGAGCAGATGCTGATTGTCCATCTTGGGTGTGGAACTTGTTAGCGGACCTACAGAGCCAACTGAGAGCCATTGTGAAGGAAGAACTTGCTCAGCTACTAGATCGCATAGACAAAGGGGCATTAACAGGGCACAATAGGCACACAAACACTAGTGTCAATAATACCCAAGTTCCAGGGAGGGGAAAAGAATGTAGCTGCCAGACAGATAGTGCAGGTCCAACTTCCCCAGACAAGCACGGTGCCCCGAGGGATGTAGCCCCTAATACGCTACTGGGTTCCAGCAGGGTAGATGGCCATAGTAATCAGACACCTAAGCCCATCTCGACCCCTTTAGAAAGACCAGGAAACCAGCAGGCCCAAGTCCTCAGGATTGTCACCGGCCCCAGGAGTTCTAACAATGAGAATGGGAATAACAACCCAGCATCCCACAAGAGGGGTTCAAACAAAAACAGCCCCACCCAAAAAGGGTCCAGGGAAAGTAGAGAAGGGGTGGATCCCAAGGAGGGCATAGTGAGAAGGCCTGAAGTTGTGATTCTCCCCACTATAAATCTACCCCCAGCCTCACTTCCGTATGTCATTATATTGACAGGAGTACCAGAAATTAATAATGGCCAGAGGGAAATGCAACTGGACCTCAGGAACAAATGCCTTTTCTGGCTGGCCAGGTACAGGCAGTTCCCTTATGACAGGGCAGGGGAGATCCTAATGGTACGCAGAAATGGCTGGGTGGGCAAGAGACAAAAAACAACACAAGGGGACTGTGTAGTAATTAACTTTAGTAACCCCCTGTCCGTCCACACCCTAGCAAGTGATGGAGCAGTAAAAATAAAAAAATTTAACCCCTAACAAATTATATAATTAATTAATTAAAAATGTTCGTTTAAATGTATTAATCAACATTGTATATGTGGGAATGGTAATATGCTAATGTACGTGCTAAATAATCTAATAATGAATGTCCGTGTGTCTAATCATAACGTAAGAATAAAAAGCGTACTAAATAAAATAAATGCATGTTTGTGCTTCATAGAAATAAAATGTGTCGTTGCAAAAACAATAGTGGTGGTAAGTAAGGAGCAGCTTAAATGTCGCTTTTTGCTAGGTAACAACTAATTGGGGTACGTAGACGGGAGGGAAACGAAAGGGATATTTTTCTCTATTTTAATTATGTTTTATTTGCCTCAAATTAGTGCTTCTAAAGTAGAACCGAGTGGCGAGATAAAATGGCCGCCAGTGGGAAGATGTGCGCAGGCGCAAGGGGACACGTGGTACGGGATGAGATTGAAGAAATCTGGAGCCGCGTGATGTCTCTGAGAGGCTAGGATGCAAGAAATGGTCAAGGCTGGTGTGACCTAATTGAACTGATAGTGTGCCGTAATGATCAGGAGAGAGTCCGTGGGAAAGGAGCCCAAGAGAAAGGACAATGACTGCGGAGTTCTTGAATGTGTCAAAAGAAGATACAAATGAACTGATCGAATCGGATGGAAATGTTTAAGCGTATGGGAAAGGAAATGATCCAAGGACCCTTGAATCCAAGAGAACTTGATTAAAGAATGAATAAGATGACATGCATGGACCAATGAAAGAAAAGCGTGATATTAATGTTGCAACAGTTAGTTAGCAAAGTTAGAATTGGGGTATAAGAGGGCCTACTCTTAGTGGGAGGGGGTCAGTCGCGGTTGCAGTCACAGAGAGTTGCAGTTCGAGAGTCGTGGTTGCAGTAGAGGAGACGGGTTGCAGGTAGCTGATGCTGACGAGCTGAAGTTGCTGTTGCGGTCTTAACTTTACAGTTGAGTATGAGATTCAGGCTATTTCTAATCCCAAAAGTTAGGTTAGAAATCATTAGGCTAAATTAGGAAGCTAGGCAGGTAACTAAGGTTTTTGGCTTCATGACAAAATTTCCTTTCTGCAATAAATTGATTATGCTTAATAAAATTGTGAATTTAAAATGAATAATTGAATAAAGTATTAAATCTTTTCATGTTTTTAAAATTATATAAAATTTAAGATTCTTTAAAAACCAAAATGACTCAGTGGTTATTTTCCTAATTGATTGTGACCTGAGTAATTGGTTGATTGTGATTCAGCTGGTCTTAATCACTATGAACTAATTTCTTAAATGAATGATTCATCGACAAAACAATGAGCAGGAATATTTTAAGAAATAATTAAAAGAAAGTGACAAATTAAGGTAAATAGATATCCTTGCTCTTCCAGCGGTACACAAAATGGTGTTCTCCATTTAGTTCTCATGCTTCTCCTAGGAGTACGGAATTTCATAAAGGTGTAAAAGGAAATCCAGGAGTGTATGTGTGTGTGTTTAGGCGATGTTTATGGGCCCCATCGTCATGTGGATATGAGAAATATAGTTTGCCCCTGGATGACCTATAAGTAGCCTGGGAGGAGGATAGTTTTTATTGTACACGCTGCATCAGATTTCTTGGTAGCAGAGTTATGGTTTTCTATAGATTAGTTTAGTGATTATTGTTTATTGATTATTGATTATTTGATGACTAACACTATATGTTGAGTCGCGTTATGTTATATGTAAGTTTTCACGCTTCTGGGATGTAGGAAGTGGAACACGTGTGGCAAGAGAAGTCACATGGAATTTGGTACATGGTCTGAATTCATTTTGGTTATAACACAGGTTGTGTTATGTTAGGGTTTTCGGTGTGAAAAGTGTGTAAATGAAATAGCAAATCACGTTTGCTTGTGAAACTTTGGCCTTAATTCTCAGGAGCCTAGTCTCCACATGTGTCTTATCCCCAGAGAAACGAGTAAATTGTTTGTTTGAAAGAAGGGTAAGGTAGAGGGAAGTGCTACTTTATCGGCGAAAGTAAATAATTCTGTGGTAGGGTAGAGGTAAGCGCTGCCTACTGGAAAAACAGGATTCTTGTATAAAAGGACAAAGCTGTCACTTTGTTTAGCGAATCAGACTATGGAATTGTTTATTTGTTGTAACTAACGAAGAAAACTGTAAAAAAGAAAAATTGCCGATAAATTTTGTAAAGGAGGGGTAAAGAGTAGAAGTGACGTGAAAAAGTGCCGCGCTAGGATTGGTTAGTGCACTAGTCACGTGAATACAGAGCAGGAGTGACGTAGAAAAGTGCCGCGCTAGGATTGGTTGGTTCGCGGACGGTGGAAATTGTTCTGATTGGTACGTTAGTGTGAATCGCGCTGTAATTGGACGAAGTTCCGTACACAGAAACAGCGTTAGAGTAAAGAGAAAACAAATAGAAAACATGCCATATTACGAGTATGAAAGGGAGAGAACGTCATGGACAACGAAATTAAAGAATTTCTTTAAGAAAGACAAAAAGGTTGTGACCAGAGAGGGACAAGTAATTCCTCCGCCGAAATCAGCAGCTTCACATATGATGCTGAAATATGGATATCATACGTGCATATGTTTGGATAATTGGGTAAAATATACAAAGAATGATGGAGCATTGGCTTTTCCTGAAAATGGTTCTTTTAATGTAGCGATTTTACGGAATTTAAAAGAAAAGATGCTTAAATTGGAACCTAGACCTAGACCGACACAGTTTGAGGCTTTAACAGAATGGGAAGATGAGATGTACGAGAAAGAAAGATTCAGAGGTATGAAAGGTTATGAGTTCGTGCCCGGAAGAATGTGGGGAATGAATCATGAGGACAGAATAAAACGATGGAGATGTGCTAACATGACAGGAGGTTTGTTTCCAGCTTTTACAGTTGAGGAAGGGACTAAGAAAAAACGGACTGAGAAAAAGAAACATTTAGAGAGAGAAAAGTATATGCATGAGAGCGAAACGGATGACGAGTTGCTGGAAGACATATTAAATAAAAATCCACCTCCGTATCAGCAGAATTCTACAGTGGTGACACCAAATGCGCCACCAATAGAAGCTATGCGAAATGAAAGCCCAGAAAAAAGACAAGAAATAAATAGGTCACAAGAACAAATAAGAACTTCCCAAATTGAGGGAATAGAAAATGATAGTGCAAGAGAATTGGCAAGGACAACAAAAGAACTAACTGAGAAAATTAGAGAATTAACAAAGAATATGGAAGCAGTTACCGTACCCGTAACAATAGGTCCAGTAATACCAGTTTTCGAGAATCAGAAAATTGATGAACGATCTTTGGTGATTCCCTTGAGTTCGCAATTCCAAAGAGAAAAGGAAAGAATAGAAACAAGTCCAGGTACGAGCAATTTGACTAGTGTTTACAGACCAAGTCCACCTGAAAATTTGACAGTAAATGAGTGTAGCGGTAGGAAAATGCCTATGGTAACTGAATCTGCAACAGTGACACCTGAAAAGAGTGGAAATTGGACAGAAATAAATAGTACTCCTATAGGTCCGACTCCTGATGAATTAAATGAGTGGATAAAAGCTTTTAAAATAAAAGAAACGGAAGAAAAACCATTAGATGTGATCAGATTGAAGATTGACATGGAAGAATTAATTCTAGGAACGATTGGTACAGAAAAGATAAAGAATTATCAGGATGATGAAATAATGTTTCTGTGCAAAAGTATAACATGGAGGGCAAAGAATTTACATGACAAACTAGAAGAAGTGGCCGGTGAGATTGGAATAGATTTTGCAAAAGTAAAAACGTTGCAGAAACCATACAGAGTAGATTTTTGTGAAAAAGATATTGAAAATTTGAATACAGCAGGAAGGCTGACACAGATAAAAGAGTTCATTGTTTTGTTGAGAAAATGGGGTGATGTGGACAGATGGAAGGTTAGATGGACAAAGAAGAATGAGAAAAGTGTAGACAAAGGTTCATTGGCTTTTATGATAACAGAAAAGGAACATGTTGTTAAAGAGTACCCTATGAGAGAAACTCCAGGTGGTAGTTATGTGCATGTTCCCTGGACTAGGCAGGACATCCTGTCATTTACAAATGACTTTCCAAAGTTAAGAGAAAAGCCAGTTGAGTGGTACCGACAGGTAGAAAGGTTTGTAAAGGTCTCGAAAGTGTTGTGGATAGATTTGGATGGATTGTTTGACATAGTAGTACCAACGGATCTGTGGTCAGAATGTAAGATTACAGTTGACTGGCCAACTACAGAATATCCAAGAGATCCTAAGACAGGAGCTCCAGGACCAGATGTGATGAAGAAATATGATAAGGTGATTACCTTTTTGAAAAATAAGATTCCTCCAAAAGAGACAGATTGGGTTAAGATTGATAGAACTACACAGGAAAGCAAGGAGAGTGTACATGCATATTATGAGCGATTGTTGTTGGTTTTCAAACAGTATAGTGGTTATGAGGAATTAAGTGAGAAGGATATGAGTCATTTTGTATACCGATTTGTATTTGGCTTGAAACAAGAAATAAGTGATATGATTAAGCAACATATGATAAACTGGCAGAATGCAAGTGTAGATGAGGTGCTGAGGTATGCTAAGTATTGTAGTGATGAAATAGAGAGTAAACAGCGTAAGTTGAAAGAAAAAGCAATGTGGGCACAAGTGAAAGTGGCAGAAAAACAAGAAGCTCAATTGGATAATAATAATGGAAACGAATCAGGGCAAAATAAGATGCGACCAAATATAGGTAAAGGAAAAGGACAAGTGAGTCTAGAAGAGGCAAAGAAGAAATGGCCATGTCATAATTGCGGAAAATTGGGGCATTGGAGAAATGAGTGTAAGTTCCCACCTAAACCTAATCCGGAACATCAATCATTAACTCCACAGGTGCAGAATGAGGTAGTTGTTCAACAAAGTCAGGTGCCACAACCACCACTTCCCAACACTGTTAACCAGCAAAGATACAGTACAGAAACAGGATTCTACGGAGGAGAGCAGGTAACACAGTTGCCGAGAGCAGCTAACATTTCCCAGTATTGGTTGCATCAGAGTGAGGATGACCCGGATGAAAGTTTCTGACGGTGCGCAAGAGAGGGGAAAGAGTGCGTGCTTGGCGCAACTCTAGAGGTAGATCAGTCTGGTCCCTTTGTGGATGGAGAAGTGAATGGAGCAAACGTAACATTCCTTGTCGATACTGGAGCTACCCGTTCTACTGTTAGGTCAGTGGAAATTCCGAACCTTCCTCTCTCAGGTGAATGCATCCAAGTGGTAGGAGTTGCCAATCAGCAGATTAAAACCCCACTTACTGAATTGGTAGAAGTAAAAATTGGTTCTTTTAGGAAAATGCATAAATTTGTAGTGTGCGATTGTAGTCCTGTAAATCTTCTAGGTCGTGACCTCTTGTGTAAAATGAATTGCACAATTTATTGTACACCAGATGGAATTGGTTTTCAGACTTCAGACGAAGATGCTTTGTATAAAGTAACTTTGATGAATCAGGAACCTGAAATAAATGGATTGTTTCCTGCATTTGATGCAGAAAAACTTCCAGAAGAATTAAAAAGTGCAGTGAAAGAAAGTGTGTGGGATTTTACAGGAGAAGACATTGGATTAATGAGAGAAGTTGATCCGGTAAAAGTGACAGTGAAAGAAGGGATAAGTTATCCAAACACGCCACAGTACAAATTAACTCCAGAAATAATTGAAGGAATAACTCCTGTGATAAATAAGATGATTGAACAGGGAATTCTGAAAGAAATCATGAGCAGTCCATGTAATTCACCTATTATGGGACTGAAAAAGCCAAATGGAACATACAGAATAGTACAGGATTTGAGAAAGATCAACAAAATAGTTGTACCATGCTGTCCAATAGTGCCAAACCCTGCAGTGATTCTATATCAAATTCCGCATGAAGCTGAGTGGTACACTGTGATAGATTTGTGTCATGCATTTTCTCTATTCCTTTGCATCCAGATAGCCAGCCATTATTTGCATTCCGTTTTGGAGAGCGTATTTTGGCATGGTGCCGAATTCCTCAGGGGTATACAGAGAGCCCCTCAATTTTTAATCAGATTCTAAAGAAATCTCTGGAAGATTTAAAAATGCCAGAAAAATCAGTGATGGTGCAGTATATCGATGACCTATTGGTGGCATCGAAAACCAAAGAGGCATGTGTAAGTGACACAATTGCTTTACTGAACCATTTGGAGAAAAGAGGACATAAGGTGTCCCCTTCAAAATTACAGTTTTGTCAGAAAGAAGTCCAGTATTTAGGACATAAAATTGAGTAAGGAGTGCGGAAAATAGCGACAGAAAGAGTAAGAATGATTCAAGGAATGAGAGCACCAATGACTCAAAGAGAGGTAAGAATGTTTTTGGGAATGGTTGGATATTGTCGACAATGGATAAGTGGATTTTCTTTGATTGCAAAACCATTACAAAAATTGACAAAGAAAGATGTAAAAGACCCTTTTGAGTTAAACAAGGAAGAAATGAAATCTTTCAAAGAATTGAAAAAGAAACTGTGTGAGGCCCCTGCATTAGGCATGCCTGATTATGAGAAAGATTTTGAGTTATACTGCAGTGAAAGAGATGGATGTGCATTTTCAGTACTGGTACAAAAACATGGCACCATGAAGAGGCCTATAGCTTACTTTTCAGCTGTTTTAGATCCTATAGCAAAAGCATTGCCTGGATGTTTGAAAGCAGTTGCTGCTACTTGTGTAAGTCTGGAACAAAGTGAAGGTATAGTGATGGGGTATCCACTGAGAGTATATGTTCCCCATTCAGTAGAAATTCTTTTGACAAGAACAAAAACACAGTACATGACACATAGTCGGCTGACTAAGTACGAAAAAGTCATCTTGAGCACAGAAAATGTGACCATAGATAGATGCATAAATGTAAATCCTTCGACTTCATTGCCAGATGAAGAGAGTATAATTGAACAAGATGAAGTAGATCATGATTGTCTGAATGTGCTGGAATATTGCACAAAACCAAGAGCTGACATAAAAGATGAACCGTTAAAGGAATCAGATTATGTCATGTTTGTAGATGGTTCATGTTTACGCACAAAGGAAGGAGTGTTAAGCGCAGCTTATGCAGTATGCACCGTGGCAACTGTAATGGAAGCGTCTTGTCTGAAAGGAGTTAGGTCTGCCCAAGTTGCAGAACTAATTGCTTTGATTCAAGCATGTAAATTGGGGAAAAATGTACGAATCACGATTGTGACCGATAGCCAATATGGTTTCGGCATCGTACATGATTTTGGCCAGATTTGGTCACAAAGAGGATTTTTGACATCTGCAGGAACACCTATCAGAAATGGAGATTATGTTAAAAAACTGCTTGAGGCGATACAGCTGCCTAAACAAATAGCTGTAGTGAAGTGCAAGGCGCATAAGAAAAACGAAGATTACATAGCGGTTGGCAATAATTATGCTGACGAGATCGCTAGATATTGTGCGGAAAACATGGCGTCCCTGAACAGAAATAGAGAAAGGGAGCATGTCTCTTGTCCTTTGCTTTTCACTAATGCAGTCGAAACATGGGATGAAGTAAGGCAGTTACAAGAAACAGCAAGAGATGAGGAAAAGGATTACTGGATTAAAGCAGGATGTAGAAGACAGGAAGATAATGGAGTGTGGGTATACAGAGATGAAAGACCAGTTATGCCTGATAGCATGATTGCAGACATGGCACGGATGTACCATGGACAAGCTCATATTGGGAGAGATGCAATGATCAGACTTTTTAGACAAACTTGGTATAATCCAAAATTCAGAGCCATTGCTGAAAGTCTTTGTCAAAGATGTCTTATTTGTCAACAATTTAACCCAGGAAGAAAGACAGTAGTGAGTCTAGGAACAATAGGACGAGAAGGAGGTCCATTCACAAGGATACAGATGGATTTTATTGAGATGCCCCCTAGTAACAGATTAAGATATGTTCTGGTGGTCGTCTGTTTGTTCTCTCGTTGGGTGGAGGCATACCCCACAAGAAGGAATGATGGAACAACAGTGGCAAAACTTATGCTACGAGAGTTCATTCCGAGGTATGGTTTTCCAGTCACAGTTGAGACAGATGGAGGAACACATTTTCAAAATGAGTTGATCCAATTGATTTGTGAAGCATTGAGTATTAAACAAAAACTACATTGTGCTTACAGACCCGAAGCTTCTGGGGTAGTAGAGCAGATAAATGGAACAATTAAAAACAGATTAGGAAAAATGTGTCAAGCTACAGGACTCAAATGGCCAGATGCACTGCCTCTTGTTCTGATGACCATCAGAAGCATCCCTGAAAAGAAAACGGGACTCAGTCCTCATGAAATGATCATGGGACGAGCAATGAGACAAGCCCACGTACCAGTCAACAAGTTATTGACAATAACTGATGATCTAATACTGGATTATTGCAAAGGACTGGCTGATGTGGTGCGTTCTGTGTTTCATCAGGTTGGACCGGATGCGACCACTCTTGAAAGAAAACCAGCCCACGACTTGAATCCAGGAGACTGGGTCCGTATTAAAGTCCACAGGAGAAGAAACTGTCTAGTTCCGCGTTGGGATGAGCCAAGACAGGTAATCCTAGTAACAACGACTGCTGTCAAGTGTGCAGGAGTAAAGAACTGGGTTCATGCCAGCCACACAATCAGAATTCCAGAACCTACAGATCGACATGTGAGTCGGCGTCTGGAAGTGTGGGATAAAAGTTTAACGGCGGGAACAACCAAGATAAAAGAAAGGGTGCCAGAACTTGAAGATCGACCTGAAAGTCGACATCTGGAGACCCCAACGGAAAACACCTCTAGAGAAGAAGAGGAACAAGAAGAAGAAGAAGAAAGAAATTCAGAAGTTCCAGAACTTGAAGATCGACCTGTAAGTCGACATCTGGAAATATCTGACACAACTTCAGGATCTGATGATTCAGCTGCAAATTGGGAAGAATTCCGAAAGAGAACTTGGGGTTATAAACCAATTAGAGAAGAAACTGAGCAAGAAATTGAGTTAAACGAACAACCAAGTACAAGTTATGGTGGAAATAATTCAGAAACAATATTAATAGGTGAAGTAGGGAAAGAAGTACACAAAAAGTTAGAAAATCGAGAAGAACCCCGAGGAGCAATAGGGATAGATAGAAAAACAGGAGAACAGGGAAATTTAGAAGCAGGTAAGGAGGAAAACACGAAATCGGAAGAACCCCGAGGAGGGACAGTGATAAGGGAAAACGAAAAGGAAAAGACAGATCCACCAGTAGGAGATGACGAGATTATAAGTTACAAAATAAGAGACAATAGTGAGACAGTTGAAACAGAAACAGAAGAAAGTGGAGGAGAGGAAAAAGCAAAGACTGAATCAAGAAAAAGAAATTGGAGGTCGGAAAGAGAAGAAAGAGAGGGTGAGGTAAAAAGGCCAAGAAAAGGAGATAATTGGCCCAACAGCTATGTAAGAAAATTGAGATATAGAAAAATAAGAGCAGAAGATGAAGATGCTGAACAAGTAAATGAAGTAACAAGTCAAAAGGGACAAGAAAAACCCAGTGGAAAAAGATTACAAAAGTCCAAAAGGACAAGGAAAATAAATTCAAAATTTAAGTCACCTGAGTGGCTGTATATTGCACTAACAGATTACAAAGGAGAAGAAGAAAACACTCACGGAAACCAGAGACTGAGAAGTCGGATGGGAAAAGGTGAGATGCAACAAAAGGACTGAAGTGAAGACTTAAAGTGCTTCTGCCGGACGTGACAATTTTACTGGATGTGACAAATCACCGGATGTGACAACGAAAGAATTCTGGAGAGAATTAAAGAAAGTACCAAGCAAAGACTTTTTGAAAGCAGAGTGGCGTCTAAGTCATTTTGAGGTGTAGTGACACAATTTTCTGAAAATTTAACAAATAGAAAAAGAAAAATGGAGAATAATGAGAATAGAAGAAATAAATGTGATTTTATAAAGAGATGGTGCAAAATGTGCTGCTTTTGTACAGGGTTATTAATGACCATATGGATAGTATTAGCAATCACAATTCCTATTAGTGTAGCTGTAATAGAAGCAAAGAATGATACTAAACAAGAAAAAGAAACTAATATTAAAGAACAAGTTGTTTTAAGAAGTAGTGCAGAGTTGCATAAGGATAGGTCAGTAACAGATTTTTCAAAGAATGTTTTTACAAAGTTGTTGTACGAGTACGTAAAAACAATGGAAGTGAGAGATTGTTATGTTTGTATGCAATTGCCTGCATCAGTATCTGAAGGTGTGACTTATCATCACTTACCTTTGACTTATGGAATAACATGTAGTGTAATAGCAAGTTTATTTTATAAAACAGGTAGATTAGAATCTTATTATACTGATATAGATAAGATATTTGCAAACATTCCTGTAGTGCCAGAACTTAACAAAGTAAAACCAGCAAAGGTTTTAGGAGAATTCTTTTAGAACATAGAAAATTAACGTTAGAAGAAATAGTTAGTAACAACCTTACCTGTGAGTTAAGGAAAGAAGAAAAAGTATTTCTAGACATGGTTGAGGAAAGAAGAATGAAATTTCAAAAAGAAGCAATAAAAGAGGAAGGAAAACGTTTATGGACGTTTGAGGAAGGAAATCATGAAGGGAAAAAGATAAATGCAGCAATGACATTAGACTGGCCGCAAACAGGAAAGTTGTGCATTAGGAGAAATAAGACAGTCTATGACAATTACTTTGTAGGTTCCAGTGTCTGCCATGACAATTATCAAATTCTGGGAGGTTGGGGATTCAAAGGTGGAAAAGATCCAATATTTCCAGGTATCTATTATATTTGTGGGAATAGAGCTTATTACAGGTTACCGGACCATTGGTATGGAACTTGCTATGTAGGCCTGGTCTTTCCAAAAATCTTTCACATGGACAGAGAAGAAAAGGGAACATACAAGATGATTAATAGATTTACACGTAGAAAGAGGGAAAGTTTTTCAGAAGTTGTAGGAGATATTTTTGGAGCATTGATACCAGCAGTGGGAATATCTTTGAATGCATTTAAAATTCGGAAGTTATCCACAGTAGTAGATCGTTTGTCTACAGATACTGCGGGAGGGTTCTTAATGGTAAATACCGAAATGGTTGCCATGAGAGCTATGGTGATGCAAAATCGGCTTGCCCTTGATATTCTTTTGGCAAAAGAGGGTGGAGTCTGTGGAATGTTAAAAGTCCAACATTGTTGTACTTACATTCCGGATAACAGTGAAAATATACAGAAGTATATTACAAATATTACAAGTCTGCACAAAGAATTAGTCCCACTGGAGGTTGAAAGTGTTTTGGGAAAACTTGGTAGAGGGTTTTCCTCAGTAGCAAATTGGTTAACTAGGATGAGTAAACTAGTAATAGGGAAAGTTATAATAGTAGCAACTATAGTGATATTGTTAGCCATGACATTGAAAATAGTAATAACCTGTATAAAGAGAAAAGTAAGACAGAATAAGATAAGAAGAAATAACAGAATAATGAGAGAAAGAGAGAGAGAAATGGGTGAAATTGAGTTGGAGAAAATGAAAGAAAGCATGTATAAAGAGACTAAAAGGCAAGATGAAGAAGAGACAGAGATATGAATAACAGAAAGTAAAGGATGAAAGACATGCTGCCTGAAAAGAAGTATGACTTGGTTTTATGTGGTGATTTAAAAATCACCAAAGGGGGATTGATGGAGCAGTAAAAATAAAAAAATTTAACCCCTAACAAATTATATAATTAATTAATTAAAAATGTTCGTTTAAATGTATTAATCAACATTGTATATGTGGGAATGGTAATATGCTAATGTACGTGCTAAATAATCTAATAATGAATGTACGTGTGTCTAATCATAACGTAAGAATAAAAAGCGTACTAAATAAAATAAATGCATGTTTGTGCTTCACAGAAATAAAATGTGTCGTTGCAAAAACAATAGTGGTGGTAAGTAAGGAGCAGCTTAAATGTCGCTTTTTGCTAGGTAACAACTAATTGGGGTACGTAGACGGGAGGGAAACGAAAGGGATATTTTTCTCTATTTTAATTATGTTTTATTTGCCTCAAATTAGTGCTTCTAAAGTAGAACCGAGTGGCGAGATAAAATGGCCGCCAGTGGGAAGATGTGCGCAGGCGCAAGGGGACACGTGGTACGGGATGAGATTGAAGAAATCTGGAGCCGCGTGATGTCTCTGAGAGGCTAGGATGCAAGAAATGGTCAAGGCTGGTGTGACCTAATTGAACTGATAGTGTGCCGTAATGATCAGGAGAGAGTCCGTGGGAAAGGAGCCCAAGAGAAAGGACAATGACTGCGGAGTTCTTGAATGTGTCAAAAGAAGATACAAATGAACTGATCGAATCGGATGGAAATGTTTAAGCGTATGGGAAAGGAAATGATCCAAGGACCCTTGAATCCAAGAGAACTTGATTAAAGAATGAATAAGATGACATGCATGGACCAATGAAAGAAAAGCGTGATATTAATGTTGCAACAGTTAGTTAGCAAAGTTAGAATTGGGGTATAAGAGGGCCTACTCTTAGTGGGAGGGGGTCAGTCGCGGTTGCAGTCACAGAGAGTTGCAGTTCGAGAGTCGTGGTTGCAGTAGAGGAGACGGGTTGCAGGTAGCTGATGCTGACGAGCTGAAGTTGCTGTTGCGGTCTTAACTTTACAGTTGAGTATGAGATTCAGGCTATTTCTAATCCCAAAAGTTAGGTTAGAAATCATTAGGCTAAATTAGGAAGCTAGGCAGGTAACTAAGGTTTTTGGCTTCATGACAAAATTTCCTTTCTGCAATAAATTGATTATGCTTAATAAAATTGTGAATTTAAAATGAATAATTGAATAAAGTATTAAATCTTTTCATGTTTTTAAAATTATATAAAATTTAAGATTCTTTAAAAACCAAAATGACTCAGTGGTTATTTTCCTAATTGATTGTGACCTGAGTAATTGGTTGATTGTGATTCAGCTGGTCTTAATCACTATGAACTAATTTCTTAAATGAATGATTCATCGACAAAACAATGAGCAGGAATATTTTAAGAAATAATTAAAAGAAAGTGACAAATTAAGGTAAATAGATATCCTTGCTCTTCCAGCGGTACACAAAATGGTGTTCTCCATTTAGTTCTCATGCTTCTCCTAGGAGTACGGAATTTCATAAAGGTGTAAAAGGAAATCCAGGAGTGTATGTGTGTGTGTTTAGGCGATGTTTATGGGCCCCATCGTCATGTGGATATGAGAAATATAGTTTGCCCCTGGATGACCTATAAGTAGCCTGGGAGGAGGATAGTTTTTATTGTACACGCTGCATCACAAGCCAGAACCCTTGCCCTCAGGAACCATCTACAGGGGTTGGGACCTATATACTGGACTACTTTTACTCCCACTGTCATAGCCAACCTAGGGCCCATAACACCAGCGTTCCAGGCAGATGGCCACTGGAATACCTACCAGCGGGCCCACTCCCTAGACCCTTGCTATTTAACATACCAGTAACAAAGAGATTTGGGGCCCTAGAAGAGGTGGATTGACATGCAAGGACAGGGGGCCCAGTCCATGGACCCAGGTACTCGGGGACTGAAAGGGACCTAGGGGAGCATAGCAGCGGTCAGCCGAGTCAGACCACTTGCTACGGGGTTGGGGTAGACCTAATGGACCTTCAAATCGAAAAGCAATCAGTGGCCACTGGTGCAATTGGAACATGAGCAGAGTCGTTTGGAACCCCAGCTGCCACATCTCCTGCCCCCCTAACCACTAGTATATCTAGGGAAGGTGTCCCCCTGGAAGTAGCAGAAGTTCTTCCCTCGGCCCAACTCGAGGATACCCAACTCCCTAATACCTATATGCTCGATGCCCCTCTTGATAACTGTAACCCAGATAGTAAGTTGAGGGTTTTATCATGGAACGTCGCCGGCCTAAAAAATAAGCTGCATTGCCCAGACTGGGAGCTCTTTGTGGAGAAACATGAAGTGTGCATGTTCCAGGAAACGTGGGCAAGGGATGACATTGCAAGGACAAGGTATGCCACATTCAATGCACCCGCCACTTCGGGGGGAAGAGGTAGACCATTTGGGGGCTTATGTATCTGGGTCGCCACGCATCTGGGCTGTGCAGTGGAACAGCTGAATCCCCTATCCAACGACATCCAGTGTATTGTACTCACTTTCTCCTCCAAATTGAAAATAGCCTTTATTAATCTCTATTCCCGACCCGTAAGCCTCAGCCACGAATCCCCGACATTCGATCAATTGAATACCTTCATTGCTACAGTCCCCACGAATATGAGGTTGGTTATCGGGGGCGATTTTAATTGTCAATTTGAGCCCCTTTCGGATCCTATTGATACATTACCCAGCGAGGAGGACCTGCACTGGCTAATCCCTGACCCTCAAATTCTACCGATTAAGGCCTGGACGCCGCTGGCACTCCAGATTAACTCAGTCATACTGACCCATTCTCTGAGAGCGTGTAATGGCCGTACTAAATCAGATAGACCAGGGAAGTTAACTTTTAACAGAATAGGCCAATCCTCCTTGCTGGACTATATCCTAGTGGAGACTAGGCTATGGCAAAGGGTTGTTGATTTCGCTGTCGATCACAACGCCTTGACAATGGAGTTGGAGTTGCCGGATTTTGAAAATCCCATGGCTAGCGGTACCTCCTTAGCTAGTAGTTTAACACTCTCTAATAATAGAAGAAGAATAAGGTGGGGGACAATCGAGCAGTCACCCGAGAAGCTCGCCACACTATATTCTTTAACCAGTCCGCCCCTATTAGAAATGGGGGAGGTTGTCACGACAATGGGCTCTCTCCCAAATACTGATAGAATAGCGGCATTGCATGCAGAACTGACATCCAATCTAACCAACATATTTTATCCCAGGGTATCCTCTAAGGCGAGAAAGGGGGCCAAACAATCCTGGTTCAATGACACCTGCCGAAAGGCCAAGCGAGCCCTGCTAGTCGCCATCAAACTCAAGGACAGGTACTTAATCAAACAAATGAAGGTGCTCTACTGTGATAACATCCAACAAGCAAAGAAGAGCTGGGAATCAGAAAGATGGGATGCCCTCAAAATTGCCCTATCCAACAGGGACATGAAGGCGTTCTGGTCAATAGTGTGTACAGGCAGTAGCGAAGAGAAGTCAGCCTTAGAGCCAAATATCGCAGAGGTTGTATGGAAGACACACTTCCAGGCTCTATACACCACAGAGGAAGCTGCAGGCCTAAAAGGTGAAACATCCCCAACACCCTTAGGGACCATCCATGAAGAGGCCCCCGGGATTACTCTGACAGAACTTTTAAACGCTATAAGTAAGCTCCCTCTCGGCAAAGCTCCAGGACTGGACAAGCTACCGGGGGACCTCTTCCAGACAGAACCAAAAATATGGGGACCCTACCTATCGGCAATATTTAATGCTATTATGAGAGGTATGGCAATCCCGGAAACTTGGGCTGGGGCAGAAATTTTCCCAGTTTTAAAAAGGGCTCACCCCTTCTGCCCAACAACTATAGGCTGATCAGTTTGATCGACGTTACCCAGAAACTGTTTGCCAGGGTCCTCCTTGAAGGCCTTCATGTGTGGATGGAGGAGCATGAAATCCTGAGCCCATATCAAGCCGGTTTCAGAAAAAACATCTCCACCATCGGTCACATTTTTAGACTCCAACTACTATACTGGAAAACAGTGTCAATAGAGGGTGGCAGCCTCTATTTAATATTTGTAGATCTGAAGACGGCCTTTGATCTGGTCCCCAGAGTTAAACTGTGGGATGTACTTAGAGATCTGGGGATCCCCCTCTACCTCTTGAGCTTGCTTATGAGACTGCACGAGGACAATTTTGCCGAAGTGAAGTATGGGAATCTGGTGAATTAACCTCCCGTTTCCCAGTCAATAGAGGAGTAAGGCAGGGGTGCGTGCCCACCCCTACCTTGCTTTGCCTTTTTATCAATGCTCTGGTTGCCCAACTTAATGAAGTAAAGGACAATGATGCCCCAAAGCTGGCACGTAGTAAGGTGCCAGCAATGATGTTCGCGGACGACACTCTGTTACTATCAAAGTCGCCCATGGGCATCCAGAGGGTTCTTGATAGTTTTGCTATTTTTTGCAAAAATAGGGGGCTGGAGTTCAACACATTGAAGGCCAAATTTATGGTCTTCAACCCAGCCAACACATCCCGCCTGAATCCCTCCCTAAATGGTACCTTGCTTGAGAGGGTGTCAGTATTCGACTACCTAGGTGTTACTTTGTCAAAATCATTTGAGTGGGGCCCGCATTTGGCCAAAGCAAGTCTTAAGCTAGCCCAGACTGTAGGGGGAATTGCAAAAATGCATAGAAACTCCTCCCATCAACCGGCTGGACCTATAGCGGAGATCTATATAGTGCAAGCAAGGGCCGCGACAATGTATGGGGCTGAATTATGGGGCCACCGTCCCTCTGACAGACTGACCAAAATAGAGAACAACTTTATGAGGCAGATGCTAGGCCTTCTGCCTAGCACCCCCCTCACCCCCACTATGCCTAGACCTAGGAATTAGACCAATCGCGGATGATATTGGACTCAGGCCACTAACCTTTTGGCGTAGACTGTGGGTGACCCCGGAACTTGCAGTCTATCAGTCAGAGCTAAAGGAGCTACTGAGCGTCCCGGGTCTGGGTACCATGGTTTCGGTATATAGAGGACGTAAGCTGTAGGCATGGTAAACCTAGCTTATGGAGCAACCCCGAGGATATGTACCCAGTAATATCACGTCCAGAATTGGTAAGAGCCTATAGGTCGCTCAAACTAGCAGATATCCAGGGGGACTCGGCCCTAGGACACTTGACAGCCGACTTTTTAAGAATCAAAGATGAGTATCTGATCGAGTCCTTTCTGGATGATATCCAACCCACTTTGGCAAGGAAATTATATATCCAGTTTAGAATAGGGACCTTGCCGCTCCGTGCTTTCACCAATAAATGGCTAAAAATCACACCCCTCGGGTGTCCCGCCTGCAATTGTGTGGATGAATCAGAGCTTCATGTTTTTTTTTCTGTCCTGGCTATAAACTAGCCAGACAGCGCTGACTCATCCTACTTTGTAGGAATGTTGGGTTTATGCACTGTGTGGCGGCATTTAGAGTCCTGAAGTATGATACCCACCCACCCATTGTCTTTGCTGTTGTTATGTTTCGTATAGAGGCCCTAATATAGACGCGTTCATATATGCCGTATATGGTCATAATCGTATATGCCCAATTATGGTCTTATTCGTATATGCCCTATTATGGTCATAATCGTCTGTGCCCTATTATGGTCATAGTCTCCTATGCCCTAATATAGGCATGATCTTTCACCTACATTAGTTCCCTACAGTACACAATGAGCTCTGAGGGTTGAACGTTATCTAGTCTCTGGTTAGAACACTGCAGGGTTTTTCCCGAACACAGGCCTACAATGTACTCATAAATTATGCATGAGCATTCATCAGCTACATCTCCCGCATAATATGTATGTACAAAGTTCACCCCTGAGGTCTTCCTCATGTCTAACAAAGACCAATACAAACCATACTGAGGGACGAGACACTTTAGGGTATAAATACACCACATCTTGCCACGGTAAGACAGAGGGAACCGAGACTTCCATGCTGACACACTGACCAGAGACGCTGAGGCTCCTGCATGCAGTCGCTCCAGCTGACAGCGGTCTAACACAGCCCTTGTGGGGTGTCCAACTCGAGACCAGGACGGGGCCCCACACTCTCTCTATTCAGGTAATGGGGTTCGACTAAATCCTAGAAGGATTCTTGGCTCTTAGGCTTTTAGACCTACACACATGCTAGGTACACTCAGGTACATCTAGTTATGCATCGTAGGAGTACGCGCACTTTTCATAATGCTTTTTATATTCATGTATGTATTCATGATTCTTGCAATATGGTAGAACTGTACTATCCCTTCACTTTTATCGTACTGCTGATAATATATCTCTGCTATTGTCTGCTGGTTGCTGCAGCACATATATTTTACACTAGAATAACAACTGTTCAATAAATACTTATTGAAACGCCCAGACTGTTTATTCTGTGTAACTCTCTGAGACAAACCGAATAAGTAAGCACGAGTGACTGAGCGAAAAGTAGTACATTGTTTCCACGATTCTGAGGGATCAGGGTTGTCATGATCTAAGGTTGCCAGTAACTAATCTCTCCCCGATAAGAGGAGATTCTAGTGGCACTGTGAGCTAGCTAATGCAAATCCGGCTAACATACGCGGTGGGGGTGCACAGAGCCAGTCTGCCACCAAGCCCACAGTTTATGTTATCCAAACGCGCAGGTCCTGCATGGGTACTGTAGGAACTACACGACATGGCGCCCAACGTTGGTTGGGTACTTATTTAACAGTAGAATCTGAGTAGTTCAGTCGTGCTATTCTCAGAGAACCTACTCACAAAACCCCAGAGACGTCTGGAGTGGGTGGGCACAAAATCTGCCGCAGCTGAGTAGTACGAAAATACTATTTATTGGCTTTTGGTTATTCAAGCTTGAAAGGACATAGTGTTCCTAAAGATTGTGCATAACACCTTATCTTAGTTCCATTGGAACACTTCTTTTTCTAAACATGTCTAATAACGAGGTAAGGGAAGACAGAGTTGAACTGAATTTTTCAGACGAAGGAGAAGATCCTGCGGATGCAATACAGATTGCACCAAAATTCAGAATGACAGTCATCCTAAGACTATTAGAAAATGGTTTGCAAGCTAGGGGTGACATGGTAGTTTTCGTGATTGAGGCACACGAATCAACAAAAACAGAGGTATTCGATTCATGGGTTACATTCCCAGCAGCAAATGCAATAACAAAGACATTTCACTACTATATAGAAGGAGATGCACCACGGGAATATTGTCCATTTGAGGACATAGAGATTCCACTCACTTACCAGGAACATCATTACTGGTTTAATGGCGCCCTACCCCACGTACGACAAAGAGTAAGATTAAGCCCGCTCGGAGGAGACGGAGCCACATGGCCGATACTAGCAGCTTACACACCGCATCCTGACATTGGCACAATGCCACAGGCAGACTTACTCATACAACACAGGGATTTAATTAAAATCTACAGAAACCTGACACAATTTGTCATGAGGACTTTAACAATCCAACCTGCACCAGGTGCAGCAAATAGTACTCCAGTTCAGGTTACAGGAAATAAAATTACTCCTCAAACATTACACGCGGTAATGGGCAAAATACCATGCAAAACACGAACAAATATCATTCTGGATAGCTCAGAAAATAACTCAGCTTGAGGTGGTATTTCCGAATACTACCACCTGTGATAAACACAAAATACTAACAATCTGCTTGCCCATGGGGATCACACCACAAATAGAGGACTGCACCTCTTGGGGTACAGTCTTTGCCGCCATATATACCAGAACACATGGTATCCCGTCATTAGCAGTAGTACCTGATATATTGAGACAGATACAAAATGAGTACCGAGCAGAGCCTGCCCTTAACTTAGGGATGAAGTTACTAGGTAACTACGAACAGGTATCAGCCATAATACTAGCTAACATTAAGGGGGAAGCAGCTTCAGTGGCGATCCGCCAACGCCTAAGGGAGTTCAGTCCAGTAGATCAACAACACGAACTACCCAAAATAATTGAAACTGCATATGCAGAACTAGGCAGAGACAGTCTAGGTGGGAAAGCATTAAAAGAACAACTGGTGGGCAGTCCTGAAAAGGACAACACAAAGCAGACACCTACTTCTTCTAAAAAGAAGTGGGAAAATAAAAAACAACAAAAGTCTAAAGACAGCAGATCTCAATCCAGAGGCAGGTCTCCTCAACAGGAGCCCTCTGAAAGGAGGTATAACCTCCGTAATAGGGATAATAATAAAAAACCTGACAGGTATCAGGATTCTGATACACGTTCCTCTCGTTCCTTTCAGGGTTCATCAAAAAATTCCGAGAGGGAAGGACGGTCAGAACAAGACAAGAGGAGCGTACAAAGTCCAGAGACACGCAACGCGCTGCGGACTACGCACCTAAAAAAGAAGATAAACAAAAACAAAAAACTTCAGTTCAAAAAGAAGAAGGTAGCAGGTCTCAAGATCAGACATGCCCAGAATTCTGAGGACACAGCTTCTGAACGGGGAATGGGCTCTGACGATGCTAGACAGCGCGGCAGAAGTAACAATAGCTTGCCAGAACCTGAAGGAATTTCTGGTGACAGCGGAGTTGAGTGAGTATATCACGGTTGAAACACCTGATACTCGGGTAAGTGTCCCACATAAGTTACATGAGATAACACTCCAGATGGAGGGGACAAGCCCAAGAAAATTAAAGGTCTATTTTGGAAAAATCTGTCATCTGGATATGACATCCTATTAGCGGAGCAAGACTGTCCGCCGGCATTCGTCATGGAGTGCCCTAAGGGAGAAAAGATAATTTTTCCTGCATTTTCAGACCTCGTTCCCATACATTTAAAACACGCATATGCGCAGGAGTGGGCGGTTGCCCTAGCTCCAGCAGTGTACAAAAATCATGCTGGCTGGGATGAGGATTCAACCCACCACGTGATCCCGTTAAAAGTTTCACCAAATGCTCAAAGGCAATACCCTATAAAGCAGGAAGCTAAAAAACAAGTCAGGGAGTTCCTAGATCAACTAGAATACCAGGGGGTGATAGAAAATTGCACCTCACCAATGAACAATCCTTTGTTTCCCGTATCAAAACCTGACAACACATATCGTTTAGTTTTAGATTACAGACATTTAAACACCTGCACAAAGACATTTGCAGTTCAAAATGCACACAGTGCCACATTAATGAATAACATTGTGCGACAAAAATACAAAACAACACTTGATATCTCAAATGGATTTTTCTGCCAAAATATAGCACCTGAAAGCAGGTATTTGACTGCATTCTCAGCGCTAGGGTCCCAGAGGCAATTTTGTCATTTGCCCCAAGGGTATAAGAATAGCCCAGGGTTGTTTTCAGCAAGGGTAACAGAGTTACTCCACAATTTGGATGAAGAAGCATTGTCCTAGGTGGATGATATTTATCTGACGGACGATGACTTACTGAGGCACTTGACCAGGGTGAGCACCATTATTATGGGATTCGCCTCTGAGGGCTATAAATTTAATTTAAAAAAATCTAAAATTGCCCATCTCAATGTCCTATTTTTAGGGTATGAGCTGTCAAGTGAAGGAAAAAGCCTAGCAGCTAACTTTTTAGAAAAGTGTACCCTGCTCCAACCTCCAAAATCATTAAAGAATTTACAATCAATTCTGGGATTCCTAAATTTTGGTCGAACATACAATTTGGATTACGCAGAAAGAGTAAAACCTTTCTAAGACTTAATAAAACCTGATTTTTCAGTCAGACAATGGACACAGGAACATACAAATATCCTACGTTCACTACAGGAAGACATGATAGCTTCAAAACATTTATAGACACGCGTAAACGTACGCAACTTAGTGATCCGTGTAATAGCGGGTCAATGCGGGTACCCTTTTTTAACTTTCAATGAAGGCGAAACGGTACCAATCGCATACAAATCACACCGGTACACAAACGCAGAGATGCGTTTTACTTCAACAGAAAAAATCCTGACAGCAGTGCAGAACGCTGTAGCAAGAGAAAGAGCTCTGGCTCAGGGAAAGCGCATAATAGTCGTGACCCCAGTACAAGCCTTAGAGGCTGTTACAAAGGCTAGCATTCCAAATGCGAAAGCCTTACATCCCAGATGGATACAATGGGCTAATTCTCTTACTGCAACGGGTGTTGAATACAGATTTGATCCAAGTTTAAAAACACAAGCATTTCTGCAATACGAACAAGAATATCCTCTTCCAAATGAGATTTTGCCTCTAGATCAGTATTAATACATTATTTACACTGACGGATCTGCTCAACCGGCCATAGGGAGTAAGCAAGCTTACAGCGCAGCGTGTGCGATTGTTAAAGGTCGCATGCGCGATGGAAAGTTCCATCAAAGTTGCACTAAAACGCAATCTCTAGGAGACTACACGGCTCAGTTGGCAGAATTAAAAGCACTAATACTGGCACTGGTAAATACGGAACACGAATTCCCCACACTAATTGTGTGAGATTCCTTTTACTGTGTACAGTCGTACAATGAATATTTACATCATTGGGAACAAAAGGGGTTTAAAGACGCAAAAGGTGGCACAACTAGCATAAAATGCTATGGGAACAGGTAGTGGAGTTGAGAAATGAACTACCAAGGGCTCACGTGATACATACACTGAGTCATCAGCGTGATGGCGTTCATGTTGAAGGGAATTCATTGGCTGATGAAGCCGCAAAGGGGGATGTACACACAGCGTCTGTAGCTGCAATCACTCGTTCAAAAACGAGAATAGACGGCGAGATTTTGGTAGCTGCCAATGCTTCGCGCAAAGGCAGCACAGCAGTACGTAAAAATTTCCACTCAAGTACTCCTACAAGTTAGATGCACAAAACATTCCATATGCTCAGATTCCTGGAGTGGGGGATAGAGTAATACCAAATATGGATCGTAGGCAAGGCTTAATTCTAGCAGCACACGAGGGTTTGGGTTCTGCGCATACAGGCGTTACAGCAACTATTGCTTTACTGAAACAGCGCTACTGGTGGCCAGGGTTAACAAAGCAGACCAAAGACTATGTCTTAAAGTGCGACATCTGCCAGCAGATGAAGGGTTCCACCGTAACACGCCCAGCGCAGGCACCATTACTAAAATCAGACAAACCTCTTGCATGTGTATATTTGGACCTCTGCGGACCCCTACAATCGGATGGGGCCAAGAAATATATCATGGTTGCAGTGGAATCCTGCTCTAGATTCCTATGGGTTTCGCCTCAGCGCTCAGGTGATGCTCAAACTGTTATTAAAGATTTGCGAGTCTTTATCGGCACATACGCTGTTGGCACGTTACATTCTGACCGTGGCCCATCGTTTACCTCTCGGGCTTACAAAGAAGGCATGGAAGGAATGTGCGTAGCATTGCGGTACTCCTCTCTGTACCATCCTGAGGGAAATTCGGTTGTGGAGAGGAAAAACCGGGACTTAAAGCAATTTTTAACAGCTAGGGTATTCGGCAAGGGAGGTAGTTGGGTCAGTCACCTTTATGGGTCCAAAGAGCAATTAACAACGAGCCAAGAAGCTCTCTATGGGGGGTCACTCCTTACAAGGTCCTATTTGGGACAAGAATGTGGGTACCTGATCTTGATTGTGAAGGCACTGTGGCGGATGAAAAACAATTTGATATCCATGATCGTTTGGCTGTTTTACAGGATCTAAACAAATCCAGAACACAACAAAGTAACGTGCTCCAAAAACAGACCACCACTGAGGAAGTCAAGGCAGTAACGGCAAGACCTGTCTCGATCCCAAAAGTTGGGGATCTGGTCAGAGAGAAGATTGCAGACAAGAAAGAATTTGGGCCATCATACAGAACAGCTGTACGGTCCTAGCAATCGAAGGCACAAGAACTGTACTTCTGCCGCCTCTTGCCGGAAAAAAGGAGAAAAGATTTGTCTCAATCGACTTAATCAAACCACACTATGTGGCCGATACTAAACAGTAGGCCACGTGGACTCCACAGTAGCAGACGCCCTCCTCTTGCTACAATCCAAGAAGTCCAAACAGAAAGACTCATCACATTTGAAGAGCCACCTGTACGGAATGAAGGCCTAAGCAACAATGCTATGGAACTCGTTCCACTTCAACAAGAAGTTCAACTTCAAGAAGAAAATCAACTAAACAACCAAGTTGCAATCAGACCGACTACAGACTTCTACGTCAACATGCCTCGTCAAGAACAAAATCCAATTTCAACAAATCCTGATGCAATTCCAACAATTGATCGAACTGCTTCTAGCTATTTCATGAACTTTGATACGTTTTCACTGGATCCAAGCGAGCCGGAAACGACGCCAGCCCAAAAATCACCCAAACAGAAACTCATTGACTTTTTGCACTTTTTTAGAAAGACTTACCTGGTGTCACCTTGGATAGAACTATGGTATATCACTGGGATTCTATTTTTTCTTTTCTGGCTAGGTTTAATAATAACTTTTAGTATGCTTATTAATAGACGATATCTCCAGCAGAGCTCTACAGCCCAAAGAGTCAATTTGATTTTAAAACCACACCAGTCTTCATATCGTGAACCAAGAGACTTGTCTTCAGTGAACATCACAGCAGTTCCTATATTGGACAGTATAGTATGGGACAAGATTGATTTCGATATTTTCGGTCCGACTGAACTTTTAAAGCTTAAACATGTATTTAAAATTTCTTTAAGTGTTATCATTACCTCCAGTACATTTTCTGATGATTGGGACACTGCAACTTTAAATAATATGATGTCTGATTTGGAAAAAACTGCAGCATTTCCGAACAATGAAATGTTAGAAGGTACTTCAGACTATGATACATTGTACTGTTACCAACATTATTGTCATCATTTCTTACACAAATCTATAACACCTAGAAATGTATTTGAATACCACCAGTGGGAACACTGCCCAACACCTCCAAAAGGTAGTTCGCAAACTTTTGCACAGAAATTCACATACTTTTCAGGGTTTAATACATCTGACCCGAAGTCATTTTATTACAAAGTGGCAACAACATCAGCACAGAAAATTATGTTGACTAACACCAAACAGATTTACTCTGCTTACTTTATGGCCAAGTTGTCTGCACAGGGTTTCGACCTATGGAAGGACACTATAGATTTAAAATCAATCTGGGGTTCTAGGGACTGGCAGGTCCAGGGAACAGAAGCGCTTTTTAGAGCATGCCTCATTCCACAGCAGATGATATTTCTAAATGAAACTGTGCAACAGACATCCTGTCTTGGACTAGCCAAGAACAAGGAAATGAACACACTGGGGTTTCCAGCACCATCACAGATGGGTGGGGGGCAGAATTCAACTCCACATGGGGTAGGATTAGAAGACATTCTCCAATACAACAGGTCAGATCCCAATTGGACAGAATGGCTGATTTGGCCCATTGACACAAACACATGTCAACAGAGATTCCTAGGTATAACCGAGGGGTTTAGTATCAGTAGGCCAGATGCACGCTATGTACAAAGACAACACCCAGGGGTAGTGACATCCTATAGTGTTGGGAAGTTGTGCCTTGATTGGCTAGAGACCTCAACACACACAGAAGTGAAACATCACTTGACCTTACTCACACCTGATGTGGACCTTAGGAATTTCTTGTCAGGCCCAAGGAAACCACGTCAGAAACGTATCATATATGCTGGCATTTACGCCTATTATAATGAAAACTGGAAAATATCCCAACAGGAGGCCGCAGAAAGAATACAGGAAATAGACCATATTAACCTAGAGAAGGCATTAGCTGTAGTGGATAATGGGCTAACAACTTTGACCTCCAGGATTTACTCCTTAGGCAACATTGTGTCTTCGGTAATCGACATATTAGAACAAGATTTGGCCTTGTTACAACACGGGCAATCACAGTTATGTTCTATTGTGATGTTAAGCTGGACGCTGCAATCTTTGCGTGCAGGCTATGTGCCCTGGCGTTTTATAAACACCACGTCTCTGTTTTCAGAATACAATCTATCTGATAAACAGACAGAAATGGCACAAAGAGGAGCCAAATATACAATGCTGCATATTGAGAAACTGGAAAGGTTACCATTCACTGTAGCCGAATTATCATCAACTGAATGGCTAATTCATGGCCAAATCACTCTGCCGGTCACTACGTTTCAGTTTCAATATTGCCTTGAGCAAAGGCAGGCAGGCAAATATGAAAAAATGGGTAAGGGTTACATTAAGGAAACTTGGGAGTTACCATATAGATATCGATGCAGGAATGGGGGATCGAGAAGTGTATCTGAGTGGTACAAACTGCAAGAACGCTTTAAGCGGTTCTCTCATGTGTCAGGATATTTCTCTGCACGGAGCATGTAGTAGTTCGGTAGCGAATCTATCTTGTCACATGTCAGGGACCCCAGCGGCCATGATCACGCCGGTTTTCCAGCTGCTCTCGAATGGGAGTTACTTGATGCTAAACGATCAAGGTTGCTGTGGGATGCTTCCGGGCATTGCCTATCTGGTCACTGTTAACTCCAGGGTTACTTGCTGTATGCAAGTATTGTTTCCGCCACTGAACACAGTCAGGGAGGCGCTGTTATGGCCTTCATTGAATGTTTCCTTTATACAATTTGATACTTTGAGCAGACTGAAAGCCATGCTTTTACAGCAACCCGTGCCCTTAACCTCTGCTCAAGAAACCTTTGAACTACAAGTTGCAAGGACCTCGACTGAGATACAGGCGCTTATACGTACGAACTGCCCCTTTCATTTCTCAGAAATGGTTGGTCGTATCTTTAACATGTCTGATACGAGCGGTATTGTACACCTATTTAAGACCATAGGGTCAGGACTATTAAGCACCTTTCAGACAGTCCTCGGAGTAATCCTAAATTTTATACACTCCGTATTGGGAAGCGTCTTTGGAGGTCTCCCGCTTATCCTTTTCCTAATTGCAAGAGTCCTGATTGTAATCTTACTGCTACGCAATGGACGGCCCAATTTCCGAGGAAATGGCGAACATACTCATGGAGCGGAAATACCGTGAACGCATGGTGCAGCTGCTGGGGGTATACCTTGCCTAAGAGAACTGAACGCCTCTTGGTTTCTATCGTTTAGACCAGTCTGGGTGGACTGCATCTTACCTGTTCTTCGATGCCTGTTTTGCGGAGAAGAATGCGCGTTGGATCTCTGTCTAACGTTTCCATCAGATACGCCTCCGGACATGGATGCTATGCTGGACCCCCTAAAGGCCCATGCTCTGCATTGTCCCCAGCGTCTTCCAATTCTGATGAACGCATTCCTTGAGAATCCACAAGTGCCGTTTGCTCCTGCTGGGTTAGGTGGCTCCTCCACAGGCACTCAGGTAACAACTGCCGCACAAGCTGCCGCAGCACCGACTGTTGGCAGTGCTGAATTCCATCTATGTGCGATTGACGTTCTCTGTGAGGCGTTGGATTTGTCATCTGCAGTAGCTAACACCGATTATGCTGTATCTCCAAGCCAGGACACTTAATCTTGAATTGGCTCATCGCGTCCTGGGAAAGAATTCGGCTTCTCCACTTCGTTTCATAAATAAACGAACTAAATTTGTTACATTTCCTAAATTGACACTTTCACTTGAGAAAGAATGGCTTTCTTCTGCTTGTAGTAATGCAACTTTTATAAGTGAGACAGAATTGGCATTTTCAAGTGGCAACTAAAGAATAGCTGTTTTTTAACATTTTTAATCATTTTTTAATGTCTTTTTGAAAAGATGTTATTAGCCGTTTTTAAGAGAATTTTTAAATTATCCAGATTTTAAGTATGGTCATTGTCATCCAATTCGAAAGTGGAGTGGGTGTTATGTTTCGTATAGAGGCCCTAATATAGACGCGTTCATATATGCCGTATATGGTCATAATCGTATATGCCCTATTATGGTCATAATCGTCTGTGCCCTATTATGGTCATAGTCTCCTATGCCCTAATATAGGCATGATCTTTCACCTACATTAGTTCCCTACAGTACACAACGAGCTCTGAGGGTTGAACGTTATCTAGTCTGTGGTTAGAACACTGTAGGGTTTTTCCCGAACACAGGCCTACAATGTACTCATAAATTATGAGCATTCACTAGCTACATCTCCCGCATAATATGTATGTACAAAGTTCACCCCTGACGCCTTCCTCATGTCTAACAAAAACCAATACAAACCATACTGAGGGACGAGACACTTTAGGGTATAAATACACCACATCTTGCCACGGTAAGACAGAGGGAACCGAGACTTCCATGCTGACACACTGACCAGAGACGCTGAGGCTCCTGCATGCAGTCGCTCCAGCTGACAGCGGTCTAACACAGCCCTTGCGGGGTGTCCAACTCGAGACCAGGACGGTGTCCCACACTCTCTTTATTCAGGTAATGGGGTTTGACTAAATCCTAGAAGGATTCCTGGCTCTTAGGCTTTTAGACCTACACACATGCTCGGTACACTCAGGTACATCTAGTTAGGCATCGTAGGAGTACGCGCACTTTTCATAATGCTTTTTATATTCATGTATGTATTCATGATTCTTGCAATATGGTAGAACTGTACTATCCCTTCACTTTTATCGTACTGCTGATAATATATCTCTGCTATTGTCTGCTGGTTGCTGCAGCACATATATTTTACACTAGAATAACAACTGTTCAATAAATACTTATTGAAATGCCCAGACTGTTTATTCTGCGTAACTCTCTGAGACAAACCGAATAAGTAAGCACGAGTGACTGAGCGAAAAGTAGTACATTGTTTCCACGATTCTGAGGGATCAGGGTTGTCATGATCTAAGGTTGCCAGTAACTAATCTCTCCCCGATAAGAGGAGATTCTAGTGGCACTGTGAGCTAGCTAATGCAAATCCGGCTAACATACGCGGTGGGGGTGCACAGAGCCAGTCTGCCACCAAGCCCACAGTTTATGTTATCCAAACGCGCAGGTCCTGCATGGGTACTGTAGGAACTACACGACATGGCGCCCAACGTTGGTTGGGTACTTATTTAACAGTAGAATCTGAGTAGTTCAGTCGTGCTATTCTCAGAGAACCTACTCACAAAACCCCAGAGACGTCTGGAGTGGGTGGGCACAAAATCTGCCGCAGCTGAGTAGTACGAAAATACTATTTATTGGCTTTTGGTTATTCAAGCTTGAAAGGACATAGTGTTCCTAAAGATTGTGCATAACACCTTATCTTAGTTCCATTGGAACACTTCTTTTCTAAACATGTCTAATAACGAGGTAAGGGAAGACAGAGTTGAACTGAATTTTTCAGACGAAGGAGAAGATCCTGCGGATGCAATACAGATTGCACCAAAATTCAGAATGACAGTCATCCTAAGACTATTAGAAAATGGTTTGCAAGCTAGGGGTGACATGGTAGTTTTCGTGATTGAGGCACACGAATCAACAAAAACAGAGGTATTCGATTCATGGGTTACATTCCCAGCAGCAAATGCAATAACAAAGACATTTCACTACTATATAGAAGGAGATGCACCACGGGAATATTGTCCATTTGAGGACATAGAGATTCCACTCACTTACCAGGAACATCATTACTGGTTTAATGGCGCCCTACCCCACGTACGACAAAGAGTAAGATTAAGCCCGCTCGGAGGAGACGGAGCCACATGGCCGATACTAGCAGCTTACACACCGCATCCTGACATTGGCACAATGCCACAGGCAGACTTACTCATACAACACAGGGATTTAATTAAAATCTACAGAAACCTGACACAATTTGTCATGAGGACTTTAACAATCCAACCTGCACCAGGTGCAGCAAATAGTACTCCAGTTCAGGTTACAGGAAATAAAATTACTCCTCAAACATTACACGCGGTAATGGGCAAAATACCCGCAAAACACGAACAAATATCATTCTGGATAGCTCAGAAAATAACTCAGCTTGAGGTGGTATTTCCGAATACTACCACCTGTGATAAACACAAAATACTAACAATCTGCTTGCCCATGGGGATCACACCACAAATAGAGGACTGCACCTCTTGGGGTACAGTCTTTGCCGCCATATATACCAGAACACATGGTATCCCGTCATTAGCAGTAGTACCTGATATATTGAGACAGATACAAAATGAGTACCGAGCAGAGCCTGCCCTTAACTTAGGGATGAAGTTACTAGGTAACTACGAACAGGTATCAGCCATAATACTAGCTAACATTAAGGGGGAAGCAGCTTCAGTGGCGATCCGCCAACGCCTAAGGGAGTTCAGTCCAGTAGATCAACAACACGAACTACCCAAAATAATTGAAACTGCATATGCAGAACTAGGCAGAGACAGTCTAGGTGGGAAAGCATTAAAAGAACAACTGGTGGGCAGTCCTGAAAAGGACAACACAAAGCAGACACCTACTTCTTCTAAAAGAAGTGGGAAAATAAAAACAACAAAAGTCTAAAGACAGCAGATCTCAATCCAGAGGCAGGTCTCTCAACAGGAGCTCCTCTGAAAGGAGGTATAACCTCCGTAATAGGGATAATAATAAAAACCTGACAGGTATCAGGATTCTGATACACGTTCCTCTCGTTCCTTTCAGGGTTCATCAAAAATTCCGAGAGGGAAGGACGGTCAGAACAAGACAAGAGGAGCGTACAAAGTCCAGAGACACGCAACGCGCTGCGGACTACGCACCTAAAAAAGAAGATAAACAAAAACAAAAAACTTCAGTTCAAAAAGAAGAAGGTAGCAGGTCTCAAGATCAGACATGCCCAGAATTCTGAGGACACAGCTTCTGAACGGGGAATGGGCTCTGACGATGCTAGACAGCGCGGCAGAAGTAACAATAGCTTGCCAGAACCTGAAGGAATTTCTGGTGACAGCGGAGTTGAGTGAGTATATCACGGTTGAAACACCTGATACTCGGGTAAGTGTCCCACATAAGTTACATGAGATAACACTCCAGATGGAGGGGACAAGCCCAAGAAAATTAAAGGTCTATTTTGGAAAAATCTGTCATCTGGATATGACATCCTATTAGCGGAGCAAGACTGTCCGCCGGCATTCGTCATGGAGTGCCCTAAGGGAGAAAAGATAATTTTTCCTGCATTTTCAGACCTCGTTCCCATACATTTAAAACACGCATATGCGCAGGAGTGGGCGGTTGCCCTAGCTCCAGCAGTGTACAAAAATCATGCTGGCTGGGATGAGGATTCAACCCACCACGTGATCCCGTTAAAAGTTTCACCAAATGCTCAAAGGCAATACCCTATAAAGCAGGAAGCTAAAAACAAGTCAGGGAGTTCCTAGATCAACTAGAATACCAGGGGTGATAGAAAATTGCACCTCACCAATGAACAATCCTTTGTTTCCCGTATCAAAACCTGACAACACATATCGTTTAGTTTTAGATTACAGACATTTAAACACCTGCACAAAGACATTTGCAGTTCAAAATGCACACAGTGCCACATTAATGAATAACATTGTGCGACAAAAATACAAAACAACACTTGATATCTCAAATGGATTTTTCTGCCAAAATATAGCACCTGAAAGCAGGTATTTGACTGCATTCTCAGCGCTAGGGTCCCAGAGGCAATTTTGTCATTTGCCCCAAGGGTATAAGAATAGCCCAGGGTTGTTTTCAGCAAGGGTAACAGAGTTACTCCACAATTTGGATGAAGAAGCATTGTCCTAGGTGGATGATATTTATCTGACGGACGATGACTTACTGAGGCACTTGACCAGGGTGAGCACCATTATTATGGGATTCGCCTCTGAGGGCTATAAATTTAATTTAAAAAATCTAAAATTGCCCATCTCAATGTCCTATTTTTAGGGTATGAGCTGTCAAGTGAAGGAAAAGCCTAGCAGCTAACTTTTTAGAAAAGTGTACCCTGCTCCAACCTCCAAAATCATTAAAGAATTTACAATCAATTCTGGGATTCCTAAATTTTGGTCGAACATACAATTTGGATTACGCAGAAAGAGTAAAACCTTTCTAAGACTTAATAAAACCTGATTTTTCAGTCAGACAATGGACACAGGAACATACAAATATCCTACGTTCACTACAGGAAGACATGATAGCTTCAAAACATTTATAGACACGCGTAAACGTACGCAACTTAGTGATCCGTGTAATAGCGGGTCAATGCGGGTACCTTTTTAACTTTCAATGAAGGCGAAACGGTACCAATCGCATACAAATCACACCGGTACACAAACGCAGAGATGCGTTTTACTTCAACAGAAAAAATCCTGACAGCAGTGCAGAACGCTGTAGCAAGAGAAAGAGCTCTGGCTCAGGGAAAGCGCATAATAGTCGTGACCCCAGTACAAGCCTTAGAGGCTGTTACAAAGGCTAGCATTCCAAATGCGAAAGCCTTACATCCCAGATGGATACAATGGGCTAATTCTCTTACTGCAACGGGTGTTGAATACAGATTTGATCCAAGTTTAAAAACACAAGCATTTCTGCAATACGAACAAGAATATCCTCTTCCAAATGAGATTTTGCCTCTAGATCAGTATTAATACATTATTTACACTGACGGATCTGCTCAACCGGCCATAGGGAGTAAGCAAGCTTACAGCGCAGCGTGTGCGATTGTTAAAGGTCGCATGCGCGATGGAAAGTTCCATCAAAGTTGCACTAAAACGCAATCTCTAGGAGACTACACGGCTCAGTTGGCAGAATTAAAAGCACTAATACTGGCACTGGTAAATACGGAACACGAATTCCCCACACTAATTGTGTGAGATTCCTTTTACTGTGTACAGTCGTACAATGAATATTTACATCATTGGGAACAAAAGGGGTTTAAAGACGCAAAAGGTGGCACAATTAAGCATAAAATGCTATGGGAACAGGTAGTGGAGTTGAGAAATGAACTACCAAGGGCTCACGTGATACATACACTGAGTCATCAGCGTGATGGCATTCATGTTGAAGGGAATTCATTGGCTGATGAAGCCGCAAAGGGGGATGTACACACAGCGTCTGTAGCTGCAATCACTCGTTCAAAAACGAGAATAGACGGCGAGATTTTGGTAGCTGCCAATGCTTCGCGCAAAGGCAGCACAGCAGTACGTAAAAAATTTCCACTCAAGTACTCCTACAAGTTAGATGCACAAAACATTCCATATGCTCAGATTCCTGGAGTGGGGGATAGAGTAATACCAAATATGGATCGTAGGCAAGGCTTAATTCTAGCAGCACACGAGGGTTTGGGTTCTGCGCATACAGGCGTTACAGCAACTATTGCTTTACTGAAACAGCGCTACTGGTGGCCAGGGTTAACAAAGCAGACCAAAGACTATGTCTTAAAGTGCGACATCTGCCAGCAGATGAAGGGTTCCACCGTAACACGCCCAGCGCAGGCACCATTACTAAAATCAGACAAACCTCTTGCATGTGTATATTTGGACCTCTGCGGACCCCTACAATCGGATGGGGCCAAGAAATATATCATGGTTGCAGTGGAATCCTGCTCTAGATTCCTATGGGTTTCGCCTCAGCGCTCAGGTGATGCTCAAACTGTTATTAAAGATTTGCGAGTCTTTATCGGCACATACGCTGTTGGCACGTTACATTCTGACCGTGGCCCATCGTTTACCTCTCGGGCTTACAAAGAAGGCATGGAAGGAATGTGCGTAGCATTGCGGTACTCCTCTCTGTACCATCCTGAGGGAAATTCGGTTGTGGAGAGGAAAACCGGGACTTAAAGCAATTTTTAACAGCTAGGGTATTCGGCAAGGGAGGTAGTTGGGTCAGTCACCTTTATGGGTCCAAAGAGCAATTAACAACGAGCCAAGAAGCTCTCTATGGGGGTCACTCCTTACAAGGTCCTATTTGGGACAAGAATGTGGGTACCTGATCTTGATTGTGAAGGCACTGTGGCGGATGAAAAACAATTTGATATCCATGATCGTTTGGCTGTTTTACAGGATCTAAACAAATCCAGAACACAACAAAGTAACGTGCTCCAAAAACAGACCACCACTGAGGAAGTCAAGGCAGTAACGGCAAGACCTGTCTCGATCCCAAAAGTTGGGGATCTGGTCAGAGAGAAGATTGCAGACAAGAAAGAATTTGGGCCATCATACAGAACAGCTGTACCGGTCCTAGCAATCGAAGGCACAAGAACTGTACTTCTGCCGCCTCTTGCCGGAAAAAAGGAGAAAAGATTTGTCTCAATCGACTTAATCAAACCACACTATGTGGCCGATACTAAACAGTAGGCCACGTGGACTCCACAGTAGCAGACGCCCTCCTCTTGCTACAATCCAAGAAGTCCAAACAGAAAGACTCATCACATTTGAAGAGCCACCTGTACGGAATGAAGGCCTAAGCAACAATGCTATGGAACTCGTTCCACTTCAACAAGAAGTTCAACTTCAAGAAGAAAATCAACTAAACAACCAAGTTGCAATCAGACCGACTACAGACTTCTACGTCAACATGCCTCGTCAAGAACAAAATCCAATTTCAACAAATCCTGATGCAATTCCAACAATTGATCGAACTGCTTCTAGCTATTTCATGAACTTTGATACGTTTTCACTGGATCCAAGCGAGCCGGAAACGACGCCAGCCCAAAAATCACCCAAACAGAAACTCATTGACTTTTTGCACTTTTTAGAAAGACTTACCTGGTGTCACCTTGGATAGAACTATGGTATATCACTGGGATTCTATTTTTTCTTTTCTGGCTAGGTTTAATAATAACTTTTAGTATGCTTATTAATAGACGATATCTCCAGCAGAGCTCTACAGCCCAAAGAGTCAATTTGATTTTAAAACCACACCAGTCTTCATATCGTGAACCAAGAGACTTGTCTTCAGTGAACATCACAGCAGTTCCTATATTGGACAGTATAGTATGGGACAAGATTGATTTCGATATTTTCGGTCCGACTGAACTTTTAAAGCTTAAACATGTATTTAAAATTTCTTTAAGTGTTATCATTACCTCCAGTACATTTTCTGATGATTGGGACACTGCAACTTTAAATAATATGATGTCTGATTTGGAAAAAACTGCAGCATTTCCGAACAATGAAATGTTAGAAGGTACTTCAGACTATGATACATTGTACTGTTACCAACATTATTGTCATCATTTCTTACACAAATCTATAACACCTAGAAATGTATTTGAATACCACCAGTGGGAACACTGCCCAACACCTCCAAAAGGTAGTTCGCAAACTTTTGCACAGAAATTCACATACTTTTCAGGGTTTAATACATCTGACCCGAAGTCATTTTATTACAAAGTGGCAACAACATCAGCACAGAAAATTATGTTGACTAACACCAAACAGATTTACTCTGCTTACTTTATGGCCAAGTTGTCTGCACAGGGTTTCGACCTATGGAAGGACACTATAGATTTAAAATCAATCTGGGGTTCTAGGGACTGGCAGGTCCAGGGAACAGAAGCGCTTTTAGAGCATGCCTCATTCCACAGCAGATGATATTTCTAAATGAAACTGTGCAACAGACATCCTGTCTTGGACTAGCCAAGAACAAGGAAATGAACACACTGGGGTTTCCAGCACCATCACAGATGGGTGGGGGCAGAATTCAACTCCACATGGGGTAGGATTAGAAGACATTCTCCAATACAACAGGTCAGATCCCAATTGGACAGAATGGCTGATTTGGCCCATTGACACAAACACATGTCAACAGAGATTCCTAGGTATAACCGAGGGGTTTAGTATCAGTAGGCCAGATGCACGCTATGTACAAAGACAACACCCAGGGGTAGTGACATCCTATAGTGTTGGGAAGTTGTGCCTTGATTGGCTAGAGACCTCAACACACACAGAAGTGAAACATCACTTGACCTTACTCACACCTGATGTGGACCTTAGGAATTTCTTGTCAGGCCCAAGGAAACCACGTCAGAAACGTATCATATATGCTGGCATTTACGCCTATTATAATGAAAACTGGAAAATATCCCAACAGGAGGCCGCAGAAAGAATACAGGAAATAGACCATATTAACCTAGAGAAGGCATTAGCTGTAGTGGATAATGGGCTAACAACTTTGACCTCCAGGATTTACTCCTTAGGCAACATTGTGTCTTCGGTAATCGACATATTAGAACAAGATTTGGCCTTGTTACAACACGGGCAATCACAGTTATGTTCTATTGTGATGTTAAGCTGGACGCTGCAATCTTTGCGTGCAGGCTATGTGCCCTGGCGTTTTATAAACACCACGTCTCTGTTTTCAGAATACAATCTATCTGATAAACAGACAGAAATGGCACAAAGAGGAGCCAAATATACAATGCTGCATATTGAGAAACTGGAAAGGTTACCATTCACTGTAGCCGAATTATCATCAACTGAATGGCTAATTCATGGCCAAATCACTCTGCCGGTCACTACGTTTCAGTTTCAATATTGCCTTGAGCAAAGGCAGGCAGGCAAATATGAAAAAATGGGTAAGGGTTACATTAAGGAAACTTGGGAGTTACCATATAGATATCGATGCAGGAATGGGGGATCGAGAAGTGTATCTGAGTGGTACAAACTGCAAGAACGCTTTAAGCGGTTCTCTCATGTGTCAGGATATTTCTCTGCACGGAGCATGTAGTAGTTCGGTAGCGAATCTATCTTGTCACATGTCAGGGACCCCAGCGGCCATGATCACGCCGGTTTTCCAGCTGCTCTCGAATGGGAGTTACTTGATGCTAAACGATCAAGGTTGCTGTGGGATGCTTCCGGGCATTGCCTATCTGGTCACTGTTAACTCCAGGGTTACTTGCTGTATGCAAGTATTGTTTCCGCCACTGAACACAGTCAGGGAGGCGCTGTTATGGCCTTCATTGAATGTTTCCTTTATACAATTTGATACTTTGAGCAGACTGAAAGCCATGCTTTTACAGCAACCCGTGCCCTTAACCTCTGCTCAAGAAACCTTTGAACTACAAGTTGCAAGGACCTCGACTGAGATACAGGCGCTTATACGTACGAACTGCCCCTTTCATTTCTCAGAAATGGTTGGTCGTATCTTTAACATGTCTGATACGAGCGGTATTGTACACCTATTTAAGACCATAGGGTCAGGACTATTAAGCACCTTTCAGACAGTCCTCGGAGTAATCCTAAATTTTATACACTCCGTATTGGGAAGCGTCTTTGGAGGTCTCCCGCTTATCCTTTTCCTAATTGCAAGAGTCCTGATTGTAATCTTACTGCTACGCAATGGACGGCCCAATTTCCGAGGAAATGGCGAACATACTCATGGAGCGGAAATACCGTGAACGCATGGTGCAGCTGCTGGGGGTATACCTTGCCTAAGAGAACTGAACGCCTCTTGGTTTCTATCGTTTAGACCAGTCTGGGTGGACTGCATCTTACCTGTTCTTCGATGCCTGTTTTGCGGAGAAGAATGCGCGTTGGATCTCTGTCTAACGTTTCCATCAGATACGCCTCCGGACATGGATGCTATGCTGGACCCCCTAAAGGCCCATGCTCTGCATTGTCCCCAGCGTCTTCCAATTCTGATGAACGCATTCCTTGAGAATCCACAAGTGCCGTTTGCTCCTGCTGGGTTAGGTGGCTCCTCCACAGGCACTCAGGTAACAACTGCCGCACAAGCTGCCGCAGCACCGACTGTTGGCAGTGCTGAATTCCATCTATGTGCGATTGACGTTCTCTGTGAGGCGTTGGATTTGTCATCTGCAGTAGCTAACACCGATTATGCTGTATCTCCAAGCCAGGACACTTAATCTTGAATTGGCTCATCGCGTCCTGGGAAAGAATTCGGCTTCTCCACTTCGTTTCATAAATAAACGAACTAAATTTGTTACATTTCCTAAATTGACACTTTCACTTGAGAAAGAATGGCTTTCTTCTGCTTGTAGTAATGCAACTTTTATAAGTGAGACAGAATTGGCATTTTCAAGTGGCAACTAAAGAATAGCTGTTTTTTAACATTTTTAATCATTTTTTAATGTCTTTTTGAAAAGATGTTATTAGCCGTTTTAAGAGAATTTTTAAATTATCCAGATTTTAAGTATGGTCATTGTCATCCAATTCGAAAGTGGAGTGGGTGTTATGTTTCGTATAGAGGCCCTAATATAGACGCGTTCATATATGCCGTATATGGTCATAATCGTATATGCCCTATTATGGTCATAATCGTCTGTGCCCTATTATGGTCATAGTCTCCTATGCCCTAATATAGGCATGATCTTTCACCTACATTAGTTCCCTACAGTACACAACGAGCTCTGAGGGTTGAACGTTATCTAGTCTGTGGTTAGAACACTGTAGGGTTTTCCCGAACACAGGCCTACAATGTACTCATAAATTATGAGCATTCACTAGCTACATCTCCCGCATAATATGTATGTACAAAGTTCACCCCTGACGCCTTCCTCATGTCTAACAAAACCAATACAAACCATACTGAGGGACGAGACACTTTAGGGTATAAATACACCACATCTTGCCACGGTAAGACAGAGGGAACCGAGACTTCCATGCTGACACACTGACCAGAGACGCTGAGGCTCCTGCATGCAGTCGCTCCAGCTGACAGCGGTCTAACACAGCCCCTGTGGGTGTCCAACTCGAGACCAGGACGGTGTCCCACACTCTCTTTATTCAGGTAATGGGGTTTGACTAAATCCTAGAAGGATTCCTGGCTCTTAGGCTTTTAGACCTACACACATGCTCGGTACACTCAGGTACATCTAGTTAGGCATCGTAGGAGTACGCGCACTTTTCATAATGCTTTTATATTCATGTATGTATTCATGATTCTTGCAATATGGTAGAACTGTACTATCCCTTCACTTTTATCGTACTGCTGATAATATATCTCTGCTATTGTCTGCTGGTTGCTGCAGCACATATATTTTACACTAGAATAACAACTGTTCAATAAATACTTATTGAAATGCCCAGACTGTTTATTCTGCGTAACTCTCTGAGACAAACCGAATAAGTAAGCAAGAGTGACTGAGCGAAAAGTAGTACATTGTTTCCACGATTCTGAGGGATCAGGGTTGTCATGATCTAAGGTTGCCAGAAACTAATCTCTCCCCAATAAGAGGAGATTCTAGTGGCACTGTGAGCTAGCTAATGCAAATTCGGCTAACATACGCGGTGGGGGTGCACAGAGCCAGTCTGCCACCAAGCCCACAGTTTATGTTATCCAAACGCGCAGGTCCTGCATGGGTACTATAGGAACTACACAACACTGTATCTCGATTTTTAAACTCAATGTGGCGTAGTCGTAGGGTGTTGGTAAACTCGCCACCGTACTCATAAAATGCCCACAGTGCACGCATTCTTCTTTTTAATCTCTCAACTTATTTTTAACCTCTTCCATGTTTTAACAACCAAGTTTATTGATGAATTGAGATTTTATTTTGTCAAAATTGTATGTGTACCTGTCTATGGCTCTGGTGGCTTCAAACAGGGAAACTGACACAGTAGCTGGTTGAGGATGGGATGTAGACTTGAACTCCTCGAACCTACCACCCTGTGATTACTGTGATGTACTCTAATGCTGCTGCTAAATTTGTAATCTGTGTTCCTATTTATGTGTAAATTATTGGTCTATGCTATGTGTTTTTATCTTTGTAAACTGTTTTTATGCATGCACGTTTTATGGTCTATAGCGACCGAAATAAAGTCTGTTGGAATGGAATGGATTAAAAAACTGTGATTTGATTATTTTTTCTTCTAAAGGCTTTTCAAGTAACTATAAACAGACACTTTCTTTGAGTTGAAAAATAAATCACCTCTCATTAATGAGTACGGCATTATGCACTATGGAGTGCAAGTTGTGTGTTGTGCTAAAATAATGAAGCCATGCTCATTGCTAGTGTTAGCAGCTGGGGCAGCAGTAGTTGACAATTATCTCTTTTTAATTTGAATGGCCCTGCTCTTTTCCAACTGCATTTCTCGTTCTACCCTGACTCCAGAGACAGATGAATAATAAATAAGATACTACTTCACACACCTCACGTATGAAATGTGGATATTAATATTATCCTGTCTGCCATAAGTAGACGTTGGGGAAAATGATGACTGCACTACAGGGAAAGGAACAGTCTATATAGATTGTATTTGACACATTCATCAGTGTGTATCCCATACACCAAACTTGACAAAAAATCATGCACTTCCTCTCACTTCACTCTGTGGCTCACCTACCACCACATATTATTTCCAACAAATCCATGCGCTGGGAAGGAATCTTGACTTACTCTACTGCAGGGGGTAGGGTAGAGGGATTAGACAGGTAGGATAGAGGTTTTTTGATACAGAATAGAGTGGCCACTACACTGATCATCGATTCATCATCTTTGGCTTATTCAGTCACTGCACAAGTCAAAAGGGAACAATCTAAACAGGTGTAAAATAAATCTGTTAGGGGAAACCATAAAATGTATTCTGGAATCAATTCGCTACCCATGGTTAAAAAATGAAAGGTGCCACATGCCAAGAATGGATTTTCCAAGTTGATAGGCTGGGACGGAAGAACTTAGGAAAAAATAAAGGAGTGAAGTACTAAGAGGCGACTGAGTGGGTGAAGGGAAATAACACAGCTTGTGTGTTTGGTTTGCAATTCATTGAACACATTGTAAATGTCGCATCAATTGAAGCAGACGCACATTGCACAGTCAACACAGCAGTCAGGAATTGACCCATACTGCACTTCAGTCATAGGTGGCAAAAAAATGCCAAAGGCGGGGAGGGGGTGGGGGGGTGATGAATGATGGTGGGATACATCTGGCACATTTAACAAATACAGCGAGTCAAGGGAGTAGAACTAAAAATAAAAAATACCCCCCACTTTGGACCATAGCTTTTATAACCCTAAATAAACAAAGTAAGCAAAGTAGGTGAGCAGCATGATCCTCGTGAGAAGAACAGCCTTGCTTATTTATCCAAACAATCCAAATATTCATTCATCCTTTCATTCTAATTCACCCATAGCCACCATGATTAAGCTTTACGTTCACTCATGCAGCCTTTCACAACATATCCAATCCATTATCCATCCATTCAGTTATCTACCCTTTCTTCTAACCATCCTTTTTCCTATCCATCCCTTTACCCACCCATGCACCCTTCTTTCACCCACCCACCCTTTCACTCATATACCATTTCCTTTCTTTTAACCTTCCATTCCTTCTTGTTTCCCTCAAGCCATCAACTCTCATTATGTGAGCTTTTGGTGAATTCAGTTGCAGATAGAAGAGGCGATAATAACTCAACCATCGCTGCTGGGTAAAGCAGGGTGAGGGGTTTCATGGTCACGTGTTGACAACGCCTTGGCACTAGCTAGTGAGTATAGTAATTGGAAGAAATTATGTGACTTACCAGTGCCATCGCTGCCGCTGCTTCTCCCCCTCCAACTGACTCGTCGCCTCTTGCAGCGGCACTGGAGCCAGCATCACTGGTGTTCTGTGTGGCTAGAATAAAACATGATACATATTTTAGATGCCAGATATACCACCCCAAATACAACTGCAATACATCCCTACATTTCAGTTAGCACTGCAATATTTTCTAACAAAAATATCACTCTGGGCATGTGATTGGCTCACAAAGTTAGACAAGCCAGGGGTGGAACAATGGTCAATGAAAGACATATGGGGTTGGCTGGCAAATGCAATGGGAGTGGGACCTCATACTTTTTTTCCAGCCACGCTGCACTTTCATGGTAAACTGCTGGTATACTGTATAAATGAATGAGACAGCAGCACACTACATTGGAGGGGGTGGTCCATGATCGCCATGGCCACTCTCTCATGAACTCAACTGTTAGAGCATGAGCAGGAAAAAGAAAGCCTTCTCTTAACAAACATACATGGAGAATTTTATTTATAATACTAGTTTCTTTGGGCCTGCAATGTTCGCCCTAGACAGTAGAGTACCAAAATGTGTTATTCTTAGTCTTACAGTACCACAAGACATATAAGAGAGAGGGAACAATTACCAAAAAAACAGAAGATAAGTTAACTAGAGACTAGTGTACAGACCGTAAAAAGTCAGCTACCAAAAAAGAAAACCATATAATATAACGAAAAAAAGATATTGCAGGGATTAGAGGAATGAAACAAAAATGTAATCCATTGTGCTTTGCATGAGCGTGTTTGTATCCCGTTCTCGTTGCCACGTGGAATGAAGACAGCAGGTAAGGGTGTCAGAGAAACTTTATTTCTCACCAGCAACACCAGCCTCCAGGAGCAACTCCCATTCTGGAACCCAGCACCAACATTTCAATACCCCAAGATTCTTCCCTAAGCCCACAACAATCCTAAAACCCAACATTAGGGAAATAATAATAATAAATAATAGGACTTACTGGGATCACAGTACCCACAGCAGCGGCGCTGGTGGTCAGCGCCTCCTGACTAGCTTCTCCCGGACCCTCGACAACATCCCTCTTGGTGCTGATGGAACAAAATGCAGAAGATAAAAAAAATAGATTAGTGATTCAGTTAATCTCGACAAATTTTAATGACAAGCAAACGCAGTCACATTGTACTTCTCTAAAACAGATTGCCTTTAATACTAGATTCGAGTCTATCGACTATTGTTGAGTTGCCCTACGAATCCTGAAATCCCTATTCCAAATTTCCTTAACAAAAACTACATTTGGAACTAATGCATTGCAGTGAATGATCTTTGATTCTATTCCCATTTCTCAAACCCTTCATGGACCAACTCAGTCTCCCTTTTTTGCAATGCATAGATGCATACTACACATCGCTGTGAAATAACCTGGAACTGTACGAGCTATATAAAGAAACTAAGTCACAAGGAGAACGCGCTACTCACTGATATCACTGATACACTATTGTGACAGAAGAACAGTCTGCAATGGCTTCTTAATCAGCCATAGCGAGGGCCCATGATGAGTAAGATTAGGTAGCACTGAGCAACTGCCTAGCAGAAACTAGAAACTGGATCAAACAATAATATTCCAAGATAAACTAAACATAACTTACCTCGGAGTGTGAGTGGCATGCTATTTGGATTTTTTTTAGCATTGTAGAACACAAATAAAACAAATAAATTATTAATACCCACAAGCCCCAGAATCTCAACGCCTAACAGGTCCTGTTCCCAGTCCAGGATATCCGCCCAGAGGTGTGTCAGCTGCTGGCCAGTGTGCCAGACCTGGCTAGTGTGCCGCATGCACCGGAGCACCCTCTCCCAATCCCGCCGATGCTCCCGCAGGGGGTATCCGCTACCGGGCCTGCCACCTGCTTACAGCATGTCGTAATGCACACACAAAAAAAAGTGCTGCCACCTCCCCCTCACAAACGATCGCCCGGCGGTGCATACCTGGGCGGCGGCACCACCAGCAACATAGCCACCTTGCCTCTGCCATGGCACTGGGTGGGTTCGAAAAAAGGAAAAGGAAGGGAAAGGAAACAAGAAAGAAGAAAAAAATAAGAAAGTAATGGGAAATAAACAAAAGGTCATGAAAAACATGATTTGTTTTTCCCAAAAACGTAAAATACACAAACACAAAGACATACACTAATAAAAAAATAAAAAAATGAGGGGTAGATTTGTTTTAAAGGGGGAGGAAGACATAGATGAAAGAGAGCTTAAATTATAGGCCCAGCACCATAACAGAGAGCAGAAAAACAAGATGTTCGCGCCCATGCGGACAGCGTGGTGCCGTTCACACATGATTTGAAATGCGAGAATGTACATGAGAACCATGTGGTGCCGTTCACGCTCAATTTATAATGTGAGAACACCCTCTGCATTCCCATTGCAACGCGAATGGGTGCACTGGCAAACTCCGCCCGACAGCAGAACTCCGCGTAGTGCAGCAGATTGTTTTTGCGACTTAATGGAGTTCCGAGTAGCACAGCTCCGCAAACTCCGCCCAGGCCTAAAAAGATCATAGAAAGAACTGTGTCTTCAGTCTAAACCTCATCCATTGAGGAAATTGGCACTTGCACACCAGGGATCCTTTGTTGTAAAAAGACATTGTTGATACTAGATGCAATTGATAGTCTGCCAACATGTGACGAGGTTCAGGATTCCAGAATAAAGTCAGCCCTGTGACAGGCAATTCAAAAAATGGAAACCAAAGAAGGATGGGGACAAAGCTTTTGTATATAATTTAATAAAGCTTTATCAAGAACATATGTTTGCATGATCCTTGAAATAGTGCTTGTGGGTCCGGGACCTAGGAACTCACACCTAACAGAACTCTGTATCCAATTTATAAGTTTCCAAGAATCAGTCACAGACATTCCTGGAAAGATTTAAAGAAAGAAAATAATATTCATTGTGAACATGTGTCCAAATGAATATAAACTGAGACCTGATGGTAATGCAAGCCAAGCAACAGTGGACCCAGCTTGATGGTTTCACAAATTGGCAATGTGGATCTTAAGTAGAGTCAATATTCATTCAATGACTTTGAACACTGTTGTAAAATATGTTGTTGTGGCATGGCCATTGTTTTGCTATTCTATATTAGCAGTACCTGTAATAATTCTGTAGCGATATCCACATGAAGTGCCATCAAATTACATCATATTTATTTATTTTGTACCCCTGTTTCCAGAGAATAGAGTGTGTTTTGTACCACACTCATCTGGCCATGTATTATAAAAGTATTTCACATAATTCTTTGCCTTTGTATGCCCAAATCAAGTGGTCAAGTAAATGCTAGATTATATTTTGATTCTGGCAAATATTGATCATTTACTTATCATGGGATTCAATAGTTTATCTGTATTTTTCTGATTCTCAGCTAGTTTCTGCCAAAGCTAAAATGCATTCAAAAGTTATCTGATTCAGGAAACAGTTAGATATTCAATTTGCTGCAGTTTCTCAGAGTTAAGAGTGCTCTAATCTAGATGCTACATTAATTTAGTAGACAGCTGCACTGACTGGCACAAAACTGAAAAGAGGTCAATTTAGCAAAAACCTTAATATTGCTACCTGGAGTGTGGCAGTTTTGCTTAATCAAAGCAAAAATACAGTATTTTAGAATCTAGGAATTTAAAAGTTATTTGCCTTTGGGAGACATTTGTTAGCTACATATTTACTTTGCAGCAAGCAATCCCGCTAAAACAGCAATTGTGAAGGTATGCACAACATGACATGGAAATCTAGTAAGGTATGACACAAAATATCTGTTTGAAGTCATGAATATCTTTTCTTCTCAATACATTTTTAATTTCACCTATATGTTACTAGGAATAATTTAATTCAGTCTTAATATCCAGTGTCTAAATCCATCTGAATATATTTTCAGGAAGATAATAGCTAATCTGTTTGATCAGATCACAATAAAATGTTAAAATGAGGGCATCTACGACGTAATGATTTCATTGGCCTTTAATGCAAAGATTTCCAAATCATCTGCTCCTTTATTCAGAAATCATGAGCACAAAGCAGTATTAAATGTTCCGGAAACCCATAAATTGAAATGGGAAAGTTTTTTTTTAAAACAGTTTTCTGGGGATGGGCATTGTAATTGTGAATGGACGTATAGTTGGGGTCATTCCTGATAAACAAAGCAGATTTTCCCTGTTAGACCTGTCAACCTTAGGGTGGTCGTCCCCAAAGTTTTGGCCTTCCTCCTCCATTTTTGTGTTTCTCTTTTGTGCTGGACTTAGGACTCTGAGCACATAACCACTTCTAGCCAGTGCTAAAGTGCATGTGCCACTCCTTAAAACATGCTTACATTGGCTTATACCCAATTGGCATGTTTAATTTATGTATAAGTCCGTAGTAAAATGGTACCACATGTACCCAGGGCCTGTAAATTAAATGCTGCTAGTAGGCCAGCAGCGCTTACTGTGCCACCCACTTAAGTAGCCATTCAAAAATGTCTCAGGATTGCCATTGCATTCTGTGTGTGTCGTTTTAAACTGTTGTTTCGACCTGGCAAGGTGAACCTTTTGCCAGGCCAAGCCTTCCTTCTTAATACAAATAAGTCATCCATAGGGTAGGTCCCAAACAGTCTACTAGGCAGGGTGTAATGTATTTAAAAAGTAGGACATGTACTTTTAAGTTTTACATGTCCTGGTATTGAAAAACATTAAATTCGCATTTCCATATTGCAAGGCCTACCCTCCCATAGTTTAACATTGGAGTTACCTTATTATATTCAATAGGCTTTAATTTCCAAATGGCAACAAGTAATTAGTTCATGTTTGGTGTCTTTCGACTTGTAATGAAAAATCCTCTCTTATGGTAAAGTCAGAAATTTTATTAAAATTTGAAAAATACCACTTTTACAAAGTTTGCATTTTCATGCCTTAGCCATTTAGTGCCTATAGCCTGTCTCTCTGTCACATGATGGGTGTAGCTGACAGTTGGGCTTTGTGTATTCCCCTAGACAGCCACACATAATAGAGAACTTAGGTTTGCCTGGATGGGCCATCACTGGTGGGGTGGGAGAGCAGAGACGGGCACAGCCTTACTTAACCTTGACTATGCTGGGTCCTGCCTCCAAACAAAGGGATGCATAACCCCTGTAGTTAGTCGGGGGCCAGGGGAGATGAGGCAGGAAACCAGTGCCCATCAAAGGGAAACCTCTTGATGCTTCTACCACTTCAAAGGAGGCACCAGATATAAATATTGAACCTCAGACACCAACTCTTCAGTAGTCTTCTAGACCTGCGGACTGGGCAAGAAAGAAGGACTGCTGTGCTGCTGAAAGGACTGCCACTCTGCTGGACTGCTGCTCTGAAGGACTGCTGCCCTGCTGTGCTGACCTGCTGCCTTCTTGCCTGGGTGAGAAGGACTGGACCTGCATCTGCTGATCCCAGGAACACAGAGTGACTCAAAGGGCTGTTTGGGTAACCTCCTGACTATAGCCTTAGAGAAAGAAGGCTCCAACCTTGTACCCAGTACCTGGGCTCTGCCATCTCTGAATCCTACCCTGCAAGAGGTGCCACCATGGTTCTGGACCCTTGGAACCTGGAGGTGCTCTGCCTTCCCATCTGTGGATCCAGCAGAACCGACGCATCTCCTCTGCTGTGTGGCGCAACCCAAGCTGAACCAACGCATAGCCTCTGCTGGGACGATTATCCCCGTGCAAGGACCCGCATCAACTTTGCAGTGTGCATCAGAACTGCCGCTGCGTGATGCCTCTCTGACGCAGGCCCTTGCATCACAAATCTCTCATCGACGGCAGCCTTGACGATGACGCAGGTTCTCACATGGCAGCCTGGTAGCTCCTCCGAACCAATGCAGCACCTCGACTGCACAACGCATCCTTGACACCGGGCTTCGCATTGCAAGCCCTCATCGACGGGATCCTCGACGTTGATGCAGGAGCTTGCATCGAGCTTTTCAGCTCCTTGGAACTGATGAATCACCTCGGCTTCATGATGCAACCTCAACACAGGACTCTGCAACTCTCAACAACCAGGATTTAAGGTACTCTTATTCAACGGGCATATCTGGGTCCCTGTAGCTGGTCCTTGCTCCATCCTGGTTGGCCTGAAATTATGACTTTGTCCTGGTCTAGTAAGATTGGATATCCACAGTTGGCGCTTGGTGCTTTTTTGGCGCTATTTTTTCCTAAATGTTTAAACCTGCTTATCGCAGGTTCGGTCTTGTTTTATTTATTACAAAATTACTCTATTTTTCTAATCTGGTGTGTGTTCCTTTTGTTTTCTTTTACTGTGTTACTGTTTGAAGTGGTGCACAAATACTTTACACATTGCCTCTGAGTTAAGCTTGACTGCTCTGTGCCAAGCTACCAGAGGGTTGAGCATAGGTTAAGTTAGGGTTTGCTTGTGACTTTACCCTGACAGGGATTGTGGTTGCTGCTTGAGTAGGTTTTTACCCCCCCAACCAGTAACCCAATGTTTTCCATGCCCCCAACCACCTCTCAACAATCATAGCAAATTATTTGTATTCCATAGTATAGAAGCTAGAAGTATTATGCTCTATTTTAACCTAAAGAACAATTAAGTGTTGGAGTGCTATCTCACTGGATATTGTATTCCTTTTTAATTTTGAGACCCAAAATGAGGGCGAGGTGCTTCTAAACAGAAGTAAAATGAAAAAGTAGACACCTGGAAATATTGCAAAATAAAATAAAACTCTTGAAAGCCCAGTTTTTCATCTCCATTATCAGCCAACAGTTGGCCTGATTTTGATAAGTCAGTTTTTTTCATATTATGTGAATCGCAACTAAGCCAAATCAATCAAACTTAGCCAGGTCTCAAATTGGGAAACAGGAAAAGCTCTTAGCAAACAGTAAAATATATATTTATATATCTACAAAATTCAAAATGGGATTCCTAATCATTTTTTATTGATTCATCCTAAAAGCAAGATTTTCCACTTCGAAGTCAAAAAAGAAAAAAGTGATGACAAGTTGTGGTTGCCTCTGCTGAATGCTACTAGGGAGTGTAGGAACGTAAACAAATGGAGAATAGAAACTAGGGCAATTGGCTTGAAGGTTTCCAGGTCAACAGTCAGTCTTCACTGAGCCTTACGTAATTTCCACCACCCTCTCAGATAACACCTTGAGCCAGGTACTCCTTTTCTCAATGTCCTGATAGGTTTTTGATGTCAGAGTTCAATGCATTTTATTAGTATTTGGATGAAATCTCTACCATCTCCATAGGCGTAACCCAAATTATGAAACAAGTGAATCTCATATCATATTACGAAGAGCGATCCGATTACTAAAGACGTAGCATATGTAGATGAACCGTAGTATACAACATCAATGTACCACAAAAATAATTTGATCCCCCAATTATCCTTGGAAGAAAGTGCACATTAATTAAAATGAGTTTCAGTTTGTTCCCATTTCAGGGCTTTTGTCTTGATCAACCAGTTAGTAAGGAAAATACGAGCTGTCCCTCTGCTTTTCTGGCGGTGAGACTCTCCTTCACATTTGGTGCATCTGCCACGATCTGTGAGGACCAAGAAGGCATTTATTAAGAACACTGTTTTTATGCCTGAACGATATGAATATATACTGATGGGGTAATATCTTTCCTGAGCAGTACTGACCCTCAACCAACTGGGCTTTCTTAAAAACTCTTTGCATCTTGTAGAATAATGCTTTTTTAATGATTCTATCAATACATTTCTCTAAAGAGGAGCCACTCCTTTAACACCCACTAACACCCACCAATCGTGTCAGCACCTTTGTCTGCTTAGCACCATACCGCTGCGAAACACAGTATACCTCCCTTTGTCTCATCTGCAAGATGCTCCTTATGGTTGCTATCATAATACAGTCTAGTATTATACAGTGTGACATGCTTAATACTTTTTGGCCTCCAAGCCAATTGGTTACTCTATGCTAGCTGTCTTCCCAGACCATCGTGGCTGCTTCTCTTTCCAGTGTGTTCAGCTACTATACCCCTACTGTATTGAATGCTTTGTATCTCATGAGCATCATATGACATACATTACTTCAACCAACCCACTACTTTGGGAGGTAAGGATAGATAAGAGTAATACGTAAAAACAATAGTGAACATGTTTTATGCAGATGTAGAGGTAAAAAAGTAATAATACTTACCCTGACAATGTAGTGGTAGGCGATGTACTGGATGCCATATTATTGTAGGCGGATATTCACAACATTGATATAGTGCCATACAACCGTTCACCTGCTGATCCTTTCCTACACATTCACTTGATATATGCTGGGCCAGTTTCTGCAGACCTTCAAAAATCCTTTTTTGAATTCCAGAGATGTTTTGCCCCATGTGTTGGTGTTCCATCTCTCACACTTTCTCTCTCTCACTCATTCCCAAACTCTAGGCATTATTTTGCCTCCCTCTTTCCCCTTTTCTTTCTCTTTGTATTAGTCCACAGAGGTGACAAGAATCCTGCTGTCAGCTGCAAGAGCAGAGCAGTATACATTATCTATTACCCATTTAAAGGCAGTCTATTTGTCGATGCTGGGACAATGATATGGTAAGTTGGCCCATTCTAATATTCACAATTGTGACATGATGGTTACAAACAAATCTCAGTGACTAATTTATGGTTTGATGTGTACCTGCTTATTTGTCTCCTAGCATCCATCTGGAATTATCGCTTAGGGATGAAAGTGTATTCTACAACTTCCACACTCATTATTTTTTTGGGAATACTTATTGAGCCATCTCTTGATCATGTGACAGAGACATTGAATTTCCTTGCTCTTTCAGTCAATAGCATCTATCAATATTCTCTAGTTGATCAAAGGGATTGTTGCCTCCCATCTCGTTCTCCACTTTGCTCTTCCTCTTTTTTGTCTGCCTACTTCATCACCTGTCTTTTGTTCTCTCTTTGGCTCATTCTCTCCCCTTCTCTTTCTCTTTGGTTCTTTTGCGTTCTCTGTTCCTTCCCTTCTCTCTTCATAACTACACTTCGATCTCTCTTTACTACCCTATCTACCAGAGACATTTGTTTTAAGGCATGGGCAAAGAGGGCAATTAGCCAGGGCCCCCACCTTCCAAGGGGCCCCCTAGGAAAGTGACCTTTCTCTCTTTTTCACCTTTTTCCATATGTTAACATCTTTCCCTCTTCTCTTCCTGCCTCCACCTCTGACTCTGTCTTTTGTTACCCAGTGTCATCTTAAGGTTTTTGTGTGACACTGAACGTTTAACATATGAATAAGCATTGTTTGGCATCATGCAGGCCTTGTCATTGGCGGTGCTGGCAGAGGCAATGGGTTGTGCAAGCTACAGTGGCCCCCTGACGAGGGCCATGGCACTTACCTTTTTTTCGTTTTTTTTTTACAAATTAAGCATTGGCTCATTTCTGATGTGCCCACAGTCTGAAATGCCTCTTGCACGCCGCTGGCTAGCCCCAAGTCATGTGTAACACCTTACGTGTTCATACTTTGAAAACCTGTAATTATGTTACGAAAAACAAAACCGAAACTCCCTAATGCACACGCTACTAAAAGAGTATTGGCCAAGTGCGTCACTCATGACAAGGGCCTATTGGCTGCCGAGATCTTGACATTTAAAGCACAGGCATTTTTATTACCTGCATCAACGGTTATCAATGTATCAACATCAGAAAGGTGACCTGTTATTTTAGCCATCTGAAAATTCAAATAATCCACCCGCATGATACACATAGATCTCTGCAAAAAGCGTTCAACCCGCTTGTCCATTTTGGGCAGTCTTCATGTTCTGAGACCTAAGGTAAAACTGGCCTATGCATGCAATGTAAATATTCATACTGAACAATATGCAGATGTTGTACTGTAGGTAGATGGTCTTACTCAATGAACAGTACTGCAAAACCCTCGACTTCCCACGGCATGCTACATGTGATGGACTGGTAGTATTTAGTGATTTTGCACTGTGCCCTGCTTTACAAGCCAGGTGGGTGCAGTAATCCTATAAAAAACAACTATTAAGTAAATAAAATAAAGTCATAGGTACGGTTTCAGTACTTTGGCGATGTCAATTTATGGGCAACATCCAAAGTGACGCTGGGCGAAAGCTTCCGAAGAAAACATTTGGGCCACATCACTCATCAATGTAATATTTGAGAACTCAGATGAGAACCATCTTTATTCGGATAGTTAAATATCCATAAAAGTAAAACACGTTAAAACATATAGACAAGTATAATTCAAAATAAAAACCCTACATCTGATAACATGATAAACGTTAAGGTAAAAACAGACTATATTCACTATAATATCAGTAGGTCAATTTTAATCTGGGAGCAGAACCAAGGAATGAACGTACATGTACACATGATTCCCGAACAGGCATTTCATTAAAAAACTGAAAGCCATCCTAAAATTCCTAATATTGTGCTTTTTGATAAGTGGAAGTAGAAAATAGTTTGAATATTTTAATCAAATGTACAGAAAAGTGTAAAGTGCTGTATAGTTTGACCAGAGCTCCCGTCACAAGGGCAAGGGCACACATGAAGATATGATTGGTGACCCAATGTGAAATATAATTGATATTTTAACATGCCAGCCCTAAATTGAAACAGAAAACTACGTTCCCAATGCCCCCTCGCTAAATAGAGGTATTTAGTAAGAGGATTAACTACAACCATACTCAGTGCTTTAAATGGAAAAAAATAAGTGCAGGTACTCACCAAATTGAGATGTGGACTAGAGGGCGGGGCTTGGGGTGGGGCTAGGGGGCGGAGCTATGGGCAGCGCAAAGGGATCCGGCCAGGGGCACCATTTAAGCATTCATGCACGCAGACAGGGCATTCAGTACATGTATTTTAGAAACGCTTACATTCGTTGTTGCCCTCATTACTAAACCTTGATCCCACGTGCTGTGCTACAGCATCAATATCGCCACCTTCCTTCTCAGTCTAGTTGCAAACAAGTGCTGCTGTAGTCTGCTATACCAGCAGGAAGCCATCTCTTCGATTTCCCGAGAGTCACGAGCTATGCCTGTTAGCAGGCCCTGCTCTCACACCTACAGTGCTATGGACTACACAGAGCCTGAAGGGACACTGCGTCAGGCATCACAGTGTGAGTCTGGCCCCTCCCAAACTTCCCCCAACTAATGAATGCCGCGGCTCAATTAGCACATTGAAAGGGGAGATTAGCACTCGATCAGAGTGCTTCAGGAAACCGGACCCACTCGTTGTCAGCTGTGTTGCGCTTTTTTGTAAATGGCAATTTCACTGAGCTTGGCTTACATCCCCATGAGTACCGGTACTCTCTTTGGACAAAGAGAAGTCCCGGTACTCAAGCGCCGAAAATTTAGAAGTGCCGGTACTCAGTACCGGTGAGTACCTGCCCATTTAAAGCACTGACCATACTCAAATAATCTGCCATGGCTGAAACACTTTCAGGATCTGTATAAATACGATGCAGACCAGTCTTATGAAGGGCAGACTTCACTCCAGCTAACCATGGGATTTGGTATCCCCTTTCGCACTCAAGACTGTCCATGATAATATCCCCGGTTAGAGTGAACTCTGGGATCTTCCACACTGCTAGCCACAGTAGAGATGGACTTGTTCTAATATAACCTGGTACGTGTAATAAACCCAGTTCTTCATGACAGATCACACATGAATATGATATGGGGTCCGACAGCGCCCTTTTACAAAGCCTGTTTTGTTTGGTTTGGATAGGTTTGAAGTTAGAGGAAACCCATATCCCAGCCTCATATGTTGCAACAGGACTACATTTAGTTTTATAAATGTGCAACAGGGGTCCAAGGGTGCCCCCAAGCGCCTGGGGAAGATTGCCTAATGAACCAACCGCCCTCGACAGCTTAGACCTACTCAGATAAACATGGGGCATCCAGGATCCTTATTCGGAAAAGATAACCCCTAAATAATAAAATGGGTTGGTGCATCTTGGGCTATTTGTACCTTTGGTGACGGTCGATAACTGCTTATTCTTCTGGCCGCATGCCATAATATAGGATTTTGCAGGTCCAGAGTACCCATAAAATCCACAAACGCATTTGCAATTTTGGGAATGTAAGTATAAGCAATTATAGATTTACTAATCATAACACTACATCTATGTATCTTGATGACACATACCTTCAAGGTAAGTAGATTTGGAATTAATATTAGTAAATCTATTCACATCTATCTATCTATCTATCTATCTATCTATCTATCTATCTATCTATCTATCTATCTATCTTTCTATCTCTCTATCTGTCACAGCCAGTGCAGGTAAGAGTGGTGGGATGGGGTGGCAGGAGTCGACAGAAAATAAAATTTTAAATAAAGAACACCACTTACCTTGCACTTGATGCATTGTCGCTTTTACCTGCACCGGCTGCCACATCTATCTATCTATCTATCTATCTATCTATCTATCTATCTATCTATCTATCTATCTATCTATCTATCTATCTATGCACTCCTTTCCCTAATCCTCATTGTAGTGGAATAGTATGGAACTCCAAGAGCATTTACAAGTGCATTTATTTCTCAGCCGAGGGGATCACCAGCACATCTATGAGTTTTGGCTATACAATAGCCTAGCTCAGAATGTGTGCCATCATGTTTGAAGGTGCTTTATACATTGTGCAGTAAACAGTGAAGACAGATTGTGATACAGAAATTCAGATCAAAGAATATATCAATTGTCGCAAACAATTCATAATCATTCCTCAGATAGGCCTAGACTAAGAGTCATCATGTTATTAACAAACCATTATTTGCCTATATATGAACAGCCATGCACCAGTGGGCTAAAACGTTATCGACAGCATCACGCAAGCCTCCATATTAGATGGTAATTCTATAGAACATCACATATCATAAAACTATATTTCTATATACTTCATTCCAAATTGTGTAAGGCGTAACTGAGAGTCTATGCATAGATCAAAATCCAACAACACAAATATACAAAAATCTCAAAATCCAAAAGTTCATTCTCAAACACATGGTATAACTCCATTAGAAGGCCCTTAAACATCCCTCTTGCCCAATTGGTCTAAATTAGTAAATTAGTTAAATGTCACGTCCCTACTGTCCCTGTGTCTTCTAACTTCACATCACGGACATAATCTGTAATAATCCTCTTTATACCAGAGGAAAATAAAGTATTCTTCATACCTGAAAACAAAACAGAACATTAAAAACAGATAAAATCCATTTATTGCAATTTATATTCATGCACGGTTTGAACCGGTTACATGTCCATACAAATACGCACTGTTAGATATTGGATGCCTAGTTAGCAAAGGTTTGCACCCTGTCCAAGTAGGGACCACAATCATATTCAGGGTAAGTCAGATACACAACCTAAATTAACCTGTGCTCACCCTCTGGTAGCTTGACAAAAAGTAGTATGGTTTAACTTAAAAGGTAATGTCTAAAGTATTTGTGCACCAATTTAATTACAGTAACACAGTGAAAACACCACAAAAAGACTCCTCACCAGTTTAGAAAAATAAAGAATATTTTTATGAGTAAAACAAGAGCAAAACAACAAATCTCAAATAAGTAGAACTTGAAATTGAATTTTTAAAGAATAAACTGCAATATTGTGCTTAAAACCAAATAGCGCTTAGGGATTACTTCAGGTCACGCTAAACTGGAGTGAATCCAAAGTTCAGGCCGACTGTGATGAAGGGCAGGCCAGCTACAGGACTCATGCCAGTCCAGCTGAAAAAGTACCTTGGATGGAGCACACGTCGGTGTCGAAGACTCAATTCGTAGGTTCCGAATTCACGCTGTCGGTTAGATGTCTCGTCGTCAAACTTCTCAGGCAGGTCCCGCATCATCATCAAACCCCTTAAGATGCAAGCACTGCATCATCATCAAGACGCAGAGAGGTGTCTTAGAAGTGGCACTGCATCGCGTCGAAGGGCAGTGCGTCGCTTTTGATTGGCGAAATGTCATCACTGTGCTGAATTTTTCAGGAAAACAGCAGCAGAACCCACTTTAAAAGCCCAGGACTATATTGGCACCTCTTGGCAGGGTAGGACTCACAGTTGGCAGAGGCCAGCAGCTGATTTAGAGTTGAAGGAAGTCTTTGTTGGCCCTGACACTTCAAAACAGGAGGCAAGCCAGCAAACCCTCAAAGTCACTTAAGTTCTTGGAGGATGTAGGGATGCAGGTCCCGTCCTTCTCACTCCCAAGCAAGAGGCAGCAGGCCAACACAGCAAAGCGGTTCATCAGAGTGGCACCCTCTCCTGGTGGCACAGCAGTCCTTCTTCCTGGCAGAATGTCCTCAGATCCAGAAGTGTACTGAATTGGTTGGTGTCATGGGTCCAGTACTTCTACCCGGTTGTTCTGCTAAAATGGGGAAGACTTCAAAGAGGCCTTTGACTTACACAAGGTCCCTGCCTTTCCTGCCCTGGCCGCAGACTCACTACAGGGGGGTATGCAGCTCTTTGTATGGGGACAGGCACAGTCCTATTCAGTTGCAAGTGTCAGCTCCTCCCTCCCAAGCTAGCTCAGGAAGGCCCATCAGCCTGATGAGGGCCCATCAGGATGTGAGTGTCACAAGCTCCCTTTGCAGATGACTGTCTAGAGGGAATGCACAAAACCCAGCTGTCACCCACCCCAGGCCCTAGGCATATACAGTGCAATTTACTAGGGACTTATAAGTAAATTAAATATGCCAATTGAGAATAAGCCAATGTTACCATGTTTAGAGTACAGAGCACATGCACTTTAGCACTGGTTAGCAGTTGTGAAGTGCCCCGTATCCTATAGCCAGCAAAAAGGAAGTCAGCAAAACAGGAGGTCAGAAGGCAAAAAAAGTCAGGGGAAACCATGCCTAGGATGCCAAGTCTAACATGCACCTTCACAGTATTCAAATAATTGACATTCTGGAATCAATAATATAGCAGTCTAGTATTTTATCCCTCAATTTTGTGTCATACAGCCCCTGCTCTTCATCTCTTGGTCATTCCGACATGAGAATTATGTGGTACCATAAACTTCATTTCAAATAAGATTCAACTCATATGAAAAACATTGAGTGAATGTAGTGTGCCTGCAACTTTTACTGACTTTGTTTTCTCTTACCTGTCTCTTATCATATCACCCATAGGGAAAATCACACAGTATCTATTGATTTTCTCACTATCTTTACTGTAAAATTAATTCACTTATAACATTTTGATTCTTTCAGGAATCGTTTCAATCTCTGTCTTATACTGGGAATAATAATAGCAGATCAAATTTACAGCAAAATGGTTCCCATATTAACAAATAAAAAAAAAATCTGACAAGGTTGTTCTAAGTAAATAATGGCCCATCTCTTTATTCTAGATATCTACCAAGATACTAAGGGTCATATTATCAAGACTGTTTTGCAAACTATTGGCATTCTCTAACAGCACCAAACATTTTTAGCATTCTGACAATCATTATCTAAATGATGATTCTCAAAGAAATGGCAATTGTAGACATTTTACTAGAGACCTCACTTGGAGTATTTTTACCTCTTCAACAAGAATGTTGGTTAATGAAGCCCAACTTAGGTGTCCAGAAACAGTTTGCTAGTACCTCATAATCAGTGCTAATTGAATAACATGTAAATAGTAAATGCAAACATGGACAAGTTTGAGAAAATTCATGAATAATTTGAAATTGTTTTCCAATTCTTGAAACTTTCAAAGTTATCGAGAAATTCAGAAGTAAGCGTGTATATTTCGAGCATTGATTGATGTTGAGACACATCCATATTTAATTAGGGTGTCGTGAATGGCATTCTACACCAAGAAGAAAGTATTTGCCTGTGGAGAATAATAATAAAAAAGCCATCTTGCTAATGCATGATTTACATACTTAGTGGAATTTCTGCACGAGTAAATTGCTGAAAATATGCAATCACTGTACCTATGCCGCAGTACTGCTCAGATTTTTTTTATAAATTCCAAAATAAGTGGAAATCTACTCCAAATGTCTGCATAATCCTAAGGGAGTAGATTTTCCATGTCAGAGCCCCAGGCCTTGTGAACTGGGCCCATAGTGCCTATATCTCTCATGGTCTTCACTATAATTCTATTATAGGGTGACGCATAGCACTACATCAGAAGAGTTTGGAGAGGAAATTAAGGTGAGTGACATATACTAAAGGTGGTGAATCTATCTCAGCAGAAGTGTATCTCTCAAAAAGTGGGTCAGAAAGCAGGACTTGTTAAGAAAGGGTAATGTGTAGCATATAAAATATCTTCTTCCAGTAAGGGATGTCAGTGCTTGGAACCAAGCTTCAGCAGGAGTAGTGCAGCAGAGTCATGGAGGCCTATTCTCAAAAAAACAAAGTAGTATAACTGCCAGTGTAGCTGTATTTTTATGTGCAGGTGCAGATTTTCTACTTGTTTTTATTCACAAACATTCACAGTAGTATGCCTGAAAATCTGTGTGAACTGCAGGTTTTTAAGCATCCTAGTGGGAAGGTCAAGTGATCATCAAAAAAATCTCCTATTCCCCTACGCGTTTTCCCTAGTTGTGAACTTCAGACAGACAGGATGGAATTTCTTTGCAAATGCACATTTTTTTCACAATGGAGATAACATTTTTCTCCATGTATAAACTCCTTTAACTACACTCCCCTTAAATCTGGTGTGAATCTATTCCCTCTCCCATCCTGGGAAGGAATTTATGCTTGTGCTGGGATGCAGTAAAAATTTCACCCTTACTAGGATGGAAAGGAGTATGAGAGAAGCTTGTGAATACTATCCCATCTCCATGTTCCAAAGCTGACTGTTCCTTGGTATGACATTCCCCCCCCCCCCTTGAGTAGGATTACAGGTGAAGATGACTCTTCACCTGTGACGGAGAGCTCTGCATCTGTAAATGGGCTTACGCTAGCCAATAATAGCTTTTTGAATTGCTGACAGGCATAAAAAAGTTAGATTTGGTTGTAAATTTAAGATTATGATCAAAGTCACCTTTATGAATAGGGCCCTACATGCTTAAGTGAAAGAAAATGGTTGTTCTGATATAAACCCCTTGATTTAATCCATCTGATCAAAAGTGTACACCTCTTTCACTACTCATTATTATTGGTTAAAATTTGTCTGAAAACATTTCATTGATATTTTAGATAATCTTTCCCCAGCAACATTCAGGAACTAGATACATTACTACACCAACACTGGTCCTGAAATATTTGTGGCAGAGTGCTTGCTACAGATGACATAAATAGTGAAACTGAAAGCACCCTGAGTAATGAGCCCAGAGAATGAGATTATTTTAAGCACCCACACCCCTACTTTCTAGTTGTCCTCATTGCGATGTCCTGGCTACAATGCTCACTGTGCCATTGGATTCAAGTTAGACCCTACTTATGAGGTCTAGATGGGCCAAATTTGGCTTTGGGTTGCTTATGTTCCAATCTGGAGCAAGACCAAGGCTGATCTGCATATGGCCAGTCTCTGTTCAAAGTGGCATTGTGGAAAATAAAGGATGGACCGGAATATGCCCGAATAAACCATGTACCTCATCCTATGTATCATTTTTTTGTATTCCACAGATCCTTGGTAGGGTATCGCACATTGTTAATGAAAAAATGCTTTGAAAGCCATCTGACTTGGAATTTTAGCATTGTATATGCTATTACTAATCATAATGGTTTTAAGTAGCCAAACCATAACCATATTATTATTTATTGGTACAGTATTCTTCACTATACCCCAAAGTGTATTAAGTTGCATCTCCTAATACTGTGGCGGCTTAATATAGGAGGACTAGATAAATTACCAATCTAACTTTGGAACTATAATATTTGGGAAAAGCGTTTGAAACAGATCTTTGGCCTGGGACTCTTCAGCTGTAATGCATACCAAAATATTTTGATCTGAATTCATGGAAAAAAGTCACACATATTTGACTGGCAAAATACCCCTGAAAAGGAGTGCCACTATTTTTCTCAGTCTTCAGGCACAATTTGCTATCTCCAGATGCAGGATGGGGAAGGGCTGTGCCCAGGAGTGCTCAAATTCTCAGGCCAGCCACGTGTCCATCTTAGAATATTAGGGCCAATCCCACTCTTCTAATATGTTTTGGCCTCCGTGAGCTTGAGTGTAAAGTGATGGTTGTGTTTGACGTCATCAGACTCCCACTCTATTACCTACATCAATCACGCGAATGGCAAACAATGCACCTACATATTTATATATAGAGTTGCATTTCTACCTGCAATTCAAGGATTGAAATGAACTGCCAAACTTTACTGCCCTTTGAAATGATGGGTATTAAAGTTTAGGGATTTTAAATGCTGAGAGCGGACATTCCTCGGTGCTGTCAGTGACGGATTTTTCCATGCAGCATCTTTTCACCGAGCAGGACTTGTGCAGTGGAATGCGGTGTGCATCGTTTACCCCCTCACCACATCTCTTAGCAAATATAGGATGCAGCGAGCTAAGTGCCTCCAACAGTCCTGGCCAGGCACACATTTTGCCCTTTTTTTTAATTTGTGGGTGTAGAATGCAAATTGAATACCCGAGAAACATTTTGAATATAGCATACATTTATTTTGTTAACGAGCTCACATGTAGAATATATTATTTTCCCTAGTGTGCTAGTGTTGATGGGGACAAATGTGTTACCCACACCCACCCATATTTGTTACTAATAGTGTGATGCAGGAATACAGTTTGAACAGTGGGATAGCAAGGGAGTCCTAATATAAGGAAGGCCAGATTGGAATTGAAATAATAGAGGTGCAGAGGGGCCCTGCTGCTGCCACTGATCCAGCTACACTATTGAAACCTACACCTAAACCTTTGAGATAAAGTAGGTTTTTTCTCCCAAAAAAACTTATGACCATTTGGTGTCATTGGGTTGTACAATGCTTCATTATGCCTGTACTCCCATTAGCACAGGCATCGGTGCTCGTGCAGAAGAAAGGGTATGTTTTTAAAGGTGTACACAGCTCTGCATCTATGCATATGGCGCAAATTGCAGCCACGGTGCAGCGCCTTTACATTTTCAATTTCAAGTTTGTTTATTACTAGCAAAGAAATAATCTCTATTAGGTATTATCGGAGAGAACATTGGAAATGAGATGGAATACACACAGAGAATTATTGCAGTATGTTTTCAAAGACAGAGGTGGAAACTGTTACAGCTGTCAAGATAATGGGCACATTTACAAATGCCTGAGCATCTACGACCACATGTCTGGAGCTGTTATGTTACCAGACAATATGTTGTGAATTGAAAGGTCATTAAAAAAAAAAGGTTCCGAGTGTCTAAACACCAATTATTCAATATTTATGCGAAGTTACTGATGTTAAAATTATAACGGATACCACCTGACAAATTTTAAATAATTGGAAATTAGTATAAATCACAATACAGCAAAGTTGACAAGCATAAATGGAAATTACAATACCTTTTTTGATGAAAAAAGTTTAAAAAAACAACCCTTTAGGAACTCATGAAAACATTCTTAATTTGGGGGGAATTGTTTGCCAGGCAGGTAAACGTGGGAATCCAATGCTATAAATCAGCACTGTGCAGTAATTGTATCTGAGTTGTAGACCAGCAGCTAAAATAAAAAATATTTGTATGCAACAGTTGGCAGTCAGAGCATTTTTACACGCCTACCCAAAGCCACGAAGTCAAACTGAAAAGTGTTTGTAGAAAAAAAAATATATAATTAATTATTTTGGTTGATTTCAAATGTTTATTAGAAGCAATGTTTGGTGGCCCACCGCTAGGGTGACCAACTGGCATGTGTGCAAATTCAGGACGGTGAGTGTAAAAATTCAGGACAAAGGGTCAAAATTCAGGACAAAAATTCAGGACAGGAGGTCAAAATTCAGGACAAAACTTCGGGACAAAAGGTACGTTTTACAGACACATCAGAGGAGGTCGCACTATAGTATATAAGTAATCCCATCTATATCCAAACATATTCATCCATTTGCAAACCTATCCATCATGTATCCTTCCTTCCATCCATCCCTCCATCCACACTTTCACTCATCCATCCATCCACCCTTTCACCCTATCCATCCGTACACTCATCCATCCAGTCTTCCACCCATCCATCCAGCCATTTACCCTTTCACCCATCCAGCCATCCTTTCACTTATTCATCCATCCATCCATCCTCCCTTTCTCTCTCCATTGACCCTTTCACTTAGCCATCCTTCCTTCCATCCATCCACCCATCCTTCTACTCATCCACTCATGAATCCATCCATTGACCCTATCACTCATCCATCCTTTCACTCATCTATCCACCCATTCACTCGCCCATCATCCACCCTTTCACTCATCCATCCATCCTTTCGCTCATTATCCATCCATTCACCCTTTCATTTATCCATTCACCCTTTCACTAATCCATCCAGCCATCCACCCATCCATCCATTCACTCACTCACTCACCGTTTCATATTAATTATGAGCTGAGTCTTTATCTGTAGAGTTGCATACAGAAGAGACCCATCAAGGATTTCACCCTTGTTGTAGTTCCTAAGGCAAGGGGTGGGGTGGGGGTAGGGTTCACTATGCCCCTGCACATAGGCAGTCTGAAAAAGTGGAAGTCATGAGTCATGCATGATGCACAGTGCCATGCCATGAGGTGACTGTGACATGGTGTTGTTTCCAGGGCTTTAAGCGGGAGTAAAAAAAGGGAGGGGGTCTCTCCAAAGGGGGTGTTTGATGCAATTAAGGGCGTGGCTTAAAACACCTAGGCTAAAAATCTGTGCTTAGCATAGTGTGCCGCCGGACTGGTATTTTGCCTCTTCTGTCATTGCATCCAGATATATAACACAACAAGTAAAGTTACACCTACAACAAGCCAAAACTATTGGCTTTGTCAATGGTTGTTAGTTGCATAAAATAAAAATGCAGCAACCATGGCTTCGTTGAATATAATATTGAAAATGCACTTTTCTAAAATGATGAGACTGGATGAACTCTAGCCCCTTCTTGTTAACTTGTTTCACCAGCTTCTTTGAATGAAGTGGATTCTCACGTAGCAGCATGGCGTGTTTGCACATTCCTTCCATCTGACAGAATGCGCTGCCCTAGACCGCGACAGGAGGAGGCCACCCCATGCAGTAACACTCCAAACTGGCCCATTGTCATTCTGTATGTGACAATCATCCGCAGACAGAATGACAGTGCTCGGGGTGAAGCTGCTCTTGTGCTCCCAGGAAGAGTGCGAGGCGGCCCCATTAGGGTGCTGAGGCTTTATGCAGGGAACAGTGCTGTTCCCTGCAATGCCCAAATTTACGGACAAAGGGCGTCCATAAAAGGGATCCTCACGGACAATGGACGTGAGGTCCAAATTACGGACGGTCCCTGAAATTTACGGACGGTTGGTCATCCTACTTTCCATACCATTTAGTTTAGTGGCAAACAGATTCCATCTGATCCAGGAACCTTAACTGAGGTTACTTGGTTGACCCACATCCCTGTCACTCTGTTCAAGAATTATTTAAAAACTTAAATTTAATGGCAATCTTTCCTTTCTTCTAGACCCAGCTTCAGTTTTTCAGACAGACCATTCTTCTGAAGAGCGCTTTCTTTAGGGCAGTGCAACCAGTGCCACCGCACCGAGAGCCAAACTCGGGGGACTCCATTTGACTCCAGTGCCTGGATACCCTCACAGGCGATAAGCTGTGCTATACAAATCGACATGACATAACATAATATTCGTGCATCAAAATTGGCACCGGTCGCATCGCCAAAAATCCTGTGACTGTGAGCACCGTTGTCTCTCATTTATTTCCACGAGGTTGGTCATCCTGGAAATAAAAGAGGGACAAGGGTGTTCACATGATCACACCATTGGGTGATAGCTGGCCAGCACGCTGCAGTAAATGTATAGTCACCTGCCTATTGGGAGCAGCCCGGGTGACAAAGAAAAGCTGATCCTGTCTGCGATTCACTCGATTATTGGCCCTGGCAGGCTGAGCAGAGTACCAGCCGGCCGAGCATTAATATCAGACTGGCATATGATAGAAGTAATTAATTATTATATTTGGTTTAGTTAGGGTTAACACCTGGGAGGCAAGTATTTTAATGCTCCTACCGACACAAACCTTTCTAAAATCACCTGAAGCCAGTATTTTTTCCCTTATTAGTATACACTCTAAACAGTAAATATAAGAAGAAAGGCATGTTGAAATGTCTTCTAGAGCCTGACTGATTTAAAGTAAGAGAGAAAGGTGCGGTAACAAATATTACACACACTTATATTTAAAGTTCCATTTAAGTACCATGTCGGGCCTTCGCAGAATCTTAAACGTGAACAAACGGCTGGCATTTTTCTCAGGGAAAGGTGGCAAACTCAGTTCCAGTACTTGTTTTATGCACTTCTACCCAGGGCTTTAAGTGGTCTGGGTCTCACTGGTGCTGATCACCGGCAGTTTTTTAAAGGAGGCCTCGGAACGGGTCTCTATCGGGCTCTGTTTTGTGCCCTGGCACAGGCGGTCCGTTTTTTTCCGGACTGGAGTGACAGCAGGCGCTGCTCACACTGCTCACTTCTCACAAATCGAGAAGTTACGGCATGACCTCATGCCAGGTGAGCGTTGTAGGGGAAGGGAAATCCTTTAAAGAGAGTCATTTTCTCTCTGGATTTCCCTTCTCTTTTTGAAACTCAGGAGCAGCAACATTGTCGTGGTGTCACCGGGGCTTTAACTGGACGCTTTTTCAATACTATACAAAAGCCTTAGTTGCTGCTTATTTAGCTTATGCAACTAACAACCATCGACAAAGCGAATAGTCCTGACTTGTTGTAGGTATGATGTTACTTGTTGTATCATATATCTGGATGCAATGAGAGAAACAGCGAAATACAAGTCGGCCGGCACACTATGCTAAGCACAGATTTTTAACTTACGTGTTTTTAAGCCACACCCTTAATTACATTGGCCACGTCCCTTTGAGAAACCCCCCAGTTTTTTCATCCCACTTGAAGCCCTGCTTTTACCCCTGCTTTATCACTTGGCTAAGAAAACTAAATTCATGTTTTCATGTTTCTCCTCAATCTTTCGTTATTCTAAGATTGCTAAAAAAATCAATTGGATAGCAGTACACTTGTATTAGTATGACACCCCTATCATTGTACATTGTTTCAAATCCTGAGTTTATGGGCCGGGTTTACTAACACTTTGCGCTTGGTTTGTGTCACAAAAGTGGAACAAACCTGGTGCAAAGAGTTGGTTTAGAGTTTACTTTACAGTGCAAATCCTGAATTGTGTTTGAAAAGGCCCTAAAGTAACTTAAAGTACAGCAGACTTCTCTATGTATGCGGTGGGGTAGTAGCAACGCAACCGCCATAGTAGTGCTTCCGAAGACCTGCTAAAGCAGGGAAATATACTAAAAAGTGATCCCAAGCCCTGGAGCCTAAGCGCTGCTCGACCTTCTGTTGGCCATTTGTTGTACAGTGTATATACATGAGTAGCTATATGAGCTATACATTAAATACATGTGAGAGAGGGGCTAAGGGGAGATGAGGGGCACCATGGTGGGTGGTAGTCAGGGAATACATAAAGAAGGTCATGGAAGGGGCACCAACAAAGATTGTCGCCCTGGGCACCACTAACGCACATAGTTTAGAGTTCGACAGTTCTTCCAGAACCTTTGCAGCAACCACCTATAACGTTTTGTCCTGTTTTTGTGGTACACAGTTACACGAAATCTACGCCTCATTGTTTAAAATAAGTTTGCCATTTGCAAACAAATACAGAGCAGAGACGTTTTAAGGCAAGGGCAAAGTGTGCAACATCCAAGGACCCCAAGCTATAAAGCCCCTCCATCCCCTAGGAAGATGATCTATTTCTATATTATTTATGTCTATTTATCTCAACGTACTCCCTCTCCTGTGTAGTTTTAAGGCTTGTTGGGCCCCAAGGGAAGACATATATCAGCTGTTTCTGCATGATTCAGTTTCTAAAACTTTAACATAGTTTATTATTTTTGTGCATTATGTAAGCTTCAGTTTTCAGAAAATGGTTAATTAAATTCACAAATGTTCCGAACAGGGGGCCCCTAAACATGTCATGCACAGGGCCCCAGAAATCATTAAGATGACAATGATACAGGGCAGTAGCTATCAACAGTGGAGCAGGAGCATCGACACCGGGTCCATTGCACACCAATTACTGTTGCCTTTTACTGTGCAAACAGACAGCGGGGTGACATTATCATTGCTTGCACTGGAGCCCAGTGCTCTCGTGTTACACCACCGCACAGAGACCATATTTTATCTGTTTAATGCGTCGTGCGATGAGGATCTCCTGAAGAATAGCCAGAACTGCAGGAAACCTCCAAAAATGCATTAGGCTCGGATTCTGACATTAGCAGTTCCCCAACCTCCAATACAACCAATGGCGCCTTGAGGCCTGGTCCCTTTAGAACGCTTTTACTGAGTCTACAGGTCAGGGGTCGAGTCAGGGTCCCGAAAAACTTAAAAGAGAAAGGCTCAAAACGTGCTCTGCACGTCCAGAAGTACCATGGCTGGGTACCCTAAAGCTGTTCTCATTGGCCCTGAATCAGGGCCAATGAGAGCACTCCTGCAGTGTACCAGCGAGCTCTAGGATTGGCTGATGGCCTTCAAGCCAATCCTAAATCTCTTTGTTTGGTCTCCACAGCAAACGGTTGGCATTAGAAAGGCACATGATTGGCTGTCACCCAACAGCTGTTAAAATTACGGACAAATGGCGTCCGTTAAAGAAACCTTCACGGACAACGGACAGACGGCCGAAATTACGGACTGTCCGTGAAATTTACGGACGGTTGGTCACCCTACCCACCGCTGACTTTGGCTACATTGAAACGAGTGTTTTTCTAGTAGCATTGGTCAAGCTTGTTGTATCTCAGTTGAGTCCGGCTATCTAAGGTCAACCTTATTCTGACAAATTCACTTTCTTGTGTTGAAGTGTTCAGAGCTTTAGAAAACAGACTTTTGTGCACTCAAACAGCATCTGTCTGCAAGTATATGCGGGCATGTGGTTGATGGATGAGCTCCTGTAGAAGAGCTTACATTGAAAATGCGGCAGAGAACATTGTGAGTAAAGTCACAATGCTGAATGACAGCGACTAATTGAAAATAGAGTGACTGGCTAGACAAGATCCGTACGGACATTTTGAAAAAAAAATAATGACAATAAAAAAGAAATGAAAATAGATAGAATGACTGGCTAGACAAGAACCGTATGTGGACAATTTGGAAAAAATAATGAAAATAAAAATTCCAACATTTGAAAAAGTTAATTACATTTACCTGAGAAAAGTATGATCAGGCTAGCGTGGTTTGGATGTACTTTCGCCGACGAGAAAAGGCCAATTTTATGTTTCTCGTTGTAGAAAGTTCCCTGCAATACAAAAGGTATGCTTCATTTATATGTTTATTTAATTTGAACTCTCTCGAATGCCAAACAAATGCCCTGTAAAGAAAATATATATATTTAGTTTGAGTCTGAGAGCTGTTGCCGTATGAGGGTATCTTTAAAATGTGTTTTCTGGTAACATAGAAAGTCAATTCAGCTGTTTTAGAAAATAGTTTTTAAATTCGGTGGTAAGTGCCCTTTACGACCTTTAAGCATTCGCTCTCATGGTCAGTGCATGCACAGCGAGGATGCATCATCCTATCACACCACCCCATTGTAAATTCAGAGCGGTGGGTGCCCAGTTTTCCACTATGCACACAACGCTTCAGTATCCAGTAATTAATCCCCAGTAAATAAATGCTCTACTGCATTTTCCCCAAACAGCTTGTTTAGGGTGCTGCCACCCGGGGCAAGGGAGGAGCAGGTGGCAAAACTCCTCAGACTCTTTATGGGGTACCTTCAGGGAGAGGACAGTTTACGCTGTGAGGGAGTGTGCCTGTACTTCGCATCCTACATATCCTTGATTTAGATATCAGAAACTAAATCATGTACTACTTGCAACATACATGAATGCTTGAGTTGAATAGTCACAGATTTGCCCAATTCTGTTTTGGGATCTTGGCCCACAAGCCATCTAGTTGCTTTGTAGTAGTGCAAATAGGTAAATTTGCAAGTTCTTTATCAAAACAGACGAAGGAACACAAAGAAACAGCCCATGCACACTTACCAGTAATCTGTGCTCATACGCTGAACGTGTAGCAGCAGGGCAATAGATTAATTTGTCTGTTATTGTAAAATCATAGCACAAGAAACAAGCATGTATAAGTATCAGAGTTGTGTTTTTCACTTCTCTTTCCCACTACCTGGGCACTGGTAATGACTTATCTGTCCAGTCTTCTGGAGATATGGTTGACTATGCTTATATGGTAACACACAAGTTGCATATACAGGCTTGCTCTGGTTCCTCTCTTCTCTAAGACCTCATTTGGGAGGGCAGAGTCTACTGGGCCCCAATAGAGGTAGTTGAGGTTGTGGTCTCCTGAGGTCCGTTCTATTATGGCTCTGCATGTTGGGCGAAGTAGAACCCTTTGTACACTTAACTTTCAAAGTAGCAAGGGCGAGCATTCAAAGGCTTCTCATCAAGGTAATATGGGAGACAAGAGCTCAGAATTCAACAGTCAAACACCAGACACAATAATGTATTTTATATCCAGCTCAGTGCTCATCTTTAATTAACAGAAAGTACTTTCATCTCATAGCAAAACAAGGTACCACACAGTTCAACATGAATATGAGTTACCATATTGTAATCCCTGTTAAGATCTTCAGTAACACGCTACACTCTCTTTCAGGTCTGTCTATCTCCTCTATAGGACATTTCTAATGACCTCAGGCCCTAGTATTCTGTGGGCATAGCATCAATTAGGCACGGATGAAAATTATTTCAAGGTACCCCACTTCAACGTCTTTTGCCCCTTGCGCATATTCAGACAAATAGTTCCATGGCATACTCTTCTGCACATGACAGTTTCTTGTTCTGGTTGCAGTCTAAGCCCCACTTTTACATGCTTGTTGACATTGCAGTTTTAGGCGATGCAGCAGGTGTGTTTTGCCCACATGACTGCAGCAGCAGCTTCTTTTCTGCAACCGCTATGGCAACCTTGCATTGGAATCAAGACTGCTGGATGGAGTGCACTTGTCTTTGGCAGTGGGAGCCTCCCCGGCCAGATGTAGATAGATACTTAGGTACAGCAGTTATGCCCTCCTGACTGAGACACTGAGCTGACCAAGGCGTTCTGCTTAAGTGTGGTTTGATGTTGGAAGCAGCAGCATCAATCTCTCTGGTGAAACTGTGGATTGCTGGAAGACACATCAATGCTTGTTCTTGTAAAGTCTTGGAACAGTTCTCATGAGATCTGCTTAAAGACCGACTCAGAGAGATCTGGGGCCATCTCACGGCACAAGTTGCTCCTGGCTTTACTCACTGTGGTAATTAGCTTTCTATGGGTGCTTCGCACACCAGGAACAATGTTAGCTTCCCCTCTGAGAGATGGCCTGTTATCCTGCAGGATCAGGCACACATCTTCCCTCTCTCAGCAGGCATAAAGCCTTCTAGGCACTTAAACAGACCCTCAGCTATTCCAGCAGCAAGTGCTGAGTTTGGTGGATATCCTCTCAACTCTGGGAGATTGGCTCTCAGGAAGACACCAGCCTGGGTCACACAGCAGCACTTCAAGTACTCTGTGGGGCACTTCCTTCCTATGTCAAGAAAAACTAGGGACTGGAACACAGCTGGGCAATTTTGATCCTACTTTTCCATTCTAGGAGTTTGGATTCACTGTCTAAGGTTTCAGAACCAGTTCGGGCATGTTCCTTTCAAATGTAATTTCCTGTCTTTTCCTCAGACACGACCTTTGTGCAAGGCAATGGTTTTTACAGCAGGTAACAATGGGTAACCTTTCAAGCAGGAATATCCAAAACATCTCTACTCTCCAACCCCAGAAATAATGCATCACACTTTTACTGTTTGGAGAATCTGTCCTCATCCTCGGTCTTGTAAAAAGCTAAACCATGGGGCAAACAAAATATAGCCCACTCTTTTTTTCTACATGTTAGTATGCAAGTGGAAGGTTTGCTTTACCTGCATAGCAATAGCACACTTGGATTTCTCTTGAAGACATGCCAGACATACTTTTGAGAAAACAAATTAAAAAATATTTGTCTAAAGGCATTGCTAGGTGGCTCCATTTAGGTGAAACCAAAATTGGGAAGTACATTGTATGATTGCTGTAAGGACAAACGGATGAACATGCTGTGCCACTGCTTCCCTAGCATGTTTTCGTTTGGCCCCTGAAGACCCCCAGTGATGTGTGATAGGGGCTAGCATGCATCTGTGAATTGAGGGAACCCTGATCTTTACAAGCTCTGGTGGTGTCTCGATCTGCACCTGTGTCAGACTTAAGTTGTCTTTTGCGGCCTAGGTTCTTTTGAATTGGCAGAGTGCTGCTTGAAGGGAATGGGAAAAAGCCTGCAATGTAGGGTGAGAGAATCAGTTCAGTTCAGTTCAACAAGCTTTATTCAGTTTGAAAGACAACCAGAAAAGCAGCATTAATACATTAACAGTAAAGATGTGAGAGAATCATTCTCAGCGGGCATAGCTTGGAAACCTGCTCCGGCCTTTCAAGCTGCCAGAAAGTCATGCCATTCATGGGTAAGAGATATGTAGCAGCCCAGCATAAATTACTACCTCTATTTGTTGGGCATAGGCAACTTTATTTCATCATTATTCCAGTATTTCATCTACAAGTGAAGTTCAGAATGTTGTCAGACATAAACATTGTGTACAAATATTTTTTACAATCCTATCACCCACTGAAATAGATCCATAATCATATCCTAATAAGACAAAATTGTTAATTGATTTTTAGGCCATAATATTGAAATAAGACAATATCTCTGACTATAAAATTCTGGCATATAACCTAGTCATCCTAAAGGAGGGAGTGAGAAAAAAGAATCATCTCACAGAAAGGAAAACATGTGCCATATTCTAATGTCCACACACGGTTTACCTTTGAGAAAATATTGTATCTAGCAGTATATCAGTTCTTATTTTCCAGAGATATAAATTAAAGCATTCAAACACCATGATGTTACAGAAGAGACATGCACAACATTTATTACCAAACACCAATAGATAGAGCACCAGATGAAGCTATGGATGTGAATCCTCCGATACCAGGTTGAAAAAGATTTACTTAAAAACTGAAGCTGAAATATTAGCATGACAGGTGGATTCATAGTTCTACTTCTTTGAGAAGCTGTGTCATACTGCAAGCTCAAGTAGAAGTTACACCTGAAAATCCAGAACTAATACACAAATGAGTTTCTGTGAGAAGGTGGATCTTGCTCTAGTGTCAGGTGTGTCTTGTGTATGAATTTCCAGGAGTAAACAAAGCTTTCTCATCTGTTTCAATGAGTAAGAGTTTCTAATGTCTGTAAACTACTCACAGGTGCAAATCACATCTAAGACAGAAGTAATACCCATCTTGATCTCTTCACACAGAAGGAAATTCATGGCACCTGCCATATGTTCTACCTACTTGTTCAAGATCATCTACTTCATCGTCTCTTACTCCTTCTGCACGTACTGCATAATGTAAACTATTTCAAACAATTAACATATATTGTTGTGTACTACTTAACACAAAGATTATGAAAAAATAAATATATATGGTCTTGGTCTGACATATCTTTTGACATCTTAAACAACTGCTGGACTTGGCCCTCTCTGCAGGGTCACCCCCAAACATTTTGTCTTCTCCCCTACTGTTTTTCTGAATTTGTTTTTGTTGGCTTTAGGGCTCTGTGCACTTTACCATTGCTAACGAATGCTATAGTGCTTGTGGTCCCACCTCTAAACATGGTAAGTGGCTTACACTCAATTGGCACATTCAAATTACTTATAAGTCCCTTGTAAAGGGGTACTACATGATTCCAGGTGTCACGGCTGCAACTGCGTGAGTGATCGCAGCCAAAACCAGGAAGCCAAGGCAGGGGATATGGTCTAGTGTTTCCACGTTCCTCTGCGTCCGCACAACTTCCCGGAAGTCCGCGATAATTGCGGTCGGGATTCTCCAGTGCAGAAGTATAAAAGCTGCAATCAAGGATCCCACTTTGCCTGCCATTAAATTTGAAGTCAAGTTTACTTACAATTTCACAGAATGTCTTGCCCCTGCTGCTCTCCATGTTTGCTGTTGAGGATTTTGTCATATTCTTTATTTTCTCCTTCACGTGCTGCTGACACCTTGGACCTTTTTAGTCTTGTGTACTTCTTTTTCTGGGAACCAGTGGACACAGAAAAGGGGTACCAAAAGGTTCAACAACAGCTAACTGCTCTACTCTGCTAAAGCACAGTGATTGAGATGTAATGACTTTTCTGGCACTCCATAGGACATTGTTCAATCACTTCTCATTTGGATATTTGTTTTAACAAGACATTGAAGGAATGATTTAATTCCACTCATTTATGGTCTACTAAGTCACTTTTTGTCTTTAAAGTAATAGTGGGTGCTATAGTGGGGTTCTAGTATTAGTGAAATTCTGGGTACTTTACTTATCCTTATTTTTTTAATTCCCTTAGGATTTACATTGCATACTCAGGGTTCCAGCTGCTAGATTCTAGTGGGAAAGGTGGAGGTATTCGACTAGAACACACACTTACCAATTTATTTTCTGTGTATGGCTATGTTCATGCTTTAGAAGTGAAGGTCCTATCAAAATTTATCGTATTCTTTTCGACACATGATCACACAAGAACAATGAAGGAAGCTGCAGTGCAGAGAAGTTATGCAGTCATCTTGATGGGACCTATAGGACGCCGTTTTTTCTGTTTTTTCTCCACTTCCTCTTTTCCCTGGGTGCTGTTCTCACCTGGATTTCCATTTATGTCTCAGGAGTTGCAGGGCTCGGGTAGCATAGGGAATCAGCTTCTGTGATTCACGTCTTGCTCCGATAGGATTACACAGCCAAAACACAACTGGTTGTGTCCAGACGTTTCAAAATTGCTGGCATAAGTTTATAATTCTTGTCTGAGCAAGATGGAATCCCTGAATCCCTCCTTGGCAGCTGTACTTTCTGGCATAGTATCTCTACAAAATGAAACAAAATGAAACCAAGGCAGTGCAAAAGCCTCAAAAACGAAGCCTGTCAGCTTCAAAATGTTTGGATGATTCACAAAGTAATCAAGAAAGAACAGGTGCTAGATCTAACATTACGACTAGTTTACTGGGGAACACTCACACTAAGGGGCCGATTCCGATCTCGGCCGGTAGGGCTCCGAATCGGATTCGGCTTAACCGGATCCGATTCGGAGCCCTATTTCCCGACCGATCCGTACGCGCGTCCGGACGAGCGAGTACGATGCGAAATCGCCGACCGACTCGTTCGGGCGTCCCAACCGCTCCGACCGAGTCGTCCCCGGGTCAAACCGCACCGACCGACTCGCTCGGACACGACTCACACCGCGCAATGGAGACGTTCCCCGGCCGGGTAAGTACTATGCGCGCCGCGAGTAGTCCGACCGACACGCGCCGTCCGGCTCGAAAGAGCAGTCGGAGCCGTACTTCGGGGTCCGTGTCGGACCCCCCTGTATGCGTAGCCGCGTGAGTCGCACACAGGGGGGACCCATGGGTCCCCCCTACCTGTGCGTGTACGGCACGAGTCGCTTCGCCGCGTACCCGCTGTAGGGAGCGCCCTTGTTCGCCTCGCACCCATTGAGGCAATGGGAGCCCGCGTACGCGTTGTACGACCGGCTCCCATTGACTTCAATGGGAGTCCGACCGACTAGAGTACGATAGCATACTGACGCATCGTACTCGTTCGGTCGGGCTGCACGGGTCCGATTCGGTCGGAAATCTCTCCGGGTCCGGCTCGGTCGGAGAGATTTCCGGCCCGAATCGGAATCGGCCCCTATGTTTACTCTTAGACCATCTACTTTTGTTTATTCACACACACAGTCATTGGACATTGAGGGTGGTGCAGCCAGTGGCGAGGGGATGTTTAACCCAGCAGTTCAGGTTATTGCATCACATGTTGTTCCTTTGGACTCTCCTGAGAGGTTTTATGGTGAAGCATCCAAGTTTGCTACATTTTAAATCAATATCATTTGCATTTTATGTGCAAACATGCTTATTTTCTGAATTATCAATCTCGAATGGCAATTATCCTTTCTAACTTCGGGGGAAGTGCAACTAGATGGTCAATGCCTCTGGTAGAAAGGGACGCTCTAATCTTATATAATTCTACGGAGTGCGAGGCAGAGATGAGGAAATTGTATGATATACATACCTTTATGCAATCCATTGACACCCAATTACTAAATCTAAAACAAGGGAATAAAGATCTCATCACTTACCTGATTACATTTAATAGACTCGTTGCTGAATCTGGATGGCCTAAGGAGAAGAGAACTTAATTATTTTATAGGGGTTACAATACGATATGAAGGATTTACTGGCTCAGGTGGTAAATCCGCCAGAGGACTGTGACAACCTTATTGACCTGGTTGTCAGATTAGACCACAGATCGGGAGAAAGAAAATCTGACAGGGGAAAAGTAGAAACAATAATATATTTAGCCTGACAGAAAAAGATTGAGAGCAAGTTGTTAGATGAGACAGAACCTATGCAATTTGGGGGAATACGTGGTCCTCTTTCCAAGAACGAAAGACAAAGGCGCACAGATAAGAAACTTTGTTTATATTGTGGAAGGTCAGCACATTTCCTTAGAGATTGCACCAGTAAACACAATAGGTGTCTATATTCACATCTATTGCCTCAAAGGAGATGGGAAAAGCTTAAGCCCAGTGATTGTAGAAACCCAGTTACTGGGTAGTTTGGACAAAAAGGGGCATATGTACAAGCCCCTATCGCCACCACAACGTCACCGATAGTGACGCTGTGGTGGCGATAGGTGCTGCACCTGATGTACAAGGCAGCGTTAAGCCACTTAATGTGGCTTCACGCTGCCTTGTACATAAGGCCCCCTTTCACGCTACGCTTAGCGTGAAAGGGGTGGGCAGTGGGTGCTGCGGTGGGCGTTCCACCGCAACACCTATTCATTTTGACGCTGCCCCCTATGTACAAGAGTGGCGTACATAGGAGGCAGCGCCAAAATTAAGACCAGGTAAAAACTGGTCTTAAGATGGCGAAACGAGGAGAAATGCATTATTTCTCCTCGTTTTTGCTTTTTCCATGTGTGCTGCCTTGTGCACACATGGAATGCACATTCGATGTTGAGAAGATTGAATTCCTGGGCTTTATCATCTCTTCGAAAGGAATTCAATGGATGCAAAACAGGTTGAAGCTATTACGTTCTGGAAGTCTCCCCAGTGTGTAATGGAAGTGCAAAGCTTCTTGGGCTTTGCTAACTTCTATCCGCATTTATAGATCAATTTTCTGCTTTGGTCTCTCCAATTACTAGACTTCTAAAAAAAGGGGTATGCTTCCTGTTGGACATAGAGACCACAAAGGCTATTCAGGCTCTAAAAGTAAGACTCATTGCAGACCCTATTCTCGGGCATACAGATTTGACATGCGTTTTTTATAGTGGAGGCGGTGGCATAACAGATCATAGTGGGTAGAGTTCTGTTGCAATGCTATCAGGTCACTGGGCAATTGCATCCAGTCGTTAACTGCTCACATAAACTTAGTCCAGTGGAAGTCAATTATACAGTGGCAGATAGAGGGCTCTTGGTCATCAAATTACATTTGAAGAGTGATGTCATTATCTGCTGGGGCCCAACACATGGTAACAATACATACCGATCATCGCAGCCTACAGTTCCCCAAATCTGTTCAGGCCTTGTCTGCTTGACAAATAAGATGGACACAGTTTTTTATGATTATGATTTTGTTATCACTTTCCAACCCTGGAGAAAAAAACGGTAAAGCAGGAGCTCTCTCTAGATATGGTTATGAACCATGTGAACATCTGCATGATACTTCAAATGTAATAGCTACTGACAAAGTATTAGGGATTGTAACAACCCCAGACTTTTGACCAAAGTTCAACAAGAACAAAGCACAAAAGAAAAGAAAACAGTACTAGAGCAATATGCCAGTGTAGAAAAGGAACAGTTACACTACATACATGGGGGTGTATACTTGCCAACTCTTAGTCTACAAGAACATGCTCTTGATTGGAGTCATTTGAGTAAGGTAACTGGTTGTCCAGGAGAAAAGAGAACCCTATACCTTCTATGAAGGCATTTCTGGTGGCACACTATAGTAAAAGACTCTCAAAGATTTGTGGAAACCTGTGGCAAATGTGCTCATGGAAAAGTTGCACACACAGCTTCTATAGAGATTCTTATGTCTATACATGCCCCCTAAGGCCTTGGCATATGGTGTTGTTAGATTTCATTGTGGAATTACCATGCACACCCTCTAAGTATTTATTATATTCAGTATAGAACTGCTATCTGTTGATCATTTGACCAAAATTGCACATTTCACTCCCTTGAAAGGTCTCCTTATAGCTAGAAATTCGGCAGAGGTGTTTACACAGACCATAATCCGATTACATGGAGTATCTTCTGTACTAATTTCCGACCAAGGTTCACAATTCATCTCTCATTTTTGGAGAACCTTGTGTGACCTAATGAGCATAGAGGTAAGGCATTCATCTAGCCATCACCCAAAATGAATAATCAGGCTGAGAGAGTGAACCAGTGTCTGGAACAGTATATCAGGTGTCAAAATTTACAAGACTGTTCCAATTAGGGAGACTCCTTGTGGACCTCTGAGCTCACAAATAATAATTCCACAAACAAATCTATGGGGCTTTTCCCTTTCTTTGTACATATGGTTTTCACCCAAAAATGATGAATAGTGAAATAGAAACACCTCAATTAGTACATGCTGCGCACGATTTACAGGAACACATTATTAAAATATATTAGACAGCTCAGGAGAACTTCCAGCAAGCAAAACAAAGATTTAAGAAATATGCTGGTAGAAACAGAACACCAGAAAAGGTAAATTCAGTTGAGGATCAGGTGTAGTTATCCACAAAACATTTATGTCTTAAGGGGCAAAATAAATTCCAGCCCAAATTCTCACTCTCGTAGCCCCTGAAACTGGAACTGCCTAAGACTTTACCAGTACACCCAGTTTTCCGTGGGTCCTTGATCATACCTGGTGTATATGGCACATGTCTGAATACTATGCCACCACCTGTGGAGGTAGAGGACAAACCAGAATATGAGGAGAAAGCAATTTTGGATTCCAAGAGTGAGAGGACATATTTGTTTTTCAATGACTGAAAGAGTTATGGTCCAGAGAGTGGATCTTGGGACCCTGCAGTACATGCATCTCTGTTGCTCAGAAGATTTCATGTGCAATATCAAGCCAAACTCAAGCCAATGGGAAGGTTCTTGGGACGGGTGTACTATCATGGCTGCAACAGTATGTGTGGTCGCAGCCGAAACCAGGAAGTGGAGGAGAAGGCCAGGCAGGGGATGCGGTCTAGTGTTTCCGCATTCCCTTGCGTGGGCACAGCCTCCCGGATGTCCGTTTTAATCATGGTTGGGATTCTCGAGGTTAGCAGCACAAAAGCTGCACTCTAGGGTCCAATTGTATTTGAATTCAAGTTTATTTACAGTTTCACTAAAGGTCATGCCCCTGCTGCTTTCCATCCTCGTCGTTGAGGATTTCTTAATGTTCTGCTCCATGTGCTGCTGACTCTTTGGCAGTTTTTTATTGTGTGTACTTCTTTTTCTGGGAATCTGTGGACACAAAAAAGGGTACCAAAGGGTTCACCAACAGCTAACTGCTCTTCCAATTTGGTATGGTGCATGATTACCATACATTGTTGGACATATACTCACTGTTCAGTGTGGTGACATCACAAACTCTTGGAAATTATGATTATCTACGAAAGAAGGAAAAAGACTGTTATTTGGTGTTTACTCTTTTAAAGCACAGTGATTGAGATGTAAAGAATATTATTTTCCAAAGATTTTTCTGGCGCTCCATGGACGCTACTCAATCACTTCTCATTTGGATTTTTGTTTTGGCGAGACATTGAAGGAATGATTTAATTCCCATCATTTATGGTTTCCTTAGACTCTTTTCTCCTTTAAGGTAATAGTGGGTGCTATATTTGTGTTCTAGTAGTAGTGAAATTCTGGGTACTTTACTTACCCATACATTTGTTTCATTCCCTTTGGATTTGCACTGCATACTCAGGGTTCCAGATACTATATTTTAGTGTGAAAAGAGGAGGTATAAGGTAAGAACACACAATTACCAATTTATGTTCAATGCATGGTTAAGTTCATGCTTTAGAGGTGAAACTTCTCAATATAGATTGTATTCTTGTAGATGCACGCCGACACTAGAACACTGAAGAAAGCTGCAGTGCAGAGAGGTTATGCATTCACCTTGAAAGGACCACTAGAACACATTTTTTTGTCTTTCTCCACTTCCCTTTTCCCCTGACTGATCAGCACATAGCTGGGTCCAACCTGAGGTGGCATGGTGTACAATATAACAATGGATTGGTATGCGGCACCAAGTAATTACCAGTGGCTGAGATTAATTCAAGCATTCCACACAACACTTTTTTGAAAACTCCAGTAGCCAAAGTAGCAAAGTGGTAAAAAATATTGCACTACTTGGTCACCTACCTGCAAACCCTGACCTGGCCCATGCCCTACTGTAGGAACCTAGATAGGGCCATAGTTCAGTGGTAATCTCTACATGTTAGCCACGTCACAGGGCAATGTTGTGCAATATACAACAGACTACAATATTCTGGCACATACCTGTAGCAGCCTCACTTAAGGATGCCAAAAGTGCGCTCTCTCTGGTCTAACCAAAGCAAGCTAATGGCTGATAGATCGCTGACCCAAGCCCCCCCCCCCCCTTTGTATATACTGGATATGGTACACTGACAAAATATTGACACCCAAAATATCCACATACAAAAATGTTGTGACCAAAATATCGAAGTCAAAAATATCTACATCCTATACTTGTAATGGTAAGTACAAAAATATTGGGAAAAAATATCGATGTCGTAAATATAGATGTACAAAATATCGTTTTTATATATAAAATAAATTAATAAATATTAAATATATTAAAGAATAAAATTAATTAAAAAATAGATTTAATATACATTTTAATAAATGTAACAAATAAACTACATTTTAAAAAGTTAAACACATATATATAACAATTAATATATATATATATATATACTTTAAAACAATTATTAAACTAAGAATTTTATTGTTTTTATAATTTTAAAATTACATAAAAATTTAACAAATAAATATATGTATATATACATATATCAGTAACATAAATTCTATTTAAAAAAAACATTCTATTATAAATTAAAACATTAAAATATTTAAAGATATTTCCCACTCCAGTGATTGCAACAGTAGGGAAAGTGTGGCAGGCACCACGCGGGAATATGACTCGTTATTTCGCATACCATTACTTCGCAGCTTTTTACTTCGATATTTTTACTTAGCAAATACCGTTACTACGCACGTTTTTAGTTCGCATACCTTTACATTGCAAGTGTTAATGTATGCAAACTAAAAACTTGCCTAGTAATAAAAACAAACATTTACCCCGCTTATTTATCCTAACCCCTTTTTTGAATGTCAAAAAAAACCAACACTACACTAAATACTAAATACAAATACACTACCCTACACATCACAAACTCTAAAACACTACCAAAACCCTCAAACACTAAACTACCCTACACTACATGAACACCACTACACTACCCTAAACCCTAAATCCCTACCCCCAGCACGACACTGCCCCTACCCCCATTCCTGTCCCTACTCCCAAACACTACCCTGCACGCACCCCGACACTACCCTAAACCCTAAAACACTACCCTACACTACACAAAAACCACAACACTACCCTAAACCCTAAAACACTACCCCAGCACGACCCTGCCCCTACCCCCAAGACAGTCCCTACACTTAAACACTACCCTGCACGACCCCCCGACACTACCCTAAAACACTACCCTACACTACACTAACACCACAACACTAACCTAAACCCTAAAACACTACCCCCATCACAACCCTGCCCCTACCCCCAAGACGGTCCCTACACTGAAACACTACCCTGCACGACCCCCGACACTACCCTAAACCCTAAAACACTACCCTACACTACACTAACACCACAACACTACCCTAAACCCTAAAACACTACACTAACACCACAACACTACCCTAAACCCTAAAACACTACCCCCAGCACGACACTGCCCCTACCCCCATTCCTGTCCCTACTCCCAAACACTACCCTTCAAGACCCCAGACACTACCCTAAACCCAAATACACTACTCTACACTACACAAACACAACTACACTACCCTTAAACCAAAAACACTACCCCCTGCATGACCCTCCCCCTACCCTTAAATACTACACAGCCCCTCTTACCGCTCTCTCCTCGGTTCCTCGGTTCCTGTCTTCTCCGGCTTCCTGCGTCGTCAGTGTTGCACGTCGTTGTGATGAAACGGAAGCGCGCCCGTTTCCACACAATGATGTGGATAGCCTTTACTTCACAAGCGTTACAACGCATGCGATGTATCAACTTGCCTAGTAAAGGCTACGCGTTGTAACATCGCATGCGTTGTAACGCTTGCGAAGTAATGGTAATGGTACCATATTAGTGGCCCTGCTTCACCCGCCAGGCAATCGGAGCGATTGCCACCGGCGGAAAAGCGGCAGACGGACTTTGCGTCCGCCGCGATACCCACTGACATCCTAATATGGCGGTGGGTAATTCTCAATTTGATGGCGGAACGATCGCCACCGCCGGCCCGGCGGTGGCGATCGTTCTGCCATCATAATGAGCCCCCTAATTAGTACTATTCATGTACTACAGAATCCAGTTTGCAAACCTACTGCCTGGTCTCTGCCTCACTTATCTTTTCTGTGCAGAAATCTCCACCAAGGTGTCAAAGATCTCCGCAAAGATAAGGACACTGCTATGGGGCCGATTACGATGTTGTTAGGAAGGCCTCGCGACGGGTTCCAGAACGTGCAAATCCGATTCGGAGCCTATGTTTCCGACCGAATCTTCCCACGTTCTGAACGACCAAGTACGATGCGAAGATCTCGTCCGCGTCTACCAAATCGTTTCCGAACCCGATCCTGTCACTCCGACTCGTTCGCAGCTGAATCATGCCACGCAATGGAGCCAGCTTCCGAACGAGCAAATACGATGCACGATTCGGACAGCCATATCGACTCGGTCTCAGCAAGATGAAACGGCTGTGGGAATCAGACTTTAGGGGGCTGTAGAGGTCCCCTTCACCCGGGGCACTCCGAATCAGTCCTGTGGGGTTATCCATGGATCCCCAGTCTCCATGCATGCACAGTGTGGCGGACACCATGGGGTGCCCGCCACAGGGTGTACGCTTTTCCCCACCCACCCCTTTTTAGGTCTCGCATAGCGTTGCAGTGCAACGCGCTGCCATCGCTTTGCGAGGCATGCAGTATACACTATAGCTGGGGGAAGCTCCGCCCACTTTCCATCCATAATTTTCATTGGCTTCAATAATAAATTTAGCAATGTGATTGGTTTTTGGCTTCTTAGTCCCGCCTCCTGACGGCCATGTCGTCAGTTTTGTTCTTCCGAGGCTATCAGCCCCTTTACTTTAAAAATCGTTTTGTTCCCCTACTTCTCCCCGTTCCCTCCCGCAGTCTGTAATTTTTTGACCACAACCACCCCCTACCCCCTCCCAATCGTGCCTTCTTTAATGACCGCACTTCTGTTTAAAATGCAATAGGGCTCCCGTAAATACGAGTCCTATTGCATTTTCAGTGCTTGTTTGTTTTCTGATTGGTGGCTGAATTTGCACTCTTTGTCTCGCATGCGCGCGATGCCTTACATCGTACGCATGCGTGACAAAACAGTGGCGTTTTTTCCAATTCACTGTGGGAGGCAGAGACAGCACAAGCAGCGGCCGGCCTGGCAGTGGCCAGTCACCGGTCGGCGCTGCTTGTTTACTCTGCCTTCCCTCCCGTTGTCTGTACCTTCAGGCTTGACTGCTGACAGACCAGGTAGGACTTCAGAGCGTGCACCAGAGTGTTCGTTCTTTATGTTCTACCACGGCGCTTGCCTTAATTTAATATGCAGGGGCGCCACGCTTGGTGTTCTAGCTCCGCGCCCACAATTTCCAGCAGAGCGGAGGGCTGCGAGCCCGATGCACCTCCTTCCGCCTTAGGCTGTGGCGTCCGGGACCCGGCTGGGCAGGCTCCAGGCCTGCTCCCTCGACGAGGGGCCACGGCTGACCCTCTCCCCGTTTGTCTTTATCTGAATTAAAAAACAGGACACAGCCAATTACTCTCCGCCGCCGAGCTAACCCAGTTTGTGTTTATCCACAGAGCAGCGGGCGCTGCCAGACCACAGCTGACGGAGACCTGTGCTTTAAAATGGCGCCGTTGCATAGTCACGCTAGAAACGCAGGAGTTCTAGCTACCCGCTACCGTGAGAACATAGTTTACGAGGCCGGTGTCACAAAGAGATGTTGGTTTGGGCTGTGATTTCAGATCGTGGTGTGTGTAGTCTGGCATTGTTTGTATCGAGGGCAGGGCACGCGGTATCCGTACTTTAGCTGAAAGTAGATGAAACAGATTTTATTTTAACTAAATTAACAGCGCAAAATCCCAAGTGAGTAGGTCACGTATCGCTGTGCGTTCCTATTGGTTCCACCCACCGCTCATAGGTGGGCTCTAGATTGCACACTATAGTTAACGTAAGATTACACCTCCCAAGGGAAGGGCCACTACCCTCTGATCACTACTTCTGCCCAGATTTAATGTGACCACTCCAAAAGCGGTAGGTACCGCATGCAATACTGGAACTTGCCTGCACTTACGTGTATGTGCAGCTGCGAAGTTGTGGCGAGAGGATTTTGAGCAGCCTCTGTATACAATGTTGTCACTGTAAACTTACCACATAGGCCACACTGCACTCATACCTTCTGTCCATCTAGAGATACCATCTAATAATTAAGCGTCATGTCACTCACTCGTTTGCTTCGCATTCGGCATTAAAAAAAAGTGATGGAGTGTTTGCATTAATCTCAGCCACTGGCAGTGACTCCAGCCACCATCCCTCTTTTGCCCCCCCCTTACCACCTAAGAGTAGACGTAGCCATATGCAGATCAGTCATGATACTTCTGCAATAGGAGCAGTCCATGCTGGTGTGCAAAATAACGATGGACTGAGCTGCAGCCCGTCTTTACCAGTGCCTGAGATTCATTCAAGCACTCCATCACATTCACACATTGGCCCAGCTATAGAACAACAGAGCTGTGCTCGGTACCTCGCATACATCACAACACTAGCCACCTAGGCCACATTACAGCACACAGTGCCAGAAATCAGTTGTATATATAATTAAAAGCAGTTCGTCTAAGAGTGCAGTTTGTAGGAAGTCTGCAGAAAGCATTGAACGTTATGTTGCATTGCTTGAAGGTGTTTTATATAGCGCAGCATTAGCCATTTCAGTGACTGGTTGGCCCTTTTAGGTTTTTATCAAAGACCAGGTGTTGGTTGGCCCAGTTGAGGGAGCTCCCGTGAGGAGTTAGTTTTTGTGATCTGCAGCCCGTGCCTGTATTAGTACCATAAGTTAAGTTGTGATGTTTCACTGTTAAGTGTTTTACCCCTGCAAGCTTTGTGTTTTTCGTTGTTTACCCCTTCATAACTAGTTCGGTATTGTTCCAGTAACTCTTCCTGTTTTTCATGCCTCTCATAAGTAACTTCTGGTTCTGTGTTACCATCACCAATGGCCGCATAACAACAAAACTTCTAGTTCTAAATAGTTTGTTTAACACTTCATATTCTCTTGTGTCCTGTACCTGCCGTGCCTAATACCCAATTTAATGCTGCGTTGGCCTTGCTGTATTTCGTCCTGGTGACCTACTGATCACAGCAGTTGTTAGCGGTGAGCGTCTAACGCAGTGAGTCAGTTCTTCCGATTGTGGTAGGGTTAGTCTTGCGAGTTTGCAGAGTTGAAGGATATCTGTTCTTCCTCTGTCCTATTTCTTGATGGTCAGCGTGCAAGAATGTTTAGCCTCCATGATTCCTCCTGGGCTGGCAGCGAGTGACCGCACAGCAATGTCTCAGAAAGTAGATCACAAATGTTCATGGGCGGAGATTCAATCTTCGCTCCTTTCTCGAGCACCCTGACCAAGTCTAAGGCACCATGAAGCATGTGTGGTTCGATCGGTACCATTAATCCATATACTGTTCCTATTATGCAGTTCTTTATTGACCAAGCGCTAGGGTACTCCAGCGTTTTACAGGCTTTTCAATAGTCGTTTGCACTTTTCTGCCGCGTGTTAATTTAAAATGGAGTCATTTGTTTAATGTTCAGTTCCCACAGACCCACTTTATAGGCAGGAATCTGTTTTCGATGGTTGAAAGGCGGTAAGGGACAAAGCAATGTGCCCAAGAGCAGACGGAGTAGCTCCTGAACAGTAATAAAAAGGATTGTTTCCAAGTTCAGTTACTAACTTGCTGTGTTTGCAAAACATGTATTAAGCCATTCTCCATTAAACTCACTTTAAACACATATTGCACCGTTTATATTTCTGTGTGGTTTGTCAAGCACGTTAGAATGTATCTACTAACCGAGCTATATACATGCACACGGCCGCACAAGTGTTTGAGAAATATTTATATATAGCACAGGTAACAACCACCACCGAGTTTTGTTAAACAGTGCCTCTAATGTAGGGACTATATTCCCTCCAATTAGTATTGAGGGAAGTCTATATCCTCTATTGTCCGGATCTTCTAATGCTCCTAAACTGCAGTGCAGCGCCTGCTCTCTTTGCCAGTCAAATGCATACTGCCTACAAAGCCAAGCACTGGTCTGCTTCTGGCTAAAACGGCCACTGTGCTCCTGAATGGACCAACACACTGCGAGGTTCAACCCTCCTTTGTTTACTGTTCTGCCACCCCAAAAAGCCTTTCTTGGTTAGGGGATTTTTCTAACAAACTCAATTCTTGCCATTGCAAAATGAAGAAATGCCCTTGATTTTGGGTAAACATCTGAGTATCCCCTGAGATGGCACACCTTGTACATTCATGAGAAATATTCCTCCCACTTCTACACATAAGGGAGGTGGTGCTGCTGAACGTTGCCTCTCAGCTGTTGCAGTTAGGTGGCATCCTGGAAAAAAGGATTTTAAATCTTTCAGCGGGGCCAAGGTGGTTATGTGCAAGCTGGGATCACAAATGTACCCATTGGTAACAAGGTTTAAGCAGCAGTATTATTCAAGGAAGGAACACAGGGCTGCGATTCAGAATCTGAACTGAGTTTGCAACGATGGGTCTAGTTTGAGTCAGCAAGCAAGCTAGTTAGTACGTGCCAAACCCCAGAGCTACTTAGTTCCTCTAGATATGTTCCTTTCCTTTTTTAAAGATGGGCGAGCCAACAAATTAACAGAGAGAGCTGATAAAAATAAAAAATAAAAACTATTACTTTAACGTGGTAGCTTTGACGTTAAGACGTCGCTTTATAGCACTGCACTGAGAAGTACTTATTAAAAGTAATAGATTTTAAATATGAGCTTAGAGCCATTTCTGCCTCCGTACCCACTATGGCAACAGTGCCTTTAGTGAACTAACAGGCAACAGCTGTAATGTGAACCCTGTATTTGGCCCAGATTCTTAGATACAGAGCAACATTATAGTCTTTTCAGTCAAACAGAATACGTTTTTGTGCAGCTAGTATCCTGAACTAAAGTATTTGAAAGTCCTTTCATATGCGATAATGAAGAAAAAGGAGGATCAGTGAAATAAAATCTTTGCCTAAGATCACACAAATAGGTTAAGCGGTGAAGCGGCGATTAATCCAGGTTTTCTAGTTGTTCATTCCTCTCCCTCCCATCCATTAGCACCATCTGGTACTGTGCTTGGCTAATAGCTGAGGAGTTCAAACTCTCTCCTTATTGGTTTGAGACTAACGCCAACATGTTTCCTACTAGAAGAATATCCCCTATAAATGTGCATTATTCAAGCCCCCCTGTAAAATGTGTTCATAAATGTCACTCAGCGCCACACACTTCCATGCCACACAATTTAACTCTACACATTTCCATTCCATAACACATGATTCCACAACAAACAACATATTTCAACTCAACAACACAACTACATACATCCAATCCACACCACAAAATTCCACATCATGCCACATAATTCAACACACCACATAATTAAACTCCACAACATACCACTCCACCACACAAAATACCATTCCACATAATTACACTCTAACACACAATCCCACTCCACATAATTCAAGTACACTTAATACCACATAATTACTATCCACATTTTTCCATTACACACCATGCCACATAATTCCACTACACAAATCCATACCAGACAATTCCACCACATACGATTCCCAAACTAACAATTCCAAGCCACATAATTCCACTCCACACACATCCACTCCAATCCAAAACACATGGGTAAAACACATTCTCATTTACAACGTCAATACCTCTAACTCTCACAAAGGCGAGACCAATTTACTACCATGTATGCTGCAACTCATTGTGGCCGCTAAGAGGTTATTTTAAATTTACATTAACATCATATCTCTGTTCATTGGCTCTGCCTCGGATTTTAATCTTCAACTTCCTATTACAAAGTGCAATAAATAAGGACATTACAGCTGTCAAAACCTGTACCTGCGCTAAATTATTGGGATACGCAAAAAGTGCAGAAATATGTCCTCTCTGCACAGTAAAAAGTCCAACGTATGGGCTGTCTGACAAAATGTCAGGATCCAGTTCACTCTCAGCATTGTGCCCAGGGCCGGCTCTAGGGCTGTGCGATTGGTGCCACCGCCCCGGGCGTTGACTTGGGGTGGGGGCATCATTTTCTATTCCTCTCTTTCCAAGGGCTGGTTTGATTGAACTTGGGAGTTCATACAAATCCATGCTTCACCCCTAAATGTTTCAGCACCCAGGCTAATGTGCTGCATAGCTAAATACATATAAGGTCCCAAAGGCGAGACCGATTGCATTGCAAATGCTTGTTGCTATGGGAGCCTGTGTACACGTTCAGCATACAGGCTCCCATAGAATTCATGGGGAGTCCGAGCGAACCGAGTCCGTCACCATACGGGTGCATCGGAATCGGTCGCTCGGACACGCGGAGCGCAATTCGCTAGGAAAGCCCTCTGGATCCGAGTCGTAAGGAGGGCTTTCCTAGTGAGATCGTAATCAGCCCCTTTGTAGTAAATGTTAGAGGATCCAGTGGGAGTGGTGGGAAAATGAGGACTAATTAATCAAAAGTGGGAGATGTTAAGGGAATTTTAAAGACGGATTTGGAGGGGCATGCTACTACCAAAACACACACCTGCATAAGAGTAAGGGCCTGATTTTGATCTTAGTGGAATTACCGCCATCTGGCCATGGCGGTGGTCCCTAGTACTCCGCCGAGTCGACAGTCTTTCGCCTGCTGTATTTGGATGCTTGCAGGCTGACTTTCAGTCCGCGTCGACAGAGTGTTTCCCGCACACCTCCGCGGTGGACTACAATGCTGGTAAATACTACTCCATGGCAGCGCAGGTTCCTGCTGAGCTGATTTATATTTCACAGTTGTGCTGGCGGCCTACTAGCGATAGCGGCGGTTTCCAGATGGGATGAGTCCAGCGCGGTACGCACTCAACAATGCACCAGCACTGTGGCCATTGGACGGATGCTAGCAGAACATACTTGATGTCAACTGGCCAAATGGAAACACCTGCATACCACATTGTAAAACACACCCCATTTCAGACCATAACCCTTTGCTGTTCCAGCTCCACCATGACTTTTGATCCCAGGGGCTCTACTAGTGAACTGAGGTTTTTTGTTTTTCATGCTCCCTGTCTCCTGTTCCTATAGCCCCTTTCTTTTAGTACCTTGTAGTTAATAATTTACTTATTTTTCATTTTGTGCACAAAGCCAGGCCCCAAAAATCCACGTTTTACTGAGGGAGAATTCTCAGTCATGGTGGATGGAATCCTAGGAGTAGAGCCACAATTGTTTGAAGCCCAAGTCCAAAATATACCGCTATCACAGAAAAGGCAAATGTGGGACAGAATAGTTGACAGAGTAAATGCTGTAGCTAACAACCTGCGCATACAGGAGGAAATTAGGAAGAGGTAGAATGACCTGTGGGAGGGGGGGGGACATGTGCATGCACTGGCCTCCAAGCATCACTTGGAGGCCAACAGGACTGGTGGTGGTTCTCCCAGACTCCCAATATCATTCGTGCCTTGGGAGGAAAAGGTCTTGCAGATTCTATATACTGAAAGCTTGACAGGAATACCTGGTGAGGTAGAGTCTGGTAAGTGACACTTTTCAAAGTCACAATAAACCTCAATGTCCTGTTTCTTCTCAAATCAACTGTTTCCAATGTGTCCTGCACTTATTTTCATAACACACAAACCTTGAAGTATCAGATAATTATTATTGTTTGTGTGAATGTATTGTGTTGCATTTAAGATTACAGGTGTCAATCTCCATTACATGTGACATGATGGTATGGTGCCTGTAAGTATTACGACACCAAATAACCCATTACCCATTTGTGTGATAAAATGTAAGTGTCTGGCCCTTTTCCACTGCATATATTCCACAGGTATGTTCCAGTAACAATTTTGCAAGTGTTGTGTAGCTGTCTTTGAAATGACTACAACTACCATGATGCCTTGTTTCTGTTCCTCTAAGGAATATTGCTGTCATGCTGCTCATTCTCTCTTTCCTATCAGATTTCAGCGCATGGTAAAGTGTCATGTAGTGATCAATTCTTCAGTGAGGACAACGCTCCTGGTGATATGGAAGAGCATGAGTGACATGGTACATCTGGTCTGTCTGGGCCATTGGTTCCGGTGACACTCCCTGTGTCCATACCGACACCTCCCACACCAGTTGTGACACCTCAGCGTCATGAAGACTCCACTTCCTGTGTCCCACCTGCAGTGACACTAATTGTGTGCCCCCCCCATTCCTGGGTAATGTTGAGACCACACCACCTCCAGCTCACCCAGGACCCTGTCTGATGGGGTACACTGGGCCAAGGGCACAGGGTAGTGGGGTTAGGGGTCTTGAGAGGGTGTTTGTGGGCCAGCGTACTGAGTCCGCTGTGGTCACAGACACCTAGACCACCACCAGCCAAGTCTTGAGAGCCTACCATCTGTCCCAAGACATGATGGGCCAGGTACTCATAGAGCTCCGGGAGATGAAGCAGCCGCAGAGGGAGTACAACTACCAGATGGAGGCCCATAAATCTAATATGAGCTCCCTGATTGAGGTGCTCCAGGACATTTACAACCACATGTGCATGGCTTTCCCCGCACCATATAACCCTTCCTGTGGTCCTACAACACAAGAGCCACCTACATTGGCCACAGCCACAGGAAAGGAGGCTCTGCCATGAGAAGAACCACCTGCAGCCCCCCTAGCTCCTGCATCTGTGGATCCCTGCCCTCTCCATGCCAGGGGACGTCCATGCAGATCCCCAAGAGGTGAGGATGACGACCTCTGCCACCACCAGCAAGAAACCTCTACGCTAATTTCCTCAGGTGTGTGCCTATCATTCACTCTGTGGACTAATTCTGGACACATTTGCCTCTCTGATGCCAGTAGTATTTTGGACATTTGACTTCAAACAATTTTGGATCTACAGCTAGGGTTACATTCATCTTGACTGACTTCTTCACTTTTTGCTTTGCTTTTGAAATGTTTACCCTCTTTATTTTCATCATGTTTGGTACAATAAATTTGCAAGTAAAAAAAATCATAGACTGGTGTTCTATATCTCAACTCTATCAATGCATTTGTTTAATTCCATCATAACTTGACAATGACAGAACATCAAACGATTGTGTCAACATAGATGATTTGCAAGTAGGTATTGCTTATTTCAAGTTCCCAAATATGAATCTCAGAATATGCCATACACTTCAATCATGATCTACTATGTGTATCCCATTTAATCAATACTTCTCTGTGAACATCTGCACTAACATAACAATCCATGCATTATACTAATACTCAGTGCCAGTTTTCACATTTCCAGTTCCCGACGTTGCCAAAATGGAAGAAGGGGATATGTCCAAAACAGTAAGATAGAAGAGGCACATTTTCATTGATTCATGTCATCAACTGGAGCCAGATCTTCTGGCTCACATAAGCATCCCACATCAATAACACCAAGCGACAAAAACATGGCAGTACTACATTTTGTAGACACAGAATCATTACAAAACACTGTTCCAGTATCTGGTGGAATGTCACAACCAAGTTTCAGTACTGTGCCACAAGACGTATGTCCTACAATGATGAGACACATCAACAGCTACATACACTTTACACACAATGAGGATTATCCCAATGTGAAGGGAGATTAGCACGATATGGCTCCACTGCCACATGTGTTTTGAGCAAAAAATGGCACACATATATCTTTAGTGACAGAGAACAAGTCCAATGTAATCTTCAAATCTTTCATCGAATCACAGTGCCAGTCACCTTGGTACAAGAAATGTACATCCAAAGTCTGTGTCTGTCTTTTCAAGGATCAACCCAGGTTCCCTTTGTATTTGGAAACAGCACCATATAGCTGCAAATGTCACAACTCTGAAATGTCCAAATGAAGTTGACATGGTGAAGGAACCTAAAATAGATCCAAAAAGAATCACCAATCACACAGAGCATGAAGGCCACATTAGAAAGTCATCTTTTGTAGGACACATTTTCATATTACAACAGCAAATGTAACTGAACACCGTAGTCAATGTGTCCATGATTTGATTTACAAACACCTTTGACCTGCCCAGTACTTGGTCTTCCCAAAAAATTATCACCACATACTCCTCTCATCACCATATCAATAGTTGGTGTAACAGTGAAAGACATGACATGTAAAGATATACTTACACTCATGAGAAGAAGTTGTCAATGACTTCTAGACGTAAGTCAAGTCCTTCCACTTCACCACTTTCATCTTCATTTGGCATATCACGATCCTCACCCAGAGCCTCTTCATGGTCTCCATCCTCTGTGATGTAAGGTATGTTCCGTCTCTGGGTGATGTTGTGGAGCATGCACCAGACCATGGTGATTTGGTACACCTTAACAGGTGAGTAGAGGAGGGCTCCACCAGTTTTTCCAGACATCAAAATCTGGCTTTTAGGAGCCCGAAAGCCCACTCCTCTGACTGCCATGTTCGTCCATGGGCCTCATTGACGCAAAATTTCCCTGTCGTTGTTGGATGCCTCAGTGGTGCCAACAACCATGGTCAGTTGGGATAAGCTGAGTCTCCTAGACTGAAGACAAAAAAAGCCCCAAAATTATGGAACAGAATTCCAGATCATGCAACTAGCAATACCCCAAACAATATTATGAATGATTGTACTGACCAAAAATCAGGCCCTCTCTGGTCCAAGTTGAGACAGTTGCAGGGGTATGGGGCTGTTCTGTAGTACAAAGGAATGATGCGCAGAGCTGAGAAACTGGCACAGATGGTTGTAATTTACAAATGCAGTAAGCAGACAACTTGCACGTTGATTGAACAGAAGTTCTTTTGATTCCAGTGCATCTGTTCTCTGGTGTGTGGTGCCACTAAGGCAATATGTGTGACATCAATTGCTCTAGCCAAATGTGGCAGGTGACCCATACCGTAGAAGTCACCCATCACATTAGCTAAATCCTGCTGGTGTGGAAACTGGATGAAGCTATTGATGTGTCTCTTTGAAGATAGAACTTCTTGTAGCACACCACTGAAAGTTAGTTGAGGCATACCACCAGATACTGCCAAAGTGTATTGGAAGGATCCTGTGGCCACAAAATTAAGTACAGCCATGATTTTGACAATTGGTGTAATAGATGTGGGATTTCTGTTGTGAGGCGGAAGATCTGCCCCCAGCTGATGACATAAATCTAGTATTGTTTGCCTATTCAACCTGAACTTCTTGATGATAGCCCTTTCTTCCATGGTGGCAAGGTCTGGAAATGAATGATACACTGGAGGCTGTCATCTCCCCAGTCCCCCAAAGGTTCATATGTCTGCATTGGTGAAACATGCGAACATTTAATACATGATCCACAGCTACATATGTGATGAGTAACACAAAAGTCACCTATTCTTAAAAATGTATATGGGTTAATACATATTTAGAAGCTGCATTTGCTTCTTGTTCTTTAACCATCACAAATGGCATTTATGGCCTTCATATGAATCTGAGAATTAAATGTGTACATAATCCTTGTTAGACTTGGCACCATTGGCGTGGGTCTCCCTTCCATTTTTTTGCTGTTGCCTCTGATGTTTTTGCTGGTCTTAGATGCTTTGGGCACTGTGCCACTGCTATCCCGTGCCACAGTGCAAGTGCTCCCTATGGTAAAATTGATGTATGGATTAGTGACTCCATGATTGGCTTATTTGGTTTACTTGTCAGACCCTAGTACAGTGCACTGCGTGTGTTCAGGGCTTGTAAATCAAATGCTGCTGGTGGGCTTGCAGCACTGGTTGTGCCACCCACAGAAGCAGCTTGTAAAGCGTGTCTCAGGCCTGCCATTGCAGAGCCTATGTGTAGTCTGTGACTGCCATGTTGACTGGACAAGTGCACCCACTTGCCAGTCCCTAAACCTTCCCTTTTCTTCATATCAGACACCCCTATGGTAGGCCCAAGGGCAGGGTGCATTGTAAGTATAAGGTAGGACATGCCCTGGTGTGTGTGGCATGTCCTAATAGTGAATTACAGCCATTTTCGTTTTTCACTATTGCAAGGCTACCTGTTCCCCATAGGCCAGAATGGGCAGTTTGATTATAACATCTTATAATCCTAACTGACCCAGGGAATGTGGTAGAAAACGAATTTAGTATGCCTGAACTCAGAATGATAAAATACACCTTTAGTGAAGTTGGTTTTAACATTCTGTGTTTGAAAATACCACTTTTAGAAAGTAGGTATTTTCTTGCCTAACTGTCCAAGCCTGCCTCTGCTAGGTTGTGTATTCCATGTCTGGTTTGTGAGTGACAGGGGCTGGGGGATTCCAGGAGACAGGGTGAGTCAGCACAGGGCTGAATAAAGAGATCTACATGTAGAGTGGTGGGAGGAGTTGCACCTGGGACCTGAATAGTGCTGTGCCTTCCCTCCACAATGCTGGCTCCACCTCCTGTGGTGCGTCTGATGTCCCTGGCCCACACTGTCAAAGGAACGAAGGAGTCCTGTAAACAAAGTGCTCCAAGACTGACCAGAACTGGTTTGGAATAGGTCCAGACACTCTCTGCCTTCAGAGACAAAAGATTTTGGTGTATAAATACTGGGGCCCTGACCCCAAGACTTTAGATCACTTCTAGGAAACAAGAAGAACCTTTGCTGAGGAGAGGAACCAGAGAGAGAGACTGCAGGAGGAGACTATCCCTATGCTATGTGCTGCTTGAGGATTGGCCTGCAGTGGTTACCTGATTGCCAAAGAAAGGAGAAAGGACTTTGTGCTACTTTCATCAACTTGTAAAAAGATCTCCAAGGGCTTGAACTAGAGCTTGCCTCCTGCCTGAAGTCTCAGGGATACAAGACTTCACCAACCAGCTTCTCCCTGCCTTCCCTTGCTGGGAATTGAAGTGCCTGCTGTTGAGCTGGGCCTTCTGAGAGACTGCGTGTCGCTGGGAGCTGGAAGCGCGACTCAAGACGAAGAAGCGTGTCGCCGCCGCAGCAGTTGTCGTCGCATCGGCGAGAAAGCGTGCCGCCGCGGCCGCTGTCGCCATCGCATCAACCGAAGTGCCTCGCATCACCGGAGAAGAGTGTCGCCGTCGCAGCAGACGCCGTCGCATCACCAGAGAAGCGTGTCGCAGGGCCTGTCGCGGCTCAGAAGATTCACTGAGTCGCCGCACGGCCGTCGGGCATGCACACATCACCCCTTCGTTGTCGCAACAGCAAGAAGACGCAATTTTTTCTCATTGCACTGGGTCGTAATCGCATCGCGGCGTTGCTAGACCCATCGCAACAGAAGCGCAGTAAGAAACCGACGCATCACCTCCCCACGCGGTGAAGAACCGACGCATCACCTCCTCTCCGGTAAGGAACCGACGCCTCACTGTCCCCTACGCAGCAGTAGGGAACCGACGCATCACCTCCCCCGAAGCAAGGAACCGACGCATCACCGTTCTTGCGTGTAAGGAACCGACGCATCACCTTCCCTGCAACTCTTATGTTGTATAGTGTTACGCATCCAAAGGTACATTGAACGCAAAGTGTCGCATTTACCATCTTAAGAGAACTAAGCTATTTCTACCATTTTTAAGTAGAGTATTGTGGATTCTTTTTGTCGTTTGTGGTCTTGTGTTAAATCTATATAAAAGATACTTATTTTTATAATACAACCTGTGTGGCGTTCCTTTGTAGTGTTGTCACTATATTACTGTATGTGTTCACAAATGCTTTACACACTGCCTCTGAGATAAGCCTGCCTGCTCGTGCCAAGCTACCAAGGGGGTGAGCAGGGGTTATTTTGGGAGTATACCCCCTTACCCTGACTAGACGCAAGGGTCCCTATTTGGTCAAAGGTGCCTACCCCTGTCAACTAGAGACCCCCAAATCTAACAATCCTATTAAAATGAATTATTAACACAATTTTTTATATTTTCATTTATTTCCTCCAAAAAGACCGTCAACTGAGGTGTACACAACACTGCATTAATATCGTGTTTCAGCACAGTAATGCCCTACACAGAAATGTTTATTTAAAAAAATAAGTGTCAAAGAGTTATTATTTGAACAAAGAACCCCCCATTTGGAGTGGTGGTGAGGCACTTAACAGTCACTAACACACTAGTTTTAAGTCCTAAAATGATGGATGCCTGACCTCGCCGATAGGACATTTGGAATCAGACGGCGGCTGCAGTTGAGCATACAGTGGACAGCAAACTCATGGTGGACACCGCAATAGGCATAACATTGATAAACTTAACAGTAGAAGGCCAATGGATGTGTTCGTCTCACTGGCACTCGTGTACGTCGCGTACATGTATGCAGCAGTTGGAAAAAAAGCTCACTTGCCTCCTAACACTGCTGCTATCATGACTTCCTCCACTTTTGCTGCTGTTTCTGACTTTTGCGACCTACCATGCCAGATCAAACAACTGAGAGGGTCCCTGCTGTCATGCCAGAGGAGCTGGAGCTTCTGGCAAAATAGGTCCTCTCCCTGTATGGCAATCTCTATGGCTCACCAGAGGAACAGGTATAAGTCTGGCATACATATGTGAATCTGTCTAACTGGCTATTTTCCATTTCCACAGGCTACAATGTCCCTTTGAGTTCCAGAGTGAAGTGTAGTGATTGATGTTAAGGGTCACATAATATTGTCCTTACATATGACAAAGTTGGCAATCTGACACTAGGCCTTCCCTGCCTTTTCACCATGTGACAGTTTGAAGCATTGACACGTGAAGGGGATAAACTTTCTAGAACCAGATTTGGGGGTAGGATAGGGAAACATAGGCTGGGACCTCCAGAGCCACTCATCAGAATACTCCTGGATCTGTGGAAGTTACAGAGAACTGCCCTGCTGCTTGAGGGACTGCCTTGCTGTCTGAAAAGTAAGTCTGTACCTGCTTGCCTTCATCCAAGGCTAACTAAAGTGACTCCAAGTGTCAGAGACCAGGTGAAAGTCACAAGTTCAGGACAGCCACGATGGAGGGTGGACCAGATAGAGGGACCAGGTTAGTCATGCTGAAAAAGTTACCTTCTAAAGTCTAATGCAAAGAGTCCAGTTCATGGTGGAGGAGCCCACGAGGAGCGGGGACAGCATCGCGGACAGTTGTTGCTGCAGTGCAAAGATCCTGTCGGGTGTTGTGGACAGTCATTGCAGGGGTTCATTGCCAGCCACCGTGGACTGTTGACGCTGTAGAGTGACGTGCAGATCTCACATTGCCAGTCGTCTCTGGCGGTCGCTGTAGCATGAAAAGTCAGGTTCACTGGAGCTTTCATTGGCGGTGGGTGTGGGCGGCAAGATCTTGGAGCGAAGTGGCTGATTTGCAGTCCTGAACAGTTCAAAACTTCAAGATTTCTCCTTTTCTTGTAGGAGGAGCTCAACTGATACCACACCAAGGGTCTACGACCTGGGACCCACTTCCTGCTGAGGATCAAGAACTCTATCCAGCAGAGGCCTTAAGGGCTCAGGCAGGACTAGTTGCAGATCGCGGCAGGTCTAGTGCCGAAGGTCAGCAGGGCAGTTACAGAGAAGCCTCTGGAGCTTGTTGTGTCTCTGTAGCTTAGAACTTGAGTTCAGGAAACTGGCCATTGCAGTCACTCAGGTAGCCTGGGATGAAGAGTGCAGGTCTAGTCTTCCTTCACAGACAAAAGGACAGGCCTCAGGCAGCACAGCAGTCCTATGAGAGCAGGACAGTCCTTCTTCTGTAGAATCCACAGGTCACGAAGCGTACTAAAGAGTGGGTTTGAGTGTCCCATTTTTATACCATTGCCCCCTTTGAAATAGGAAAAACCTGTGGAGGTTTAGCCCTACAGAAGTGTTTCCTGCCTCCCTGCCCTGGTCCCAGTCTGTTTACATGCACAATAGGCTAGTGTGAAAGTCTGTATATGTGAGCTGTGCAGCGTCTTTGGAAGTACAAATAGAGCTGTGCACAGCTCCGCCCCATCCTGCCTTTGGTGGCCCTTCCTGCCAACACCCAGGCTCTCTATTTTGTGGTTGTCTGGAAGGAAAAGGAATACTCAAAGTCCAATGTGAACTACACCTAGTAATTTAACCCAGGAAACATACTGCAGCCACCAAATGGTTTAGACAGGAAAATGCCAACTTTATAAGTGTCATTTTCCGAACTGTGATGTAAAATCTGACTTCACCATTATAGAGGATTTTAAATTGCAATTCTCTAGATACCCAAAATGGCATTTCTACCTGCTCCTAACCAAAAGTTATCTCTTATTAAATGTAATAAGATAAGGCAATATTATCCTATGGGAGAGGTAGAACTCACATGAATGAACAATGAATTTGTGAGTTTTTCACTACAAGGACATGCGGAACTTGAATATACCTGTCCAACATTTTAGATACAATGCACCCTAACCTATGGGTTGTTTTGGCATATCCTAGGGGTGACTTATATGTATTAAAAAAGGAGTTTTAGACTTGGCAGAAGGTTTATTTTTTACAAACAATCTGTGGCGCATCCTCATGAGCCACCAACACATCGCACAGCCTTTAGAACGAAGACTTTTTCTTCAGTAAGAATCCAATGTTAACTCCAATGCTCCAGTTTAATCCATATTTTTATTTTAACCTTTTTCCAAGTTTATTCCATTCACCACAATGGCAGCGTAATTCCACTATTTCAAATGCCACAGATGTGCCCATCCAGGCCTTCACTGCAGCACGTGGGAATTCACTATTCAAACTAGGTAACCTCCAACTCTCTCCACCCAATGCATTTCGGGCTCTCTATAGCCCTTCGTCAGTAGTAACTGTAAACATTAAAAAAGAGCCATGAATGTTCTGCTTGATTTCCCTCTAACTGAATTTATACAACATAATTATAACATGAATATACAACGTGATGTGACATAAATGCGTTAGCATTCTATTTTACAGTGACTCAATTAATGTCCAACTCACCCTACCCTTCTTCCTGTAACATTGTGCAAAAAAACAAACATGAACAAAATTCTGCATGACTAACCATCCCACCCGATTTCTAATGTTCTCAATCCATCTCAAACTCCACCCCATGCTGTTCTGTACCTGCTTGCTCCTGGCTTTGAAAACCGGCAGCGTCACTATTTCCTCCACTTTCCCTGAGACCACCGCCGTCGCACGCTTTGACTCCTTCACCTAACCATTTTCATGCAAACTACCGAACCTGAACACCATCCAATATACCCTCCCACGCAAGCAGAACCCAACCAACCACATGACTCAGTACCGGTGGTGAATGGAATAAACTTGGAATTGGATTATTACTGATGAAAAAGTCTTCATTCTAAAGGCTGTGTGAGGTGTTGGTGGCTCATGAGGATGCGCCACAGATTGTTTGTACATCATACATTCGTGCTATCTGGGACAGAGCACGACATCAAGTCTGCACACCACTACTATTATAAGCGATCAGAAATGCTTAAACATGATGCAAGGTGTGCATACAATCACTTTATTTCAAAAGGTTTATTTTGCCAAGTCGAATTGGCAGTTAAAAACCTCATTCTGGCTGCAATGGCAGGCCAGAGACATGTTTTAAGGAATGTATGACGTTACTACGACATACAATCCCACGCAGAAGGTTACAACGCGGATGTTACATCGTCCGCGTTGTTACCACGCATGGTTTTACATCGCAAGTCGTTTCTACGACTTGCACTAGATGGCGCGCTGGACTTAGGAATAGTATAAATTACTATTCCTACTCCAGTTAGCGCAACAGTAGGGAATGTGTTGGATTTAAAATCCAACACATTCCTTGGTGTTGCGCGCCATCTAGCGCAAGTCGTAGAAACGACTTGCGATGTAATGCCATGCGTGGTAACAACGCGGACGATGTAACGTCCGCGTTGTTACCTACCCGCGTGGTGTTGACAGCGTTATAAACGCTGTTTCCCGTTTTAAGGTGCTACTTAAATGGGCGGCTAATGAGTGCTGCAGACCCTTTAGTTCATTTAATTTATCAGCACTGGGTATGTTGTATATCACTTTAATAGGGACGTATAAGTAAATTACATATGCCATTTTTATCACTGGTTAACAGTGGTAAAGTTCACAGAGTCCTAAGGCCAACAAAAATGAATTCAGCAAAAATAGGAGGACAGTAGGTAAAACATTTGGGGGAAGGCCACTCTAATGCTGACAGGTCTAACAGGAGCTTTGTGCTTTAGGTGCTATTTTCACTAAAACATTTAAAATCGCATATCTCCATTTCTGCTCATTAGCTTTATGTTTCTCTGGTATCATTTCTTTTTTTTAAATTTACTCTATTTTTCTAAATTGGTTAGGTATTTTTCTTGTGTGGTGTTTTTAATTTATTACTATTTGTGTGCTGCATAAATACTTTACACTTTGACTTTAAGTTAAGCCTAGTGCTTTGTGTCAAAGTTCCAGAGGGTTAAACACAGGTTAATTTAGTGACTTTTGCAGTTCACCCTGAGAATGTTTGTGGTTGTTGCCTGAGTGGCACTCCTTCCCCCCTCCCCCTCCCCCCAAGCAATAACCCAGTTTCTTAGAGCCTATTTGATGTGATCTGTAAATGCAGATTTGTACTGTGTAGCTCTATAGAAACACTCTTATTCCTCTCAGACACCAACACATCTCTAGCCAAAAAGTGTTATTATCCTATATAAATTATTGCACAGCCTGAAATCGGATGTGGCATGCAAAAAGTTAGTGTTTCGTATGTCAACTGTGCCATAGGAGTACATATACAACACTTCATAAATTATAAAACACGGCTGATTTCTGTAAAATAATCCAGTCTCCGTTGAGCTCTCATGAAAACCCTAGATACATGAACAGATTGCCATTGAATGTGAAAATAGTTGTCAAAGGCTTTTTGCTGAAATGGAAATGGCATTTGAAGGTGAGGCAGACATACAAATTGCATTCATGATTTTTCAGTGAATCATTTTTCTTTCTTGCGTGCTTTCAAGGACGAAGGCTTGATCAACCTCTGACTAACCAATGTTATTCAGTTTAAATGTCCAGAACATAATGCATAGAAACCACATTTTGAAGAAAGCTAGAAAGGTTTTCATCTATGTACCAGACATGCTTTAACTATGTGACATGTGTTCGCATTAGGTCAAAAGAAAGAACTATCTGGCCTAAGAGAATCAAGGGCGCCGCATGTACAAAGGCGAAATCTCAAAGCAAACTTTGTACAGATCTGCAACTAAAAGGAATGCAAAGAAAGAAATTCATTTACTAATGTTCGTAAAAGAGAATTAGGGAATAATAAAAATATAATCTCACCAAGGAAAGTGTAGTGTTGTGACTTTTCCTCTTTCTGTACTCTCTGTCCTTCCCCTTGCTGTTCAGCCTGAGCATGTGTGGAATCTTGATGATGCCTTGGAATGTTGGGTGCCTGATCTGAGTCAGTTGGTGATTGCAGGCTGAGCAGCTAGGAGGCTGCTCCTGGTGGGGCGTGCATATAGACCTACTTACCATCTTGGCTATACTTTAAGCTTCTGTAACTTGTACCTGAATAAAGCTACTTCTTGGAACCACAACCTGGCCTCCTGTGGACTTTCTACCTTTCAACAGAAAGTTCTTAACAGAGATGTTTAATGTATGAACTGTAAAGCAAAGCATGATAACTTCACAGTACAAACTGTGTTTATTTTTATCAGCAATCAGTGGCAGCTGATGGGGCATTAAAGTGGTGGGGCAGTGTGGGGGAGACAGCGCAGGGGGGCAGCGAGGGAAAATAATAAAAAAATGCATACCTGCCATCTGCAGCGCCGGTGCTCTTCTGGCCTTTGCTCCTCGACTCCCGGCATGCCACAGGCTCCACCTACACCAATCCAGATGCTGGTCTCATGCTGGCATTACCCAGCATGAGAGCAGCGCTGTGATTGGTGTGAGTGCCCTAGTTAGGCGCTCAGTAAGAGACTACGACCCTGTGCTTGCTCTCTACTCTGCTGTACAGCACAGCTCGGTGGAGAGATTGAACTGTGCATGATGGTTTGGCCGGCATTAGAAGGCCAGCCAAACTGTCATGCGCATTTGAAGCAGTGCCAACACTCCTCCTTCCTGCAGCTGTCGTGTCGGAATGGATGGTCCTTCCTCGCCCTCGACTTGGCTGCAGGAAGTGAGCGAGGAAAAATAAAATGATAATAACCTTTGATATTATCATTTTATTTTTCACTGTTTAAAAGCAATGGGGTGACGCTCCTCCACCTTAGTGGAGGAGCCGCCGCTGAACAAATTATAAAGAGGTTTGCTTCATCCTTCTGTAATATGAATACCCTTAGCTGTTACATTTACTGAAAAAGGAAGACTTCATATTCTAGAAGCATTAAAAGTGGTTAAAAGTATATAGGAAAGGGCTTGTAGTTCTGGCAGTCGCCCCTCAGGTAGTTTTCCTCTTGGGAATAGCAGTTCGAGAAATAATGATCTAAAGCGCCACTAGACACGCCTCAGTATAAAACAAGCAGACCATATGTAACTCTACCAAGAAGTATATGATAGGGTTGTCAGTCCTGCCAGTGCTTAATCTGTGAAAGAATGAGTGCCGGTGCTCAAAGCTCAGCTCAGAAGCTATCGGCCGGTGCAATTAAGCATTCACCTGACGAATACCAGCGCTGGTAGTCTTTAATCCTCTACTAGACACTATCTGGCCCTTTCTCCCTTACAGGTTCCGACTTTCTCCCTTTGCTACGGTTTTGCCATCTTTCTTTTACTCAGCCTTCCTCTCTTGCACTCTGTAAAAAGCTGATGCTTGAAATAAGTGCCGGTCCCCAAAAATAAATGCTGGTCCCCCCCTGACCCCCCCGCCCCACCAGCAACCACTGGCTCAAACTAAGCAACTAAGCACTGCAATGGCAACATTTTAAAGAATTCGAATAATGGATCAAGCCATCTATCATGGGCTATTGTTTGTTCAAAATTGTATAAATGCAACGTCTACCCCCCCGAAATTACAGTTGCAAAGATCATTAGTTAATGATAAACTGATTTATTTGATAAAATAAGCTTTGGTAGGGAATGCACCAAGTCAAGACCTAATATAATAAAGTAGGTCGTGCCTCCGGGTGCAGCCAATCCGAATATTGCTCAGAATCAAAAAAGATAGTTTGTTATGGAGGAAGTTCAAGGTCAACTGGGATGACCTAGGTGCTTTTGTAGCCAATACTCTTCTTTAACCAACTTAATTGTATCTGGTCCAATGGTAGATGCATCATCCCACAAATGCTAACGACCCAGGGACATGATGGTATTTCTGACATATACTGCCCAACAGATCTAGCAATCACCCCCTCCACCAAGGGCTAAAACATTCTTCATGCTCTTTAAATGCAATGCTCAGAATATTTCTGTTCAATGGATGCCAAGAGAACACGGGTCAAGCTACAGGCAAAGAGGTGTTGAAAGGGTAGCATGGCCTAGTTTTAGAAGAATCACTACGGTAGCTTCATACCATGAGGGTGGAATTGCATGTCTATTTATATACAGCTCAATAAATTATATTTCCGGAAGGGTATCAACACCTTTATCATTTTTTCATAAAATTCAGCTTTTATTCCGTCTGGACCCACTACCTTTCCATTAGCTAGATTTGGAACTTGACCTCTTATTTACTCTTCTGTGATCTCAGTCCCAAGATCAATTTTCTGGTGTTCCATGAAATTTTACCATCTAGCCATTCTCTAATAGCTAAAAGATCAGGGTCTAGATCTTCTTTGTACACTCATCTTAGACTGCGCAGCATCTCTGTTTTGATCTATTCCAAGGAACTCAAGACCCTATTTGTCCCTGACTTAACAAGTGTCTCTATGTTATTCCTGCCCTAGTCTGCTCTAGTATGCCAGACTAACAGTGCCCCACAGTTTTACCAGTACTCAAAATGCTGGAGCTCACTAGCCTCCACTTTAGCTCTCAATCTTTTGTCTAAGTAGATCTTGAACTCTCACTGTAACTGCTCTAAATCACTCCTCAACATAGGATTGGGTTCAGAAACCTGCCTTGCCTCTTCCTGCAACTCTGCCTCCTTCAAGGTAACCTTTCTCATTGACTCCCTCTGGAAATCCCAATCCTTTTGAGGTCACACGGACATAATTTTAACTATGCAGCGCCTGATATAGGTCTTTTATGCCTCCCACACCATTACAGCACTGTACGTGCCATCATTGTACTTAATGCAGGTGGTCGAAAGTGAAACTGGCCGGTCATTCAGTCTGGATTCTGACGGGCTCAAGGAGCCCGTCGGCCAGTCGGAGGCCTGACCGTAATCCCAATGGACGGCATTTGCGCCGTCGGGATTACGATGTTGGTTTCCCACATGCTTTCCATGCTGGGCTTTCCGACTTGGAAAACCTGTGGGAAAGTGACTTTGAGGGCCCCTAGTAGGCCCCCTTCTCACTTTGGTGTCCGGTTGGGGGCAGAGGGGGCACCTATGGTGCCGCACTGTTCATCCCTGCACCATGTGGCAGGCACCCTGAAGTGCCTGCCACGCGGTGTAGGGATGAAAAGATTCTCTAACTTCTCTATGGGAGCTTGTGCTATGGCCAGTTTACGGCTGCAGCACAAGCTCCCATAGAGAAATGGGATTATGCGACTGCACCATGTGGGGTCGCATTGTAATGCTGCTGTCGGGACTGCTGACCGGAGGTCAGTCGGTCCAGATTCTGCACATCTGCCTGACATCAAAATAAGGCCCTTAGTGCTTTAATTACCTCCTCATCCAACAGTAGTTCTATCCTCAGGGTCCATCTTGGGGGGCCCTCATTGATGGTAGTTTCAGGATGAGATGTACGGCTGTATGATCAGATAACCCTGCGGGGACATGTGCTATTGTCTTGACTGCATATGTTAACCCCTGGTCTGATTGAAACTAATCAGTACAGGAATGATGATAATGCTTCTTACTGTAAGAGGTATAACCTCTTACTTTCCTGTTGTTTTTCCTCCAGACATCTATTGGAGCAAAATCTCTCGTCATGTTTTTTATAGATGCCCAAGTTTTGCCCAAATCTACATAGGGGGATCTAGAAGTCCTATCACTATCTTTATTGATGACTACTTTAAAGTGTCCCTCAACCAGTCAGGGTGTCAGACACTCAGTCAGGCCTAATGGCCAAACGACCCAAAAATGTAGGATCATTGCAATTCAGGTTATAATATCGTAGCACAAGTTAGCTCATTCCCTCCCACCTGCAGCACAGCAACTAACCATCTCTCAGAGTATGTGTTTTATAGCTTATCACCTTTATTCCCATGTTCTTTTTTATGTGTATGGTGACTCCTTTCATACTCCCTGTTTGCTCTGAGCAGATGCCCTCTTGCACCAGGAGCACTTTTTAGGGTCAAACTACATTCCTGTGCAGCTAGATGTGTCTCCTGCAGGATAATTATCTGGGCTTCTATTGTTTTTGAGAGTTCTAATTCCAGCCCATGCTTGCTACCCCCTCTCAGGTCATTCTCATTCTATGTGACTACCTTGATTTCATACACCATCCTAAAATTACTTCTTCTCGTACCTCCCTGCACCTAATCAGCTTCACACCCTTTAACACCCTTCTCAGGCGTGACATCGGGAACAATTTTCAGATTTTTTTCCACTTGCTCCCCGCCTAACTCTCCCACCCTGAGGACCCCCCCAAAACCATTTGGCGCCTTCTTCTCGCCTTCAGGGTTAATCCCTCAGAATGACAGGAAGAAAAAAGAATAAAGTATAACTTACCTTTACTCTGTAAGACATTTCATATTCACCTGTTTTAGCACAACACAAAAGGAAATCAAGAAAGAAGGGCATAATAAGGGTATAATAACAATACTGTGTTTACCCAGTGGGCTAAAAGATGGGGGAGAGAAAGGGGGGACCACAAGGACCTCCTAACACCACTGGCTCAGAAGAAGACTCAGGCATTCAGTTCTTAAACTTCCTTGAAGCCACCTGATGCTGCTTGCATTGTCATAAGGTTTCTGCACATACACAGAGCTATGCACAGGAAAATGGGACCCCGGAATACAGTGGTTTGCCACCATATACCGTAGCACCCAAAAACCCCAACCCAACTAGCTTAGCATCCCATTAGCACCCAAGTACCAATGATTGGACAACCCAGAACACGGTATCTTTATCTCAGGACTCGCAGAAGCAAGAACACTCTTTCGTCACTCACTCGTACTTGTCCACAAGGTGCGTAGGAAGAGACACTGGATAGGTTAAAATGTTTATTCCAACTTACGTGCTCTAAGGTACAGTACACGTGTCAGTACTAATAGCATAATGCATATGACTAATATAAGCAGCATGGTTACAATTCCATAGAATACAAACGGGGAAAGCATCTCAGAGCTCAGTGGATAAACGTATAAATAACATTACCACCCTCCCCTTGCAGTAAGATAGTTTATTATAATAATAGAAGACCTCTGGACTTTGACTAGCGAACCCCCATACCTCAGTCTCTAGATGCAGAATTACATCAGCAGGACATCATAGCTCTTCTCACTGAAAGGGATTTCTCCAAGTGTGTGTTAAGCGCTAGTAAACCACAGTATTAAAAGCATACCAAATTCTTCATGGCAATTGCACCTAATGTTATGTCTGGGTGCGCGAGACTGGCCATATCAGGAAGAACCAAAATACATTGTTATGCGACCTTGTACATGTTTGTGCAGACTGAGCCCAAAAAGGTGAACAACAGAAAATGCAGACAGTGCAAAAGAACTTGGCACGAGCAAAGGGCGAGGGAGACCCGGCTCAGTGTAACGTGCGCAAAGAAAAGCAGCATGGCAGCCAGGCCCAGGCCAACATAACAAGGCAGGTAACAATCCACAAGACACCCTCCCCTGGTCAGTCCAGCGGCCAGGACAGAGGCCCATCAGAGGAAAAACACAGCCGTTGGAGCACAGGGAGCGCCCAAACGGCGAAGGGCAGGTCAATCCATGAAAGTGTAAGTGCAGAGAAAAGCCATACCCTCCAAGAGTTCATCATTGGAATTGTCAAAAAACATAGATGCCATCCAATCCATGAGATCAAAAGAGCAGGAATGCTCCTCAACAAAGGGAGCATCCAGAAGCAATGCGGGACAGCTTGCGTGATAATTGAAACAGCTTCGTTGTAGGAGATCCTGGGCAGCCGCCCAAATATCCCATTGCGCCAAAATCCCCAGTGCAGCCGCACGCGCCATACAGCCAGCAACGGAACAGTCCTGCTCATGGGCCTCTAAGGGACCCATCAACTGAACAAAATCCGGAACAGACAATGACGAATTGGAGAGGCAATAATCCAAAGTCCAGGTGAAAGGACAGCGGACACAAGTCATTACAGGTTGCACGCAAGTGAAATACGCAAAGCGAAAAGAAAGAGTATATGACACACTGAGTGTCGCCAAAGGTAAGACACCAAAACCAGCCAAAAGGCGCTCACGAAGCAGCTGGAGGCGTTCTGGATCGAGCAGGTCCCATCGGGGAGCAGCCATTGCGCATAAAACAAATTAATAAAAGGACACCAGCCGCTAAAGCGAGGATCAATGGGAAACCGCCAAAGACGCTGGAAAAAATAGAATGAATAAACGCCGGGATGACACCAAAAATAGTTTGGAAGGAGGACACCAAACCAGACCCCACGACTTTAAAAAGTGTACCAGACCTTCTGTGTTAGATGCGTTAAAAATACGATGAATTAACTCCCCAAAATGTTGGGGAGATTAGTGTTCAAAAGGGCCTGTATTTCACTGTGGGTACTCGCCACCTGGAGAATGAATGTCTCCCGGGCGGACGTGAGCATAACCTTCTCATTCAATAATAGTGCCTTTATTCTGCTCAGCTTATTGAAGTCTGCCTCCATGGTAGGGATGGAAGGCCAAATAGAGATATCAACTTTGCCATGAGGGGGAGGAAAAAGCACATTCTGGCAGCAGACAACCCTGTGCGAAACTGTTACAATGTAAGGAATGCCAGCCTGTAGGCCGCAACAGTTTTCGTTATTCAAAAGTAAATAACTACCATTGGAAAGCAGAGTGAAAGTAGGAGAAATAACAGGAGCAGGAATACCCTTCAACACACAAGCAAGATTAGGAGCGGAAACGCTACATGAGCCATGCAATTTAATGTGTTTACAAATAGCGAATGACCCATAGTCGAGTCGCAGGACTCCCCGTGAGAAAGACTTCCTTGCCGTCCCGAAGGCATTTATACATGAAAGGCAAGGACCAGAGTTCATGCAGGAAAGCACTGCCCAAGGGCTGGTAACGGCCCACAGGATAATGTTTCATGCACGAGTCAAATTCAAATAAGGCAAAAGGTAAAGCGATAACCCCATGAACTAACCACACAGCCGAATCTAGTTCCGCAACAGAGAATGGTAAAGGATCCACCTTCTCGATATGTAACAGAGTGTAAGTTGCATCTTTCATAGACATAAATTGCTGTTTGTCAGTTAAATTAAAAGGCAGAAAAAGGCAGAGGTGTTCAGAAAATGCCAAGGAACTTTACCCAACTTGAGTGTTTGCAAAGTCCACGCAAACTGCATAACTGAGCGCAATTGATTCTGACCATGATATAACACAGAAACATCATCTTGTACAATATCAACAACAGAGGACACAATATTCTCTAAAGTGTAAATTCGTGAAGACAGGGTATTAATACTATTGTCAACAACAGCAAGCACCTTTTCCAAATTTGCTTGATCTATTTCCCAAAGACGGGAAGCAGCTTCAATTTGTGACAGCTTCCAGAGTTCATTATACGTTTCATAAATGAATCTCTTAGGTCGGGGACCACGAGGTCCCAAAACAAAGTCGGACAGATCAATATTGCCTGAAAGGAGGGATAAATGTTGTTTAACAGAATCAAGGGACGAATGTTGCAGCCATTGTTTGCATAATTTACCAACAGAATATGTAGTGACAGTACGGGAAGCAGTAAATCTCGGATCAGGCCTATCCTGTGTGTATCTAGTTCCTGAGTCGTGGAAACGCATTTGACATGCATTAGATGATATAGGCCATACCAACCAGGGTGACTGATCCAGTTTGGAAACATTAAATGAATTATTCTGTAATAGAGCCTGTAGGGTCGTCAGGGACAGGTTAACACGTGAGCTATCATTGGGAAAACTCGAAAGGGATGGAATTGAGGGCGAGTTTAATTGTTTAGTGGTAGCTAAGCCCCAACACGTAGTTTGATAGATGGAAGCATTTAGGAACATAATTTGGGTAGGGATGATGCAAGCACGATGCAACGCCTCGGTTCCCTGTACCTGCCATGGCTTGGAGCCCCAAATAGATTTTAAATCCACTGTATTATCCCAGTACTCATAACCACCCACTGCTAGGGCACTTGGCTTATGGAGAAAATGATTACCCCAATGTTGGTAACAATACAAATCGGCATAATTCGCAGAATTCATATATAAGTCTTCAGCATTAAAAGATGCATAATATTTTAAATCGGCAAACAATGCTTCAACGGCATGCACATCCCAATCATCAGAATGAATATTATTTTGTACTACATCACCCATTGAAACACGAAGGACATTAGGTACATTAATAATTTCCGTCGGACCATGGATTTGATAGTTCACTGCATCCCATACGATGCCATCAGCAACCGGAAAAGCTGAAATGTTCACAAATGTGTGGTCACGCTTCATGATGTGAGACGAGGAATGAGGAGCCAAAGTTCCAGAAACATAGTTCACAGCAGAGCGTTCAGGTAAATAGTGACCATTGATTAGTAGAAAAACACTGTGACAAAGCCAATGGACATGAACAAAAAATCAAGAAAAGTACCAACCAGAGGTATGTCCAGGGTGGAATCAAAAATTGTCTCTAAACCAGGATACAAAAAGACTGAACTTGGATGGGACTTTTGAAGATGTGGAATCCGAATCAAAGGAATAACGAGTCGGGCCAAGTGGCGTTGTTGGTTGATGTGCCACCGATTCAGATGCAGGATAAGTATACTCGTCCTCGTCGATATTGGTGGAGAGTTGGGGATCAATTGTAGTTTCAGGCAAATCAACCATCTCAATTACAGCATCAGCGACCGTTCGTGTAGATGGGCCACGAACATATGTCCGATAAATGGCAGGACAAGAGACCGCTGGTGTGACACTATTCAGGATCGGCCAGGCGCTGTAGCTTGACATTTTCCACTGAGATGTATCTGTTCTCCTTGCGACCAGGAAGCGGTGGTAAAATGACTGTACGTGTTCCCTTCAAGCCCAGAACTGGAACCGGTGCACGAAAAGAGGGACCGAATTCTTTTTGTTTTCAACCTTTTCTCGAACCAGTTCTCCAACCTCTGGAAGCCAGCCGGCTACCGGAATCTGCAACGCAGGATCTGTGGCTGAAGGCAAATGTGTAGTTGCAAGTTTGTCTCGGGCTTCTTGTAAGTCCTGTAACATAGCAGAATGGTTATCTACATCAAACTTGGCGGATTGCGCCGCGATGTCTGGACCCTCAAGGTCAGGCACAAACATTCTTATGCCAAAGAGCATTTCGTATGGGGTCTGCCCACCCAGAGGTCTTCTAGGGAGATTATTAAGTGCACGCTGAACGGTATACAAATGGGCCAGCCAGTTCCTGCCAGTACCTATAACCCTAGCTGTTAAGGATTGCTTTAAGTCACGGTTCATTCGTTCAACGATAGAGTTGCCCTCAGGCCTATACGGAGACGAAAATTTCACCCGCACCCCAAGCGAAGCCATTGCATCCTTGTAAGCCCTAGAGGCAAACGCTGGACCTTGGTCCGAATGGAAGGTGCCGCATGCGAAAATTCCCACAAAGACACGCAAATCCCTGATTACATTTCGGGCGTCAGCACTCCGTTGTGGCCAGACCCAGAGAAACCGTGTGCACGAGTCCACTGCCACTAAGATGTATTTATAGGCAGTGTCTGATGAGAATGGACCGCAGTGATCCAAGTAAACACACCCAAAGGGTCTGTTAGCAATGCAGAGCGGTGTTTGTGGTGGACGTGTTACTGTGGAAGGCTTAATCTGTTGACAAACGTCGCAAGAAAGCACAAAAGCACGAGTGTCTTTATACAACCCACGCCACCAATAACGCTGCTGCAAGATGGAAACCGTAGCTGACACACCAGCATGGGCAGAAGCCATGCCTTCGTGTGCAGCAGATATCAAGGCACTCCTGCGGTCCGCGTTGGGGATCAGCCGATCTCCAACGTCAGGTATTGTTACATAAGGAACCTGTTCGGGACTTAACTTGTAAGAATACTTGGAAGGAAAACCTGTAGGGTAATTATCACCTTCCTTGGTTGCAGCAATAGCTGCTAGAATAACAGAGTCAATTTTAGACATGGACCTGGTAACCGCTGCTACTGAACACGTGACTACTGCTGAACGGGCAGCTTCATCTGCCAGATCGTTACCAATAGCGTGTGCGCCCACCCGCTGATGGCCTAAGGTGTGAACCACCTGTGTGAGGGGCAGACGTTGTTGCAATTCTGCCACTCGAACCCAAAGCATTTTATGCTTGATTGTGCTCCCTTTGCGTCCTTGTAGTCGTTTTCGACCAGAAAAACAGATTGTCATTGTAAGATTGTACACAGTAAAAAGAATCACATACAATAAGAGTGGTCTCATCTTGAGAAGCGAACTCAAGTGCAAGTAGCAATGCATGCAGCTCGGCCAATTGTGCGGTACTATCTCCAAGTGTGCGAGTATGCACTGCAGAGGATTTGAACTTTCCATCTACAAAGGAACCCGCAACAATAGCACATGCAGCTGAATAAGCGTGCTTGGACCCAGTGGCCGGTTGCGCCGAACCATCGGTGTAGATCACACATTTGTAATCCTCAAGCGGTAGTAAAAACAAAGGAGGAGGATGAACGAATTCATACTGCAAAAACTCCTGAGTCTGAAGAGAAGAATCAAAAATAAAAGTGACGTCCGAAGACGTCAAGGATGTAGCCCATTGTATCCAACGGGGATGCATTGCTTTTGAGTTCGGTACACTTGCCTTTGTTACTGCCTCTAGGGCAGGACAGGGTGTCACCACCAGAATACGCTTTCCCTGTGCCAGTGCGCGTTCTTTCAGAATCGCCATTTGCACTGCAGTTAGAACTTTTTCGACAGATGTAAAGCGCAATTCAGCGGAAGTGTACAGGTGTGACTTGTATGCGATGGGCACTGTATCACCTTCATTAAAGGTTAAGTACGTGAATCCCACCGCCCCGGAATTATTCTAATCACCAGGTTTGTGTGGTTATCACGAGTCAAAAGATATTTAGACTCCAAAAGGTCTGTCTGCAAAGACTGCAGAATTGAGGTATGCTCAGGCAGCCAGCAAGACCTTGAATAAGTAGGTTGTATCAGAGCATACAAAGGCTTGATACGCTGGGCATATTCGGGAATGTGAGTACGCTCGAAATTCAAGAAACCCAGCAAAGACTGAAGTTTCTTCAGAGTATTTGGGGGCACAAATGTGCACATTTTTCCAAGAAATGGGGGCTAAGCCCTTACCTTCGTTATTGAGCTCATAGCCCAAGAACAGAACGGTAAATTCAGCAATGTGTGACTTAGCAAAGTTAAATTTGTAACCCTGCTCCGCAAATTCAAGAATAATGCGGTCCACACGGGACAAATGCTGAAATAATTCGTCGTCCGTCAGATAGATGTCATCTACGTACGAACATGCGTCTTGATCAATGTCATTTAACAAAGAAACAACACGGGCGAGCGAATATACCCGGACTATTTTTGTAGCCCATGGGTAAACGCCGGAACTGGAATAATTTACCACCGGAAGTGAATGCGGTCCATTGACCACTCTCCGGGGCTAGGTTGTGCGTGTAGAAACCGTTTGAAAGGTCAAGTGTCGTTTTGTATTTTTTACGAACAAGACTGTCTACAAGCGCAGAACTGTGTGTATTTTGCACCGCAAAGTTCCGACAATGAGTATTTAAATGCCGGTAATCCAAAACTAAGCGGTACGATCCATCGGGTTTAGAAACCACGAAAAGGGGATTGTTCATAGGTGATACGCATGGTTCAATTACTCCCTGATATTCCAACTGTGTCAGAATTTCGGAGACGGGGCCTTTTGCCTGCCGTTTGATGGGATATTGGGGTTGTGGCTGCGGTAGTGACCGCAAAGGTATTGCATGAGGAGGTGATTCTTCATCCCATCCCACATGGTTGCGGTATAACGCTGGTGCCAGGTACACAGCCCACTCAGCTGCAAGTGCTTCAGCTTTGTCTTTTGGGACATGCCGTGAGAAGCTTGGAAGGATTACCTCCTCTCCTTTATGTGCAGCTAAAACGAATGGGGGTGGCCAATCCACCTCTGCTAACAAAATGTCATATGAAGAGGTTAGATTTTCCCAAAAATCCCTTTTATTTCACGCGGTATGTCACCTTCAATTTGGATGACTATGTTGTAAAGTCTGTCAGGGGTGCCACTCTGGTGTCAGCTGTCTCTACAGTAACGAATGTTTCAGTTGCTGTCGCCTCCATATGAGGACGTACCGCCTCCCGCACTATGGTAACTTCCGCGGCGCTGTCTAGGAGGGTCACTGCCCACGTCCAATTCTGGAGTCTCGTTCTCACGGTCTGAGGCATATTTCGCTGTGACAGCGGCAACTTTTTTCTTCTGAAATTGCGGTCGAGGAAGATGAAAGTCTTCTGCTTTCCCTCTGACTTGTTGTCGAGGTTGGTCTCGCTCCTGGGGAGCCTCTCGGCCCCTTCCTCTATCTTGCCGTCCTCCTCCACCAGCCTGTGACGACGTCTGGGCCTGTGAAGAACGAGGAGAACGCGTATCAGAGCTCTGAAACCTTTCTGGTGATTTAATCCTTGACCTATCACGTAAATCATAAGTACGTTCAGAAGAAACCGAAACTGGGGAAGCGCCTCTCGACCCCGGCTTCTTTTGTTGCTTACCCTGTTTTTTCTGTCTCCAACTCTTTTTAGTGAAGACTGGTTTATCATCTTTCTCAGATGTACTTTTTGTTTGTGTAACTTGTGTTTGCGATTGAGTTTGCATTTTTACAAAAGGCTTGTTGCCCAGGCTATTTCTTCCAATTGTTTTATAAGCCCGGGCAATAATTTTCGGTAATTCGCGAGGCCTGTCCAACTCTGGGACCAAAGCCAAAGCATTCGCTACTTGAAAGTTCATAGCATCGCCCTTGACATTTCCAAGGATCAGCTCAGCTACTACATCAAACACTCCCACTAGTCTCATCCCTAATTCCACAGCCGCTTCAGGGCCATGTTCATCCTGTACTTTTTTAATTACAGAGGGTAGAACCGTCATGGAAGGAGTTCCAAAACATTTTGAATAAACTGCTGCGAATACCTTACCCCAGTTTTCACATGATGTCAAATCGGGATTATGTCTTTTGGCAAACTTATCGTGAGGATGCGATGTTTATCTACTGGGGATGTATGGGGAAACACTGCTTCTATCTGATCGAACTTTTCTGCAAGCCAGTAAGGATAGTCGTCCTTATTTTGTGGACGTTTGCCCATCACAGAATTTACCATGACAGGACTTATGGTCACTCCAGCGGCTATAGCTGGTTGGCCTGCGACTACAGGAGCAGCTCCATGTAGGCTACCTGTAACGTATGTCACTAGGGCTCGATGCACTCGTACCAATTCGGTATGCATAGTGCGCAGTTCCGCGAGCGGTAATGCCAGATAATTTGGATGCGGGGTATACCCGGCCAATACAGGCCAAGTGGCCCCCTGAATTGATAAGGGGCCTAAACGAACTGCGGTAGTTGGTTGTGGTAGGGCGCCATTAAACCAAACACGGTGCTGCCAAGCCGTGAGAGGTACTTCAAGAGTGGTATAGGGTCGATAGGCAGCAGGAATAACGGTGGGTTTATATTCATGAAACAGATTATCATCTGCCTCCACCGCTTCAAAAGTGATCCAAGTGTAAAACACCTCAAAGTGGTAAGCCGGATCGGCTTGAACCACAAAGACCAAATCGATCCCTGTATCAGGCACTCCATACACCCGTAAGTGGTCTCGGAGTGCTCCTCGACTATGTGCAGCAATCGCCACACCAGCCATGACTAAACAGTTTATATTCGACAACCTAACAGGGAGCACTAAATGGGTTATTTATGTAACCTTTTTTAATAACTTCAAGCTTGAAAGAACCTATAAAGCGTTCAATATAGGAGGTATCACCGTCACTTACGCCTCCGGAAGCGTACGTGAGGGTTTTGTGGACAAGCACAAGTACTACTCAAGCGTCTCGCAGATAAGCAGCCCCACGGTGGTCGCGCCATGTCATAAGGTTTCTGCACATACACAGAGCTATGCACAGGAAAATGGGACCCCGGAATACAGTGGTTTGCCACCATATACCGTAGCACCCAAAAACCCCAACCCAACTAGCTTAGCATCCCATTAGCACCCAAGTACCAATGATTGGACAACCCAGAACACGGTATCTTTATCTCAGGACTCGCAGAAGCAAGAACACTCTTTCGTCACTCACTCGTACTTGTCCACAAGGTGCGTAGGAAGAGACACTGGATAGGTTAAAATGTTTATTCCAACTTACGTGCTCTAAGGTACAGTACACGTGTCAGTACTAATAGCATAATGCATATGACTAATATAAGCAGCATGGTTACAATTCCATAGAATACAAACGGGAAAGCATCTCAGAGCTCAGTGGATAAACGTATAAATAACATTACCACCCTCCCTTGCAGTAAGATAGTTTATTATAATAATAGAAGACCTCTGGACTTTGACTAGCGAACCCCCATACCTCAGTCTCTAGATGCAGAATTACATCAGCAGGACATCATAGCTCTTCTCACTGAAAGGGATTTCTCCAAGTGTGTGTTAAGCGCTAGTAAACCACAGTATTAAAAGCATACCAAATTCTTCATGGCAATTGCACCTAATGTTATGTCTGGGTGCGCGAGACTGGCCATATCAGGAAGAACCAAAATACATTGTTATGCGACCTTGTACATGTTTGTGCAGACTGAGCCCAAAAAGGTGAACAACAGAAAATGCAGACAGTGCAAAAGAACTTGGCACGAGCAAAGGGCGAGGGAGACCCGGCTCAGTGTAACGTGCGCAAAGAAAAGCAGCATGGCAGCCAGGCCCAGGCCAACATAACAAGGCAGGTAACAATCCACAAGACAGCATCTTGTGCATTAAATATTTCACTTCCTCTTTTGTTCTTAAACAGTGCATTTCATTTTGCCACATTATTTTTAAAATAGCTGAAAATGTTAATTGCACAGTAGCCCCTAGGTCTCTCAGTATTCCCATTCTCTCACCTAGCCCCCATTGTCTCTGTGCAGTGATTATGCCCACATCAAATCTAATCTGATAAGTGAAAGATTTGTATTGTAACGAGCCAGCTTTTAAAGTGGTGGAGAGAATTTGCTCCTTGATTGCCTATGTCTGAAAGCTGATCAAAGTTTTCCTATCCCCTCTACGGTTAGGATTTCATTTGAATGGGTCTCAATAAACCCTCTGGATTTCTCATTCTAAATCTACCTCAGACTGGCTGTTCATTACATCTTCCCTTAGAAGTTTAATACAAAAACATCTCAGGTCTGGTCATTAAAACCCCGTCTGGAATTTTTAGAATGCGTATATTGTTTCTTTTGGAGTGCATTTCTAACCTCTCCATATCTTCCTTCACCTGCGCATTCTGGTGCCTAAATTCCACTATCTCCTGAGAGTTTTCCAGAAGACCTTGTGAGGTTCGCTCCATTTGGTCTTCCAGAGACTTTATGCAAGCCGTTAAGTCATCCAGCTTGGCTCCTAAAGGCTGGCATGCCCCCTGAATCTCCGTTTGATTTTGTTCAGACACCTCAAATTTGTTCATGATTTCTTGCCTCGGCCCCGTAAAAAACCTTCAAACTGCTTGACATCAGATACATTGGCGGAGCTTCGCTACTTGTTTGCAGTTGTGCTGATTAGGCCCAGCCTGCTTCTCAGGGCTTGTGTCTGGCACAGTCACAGGTGTATCAGGTGTGCTAGGTTCTTCAGCTGAGATGGACACTTTGTCCTGACCCAACAATTGAAATCTGTTTTTCACTGGGATTGTGCATACTATATCAGCTAGCCACAATGTTTCTTCCTGCTCTCTGCTGACACTGGAGTTGGTTGTGGTTAGCAGAGCCAAGTTGGGAATAGACTTTTTAGTGAGGGTTTAAGCTTTCTTGGCTGTCCCTTGTGCCCAAAATCCAGGAACGTTTCTAGTGTCTGAGGTTTTACCACCCTGGGCATCAATTTCTTCCTAGAGCCGGGTTTAGGGGCCCCTCCTGAGCCTTGAGCACCATCCGGTATGTCTCAGTGAACTGGCCTTAGTGTATACCTAATTTTGGGGGCTTCCTGATGAATGGGTACCAATTATAACTTTAGTTTGCCCATAGTTCCCCATTCTGAATCCCTGCTCCTTTCTCTGTCAGCTCGTGGGAGCCTCAAGCCTGCAACTTCCCCCCACACTTCATCTGCAGACCATACACTATTCCCTAATGTTCTTGAATCTCTATTCACTGATCTCTCCCAACGAAGATCCTGGGCACTTTCTTGCCCTATTGAAGTCTGTATGGATGTTTGGTGTTTAGAGCTCTGGGCTGAAATCCAGTGCCTCTTTGCCAACACCACCTCATCTCTTGCACTATGCCCGTGCAAATTCATAGGCTCCCTTCCTCTGCCTTCACCAACACGAAAGCAGATCCATGCCGACCACCATCATCCGTGTTCCAACAAAGCCGCTGCCACACTCCAGCATGGGTAAGCTCCAGCTAGGTAGGCCACATTCAATACAAGTTTTAAGACTTATGTGCCCCTCAATCCACCAACTGGCCTTCTCCGCCTTGGGACATGCCTAAAGACAAAGACATCTAGGAAAAGGGAACGACCTCCAGAGCGGATCAGCTCTCCGTCATTCTGGACCCCCTATGACAGATATTGAACCTGACGCCATGTTCCTTGCACCTTATGAAATTCCGCAGTGATGATTCCTACACCAGGTAAGGATTCAAGGTCTGCGGATTCCTACAGGCCTATACCCTTGCTGAACTGTGATTACAAAATCTTCATGGGAATCTTAGCAAAAAGGTTTACAGAGATTACACAGGCTTTGATTCACCCAGATCAAAAGGGGTTTGTCCCTGGGAGACAACTATATGAGTAAGCACATCGATTGATTTGCTCAATGTATGTGGCGGAAGCTTTTAATCTCCCCCTGACAATTGCCACAATTGATGCTGCCAAGGCATTTGACAGGGCCAATTGGGTGTATCTCTGGAAGGTATTACAACACTATGGGATTAGCAATAATATGATCAGCACTACAAAAAACCTGTATTGAGTGCCACTAGCCAGGATCCTGGTGAATGGAGAGCTTACAGCCCCTTTCCAGATATCTAGGGGTACAAGGCATGGGTGCCCTGTTTCCCCTATACTCTTTGTTTTATATATTGAGCCCCTTGCCCAACAGTTTTGACAGGATGGTACTATCATTCCCTTTGAAGTAGCAGGCCTATCAACAAAACGAGTCTTACACGCAGATGATATTATCTTATACACCCAGATTATGCAGTTCATAGATTAGAAGAACATGCAGAAAGTTTTAGAGAACTGTAGGGGAACATGGTTAACAAGGGAAAGACAGAGGTGATGTTGTGGGCTGTTAGACCTGTCATCCTTAGGATGGTCTTCCCCCCCAACGACAGCCACAAACACAGGAAGGCCTGGGAGTGACAGAGGACTCATCTGCATTCATCTGTATTCTGTTAGCCTTCCTGGGGAGGAAGGGGGAGAGGGGAGCTCACACTTACATATGAAAAAGCTGTGTCTTGTCCCCCACAAAGGACTGGTGACACGTCAACAGATATCCTAGCAGACAAGAGTGGGCTGAAAGGGATCCTTGTGCACTTCAGAGAGTTGCTTTGAGGTCACCCTCTACATCAAAGGCACTTTTGGGTATAAGTGTCAGGGCTTTGACCCTAACAAATCAGTGCACAACTAGACCTGGAAAAAATTCAGCTGGAGTAAAGACTGCAGTGCTGGAAGGAGTACCACTTTGCCTTGAATTACTTTTCTGAGGAACTGCTTTTCTGCTTTGCTGAGCTGCCCTGCTGATCTCTTCCCTGCTGAGGACAAGGACTGGATTCATCTCACTTGAACTCTGAGTGACTCCAAGGGCTTGCTTGCTTGTCTCCTAGTTTCTGAAGTCTCAGGGACACAAAACACTTCCTGAAATCCTGTTGGTGCTGCTGGCCTCTGCCATCTGTGAGTCCTACCCTTACCAGAGGTGCCCCCTCCAGTCCTGGGCCTCAGAAGTGGGTTTTTCAGCGGATTTCTGCAAAAACCGCTGCATTGCTTCGACTGCAGGAGAAATTTTGCTGCATCGTTATTCGATGCCGATTCAGATGCTGCTTGATGACATCAAATCCACAGCCTCCGCAGCTCGATGATGAGACTCTGTACGGCTCGACGACGATGCATTGCATTCGCTTCAATGGAGCTCGACGACAATGTGGGTCCCCCTTTTCACGGCTCGATGATGATGCACTAGCCTCTCAACGGCGACACTTGCTCCATCCGAGGTATTTCTTCAGCGGGACTTGTCTGGGTCTTGTAGCTGGCCTGCCCTCCATTGGTTGGCCTGAACCTTGAATTTGCACCGGTCTCTCATGACCTCAAGTAAACGTTTGGCTGCTAGTGACTACTAAGCACTGTTTTCACATGTCATATTTAAAACTTCATATCTCAACTTCTACTTAATGGATATTTTTTGTTGTGGTCTTGTTTTACTCAGATAACTATTTTCTATCTTTCTAAACCTTTGTGGAGTCTTTTTTGGTGTTTTCATTGAGGTACTGTAATTTAGGTGTTCCACAAATACTTTAAACATTGCCTCTTAAGTTAAGCCTGACTGTTCTGTGCCAAGCTACCAGCGGGTGAGCACAGGTTAATTTAGGGTGTGTATCTGACTTACTCTGACTAGAGTGGTGGTCTCTACTTGGACATGGTGCAAACCTCTGCCAACTAGAGATGCCATTTCTAACATGGACTAGAGGAAAGAGACTTATTAGAATAAAAACAGATCAAAAGTCAGATTAGATACTTAGGTATCATGAATACAAAGTCCCTTCAGGAACTCCCAGCAGTGAATTTGACAATGGTGGGCAACAAAATATAGTCTCTCCTTAAAAGATGGGACAATCTCCCAATCGGGATATATGGGAGAGTCAACCTGTTCAAAATGCTGGTTGTCCCTAAACTTACATACCCAGTTAAGGTATTACAATGATTACAGGGAAAGGTTAGTAATTTTATATGGGCATCTAGCTGTCCTAGAATTACTTGGAAGACATTCAGGAGGGGGTGAAGCAAGGGGGGTTTGCCCTCCCAGATTTTAGAGTTTATTATTACGCCTTCCAATTTAAAAACTATAGACCCTGCACTGGTGAACTGGATGACTTTTATCTAGGTCTGCAGTTCAGAGTAATGTTACAACATGTAGGTCCAACAAAAGTTTTGTTTCAGTTTGGAGAGCCAACCTTTTTTAAGCAGGTCAGACTGAAGGTGCTTCTGGCCTCTTTAAAGTTCTGGGTGTATATAAGAAAAGTCCTGAGAATACTGTGGGTCTCACCTGGTGTTTCCACAGAAGCGAGATGCAAGATTCGATGCCAGGACCCAACTTCCCACACCCACCAGAGCCAGCCCAACAATGTCAAAGCTAACAACAGTGGGATGGGGAAGAAGGGAAAACAAAACAAGGAAAGTGAGGAGGAGATGTGTCATAGTCGGACGTCTCTCACAGTGTTTGGATGGAGCAGGTGGTCTGTACTTCCTAAACAAAAATAAAACACAAGAGTTATTCTATAACTCTACCAAGGAATGCTACCTATACTTATGTATTCACGTGTACATATGCCTACCTGTTTATAGTCCCTCTTCCTCTCGTAGTTAGACATAGAAAGGCAAAGAACAGAAAGAACAGACTGGTCGTAACTAGAAATAATAGAAAGAAAAGTATAGTTTGTTTGGATCAAGTGGTTTATGTACATAAGCCTTTTTGTTACGTAAAGATGAAAAATGCAACTAACCTCAACATATGTTATAAAGCTATCTAGTTAAGGCCAAAAACTCACTTCCAATATAAACCAGGATAAAAACAAAAAACATTCTCCCATGCTGGATAAAAATACACAAAAAGGTGCAGGGCTTGGCGATATATTAATTAGCCGCTTGTAACATCAGGATACTGATAATATGTATACTTTGTCTTTTCAGCCAATGAGATGTACCAGAAACATAAACAGAATATCCACTCACCGTGGAAGGCATATATCAGATAAGTGATTTATATCTGTAATACCATATATTTTGCATAAACATTGTACCATCCAAATGTAATGTAGATTCTTTAGAAGAGTTTGTCCTTTTCCTCACGTATATCACAGGACAAAAATTTGAGACGATTATTGAAGGAATGACCAGGTACGGCAGAGGAGAACTCGAAGAACTGACGCGCATGCCGAGGAGACAACAGCAATCCAGAAGGAGAATAGGAGCTGAAGCAAAGGACCGGAAGCAGAACACTCGAGCACCCGATGTGGGATTACACCGGCGCGTCCGAATTCTAGGAAGGAGCAGGGAATCAAATAAGTGCAGATACTCTAAGGGTCTCGGCATACACTGAACGTGAAGCGCGTTTGTATTGACCGTGGCACTTAATATATGGGCTTGGCTCTGCCCCTCGTACATATGCGAGGAAGAGAGGACCATGCCCGACAAACACAATACTATGCAGATCCCGCATCAATCTGGGACTCTCCAGGTACACCTGATTGGCTTGGAGACTAAATGAGTTATTCTCTTCAAGTGGGGGTCTTTCTCATCGGGGGAGATTTTAGAAGAGGAGATGCTCTGATCCCAAAGTAGGAGTTATGTCACAGAGGAGGGCCTCCAAATTCAAATATTTGCAGTTGACATCCTGGTGGTTATCACAAGGAAGCCTGACTCTGGAGGTCTTCTCTACTTGGATGATGCCAACCGACAACCTTAGAAGGAAATCTCCCAGTGGTACTGGACAAACATCAATGCACTAGACAAGAAGATGGGTACTCTCTACCAGCACTGGGAAGGGGACCTACCAGGAGTGGTTAACAAACAAATATAGTGACTATCTTTGACCCTACTCTACTCAACAGTCAAAGCTGCACCATTTAAAAGAAATTATCTGTTTACTCTCCACGGGGCTTATTGGTCGCCGGTCAAGCTTGCTAAGTTCATTGCTGGGCAATTGGGATGCAAGTAGTGTGAAGAAACCGCAGATGATAAGCAAATGTTTTTTGGCTGCCCTGTTTTGAGTCCTTTCTGAGAGGAAGTAAGTCAGACCCTAACTGCAATTGTAGGCCAGAAAATTAGGGTAAACTGTGCCTTGATATTATCTGGGCTGGACAGTTGTCTCTATCCCCAGCTCCATAAAGAGCAAGTGTCACTGATATTTGTCCTTGTCTTATTAGCAAGAAGGGAAATCTGTAATAAGTGGACTACTACAGATACCCCAACGGTAGAGGAGTGGGTAGGATCCCATGATCATATCTGTGGACTAAAGATAAGCTGTAAAATGGCTATGGTAGAAAAGAGATGAAACCTCTATCTGGCTTGGCGAGCTAGATGCTGATGTCCAATGATTACATCTTAGTCCTTTGCTGAGAACAAGGTTGGCTACTCTTTCTCTCGGCTGCCAAAGAGGACAAAGAGATATTCAGCAAATGGTTACACCAGGTACTGTGGAGGTGTAACAACATCAGACCATGTAGGCTGGGTGGTGATATGAGGACCAAAAAAAAAGAAGCAAAAAACCTGTTCCCAATTATTTGTAAATCTTTCTTCATGACGTGGCCCCAGAGTTCCGCTCCCTATACAATTGTGGCAACTGCCTTTTGTTTATGCACCTGTAGGAATGTGTTGAGCATTTGTCTACCAACAATATGTTATATCACAAGACAGTGTTCGTCGTTCGCTTCTATACAGTTTTCTCAAGGGGTGCGTGATTTCACACTAAATATAATTTATGCTCACTGGAGGACCACACAAAGGCAGAGAGTGCCAGGCAAATGCCAAAAATATTCATCCCCTACTCACTCACAATACAGCTTGATGCACATAAAGCACAAGAGACAATTTATAAGAACTAGAGTGGCAGGGAGTTTTGCACATTAGGTGTTCAAGTGATTATAGAAGTTGACAGTCAAGAGAACCATTAAGCCTCTGCCACCAAAGCTGAAATTGCCACCCCCACAGCTAATTTCCACCATCTATAAAATGTGGCTGATTTGCATTAAAACTCCCAATTATTAGTAAGATAGAAGTACCACTTCCTCCCTGCCCTCCTCTTACAAGTTGGAATACTCCCAGTCTCCTCTTCGATCTCTTCATGGTTTCCAAATCAAGTCAGAAATTTGAAGGATGTAGTAAGGTGGGTCATAAGGCCTGGATTAAGGATCAAATGAATAGGAAAATGACGATTAGCCATAGGTTATATAAGTATAGGATCAATAGCCTTTCCTTTACCTGTCCTTACTGTGTAAGGAAACTACTGTTGAAGCAGGGGGCTCTTGAATCTTAATCTACGGGTATATCATCATACAAACCCCGCCACTAGTCGAATGGACCTTTGTTAGTTCGTGTAAAGAATTAATGAGGAGCTAGCAATTTTACATACATTACTATAAACATGAAACCAATATGCTCCACAGGAAACGACAAGGAAAATTTAAGCATATTCAAAAAGAGTTTATTGACAAATTTTGGTTAGAGCAATGACATTAATTCATCAAAAATTCAAGCGCCATTAGTTACAAATTTAAATGATCTAAGAGTCCATATTTCAGGACAAGTAGTGAGAATTACATAATGTTTACAGCCTATCCAGAAAGGGTGTTCCATAAAGGAAATCCCTAATCTAAATTAGTTGATATGGTTTGGGAAAAGGGCATTTAGTTTGCGTCAATAAGGTAAGGAGTCAACTTCAGAAAAACAAATAAATTTCTCTGAAAGAGAGAATAAGAATGTTTTGGCATAAAGCCTTTGCAAAGCAAACACAAAGAGATGATGGACGGAGTGCTGAATCCTTTCAGACACTCACCCCCAGTCAACTCAGATCTGTGACTGGGGGTGAGTGTCTGAAAAGTTTCAGCGCATCGTCCATCATGTCCTTGTGTTTGCTTTGTTCACCCTATAGTTGGCAAGGTATGCCCAGACGTGGGTCCCTTGCTCACTTTGCCACTGGATTCAAGCTAGCCTGGCTGATGAGGGGTGTTACCCTGACACCGGTCCCAAGATGCTTGTTTCCAGTCCAGGGAAGACCTGGCTTGGCAATTCAGGCTGGACTGTTCCCATGAGGCACAGGGTCAAGACTGATTTGCATATAGCTGTGTCTGAACTGGGGTGGCGAAGTGAGCTAAAGAACAATGATGGATTCAACACAGATCTGTGACTGGGGTGAGTGTCTGAAAGGTTTCAGCGCTCCGTCCATCATCTCCTTGTGTTTGCTTTGTTCGCCCTAAGTTGTCAGGGTATGCCCAGCTGTGGTCCCTTGCTCACTTTGCCACTGGATTCAAGCTAGCCTTGCTGATGAGGGGTCTTACCCCGAAACCGGTCCCAGGATGCTTGTTTCCAGTCCAGGGAAGACCTGGCTTGGCAGTTCGGGCTGGACTGTTCCCATGAGGCACAGGGTCAAGACTGATTTGCATATAACTGGGTCTGAACTGGGGTGGTGAAGTGAGCTAAAGAACGATGATGATTCAACCCAGATCTGTGACTAGGGGTGAGTGTCTGAAAAGTTTCAGTGCTCCGTCCATCATCTCCTTGTGTTTGCTTTGTTCGCCCTATAGTTGGCAGGGTATGCCCAGACCTGGGTCCCTTGCTCACTTTGCCACTGGATTCAAGCTAGCCTGGCTGATGAAGGGTGTTACCCCGAAACCGGTACCAGGATGCTTGTTTTTGGTCCAGGGAAGACCTGGATTGGCAGTTCGGGCTGGATTGGTCCCATGAGGCACAGGGTCAAGACTGATTTGCATTTAGCTGGGTCTAAACTGGGGTGGCAAAGTGAGCTAAAGAACGATGATGGATTCAACCCAGATCTGTGACTGGGGGTGAGTGTCTGAAAAGGTTCCGCACTCCGGCCATCATCTCCTTGTGTTTGCTTTATAAAGCCTTTGCACTCAAGCTTTGGAGATCTACAGAGGTGAGAACGGTCTTCTCAGTAGAAGTCAGCGAGCATCTTCTCATTAGCACCCAAGAGCATGAATGAGAGAGAGTGTATGTGAGTAAGTGGGCAAGTGTGACTGCAAGTGAGAGTCTGAGCTAGTCTAAGGAACACATTATTTATTTTGACAAAAAACATTAATTGCAACATTCTGGCTTGTTCCCTCTCTCAGGAACCAATCATTTCTCTCCAGACTCTGGGAGCAGGTATACCTCCTGTTTTCCCATGTCTAAACATTGATCCATGCATGGCTATGTCCTTGAACTGTTACACCGGACAGATTACTGGCTATAGTCAGCTCTTCCCATGAGCCGCTCTCCCACACTGGCATCTTCTTTAGTGGGAACCTCACTATCAGTTGTCTTAATGCATAACAAATATCTATTCACTAGCTAGCAAAAGGCATCTGGAAAAACACAGCATTTGCAATGGAAAAACACATAATGTGCATAACAAACAATGGGAGATGTGCAGGCCTTTAAGCCGTTCATATGTAAAGTCGACATTTCAAAAAGGCAATAAGAAAGTTGGCTAGTGTTAACTGTTTAACATATTAATTTGGGTACTGCTCATAATGACTAAATACAGTCACCTACTACAAGCTTTATGATTAATGTGCACACACTATTTAGCATTTTACTCATAAATGTGCTAATTACGCAAATGAAAGGTTTTCGCTCTCCCACTAACAATCAGATGGCTTGATCAAACTAAACAGACATTGAGGCAAAATTGTTGCATAAAAATCTAATTTAATGGAACAACTAACAGAATCACTGTAAAAAGAACCTCAAACACGAATCACAGAAGAGATAACAGATGTTAGGGTCCATGTGGAGGTCCTGCAATTCTATGGGAGAGAACCCCACCCTTCTTCTACCCAGTGAGCTGTGTTGGTCCTAGTTGAGTGTGCTTGAATAGGGGAAATCAGAGTTCACACCTCTTTCTTCTGGAAGAATAAGCTCACTCTATGTGGACACCAACTCATAGTAGAGGAAGACACCACTAATCCTTTTCTAGACACCCCAAAATTAATAAAAAGCTCCTCATTTTGAAAAATGTGGAAGACTGAGACAGATGAGCATAGGCAAGAGTGTAGGCAGAAAAATTTAAAATAAAATACTTTGAACATATCCCGAATGACACATAGTGAGTTGAGCAAGTCCCGCACTTATTTGGTTGGTTCCCAGAGGGATTTTGGGAAATAAAGTGGCTAAAAGGTACATTTTAGAACTCAATTCTCAATGAATTTTGTCATCCATCCATCCACCCTTTTCTCCACTCATCTTTCATTCTTTCTATCCATCTTTTCATTATTTCCTTCCATCCATCCTTTCTCTAACCACCCTTCTTTTCTTCTCTCCTTCATCCATCAGTACCCCTCTCCGTGCTTCTCTCCCCCATCCATCCTTATTTGCATTCATCTTATACATCCGTTTCTCCATCATTCTCTCCGTCTGTTCACCCTTCTCTTAAGTTATCTATTCAGCCATCCTCCTCTTTGTCCTCTCTTCCACCCATCCATCCATCCATTGATCCATCCATCCTTTCAGTTCAGGCTCTCTTCTTTTATTTGTTTCCCATCTAATGGCTACAGCAAATATTTTTTTTTCAGTAGTATTTATGATTGGGGTCAGTGCCTATGATCAAAGTCAAAGGAGACATAAGCAACATTTAAGGATTTATGAAACACACACACTGTCCAGAGGTACCAACCCCTGCTAAAGCTGCTAAATTGGTGGTTCATGCTACTCCTGAGCAGATGTTGCCCTGGTAACATCTCATGCTTTGTATCCTGACTAGGACTAAAGGGAAACATGGCCATTTTACATACACACAGGTTTCTCCCAAGTTGTCTTCACTCTCACACAATGGCTTTTTACGCACATTTGTGACCATGACAGTGCGGATTAGGTTACATGAAACCATACTTGCTTACAAAATCAACTTCTTAAGAATGCTATCAATACCTTGAACTTCACGTCAAGGTCTATACATACATTGTGCAAATGTGATTGCTTGTTTTCATCCATGACGCAACACAGCTATCAACAGTACATAAACAAAGGTGGCATGACTAGAATCTCGGCCCAAGGCAAGGATGATTTCTGTTATAAATTAACAAGTATTTTCTGGTTTAGGCAGAGGAGAACTTGAGGTCATTTGCGAGGTCACTACACGATGATACCTCAGCCCAGCTGTTAGCTGATCCCTTAGTGAGGGATGCCCAACTTGTAACCACAACGGGGACCTACATTCTTTCCCTTCAGGTAATGGAGGTAATGGGTTGGATCATCCAATGGGGATTCTTGGCAGAACACATACATACACCGTAGGCATCTAGGTTAGGGAATGCAAGGTAGGAGTATGCCTATATATATATATATATATATATATATATATATATATATATATATATATATATATATATATATATATATATATATATATATATACATGCCTGCACATATATATTGTCTTCGCAGGTTGGTGGAACTTTTCATTCTGTTCACTTGTCCTTATCTTGCTAATCACTTTCATCTGCTTCTGTCTATTGATCATTGTAGCACCTATATTCTATGCAATAATCACTTTGGTTCAATAAATATTGAAAATTCCCCACTGTGTATTCCTTGTAGAGTTCTCTGAGAGAAAGAGAGCATGAGTTACTGAGAAAAAGGGTTCTAGATCTGTCACCATGATCCCTTGGAGAGCTCAGGGTTGTCATGTTCTGTGGTTGCCAAAAGCATTTGCTACCTATCTTGGTTTAGGTATGCATATGGTGGCACTGTGGGCTACCTGGTCTCTAGGACGACATATCCTATGTTTATGTTGCCCAACAAATGCACAGTTCCTACTGGAAAGTGGGGAGATACACAGCATGGTGCCGCCAACGTTTATAGAACTGGATCTTATTGAATGGATCGCATGAGTAGTTCTATTGTGCTTTCTCAGAGGCCCCTACTTACCTCCTAACCGGACATGTCTGTGGTGGTAGGGACTATCCTCCTCAGCTGAGTAGATAACTCTTATGTATTGGCTGTAAGCTGTTCAAGCTTGAACTTATAAAGGATCTATTTCCCATTGTGTTACCCTCTCTGTAAATTCATTAATACATATTTATGTCTAAGGATGAAGATGCAGCAGCACTTAGCATCGCTGGAGAGCAGCAGACATGCGCTTACTCAGAAGCTTTTACAACATGGTCTTGCAGCTACGGACTGAGACATGGTCTTTGTGGTTGAGGCTCACAAAGCCTTTAGGACAGAGCTATTCTATTTTTAGGTTACATTCCTGGCTGAAAACTGCACCACACGGATATTTCACACTTACAAACAGAATGAAGTACCATACAATCACACACCATACGAACAAATAGAGATACCCCTCAGGCACCAAGAACACATAAATTGGTTTCATGGCACCCTACCACACACAATAGCAAATGTTAGACTTGGTCCTTTCAGCAATGAGGAAGCGACATGGCCAGTCTTAGTCGGCTACACACCACATCCTAATGTTGATAATCTACCAGCAGCAGCGGTGTGAACACTATACAAAGATCTAGTAACACTATACAGATGCTTGACACAGTTTGTTATGCAAACGCTAACACTTAACCCCTCACGGACCACTCAAGCTGTACAACCACAATTGGCTACTGCGGGCATCAGCCCACAAATACTAAATACAGTCACGGAAAAAGTTCCCATCAGTCAGAAGGAGATTCCTTTCTGGATTGCACAAAAAACAAGTCAGCTTAAGGCAGTGTTTCCCCATAAGGGCCTGCAGGAAAAACACAGAATTGTAACAATTTGCTTGCATTTGGGGATGGCTCCCCCTGTAGAAGACTGCACAACTTGGCGGACAGTCTCTTCTGCCGCATATATCAGAACACATGGTACTCCTTCATTGGCTGTTTTGCCTGAAGTTCTGAAACAGATCCACAATGAGTACGGGGCAGCACCTGCCCTGACTTGGGGATGAAACTGATGGGCAATTTTGCCACAGTATCCGCCATTATGTTAAGTAACATAAAGGGGGAAGCAGCAGCATTGGCTATACACCAGCACATACAGTATTTGGCTCCTTCACAGCAAGAGAGGAAACTAACTAAAATTATCGAAGACACATATGCTACACTGGGTAAAAATAATTTGGGAGCCAGACCTGGGAAACAACAATTAAAGAGTAATCCTGAAAAGGATAACTCTGAGCAAGCACCTGATTCTTCTACCTACGTAACCATGATAATATTAAACCACCTGACAGGTATCAGGATACTGATACAAGTTCATCTCATTCCATTCAGGATTCATCCGATAAACCCTCGGAGAGAGGTGGACAGTCAGAGTGTAGATTGGAAAAGCACGTTTAATCGTAGGACTCACAATGCTCATATGACTACATAATTAAAAATTCAGACAACCAAAGCCTTTCAAGACTCAATTCAAAAAGAAGAAGGTGGCCGGACTTAAGGTCAGGCATGCCCCGGATATTATGGACTCTGCCTCTGAGAGGGGAGTGGGCAGTGACAATGCTGTACAGTGCAGCTGAAGTCAAAATAGTTTGCAAGAACCTGATGGATTGTCTGGTGGTAGTAGTGCTGAGGGAGTATATCACGGTGTGAACAACACCTGATACCAGGGTAAGTGTCACACTTCGTCTATACGAAATACATCTCCAGTTGGAGGGGGATGTACCCAGAAACATCAATGTTCTCTTTTGGGAGGACTTAACCCAAGGTTATGACATTCTTTTGACCGATAAGGATTGGCCACCTGATTTCGTAGTGGAGTGTCCAAACAGGGAAACAGTAATTTGACCTGCTTTCTCCAACCTCGTTCCAGAATCAGTAAAACATTCATACGCTAAGGAGTGGGTGCTAGTGCTAGCTCCAGCATTATACCGCAAGCATGTGCGGTGGAATGATGGTTCCCCTTACCATGAAATACCACTGAGGACAAACCCACAACCTCAAAGACAGTATCCAATTAAGCATGAAGCTAAAAAACAAGTTAGTCAAAATACTCCAACAACTTGAATACCAAGGTGTAATAGAATGTTGTACCTCATCAATGAATAATCCCTTGTTTCCCGTAATGAAACCTGATCATTCATACATCTAGTATTAGACTACAGACACTTAAACACAGCTACTCACACATTTGCAGAACAAAATGCACACAGTGCTTCACTAATGAACAACATAGTTTGGAAGAAATCTAAAGCAACACTTGATATCTTGAATGGATTTTTCTGCCAAAATATAGCACCTGGAAGCAGATATCTAATCTCATTCAGCATGCTCGGCTCTCAGAGGCAATTCTGTTGATTACCCCAAGGGGATAAGGAGAGCCCCAGGCTGTTCTCAGCCAGATTAACAGGAGCTACTACAAAATTTTGGTGACCAGTCATTGTCCTATGTCGATGACATACTTAATGTATGATGACCTTTTGGAGCAGTTTACAAGAGCAGACCGCATAGTTTTGTGGTTTGCCCACAAGGGCTACAAATTTTAATTTTACCAAATCAAAAATTGCCAATCTCAATGTCCTTTATCTGGGATACAAGCTGTCAAGTGAAGGCAAAAGCCTTGCAACACACTTCATAGAGAAGTGTACATTGCTTCAACCTCCAACAATGTTGAAGACTTTACAATCCATCCTGGGATTTCTACATTTTGACAGAGTTTACATTCCTGATTATGTAGAATGGTTTGAACCATTCTATGACCTAATACATCTAGATTTTTCCAGTACACATTGGACTCAGGAACATACAAATGTCTTATGTTCCATACAAGCTGATATGATAGCTTCAAAAAACGTACACACATGTGTAAATACAATGAACCTGGTGATTTGCGTCATTGCACGAACATCTGAGTATACGTGTGTCAAGTTGAATAAAGGAGACACAGTACCAATTGCATATAGATTGCATCTATACACCAGTGCTAAATTGCATTTTGCACCTACAGAGAAAATAGTGACAGCAGTACAGACTGCTGTGGTGAGAGAGTGAGCCCTAGCTCAGGGGAAATGCATCATTGTTGTTACCCAAGTGCCGACCTTCGAGGCTATCACCAGAGCAAGCATTCCAAATGCTAAGGCACTACATCCACAATGGATACAATGGACTAACTCACTCACAACAACAGATCTAGATCACAAGTTTGATTCTATTCTACCAGCCTTTCTGCAGTACAAACATGAATATCCTCTGCCTAATTAAATAATGCCTCTAGAACACTATAATTACATCATATATACTGATGGTTCTGCCCAGCCTGCCTTGGGGAGAAAGCATCAATACTCAGCAGCATGAGCTATTGTAAAAGGGCATGCACGGTGGGGAATTCCACCCTGAGAAAACCTACATGTAGCCACTTGCTGACTGCACTGCGCAGCTGGCTGAACTTAGGGCTCTAATACTGGCACTGCAAAACACGGATCCAGGATTCCCCACACTTGTAGTGTGTGATTTGTTTTACTGTGTCCAGTCGTATAATGAATGTCTACATTATTGGAGCCAGAGTGGATTCAGAGACTCAAAGGGTCGCACAATCAAGCACAGGCTGCTTTCGGAATAGGTGGCAAAGCTGAAAGATTGCTTACCACGGACTCATGTAATATACACATTGGGTCATCAACGTGCTGGTGTACATATTTCAGGGAATTCCATGGCTGATGAAGCCACAAAAGCATCAGTTCACACTGCTGCGGTTGCAGTAATCACTCGTGCAAGTACGAGGATAGACAGAGACATAATGGTGTCTGTCAATGCTGCTCGCAATGAAACACATTTGCCGAAATGCTTTCCACTCAAGTACTCCTATAAGTTAGATGCACAAAACATTCCATATGCTCAAATTCCTGGAGTGGAGGATAGAGTAATGCCAAACACTGATCACAGGATGGGTTTAGTCTAGCTGCACATGAGGGTCTGGCATCTGCACGTGCAGGGGTGGCTGCTACAATTTAGTTATTGCAGCAACGTTAATGGTGGCCCGGTCTTTACAAACAGGCCAAGGACTTTGTCCTTAAATGCGCCATCTGCCAGCAGATGAACGGGTCCACCGTGGCATATCCACCACAGACACCTCTACTATTTCAAACAAGCCCCTGGCTTGTGTTTACCTGGACCACTGTGGCCCTCTGTTATCAGATGGGGCTTACAAGTACTTCTTGGTAGCAGTGGACTCCTGCTCTCGATTCCAATGGGTATGGCCACAGCGGTCAGCTGACGCCCAAACTTTTATAAAAGACCTGCGAATCTTCATTGGGACATATGCAGATTGCACATTACATCCCAACCAGGGTCCGGCATTTAGCCGTAGGGCTTACAAAGAGGTCATAGGAGGTCTGGATGTGACCCTGCGTTTCTCATCTCTATACCATCCTGAGGGAATTTTTGTTGTGGAGAAGAAAAACCATGACTTTGGGCTGTCTTTAACAGTGAGGGTACTAGGCTCAGACTGCAGTTGGGTCCATCATCTGTATGGGGTCCAGAGGGCCCTAATAACTTTCCTAGAGAATTCCTGGGTGGTCAAACTCCCTATAAAATCCTGTTTGGAGTAAAGATGTGGGTCCCAGACCTCGACAATACCAGCACAGTGGCAAAGGATTCACCATTTGACATCACTGAAAGTTTGGCTGTTTTTACAGGAACTGAATGACTTCTAGGATGAACATAGCAACACCTACCTGAGTCCCAAATGTTGGGGACCTGGTCAGGGGCAAAACTGTGGACAAGAAAACATTTAGGCCATCTTACTATCACCTGCTCCTGTCTTGGCTGTTTAAGGTTCTAGCACTGTACGTCTTCCGCCCCTGGCTGGCCACAAACACAAAAGATTTGTCTCCATTGATCTCATCAAACCACACTATGTGGCTGGTTCTCAACAGTAAGCCACGTGTGCTCCTGGGTAGCTAGCTGCCACCTCTCGCTACCATCCAGGAATTTCAGATGGAAGCTTTAATAACTAATGAAGCATCCTCTCTCCAACGAGAGGCAACAATTACAGACAATGAAGTATGCCTTCTACCTCTTGCTACAACAACTGTACAGCCAACTAGCACAGAAACACAGATTTCAATTTGTTCTATGTCAATGTACCACAGACTGAGTCTTCTCCCAGTTATAAAAACCTGTTGAGCTTCTAAAAATAGATCGAACAGCCTCTGGCTACTTCATTGACTTTGATGACTTCTCTTCCTATGCATCAGATCCACCACCATTGCTGCCTCTACCATTCAGACTGAAAGCGCGTGTTTTCTATCCTTGGCTGAAAAGGACATATTTTGTTTCTCCTTGGTTACATCTTTGGATTACAATTGCATTACTTTTCCTGGTCCTCTGGATTGGTTTGGTGACAGTCTTTTTCTTGTTCTAAATGGACACTATCTCCCAGAATGCTCTGTAGCACAACTGGTGAACTTGGTTCTCAAACCACATGCTTCATTACACCGTGAACGAAGAGACTTTTCCATGGTGAACATTTCAGCTGTTCCAGTTTCCAATGGGATTGTTTGTATCGCATGATGTGTATGGAACCACTGAACTTTTACAAATTCCGTATCTGTTCAAAATATCTTTGAATGATGTAATTATCCCTAGTACTGTTTCTGATGATTGGGACATTGATACAGTTCATGAATTGCTTGAAGATCTAGACCATTCTACTTTGTTTTCTTCTGATGAATTGCATGATGGTATATCTAATTAGGATGAAATGTTTTGTTTTCAACATTATGGTCATTGTTTTCTGCATATAGCAAGTATTCCACTTGCTATTTTCAATTATACACAATGGGAACATTGCCCTACACCACAAAGGGGAGTTCAAAAACATTTGCACAGAGGTTTGCTTATTTTTCTGGTTACGATGCATCTGACTCAGCCTCTTATTATTATAGGCTTGCACCATCACCGGCAAAGAAAAATATGCTAACTGACATCGAGCTGATATTCTGTTTCTTTTTTTTCCAAGCTGTCTGTACAAGGGTTTGACTTTTGAAAGGACACAATAGATGTAAAATCTATTTGGGGGACAAAAGATCTGCAGATTCAGGGAACTGAGGCCATGTTTAGAGCATGCCTAATACCACAACAAATGATTTTCCTAAACAAAACTGTGTAGCAAACAACTTGCCTTGGACTAGCCAAGATAAAAGATTTGAACATACCACGAATTCCTACATTTGCACGTTTCGAAAACGGGCAGCAGTTTACAAAATACAGTAAGGATACTTTTGATACCATACTACATAATGGTGCACACAATTATTCAGATCCCAATTGGAAGGGATGGTTAGTTTGGCCATTAGACACGAACGGTTGTCAGGCACGAATCTTAGATAACATTATGGGATTCAAAACAAGCAGACCTGACATGCAGATTGTGCAGTCTGAACACTCAGGGGTGGGGACGACCTACAGTATTGAGAAGTTGTGCCTTGATTGGCTAAAAACCTCAACACTGTCCCCAGGTGAAACAACACATGCCCCATTTATTTGATGACCTGGGACTCCAGGACTCTTCATTAGGTCCTAGTAAGCCTTGTCAAAAATGCTTCCTATATGCAATATACAATGAAATATGGATTGTTTCTTAGCAGGAAGCTGCTAAAAGACTGTGTGGAATTGACAGGACCACTGCTAAAGCTCTACTAGTGGTTGACAACGGTATGATCACCTTGTCCTCTAGGATATACTCTTTGGGAAACATAGTTTCATCAGCAATAGACATTGTTCAACAAGGCATGTCTACATTACAACATGGGCAGTCACAGCTTAGGTCTATTATGCTATTGAGTTGGACATTACAAACACTACAATCTGGCCACATGCTATGACAACATATTAAGACTGCTAGCTTGTTTTCCCCATACCAACTTACGAAACAGCAGATGCTCCTGGCACGCAGAGTACCAAATTGATCTATGTTACACATTGAGAAACTAGAGAAGTTACCTTTCATTGTTGCTGAAATATCATCAGCGGATTGGATAGTTCATGGGTACATCACTCTACCAATTTCGACATTTAATTTTCAGTTCTGTCAACAACACTACCAAGTAGGTAGATATGAAGTGGAGGAGGAAGGGTTTGTACACGAGTACTGGGAACTACCTTTCCCATTTTGGTGTCAAAATAGGGAGGCAGGTAGGTACCCATATGTTCACACTGTGAGAATACTTTAAGTGGTCCTTAGCATGTAAGGATGTTTCACTGCACGGGGCCTGTAATGCTTCCATGGCACACTTATCTTACTACTTGAAAGGTTCTCCGGTGGCTGGGATACGTCCGGCTTTCAGATTGCTCTCCAACGGGAGTTACCTGGTGCTAAACAGTCACGTTTCCTATGGAATGAAACTGAAAGTCTTACTGTTTCAGAAAGATGTGCCTTTCACTTATGCTAGGGAGACATTTGATCTTCAGGTTGCAAGGTCTCCTTCAGAGATACAGGTGCTACTCCGCACTAACTTCCCATGACATTGTGGATAGCTGATGCATCGTATTTTTAACATGTGTAGTACAAAGGGAATAGCAAATGTTTTCAAAAGTTTAGGATCTGATTTGGTTAGCACCTTTCAGACAATATTCTGAGTCATTCCATTCTGTATAGACTCTGTGCTCTGAAGCCTCTTTGGAGGTCTTCTGCTGGTCCTGCTCTTGATAGTTGGGACTGTGATTTGAATTTTTGCGCTCCGCAATGGATGTCCCATTTTGAGAACAAATGGAGATAGCACTGCCACTGTGCAGTGAGCATGTGGTGCATTGCTTTGGCACACCCTTGCTTTGAGAACTGAGTGAGCATTGGTTCTTATCAGTGCAGTCTGTGTGGCTTCACTGCGTACAGCCCATGTTCCACTGTCTTTTTGTTCACTTTCGTGTGTGCCTTGGATTTGTGCCTAGGATCACAACTGGTTGAGTTTACGGACATAAATGTACTGGTGGACCCCTTAAAGGCCCATATGTATAGCTGTGCACTGCATATTCTGTTGCTCCTAGCTGCATTCTACATGCCTTCCTCGGGTGCATCTGCTCCTGGTGAATTGGATCTTGACTCTGGTTCGGCGGACTACCCACAGCTGTAGTCACTTCCTAGACGGTTGATGTGGGGGTTGGATGGGAACACATTTGCTCTATAAAACTGCTCCAAGGTGTGCCTCTGGATCATCGTCTGTGGATGCTGGGAACAGAAATGTTTTGTCTACCTTTCGGAACACATGAGCATTCGGCTATTCCATTTGGTGGGAACTTTTAAATTCAGCCTGTTTTTAACTTCCTACATTTTTTTTAAATTGTTTTTTATTTTTACTTTTATTTCAAATGCCTTTCCATGTGCTTTGGTCTTCTAAATCACGATTGCCATTTTTAATAGTTTTTAGCTTACTTTTAAAAGTAAATTTTGTGATTTATTTTTACATTTATATATTCTGAGGCATTTTATCCATAGCTTTTTGTTTATTTAGATAGCTTTGTAGTCGATTTATGTTTTGGAGTGGTTGTCATGTGTCCCGGTTTGGCCTAGAGGGAAACACAGCCATTTTACATACACACAGGTTTCTCCTAAATTGCTTTCACTCTCACACAATAACTTTTGACGCACATTTGAGACCATAATAATGTGGATTAGGTTCCATGAAACTATACTTATAAAATCAACTTTGCAAGAACACTATCATGATACCTTGAACTTCACATACAAGGTCTATACATACATTGTGCAAATGTGGTTGCTTGTTTTGGTTGTATGACGTTACAACACATGCCATTACAACGCATGCCTTTACAACGCATACCTTTACCCTGACTTGCTGTCGGGGTGCGCTGGAAGTTGGAATAGTATAATTTACTATTCCAATTCCAGTGTGTGCAACAGTAGGGAAGGTGTTGGAGATAACTCCAACACCTTCTACCTCCTGCAACAAGCCTTTCGCATTGTAACGACATGCGTTGTAACGCTTCCGTTGTAAAGACTGTTTCCCCTTGTTTTCATCCATGCGGCGACACAGCTATCTATAGTACATAAACAATGGCAGCCTGACTAGAATCTCGGCCCAAGGCAAGGATGCTTTCTGTTATAAATAAACAAGCATTTCCAGGTTTAGGCAGAGGAGCACTTGCGGTCATTTGCGAGGACGCTACACACTGAAACCTCAGCCCAGATGTTAGCTGATCCCTCGGCGAGGGTTGTCTAACTTGTGACTACGACGAGGACCTACATCCTTTCCCTTCAGGTAATGGAGTTGAATCATCCAATGGGGATTCTTGGCAGAACACATACATACACCCTAGGCCTCTAGGTTAGGGAACGCATAGTAGGAGTACGCTATATATACATGCATATATGCATGTTTGTTTATTTACAGGGTCTATGGTCTAAATGTCGACAACTTGGAACACATCCTAATTGGAGTACAAAAGAGCAGTGTAATGAGAATGCAAAAGAGCTAAGATATCATATTTTTCAGATATTTTCATTATTGTTATTGATTACTGTTGCTTTAGTTGTTTGTTTGTCAGAATTATCTACTTACGATTGAATGCTAAATCGCTGATTATGTTCTAGTAATGACCAATTGGTTATGACAAAAGTGATTAGGATATTGTATTATAATCATGCATGCGTACTTTAATATTCTTGTTTACAGTTCCTGAGGTCCAACATTGTGTATGCATTAGATGAACAAACAGGCCACAATTGGTGGGAACAAAATGTGAGCAACATATATAATTTAGTTTATATCGACATTTGTTTCTATTAGAGAAAAACAATTTATGTACAAATTTTCAATGTAAATGCCCAATAGGGCCACATTGTGATTATGCGCATCAGCATACCAATGTAAAAGATACTTGAGAATATATTCCAAGATGGCCACTGTAATAGAACTAAACAAATTGTCCTTTTTCAATGTCGAGATAAGGAAATATAATCATAGTGCCCCCTGTGCGTAGGCATCGTGAGAAAAGCTAAGTTAGCCGAAACGCATCTGATGCTTTTTTAGTGTGAATCCACTATGTGAATAAATTTCAACTGAGATTACAAGGAGTACCGTTCCGTTCATTAACCTCGATGGAAGAGTTGTGCCGTTCAACACACGCAGGCATTTTACAAGCACCCCCGGCAATTTGGTTGCATGCCGCCGCTATGAAAACTGGAGAGAGGGATATATATATATGCAAAAAAAGAAGTAGAGAACTCTGAGTAGTTCTCAAGTTTAGGTGGAAAGCAGCTCCTGTATGGAGCACCCACAACACCAGCGACACTCTAAATTTGCTCACCTCAAATGTCTGCTTTTCTATCAAAGTCTTTAAGCATAGGATTAGCACAGTGCGATCCATGCCGAGTTGTAAAATGGCCAAAACCTTTTACCATTATATGTGCAAGGCTAAGCAAATGTGCAAAATAAGCAATTCGATATGGTTCATTTGAAATTCTGCAAACTGCTGCCTAATTAAGTGCATAGTGCATTACCTGTTCCTTGTTATCTGCTCTCTCGTATGTCTGTTAGCTGATGATCATGTGCAGTTGTTATACCCGTAGGACTATTAAAATGCCATTTTTTACAAAGTGGTTTAGCCCACAAGAATTGCATCCAAATTTCTTTTCATAGTATAACTATATTTGATTTCAGTCATCAAGTGTGTGACGTAATAAGCATTAAAAGAAATAAGACTGATGCCCATGTGGGCAGTGTCATATTGTACAGCTGCCTCACTGGTCAAATAAAGTGCTAGATGTGCATTGTGCATTAAAGTGCAAAAAAGGGGATTATATCATTGTAACAAAGGAAGCAATATGAGCAAAACTACGCTGCAGATACTATTGTCAAACAAAATTTTATAATAACTAAAGTGTTGTGTACTGTCATAGATTGCCCGATTATATCTAAAGAATTAACCAACGGCTAAATGTATAGTAAACAGTAATGGCAGTGTCAGGAGATTGACAGACCGGCTGTATAGGCAAGTATACATGTCTTCACAAGTATTCAGTCCATGTGGAGTCTTGGTGTCTAAATTTAAAATATATTTAGTCTCCAAATTTCTCAAAACAGATTCCCGGTTACCTCCGCACCTTAATCTTGGTGCAATATCAAGCACAGAATATTTAAGGTGGCTCAAGTTGCTGCTATGGAATTCTTTAAAATGATGAGCCACTGGATAAGCAGGATTAAAATTTGTTATATATATATATATATATATATATATATATATATATATATATATTCCAACCATATTCATGGAGCATAAAACAGGCTCTGACACAGCACAGGATGCAGTTTTTATCCACTTTGTCTTTATTCTAGTAAAACAGCCAATGTGATGCATTTCGGTTGAGGTACCAGCCTTTCTCACACATAATGAGCGCCATACTAAATTCACCATTCATGTTGTTAAACACTGGATGTGATGAATAGACATAAAATAACACAGCTAATGCAGCTACCCTCTATTCTAATGCCAAAATATTGAAAATGTCAATGCACCATAATTGTCATTTTCCAACCGTTACATCATACAAGTGCAGTTATTCCAGTGACTGCACATTTGATGTTTTAAACAGAAGAGACCTCAGGTTTAAATACCATAGACAAGTGTCACATCTTCACAATAAAACCCCAATCTGTATCTTTTATGGTTTTTAAACCGAATAAAGATTATTTATTTGAATTGAATAAAACCCCAACATATGCATGACAGCTAAGCAGTACACATACATGATGCAAAATCACGAAACCGGGCAAAACGTCATGCCTGTTAAACTCTTACTATTCATAATGCAGTGCGCTCATACCAATAATTCCACAGTTGAAAGAGAAGAGAAATGTGAACGTTTCAATTACTAAATTAACATTCGTCCGTGCTCATTAAGAAGCTGTGATTCATGGATGCGATCTGGGAAAACCATGGTCTCCCCCTCCAGGTGCTGCCCTGCCTAATTAAAAAGAACTTTTTATAAATTATGAAGTCAAAATGTCTCGAATTATTCCTCACAGAACATGGGTGTGCAAAATCCAAATGAATTGGTCCTCGTGTGTTTCCAAATGTGGTGCTAATCATGTTTATCAGTGTTGCAGATTTACTAGCTGTTCTCTGTTATCCATGTACTTCCAGGCGTAAAACATATATTTTTTTATATGCTAACATACATACATTGTCTTAGCAAGATGATGGAACTTTTCATTCTGTTCACTGTCCTTATATTGCTAATCACTTTCATCTGCTACTATCTATTGATCATTGCAGCACATATTCTATACAAAAATCACATTGGTTCAAAACATATTGAAAACGCACCACTGTGTATTCCTTGTATGCATCTCTGAGGGAAAGAGAACACAAGTTACCAAATGAAAGGGTTCTAGATCAGTTACCATGATCCCTGGGAGAGCCTAGGGTTGCCATGTTCTGTGGTTGCCAAAACCAGTTGCTACCTATCTAGGTTTAGGGGTGCATATGGTGTCACTGTGGGCTAGATGGTCTCTAGAACAACATATCCTGCTGGGGTGCACAGAATCAGTCTGGCACCATCCCTACGTGTATGTTGCCCAACTAGCAGGCAGTTCCTATTGGAAAGTGGGGAGCTACACGACACCCAAAGGCTGCTGAAACTGAAGAACATGATATAAAACATCTGACAAAAGAGTGTCTTGATTAAATGAGGAGCATACATTGTGTAGAGATTCCAGGCCCAATGGTAGGACCAGTCTCTTTAAAAGAAATCAAGAAATAGAAAATCTTACAGGCTACAGCTCCAAACCCATCCAGCTTGTGAAATGAAGTGACGGCTACCAAAATAGAACATATTCTAAGGATAAACATTTATCTGATATCTCCTTCATAAGTTCAAAGGAAGGATTTTCCAGAAAGGCTAGTGCCAACTGCAGAGCCAATTCTGGGGCATGAGTTGGAAGCACACTTTCAGAAGTCTGACTGCCAAGGCATGAAATGCTTGCAGCACTCCCCGTGAATCTTTAAAACCCTTAACTGTGCCCCTCATGACTCATATTGGCAGGTCTGACAGATCCAGATCAAATTCTTCATAAAAAAACTAGAGCCTGTAAAGTCCTTCACCTTTCTTTGGAGAGAGTGGTCACTAAACACAGAAACTGGAAGGTGACCGAGTGAGGAGGGAAGACTTTCTGGTATAAAGGATTTATGCGAATCTGTCAGGAGAGGCACAGCTAAATTAGAATAACCTAGGGCCTGATTTAAGGTTTGGAAGCTGGAGTAATGTCTGTCAGGGCAGTGGAGTACAAGACTCCATTGCCCAGATGGACATCCTGTCCCCCAAATCTACAGATGTCCACCAAACCCATGGATATTGTTTGACGTCACTTAACATTGACAGGAGCCATTGTCACAGTGGTTCCCTGTCAGTGTTGGAAAAGTTTGACAGACGACTCCATCAAACAGAATGTCTGCTTGTCAAACTAACTTTAGGAAGTTGTCTGCTGTAGAGAGTATTAGGATTTGTTTATCATTGTTCAGGTTGTTCAGGCTGTCATATAAAAGGAAAGGTTCCTCATAAAATATCATTGTTATATGTTCAGGTATTCTGTGTCTTGGTTTCTTCTAGGGGCAGGAGGAGTATCACTGGTGGCTTTATTAGTTCAAACAATAAAAAAAATTTAAGTGGGTAAAGATGATAGTTGGTCTGTGATGTGTTTTGGGACTTTAGGGAGTGTATCTTTTAGGATTTTGGTTGTGAGTTCCGGGGAGCTGGTGCTTGCCTCTCTTATATCTTGTAATACCGCCCTTACTTCTATTTCTGTCACATTTGGGGGGTGGTTGTGGTATCTTACATGCATTACATCATCTTTTGCAGTGGCCCTCCCATTGCATGGATTCGAAAATTATTTGGTACATTACCAATTCACATTTTCTGTCAATGCACTCTCTTGGGTGTAGGTGTAACTCTTGTGACTTAGTAATTGCCTTAATTTCTGGGATGTTATGTATTAGGCTCTCTCTGTCATTGTATCTGAAAGTAGTGAAATGGTACAAATAAATAAAAAAAATTCAAGTGTATACATTTGTTATTTACACATAAATTATGCAATAAGTTCTATTTTTTATACTTACATGTGCATTCTATTTAGATGTTTCCGCTGTTTCTCAGCTTTTCCATTGGGGGTGTTCTAATGTGAGGCATGTGTTTTATTTTCTGTTTGAAGAAAAAAAAAACGTCAGTTTCTTTTGAAATGTGTATTTGTTGGAAGTTTGTAGAGTCTGAGCTTGTTAGGTTTATTTAGTCACTATTGGGGTGAGTTAAATTTTTTAAGATAATTTATGTATACCTACTTTGTTATATCTTTTTGCTGGTTTGTGATATGTGTTTTTGTCTGGCAGTTTATCACTTTTCAATGCCATAGTGTTTTCTTTATCGAAGTACATGTAAAGAGATAGAAGTTGGAGAATTGTTTGTTATTTTACTTTTTAAAGTTTATTTGGAAGAAGGTTTTAGTTTATATATACTTTTTACTTACTTGGTTAGGTAGATATCGAGATGTATAATTCTTCTTTAAGGCTCTGGTCAGAGAATCCAGCAGAGTTTCCTCGTTTTGTAGCATTAATCATTTTTTAAGTATTTATTTGATAAAATGTGTGTGCCTTTTATATTTTTGAGTTAATTGTTTAAGGTTGATTATAGTTTGATTTTATTGGTTAGTTTAGTTTTAGTTGGAAATGTTTTATCAGTTATGTCCTGCTATGGTAAATGCTAATGTAAATTTTCTTTGTGATGTTTGCTATATAATTTGATAGTTTTTAATATATTTTTTTGTATTTATATATTTAGATATATATATTTATTAGTATTTAAGTTGCTGAATAAATGATTGCAGTTAATCAAAATATGGGTTTTGTTATATTGTTATAAATTTAGTTTTATATTTTATTGGGTTAAATTGTAAATATTTTGATGATCTAATATATTTATTTTTAATGTAAACATATGCATAACATGTTTTATGTTTATTTTAAATATTTGTTTATGTAAAAAGATGTCTTTTAGTATTTTAGTATTTTTAGTACTTACTAATGATAATGCAATTATTTTGGTGATATTACTGTACTAGATATTGTGTGAATCTATATTTTTTCATATAATATGTTTATTGAAAGGTGACAATATCTTTGCTTTCAATATTTGTGTTTTCGATATAAGTAAAAATCAATATTTTTAACAATGATATTTGTGTTCTCAATATTTGTGGTTTTATTAGTTAAGTATAGGAAGGCAATATGTTTGCTAATGATATTTAGTTTACGTATATCTTAGTGTTTAGATATTGTATGCATCGATATTATGTCAGTGATCCAATATTTTAGATATTGCGGAAAGAACTGAAAGGGAATGGTCTATTTTCCAGCACAGCACAAGGCACCAAGTAGTCGAATGCCTGATCCTCTTATGTCATTTTACACATGTCAAATGAAGAGCAAATTTACAAATATCTGGCACATTGTGGTTTTGAAGAGAACTGTCTATACTGTGGATTTCCCTGGAGTCACGCATATTGTCATATATTTTTTTCACATTCCTAAGTGTGTGTTTGATAGTTACATATTATCATGGAAGACAGAGGTGCTTATTTATATGTTGGCAATAAGGATACTCCGTCACACCAGCGCAGAGTATTCTTACCACAAACATAATAGTCCACCCACCCGATTTATATGCGGGCGTACCTTTGGTGTAACCACGGCAGAGACTACTCTGTCTCCACATTCATTACTACACCCTTCCAACAGCCCAACGGCGTAAGGGCATTGAAGATTGACCTCTGTGTCCACCTACCTAATTTAGATGGGTGGACATACAGGTCAGTTTTCACTGCTTGTGACCGCCAGGAAAACCCTAGTGGTAAGGGACAGTGAAAGCTGTCTAATGCCTCCCTCACCATTAGACTTCCCTTGGTGAAGAGAAAATAGTTATTTTTATTTTCAAGAAGAAAATCATACTTCGGGATTTCCTTTTTGAAAATACAAAAACTAAGTTTGACAGATGGCTCCGTCATGTTGATAGAACCATGCTTCAAATTGAAAATAGCATTGACAGGAACAACTGTGACGGCAGTACCTACCAATGATTCCAAAATGACCACTGACTTGTCGGTCATTTCTAAATTTTGCGGGTGGGGATTCTGTATTAGGGCGACAGAGTCATTTACCTTCAGGAGCAGCCGGCACCCATCGGGGTTGACTGGCCGGGGGGGTAAGTGGGAGTAAAAAAATAAAAAAAATAACTTACCCTCTTGCCACGCCTCTCCGCCATAATCCCGCTGTCTTCTTTCCTGGCCAGTCTTACAAACAGTAAGCACCCAGGCTGATGCTCCTCTGAGCCAATCACAACGCTGAAATGCAGCATTGTGATTGGTTCCCCTAAGTCAATAGTCTATCACAAGGCTGCAATGCTGCCTTGTGATTGGTCTGAGCGCTGTGGTTCAGTGCTGAGACAGGGGCTGGAGGCCTGGGAATTTTCTCCACGCAGGCTGTAATGCAGCCTGCATGGAGAACATGCAAAGTGCGCATGACGGTTTAGCTGACCTGAGAGGGCCAGCCAAGCAGTGATGCGCACTTGGAGTGGGCAAGCCACTCCTTCCCTGCTGCTCTGTCATCGGAGCAGCCCCGCCCCGCCCGCAAGCTGCCGGCAGCAGGAAAAAATAATGATAATAGCCTTGAGTTATTATCATTTTATTTGTCCTTTCTTTCACTGCTGCAAAGCAGTGGGGCGATGCTCCTCCGCCTTAGCGGCAGAGCTGCCACTGCTTACCTTAAACCCCAGAATATAAATCATCCCCAGAGTCTGAGTGAACTTTGTGTTTTAACTATGGTTCTGTAAAGTTGCAAAGGTTTTCCTCCTCAAATTTCCAGGAAGTAGTTTCAAAAACATTGTAAGCTTAATGAAGCTTATTAAGTTTGAACTTCTCCTCCCCCAAAAATATACATGGAAACCCAATTAGCAATGCCTCACTTACAGCTGAAGAAAGGTCTTGCCCAAAAAGTTTAATAGAAAAATTCTGCAGTAAAACCATGTTGTCAGATTTTTCACTCCGCAGAAGGGAGTCGTGGCAAGGAAAATAGTTGGTGGGAAGCCGGGCGGAAACAAGCAGGGGAATGAGGAGGGAAACATTGGGGCTTGGGAGTGAGGACGAAGTAGGTGATGAGAAGGAAACTGAAAGAAGATGGGAGGGAGAGAAAGTAAAATTAGATGATAAGAGGGAAAGTGAATGGTGATGGGAGAGAGGGATAAATAGAAACCAAATGACGGGATGAAAGCCAGTGAGGACGAACAATAAGGAATGAGCAGAACTACTTCTTATCGCTGATTACCAAAACCTAATGGGAACAGAAATGGAACAATGTAACCTTCCAGGAAAAGATATGGCCTTGATGAATAGTGCTTTCCAATGAGTGACAAACCCCTAAAACCAATGAGTGCTGGTGGATGAAGATGGTCAGACCCAAGCCCAATCTATCTATACAAATTCGTTTTTGTATATGTCTAGAGAGCAAGTAAAATGAGATATCCTAGACAGCTAAACTGTTGGTTGTAATACCTAAAATGGGATGGAACAATCTGTACGAAAATGTCACTTTGTTAAAACATAATTGCCTAAACAAGAGCTAGTACAAGGCCCTGGGGTGCATTAAGCCGTAATTACCTTGACAGAAAAAACGTTTCAATAAATACAGTTGTTAGCCTCCCACACACTTCAAGCGCAAGAACAGCCCAGCTTTAATACACAATATACACAAATAATAATGAATACGTCCCTGAAAGCTTGCAATATAAGTATAAATGAGTGACATTGAATTCCTCTCGATGTTTAAGAAAATGTGTTAGAAACATTGAAACATCAAACACCAAGGAGACTATATATTCGAAAGGAATAAGAATTAATGTATGTTAAATTGTTTTGTCTAAACCTTCTGAATATGAGTCAGTGATCATGCAGTTTCCAGACTGTGAAGATGTAACACACTCTTTAATATTAACACACTCTTTAATGTCCCGCAAAGACCCTTATTATGAGTGAGGCATAGCGGAATTCCTGTGAGGAATTTCACTCAACCCAATCACGACTGGCCTGGTGTTTAAACCCCTTGCAAAAGAGAATACCTTGCAGAATTGCACACTGTAATTCCATGCATACAGCTATTCCTCGTTCCAAGGCAGCTAAATTGTAATTGCACAGTATTAATAGGGTGCAAGTATATAAACTCATAGTTACGGGTGTGGAGTTGCACCCTGCCACTACTGAACAACTCGTAAAAAAGGCCTTAATGTCAATTGTTCTTCTTGAATTTATATGGTATGGCGACACCTTGCTGCCTCCACTTCATCCCTATGCCATCTTGAAATAGTCTGTGTTGGTAAAGATGTTTGTGTTGGCAGCGATCTGTTTGGGCATTTAGAGAACACTCGATTTTTGTGATCCTCCACCAGTTTTTGGTACTTCCGGATTGATGTTTTTGTATGTGTATGCCAAGCATAGCATCTAAAATTATTCCTTTTTTTTCGATTTGTTCGAGGTACCAGTTATGTTAATAATACTTCCACCTATAAGTTTTTGTTTTCATACCAGGCGCAATTTCCTGTCTCGTGCATCACCTGTGTTCTTACACCCATTATTATCGTGCATGGGCTCCAGGACCCAAGATAACACATCATATATGCTCTATATGGGAGCACGCTCTATCAAAGACTTCCAATTATTCTTTTAGCTCTGCAGGAATCTACCATAACTGTCCACAAGGTATCATTTCGTATGCTGTGCAGGAACTGGGGGTAAAACTGATCAGGGCGCTGCCATTTTCAAGTGGTCACACAATATTCAAGTGGATAAAGTGATTTTCCATTTGTAGTAATTGCCTTTTTTGTGTTTCCGAGCTCTGGTGTCAGCAAAACATGCAATAAGTTTGAGACATTTCGATTTAATAGAGGTGCTGGAGACACCAAATGGCTCAGCGCAGAAAATGGATCTCGATACGGACCTTGGAGTGAGATATGTAATTGTCATCATCTCATTTTGTAGTCTTATGTGTAGATATGAGTGATCTTTGGATAGGCTTATGTGTTTATGAATCACTGGGCCAGATGTACGACCAAGAAAATTGCGCATCGCAAATTGCGACTCTTTTGCGACTCGCAATTTGCAAGGCGCAATTTCTGATGTACAACAGTGTATTTCACACTGTTTGCGATTCCCAATGGGGTCGCAAATTGCGAGGCTCATTAATATTAATGAACCTCTCGCAATTTGCGAGCCCATTGGGAATGACAGCCCTCCCAGGGATGGTGGCCTGCTGGGCTCAGCAGACCACCATGTCTGGGACTGCTTTTTAATAAAGCAGCTTTTTTTCCTTAAAGGAAAACGGGATGCATTTAAAAAAGGAAAATGAAACTTTTCAGTTTCATTTTTTAAGGGCAGGCAGTGGTCTCTGGGACCCCTGGGGACCCTTTCCCCTTTGCGAGTGGTTTACCACCTACTTGAAGTAGGTGGTAAACTGCGAGTGTTTTGTGGCCGCAAATGCGGTCGCAAAACACTAGTACATAGCATGTTGACTCGTTATTAGGAAGGGACGCCCCTTCCTAATAGCGAGAGTCGCAAATGCTATTTTGCGAGTCAGGGACTCGCAAAATAGCATTTGTACATGCTATTACCCTTTTTTGGGAGGTTCTCCCGTTTGCGGCCACAAAAAAAGGGTTGTACATCTGGCCCTCTATGCCTTATTGGCTGCTGGGTGTGAGGATTATCCGTCCTCTGTGAGACATTCCCTGAGGCATGTATGGTTGTAGTACTAGAATAGAAAAGTTTTAAATATCGTGTACTATGAATATGAATTCAAGAAAATCTGAGGGGCATATTTACAAGGGAATGGCAGAGCGTGGCGTTAAGCACAAAATGTTAACACCATCCTTCACCATTCCGAAAACGCAGGGATGCTCTGTATTTACAAAGATACAGCACATCCCTGCATTTTGCCTAGTGCTGGCGCTAAATTAGGCTGCCTAGCCCCAACGCAGGCAGCTTTGCACCATAGTGCAAGGGTGCCTGCATTGAGGGAATGATTGTATATGTGCAGGAAAGTGTCCCTTCCTGCACATAAACAATCACAAATGGTGATTTGCAACTTCTATGTGTGCTGCATTGTGCAGCACATATAGAAGTTGCAAATAATCATTTTTTTAATGATTTTTTATGTGCAGGAAGGGACACCTTCGTGCACATAGACAATTATTCATGGCGTTTTTCTGTTTCTATGGATGCTACACAATGCAACACACGTAGAAACAGCAAAAACGATGAGAAATTAAGCATTTCCGCTTGTTTCGCCATTTTAAGACTAGGTTTTCCTTGGTCTTAATTTTGGCACTGCTTCCTATTTCCGCCACTCTTGTAAATAGGGGACAGTGTCAAAATCAATGGGTGTTGCGGCGGAACGCCCACCGCAACACCCATTGCCCACCCCTTTCACGCTAAGTATAGCGTGTAAGGGTGCCTTATTTACAAGGCGGCGTTAAGACACGTTAAGTGGTTTAACGCCACTTTGTGAATAAGCCGAAGCCTCTATCGCCACAGGAATGTCGTTAAAAGTGACATTCCTGTGGCGATAGGAGCTTGTAATATGCCCCTGAGTTTTTCTTGGTGTGAACTTATGACATGAAAGGGGGAAGGACATTCCGAGTAGGGGTGACAGAATTCTCAGCTAAAGCCTAGGCGAAGAAACAGGAATCTGCCCTTCAATAGGCAAATTATTACAAAAGTCTCCTCCTCAAACTACCATTTCTATAGATCATGCCCCCCCTTGAAGTTACCAAAAAGGGCTAACATTACATAACCATAATGAAGCAAAATTGATTACAGCAGTAGTTTACTTTCAGGCACCTAAATGAAGAACAACTCCAGGACTCTGCAGTCAGAGAAGTAACAAACATTCTGTGCCAGATTAATATTACCACAACTCTTAGGGACATAAACTTGCTGCAGTTGCAAGACAGCATGAAGTTTGTGATACTTAGGGGCTCATTTATAGTTCGGTGGACAGAGTATGGACCATCAGTTTGGCAGAGAGGGTACCCCATGCCCTCGCGATTGAATACCTCTCTGCCAAATTCTATATTGAGCCCTTACTCTGGCACACAAATCCTTAAATGGCTTGACCCCTTAAAACAGACTGGCTATTCATAATCCCAAATATTGGATTTAGTGTCAAGTTACTCTTGGTACTTTCAAAAACACGATTGGAGCTGACAGTCAGCTGTGCCTTTCCATCTTAGGTTGCCACTCTAGGAATGACCGGCCTGAGCAGTTATGACTTACTGATCAGGTTGTGACTTTCAGGAAAACTATAATACCCTTAATATTTTACAATAGGAGCCATGTTTTCCAGTTGCTTTGGGGTATTTAACACTATGCAAATGTACTCTGATGATAATGATTTAATTTAAGCCATGTGAGCTCCCCAACCAGGTAAAAAGATGTAGTTCTCCAGACATCAGAAGATGTATTATAACCCTCTTTAATCTTCAATAAATGTTCACATTCTCACTGTACTTTCATAAAATGTGTCTTCTTAACTACTCGATCCTGCACTGAATCTGGTGGTGATGATAACATAGGCATGCATCATGGACAACCAGTTTGAACATAACAAGAATGGTGAGCCTCCTACCAATGAACGTTTTCCATTCTTGTTATAGAACTCTACGAATGTTAACAGCTCCATTCAGACACACTGATACTAGTGACCTTTTTCAAATAATGCTTAGAGTATTATTGGTTATTTCTGATACACCATCCAGTTCTTATTTACGGCTGATGAAAAAGCAACTTCTTCTAGTAACATTTCACTTACACCTGGCTAAATGCTTCACATAAATTCTATATAAATTGCATTGCTCTATCTTTCACCAGCACCAAGCGAGTGACATGTAAGTTGGAAATGTCCAAGCAATGTGCTTAAATCAATTTGGTAATACAAAGTAATAAAATGTACCATCTATGAAAATAAAGCAAATAACCAAATATTAGTAGCATGAGATGATCATTGAAAATCTATGAAATCCTTCTATGTCATTCAAAGCCCAGGTATCTTTGGTTTGGGAAATGTAATTGATAAACCATTAGGCTTTCAATGTATTTTTTAGAGTGAAAGCTCTCTAAACACATTTTCATATATTCCCCTGCATTTTTCATTAAAGTAGGCGTCCAAAAGCTTATAATTAAATGTACAGTTGATCCTCTTCCTGAGTGGTGTACAATGAAACTATCATATCCACATCTCATTATTTCATGTTGCGATTGCTTTATTTTGATGCAAATCTTAGGTGATCTATCCAAGTTTCAATTTACTTCCCATACTCCTACTTACCTTTTGATACTCGATCAGGAATAAATTAACAAAGGAGGATTACTTATGTGGAAACACTACATTGTATTACAAAGCTACTTAAGGTAAGGGCTTGGGATATTCACATTTCTCCCATGCTGGGCCTTTTTTCTGGAAATCTTGGATATTTACCTCTAGTCTTCTTGTTCTATGTTTCCTTCTACACTTCCAAAGTTTTGTTTTTCCATGGGCATATCTCCACTTGGGTTCAGTGATGAGACACATTCACAATTGGTGAAACCCAGCTTTCACCTGTAGGACCTCCACATTCTAGTGATGGAGGAGACTGTCCAGGAATTTCATTGATGGTTGATCCCATCTCACTTGGAGAAAATAATTCCCCTTGCATCACCTCAGCCAATCAATCTGATAATGGATGCTTTTGCCTGGGTTGGAGAGCAAAACTGGCTTCCCCTTAAACCCAGGGCCTGAGGAACAAGAGTAGCTGGAATATTCCTCCAATTGGAAGGGACTGTGTGTGGTCTTGTGGCCCATAATGATGTTTGCCAATTCGATTCAGGGCAAAGCTGTGATCCTGCAGACAGACATCACAAAGACCAAGGCTTATGTGAATCATCAGGGGGCAGTTGCTGGAGAGATTTAGAAGACCTGAGACTGGAGTTCAGGTTCTCCAGTGGGCAGAGGAGTACCCTGTATCCCGATCAGCAGGCAACATCATGGGGTGGACAATGAGTAGAACACTTGACACATATTCCTTGAGTCAAGTGTTCTCCTCATTTCAGGAGTTTTGACACTCCCAGTCAGTCTTGCAGAGAATTCAGCAATCCAGTAACAGACCAGGTCCAATGCCCTTCTTATAGTACATTGTTCAGGTTGTGGTCTCAGCTATTCAGGCTTCTAGGAAATTATCTTTCAGGAGGACATTTAATCTCTATTATACCTCTTTTGAGATGTAGCTTGTGAGGAAAGCGTTGGTACTGTCTGAATGTCAACCTGGTCTTGATCCTTCAGTTCTTGAAGGAAGGGTTTGTAGGGGATTGTCTTTGTTCTCCTTAAGAACTCAGTGGGTAGCCATTAGAGCCTTTAGAGAACTTTGGGATGGTTTACATTCTGTTAAGGCTGTTGTGTCCAATATTCTTAGGGTTTTTCCCTGGCTCGGCCTCCAGGTAGAGGCAATTCTTCTCCCTGTCCCCTACCTCTAGTACTCTCCAAGCTTGAAGTGGTTCCCTTTGAACATTTTGCTAAGAGTTCCTTTAAATGCCTTTCCTTTTATACCTTTTTCCTTGTTGCCATCGCCTCAGCCAAACAGTATGGGGATTTGGTATCCCTTTACCACCAGGCCCCTTATCTCCATGTCTTTCCTGACACAATGGTTGTTCGTCTGGGTGCAGGTTTTATTTTCAAAGTTTTGTCATAATTCAATAGAGAGACTGAAATTGTTCTTTCGGTGTTCTGTCCTAATCCTTGCTCTTTGGAAGAGTCAGACCTGCACTCTTTAGTGGATTGTTAGTCTCTGTCCATCTATTTTATTAGAGTCTCTTTGTCCTGACAATGTATTAACCTTTGTGTGAACCTTGGTTCTGCGGGCATCGGCTAATTCCCAGTGGTGATTGCTCTAAACTGGAAGCGGTGGGGAAACGTGAATGGGGGGTGGGGGAAAAATAAATTAAACAACTTAACTTCACCTACGGCCACCGCCTCAGTGCTCCTCTCCCTACACTGGTCACGCTGCACAGGCTCCCAGGGGGCAATCACAGTGCTTATCTTATGCTGGTAGTATTATTTACCTGCATGAAAGCAGTGATGTGATTGGCCTGAGCGGGCTGACTTGACACTCGCTCAGGCACAGGGAGCCTGCAGCTTTACTCCAACCCGGCTGTACAACACAGCTGGATTGGAGAAACCAAAGTGTGCACGTCTGTTTGGCCAGCTTAAGATGGCCAGCCAAACTGACATGCACACTTTTAAGTGCCCACCACTCCTCCCTACTGCGACGCTCTGTCACGATGGCCCCGTGCCCGCCCTAACCTCGGCTGGCAATGGTAGGATTAGGAAAGAAAAATAAAATAATAATAAAATGTTTTACTATCATTTTATTTTTCAGTGGGGCAACACTCCTCCACCATAATGGAGGAGCCGCCCCTGCTATCTCCTTCATCCTCTACCTTGAACCATTTGATTCATTCAACCATTTCTTTGGCTAATGAACTTTCAGGCAAGGATTTACCTGAACACTCTCAAGGACTTTCCACCACATGCATCCCTACTCCTTGAGCAGAGGTACAATATCTCACTCTCACTGATATCAGTTTTGCGACCACTCGGCCTGTGGCCTCTAGATTTGTGGCTCATTAAAGACCATGATTTTCATGTTTAGGATGCTTGTTCATTTTGCACTGGATTTTTGTCTAGTGTCTCTGGAAACCTTTCTGTGGGATTCACATAGGTGTGGCATTCTGGTTCATCAGCTGTGTGTTTTTTTTTTCAAAGCCCCTTCTTTGCTTCAGTATGTCCTCAAATGTAAGGATGGGAGTGACGAAGAGAAATGAGCAGTTTTTGTTCAAATTATTTTCCAATAATTCCATTACTCCTATTTTCTTTTACTCATCCCACCCTTAATGGTACCCTCCCTCCGTGTACACAACTTTGACCTTATGCTTGAGCAGTTAATTGTGGAATGTGCTTGATGCCCTTATGTAGGGTGCTAAGGGGAGATGTAGATGTCTCTTCTCTATGTTTATAGTACTTGGAGGCAGTCTGCAGGAGGTGATTCCGCCCTACATATAAGGCCGATTACGCAGAATAGAAATTCAGAGCAATGTGATTATGGGTAAGTAATTTGAACATTATTGTTCATTTCCCTAATGTCTTTTGCAATTACTTCATTAGTCTATTTTTTGGAAGTGATAATACGGTGCAGACTCCTGATACTCAATAATAACATTCAAAGCATATGTTATTTTCTGGTATATTATGTGTATTTCTTTACTGCGTCAGGTATTGCAAAGGATGTTGTTGAAGTGATTGTGTTTTGTTTGAAATGCGTATTTCCTGCAACACCTGTGTCAGTATTTGACTTATTTTCTCAAGAGCGCAGGAGGCCTGTTTTATGCTGCATTACTTTTTAACTTGACCTTCAGACCCTTCAAATCTAATAGTATGAAAACAGGGACTTTTTCCATGACCTGTGCATTTCCCGTTCCGCAACCTTTTCAACTAAATATTTTCTTGCTTCACAGGTAGTGCTGCCCACTGCATGAAGATGCAACCTCAGCGCAAAATGTTCAAAAGAAAACTAACAGATGACTTGCTAATGCATTTCTAAAACATCAATTCAAGTTCGTGTTCCCCCTTCTACGTTCCCGTGATTGCTCTGAAAGTCTGAATCTCGCAAAATGGTTGCAACAATAGAAATTGCTTTTTCAGTGCCATCATTTTTCTAAACCCTTCGACAGATGTAGCAAACTGCTGATATCTGTACAAAATTCATCGCTTTAAGGGGCAGAAAGATAATTAAGAATCATTAGGCTCTTGATGGAGACCTACCACATTTAATAGGCAAGATGTTTACAAACAACCTTCAATGTTAAAGCCTCTTTGAATGTTTTACTTCGCATACATTACATACTCAGGCTAAATAATCTTTGGTCCTGTTCCACATTTCAGTTGAATGAATGGATCACAGAGTTTTGTTGATTTGGAACATGAAATTCCCACAATAATTACTCCAACTATTTTCTACCTGCGTAGCTATGTTCGCCACGCAATTATTTTTCTTAACCTCTGTTGTATGTCCCAGGTTCTGTTAAAAAGCATCATAACATACTCTGAGGTTACAAGAGCTTTTGTGAGAAACTGGTTGCAGTTTATCCAACATACCAGTCCAGTGGCCTGCTCATGAATAAGTGCGCTGGCTTAGAGTGAGTGTTTGCACTGTTTAAAGTGCAGTACTTAGGGGCATATGGACAAGCCCCTATCGCGACCACAACGTCACCTATATTGACGTTGTGGTGGCGATAGGGGCTTCGGCTTATGTACAAGGCAGCGTTAAGCCACTTAACTTGGCTTAACGCTGCCTTGTACATAAGGCCCCCTTTCACACTATGGTTAGCGTGTAGGGGGTGGGCAGTGGGTGTTGCGGTGGGCGTTGCACCACAACACCCATTCATTTTGATGCTGCCCCTATGTACAAGGTTGGTGTAAATAGGAGGCAGCGCCAAAATAAAGACCAGGTAAAAACTGGTCTTAAGATAGCGAAACGAGGAGAAATGCAGCACACATGGAAAAAGCAAAATGCCATTGTTTGTTTATGTGTAGGAAGGTGTCCCTTCCTGCACATAAACAAACTTTTAAAAAAATGACATTTTGTCACTTTAATAAGTGCTGCATGAAGCAGCACGCATGAAAGTGATTGGATGGCATTTCTAGGATTGTTAATGTGCAGGAAGGGACACCTTCCTACACATAAACAATCCTCCACTGCACGCAGACACCCTTGCACTCTGGTGCAAGGGTGCCTGAGCTGGCGCTAAGTTGCTAAACTTAGCGCCATCGCAGGGGAAAACGCAAGGCTGCACCACATTCTTGTAAATATGGTGCGGCCTTGCGTTTCAGATGTGCAGGAGAGAGGCGTTAAGCCAGGAAGGCTAACAACTCTCTCTTCCACTTCCTTGTACATATCACCCTTAATTTGTAAAAATAAAGAAGTCCAGATGCCCAAAAATATTTCTGAAGATGCTGTTGCGCACTTCTGCCGCCACACATTTATACTCCTGGCGCTCTTCCTTTCACTCCTCACGCCTCTCACAGCTGGGTGTAATGCCTGACTCATGTAATGCCTAACTTGAGTTGCGAGCAAGTTTCCCATACTGAAGAAAGATTCAGAGGTTCACAAAAATATTTCGAGAAATGGTTTAAACTAGGAAAATGGTACCTATTGGCTGTTCCTTGGTTTGTACATTAACATTCTTTCATCTTGGACTCCACTGTTGTTAGTGTTTCAGTGTCCCTTTCCTTCTAAGAGTAAACATTTACACTTTGCTGAAATGTGAGGTATGGATAATTTTAACAAATTACTTGTTTCTTTTGTTGTGTCACCATATCGAATTCGTGGGAGTTTGAATTTCAAACCAAGTGTCTTTTACCACACCGCACCTTCCTTGAAACTACCAAGTTGATTTCTAACAAAAGAGCACATATTCCAATTAACCATTAGTACCAAGGGAGAACATTCTAATCAAAGGCTAAACTACATTTGCTAGAGGAGACTGAGTTTGATCTCACCTTTTGCCAGAAATCAAGGTTACAGCTCTTATGTAGATCAACTTGTAGAAAGATCTTCCCAAATGCTCCATTCTCAAGAAACAAGAGCTGACAATGAGTCAAATGGTCTTTTAAGAAGCTAGGGAAGCCTAACGAGACCCTGTGGAGAAGTCTAACAAATAGAAGATTTGAGAGTACAGGGAGCCACAGAACTGCTTTCATAAAGTCCAGAACCACCAATTTCCATAGATCACTAAAGGCAGTAATGCGATCGCTCTTAAAGTATCACTAGTGAGATGGTGTGGGAGAAACTAGAATTGACTTAAGAGTATAGACCTTTAAGCGCATAGACAAGCTGCCATCTAAGACTGCAAAGAGCACAAGCAGTGTGCATTTGTGTAGGTAATATCATCAAATTGGTAGGAAAATAAGTGGTAACTCTGTTACTCTGTGCTAATTTAGTTAAAACGTTGCGTAGCCCTAGTTAGTGTAAGCAACTGAGGGGTAGATTTACAAACGTTTTGCGCTGTGTGATTGTCACAAAAGTGACGCTAACCAGCATAAAATGTTTTTTCCTAATTTACTTTCTAGTGCAAAACTTGTTTTGCACAGGAAAGTACCCTGAAAGTTATGCAAAGCAGCGCAAAGCACTGCTTTGCGTTTCTTAGCGCCAACGGGGCGTTACATGGGTGGTATATGGGCGTTCCCATGCTATCACCCATGCCTTTTGACATAAAACCCTATCTACAAACAATTGTAGACAGGGTTTAGTGCCAAAAGTTAATGTCCCTTCAAAGGAGGCGTAAACAGGAGAAATGTTTTAATTTCTCCTTTCTTTTCCAACTTTGCATGTGTGCTGCACTGTTCAGCACACATACAAAGTGGAAAAGGTGTTTAAACTTGTCTAGGCATAGTATTTTGTACAGGAAAGGGTACCCTACCTGTAAAAAACTATCCTAGACTCAGGCACGCAACCTAGCACTATGGTGCTCTGGTGTGTGCCTGGCGCACAGTAGCTGAAATCAGCGCAAGATCTTGCGTAAAGGAGTAGTGAGCCATATCTCTGTAGAAATGGCGAGCTCCTGCTCCCTCCCTGTCACGCGATGCAGCGCAGCCTCTTTGGGGGCTGCGCTGCGTTGCATGCCTTCGTTGAAAAACTGGCCATAGTATGTTGGACTGAAATCGAGGGAAAGATTGATTAGGGATAACAATGCAGAACATTACAGTATGATGAATTATGTCAAATGGATTGCTGAAGAGCATATCGTGAGTAATACTTTATGAAGCTGAATTTGTATTTTACTTATTTGAACTAGATGGAGAGAAAAACTTAGTCTAAAATTGTAGACAAACATATCATCAGTTCATCAAATGTGACTTAAGGGGGGGGGGGGGCATGGCCTGGCCAGGTGTCCCAAACGTCTACACAATTATGATGACAAAAAGGAGTCCCTACACAGCTGTAATAAGAAGAAGGGAACACTCAAAACATAGAAGCAGACCATATCCCAAAGATCCACGCTTATGAGCTCCTTAATGTAAGCACCCCAGTCATGAGAGAAGGGGCTAGCTCAGTCTTGTTGTTAATGCCCCAGTGGGTGTGAGAAAGGCAGAGGTCTCTCTAGTTTCATGGCTGTCTTAGAATAGCTCTTGAAGTGCTAGTTAGAGCCTCTGCCAATGCAGCAAGATGCCTCCAGAGGGCCTCTATAAATGTGTCCCTTTTATGCCTGTGCTCAAATCCCACATAAAGAAGAGATAGAGGACTATCAGGCAATAGAGTCCCCACTGGGGTGTTAAACCATCTTCTGTGTAGAACATGATGATTTGGATTTGATAGCTCAAATTAGAAAAATCAACAGATCAATCAGGCAGACCAATTGTAACTGTAAACAGCAATATCTTCAAATGGCTCGCACTGCATTTGGACTATTTAACAGCTATTGGAAGTACAGAGTATATCACCGTTGAAGTGTACTATTGATACCTGTTATAAAACTATAATAGTTAATGTTTCCAGCAATGGACCTTTTGCTTCATACTTTTTGGTATGCCTTAGTTTCGGTTTTGAGAGACTACAAAGTTTGACAAGTAGGTCATCAGAGGTAAAGGAGATGTAGAAGAGGCAAATGGGCTGACTGACAGCCAGGCTTGAGTAAGAAGAGGGATATAGAGATACAGGTATTGGCAGGTGGGAAAGCAGGAGTGAATGGAGGGCCATAGAGTCACTTGAGATGGTGGGTGGGTCAGCAGACTGAGTAGGTCAAATAGGGCTAAAAAGCATCCAAAGCATCCTAGGAGAAGTTACATTATGGCCATGGAGATGGTCATGTAAACATAGAGGCTCCAACACAGAATATGAGAAGGTGACCCAGGGATTTAAGAGGCATTGATACATAAACTGGCATGAGCCACTAGAGGGCTAATAAAAAACAGTTCCCTAAAAGACATGCTAGCAGAGGTGATGGAAGATCAAGGATGAGCAGGCTAGAAAGGCAAGGGGACAAATGGCCTGTCAGTGGTGACAGGAGGAGGAGGAAAGAGACAAGTGGAGTTAATACGTTCATTAAAGGGGCATGTCGTGCTGGCAGTAGGGAATCAACTATAGATATCAGGGGATAGAATTGTGTAGTTGAAATGAAGCAGAAAGCGTATTAGACTCAGAATTTGGGAGAGGTCAAAACACAATAAGAAGGAGAGACAGGACAATAAGATTAGTCTTAATCATGTTAGGAGATTATTGTGGGACTCTTCATGCCACCCTCAACGTCTCCTCAAAGGAGCACAAGTGTCACCATCATGCAAAAAGAGCAGTGAGTAATATAATAATTTGAAGGGAAACCAAACGTGATTTGAAGGTCATGATAAGAGACTTGAACCAAACTTTTCATAATTTGGAAAGGTTTACATCACTTACCAATTATCCACTTGTCAAATCTCAAATATTCATAGTAAAGTTAAATAGACCTCATTGGTAAACCCATCAAATGGTTGTGGCAGAGGAGGTAATGCCTACGCCGCACCAACCACAAACCCGGGCCACCTTATTTAGACACCCATACATTTACATCAGGGATTTCCTTTACAGAAAGTGCTTTTCCTTAGGTAGTGAGTTTACTTTAGTCCACAAAATACAATGCCTGTTAGGCAAATTACGTCATAGCATCATGATGGTCTTCATGATGTCAACATTTTTATTTTGCTTTTCAAAAACAGAAAATTGCCTCTGGCATTGTGGGAGTTTCCCCCCATCAATTGTCATTCACTGACCAATTTTCCATGATCACAAAACCTGAGCATTGAGGTCTAGAGCAAGCAAAACATGGTGGATAAGGCAGTGGAAACATTGTATTAATTGGGATAATCACTCCAGTGCCATGGCTGCCTCACAGTGCTGGCAGTTGTCCCACTCTGGGAATGTTTTAACAACAGTCTTGCAACCACCCACACAACACTCTGCACTCACATGCATGATCCTCAAACACCCACCCTCTCACCAAACAGCTGCAGAGATCTGGGACCTGCTGCCGTACAAAACTCAGGATCTACTTTTCCTCACTGAAACCTGGCTGATCCTTGCATCGGCATCTAAGATCGCTAAAGCTGCCCTTCCTCCCCTTTGGCTACAAAATTACCAGGCAAGACAAACTTCACAAGCCGGGAGGCAAAATCGCCATTAGCCACAAGAACACTATCAGCTGCACTACCTCCACGGACACGTCATCCTCCAACATGGAACACCTGTCGTTCAAGCTCCAAATCGCAGCCAACTTTACCCTAAGTGGTACTCTCATCTACAGAAAAACAGGACCACGTACCAGCTAAACCGACCCCATTACGAACTTCGTCGCACCACTCGCACTCGACAATTGTAGTTACATCCTACTCAGTAACTGAACTTCATTCTGGAAGACCACACTGACCCCAACTCAAATGCACCCATTGAAGACATTGGAAGACAGAGCCTTACCTAAGGAGTAAAGTGATCTACCTATGTCGGACACCTCCTGGACCCCATTTTTACTGAACACCTCCTGGACCCTATTTTCACCACCATCGGCAACATCAGAGTGACATGCCCACACTAGCCTCTGGGACAGACAATGCTTTTGTCAAGTTCAGCTTCCCCGTCCCGGTCCAAAGCACTTGCATCACTACCAGAACAGCCTGCAGAAACTGAAAGCGCATCACTGGCAAGGACTGGAACACCGCCCTCAGCCCTGTTAGTCCCGAACACAGCAACAGTCTCCCCAAAGCCATCAAGAATTTCAGACTGACTGCATCGAAACCAACAGAAGCAAAGAAATCCTCACCATTTTGAAGGATTTCACCTCACCAATGGCTGCCTCCAACTACATTACCCCTATGGATGACTTCTGCAACAATCTTGCTCAATTCTTCAGCAACAAAATCACAGCTATTTACAGCAACTTCAACTTGCAGTCGGAACCAACTGACCATACCACACCTCTCCCGATCTTATCCGAAGAACCAATGCTAACAACTTGACTCATCATCACCCCAGAAGAAGCCGCACCCACTATGAAATCCTTTCACTCAGGGGCAGCAAAGGACCTCTGCCTACACCACACCTACTCTAGAGGACTGCAAACCATCAGAACCATGCTCATAACCATTCTGAATACCTTCACCTCTTCTGCGACCTTCGCAGATGCTTTGAAGCATACAACTGTCCTCCCATTGCTGAAGAAATCCTCCACAGACCATTCACACTCGTCAACTATGGGCCGATCTCCCTGCTATTACTCCCAGCCGAGGTCTTAGAGAAAATCATCAACAGATGCCTCACTGAATACTTCAATGGCCACAAACTTCTTAACACCACTCATTCTGGTTTCAGACTCAACCACAGCACAGAAACTCCCCTCCTCACCACCATGGATGACATTCGCATGACTCTGGACAGAGGAGACAAGGCAGCGCTCATCCTCCTGGACCTCTGCAGATTTTGACATGTTCTCCCACACCATCCTCATCCAAAGCCTACACATAATCGGAATCCAATGACATGCCATCTGATAGATCTGCTCCTTCCTAACTAGAAGGACCTAGTCAGTCAGCCTTGCACCATGAACCTCAGACACTCGCAACCTCATCTGCGGAGTTCCACAAGGATCCTTCCTGAGCCCAACCCTCTTCAAAGCATACATGATCACTCTACCCAGCATCATCCGCTCTCATGACATCAACATTCTCTCTTACGATACGCTACTCATTCTCTCCTCATGGTAAAGACACCCAGTTCCTGGATGAAACTTAATGACTGCATTACTGAAATCTACTACTGAATTAAGACCAACTATCCAAAGCTGAACACTGAGAAGACAGAAATTGTGATATTCGGAAATAGCACTTCACTCTGGGACTCCACCTGGTGGCCACTGGCAATGCCAAGAACGATCGATAGCAGACTCGACATGACCCCTCAAGTCAATGCTGTCACTGCCTCATGCTTCCATACCCTGAAGATGCTAAGGGAGATTTTGAAATGGCTCTCAATCAGCACCTGGAAGCCATCACACACACTCTGGTCACAAGCATGCTAGACTATGGATACACCCTCCATGCCAAGTTAAACAAAAAAATCTCGCCACAACGCTGCAGACCATTCAGAACCTGGTGGCCTGAAACACTCTAAACCTCTCACCCCATACTCACAACACACCACACCTCAAGGAGTTCCCCTGACTCCCATACTAGACTAGTTTTGCTGGTGGCTTTAGCTTGTGAAATTAAGGGGCATATTCACAAGGAGCTATCGCCGAATTAACGGCACTTTATCGCAGCCAAAGTCGTGATAAATTTACCTCCCCATTCACAAGCCGGTGTTAACAGCCCACAGCACCAGTTTACCCGCGATAGCAGCCGCAAAAAACATCGCCACAGAGGACCCCCGCAAATATCGCTAATGAGATGCAGAGTAGGCGTTCCCGTGCCAAAAGCTGAGACAACATCACACCTCAACATTCACAACGACCAGCCACATCGGCGATAAAAACACAAAACAGGCGATAAGGCGCGTTAGCACCAGGAAATTTACACCTGCTCTGACCTGGTGTAAAGTCGGACGGCAGCCAGCACCACAAAAGGGAGCACAGCCCAGGGCCACATCCGAAGGGCAACAGATGCCATGGAGCCACCCATCATGCAGCCCGGACACCTAAGAGGGCCACAACACCCACCTCCACCACTCCAGGACCCCAACCCATGCCTGGAACATCCGCCCCCCCAGACCACCACAGACGCAGCGCAGACAAAGACAGCGGAACCACAGGAAACGTACCAGCCGCACAGACCCAACATCTGACAATGTCACAGTCAACTACAGGCTGAAAGGGACAACCAACCTATGCATCCTGACCATCATCGAACAACAGGCCTACGGCACCAACACAGCAGACAATCAACATCCCACCCCACACAAAGCTGATGGCGTGGCTGCACCTGTTGGCCCCTGGGAACCCCCAACCAACACCCGCCAGAGTCGGAGTCTCACAGCCAGCCACATCCAAGTCCCCCACACCTGTCCTGAACATCATCATCACCCTGGTACCCCAGTTCCCATACGTACAACACAATGTGCAGGATCCGCTGGAAACCAAGCAAGGACCATACGCCCAAGCAGGATGCACGCACGTGTTGGGGCAATACACAGCACACATGTACTACCTGTGCCCCTTGGTGACACAGCACACAATCACCACAACAGGAAGCACACCTCTCACATCAATGTGCAGGCAACAACAGAACACCGTGGAACACCCAACAATGTTGCCTTAAAATACACAGCCAGTGTGCATGATACCTTCATCCTCCGACAGTCCATCATCAACCAGCGTTCCCAGGATGGCAACAAGGCAAATGCACAGCCCCTTGGCAATATCCAAATGAACACCCCACACACCTCAACTCCACAACCAAGCAACTCACAATGCTGGCAATGCACACGTCACAAAATCACATACAACAGGCACAACAACATGCCCACCCACCAGACACGACAGAACAACTTACAATGTCCACATGGGCAAGCCCTGAACATGAGCCAGCAACGGCAAGGCACCTCAGCCACATAATAGCCGAATGTGTGGAGAGGTGGCAACCAGGCATGTGTGAAGGATGCAGTAGAACCATGATTGGGAAAGTACACAATGCCAAGAGTGCTGGAGATGTGCTGGACACCACGCAGTATGCAGAACACACCCATATCCATGGCGACATACACCGCTTGTGTATGGAGTGTAGTGGACAGTGGACGCCACCATGTCACCCCAGCCAGTGGGGGACCTTGCAGAAATGTTGCTTGTTACGTCCCCCCTAAGCATCAGCGGAGTGGGATGGCCCGGCGTTCGCCACGCCAGCGTAGGGGTGTGAATAAAAAGCACGTAGGCCTGGGCGTGGTCCTCTTCTGGAAAGTCCCACGTCTCTGCCAGGGCGGCGCCTCCCACCCCGCCACAAGGCCGACACCATCCTCGTGAGCGGAGTTGCCTGCGATGCTGTGCGCCTGCCGGACCCCGACACGCTGGACCACGAACCTGTCCACACTGATCACCTTCCGACACCGGCGTGTGTCAAGGAGGGCCCACCACGTGCCGGTGCAAGCCCCAAGCCTGAGGCCCACGACCTTGGCACCCACCTCAGACCATCACGGCCTCCATGACACAGGCCCACTTTATTCCTTTTTCGTTGACGTACTCTACTGCCGCCCCCGGCCTACTCTTCGGACCAGTAGGTCCCATATGTGAAACTGTGTCCTGAGTCATGAATGGCAGTGACCCCAAATCCGGGCCAGCGGCCACAGCACCAGACCCCCCCGATCAGTGAGGCATAGTTCCATATGGGCATCTTGCAACACGTGGTGCCACTAACCCTGTTCAACGTCAGCCGGCTACACGTGGTGCCACTAACCCTGTTCAACGCCAGCCTGCTACACGTGGTGCCACTAACCCTGTTCAACACCAAACGGCTACACGTGGATGATGGACCAGGACTACCCTGCTGACCAGTAGGTCACACATCCAGCACCTAGTCGCAAAGCACGAATGGCGGAGTCCACACCAGTGGTCACACGGAGAGGTGTAAGAGGAAGATGCGGCTCAGTCCGGACGAATGCTGGGTCACATACAAGGAGGTGACCTTAACACGTGGTGCCACTGAACCTAAACTACGCAGGCCGGTGGGGCCATCCAACCTATGCCGGCGACACTCAGTGAATGGGCCATGCTGACCGCTGCCTCAGGCCTACACCATGGTCAGGTAGGTCACACATTTGGAACTGAGTCTTGATTACACCATGACAGTGAACATTATTTAAGGCAGAGAACAATTCACTATACACCCTCCGATGTGGTGGCAACAAGTCTGTGCATGGTATCACAACCACACGAGTCTGTGGGCCTACTCGGACCACTGCCCTCGGCCTACGCTGCGCACGAGTGGGATCACAGATTTGGAACTGAACATCGGTAATTCAAAAGGCAGAATACATTTCTTCGCACGCACGGAGGAGCGTAAGAGGATGACACGTTGCAGTCCGGAGGGAACAGGATCAGCGTCACGGAGGTTACTGAACACTACCGACAACTGCCACTATGTCACTAACTCTGTGCCTCATGAGCCAACGACCCGTGGCTGTGGGCCACTGCTGACCGCTGCCTCCGGCCTACACTGCGGTCCAGTAGGTCACAGAGCCTTGATTTGGCATTCTTGGAGTTCACATATGTGTACCGGCATCATCGCAGACTGCATCCCCTCACAGCACCTGTGCCACTAAGTTTGTTCCCCGACATTCATGGACACTCACTGGTCGTACATTGGTGGCGTTTGAGTCTATGGACTAGTGGCTAGTTTTCATCCTCATGTAGCTGATCCCGAATTGTTGGTGCAAACGAGGGTTGCGCTTTCCACTCCTCCATTTGCTGCTTCCAGATAACATCAGACCTTCCGCATCATGCCCTGGAGGACACCTTCCACTGTCCTCCGCAACCCTCCGCAACATACACCTCGGACATTGATGGGGACCCGCTCAGGTCGCATGGCCCATCTGACTGCACGCAAGTCACCGTCCTGTGGCTGGGTGCCTGTGCCGGCCGCAGTGCATCCGGGGCCACTAACTCTGTGCTGCTCAGGCCTGGGACCCCTTCTTCTGAAACATTGAATGGCCTCTGTAGCGATGGTCTTGGGGTCATCAACGCCATGTGTCTGTGGCCCTGCGCTGTCCGCCTCCTCCAGCCCCAACTGCGGGCCACCAGGGCCCACACATGGCATTGAGTCTTGACCAGCCCGGACGTCGCATCACCGCAGGAAGCACACGCCACCACCGCAAGGACCACCTCCAACCACCATCTGCCAGAGTCGAAAGGGTGGTCCTGGCAGACCTACGGAGTTGCTCAGACCTGTCGTGGATGCCATCATCGGCCTGCTACCCTGCTCAGCACTCCAGGTGCCAGTGACTCAGTGCACCGCAAGCCATTGTCCGTTACTGATTGAGTTTTGTGCTGTTGTGAGGTTGCACAGCAATGTCACCTCATGCAGTGGGGAAGGCCTGGGACTATGATGAGGAAGATGTGTCAAGTGTGCGGACGGGAGAAGGCACAGACAATGGGAGGGCAGGAGGCAACAGCCCCTAGGCAGGAATGCAGACTGGTTGTGGTAGTCAAGCTACACACCCGGATCTATTACTGGGTATTGCGCTGTGGACTGCGGATGCAACTGTCACCTCAGGCAGTGTGGGGGACCTGGGATGTTGATGGTTAAGTTTATGCAGGTGTAACACACCCCACTGCATGTGCATCAGGACTAACCGGAAGGGACACAATCCTAGCAATTTCTTCACATGAGCGCGTCTTCTCTAGTGCCCCTACCTCAGTGCACTGCAACTCACGGAACCTCCTGACTGAATATTGGGTGACCTCTGTCCTTACTCCGGATCCCTCCATGTTGCTCTGCAGTTGACTCTGTTATGCTGGTGTTTTCTGTTTCCATTACACTGGTGTCCACTGTTCAGGTTGTTGCCAGCACCAAGCACTCCGTGCGGGCTGGCTTATACTCACCCCACACACATCCAGCACAGGCGTCACTGTACATGTGGCCCTGCCAATAAAGGGGCCGGGTGCACGTGCCCGTAGCCAGTTCAACATGATATGTGCATGTGTCCCTGTGGTCTTGTTGTATGCATGGGGGCCCTGGGCCCTACGACATTACATTGTGCTGTGTACAGCGGACGCAGACATGTTACCACAGGCAGCGGGCTAGAACCTGGACATGTAGCTTTGTTGTCACCCACTCAATTCGTAAGGGGAGTGGACTGTGCCATCGTACGCTGAGCCAACGTGGGTGTGTGACTGATATGTATGTGCCCCTGGGCGTGGTTCTGTTCTGGGTATGTGCATCTGCATGTGTCTCTATGGGTCTCCTTTGTGGGGTGTAGGTGGTCCCTGAAGGGTATTGGATACCCACGTATGTGTTCTAGTTCACATTCCATGGGTTCGGCAACACCCGCACCTGTTGGGTCACCTCCTTTTGGCATTCTGATACCTGGCATTGGGGTGCCATGTGTGGGTCGGTGAAGTGTTGTGAGGCAGCCGTGATTGCGGGTGCTTCATGCTGTGTGGTCTGTTGCAGGGGCTGGGTTCTCCTCTGAGTAGCTTGTCTGCCCTGGTCCTGGTGGTGGGTTGTGTGGGATGTCCATGGGCTGTTGTAGGGCGTCGGTGTCGAAGGTGTGGTGTTCGTCTCCGGCATCACTGATGGGTTGTCTGTTCTGTCCTGCTGGAGGTGTTGTTTGAACCTCTGCATTGTGAAGGGGAGGTGCATGTTGGCATTGTGTTGGCGCCTTGTTCTTGTTGACATGCAGACTGTGTGACAATGTACATCGTGACTGTTTGGGCGGTGGTGGCTATTTGAGTTGGGACAGTGTACATTTGGCCTACATGGCTGATGTGGGGTTGTAGCCGTAGATATGCATCTCACAGTTCCCTGCTCTGTCCAATGTGATTGTTCTGTTTCTGCGCCTGGGCGGACCCAGTTGTGTCCCCTGTTCTGCAGTGTGGGTGTTGCACTTTGTGCCACATTGTCATGGTATATGCTGTGATTGCTATGTGTGTGTGCTGCAGTGTGCCACGGGGTGAGGGACATGTTCCTGGGTAATTGTGGGTGTGCAGTATGCTACACCTCATTGTGCATGTGTGCCATTGTGCCCATCACCCCCGTCCCCCCAGCCTTGTTGGATCCTCACCCTGTTGTTGTTGTGTCCGGTCCTGTCGAGCTGTGTCCGTACTCCCTACTCCTTGCACCGTCTCCACACTGATGACTGTGGCCTGGGTTTCCTCCAGCTCCTCCTGTGGCGCTGGACTGCCACCTCCTGTCGCCATTGCTGCCTTCCTGTTGGCAGTAGGTTTGTGCCTGGTTTAGGTTGTCACGTCCTGGCGGAGCCTCTTGGCCTCCTGGATTGGCCTCCTCGGCACTCCGACTGCATTCCAAGTGGTCTGCTTGTGGGTCAGTTGCTGGTAGTGTTCTGTCACCTCCGTGACGCTGGTCTTGTTTTCCTGCGGTCTGCACCCCGTCTTCCTCTCCCTTTTCTCCTTGGCCTTCCCCGACCCAGTTGTTCCTTGCTGGTGGTCTGTGGGGGTTGTGGGGTTCGCGTTGACCTCTGCACTGGGTCAGGGTGCATCCATGTTGCTACGTGCTTTGGCTTGTTTCTGGTGTGTTGTTTCTGTGGTTTTTATGGTGCATTTCCCGCCAGACGCGTGGGATTTGCAGGCCTGTGGCTGCTTTTCGCTGCTTTTTTTTACCGCGATTGGCTTCATCGCATGATTTCTCGCGTTCGCGTTTCGCATTTTTTCGGCGTCGCGTTGATTTTCATGCTGACATTTGACACGTTATCTGGTGTCTATCGCATGGTACCGCCTTGTTGTGAATTCCACGTTGACACAGGTTATTTTCCCGCGATAGGCTGCGATATTGAAAGTTGCGTTACGCTACTCTTGCGGTAGTTATCACACGTTCTTGTGAATATACCCCTATATGTTTTAAAGTGGAGATAGGTGATAATTGGCCTGTCATGTTTTTGGGGACTTTAGGTAGAATATCTTTAAAGATTTTGGCTGTGGGTTCCTGGGAGCTAGTGCTTGCCTCTCTTATATCCTGCAATATCTCCCTTATTTCTATTTCTATCACATTTGGGGGTTAGTTGTGCTCTCTTACATGAATTACATCATTGTTTGTATCTGCCCTCCCGTAGCATGCATTAGAATAATATACAGTACATTTCCAGCTTATATTTTCTGATGATGCACTTTTTTGGTTATAGGTGTAGGCCATGTGATTTAGTAACTGCTTTCCTTTCTGTGAAGTTATATATTTTGCAGCTTCTGTCATTGTGTAGTGTAATAGTATAAATATATAATGCTTTAAAGTTTGTACATGTGTTATTTAATGTAAAAATAGGCAACTGCTTCTATTTTGTATACTTACATGTATGTTCTGTTTAGATGTTTCACACGGTTTTGCAGCTCTTCCTTTGGGGGTGTTCTAATGTGAAGCAAGTGTTTTCTTTCCTGTTGGTTAAAACAAATATATGTTTCATTTTCAATGTTAATTTGTTAGTAGTTTCTAGCGTTTGAGCTTGTTAGGTTGATTTTTGCTGGCTATTTGGGTGAGTTTATATTTTTTATTAATTTTTGTATACTTTCTTTCTTATATCCTTTTGCTGGTTTGTGATAATTGTTATTTTCTGACAGTTTATCAGTTTTTCACATTATAGTTTCTTCTTTTAGGAAGTCAATGTAAAGAGTTAGAAGTTGGAGAGTGTTTTAATATTTATTTGCTATTTTACATGTTTAAATTTAATATCAAATAATATTTTTTTTAAATATAAGTTTTACTTACTTGGTTAGGTAGTTGTTTTGATTTATATATGTCTTCTTTAATGGTCTGGTAAAAGAATCCGGCAGGGTTTCCTCATCTTGCAATGTTTGTAATTTTTTAATTACTTAGGGGCCCATTACGATGGCGGGCGGAAGCACAACCGCCGTGCTGGCGGATGCAAAAACCACCAGTTACCGCCGGCACGCAGCAGTCCACACGCCCGCCCAATTACGATGCGAAAAGCAGGCCAAACACCGCCGGCAAGCCAGCAACACCGTCCGCCATCAAAGTGCGCCCGCACACGTAGCGGCGCAGCACAACTGACACACACCGTCCGACGAAACACGTCCCGCCCGGCGCATAATTTACGATGCCGCAAACAAACGGCTCCCACGGCAAAGAGACACCGCACGTGAAAGAGAGGCGGAAACACGGACGCCGAGCACGGACAACGAAGAAGCGGCACCCCGGGCATGAATCCAGCACTGCAGGCCCTTCCCATGCTTCTGCTGATGCACCACCAAGGACGCAACGTACCGCGGAGACGCAGGTAGGCACACACACAACAAGTGCACGCAAACAGCGCACACAGTGCAAGGGCGGAAAAAGCGGACAACCCCCCACCAGCGCGTGCACACTACACATCCACCATTGCATCCACATATGACACACAGGCCAAATCCTAACATCGCAGAACACATGTGTACACACCACCTGGGACTAGGAACCAACCACCCCGTCACGGCCCCAAAGCGGCGATGACGCCGCCACACATGCGCACAACGCAGAGGCCAACCGCAGCGCCATGCATGCGTCGCACACAGACACAGGGACACAACCAAGCAGCACACACACCAGCCCCACCCCGAACGCACATGACACGTGACAGGCCGGCCACAGACATGTCCCCAACGCCCAATTCACGGACAACACCCAACACCACACAACCGACGCACACATGTCAGTGAAGTCACGCAACAGCAGGACACACCCCAGTGTAACAAACATGGCGAAGCACACAGCGGCGGCAACACCAACTAGGAGAAGCAGGGCTCCTTCGGGAAGAGGAACGCCAGTACCACACTGAAAAACCCATACCACCCTGCACATATGAACAAGACACATGAAACGGAACACCAAAGAGCCCGGGGACCGACAACAGGTGGCCCAAGAATTACATCCACACACAAGGCCCAACGCAGAGCGGAAAGGCAGCCTGCCGCCCACACAAGGGAGAGCAGACAGCACTGAATGACCTTCCATTCCAACACCGAAACCACAGCCCTACGACAGAAGCCGGTGAATACAGCCATTGTCCAAGAATAGACCAACACAGGCATGCCGAGGAGACCGACCACAGGGCAGATAGCGCATATCACAGAAGCACACAACGGACGGGGAAGAAAGAAGAAAACACTCCCCATGTCGGCCACATGCAAGTTAATTGGAAGGAGTCACACAGCACTGACCTTGAACTGTCTGAGAAGCATGTGGGAAGAGGGCCCGTGTCCTCCAAACAAGCCAACAGAACACAAGTCCTGTCTCCCCACGACTACACAGAGCTCACAGCAACCCCGGAGCGTGCACATTGCAGACTGCACACACAGCCGGAGCACGCCACCTCTACGAACCGCTGCGAAATGGCAACCGCAACACACCTACCCAACTACGCCGAACAGCTCAAGCTGTACCAAACCAACACGATACATACATTGGGATGCGATCTCCTGTCCCTGCTGAACGTAAGTTACCGACTGACTTACCGCATCACATTGTTCAGCTGCGTCATGCCCGTCTTCTACTGTCGGAGGTGTCCCTACCAGCATCCCGTCGAGATATGCCTCTCCAACCCGGCATGTCTGAAGGCGGACCTGCTACCACTACTCCTCCCTCTGGACGCACACGACAGGGCCTGCTCTGCCTATGGGGGCATGGCGTATGTGGCCAACATCGCACGCGCACTGAAATGGAACCACTGTGCCTCCACACGACGGATCATCGAGAACAGCTACATCGAATGTCACCCAGCATGCCCCATCATGGTCCTCCAAGGGACAACCTACGAACAACACCTTGACAGCCACCATCCGCTTCATTGGCTGGCAAACATGTACACCACCAATGACATGGAAGCCCTGCTGGACGGCATCGCATACCTGACAACCTGTAAATACGTCGGACCACAACGCAGGTTCCCCGAGTGACCTATGAAGTCCAACCCCGCACCCATGCTCAGCTTCCGCACGGACTGGCCAGTCACCACCACAACAGCCATACCAAACGACCGGCAACTGTAACCACACCATCAACGACATCGCCATGACATCGGATATGACCGGGACATGCACACTGTTCCCCATCACATCCAGGAACACCGCATGCATCGTGGGAGGCAGTGGCATGGGCTCTGTGCATCGCACCCACATGGACGGAACTGCACGAACAACCAGGACACGACATGGATCCAGCGCACATGGACACACACACCGCTCAGTGAACATGAATAGGTCGCCTGGAGTCTGTGGGTGCTGCACCCTCCCACCCCCGCCCCGGGAATCCCATACCAGGACCTTTGCATGGACGACAAGTGCATACAACAACAACACGACCCCAGTGACTGTGACATGTCCAGTAACCACCACAGTGCAACAACAAGTGGCACGCCGCTGCATGCACGCAAGCACATGCCCTGATGTCATCTCACATGCACGCGTGCATGAGGAACAACCGCAGCAAACCTGTCACATGGAACTGAGATGGACTGTGCCCATGATGCCGAGCGGTCTGGTAGGCTACATGTATACCGTCTGTGTCAAAGTCCGCAGCTCCGCAGCTATACGTAAATGTACATTAGCACAGCCTTGGCCAAGCAGATGTAACCCCACACCCTATCCCATTTGTAATCATGCTCAGTATATCCTCAACATGTATTCCGCTGCCAGTAGTGTCCACTATACTGCATCACAGAGGACAGAAGACTCAATATAATGTTTGAAACCAAAACTGTCTCCGCTGACTCATTTCACAAGTACGAATGAGAGAGGATGAGAGTATGTGAAGTACACGGCAGTCGTGACATGACCATGTAGTCCACTGGTATTGGATGTCAACGCAAATGAGTAGCACTACTGTGGAAGACACACATGTGTCGTGTGAAGTCGTATGGACGCAGTGCTCAGGTGGGTGGGTGCGACGGGTAGATGCGCACATGCCAAGTTGGAGCACGCCGTGTTGGGAGGGCTCATGAACAGTACACCACCGCTTCCCTGGGCATTGTGAGAGGACACCTGTCGGGGGAGTGAACACGTGTGTGCACAGCAGCCGGGCACACGTACAAGGCGGTACCAGGCGCACCTCAGCCCACCCTCTGTGGACAAGCTGGATCCTGTTGTGCGCCCGCCATGCCCCTTGACAAGGCACACACAGCCCCAGTCGACCAGGTGTAACCCCAACATAGTCAATCCGCACAGGCGATACAGGGCACGGGATGGCAGTGGAGCATGGTGTGTGAGAGGTCTCCTCGCGCTCCTCCTGGTCATATCACGCAGGCAATAGAACCTCAATGTCTAGCATGGCACAAGTCAAATGGAAGTGTAGGGGGACGCACCACAGCACGAGCAGCACTGACGTCACGGGAGGTGGCTCGCACCATCCCATCCATTGCCCATCATACCAACCACGCCACATGCCATTGCGACTAAGTGCAAGCGCGTGCGCCACCACCCCCGAGCCCTCCCCAGAGAGGCCAAAGAGTGAATGTGTGGGCCATCAGCCACAGACGGACGCGGCATGGCCGCAAGGGCAGCCACAGCCACTGGGTGTCGCAGGTGGCGGATCCGGAAGGCGAAGACTGTGATGCATAGTCCATGCAGGCCGGGTCTCCATTTGGGGCACCACGCAGGTGGACGGCGTCCCGCCACACATCATACCCTGAGACAGCCCACTCGTGCAACTGGACCCACACATACACTCCTTGCCCTCTCTGGTGCGAGCTTGGGGCTGCCTGTGCAAGCGCTAGCCTCGCAGGTGAGCATGCATATTGGGGGGCGAGGGGAGGACATGAGGGCTGGGGCGAAGATGACTGTATCACTGTCAGTTAGTACAAGGGATGACCCAGATGTGGAAAGGAAGAGACGTGTCCCGTGTGTACTGCAACTAGTCGCCAATCCAACTACCCCCATGTCCGGAATGTAAGCCCGCACCTAGGCCCGCCCATCCGCCACATCGAACATACCACCAGCACGACAACCTTCCCATTCGAAACACTGACTGGGGGTGGCGACCAGTGAACAATCATGTGTAGCCTACCCACGCGTACATGTGGGCCCTCCATGATCCATGTCACCTGCGGCAAAGACATGACATGCGCAATGAGGGAAGTGAGGAGAGCTGTCCGCCCCACGCGCAGAAGGTGCATCAGCTCCACAGACCCAGCAGCGAGTCCAGCAGGGGTCACATGTGCAGGGGCAGCTGTGCCTGGTGTGAAGGCACATGCATATAGACAGCACATCGACCAATGTGTAGTCTGCCCACATCCACAGTCCATCATCATGCGGACATAGGAATTGAACACAGGGCAACACATCTTAGTTGGTGCACCCACCGTGACCAACAATGCGCAATCATCGACGTACCCGCCCTGTGCATGGCCCCCCACCCAACGGAGGCACATCCAGTGCCACCATCCCACACACACAAGCCTTCCACGGAACATGCTGTGTCCAATGGTCAGTACAGAGTCAGCGCCCATCTGGTGGATCCTGAACAGGAGACACATGCACACACATGCCAGCTCCCACTATGTACGTCTGCCACCTGGCACGTGCAATGTAACCTCTCACCTGTGACTGCAAGCACACAGCCGTCTTGGCATGGGGCTGTCAATGTGGACACCAGTCAATGTTTCGGGAGCTGTGATCCGTACAGTGCTGTACATAGGGTGCAGTGCTGACACCTACTACTGTCTCATATCCCCTCGTGCCACAGGTCCCACTTGTATTGGCCGCTCAGCCCGTGCCCACATCGTCGTCGTCGTGTGCCATACTCATCCAGCCTCGGAAGCAGTTCCATGCTCAGCAGACACTCATGTTGCCGTGGCGTTGCCGCTTGACGAATATGCAGTCAGTCCCCATCAGCACGCCCCGCAAGTCATTGGGGCCTAGATCACCATGTGCATGCACATGGCAGTGGTATGTCTCACTTGCCATTGCCATTGTTGGGAGACCTGTGTAAGTGTATTGTGGCCGTGCCGTCCCAGCTTGACAGCTGGGCTGTGGCTCATGTGCTTGCTCAGTCATGTCAGTGATGTGTATGCGAAATTGCTATGTGCCGTGTTGCTTTGACATGTGTCCTCTGCCATTTAACCCAGGCGGAGACCGAACATTGACCGCCCATACCAATTGCTGGCGGACATGGACGATACAGAGGTAATCAGGAAGTTTCGGCTGGACAGGCCAACTCTGCATCGACTGTGTGCCATGTTAGAGCCCCATCTCCGTCCCCGCAGGGTGTATCCGACTGCTGTCACCCCCACGGCTAAGGTGATGGCCGCCATGCATTTCTTCGCCACTGGGTCATTCCAGCACACAGTGGGCAGTGGAGGAGGGATGTCCCAGCCCATGTTCAGCAAGGTGCTGAGGGATGTACTGGCAGCCATGATGCTGTACCGGAACAGGTACATCCGCTTCCCCAGGGCTCGTGAATTGGCGGCAGTGAAGGGTGCATTCTATGCCCTTGGCAGAATCCCACACGTCGTGGGAGCCATTGACTGCACTCATGTTGGCCTTGTTCCACCACAGGCCACTGAGCACCTGTACCGCAACAGGAAGCACACGCACTCCTGAATGTGCAAGTGGTGTGCCTTGCGGACATGGTGATCACCCACGTGTGTGCCAAGTTTCCAGGCTCGGCCCATGACGCACACATAATGCGCAACAGCATCTTGCCACGACTGATGGCCAATCTGCAACAGGATCGTGCCTGTATTGTCGGTGAGTATGTGGAGTGGTGTAGCGTGCTGGTTGTGCGATGCTGTCCCCTGTCCAGTTGGAATAGCTACGGTTCTCTGTGTCCCTCACACCCAGGTGACTCTGCGTACCCGAATGGGGCATGGCTGCTCAGTCCATTGAGGAATCCTCGCACCCCAGCAGACGATCGATACAATGAGGCACATGGGAGGACCAGACGTGTGGTCGAGCGTACCTTTGGCCTCCTCAAGTCCAGGTTCAGGTGCCTGGACCGCACCGGGGGTGCACTGGCGTACTCCCCACAGAAGGTGTGCCAGATAGTGGTGGCGTGCTGCATGCTGCACAATCTGGCCATTCGGAAGCAGATCCCCCTCATTGTGGATGACGGAGATCAACCAGGGCCCCAGCCCGCAGACCAGGACAGCTCGAGTGAGGTGGACAGCGGAGAGGAGGAAGCTGGGAATGTGCGCCAGCAGCTCATCGCCCGCTACTTCACTTGACGGTGAGTGTCCATGTACGACGGATGATGTGTCTGTATCTATGCAGGTGTGTGTGTGCTGTGTCAGGGTGGCCGTATGTTCACTGCGTGCAGTGTGTCAACGCTCCATGGCCAGGGTAGTATGCCACTGTTGGTGACTGTGGCATTGTGCCCTATTGCTCTGTGCGATGTGTGTACATTGCTTGTAGTTGTTGACATGTACTGTGTGATGGGTGTGTGACACACTCATTGAATGTGCTCCTGTTCTGTCTCCCACCCCTAGGTCCCTACAGGCCCTCCGGATTCCATTGCCATGCCACGCATCAGGTGCCCTTCCGCCCAAGGTGGCCGTTGTATTCCGTACAAATAAAACACAGGGCACAAACAGCAGTTAGTGAAAAAGGTGCATTTATTACAAACTGTGACATGTGATTGTGTGTAAGGTGATGACAAAAGTGGTGCGTGCAGTGACAATGAGCTGTCGGTCATGGCTGCGTGATGATCAGGGTGTACCCACTGGTTCTATGTCCATAGTCCAACACACACATGCCATCCAGATGGCTGTGTGGAGTGGGATCGTAGAGCAAGTCAATGCAGTGGCTGGTCAAGGAAGGCTGGCGGAAGGCTGGCTGGCTGCCTCACTTGCGACTGGAGCGTGCGAAGTCCTCCCGGGAGATCTGTTTCCTCTTCGGACGGCCCCTTCCACGTTTGGGAGGGGGTGTGTGGTGGCGACCTGCTGGTGGTGGGTGAGGTGTGCTCACTGGCTGTGGACGCAGGGGAAGTGGACACTGCTGGCCGACCCTGCGCCCTAGCAGGTGGTGGCGGAGGTGGTGTTGCTGGCCTTGCCTGTGACCCCACCGCCACCACCAGCTGGCCCATGAGGTCCACGAGTTGGTCCATACGGGACACGAATTGGCCCATATGGGCGTCCATGGACCTCAGCACCCCCAGCACCTCCCGCGTGTCAGTAGCAGACCTGGCCCATTGTCCTTGGGCCTCTTCATAGGCCCCAAGGACTCTGGCCATTTGAGGCAGGGCATGGCTCCCAGGGAGGCTGGCGTTTCCCTGACCCTGCTCCTCCTACCAGTCCTGCTGCCACCGGCCTGCCCACTAGCCACATTGCTCACCACGGTCCTCGCTGTGGCTCCCAGGGTGGATCCAGTCGGCCGGGCCACCACCTGCGCTGGGGCTGGTGCCAGCGAAGACGTGGTGGTGGTGGAGGCGGTGGTGGTCGGTGCGGCGATGGTGGCGGTTGCGGCAGTGGTAGTGGCCGCAATGACCGTGGGTGTGGCCGCAACGACAGTGGCAGCAGGGGACTGGGACTGTTCAGCATCCCTGGATGATGGGTTGGTGGGTAGGAGGGGTCCTGGGGAGCGGCTGGGCCCTGCCACGCCAGATGGGCCAGCTTGGTGGTCCGTGTCCGAAGAGGTGGACAGATCCTCCAGATCCGTGTGTCCTCGTTGGGGGCTTGTAGGCTGGCTGTGCTGGCTGCTGTCTCCATCCCCAGCGTCCAGCAGTTCGTCACCTGTGGAGAGAATGAGATTTGTTATTGTGTTGCACCTGGCGAAGTATGTATTAGTCGTCTGACATTGGCAGTTCGTGCAATCTCGTACATGGGTTTCCCGGAGGCGAGTGTGTGGCTGTGGCATCTGTAGTTGTGTGTGCTAGGCAATGGGACTGTGTGCTGTGCACATGTGGCATGGGACGGATTGGCCATGCCGATGGGTGTGTTGCTTTGCCCCTACTCATTGTGACTCTGGTGTATGCGGGCTCCTGGCCCATCCTGGGTCTGGTTTGTACTTTGCTTTTGGAGTTCAAATGGAACGCTTAGGAATGCATATGGCAACATGGGGGCCATGCCCCAGATTCGCATTTGGGAGGGGATATGCTTTTGGGGTTCAAATGGAACGCTTAGGAACGCATATGGCAACATGGGGGCCATGCCCCAGATTCGCATTTGGGATGGAATATGCTTTTGGGGTTCAAATGGAACGCTTAGGAACGCATATGGCAACATGGGGGCCATGCCCCAGATTCGCATTTGGGAGGGGATATGCTTTTGGGGTTCAAATGGAACGCTTAGGAACGCATATGGCAACATGGGGGCCATGCCCCAGATTCGCATTTGGGATGGAATATGCTTTTGGGGTTCAAATGGAACGCTTAGGAACGCATATGGCAACATGGGGGCCATGCCCCAGATTCGCATTTGGGAGGGGATATGCTTTTGGGGTACATGCTGTGAGCCATGGGTGCCGAACGTGACATGTGTTGTGGCAGCATGACAGTGCATGGTCTGAGGTGTGTGCATGCCTGACATGCCCTGCATATTTGCTGTCTGTTGTGGTTACTGGACATGGCATTGGACGCATCGTTATGAGTGAGTGATAGTTGTGTGCCAGCCAACGTATTGCAGTTGTCCCATCTCCTTGGTGTGCGTGCTGCCCTGTGCCATGTGCATCACTGCAGTGCTCGGGGGGTGTGGCCCATGTTGTGTGTTGTTGCTCACAGTGTGTCGTGCGCTTAATTGACTTCTGGCACATGGTTGGTCATGGGCATGTGTCTTAGCGTGACTGCTGTATGTGTGGCAGCTGTGCGGATGACATGCCTTTCATGTGACTGGGGCTGACGGATGGGATGGATGGTATGTTGTATGTGCATGGTGTGTCTGTGAGTTTGATGGGTTCAGTGGTGTTCGTGTGCATTTCTGTTGTTCCGCTCTGTTGCGTCTAGTGTTGTTTGTCTTACATAGGCGTAGTTGTGGGGTGTGGGGTTGACAGGCAGTGGGGGCTACATGGACAGGACTTCAATGGTGTTTCGGTTGTGTGTGATGAGTTGCACAGTGGCTGCCGTGTGGGACTATATTCAGTGTGGCTTGTGCATGCAGACGTGGCTCCTTGGGTGTTGCTATGTCTGTGATGGGTCATGTGGGGTGTGAGTCTGCTGTTCATGTCCGTGTGCACATTGTTCACTTGTTCGTGACGGTGGGCGGTGCTGCGTGTCCGTGTGCTACGTGACATGTCCCATGTGTTGGTGGTGTTATGGTCCTCATGCCTCCAGTAATCCAGCCCTGTCCAGTTTCCCACCTGCAAGTTGTTCGTGCGTGCACTGTACTGGATGCCACATGGCTCTAAGCGGGGGTGCTCCATGTTGCAGGTCTGTGGGGGTGGGGGGTGTAGTGGGTCGTGGGGGTGGCTGTACACCCACTGACACCGATTGCTGTGGACCGTGATGTCTGCCTTTCGGCTGTCGTTGTGCACTGCGGTGGCTGACACGTGGCTGTGGGGTGTGGGGATGCTCCTCCTTGCTGTGCTGTGGGACTGGGGCCTGGTGTGTGTTGTACTTGGGCTGTCCACCCTCCCACCCACTGCACTTTGTGTTCCTGCCACTTACCTGTTACTTGTCGGTTAGTGCAGCTGTGGCGGACACATGGGTGTGGTGGGTGCTCGTTGTGGCGCTTCTGGCATATTTGGGGACCTGTTGGTGGTTACGTGGCTGGCTTAGTGTACACATGTCCCCACGCATCTTACAGTTGTTCGGTTTGGGCTGTGTGTGGTAGTGTCTGTTGCATGTGTGTGTGATGTGTTGTGTATTGTGTGCTGGACATGGGGGTGTTTGTCCCTGGGAGCTGTGGCATGGTAGTTGCGCATGTGAGTACATAGCGGTGTGCTGGTATACATTAGTTTGTACTTACCAGCCTCCACTCCCCTGCTAATCCGGCGAGGATCTCCGGATGGATTACGACTCGCACCTTCTCCTCCCACGCTTTGAAGGTCTTAAAGAGCGCGGGATTCCCTCCGCCAGTGACGGCAGCCAGCTCTCTGTTTTTGCCCTCCTTCTTCTTGACCAGGCTCTTTACGTCATTCCAACGTTTGTTTATCTCGACTCTGTTCCTGGGCAGGGTCCCGACTGCATTGACCTGGTCTACGATCCGGGTCCACATTCTGTTTCTGGTGGCTAGTGGTGTGTGCTGGACCATGTTCCCATAGATTTGTGGGTACACCTTGATGATCTCGTCGACCATGACCGTCAGCTCCATGGGCGTGAACTTGGGCATCCTTTGTGGTGCCATGGTGTTTGTGGTGCTGGTGCGGTGTGTGTTGTGTAATGTGCAGGGGGTTTGTGGTGCCGGTGTTTGGTGGTGGTGGTGGTGGTTGTGATGTGTGCGTTTCTGTGGTGTGCTGCTGTCCTTGCTGTGTCACTGTGTCCTCTCCTCTCCTCTCTGGTTTGCAATGTAGCAAGGGGTTGTGGTCTGTGGGAGTGCTGCTTTTGTACTCACCTATGTGGGTGTGTCCTCATGGTCTGTTGTTTTCAGGTGTGTTGTGTCTGGGGTTCTGGCCTTTGTATTTTTTGTTTGTCCGGGGGTGTTTTCGGGATGTGTACTGTGCTTGTGTATTTGTGTGTGCCTTGCTGTGTGGACTTGTTGGCCATGTTGTGTGCTATTGGTTTTGTGTGCGGATGGTTTCTGTGCAGGTACGTGGGCGCCATGGCTTCTGCCGTGTCGATTCTCATCGGCGTTGTTTGCGCTGGCGGGCGGTATATTTGTTGTTTTTCCGCGCTCATGGCGGTGCGATCGTAATTTCACGTGCGGTGTGTCGGCCGTGTGGGCGGGCGGTTTTGTGTTGTCGTGCGTGTTTCCGTCCGTGGCGGGCGGTTTGACTCCGACTCGGACGATGGCGGGCGGTATTTTGTGTGGATTTTTCGCCGATGGCGGTTTTCGGTTTGTGTACTCATAATGGCGTGGTCGGTGTTCAGGCGGTGTGTGCGGGCGGATTTTTGCTGCTTCCATGCCTGGCGGATTTTTTTACGCCGGGTATCGTAATGAGCCCCTTAATTGTTTAATTATATTTTATATTTAATTATATTATAATTAATATTTAATTATATTGTTCATTTAATTGTTTTTTAAAAATTAAAATGGTTAAAGTTATTTATAGTTTTATTTTATTGGTTGGTTTAGTTTTAGTTTGAACTTTTGTATCAGATTATTGCCTCTATGGTAAATGCTAATTTAGGTTTTATTTTTGATATATGATATATAGTTTGATAGTTTTGAATATAAATGTATTTATATATAGATAGTTATTTACATTTAGGTTGTGTTTAAATGTTTATAGTTAATCCTATTTTTTTCTGAAGTTGTAATGTTAATATTTTAGTTATATAATTTATCGGGGTGAATGGTAAATATTTTGTTGATGTCATATATTTTTATTTAATTTAAGTATGTATATGACATTTTTGAGGTTTCATTGAAGTAATTGTTTTATGTAAAAAGTTTTTTTATGTATAAATTAATGATTATTTAATTATTTTGGTGAAAATATTGTAGTTGATATTGTGTGAATTGATATTTTTGACATATTATATGTTTATTTAAAGGTAACAATATTTTTGTTTCCGATATTTCTTTTTTTGATGTAGGTAAAAATTAAGCCTGGGCGTAGTTCGCGAAGTAGCGCTACGCGAAGCTCCGCAAAGTGCAGTTCGCACTACGCGAGCTACGCGTAGCACTACGCGAACTGCGTAGTGCACTGTTCGCAATGATTGCACAGTGCCGGATGCTTGTCCGCACTGTGCAATCATTGAAAACGGCATCTTGCACAGTGCGAGCTGTCTTTTACTGCCGCTCGAGTAGATTTTTACTCGAGCGGCAGCTTTCTCAATGCGGACTGGTAGTTTCTCATCGCGAGCGGTCGCGAGCATACGCGACCACTCGTAATGAGAAACCTGACCTCCCGCGTTGAGAATCTCGCCGGGAGGTTTATTTTCCATGCTCGCGATCGGCAACTTGATGTTGCTTATCGCGAACGAGGAAAAAGTCTCGCCGGGATGTCATTTTGCTTGCTCGCGGTCCCCAACTTGACGTTGAGGACCGCGAGCAAGCAAAAAATGACCGCTGCACTACGCTATGCTACGCTACGCGTGTTTGCACTGTGCTACGTGCAATTCGCGTTGTGCGAAGTAGCGCAAACTTCGCAAACTACTCGAGCGTAGCATAGTGATTTGCCCAGGGTTAGTAAAAATCAATATTTTTAACGAGATTTTTTTACTTACCTGTAAAATGTTTACCAAGCATATACCTTTACCATGCATGCCTTTGCCACAAAAATGTAAGTATTTTACAGGTAATTATAATCCCTTTATATATACGTATAAAGGGATTATACTTACCTGTAAAATACTTACATTTTTGTGGTAAGGGCATATGTGGTAAAGCATATGTGTGGTAAAAGCTTTAGTGGAAAAAGCATGCATGGTAAAGACACACGCGTTGCAATGACGGTGTGCATGGTTCTCCCATACATCCTGCCCCAGGCCCAGCTCTCCCTGTGCTGCTGCATTGCTCTTGCTCCTATCTTCTTCTTGTTTTTTCCCCCATATGTGAATGCTTTCTCCATGCCTTTCCCTCATTTTCAATGCTTTCTCCTTGCTTTTCCCTCGTTTTCACTGCTTTGTCCTTGCTTTTCACCATTGTTTGAGTGCTTTCTCTTTGCTTTTCCCTTGTTTTTATTGTTTTCGCCTTGTTTTTTCCCTCATTGCCGCTCCAACCTGCCGTCTGTTTTCCCGCCTAGCCCCGCTCACACCCTCTCAGCGCCCCTCCCACCTCCTAGGACCTACTTAATGGACGACACAGCGTGACCCCATTGAGCAAGTCCCCGGTTCAGATATCCCTGTGCTGCTGCATAGCTCTTGTCTTCTCCTTGCTTTTTCCCAGTGTTTGAGTGCTTTTGCCTTGTGTTTGCCTTGCTTTTCCCTCATTTTCACTGCTTTCTCCCTGCTTTTCCCCCCTTTTTGAGTGCCTTCTCCTTGCTTTTCCCTCATTTTCACTGCTTTCTCCTTGCTTTAAACCCGTTTTTGAAGTGCCTTCTCCTTGCTTTCCCCTACATTTTCACTGTTTTCGACTTGCTTTTTCCCCATTTTTTGAATGTCTTCTTCTTGCTTTGCCCTTCTTTTTTACTGCTTTCTCCTTACTTGTTCTCTGTTTTTTGAGTACTTTCTCCTCGTTTTCCACTTGTTTTCATTGTTTCTCCTTGTTTTCCATCATTGCTGCTCCCATCTGCCACCTGTTTATCCTGCCTCCCGCCCAGACCCACCTACCGCCTCCCTGCGCCCCTCCCTCCTCCCACTACTTACTTAATGGAGGTCGTAGCGCGACCCCATTGAGAAGGTCTCAGGCCCACCTCTCCCCATGCTGTTGCATCGCTCTTCCACCTGTCTTCTCTTTGCTTTTCCCCCATTTATTTAAGTGCTTTCGCTGTGCTTTTCCCTAATTTTCATGACTTTCTCCTTGCTTTTCCCTCGTTTTCCCTGCTTTCTCCTTGCTTTTCCCCCGTTTTTGAGTTTCTTCTCCTTGCTTGACCCTCATTTTCATTGCTTTCTCTTTGCTTTTACACCCATTTTTGAGTGCCATCTCGTCGCTTTTCCCTCGTTTTCACTCCTTTCTCCTTGCTTTTCCCCCAATTTTGAGTGCTTTCTCCTTGCTTTTCTCTCGTTTACTTCGCTTTCTCCTTGTTTTTTCCTTCTATTCTTTGACTGATCCCAGCAAGAACCCAGCGCTTGAATACCCTCATGGGTGATTAGCCACATCTGAGTTGATTGTTTGATTGAATGTCAGAAGTTTTTATGCCACACGTCCCTTTACGGGACACAAGCTGATTTTACAAAAAAATGTTGACATTCAGTGAATGTGAATGTATGGATGACGGCCTGCTGTTTCTTGCAACTCTCTATCCCTGCATTTGCAGATGTTCACAAAATGCCTCTTGGTCATTAATATTAAGGAAGCAGGAGGATTTGCAACCTCCTATGAATATATGTTTTGCAGTTCAACTGATTAGCACATTAATCACAATGCAAAATGAAAGGCATGTCACAACTTGTACACAAGAAAAACAATTGGTTTGCAATCTGCCCCACCATGCATTTAGTCCCAAACACCCAGGATCTAAATGAAGCTCTTAGGTTGTATGGACAGTTATGAGAAATTGAGATTAAGTAGTTCCTTGAAAGAAAGTGATCGTTTCTGTGATGGGTAGTGGGTGGAAAATTCTAAAAAGAGTAAGACGTTATAAGAGCTTTTATTGCCCACAAGAGAACTGAAGAAAGGAATTACGCCTACTTTTTTCTAGTAATACGTGACATTGAGCTTTCACTGATATTTTTGTAAAGAGCCACCAGGCAAATATTTGTTATTTAGAATGTGATACATCTTTCTGTTTGTGCAATGTACAGCTGTTTGTATGTCTGAGTAAGTGCACTATCCAAAGACCAGGTCTCAGCATCTTAGATTTTTGTTGACCAGAAAATGTTCATCAACAAAGACGATGACAATAGATTTACATTTCATTGTGAAAAAAGATCTACTCCAAAAAAACGTAGAAAACAAACATATGAACAAACGTAGGTTGAGCCTTATTTACAGGCTAAGGCAACTTTGGCAAATATGGACAATATTTCCCCTTCCACAGATCTGGTGGTTAAAAATACTAGTGACAATGACAATATGTTCATAAACCTGAGAGTGGGGGCTTTTTTCTATGCCATTTGGAACTTTGACATAAATACCCTAAATCCAGAACTGTAATTCTAAATATTTCTTGGGGTATTTCAAGTTTTGTACACACGATACCTTACATCATTGATATAAAACATTAAACAGTACACACAATAGTTCCATATAAATTATTGATCAATCTCAGGATGTTAGGTTCTTATACATATACATCACCAGCTACATACATCTCTGTGACAAATTCTGGTGAAATCCAGAATTCTCCTCCGTACCACAAATGTGGACCAAAGGTTTGGGCTTCTCCAATTTGTGCTCTACAAAAATTACAAGCATAGTGCTCGGATGGGACCCTCCTTTTTAAGAAAGAATTTAAGTTGGTCTCTGGCCAAGGCAGATGGATTTGTAGATCATGAAGTCAAATATCCATCTCCACTCTTTCTGGGCTCATGAATTAAAATAATTAGAAATTAATTTTAGACAAACAACGATGCATATTACTGAACACTAACAGAAGCCATGTATGACACAATCTAGATATTACAGCAGTGAATGTGAGCAGCACATCAATTGTTTCCCTGGATAAGAAATGCACCCATAAGGAAGTTCTCAAAATTAGCCAGATTGAGCAACTGGAGCCATATTACATAAGTTGCCATGGGGTGCCGCGGAGAGTTGTGTCCACATTTTGCACGCTGAGGACATTTTCGTATTACAGTAGGGGTCACAGACACTTGGTAGGCCCATTTATAACACCCATTGCACACGTGCAGATTTTCTGCCTGTGCAATATCTATGAGACTTTTCTCATTGGCATGAGGGCATCAAGCCATGCAAATTAGAGGAATCTTTTGCTCTTTGCACCTCAGCCAGCGCAAAACAGGCTTTTGGGAGGTGTACCTAGGAAGAAGTGCACAGTTAGTGCACCTACAAGAGCTCTTTTTGGGAAGGGAGATCATGGTCCCCAAAGCCCTTTAGGTATCTGGTATAATGGGGTAACCCAGTGCCCCTCAGAACCTGGGTGTGTAGTTAAAAAAGTAAAGTGGTTCTGTCGGGAACCGAATTGCTTTCTTATTTATTTAATATTAACCTGTATAGTTGTGTATAAGGTATGCCTCCAGCTTTAATCCAGTCCCTTGACGGGCTCTCACACTCAATTATCGGTATTGGCACAACCACATTGGTTCTTGTTGTGTCTGATCAGTTCACACAATGGTTGATCATAATTCTTTAGATTGCTAGATCTCAATTAAATCACTTCTTTTTAAATCGCTGCCCTAGCACGGTGCGTGATCACTTTTGCATGACGGTCCACCGGGAATTCACGTACCTCGGACCTTCTTGTCACCATTGGGTGGTTCTCTTACTCATTTGTCATCCTGAAACACACCCTAGTCCTTCATATTCAATTATAGGCTGTCCATTTCTCATCCCCTGTCCTGATGAAGACCCTCCGTGACGCACAAACTGCGCTTACATCTGGGTCGAAACGCCAACGTGCCTGAGACAATCCTGACCCTAAATCCACAGCGCCACGCCAAAAGGAAAATCCAACCTTCAGTGGTTCAGTGATTCATGCAATTAGGGATAGATGTAATTTGAAAATTATTGTTTTTAAAGCACTGTAGCACTGTATATAATATCCTCACAATCAGCACTCCCCTTACACCTAGTCACTTCAGCACCTGCGCCGATTATATTTGTGTATACTGTCTGTGACAGCCTTGCATTGTTTGCACCTACTGGAAAACGTACTAAATTACAAAAAAAGAAAAAAAGTAATTCCATCTTCTAACAAGATAAAGTGTTCTCTTTTCATTTTTTGAATATAAATACCTCATTTGCTCATGACTTTGTTGTGTTCCTTATTTTATTTCATTTTTATTGATTGTGAATGAGATAAAATGCTTGCATAAGCCATTCTTTATACACAACTATACAGGTTAATATTAAATAAATAAAAAAGCAATTTGGTTCCCAACAGAACCACTTTACTTTTATAACCCAAAGCCCTTTAGACAGCCTTTTGCAGGGGTTGGAGCTGCAGACTGTTTGCGGTGGTCTCCACCTACTCTCAAAAGCTAGGCTAGACTAGCTGCAGTGATAGACACAGCAGTTGTTCAAGTGGTTTACTTCTGTACTTTGTTGAGCACATTTTTTATTGTAATCAGGAACATGACCCCTGTCTTTTCTCAGAGCAAACCAGGACCATGCGCCTGAGTACTGTAAAACTGTAACTATTGGAAAATAAAAAGGGCGTTGGAGGCACTATGTGATGCACCCTTTGCTCTGTTGACTCTGTGGTGGAAGGGCACCTGATTGTCTCTCAGGCTGTGTTCCTTTTTAAAGACAACCAGTGAGTTTATTTGAACTTTACCTATGATTAATACATAGCAATTCTGAATTTATGACGAAGAGGGTTTTGAAACATAAACCCCCAAACAGTTTTTTGCTTTGGAAAATCTGGGTATTTGGACCTTTGACATAAGTGAGTCCCCATAATGAAATCTTACTCACTGCAAGCTTCTGGTTAAAATGGATTTGAACTGTAACCTTAATTGCTTGCCTTTTAGAATACTATCTCCTCCTGCACAGCTGCGATAAGAGATCCTTCACAGGTTACATCTGAACATGTATTCACACATATGTACACACATGTGCACAATGAATAAGTAAGACTGTTGAATGACTTAGCCTGACATCTGTACACTTCTACCAGCACACAAAAACATGTTCCCATATTTAATATTGAGTTTCCTTTAACATAATTATTACTGGTTCCCTGTGGGTAATTGGGTTGCCCAGTTGTTTTTAGGGGCACTTAATACTTTGATCACAGCCAAAGGATATCACAAAAAAAACTAAAGTTACACAGACAAAAAGTATTAAAACAGCTGAAATCAGTATGAATTCCTTTCAAATCATATGATGGCTGTGCATTAACGTTATGATGCAAAGTTTAAAACGCTCTGGAATTTGGCAGTAATTGTGATCTATTTAAAATAACTCTTCTGATGCACAGTTCTTGGCACACATGAAGTCACAGATGACATCAAATTTGACATCACCAATGACATCATGGGTGAAATGGCATATTATATCATAATTTACATCATTAATGCCATCACAGAATCTGCAAACAATTCCTATTTTACTCATATTTTGATGGGCCTTATCTTGACACCTTCCTGGTGGCCATTTCATGAACAGATATGGTGGGCAGGAAAGGGAGCCAATGATACAGGATCCTGAGGTTTTAAAGAATGAGGACAATTTCCACTTCTCTTGAGAGAGAACGATGCAAGGTTTGTTACTTTGTCCCATTGCCCCAGGATATTTGTTTTTACATAATTTGAACTTTGAAAACCAGCTGAGTCAATTCTCGAACCATAATGGCTGACTAGATCACTGATGGTGTCAGTGAGCTGAAGTTCACTGAGATCACACTTTGCACATGCCTAGCAGGATCTCCATGAAGGTTCAGCGCTCATGAACATCAATTCACCAAAATGCCAGGGGTAGCGGAAGAGACATTACTCGCCATTTGGCCTTTACTTTAACTAACAAACACATGCCTATACATACACATACATTCGCCTATACACACTTTCTCTCAGATAAACACACTCTCACCAGCAAACAAGCACAGAAAATACATTTTAAAGCATTTTTTACTTATCTTAGCTGCCAGGGCGGGTCATATTCCAGCTAATTGTACTCCATTCTTCATTACACTAATAGGGAATAATATATTATAATCACTATTGGTGTAAAATTGACAGAAAACAAGGAAAGTGGAGCCCCAGCTGACTTCCATAAGGATGAGCTGCCCCTGCGTTCCTGGTACGGATTTTTCCATCTCTGAGGCCAGGTGTTGCAAACGTAGTACCACGGGTCGCAAGGGGCATGCCAGTGGGCGTGCTGCAATCCCTGGCGACCCTCAAATGACATCCATGTTAACGCTCAGCATTAATTTCTTGAGAGCTCACTAGGCCTGACCTTTGCTTAGGACTAAACACCTCTTCACTTTTAGACCACAGACTTGGTCTTAAGCTCATCTAGGGGCAGATGTATCAAACGATTTTGAGGTCGCAAAAATAGCGATTCGCTAAAAAACAGCGTTTGCGACCTCAAAAAGCGAGAACCCGATGTATGAGCAATATTCGCAGTGCAAAATAAGAAATCGCTAAATAAGTGATTTCCTATTTAGCGAATTCTTAAAATGTGCGTATCCCTCTTGCGAATTCGCAAACAGCTCCAAAATGTTTGCGACATACGCAAAATGTGAAATCGCTGTGTAAGGAATCGCAATGCAATGTATCAAAAAATCGCTAATAGCGAATCCTAAGAAATCGCTATTTAGCACCATAGAATTAACACCAACACAATCCAGGTGGTAACCAGGTGCAAGCTATATTAAGAGGCCCACAATGCACCAGCCACTTCCACAATGGCTTCACTCTACCTGATAGCAAGGAGGCTGCGACTGCGTGCGGCAGCACAGAGAAGGATGCGACAAGAACGGGTGTTTAGGGTGCGCATCACACTCTTCATGCAGACTGAGGAGGAGATCCACAACAAGTACAGGCTGGACACAAAGAGCATCCTGGACTTGATAGAGGAGCTGAGACCCCACATGGAACACCCAACAGGCAGGACCCAAAGCATACCAGCCCATGTCCAGGTACTGTGCTCACTGCACCTGCTGGCCACAGGCAGTTTCCAAGGGGTGATAGCTGTGGCAAGTGGGGTGTCCCAGAGTTGCCTGTCACAGTTCTTTCGTGCATTCCTAGATGCCATGGTACAAAGGCTACGCAACCACATACAATTCCCCACCACACAACAGGAATTACAACAGACACAATTGGACTTCTACCAGATTGCACACTTCCCAAACGTAATTGGCTGTATTGATGGTACCCATGTGGCTCTCACACCCCCCACAACCAACGAATATGTGTACCGTAACCGCAAGTCCTACCATTCGCTCAACATTCAGATCGTATGCAATGCCAGGCATCTCATCACGGACATTGTTGCCAAATTCCCAGGGAGCAGCCACGACTCCTTCATCTTCAGGCACAGTGGGATATACGGACGTCTCACTGCTGGCGAGTTTGGTGAGGGCTACCTCCTAGGTAAGTGCATGTCTGACCTCCCATATACAGGTACATCACTGGTCTGTGGGCCATTGACTGACCTCTCATGATTGTCCCTGCAGGTGACAGTGCCTATGCGGTGCGAGAGTTCATCCTGACGCCATACCTGAACCCAGCCAATCCCAGGGAGCGGCGTTACAACCGTGCTCACAAAGCAACACGATGCATAATAGAGCGGACATTTGGCATCCTCAAAAGCAGGTTCCGCTGCCTGCATAAAGCGGTGGCGCACTCCAATACAGCCCGGAGACAAGCTGCAAGATTGTGGCCACCTGCGCAATGCTACACAACATTGCGGTGAGGAAAGGCATCCCAGTTGAACTGTCAGACAGTGACACTTCTGACGATGAAGACCCATGCCCCCTGGAAGACCTGCAGTTGGATTTGGGGCAGCTGCGGGACGACAGAGACGGGATGAGATAACCCATAACTACTTCTAGGTGAGTAATAATGACATGAGGCATGTGTTATTTGGTTTCAGGTCTGTGTTTATTTCAGCCCTTACATGCAGGATAGAATACGTCACACAGCCTGAGAGACTCCATGCAGCCCACTATGTGTAGCACATGTTATGTCCACAGTGCAGGTCTGTGAGCAAGCCAGGAGTCCTGTTGTAATGGGTTACCTCACCCTTTGGCGTAACTCAGTTTGGGCAGCTCATCTTCTCCTGTTGCGGCCTGCTGGTGCCTGCTCTGGGTGCTGACTGGCCTCCCATGACTCCACATGTGTAGCTCCCAGTCTCCCACTGCGCCGTCTTGGCACAGGCACTGGTGGTGTAATGCTGCTCCTGCTGGATACCTCCTCGCTATCCTCTGAGACCCGAAGTGCTGGGCCACCTGTGTTGGCTATCTGCATGTGTTCCACGGCACTGGTGACCAGCACCAGGCCTTTCGCCACATCCTGGCAGCAGTGGGACATCTCCACTTGCATGCTGATGGTGCGACGTGTCAGCTGGCTAGTGGCAGTGCAGAGGTGGTTCACCGCCTTGGTGTAGCTGTGCAGTCGGCTGTCCGCACGTTGCCTCAGTCTGTGCCTGTCTGCCTTGTCCCTCTTGAATGTGGCACACAATTTATGGATGGCACCTGCCATGGCCATGATGCCCTCCCCCATGTGACATAGGCTTTTGTTCACTGTGCACAGCTGCCGATTTATGGACCGCAGTGATTTCTGTTGCAGGCGCTGTACCTGCAGTATGCTGCCCTCCAGTCCAGCAAACACCGTGTCCTCATCATCCGTGCCACAGCTGGTGCTGGCACGTGGCCTGCGTCTCCCATATCCATGCACTCTATGTCGCAGTGTGGCCTGTGCCGGGACCTGTGTCACACCCTGCCCTGGCTCTGCCTGTGCTTCTTCCTCGCCTGTGGACTGTGTATCTGCCTCCAGGGGTGGCAGTGGTGGCACAATGGTGCGCTTCCTCCTTGGGACAGGTGTGCTCTCTCTGCTGTCTTCTGGCTCCCCCTGCCCTGCCTGTTCAGCTGTATCTTCCACCTCCTCATCTCCCGCACTGTCATCCAGTGGCCCAGGTTGTGCTGTGGATGAAGCGGGAAAATTGATTTTGTGACATTGTCTACATTTCTCACTTAATAAAGTTTTCACATTTTGGATTGGCTAACTGGTATCTATAGCATTCCTGCCTTTACAGGGTCTCACATACTGCTACAACATTGCTGTGTGTACTTGCCCCACTGTGTTGTGCCTATGACTGCGTCTCCCATGATGCATTGCTGTGTGTGCTGGAATAAGTGGAACGGAGTGGCATTTGTAGTGTGTGTTGGGTGCATTCCTGTGTGTGGGGATGGGATGGTGCTGTGGGGGGCTGCATTTGGCATGCCTCTTACCTTGTCTGGTGGTTGCAGGCTCTGAGCTGTCTATGTCAGCCACTCCACTGATGCTTTCTGGCAGGAGGGTGCTCTCTACCAACTCCTCCTGGGGTGTTGAGTCAGTTGCTGTGGATGTTCCACCCCCTGTCTTCCTGGACTGCGCCAGCCTGGTTGCCACCTTCTCTTTGGACCTTTGGCGCATGTCGTACCACCTCTTCCTCAGCTCTTCGACCGTGCGCTGGGTCACACCTACAGCATTTACTTTTTCCTGGATGGCCAGCCAGATTTTGCGCTTCCTGGACTCAGGTACACGGAGTGCCTTTTTCCAAATAGGAGTTCATGGTTGCACACCATCTCCTCAATCAAGACCTCCTGCTCCCTTTCACTGAACTTGTTTTTCCTCTTCCTCACTGCCCTCTCCTTGTCCTTCTCTTTGTGTTGGGAATCCATTTTTGCTGTTTGTGACTGCTGTTCTCACTCCTCTGCCTCTCCTCACAGCCTCTGACCCAGCCTCAGGCACTCAGGTGCAGCAGATCACTCCCACTTCCTGGGTGTGATGTCATCAAGCTGCACCTGAATTGCTGCTTCCCGATTTTGCGATTCTTTATTTGCGAATTTCGCTAATAAGGAATCGCAAAATCGGGATTCGCAGAATATTCTTAGACTTTTAAGTAATCGCAGATTTTTAGCGATTTTCTAGATACATCGCGATTAGCGATTCTCAAATTGCGAATCGCTAAAACTCGCAAATTGAGAATCGCTAACCAAATCTTTGATACATCTGCCCCTTAGTTCCTACATCACAAGTCTGCAGGCAGCTTTTTAAAAATGATTAATTTAGAGAGAGGTTTGAAACTGCTTAAACCTGGGCGTAGTGATTGCCACCTAAATATGATACCAAGTGAATCTAAAGGAATCTGTAAATAGCAAGCCAAGGCACAGACCATAGCTGAAGCTATGGTACATGTTCAGTACTCACTATGTACAGAAGACAATGTTTAAAACGATCTACAATAAGATATTCTTGCATTTATGTAAACTGCTCTGCTAAGGCGTGCACCATACATTTAAAGAACAGAATAAAGGAAAGCCAAAGAAGAAAGAATAAGGTTTAATTGTAATCAATTTTGATATGTATTCTTTGTTTTATTTTTTTCTAGATTGAGACAGGTACTTTTATCTAATCAGTAATAACTGTGTCTGTTTTCTCGGATGTGTATTTCGGAGTTCCTGCAGTCTTTTGGCAGATTTGTGCTAAATATATGAAGTCTCGAGCACACAAATGATCACCCAGCAGAACTGAGATGGCATGTAAATGTTATTTAGAAGTTTAAAAAATTTTAGTCACAAAAATGGTAATCCACATATGCAAAACATATGCAGAACCACAATAAGATGAGCAGCTGGTCCAAAGTTCCTGCCAAATCCAAATCCTGACTCCTGAAAGTGGAAAGCAGCCGCACCAGTGGGTGGAGCCAGAAGGAAGAGTGACGAGTGTCGAGCAAGGAGGCGGCTGGACTCATGCCTTACAGCTCGTGGCTAGAGCTGTGCCGCATTCACCGGCGACGGGCCTGACAGGTCAGGGTGGTGAGTGGAGAACAACAAAGAGGGTTACAGCTGGTGCTGCGGTATTGTTGTCCACCGCCAGCCTCCATCTGCCCAGCCATAGCAGTCAGAAAGCCCCTGAAAAGCCCAGAAACACAGCAGAAGAGCCACAGCCACAGCTGCAGCTACAGCCGAGGCCACAGGAAATAGGAACAGGAGAACGAGACAACTCTAATCCCACTGCAAGACTCAAGCAGCAAAAAATGGCCAAAGCATGCAGTGCGTGTAGGGCGTGGCAGGGTGTGGTGTCTGGTCATTATGCCAAATCTGTCCTTCTTTCCATCACCTCCCATGCCTCCATTACTAATCCCTACAGGGCAACAGGGTTAAGACCCCGGTGGAAGATTAAAGGTACCCCCCCCGAAAAGGGTAGAGCACCAGTGGAGCGAGAGGCAGCTGGCCTAGGCTTTGGTGCGGCTTGTGCTACAGTGAGAGATTTCACTGCACCACTCCTATGAGGATTTGTTGTGTGGGAACGCCCACCCTGCATACATCATACCTGACGCAGGTATAATGCGGCACGGGGCTTCACAAGTTCACGTATATGCCTAGATGTGTCACTTTGTAAATACGGCACAATGTGGTGCACAATTCACGCTGCAAGTATGTCAAGAAAATGGCGCACCAGTGGCGTTAAACTGTTGGAAGGGGCTCAGGAATTAGCCCCCCTGTCTTTTTCCCCTACGATGGCACACAATGGCTGCCATGTGCCAATGCATGCACCCTTGCGCCATGGTGCAAGGGTGACTGTGTTGCAGAGTTGATTGATGTTGTGGCTCCATCTCTTCTCGAGACATCTGCAGGTGCGTCTGGATTAGTGGAGGGTGTGTGTGAACCAGTTGGCCTTCTTGGAGTGTTGGTTGCCTGTTTTTTTCTTGAGGGGTGCCAGGGTGTCGGTGCAGTTAGAGATCCATCAGTGGAGGTTGCGCACTGCGGTGTTGGTGTCTGTAAGTGTTAGTGGAGTGGTGGTGCTGAGGGAGTTGAAAAGAAGTTCTTCTGTGGCCTTTATCCAGCTGCAACGGGGAGGGGGCAATGATGGTGGTGGTGTACGGCGGGCGTGATGAAGGCGTGATGTATACAGTGATGGTTGGTCCAGGAGAGTTTGGTTCTGTGGCTGTAGTTGAATGTTCCCGCTAGCGGAGAAAACAGGGTCTAGTGTGTGTCTGGCTATGTGGGTTGGTGCGGTGACTAGTTGCTTGAGTCCGATGTTGGCAAGGTTCTCCAGGAGGGTGGTGATGTTTTGATCACTGGGGTTGTCCAGGTGGAAGTAGAGGTCTCTAAGTAGGATGTAGTTGGTGGATGGGAGAGCCTGGGGTGCAATGAGGTCTACAATGGCATTGGTGAATGGGGGGTCATGGACCTGTAGAATAGGGTGCCTGCTTAGGGTGGTGTTGGGCTTGGTCCGGATCTGGAAGTTGAGGTGTTCTATGGTCACCGTTGGGTCATTAGAGTGTGTGGTCAGTCGGAGTGTGCATTTGTAGGCAATGGCAATGCCTCCTCCTGGGCGGTTGGGGTGGTCCTTGTGGGTGATGTTGTAGCCATCGGAGATGGCGATAGCCGGTCCAGAGCAGAGGTTGGTCCAGGTTTACGTGAAGCAGGCGATGTCTGAAGAGTTGGCATCGAGGAGGTCTCAGATTTCTGTGGTGTGTTTGTGGAGGGACCACACGTTGAGGAGGATGCAGTTGAGAACGTCGGGTGCGCTGTTGGTCAGCTGGGCGGCGAGAGGCGGTGGTGTGTTGATGTGGCAGAAGGAGTGTTTTCAGTTTGGCAGGCGAAGGGTGCAAGGGTATTCTTCGGTGATGCTAGATGGCAGGTGGAGTGGCGTCCAGGGTTGTGGGCGAGGAGGGTGCTGGCGTCACAGCAGTGGAGTGTCTGGGAGGCAGGGTTCCTTGCACTGGATGCGGTCCATGCGCGGACAGCGCAGACGGGCTTGCCTTTGGCGAGCATTCGGTGCACCAGTGGCACACCCGCTGCGCATGACCACACAGCGGCCGTCACTAAGTAGTTCTGCGGGGGCTGGACAGCTGGGAAGCGGGAAATGGGGAAAGGACACTGGAGGGGTGGGGCTACGGGGGATCGCGCGTCAATGAGGGAGAGGACAGGGAAAAAGGAACTGAACAAAAGCACAGGAAAGACAAAGCCAAACAAAGCAAAGAAAAATATAAAAAGCCTAAGGTAGAAAGCAACGGAATAGAACAGAAAGAGGGATAGGAACAGCAGAAAACAGGGACAGGAGGGCAGTCAAGCAGCAGAGCAGTGACACTCTACCACTGGACCACCAATGATGAGGCGCAGGCTGGAGCCTGCGGGGGAAGGAGTGCCTGGAACACCTGACCTCTGGGTCAGAGGAACCAGCAGCAGCAGATGGGGACAGCAGCAGCAGCTACCAGATGGAGCTGCGCTTTGGGAAGAGAAAGTCTGCTAATGGATAGTCCCCATGCACCCAAGAGCTCACTACCAGGGGGCAAGGAAAGGCAGCACCAACCGGTTGCCTCCTCCGATCTAACAGAGGTGACCAGATTCTGTGTTTCCCAGTTCCCTGGCGTGTAACAGTAGATCAAGCTGCATACCCAAGGGCCTGGACCCGAACCTGCCCCCGTGCCCCTGGCACCCACTGCCAACAATGGCCGATCTCAGAAACCTGAGCCAGTTGGTGGAGTCCCCCACCAGTCTTGTGCGGTGTCCTCAGCACTGTGCATCCTCCGCAGCCCAGGGATTGCTCAGGGCACAGTGTACGCCACCCACTAGTGCTAGGCCTGTGCCCGACATGACCCCCAGGCCTCCTCTGCTCCCCGTCCCACCTTCTCCTCACCTAGACATCGACACTGGTGCTCAATCCACTGCACTCTGTCCGAATCTGTGACTCAGCCAGCAGGAGCCTCAGCCAGGTGGGATTTCACAAGCCTGGACAGCAGTTGCTGCCAAGTCCGCTGGGGAACCTCCCAATGCAGGAGATGCAACAGGGCCCCATTAGGTGTGAGGTTGCAGTGCTCCCGACACACAAGTTTGGCGCAGCTCAGGGGCCTCACCCTCCACAGCATCCGGGCAGCGCCACATCCTCCAGCTTGTGGTGCAGAGAGGTGCGGGCCACCATTGACAATCTCCACCATGCACCTTGGTGTAGTGGTGCCTGTTATGCGATGCAGACCTTCCTATGTTGGTGTGCAGTAGTGCCTCTACCGATCATAGGTCCAAGGGGCAGCAGCCAGTCTTCTCACACCGGTCAGCAACATGTCTCCATGCGACCTGTCAGACTTCACCACCAGGTAAGGGCGATCGCCGATGCCTCAATGTCTACTGCCACGGCCCAAAGGCTTGGTCCCGACCTGGCCCACCTCCACCGGCAGGCCGCAGCAACTCCACAGCACCTCTGCCTCCCACTCCAGGCCTCAGATGCAGGCCCAGCGAGTCCTTCGGGCCCAGGGGACTGTCCACGCTTCTAGGCTTCGGCTGCCATGGTGTTGCAAGGGAAGAGCTATGAAAAGTGATGCATCACTGGTTTTCCCCAGCGATGCGCCTCTTTACATATATGGAGCATGAATCTGCATTTCCTCTTCCCCTCGGACTCTGACTGGTCATCCTTTCTGTTGGAGGGTTTGGGGGGGTTGTTTCCCTGTACTGAACTTGGCCCTGGCTGCTCCATTCTGCATTCCATTGTTTTTATCTTATTTTTATCATTGGTGGTGGTTTTATAGGCAATTTTGCCTCTAGCGGCAGAAAAGTCTCGTTGGGCTGACTAACGTGAGTTTTTTTGGCTCTAATTGGCCTTTCATCACTTTTTTTTTATCGCCTTGACGCTAGTGTTAGCCGCAACATTCGCCGCAGCGAGCAGAATCTATTGCCATGTAGCGACATATTGTTAATACGTCAGTACCATGGCAATAGTTTTTGGCGATACACAGCGGTAAGAAAATTGCCGCTTATTAACGCTAACTCTAGTTAGTGGCAATTCTTGTAAATATACCCCTTTAGGTTTAAAGTTCGGATGTCTCTTTGGCCAGCTGTCTTACAATGGCCAACCAGTCATGCGCACTTTAAACATCTCAACCCAGCTGTCTAAGACAGCTGGGTTGAGAGCAAGAACAGGCCTCCAGTGCTCTCTGGAGCACTAAGAGGGCCCGCTCTATCCAATCCTGGCACTGCTCTCATGCTGCTTAACAGCATGAGAGAAGCACCAGGATTCATTAGGGGAGTTGTCTGGGGGCCCGCGCTGGAGGAGAGATGGACACCAAATCGGAGAAAGGACGTGCCACAGGTAAGTGAGCTTTATTTTTTTTTAATGTTTTAAATGTATTTTATGTGTGTGGTAATGTGCACTAAATCGCTAACATGCATTACATTACCGTTTTAAAGTTTGGATAATATAATGCAAGTTGGCAAATGTAATTTTGCACTGCATTCACCCACCACCCATTTGCTTGCCCCACCACTCTCCGTGGGAGGCAGCTACCACTGAATCTCAGCTACTTAACAGTATGGTAGAAGAAGCAAAAAACACCTCGAACCAAGTAGAGCAATGTGAAAAACACATCAAGGATGCACACCCTAGTAATCAGGTCGTCTCAGTGCCACACCCACAAACCTCGGTGGCAGACTATTTGGCACCTAGGAATACTTTCTGTAAAATGTTTTCCCATGCCAAATTAACCACTATAGTTCTACACACCAACCCAAAATCTACAGTAAATGACGACTCAAAGAACGTCTTCCTAGGACCCAGGGAAACGGCAGAGGCTCATCCAAACTTGTTACCAAACACAAACAAGTATGAACATGGAAATTCATCGATCAGTGTAGATAGTAACTCATTCCTATAGGACATTGTGCATGATGAAATCCTTGAAAACAGCTTCATAAATACACTCACGGATGATTCAGCACAGAGCCTTGGGAATACAAATGGATTGGCCAAAAAATATTAAATGGATCGGCAGGCCCTGAAGGCAACCCATCAATAGAAGCTGCAACCATCTCAAGTTGCAAGAATAGGAGCATCCTAGGACAGAAATCCAAGCAAGAGCGCAAGAAACACCATGCCCAGTCCAGAGTCAGCAAACGCATTAGTTAAAGAATCCTCTACGGATCATCAGTCCATGGCTGTAACCCATCAGATTGAATGGGAGAATAACAAAAGCGATTGGAACTGGAGTGCAGCAGGACCAAAATCCAAGAGAGATTGACCAAAGCCCTACAAGAAGCAAAAAATACAAGCTACAGTCACTGCAGGGGCAGAAAAGGAAGAGAACAGAAGGCGTTTTCTAATACAATCTTGAATTCTAACGTAAACACAAAAGAAGGAAGTGGGCCATTATGAGAAAATGTACATCAATGTAACCGTAAAGAGGAAAAGGACATCAGAAGTTTGCAAACTACAGACAACTAAATTGTGGATCTGGCAAGCCTCTTTACACAAACCAGCACAGAGAATCCACTACCGCAAACATCAGCAGTCATAAGAACAGATGAAAAATTCATGCAGATCATAGGTGACACCATATTAATACAAACTGACCCATTATACAGGAGCCCAAGGACATGAAGGGTAAGAATGCAAGTAATGGGTTTGAGGAAAATCCAATTCACTCTAAAAACCTTCCTATGGAACTGCCCAAAGAGCCCCAATATAATGCAAATGAATCAGGCACTAACAAATCACGATTTCTACCAGTGTACCACTCTAAGGCACCACACAATATAATAAACTGGGGAACCTGATAAAATTATTCAAGAATAATATCAATCTTAAAAACAATCTTAAAAACACAGGGTCTTCAGATTTACTGTCCATTGCATTTGTAAAGCCAAGTGGAGCCCAGATATCAGCTAACCTTCACAACACGGGAATTGGCCAGCCAGATTCACGATGCAAGAACAAAATTTAGGGAGTGGGCATTAAGATATCATATCAGGACATCCCCTACCTCACAATTTTAGTTGATAGTGCGGTAAAAAAATATGAACACAATTTGCTCAGGGAGACTCCTGTATTCAGGCCTCCCCCCAAGAAACACTGTAAATGGTCACGGTGGACAAAGCCTTCTAGAGATTTCAGATAACTATTCATAATGATGCAGTGGCAGGAGTCAAGCTTCCTGCCCAAGCACCCTTTTCCATCTTAAGAAACCCAAGTGGCAAAGAGATCATGGTAGAAAGAACACTAAAAAGGAATTAATTGGTTAAGGACGTTTTGGGCTTGGAAGCCTCTCAAACCTATTCATGCAATGTTTAACCAAGCAGTACAGATTGGACCTGGCTCCCTTTGCTTCTAGCAGGTGACAAGACTTAATGAATAGTGGACTCACCACAAAAAACAACCTTTAAAGACCATATCAATGCCTATGACCTAACATCTATACATCTGCTCATGGAACATATCCGGTATCCATCGCAAGGTAATTGATATCTAAACTATTCAATACTGGAGTAAATTCCACATCATCTTACCTGGTCTGAATCATCTGTCCCTTTGAGGAGGTATTTGGAATATTGCAATACTGATCCGAGATCTAGTCCCAAAGGGGGGACGTGGAGGTGGTCTTGCCATATACATCTCAGAAAACATAAAAGCGAAGGCTAAAAATCCACTATACCCTAGATAAATGGATCCACACAATCAAAATTGAAAATTTGGCTCAAGGTAGAAAAAACTCATTCACCATCATAAACTCATATATCAATCCTGCTTACAGGGAAAAATCCGCAGCAATTGGAAAATTGGACTCATCAATTACAGGTATAAAAATAGAACATGAAGCATTATACCTGATTAAATCAGGCGACTTCAATCTAAATATATTTTACCAGCATGAGCACCGGACAACATTATCTCGCAAGACTCTGTATGAAATATTACGGCTCAGTTACACCCCAAAGTAAATCGAAGGGACAGACTAGGAGCCAGATTGGCTAATGTGCTATCAACTTTAGGTGGAGAACATTGAAGAGCCGCTTGAAGGGTGACAATCCTTCCAGATGGACACATATGTCTGACAAATCCAATACTACAATTGATTTTTTAATAACCTGTTAAGAGAGCTACATACTGTAAACTCATACCCAGCAAAATTGGAGACATCTTGGTCTCCAACATACTATATGCTGATGATCTGCTCCTTAAGACATGTGGCAGCCTTCAGCAACTACTGGACACCCTTCACACCTTCACATTGCGGAACAAACTGGAGATCAAGCGAACAAAAACCAAGACAACGAAAATCAACAAGAAAGTAAAATTTCTCAGATAATGAAACATCAGCGTGTCCGGTCGCGTGACTAAAGGTGCAAAATCACACACTACGCAGAAGTCATGGAATCGAAGGAAGTGTCCTTTCCCACAGGATTTAGTATGTCTAGAGTTTAACGAGGACCAATCTATGGATACCTACTGAGTGTAATGAAGGTGAAGTTGCTCCGAACTATCAAGCACAGTGGTGAGATCACCAGGGGAAATCTTGCGAAGCTTCTGGACACTTCAACCTCTAAGTTCCACTGAATCGTATTCAAACTACCATGTTACACCTTGCAGGATCAATAGCGACTCGAGTTTTGGCATGTTTGAAAACTGATTTGGAAAGCCCCAAATGAATTCTACTCATATAAAAATGCCTTGAAATCTCAAAAAAATGTGCAGTCGTTTCTCGCACCTGCAGCCTGTCAGCAGAGGTTTTCTCCTACAGCTGAGCTATGCCACAGCCTCTCTCACTTTTTCCATAATAAATCTGAGTCTATGTACTTAGAATTTGATAGAGGATGAGGTCCGATCACACAGACAGGAAAACCAAATGTAAAGACCCACTTTTTGGGACCTTGTTTAACAACATTCAATACGATCTCTCTGTAGCTCTGGGGCTCTGCTGGACCATTGGCCTCCACAGAAATGAAAAGGGGAAATTCCATCTATTAATTCATGCCTGAATTATCTTCCTAACCTGTCCCAGTAGTCAGTGGTGGTTCACTCAAGTTTTAAACAAGTCCCACTCATGCCATTACTAAAAAAAACTAATGAGGATCTGGAATGTGCCACTTTTGACTGCCAGATTGGACTACCCAAAGGATCTGTAGCTGGGTCTCCCAGTTTAATTGATTCTTAAACTTCAGCAAGTTCAAAATGCCACAGCAAGCTTTATCCTAAGTATCCCTCTCTGTCAATCAGTTTCTCCCTATCTGCAAAGACTCCACTGGTTACCAGTGGAAAAATTCATCCACTTTAAGACCTTAGTTTTAATTCATAGTGCCTTCAAAAATGCAGAAAATGTTCATAGTCAACAAGATTAGCACCTCTTAGATGTTTAGGTAGATGAAGTTTCTTTAGGGAAATATGAGACATTTTAGAATTCCAAATGAATTTGTTTAAAAGCTAGTCTATGTCATTAAAAAATGCAAACAAACAAAGGATGGGGGACATGCTTAGTAACTACTTAACAATCAGAGTGATAACAATTTGTATGGATTCAAGTTTGCCCCACCAGGTTAGAAATTTTAGTGACCATCATTCTGTCAGATGGATTCTGTGAGGTTGTCATTGAATTTGAGACATAAATATTTAAGGAATTTGGGTTGCCAAGTTAAGCCTGAGTTTCTCAGAATATCTTTGGTGCAAATCATATTCAATGGATGGACCTCTGCCTTATCCTTGTTAAGAGTATAGCCCGAAACTGCAGCATATTCCTCGATTTTGACCACAATTTCAGGGATGGCAATGTCCGTGCGCTTAGTTACAATAAGGTTGTCATCTACGTATTTAGCTGTTTTGAAAGATCAACCATTGATGTTTATACCTATAGAGTTCTTATGTTCATTGAGTGATACTAGAGGTGGTTCATTGGCTAGGAGGAAGAGGGAGGAGGGTAAGGTGCCGCCCTGCCATGTGCCTTGCTTGAGAGGGAAAGAGTCAAACAGAACTCCATTAGACCTAATTCTGGCACAAGGATTTGATTGTAAGACCATGGCCATTCTTATGAATGAATCACCTAAGTTGAAGTAAGACATTGTGGATTTCAAAAAGGGCTGTGCAACCTTGTTAAATGCTTTTTCAGCATCGAGAGCTATGGCAGCAACAGGATAGTTCTTGGATTTGGAACCCTGTAGTATATGTCCTAAAAGCCTAATGTTATCATTGGAGAGCCCGCCTTTAAGGAAGCCGGCTTGATATGGACCAATTAGGAGAGGTAGTACCACCTCAATACGTTTAGCCAGAATTTTAGTGTAGAGTTTGCAATCTAAATTGATGAGCGATATTGGTCTCTAATTTTTGGGATAAGTGTAGTCTGCCTTCCTTAGGAAGTAGAGCTATGGTGGCTTCAGCTGTGGACCCTCCAATGTATTCCTAGACTGCATAGTCATGAAAGAGAGACAGAAGAGGTACACATAGCTCTTCAGTGAATGTCTTATAGAATTGGGCAATGAAGCCATCCGGTCCAGGGTCATTCCCAACCTTGAGGGACTTAATTGCTGATTGTAATTTGGAGTCTGTAATGGTCTGGTTGAGTGAGGACTGGTGATGGGCATCTAGCTTGGGCAGCTCGTGCTTATTAAGGTATGTTGTGCTATCCTCTGGGTTCATATTAGTGTTTTCATCACACAGGGATTTGTAGAAATCCAGAAAGATGGTAGAAATATTTTGGGGATCTAAGTGTAGCTTATCTTGTTTGTACCTGATTGGGGTCATTTGTGAGGTATTCTGTTTCATTTTTAAGTAGCGGGCTAAGATTTTCCCTGCAGTGTTACCAGCACACAGTTATATTGAGTTAAATGTGGTCTACCATTGGCCTGCCCTGGAGACAATACTCCTGAATTCACTCCTCCATGGCTCTCTTGTGAACAACTACTATCAGAAAACCTACCTCTAGCATCCCTTCTAATCGTCTATAAAGAGCACCCTGTTCTCGACAGCCTGATTCTAAAGCATACTAGACATATCCTACTATATCTCGATCTTCGTCTGTCAGAAGTGAAAATAAAACAGTCCTTTCAGGTCTCAATTTGGTTCAATACCAACATCAAACTCAGCCCCAACCTCTCCACTGGCAACTCGTGGAGGTCAAAAGGAATCTCTATGGTAGGTGATCTTGGCTCTAGACTCCATCCCCTCATTCCACGGACTCCATACATCATTCCACGGCATCTCACAAAAATTTGGCATTCCCCCTTCTGATGTTTTACGAATTTCCTAAACCTAAGGTAGCCATTTCTAAACTTTAGGCCTTACCTTTTAAACCTGCATTGCTCCCAATCTTCCTATCAGTACTTAAGAGAAGTGGTTACATAGCTTCTAAAATCAACACAAAGCTTAAAACCTGCATCAACTGCACTATGTGACGCCACCCAACAAAAATGGAACAAGACTGGTCTCAAGATGGTTTATCTACCTCGTCAGACACTAACTGGCCTAAATTATGTGTTCCCCATTTACCTAGAAAATAACACCAAATCTCGCACAGAAAAACTAGATATCCTACACGGAACCTTCAATACTCCTCATCGAATTAAAAAACTAGATCTTATGGGCAAATATTCTTGCTGGAGCTGCAATTCTGCTCATACAGACCTTTGCCACATGTTGTACGATTGCCCTCTGTTATACAATTTTTGGTACTAAAGTCCACAACACCATGGACGATAGCTTCCAAACTAACCTTCCTAGGAACTTTTCATTTTCAGCCTGCGGCACCTTTAACCCCTCACACATGACGGGCCTACAACATAAAGACTGATTACTAATTGATTTACTGTTCACCTCGCCCACAAACCCATCCTCTCCTCTTGGAAATCATTGGGGAATGTCTCCAATAACAGATGCTGGGAATTGTTGAGATACATTATCCTCTCCACACAATACCCATGGAACTCGGCTAGTAAGGACCTGTGAAAAAAGCATGACCACTATGTAGAAGTAATCAATCCCCCATGAGGAGTGTTGAGTACACCTGTTCAATACAGTTTATCTACATCTCATCGCACTGGTCCATACCTGTGTCCTTTACATCTCACAGCACTACGTTGACGACAATAACTGACGTGACTGGACAAACTTGTCTGTCCATACCCAAACCAACGTTGGGTAATCACCTCTATCTCCAGAAATTTTCTTTTTGTTTCCTTTTCTACTAGCTTTCCTACTTTCCCTCCTTTTTTATTACTTTTTACCCTCACAGTTGTGCAACAGAGATTGTGCCACATCATTGAGTCTTCTGATAATTTTGTAACATCAAATGAAATTGTCTATGACAATATATTATCTACTGAATGTTCTCAACTCTTGAATATCTGCCAGCGTCAGTTATGTGTTTAAAATCTTTAATAACAACTTTTGAAATTAAAAAAAAATGCTGAAACTTATCTTATTCCACCAATAAACAACTACTCAGATTTTCAGGTTCCTCACTGTAGTGCTAGAACACCTCTCTAAGACTACTGTCATTCATTCATTCATTCATTCTAGCCCTGTTAGCAAGTCCAAGGCAGAATGGTATATTATTTCCTCAACTGGGGAAGGCTGAATTTTCTTATAATCTCTCCTCAAGTCTGGTACATTTTTTATATACAGCACATCATTAAAGGGTCAAAGTATAATCCTATTTGAGGTATCAATATTTCAGTCCATAGCTATCTACGTTGTGTCTTACACCTCTTTTTTAGCTATGATAAACATCACCCAAAGACTGGGTACCTTCTGCCAGGATCTCTGTAAGAGAACAAACCTTCTCACTGGGATAGTTTTCTCACCTTTGTTATTTAAAAAGATCTCTTCACCTTTCTAGAAAACAACAGTCAGGAACCGCATAGACGTTGGAGCCAAATAATCCAGCAAGGACCCAGACAGAAAACAGGAAGATGCGTCAATGTGACTCACTCCTTATCTATATGTCCTGCAAGATGGCTAAATATCCCTTCAATAGCCACCCTATTGTGATGAGCATAATATGAAAATAGGGAGCCAGGAGTTTTACAAGAGGAAAGTATATGCATGTCCTAATTGCATTCTCCTTCCCACACACGTGACATTGTACTACTTCGTTCATGCATGGAACACCTTCAAAATGCCAATTATTCATTGCTTCCTTACTAGCCTTCGGTCACTCTGTCTCCCCCGGTTTCCCAAATTCCCATACCTTGTGTGCCAGTATCTCTCTGGAGGTGTGGAGTGACCATAGGTTATAAGTGAGACCCTGAGGATCCAATTGGAAAAGAGGAAGTCCAGGTGGAAACTGGAGCAACACCCCCTTCTGCTGGTAGTGCCTCATTCTTCCCCGGAGCTTCACCCAAAGATTTCAGCTGCTCTTAGCAGCCGGAGTGCTGTGGGGACACTTAAAAAATTATGATTCACAAGACGCCGATACTAGCCCCATCCGTATCTTGTTATGAGAGCCACGATTTTCAGTTACAGTCGCCAATCTCTTCCCATTTCATAATCACCAAAATCTTTAGTAAAGTTATGACTCTTAAAATGTTTGGATCAAGCCCAGTGAATTATCCAAATTGCCAATGAATCCATTCGTCTGTCATCTATTTCAACTTTTCTTGACTAACGGCCAAATAAATAAACCAATTTCCTGGATTGCATTTAACATGTGTAAATTACATCTAATGTTGTTATTTAGAAGGATGAACACAGTAATACTATTCACATCAAATGATTGTACATGATAACATAGGAATGTAAATAAGGGCTTTACATCGTCTTCTGCTACACTAAAGAAGCGCAGAGTGTCAAAGAAACAAAGAAAAGCATTATGCATTTAAAAAGGCTGGGTTGTGTTAGTAAAATACAGGGGTAATCAAATGAAATAATGGCTTACAACATGAAATCTTATCCCCGAAGCATAATACATCACTATTATTGCTCTCATTAAAATGCTTTTGTGGCAAGTGTTAAAGCATGTTTTAGGTCTGCATAATGGCTACATATGTCACAGTTTAACAACTAACAATTATCACAAGCTGCTGCAGCAAACAATTTGAAAATAAAAGTTATCCTGAAGCATTTAAAAGGCAAAAGTTTGCAGATGGTTTTAATAATAAACTTGAAAATATCTGCGTCTCTAAACATGTCAAAAGATCTGCATAGAAGGCACCTTCATTCAAAACAAAGTCAGTTTGAGGCCTAAATACACTGCCTCTAATATAGTAAGATATTATATTATGATACAAGGTGTTTATGTGGCACATCTGTTGTGTCCTACCACACCTTATTGTTCTTTGGATGTTATTAGCCACATGCTGGTTTATTAAAAAAAGGCTTTTGCTGGTTAGAATTGTTTGTTAAACTTGCAGTATTAACGTGTATGTGTGAGATAAAACCCATAATATCCTAATTAAGAAGTGTTGTCTTGCCATTAAAACGTATGTGCCTATCGGTCATCCTTGTATTTTTTCAGATGATATTAGTCTGCATAAAGAATAATAGCACTAGAAATTGTAATAAATCGATGCAATGTTTTGCGGTGTTTTGCACCGTAACAGAACCCATGCAAAACTTTAGTAAACATTCCATAAACCAATATACTGGCAATAAACTGCTTTTACAATTCATAGGAAAGGAAGAAGCTAGCTAAATTGTCAATGCAGATTTCGACACTAAAGTAAAGAGCGATTGTGAAGGGGACATAGGCGGTGTTTTTTGTCACCTGTGCAGAAATATTTTTCAAACTTCTTCATAAATGTGCGCAAAAGAAAACGTGTTGGGTTTGCAGAGTCCTCCCCTACCTGGTTACCCGCCAATGACTACGCCACACAAGGAGCTGAGGTTTACACATCTTTATTTGTCTGCGTGTAACTGCAAACTCAACATTTTAAACCAGTCTTTAATGTATGCTGCTCTAACACTTACATCACCGTTATACGGAGTACCACAGGAGCCAAAAGGGTTCCTTCATTTCTCACTCGCAAGACACTACGGGGCATATTCACAAGGACTTATCGCCGAGTTATCGGCAACCTTAACGCATCAAAAGTGGAGATAGATTTAACGCCCCATTCACAAGCGGGTGCAAACAGCAGACATCGCCAGGATTCCCGCGATAACTGCCGCAAAATTTATCTCCATGGGTGACACCACCAACTAACCCTAATGAGATGCAGAGTAGGTGTTCCCGTGCAAAAACTCATGAAAACACCACAACACCACTTTCACAACGAACTGCCAGATCTGCAATGCGAACCAAAAACAGGCGATAAGCCGCGGTAGCAGCAGGGAATTAGCACCTGCCTTTTGCTGGTGTTAAGCAGGACGACTACCTGCAGTATGAAAGGGAGCCCGGCCAAGAGCCACATCTGAAGACCCACAGATGCCATGGAGCCAATGATCATGCAGCTCGGAGACCCATGAGGGCCACAACACCCACCGCCAGCACCCCCATGCTGGCCACCACCCCCAGGACCCGCCCCACCCCCCCCGGACCACCACAGAGGCAGCGTACACAAAGACAGCGGACCCACCGTAAACGCACCAGCCGCACAGACCTAACGTCAGAGGAGGTCATTGCCCACTACAGGCCCAAAAGGACAACCATCGCCCGCATCCTGACCCACATCGCGCACCGGCTGACGGTACCAACACAGCGGACAACCAACATCCCTCCGCAGACAAAGCTGCCGGCTGTGCTGCACATGTTGGCCTCTGGTACCTTCCAACCCACAACTGCCAGAGTCGGAGGAGTCTCACAGCCAAACCAATCCAAGTTCATCACACCTGTCCTGGATGCCATCATCAGCCTGGTACCCCAGCTACTCCACTTCACCCACACTGCGCAGGAGCAGCTGGAGACCAAGCAAGGCTTCTACGCCTTAGCTGGATTCCCTAACGTGTTGGGGGCAATCGACTGCACACATGTACCCCTCGTGCCCCCTGCCGACACTGCACACAACTACCGCAACAGAAAGCACACACATTCCATCAATGTGCAGGCAATAGTGGACCACCAGGGACTCATCAACAATGTTGTGGCCAACTTCCCAGGCAGTGTGCATGATTCATACATCTCCCGACAGTCCATCATCAACCAGCGCTCCCAGGATGGCACCTATGGAAATGCATTGCTCGTTGGTAAGTACCAAATGAACACACCACACACCTCCACTCCACAGTCATGCAACTCACGACACTGGCAATGGGCACGCAGCAAAACTACATGCAACATGCCACACAACATGCCAACCGACCCGACATGACAACACGACTCCATTGGGAACCTGGGCTTGCCATGCACACAACCCAGCCACGGCATGGCACCACAGCCACACAATAGCAGAATGTGAGGAGAGGCCTGGAGCAGGCATGTGCGAGAGCGGCAAGTGACTAATGAATGAGAACCTACCCAATGCCAGGTGTGGCGTGGATGTGCCGGACAGACTTCAGTGTGCAAACCACGGAAATGGCCATGTGGACATTAACTGCTGGTGCATGGAGTGTAGTGGCCAGTGGACGCTACCATGTCCCTACAGGCTGTGGGGCAGAACGCGGAAATGTCGCCCGTTACGTCCCCCCCTGTATGCGCGGGTGGAGTGGGTTGGCCCTGCGTACGCCAGGCCTGCGTAGGGGTGTGAATAAAAAGCCCGTCACACTGGGCGTGGTTCTCATTCGGAATGGCCAACGTGTCTGCCAGGGCGGCGCCTCTCAGCCCGCCACGAGGCCGGCGCCGTGCGTGGCGGGGCCTGTGTCCCTGTGCGCCTGCTGCACCCTGGGCCGCTGATCTCCAGACCCGTCATGCTTGCCCCAGCGCACCAAGGAGGCTCCGCTCACCTGCCGTCACCGGCGTGTGTCAAAGAGGGCCCACCACATGCTGGTGCAAGCTCCAAGCCCCAGTCCCGCGACCTTTGCAGCCTCCGCAGACCATCGCTGGCCTCCACGACGCTGGCCCACAGTACTCCTTTTTCGTTGACATACCCCACCGGCGTACTCTTCGGCCCAGTTGTTGGCACATGTTGTACTGAGTCGTGAGTTTTGAATGGCAGTGACCCCAAGTCTGTGGCAGCGTCCACATCACTATACTCCCTCCGATCAGTGAAGCCAAAGTCAGCATCGCAAGCCTGCGACACGTGGTGCCACTAACCCTGTTCAACGCAAGCCTGCGACACGTGGTGCCACTAACCCTGTTCAACGCAAGCCGGCGACACTTGGATGAGGGCTCAGGCCTACACTGCGGTCCAGTAGGTCCCACATGTGGAACTGTGTCCTGAGTTTTGAATGGCAGTGACCCCAAGTCTGTGGCAGCGTCCACATCACTATACTCACTCCGATTAGTGAAGCCAAAGTCTGCATCGCAAGCCTGCGACACGTGGTGCCACTAACCCTGTTCAACGCAAGCTGATGACACTTGGATGAGGGCTCAGGCCTACACTGCGGTCCAGTAGGTCCCACATGTGGAACTGTGTCTTGAGTACAGAACGGCAGTGACCAGATGTTTATTGCAGAGTTCATATCACTGAACTCCCTTCGATCAGTGTCCCAAAACCTGCATCGCAAGCACACGGCACGTGTCTGTGGGCCCGTGCTGACCGCTGCCCCCGGACTACACTGCGGTCCAGTAGGTCCCACATCCAGCACTTAGTCGTGATTCATGAATGGCAGAGTCCATACCAGTGAACGCACGGAGAGGAGTAAGAGGAAGATGCGGCTCAGTCCGGATGAAAGCCGGATCCTCATCACTAGCAACAACTGACCTGGTGCCACTAACCCTGTTCACCGCAAGTCTGTGTCCCGTGGTGCCACTGAACTTGAACTACGCAGGCCGGTGGGACCATCCAACGTAAGCCGGTGACACTCGGATGAGGGCCCCTGCTGACCGCTGCCTCAGGCCTACACTGTGGTCCAGTAGGTCACACATGTGGAACTGTGTCTTGGGTAAGATATGGAGGAATCCACACCATTGGACACGCCTCATCGCAGGCGGCATCCCCTAACAGCACTGGTGCCACTAACTCTGTGCGCAATGAGTCATGGGCACTTTCTGGTTGGAATTTGGTGGCGTCTGAGTCCATGGCCTGGGGGTTGTCTGCATCATCATCTGGCTGGGACGGACTTGGTGTTCGATATGTGTCTGTTCCATTCATCTCCACCATAGTGACTGTTTCTGCGTGGTTCTGCCCTCTGCATCATGCCCTGGGGGTACACCTTCCACTGTCCACCGAGACACTCAGCGAAAACCCCCATTGTCATCTACGAGAACCTGCTCTGCTCTCGTGACCCTGTCCCAGTGCACCGCAAGTCAGCGGCCCGTGCCGGTAGGCCCGTGCAGGACGCTGTGCATCCGGGGCCACTGACTCTGTGCAGCTCAAGTCATGGAGCCTTTATGGTTAAATGGTTGTGTCCTTAACGATGGACACTGTTGTCGTATTTTGACTGCACCAGACACTCCATGAAGGCTGGTGTACACACACCCCACACACATCCAACACAGGTGTCACTCGACATGTGAGCCTGCTAATAAAAGTGGCCGGACGCCCGTGCCCGTAGCCATTCACACCATCTAAGCAAGTGTGTCTGTGTGGTCATTATGTCAGCATGATGGGCCCGAGCCCTGCAACATCACAGTGTGCTGTCTTCAGCGGATGATACCATGTCACCTCAGCAGTGGCTAAGACCTTGGACATGTAGCTTCGCCTGCCCCCCCCTGCATGCACAAGCGGCGTGTGCTGGTCCGGCGTACATCAGGTCATCGCCGGGGTGTGCTGATTCGGCAGGGGGATCAGGGCGTGGCTCTGGTCTGGCCTTTAGCAGGAAGTGCGGTAAGCGCGTCTCTGTGTTGGAGTGTTGTCGCCACCAGGGCCACAGTAGTCGATGTTGCAATGAAGCATGCACCCGGAGGGCGGGCCCGCACGTACGGGGAAATGTAGGAGCGCAAGACCGCTCGGGGTCTTGGCTCATACATGCCAAGTGTTATGTGTATCAGTCCTGTGGCTGCATAAGTCAGATGCCTAGCCTCAATCGCAGCGCGATCACAGCCAGCCATGGACTGTACAACTGTGTCTGCCCTGTCCAGACCATTGGCCTGCACTCACGTGGCCGCACACCCTCAACGGCCAGCTTCACAGTGTTGTTGGCATGCCGCTGGACATGTGCAGACAGGCATGACAATGGTGTGCCGTAGGAGTGCACGTGTTACAACCGCACAGCGCACACAAGTGTGGGGCTCGTGGGAGGGAGGAGCAGCTGTGAGGCTACGTAACACACAGTGAGGCCGCTCATGTGCCACGTGCTCGGCATATCATCCATGATTCCCTGGGTTGCAGACATCCCACTCCACCCACGACAGGCCTCTGTACATCTCCTATATGCAAGTAGATGGTAAAGTTACTGTAGGGATGAAAGGTCCTTTATCTGAACTATCAAGCGGAAGCACAACTGCAGCTCCGAGCTGGGACTTGCATGTGCCCAGCATCCCCTGACAGATATGATAGCATTTGCTGGCGACTCCCACACTACGCACTGCCCGACGTGAGACCAACGTGTACACATCCCACACACAGAAGTCCTTGGTCGTAGTTAGCGTGTGTGAAATGGCCTTCACACGTACTCCCACCCCAGGCCTGCACCCATTGCACACAGACACTGCTCATTGATCCGAGCTGTGGCATTTCATCCACAGGACTGGCGCGGGTCAGCACGGTGCCGCTTCAAGCAGAGCCAATGACGCAATGGCAGAACATCCCGGACACATGCACAACTCCAGTCACGTGGACTGGTACCGTGCACGTCTGCTGCATGTACTGGAGGCACTGCCATTGGCAGTGCTGCGGATCAGTTACCGGCTAAGCTTCCGCCTTGCCAACATCACCTGCATTCAGCCTGTGTTGCATTGTCACTCGTGCATATTTGAGTGGACCATGGATGTCTGCCTCTCCAACGTAACAGTAGCTGACCTGGATTTTGATGTGTGTGTGCGCCCCCTGTTGGACCACGACCAGGAGTGTCACCGTGATGCCCGTTTATGGCATGCCTGGATGATTTGCATGCATGCTGGCAACTGGACCTGGGAGATTGCACGAGTCGTCATGTGCAGTGACCACATTGAGCCGCTCCCCTATTGGGCTTTAGTGCCAATTGGGGCCAGGGGTTGGAGTCAGCACATCTGTCCGGGACAGCTGATGGGTTACGTCCCCGACATGTTAGATGTAGTCGACAACAAGCTCATGTTGGAAATGTTGGCCTACGCTGCTGCACTTGCGTTCATGGATGAGTGACAACGTACCTGCAGCCACAACTGAATGTGACCCATTGCATGTGTCCCGGCGCCTGGTTGCATGTTGGGGATCTGGTCACATGTCTCAAGACGACAGTGGACATGGCTGCATTGGCCTGGACTCCGGATACATGCGCGGACAACCAACGCGCGTTGGCACTGACTTGTGTGGGTGATGTACTCCCCCGGGGTGGACATGGGCGCTTTCCAACGTTCCTCATTCAGACATGCTGCTGCATTGGTCTGCATGTTGTGGCACTTCTCTTGGCCGTACTGACACGCAATTGTTGATGAAGTTTCAGCACCTTCACTTGTCTCCAACTGTGATGAGTGTTGATATGTATGCAAATGTGTGTGTCACGGCCTATCTGGGTCCTTGCCATACATGCATTGCTACCCCATCAGGGCTGTGGGTTGGTACTTGTGCATTATCATGTCCCTGTTTCGTGCTTTGCTAGATGCGTATGGCCATTTACCGGCCACAAGCGGGTGCACTTGTGTCCTGTGTTCGGTTGTGCAAATGTTGGTGTTTGTACCACTTTGTGTTCGATGTTGGGGTGCTCTGCTTCCTATGTGTGTGTGCTGCATTGTGTGTGAGATGGCCCTTCAGCTCTGATTTGGCTCACCCTTCTCCCTTTCAGGCAGTGTGGTTTTCACTTCTGTGCTTGTTCAGTGGTGTGATATTGCCGACTTGTGTGACTTGTGCTCTTGGTTGGTGTTGTTACTCTTGGGCATGGTTTGTCTGCAGTTGTGCTGTGCTTAATTGTGCATGTGTACCATTGTGCCCATCTACCCCCGTCACCCCAGTCCCTGGTCGTTCCTCTCCCTGTTGCTGTTGTGTGTGTTGATTTTGAGCAGTTTCCGGTCCCCGACTCCTGCCACCATCTCCAGACTGATGTGGTGGACACCATTTCCTCCATGTCATCCAGCTCCTGGTGTGGCGCTGGACTCCCACCTCCGGTGTGCATTGCTGCCTTCTGGTTGTTGGCGTGTTTCTGCTTGTTTTTGCGTTTTGCATCATTCCAGCTGTTCTGGTTTTCTTCCATTGTCCTCCTCTGCTCTCCGGCTGCATTCACCTTGTCCACGATGGACTGCCATGTACAATGTTTTGTTGCCAATGGGGCGTGCGGGGTTTTGTACTAGCTCCGACTGCCTACATTGTGCTTCGCTGTTGTTTTCTGTTTGGTTTGTCTTCCTTTTTCCTGCTTTTGTTGTGCTTATTCCCGCCTGCCGTGTGTGTGTTGCGGGCCTGGTGCTGCTTATCGCTGCTTTCCTCATCGCGAATGGGCTCATCGTACGTTTTTTGCGTTGGGGTTTGTGTTTTTATCTCCGTCGCGGTGGTTGTATCGCGGACATTGGCCGCGTTTTTGGCAAACTATCGCATGGTACTGCCGTGTTGTGAATTCCACGTTAACACAGGGTTATTTTCTCTCCTGCTTTATAAAAATTTTTTTTTATTTTTTTAGAAAATACATAGATAGATAGACATATACAATTGCATCTCTTCTATCAATCTTTTTGGTGCTTAAATTGTTCGACCTGACTTGATCTTGATCTTGTTCTCGGAAACTGGGAACTGTCATCATCAATGTCCAGGATCTGCATCAACAGTATAGAGGTAACAGCAGTCACTGATGGTTCAGACCAGTGGCAGCTCGCAGAGGGAGTGCTGCGGGGTGGTGGGGCGGGGCGGGGGAGGGGCTGGGTGGGAGGTAGTGGAGTCGGACATAAGACGGGCAGGAGTAAAGTAAGCAAATAAATAAATAAAACTATTTACCTTGCGCTCGCTGCATCGCCAACTCGGCGATGCAGCGAGCGCAAGGTAAATAGTTTTATTTATTTATTTACTTACTTTACTCCTGCCCATCGTATGTCCAACTCCACAACCCCCCCCACACAGCCCCTCCACCGCCCCACCCCACCGCAGCACTCCCTCTGCGAGCCGCCACTGGTTCAGACCCAGTTTCTCCTTCAACAGTTAGATCTGATTAACGAATAGCTAAAGGCCTAAAGTGAGAAGAGTCTCTGGTAATAGGCTTCCCAGCGAACTGTCGTCTTTGGTCAGCATATGTTTTCATCTTTTGTTCGTTCTCCAAGTCTTTCTCATAAGTTGCTTTCTCATCTCTCTTTCTCTGATTGGTCCATTGAGGCAACTTGTTGTTCATTGGTCTCCCAAACAACAACATTGCAAGACACAATATGCAGATAGAGCTCTTTCCTTTATGTCTATATATTCTAAAGGAGACATCTGTGGCACTCAGGGAACAGCAAGAGGTGTCTCCAAAATAATTACACTCCTTATTCCGAAGTACCTTAACCTCTAACTACCTAATCCTTTTAACGATTTTAGGCAGTGCGCTCGAACAGGTATTAGTTTGTATATTCTCTGCCACTCCGAAAAGATCTCGGCAGCAGACAATGTCAAGGGTTAACAGTCTTGTATGACAGGCGGTGCCAGTCCCGGCACAGCCATCGAGATGCCAAACACTTTGGAGGAGTCACGATCAGAATCGGAATCGGTGCAAGTGCACCCTTACCATGCTAACAAGCAGGAGAGCCAGCGTGAAACACGCTGCACAGCGCAATTATCAGCAGTGTCTGTCTCCCCAGAGGTTCCTTATGAACTGACTTCCTTTTCCAGGTCGTGACAAGATTTCCCAGGCAACCCCGCTACTTCCGCTTTGCCTCATCAGAAATGTAGTTTACCTTCCTTCTGATAGTGCGCAAGATGTGCCTTCGGCTGGAAGGAAAGAGGATTGCTTGCGGACGTGGGGGGCACCTCCTCCCGTCTACCACCCCACCAACCAGGACCATACCTCTCCATACCGGGTAAGAGGGGGCACAGTTTCCATCGGAGTCTCTCTTACCACTACTCTGCGTGTGGGCTTCAAGTTGTGGAGTGTGTGTGTAACAGCCACATGCCCAAACAATGACAGCAAACAAGGAGGCATGGGAAACAAAGAGCACATGCAAGCCTATGGCAAAGGCACACTGGCTGGATGCACACAATGGCTGCTATCCAGTGCTACATGGCCAAACAACAACAGCGAGCAAGGAGGCATTGGGAACAAAGAACACATGCAAGCCGATGCCACAGGCACACTGGCTGAATGCACAAAAAGGCTGCCAGCCACACGGCCAAACAACAACAGCGAGGAATGAGGCATGGGGAACACAGAACACATGCAAGCCTATGGCAAAAGCACACTGGTTGGATGCACAAAATGGCTGCAAGCCACATGGCCAAACAACAAGAACAAGCAAGGAGGCCTGGGGCACAGAGAAAACATTCAAGCCTATGGCAAAGACACACTAGCTGGATGCACAAAATGACCACCAGCCACATGGCCAAACACCAATAGCAAGCAAGAAGGCATGGGGAACAAAGAGAACACATTCAGGCTTATATACACAGACTCCACAAAATGTCCCCCTGCCGCATGGCATAGAGAACAAGTACAAATCAATGATGGCCTATGGCAAACACACATATACACTGGACAGACAAAGGAGGCATGGAAAACACTACCATTAATTCAGCAATACCAAAAATGAACATTAACAGGCATCCTCCCGGGGCATCAAATATAACCCCACATATACACTTTTGTATACAAAAAAACTTGAAATACAAAAAAAAAAACACCACATTTTTAATTTAATCGAATGCCATCCCATCCCTAAATGATGTTTTAAAGCAACATATACCACAGAAACAGTTGTTTCATACACCCATGACTAACACTGGCCTGAGCCTACTGGATGGCCCCTTGGCAGACTAAGCCACATAGTAAAATAAAGAAATATTGCCAATTTAACCAACATGGAGAAAATTTACTGAACTGTGCAACAATGTTCCTTTATAAAAACAGAAACATTAAATGCAAAAATATAACTAGGCCCCTAATTAAAATGCAGGCCACTCACCACAATAACTTTGAAAAATCGAATAAAAGTGAAAATAAATACTGGTACATGCCCTCTATCAAACAAACAACACCCTTATACCGGAGTTTTTTAACTTACTTGTGAAATCTTTAATACAAAGTCCTTAGATCCAATGGTGTATATGGGCAGCAGACAAGGAGAGTGATCCTTCCAGCTCCAAATCCAAATAAAAAGTGACCAGGATCTGGACAAAACACTGGGAGGGGCCTGCTGGACAGGAACAGGAAGTTGGAGTCTCCGGAGAACTTTCTTCCTGTTGGAAAAAAAGTTTCAAAAAAGGCTTCTAGCACTAATTAACAACTCCACTCAAAAAGCCTCTTTAGCTGCTTCTCGAGCACAAAAGCTACTTGAGTGGTGATATTGCGTCTGCGATAGGCACTACATTGGCGCCTTTGTGGCGGGAAGCCGTGCAAGTGGGCGTGAAGTCTTGTGCACACTTGCTGACAGCAAGAGAGTATTGTGGCGCTTGCGAGTGAGTGCCATAACAAATCTCGAGAGAGCGACCTGAAAATAAACACTGCTTCGTGCCTGAAAGGCAAAATTCAGGAACTCCGCGCTCCTCCGTGGAGCCCAGAGTGCCCAAATTCCAGAAACTCCATGAGCAGAGCAGAGTTTACTGCCCGGGCCTAATGATGACCCCCATGTTTGTGGACAGATGCTGCTGGTTTTTGACTGTGCACTGGGACTCTGCTACCCAGTCCCCAATGCATGTGCTCTGACCCTTAAAACATGTTGAAATTGGTTTTACTTCTATTTGGCGTACTTAATTTACCTATAAGTCCCTGATATATGGTACAACGTGTACTCAGGGCCTGTAAGTTTAATGTCACTGTTGGACTGCAGCACCCATTATGCCACCCAATATAATGACAGTGCAAACATGACTGCAGACCTACAATTGTAGTCTGGCTGTGGCAGCTTTAAACTGCAATTCGACCTGTCAAAATAAACGCTTTTGACAGGTCAAAACATTGCTTTTTAAATATTTATAAGTTGCCCCTATGTAGGCTATATAAACCCTAAGGAAGGGCGAATGGCATCTAAATATAGGTCATGTAGAAATGTAATGCAACTTGTGTCCCTACAGTGAAAAAGCCCCCAAACCTATTTCTACTGTAACAAATCTATATAAATTATATTTAATAATTGTACTTGTGATTCTCCCACCTGTGCCCAGGACAAGGAAGTAGACTTCATGAGTCAGTTAGCTGACCCCCTGTTATGCTACAGAGACATCTCAAGTTGCTAGAAGCCCCTTTTCCTGAAGAGCCCAGCTGACCAAGTCCAATTAAAGTAAATCTTCAACTCCAAATGCTGATTCCTGGGACCCTTGGCTGTGGCAAGGTCTACTTCTAATAACATACTGAAAAACCTGGGACTTTGTAATTTCTTAACTCCAAAGATCTCTGGAGGGCAGAGAAAAACCTACTATGTATGTCCAATGAAGGTGCAGTGCCGCTGGGCCAAAATTTCAAGTTGCTCCCATTCATAGTTTTTCTACAGCAGTAAATCTATTTCGGCAGGGCATCATGGGGAGAGTATTCTCTGTTTTTATATATTAGAGTGGAATTTTTATTGTGGTGTTGTAGGAAGCTGGCTCTCTATATAGCATACTAAAATAAAGTACACTGTGCAGAGATTCCAGTGGATCCTCAATAGGTTTGCAGCGGTAAAAGCATATAATTGTAATGCTCTTTTTGTGGTAGTGTGGGCGAGCAGTTAGACTTAGAGGATAGTGCTAAGCATTTGTTGACACCCAGAGGCAATAAATGAGACACACACTTAAGAATAAATCCGAGGCCAATTTGGAAAATACATTTGTATCTTTAAATATCTTTTTAGAAACCAAGAACTTCGTTCGACAGTTAGTAATTGCTTTGTATGTTGATCTGTTGACCAAATGCAGTTCAAGACACAAATGCTTACAGGTTTTTAAGCAACAGTGGTCAATACAGTCAGGCAGAGACCGTCATGGTCAAGGGGAAGAAAGCATAGGGTTAGATAGCGGTGTACCACCAACACATTTACTGTCATGGTCAATGGAGGCAACACTCCACCACAGGATTTTGGGGGACATGGCCACCCAGAGTTCAGAGGAAGTTCTACTCCAGGGGAGTCAGAGTTTTGGGCGTCCCAGGATTCGAGCATAGCAGCCAGTTCTGGGTTACCAGGATCGGAGGTACTGGAGGTCTTGAAATGCAGAATTGGTTCATCACTGGCTGCGTTCAGCTACAGGTGCAGTGAGGGCAGTCTGTCACGTTTGTGCCCAAGTTGCTGCTTTCATGCAGTCAACGCCACTTGAAAGCGGATACAGGCTCACAGAAGTGGAGCTGCTTCCATCATCGGTCGCAGATACTGTCAGGATCCCTCAGGCTGGTGGATGCATTGTAGGAGTTGGTTACCGGTCTGGTGGCCAACAAGCCGTGGCTGCTGTATCTTTTGGTTGTTGGGGTGAATCACGTTGACACGGTCCATGCCGGTCTTCACCCCAGCGGTACTTACCTGCAGTGTTCCAGGGACTAGTACCACTAGTCCAAAGGGAGGTCCCAGGCAATTGGCAAAGGCTGGCTGGGCTCTGGGTTTCTTGGAGGCTGCACAGGTTTCAGGTAGGGATGGCAGGCCACAGTTGTCTAGTTCTTTCACAGTTTGGCAGGGTTTGGCGCTGGTGTCTTCTGCAGCAGGGCTCAGTTCCTGGCTCAGCAGCACGTCTTCTTTTGGTCCATGGAATCTAAAGTCAGTGTTTTGGGGAGCCACCCAAATACTGAAATTAGGGATGTTACAAGTGGAGACAGACAGTAGCCAATAAGCTACTTACATTTAGGGTGTCTACACGCCGTAGTGACTACATTCTGTTGGAAGAGGCACTACCCTAGCCGTGAATGAAGGTTTTCTCATCATCTGAAGATGCTGGTTTTTTAGGAGAGGGGTTCACCTCACCTGCCCTAGGGGTGGTGTAGGCTGGGGGGGGGGGGGGCTCCTCCACATCTAACTAATTTTCCTGCCTTGCCTCCTGGCAAAAGTGGAGCAGGAAAGGTGGCTTGGCCTCCCCGACTATCTGGAGGTTCCTTGGTTGGATTTCAAAGGCAGCATCACCTTTGAATCTTCCCACCTAGGAAGGCCATCCTGTTCCGGAGGAGATGTGAAACACCCACACCTAGAGCAGGTATTGTTTCTGTCCTCTGAGAGCACTGGCTGCATCCAGCCCATGTATTCTTTATGGCTTTCCTGTTCATTTACAATGCCACAGAATGTACTGGACATTGAAGGAGCATATCTGTTCATGCTGATATACCCACACATAAAGTATAGTGCACCATGCTTTAGGGATAAAGGCCTGCAGTAGGGGTGGCTTACCTATATCTCATGCAGTGCAGGGGTAGCATGGCACACAGGGCAGTGTAGCATGTCGAGTCTTTGAATTTTCCTGCACCAAGACACACAGCCTGCAGTGGCAGAGTGTGTAGCCTTGGTGAAGGGGCCCTGGGGTGGCACAACCAGTGATGCAGCCCCAGAGGACCCTCTTCAGTACCCAAGCCCTAGGTACCAGGGGTACCATTTACTAGGGACATACAGGGTCGCTGTTGTTGTGCCAGTCGTGGTACAGTGTTTTGGGAAAGAGATCTGGCACTGGGGAAATGGTTAGCAGGGGCCCAGTGCATGTACAGTTCAAATTTACATCAGGCATCAGGCAAAAAGTGGGGCTAACTATGCAAAAAGAGACACATTCCTACAGCTGTGTTTTTGCCTTTTACCTGTTTTGGTGGTTCTAAACATTTTACACATTTTTTAAAGTTACCTGTCTGCTCTGAGCTGTAGGTGCCAGGGATGAGCTTAGAACAACTGAAATCTTCACTGGATCTAATAAGATAGTGCCACTGTTACTTGTGATAGACCTCCATTCATCACAAGTAATAATCCACTTTCTCACATAAATCAACACTGCAAATGCAGTGTGCTTTGAAAACTAAACAAATTGTAAGTTTCCCCTAAAATGTTTGGGATACCCACTCCTCTGCACTGCTCCTCTTTTGTATTGCTGATGTTGCAGGGGCAGTGTCCACCAAAACATACACTCCTCACCATATGCCTTCTATGAGAGTAATGGGATCCATGAATGTATTACACATGCATGATTAAGCATTATAGGCTACTGCTGAGGGCAATGACGGTCTGTAATGAGGGTCTTTAACAAACATTACAGCCTGAGGCCAAATGGACTTTAAGGCTAATAGAACATTCCACCCAAAGGCAGTAGAATGTGATAAATTTAATATGGGAGACATAAAAGATAAACATTGGAATGTTGGAATGTTGGAGCAGCTGTTGTGCCAGCCATTATGGTCCCTGAACCATTTAATTGTCTTCACTGGTACTGTCAACATTCCAATGTTCTAATTGGTATTATTAGATCATGGTCACTTGTCTCACGCACATCAGTGATTGTGATGCAGTACATTAAAAAATATTTCATCACATGCCTTGGAAGGAAAGTCTTTTTATGGAAACATTTACCCATCCAGTGCAAGTCTTCATATTTTGTTTGTATTTCAAAAATGTTCTGAGGGTTCATCTAGTTTACATAAATGCACAGTTTGTAGCACTGGCCTTGATTCCTGTCAGGACTGCTGAAGGTAGACACACCACAATGTTTGGACACATCCAGCTGAACCCCTCCATAGCAGCTACCGTGACTATGTTCCATAGATTCTTAAATATCCTAAATGGAGGAAGCACAAGAGTAAGAGAGCAGATGTCAAATATCAGAAACACCAGCAAATGAAAGGCATGTTTGTTCCTAACAGTGTAATAAAATATTCTTCTAAAATGATGTTTCCTTTGATAGGAGACTCTATTATCACAACAGAAAAAAGTTAATTTTCTTAGTCTTCTAATAAAAGGTAAGTAGGTGTCATCATGAAAGCTCCTAGAGGTTTTACACCCTCAACAAGTACTCAACACCTGTTGGCTCACTGGGTCAAGAGCAAGAGAGATTATGCTAGTGCTGTAAGGTTTCTATCAGGTACATGATATAGTGGTGGTGCCAGTGAGGCAAACTTTATGTTAGTTCTGTTGGTTCGCTTGTAATGTTTGCAAAATTATGGGTTTGACACAAACCTGAATTCCCAAACTTTACAAGTGTACATCAACTTAAAAAGTGGAGGAAAGCACAGTCATTCTTTTTAAACAATGTGGTATTTTAGAATAGAGAGAACTGGCTAAGTTGCTTGTTAAAATGTGCTGTCTGCTTTTAGTGCTTCCGGTTTTTGACAATCACTTGTCAGGTGGTAGTGTTGGTCTGGTGTGAAGGTTTTGGGGAATTTTTTTTAGTGCTCTATATTTTGTTATTTTGACTGACTTATTGCAAGGCCAGGGATACATATTATCTTAAATGAGAGAAGGCCACCTCTAGTAAGGATTGATGGGTTTAGAATTTTAAAAGTGATGGCCATGTTAGGGAGGAAGCTCATCAATGGATCACCAACTGCGCCAACACTCTTGCCCCCCCCTCCAAAACACCACAAGACGACACAACAAGAAAGCTAACTGGTTCACCACAGCTCTCCTGCCAAAATGGAAAAGACGGGGAGAGACAGCAAAACCCTGGAAGCACGCTCCGCTTACAAAACAGCCACCACAGCACACCACCAACTCATCAAATCCACAAAGAAAAACTTCCTCCAAGAACAGAATCCTCTCCAACACAACTCCAAGGAACTCTTCGCCATCATAAAGGAATTTGCCAAACCCAACAGCAAAACAACTGACGTCCCTCCCTCCTAAGACCTCTGCAACAGACTCAGCTCCTTCTTTCACCTCAAGATCAAGATGCTCTATGACAACTTTGACGACCAAGACCTCTGACACCGCCCCAACACCACCCCACCCCCAGCCACGCCACCCAACAAACCCTTCTCACCTGGACCCCACTCACGATAGAAGACTCCCTAAAGACCATGAGGAGCATCCGCTCCAGAGCCCCTTCTGACCCCTGCCATCCACACATCTTCCACAGGGCCACCACTGCCATCACACCCAAGCTACATTGAACCATCAACTGCTCCCTCAAGACAGCCACGTTCTCCAACAACTGGAAACGTGCTGAAGTCAACCCCCTCTCAAAGAAGGCTTCCGCACACCCGACGGACCTCAAGAACTTCAGGCCCATCTCAATGCTTCCATTTGCAGCCAAAGTCATCGAAAAGGCCGTCAACACCCAGCTAGCACACTTCATCGAAACCAACAACATCCTAGACACCTCTCAATCCAGATTCCGCAGCAACCACAGCACCAAGACCACCCTCCTCACCACCACAGACGACATCCGTGCCCTCCTCGACCAAGGCCAAATGGCAGCCCTCATCCTCCTGGACCTATCAGCAGCCTTTAACACATCTCCAACCACACTCTAACCACCAGACTCCACAACGCCAGCATCCAAGGAAAGGCCTTAGACTGGTTATGATCATTCTTCTCAGGCAGAACACAGAGAATAAGACTCCCGCCCTTCCTCTCAGAACCGACAGAGATCAGATGCGGAGTACTCCAAAGATCCTCCCTCAGCCCCACCCCTTTCAGCGTCCACATGGCCCCCCTTGCAACCATCATAAGAACCCACGGACTCAACATCGTCTCCTATGCCGATGACACCCAGCTCATCTCTCCCTCACCAAGGAACCTGACATCACCAGGCACAATTTCCAAGATGGGATGAAAGCCAGCGCAACCTGGATGAGGAACAGCTGTCTGCAAATCAATCTAGAAAAAAACAGAAGTCCTCATCCTTCGCTCTACCGCCTCCGCATGGAATGACACCTGGTGACCCCCCGCACTCGGAAACTCACCCACCCCAACGGACCATGCACGTGACCTCGGCATCATACTGGACTCATCACTCACCATGAATCGCCAGATCAACGACATCTCCTCCACATACTTCAACACCCTCCGCATACTACGCAAGACATTCAAGTGGATCCCCCGCTTCCAGGAAAACCATCACTCACGCACTCGTCAACAGCAGACTGGACTACAGCAACGCCCTCTATGCCGGAATCAACAAAAAACTCCTCTGTAAACTCCAGATTGTCCAGAAAGCCGCAGCCAAACTAATCCTTGATATCCCATGGCACATCCACAACATCCAACACCTCCGCAACCTCCACTGGCTCCCTGTCGAAAGAAGAATAACTTTCAAGCTGTTCATGGATGCCTACAAGGCCCTCCACACACCGGACCCCAATACCTCAACGACCGCATCTCCTTCCATGACTCAAAGAGAAATCTCCACTCAGCCGACCTCTCCCTAGCCACCGTCCCATGCTTCTGCAGGACCAGAGCAGGTGGAAGGTCCTTCTCCTACCTCACAGCCAAGACCTAGAACAAACTCCCCCTTCACCTCTGGCGAAGCCCGACACTGCACCAATTCAGAAAGGACCTCAAGACTTGGCTCTTTGAATGACCCCAACGGAGCAGCTGACACCCACCCCCAGCGCCTTGAGACCCAAATGGGTGAGTAGTGCGCTTTACAAAACCCTGATTGATTGATTGATTGATTGATTGATTGATTGATCTGACCAGCCATATATGACTCGGGGTAAACTAACTTGGTGCACTGAAGAAAGAAATGCTTTGTGACAAAAGTTGCTCAGATATATGTGTACTGTGTACCATAATGTCATAAATGTTTCCTCCTAGATATTAGCCAAGATAGCTGTCTATGGTTAGTAGTTAGCCCTTTACTGCTCTAATCAGTATGGGGAAGGTTGATGGTGAATCAAGAAAAATGTACATTTATATAGCTGGAGATGAACTGACACACCATGAATTTTAGTCTTGATCTAAACTTGTGTCAAAGCAGAAACTGTTGTCTCCATAAATAATATTTGTCCCCAGTTGCTGTTGCATCAAGTACTGAGGGTGGCTGACCTACACTTCTGCAGGGAAAGGTAGCTCATGTCATTGCCCATTTGCACTTTCTTTACCAGTCTAAAAAATAGAGAAGCATTCTTCACTTTACTCTTCTCCTTTCTTCTATTCAAAATAGCACAGTTCAAATTACAGTCCATCTATTTGGAGCACCAGAATGAGTTGTTTTGAACACATTACAGATTACATGTTTTATGCCTGGCATATTAGGGGTTCAATGTACAAAAAGTCTTTTGCAATCGTGTAGCCATTTTGTAACCCTTTCCAAATAGCAAATAGAAGGTGCAAAAGAGATATTCCCTTCATCATTGTGACTTGCAAAGGGTTGTATCAATGGTCAGTGACCACATGTATGGCTGCAAGCCATTCATATGTCACTGACCCCCAAGTTAGGGTAGTAACTGTTCACAAGGGGGAAGCTGTCCCTATGGAATGGCTTTCAATACCAAGACAATTGTACAAGAAAAAAGCAAATGGGGTGGAAGCCACGAAGAAGTAGAGATGATGGAAGGTGATTTGGCGACTCTATTCACTTAAGGAATGAGAGGAACGTCTTCACTTGCAGAATAAAAGCATTCAAATAGCACACCCTGATTGTACATTTTCAGTACTGACACCATAAGAGGAAACAATGTATCTGGCTAGATGATGAGGCAGGTGAGAGGAAGAATAGGCCAAGTGGTGTATGCAAAATGATGGGTTCCCCCAGCAGAATTTGGTGAGCGACCCTTACGACTCCCATAGTTCATAAATATTCATAGGCCTTAGGCTGAATTGGGGTCCGCTGAATGGTTCCCCCTTGCATCACGGATGCTGCAGGGGCTTGTGCCATGCCCCTGCAGGGAATAGGCTGTCTGACTCCTTAGGGTTCAAGCAGAGCCATTTCCATCAAATAATAACACTATTTCCCGAAATTCAATATGAAATCAGCGTAACTAATTAGCTAAATAGGTCAAGGTGGGTGCCCTGGTGTCCACCCAGGGCACCCACTATGCACAATGTTTAGGGCCACAGGGAAAGCCCCAGCCGGCTCCCCGCATGCTGCAGGAGCCATTGTTGCTCTCACCTAGAGGGAGCAGCTACATATGCTTCTCCCTCCAGATGGGAGCAATATCTTGATGTGTTCCCCTGATCACATCAGTGGGGGAAGGGAAGCAAATCTCAAGTCTGCTCCCAGCCGGCAGGAGCATTTTTAAATCTCCTGCCTGCTGGGAGCAGACTTGTGTTTGGCCTTGTTTGGCGAGAGATTTAAAAAATGCTCCTGTAAGGCAGGAGCAAACACATATTTTGCTGCCTATGCTGATGCAGGCAGGGAAACAACTGTGTCCTGGGCCCCCGGGACCCACTATATGAGCCAAGCCCAGAGGATGGGGGCCATTAATGGCTTATGGATTAGGGCTGTGTGGCTGTGGATCCTCTGCAGAGTGATATATATATATACATTTGTTTACCTTAATTTCTCCAAAACTACTCAACAGATTTACAACAAAACATAAAAAAGCAATGTTTCTAGACCAAGATCCAGCTATATACTAAATTTGGTGTCAATCCGTTCAGCAGTTTGGGCTGTAGTGGTGTCCTGGGGGTGGGCTTCCCGGGACCCAGTAAGTGGTCAGCCACAGAGGATGGGGCTATTAATGGCTCAGGGAGGAGGGCTGTGTGGCTGGAATCCACAGGGCCTTTTAAAGGCACAGGGAGGAGGGCCATGCAGCCTACTTAAAAAATATAGTTGACCCTGGAGGATAGGGTCCCCGGGGCCAAATATGGCTTGAGGATGGGTGCAGTGTGCCTCCTTCCCTAATTACTAAAATTGAGACCCATGGGATGGGGTCTCCATGGCCGAAAGCGGATTGTAGAGGGGGTCCAGGGGCACCCTCCCCTTAGATATACTTAAGGCCTTGGGGGTCAAAAATGGCCTAAAATTCTCAACGGATTACACCAAAACATAAGAAACAACTCCTTCTGGACCAAGATCTAGCTTCATAATAAATTTGGTGTAAATCCATTCAGCAATTTAGACTGCAGTGGTATCTAAAGTTCTATGGAAAAATTATTGGAGAAAATGTGTTTTGCCCCCCCCCCACTTTTTCTGGGCCCATGGTTGATGGATCACTCCAAAGCTTTCCATGTGCAAACTAGTCATAAAGTATCACTTTCTGAAAACGTTTTGTGGAGATTTGTCAAACGGGGTCAAACTTACTAGCAACACAAACATACATTTCCCCTGGAAACACGATCCAATCTACATATACACCTATCGGTGGTCACCACTAGGAACTTATAGTTAGACATGCTTTTCCATAGATGGAGCGTTTTTTGTTTTGCCCCTGTTTATTTATTATTTCCCCTATTCCTGACAAATGAGAGCAGCATTCATCCCTCCCATCTCCTCCCATGTCACTGCATGCCCGCCCAGCTGCCTCTTCCTATCGTCCTCCTCCTCTCAGAGCTCTAATTACAAAGCACATTCACAGCAGCTCCCCAGGGACTGAGAGACATTTTCCATTATATATCGTGAACTCAAGTGACCTGAAGGTGTTGGAGCGCTTTACATGAGCGCTAGTTACATTACACAAGCTCAGATTGATTTTTGGGGGCATTTTTATAGAGCACAAGCCAGACTGACCCAGCGGTATTGGAGCACTTTACAAAAGCACCAGTTACATTACACAAGGTCAGGTTAATATTTTGGTTTTTAGGTGCATGGCGATTAAGTGATACCAGCTCTGTCCCTGCTTACTCATTACCTCCTCGTCCGTTTCATTCACCGCAGTAATTACACAATGAGATTTAGCCTCCCACAGAAACTCCCAAGTCAAAAGTTAGCACACTAGCATTCCATCCCTCCAATATGGATGACCTCCTCTTCATCCTATAAAGAGAAACTCCACCCACAGCACATCATGTTTTTCATGTTTTGCGAAAACTTTCCATTTCAAGTGCAGCAGGGTGAATGGGTGAGCATCTTGCTTCAGCAGTCCCAGGGCCCCGTAAGACTTGTTATGGCAGACTATGTTGCTTTATTTTTCTATTTGGTTTTGTATGTATTACTACATAGCTCTTTTTCTTTTAAATTTTTGTTCCTTATCTTGGGGTTGTTTTTTGCTGAGACTGTGGTTTCAGTTGGCGTGCATTCTCTAGTACCCCCACCATGAAGCCCTCCTGCTCTAAAAGACTCAGAGAGGGGATCAAGGAAGGTTGCAGCGTGTTGTCCTGTTTTTTCCCTGCCATGCAGTCCTGCTCTGAGCAGGCTCAGCAGGGGATCGGGAGAAGATTGCAGCATGACTAGTTGACTAGTGCATTCCCCACCATGAGGTCTTGCTTTAGGGGACTGGGAGAGCCGGCTAGCGCTTGCTTGGCATGTTCTCTTTTTTATACGTGGCCACACGCATTGCCCTTGCACAGCAAGTTTGGAACCAACTGGCTGCTCTATGCGGCCTTGCCTGGGATTCCTGCTGTAGTGGACTCAGGGGTTATGTTTTGGCAGACTCAGGGTGATTTTTTCAATTTAGAGCATTTTGACCTACGTGCAGGCCCTTACACGGTTGTGGTCCTGCTGAGCAATCTGTTACAGCCTCGTTTTGTCCAGTGCAGGGTTTTCATTGTCGGGCGTTCTGCTTGAGCTTGTGCGGGCTGCCTGACTAGTCCTGTGTCCGGTCGATGGATGGGAGCCTGTTGTTTGTTTGGAGGCACTCTGCCTGGGCGGGCCCTTTTGGGCTACTTGCGTGTCAGTATGCATGTTCTATTTTTTGGCTGCCTCTCCAATGAGCATAGAGACTCTCTGTTGCAGAGCTCTGTCTCAGTGGCTATGTCTTGTCTCTGGTGGCACAGCCCTCCCTGGCCATGGGTTTGTATCCTGGTGGTGCTGTCTAAGTATCTTGTGGTAGCTTTTTCTCATTTGAATTATGGGCTAAATGGGGTCACTCCTGTTCAGACCTTTCATTTGGTGGTTGTGTCCTGTTTTTTACAGTGGTCCTCTGACACATTGTGCTGTGCATGGCTTTTCCTGCTGTGGTTTGCAAGAGGTGAATGTGGGTTCTTTCCCGTTGCCTGTGTCATGTGCCTTTGCCCCTGCAGCTACATTTCTCTGTACACGTGGTGTAGAAGTATGTTGGTGGGAGATGGCTGTGGCATTTGTTTCCATGGACCCCAATCCCACGACCCCAATTGTTCTTGGGGTGGTTCTCCATTCTATTGTTGATTAGGACGGTGGCCTATTCTTCTACTTCCCTTCTGCCCCTGATGTAATACTCCGGTCCCAGCCGGTGCTGTTAGATCAGGGTGTGGGCTTCTCTTATGGCTTTGTTGTACAGCAGGTCGGGCGGTTGTCTGCCATTTCTTGGTCTCCCTGGGTTCAGCTGCATCTTCTGCAGGGTCATCAATGGTGGTGTTGCACCTGTGTTGTTTTTTTGTCATGGTGGTCTGCTTCTGCCCAGGGGCGTTATTGGTGCCCTTTTTATTTCTCTGGGGTTGGGTTGTTTAGTTCCCCCCTTGGTGGTCGTGTTTGAGTGGGCAGCTGTGGTTCACATGCTGTTGGCCCCTGTGATGGTTGTGGGGCAGTCGTTTCTTGCCTCTATGAGGGCTTTTGGTGCTTCCAGAAGGGAAGGCCCTTTCGACCTTTTAGTGGTAGGGGGTGATACCAAGGTGCCCCTGCTGCCGAACTTTCCAGGAGTCGGCATGCGGCTTCCACCTTTCGGTGCACCCTGAAACCGTGGCTTAGTGTCAGTGGTGGTCATCCAGGTGGGTGGTCGGAATTCTCTTGTTTCCATTGTTTTGGGGCGACACAGTGGCTGTGCAGTGGGCGATTCATGTGGTGGGTAAGGTTCCTGATTAGTTTGTGGTTCCCCCCATTCTTTGACAGGGCTCTACTTTCCAAGTGTCGAGTGACTTGCAATGAGCCTTAATGGATGGACTCCCATTGCTCCTGGTCGACGGAGCCTTCATTTCTGTCCATCCTTCTCAAGGAGGGGGGAGGTATGTTCTCTTCTCTTTCTGGTGGTTTGACATTCTGGTGTTCTCTGTCCAGTGGTGGAGTTGCAATGGTTATCTCCTTCATCCCTCATGTGTAATTCGAGCCTCTCTCGCTCTTCCTACTGTGGGTTGAGGATTACCTTCTTCCTTGTCTGGATGCCTTGCCTGCTCTTTGCTTCTTTTTCGATGACGGTACACCAGACCTGGGTGGTCTGCCCTCTGTAATGGTTTCATGGTGTCTTGGTGCCCCTCAAGTGGTCTTGTCTGGTCCCGACACAGGTTCTGCCTTTCGTTGAGGTAATTTTCTTTTCATGGGTCGGCATGGTTTTCCTTCTGGTGGCCCGAGTGTTGTCCCTGGTGACGGGGGCTCAGGGGTGGCTTGCACAGCTGTGTTCCCCGGTGCCTCATTGGCCAAGTCTTCAGGGTCTTTTGTCTGCTTCCCTTATGATTCTTCCTTGGGGACGCCTCCACCTGTGTACGTTACTAAGTCAGGTCTTCCCACTGGTTACCATTTTGTCAGGTTTTTCCCTCCGGGTTTTCCAGTGACGGCGCTAGCGGTGGAGAATTTGGGTTGGTGGTTAGGCGAGGTGATTCCCACTCGGCCATCTTTTCCATGTTGTGCCATCTGATGTTCTGTCAATGGATGCCCAACTGCTGTATGATGAGTCCTACTATGTCAGATTTGTCTACTCATGCGCTGTGGTTGAGGGTCCAGCATGCCTGTTCTTCCTGCTCCAGGGAGTTGGGCTCTGTTCATTTGGGGATCCATGCGTCTGCCCCACCCGTGTTGTGTTGTCATGCTCTGGTCTGGTCAGCCTCCAGCTTGGTCTTGGGGTTTGTGCCCACCAGGTTATAGTCCTTCTGTCATCTGCATCTGGTCCTTTGTTGCTGAGATGTTCTGCTGCTCTGGTGTTTGTTTGTGCTTTTTTTCACCTTGGGGGTTGGCTGGATGGCAGCTTGGTTATGCCGGGTGTTTCCCTTGCTGTGTTCTTTTTCTTTGCCAGTGTCTGTGTTTTTGCATTTGCTGCATGGTCTGGTTTTTGGGGTTCGACTTGTTCGCCTCAGTGATATATGCCAAGCTGCCTTCCTTCTGCTCGGTCCTTCCTTGCCTATATCAATCAATCAATCTGGGGATTACAAAGCGCGCTACTCACCCGTGAGGGTCTCAAGGCACTGGGGAGGGAGCGTGAAGCTCAGGGTTGGCAGAAAAGCCAGGTCTTGAGGCGCTTCCTGAAGGTGTGCAGGGTGGGGGAGAGTCTGATGTTGACTGGGAGTTCGTTTTAGGCTTTGGCTGCAATGTGGGAGAAGGCTCTTCCCCCGGCTCTGGTTCTGAGGATGCGTGGGATCGTAGCTAGGGCGAGGTCGGCAGAGCGGAGGTTTCTTTTGGGTGCCTGGAAGGAGATTCTTTCATTGAGGTATTTGGGTCCTGTTAGATTTGGGGGTCTCTAGTTGGCAGAGGTAGGTACCTTTGTCCAAATAGGGACCCTTGAGTCTAGTCAGGGAAAGTAGGTACACTCCTGAAATAACCCCTGCTCACCCTCTTGGTAGCTTGGCACGAGCAGACAGGCTTAGTTCAGAGGCAGTGTGTAAAGCATTTGTGAACACATACAGTAATCAAGTGACAACACTACAAATGGACACCACACAGGTTATATATTTATAAAAATAGGTATACTTTATATAGATTTATCACAAGACCATAAACGACAAAAATAATCCACAATACTGTCAAGAATACGTAGTTCTGATCAAAAAGGCTTAATTCAAGGTTCTGTGCGAGTCGGTAGCCTCCTCCGTCTACGGCGATGTCAAGAACAAACAGAGTCTAACAAATCCAGCTGACCGCGTCGAGATGGGCCAACACAGCGTAGACAGACTCGGTCACAGTACCTTTTACTTGAAGCGGCAGGCACGGGCGTGCGAGCCGGATGGCTGTTCGTCGCGGTTGCGATGCAAAAATGGAAGCGTTGCAGGACGCGTTGTCCCTCGATGCGGTGCAGGCAGCGGCTCATTGACGTCGTCGAGACGGAGTCGGTGAAACCAGGGCCGTGCGTTGCAGGGCGAGACGGTGCTTCGATGCGGTGCTGGCAGGTTGCGGTGCGGCGACGGAGCCGGATTCGGGAGCTGGCGTCGATCAGTCCGGACAGCGGTGCGAGTCGGGCGGTGCGTCGCGAAACGTGCGAGCGGTGCCCAACTCCGGTGCGGTCACAGGACTCGAACTCAGCAGCAGTGACCGTGTCGGTCGGACCAGATGGATTCGGTGTAGCGAGGCGTTGCAAGGTGCGGTGCTCACAGGTTACGGTGCAGGCAGCGGCTCGTTGACGGAGTCGGTGAGACCAAGGCCGTGCGTTGCAAGATGCAGGCGTTGCTCGATGCGGTGCCAACAGGACACCGAGCCGGTCGGGAGAGTCGGTCACAGCTCCCTACCTCTGTAGCCACTGAAACAGAGTTTCCAGCAGCAATTCACAAAGGGGGTGAAGTCCAATGGTCCTGGGACTTCGATCAGGGGGCAAGCTCTCTTCCAAGCCCTTGGAGATCCTTCACAAGTTGATGAAAGTCACAGCAAAGCAAAAGTTCCTTTCTCCTTTCTCTGGCAGTCAGGCAAACCACTGCAGGCCAATCCCCCAAGCAGCACTTCAGGCTTAGGGATAGTCTCTCCTCAGTTTCTTCTTGGTTCCGCTCCTCAGCAAAGGTTTCTTCTTGTTCCCAAAAGTGATCTAATTTCATGGGGACTGGGCTCCCCTTTTTATACACCTTTTCTCTTTGTTCTCTGGAGGCAGAGAGGCCTTTGCCTAGTTAAAACCAGTTCCGTGCAGCTTTGGAGCACTCTGTGTACATGTCTCCTTCTTTTCCTTTCAGAATGTGGGGCAGGGTACTCAGACGCCCGGCAGGAGGTGGAGCCAGCATTGTGGAAGGCAGGCACAGCCCTATTCAGACCCAGGTGCAACTCCTCCCTCCACTCGGGATGCAGATCTCTCTATTCAGCCCTGTGCTGACTCACCCTGTCCCCTGTAGCCACCCCCAGCCCCGGTCACGCACAAACCAGACACACAATACACAAGCTGGCAGAGGCAGGCTGGATAGTTAGGCAAGAAAATACCTACTTTCTAAAAGTGGTATTTTCAAACACAGAATGTTAAAATCAACTTCACTAAAAGATGTATTTTATCATCCTGAGTTCAGGCATACTAAATTCGTTTTTCTACCATGTTCCCTGGGTCAGTTAGGATTATAAGGTGTAATAATCAAAACCGCCCATTCTGGCCTATGGGGAGCAGGTAGCCTTTCAATAGTGAAAAACGAAAATGGCTGTAATTCACTATTAGGACATGCCACACACACCAGGGCATGTCCTACCTTATACTTACAATGCACCCTGCCCTAGGGCCTACTTTAGGGGTGACCAACATGCAGTAAAGGGAAGGTTTAGGGACTGGTAAGTGGGTGCACTCACCAAGTCGACATGGCAGCCCTAGGCTGCACACAGACTCTGCAATGGCAGGCCTGAGACACACTTTACAAGCCGCTTCTGTGGGTGGCACAACCCGTGCTGCAAGCCCACCAGCAGCATTGGATTTACAAGCCCTGGGCACACTCAGTGCACGGTACTAGGGACTGACAAGTAAACCAATCATCCAATCATGGAGTCACTAATACATACATCAATTTACAATAGGGAGCACTTGCACTTTGGCACTGATTAGCAGCGGCAAAGTGCCCATGAGCATCTAGTCCAGCAAAAACATATCGGCAACAGTGGAGGCATTACGAAAAAATGGAAGGGAGACCCACGCCAAGGACGCCAGGTCTAACACGTGTCCCCTCCAGCTGAAATGTGGGGAGAACTACCCTACCCCTAGGGAGTTCTCATCACTAAGGCGGAAAAATCTGGACAGACCATCAGCATTGGCGTGTTCTGTACCAGGGCGGTGTTCCACCGTAAAGTCCATCCCCTGTAGGGAAATGGACCACCTCAACAGCTTTGGATTCTCACCCCTCATCTGCATCAACCATCTGAGGGGCCTGTGGTCTGTCTGAACCCGGAAGTGAGTCCCAAACAGGTATGGTCTCAGCTTCTTCAGTGCCCAGACCACAGCAAATGCCTCCCGCTCAATAGCACTCCATCTCTGTTCCCGGGAAGTAACCTCCTACTGAGGAAGGCTACAGGTTGGTCTAGGCCTTCCTCATTGATCTGTGATAGAACAGCCCCTACACCATGCTCTGAAGCGTCCGTCTGAACAATGAACTCATTGGAGAAGTTGGGTGCCTGGAGCACAGGCGCCGTGCACATGGCAGTCTTCAAGGTGTCAAAAGCTTTCTGACAGGCGTCAGTCCAAATCACTTTCCTGGGCTGCTTCTTGGAAGTCAGCTCTGTCAAGGGGGCAACAATGCTGCCATACCCCTTGACGAATCTCCGGTAATACCCGGTGAGTCCTAGGAAGGCTCTCACCTCTGTCTGGGTCTTGGGGGCTCCCAAGCCAGAATGGTATCAATTTTCGGTTGGAGGGGCGCCACCTGGCCGCTCCCAACCTGGTGTCCCAAGTACACCACGGAACCCTGCCCGATCTGGCACTTACTTGCCTTGACCGTGAGGCCTGCCCTCCGCAGCGCCATCAACACTTCCCAGAGGTGGCGCAGATGTTCTTCCCAACTGGCGCTGAACACTGCGATGTCATCCAGGTAGGCGGCACTGAAATCCTCCAGTCCAACCAACACCTGGTTGACCAACCTCTGAAAGGTGGCAGGGGCATTCTTCATCCCAAAGGGCATCACCCGGAACTGGTAGTGCCCCTCTGGTGTGGAGAATGCTGACCTCTCTTTTGCCCCATCAGTCAAGGCGATCTGCCAGTACCCAGACGTTAAGTCAAACGTGCTGAGGTACCGTGCAGCCCCTAACCGATCTATGAGCTCATCAGCTCTGGGGATGGGGTGTGCGTCAGTCCTGGTGACGGAATTGAGTCCCCTGTAGTCCACACAGAACCGGAGTTCTGGTGTGGCACCAGGGGCGGCAGCCTTTGGAACCAAGACCACTGGGCTGGCCCAAGGGCTGTTAGAGGACTCAATCACCCCTAACGCAAACATCTTGGAGACCTCCTCCTTGATGCAAGCTCTTACCCTGTCAGTCACCCTGTAAGCCTTGTGCTTCACAGGAAGACTGTCCCCAGTGTCCACATCATGGACGCACCAGTTAGTGACACTGGGAACCAGGGAGAACAGGTCAGGAAACTGCCCCAACAGTTGGCGACAGTCACCCTGCTGCTCAGGTGTCAGGGAGGTAGAGAGGTTTACTCCCTCCACTGATCCATCTTGCTCTCGGGCTGACAGGAGGTCAGGAAGAGGCTCGGTCTCCTCCTCCATTCCATCATCTGTAGCTAAGAGCATGCCCACTTGGGACCTCTCCAAGTGGGGCTTCAGGCGGTTCACATGCAGGACCCGCAAGGGGTTCCTGGGAGACTGCAAGTCCACCAAATAGGTAACTGGACTCTTGCGCTCCACCACCGTAAAAGGGCCGGTCCACCTGTCCTGGAGCGCACAAGGCTCCATAGGGGCCATGACCCACACTTTCTGACCAGGCTGAAGCTCGACCAGAGTGGCATTCTGGTCGTACCACCGCTTCATCTCCTCCTGGCTGGCTTCCAGATTTGCCTCAGCAAGTTCTCTGAAACGCCTAGTCTGGTTCCTGAAGGCCAGCATGTAACTGTATACATCCTGGGGAGGTTTCCTGGGAGATTGCTCCCAGCCTTCCTTGACCAAACTCAGAGGTCCTCGCACCGGGTGTCCATAGAGGAGCTCAAAGGGACTGAACCCTAGAGACTTCTGTGGCACCTCCCGGTATGCAAACAACAGGCATGGTAAGAGGACGTCCCATTTACGCCTCATGGGTTCTTCCAGACCCATAATCATGCCCTTGAGGGTCCGGTTGAATCTCTCAACCAGCCCATTTCCTTGAGGGTGGTAAGGAGTGGTGAACTTGTAAGTTACACCGCACTCCTGCCACAGGGACTTCATGTACTTGGACACGAAGTTGGTACCTCTGTCAGACACCACCTCTTGAGGGAATCCCACACGTGAGAAAATTCCCATCAGTGCCCGTCCCACCACGGGGGCCGTCACTGTCCTCAGAGGGATGGCTTCAGGGTACCGGGTGGCATGGTCCACCAAGACCAGGATAAACCTGTTGCCCATGGCTGTCTTGGGGTCCAGTGGCCCCACAATGTCAATACCCACCCGTTCAAAGGGGGTGCTGACCACAGGGAATGGCTGGAGAGGAGCCTTGTGCTTCCTCCCACTCTTTCCACTTGCCTGGCAAGTCTGGCATGTCCTGCAGTGAGTGGCGGCACTCCTGCACATCTGGGGCCAATAGAAATGGGTAACAAGCCTGTCAAAGGTCTTGTCCTGCCCCAGATGTCCTGCTAACGGTACATCATGAGCCAACCCCAGTAGGAAGGCTCTGAAGCGCTGGGGTACCACCAGCACACGGGCTGACCCAGGCTCAGCAACCTTAGGCTCTGAATACAGGAGACCATTCTCCCAGTAAATCCAATGTGATCCAGACTGATCACCTGCTGCCTGGTCTGTGGCCTGTTGCCTCAGACCCACGAGAGAAGGGCATGCGTTCTGCTCCTCGCAGAACTCTTCCCTGGAGGGTCCTCCTTCTTGCTGCCAATGGGTCAGCTCAGGTAGGTCCCCCAGTTCAGCTACCTGTTCCCCTGTAGGCTCCAGGGCATCCCCCTCAGGGTCTGCCTCCTCCTGGACCGTGGGAACTTCGGGGGCCGGTTTCCCGCGCCCCTGCCTCCTCTCTCTCCGGCAGGCACCTGGGCCTCCCTCTCAGGCTCCAGGTCCTCTTGAACACCTTTCGCTGCCATTGACCGGGTGGTCACACATGCCCAATCAGGCAAGCCCAACATTTCTAAATGCGCACTCCGCTCCACCTTAGCCCAAGGTGAGCTCTCCAAATCGTTCCCTAACAAACAGTCAACAGGCATGGCTGGCCTCACAGCTACTTGAAGAGTACCCGAGACCCCCCCCATTCAAAGGGAACCTGAGCCACCTTGCAGTGACTCTCTGTGTTGTCAGCGGCAACAACCGGATAGAATGCATCAGGGATAACCTGCTCCTTAGACACCAGGTGACACTTGACAGCTGTCACACTGGCTCCTGTGTCTCTCAGAGCCTCCACCCTATGGCCATTGATGGTCACCCACTGCCTGTATTTCTTAGTGTTCTCAGGCAGCGGGGTCCTAGGGACCATCTCAGAGTCTCCTAATGAGACAAGGGAAAACACTGTGGGATCCCCCCACCTTGGGCACCCAACTCCTTCCCCAGGGCTACACTAGCCAACTGCCAGGGGACTGCACCAGTGGGTGCTGGTTTTCCATGCAAAGGGCAACGAGGATCGTTTGCCTTGTGGCCAGGGGCGCCACACTTGTAACATACCAGTGGTCCCTGGTGAACAGGGGGCCTGTCAGGGCCACTGGCTTCTTCTCAGGGGAGGCTGGGAACCTTTCCCTTGGTTCCCTTGGGGTCTACTTTGGGGCCCTTTATGGAACTCCCTCTGTTTACCCTTGTCCCCCCCACTCTTCTGCTGGGGACCCTGCCCACCCTTGGCGGAGTCTCCCACGTGACCCTTGTGGACCCGGGTACTCACCCAGCGGTCCGCCTCCTCAGCAAGCTGCCTAGGGTTAGTCAGCTTACTATCAATCAGGTGCTGGCGTAGCTCAGGAAAGCAATTACTGGACAAGTGCTCCCATGAAATCAAATCAAAGAGCGCCTGAAAATCAGTCGCTTTGCTACCCTTTACCCAACCATCCAAGGCTCTGCAAAAGAAGGTCACATATTCAACCCAGGTACTGCTTTCAATCTTACTACAGTTCCTGAACCTTTGCCTATAAAGCTCAGGGGTCAAACCATACCTAGTCATTAAGGCATCCTTCATGTGGCTGTACGAATTATAGACTTCAGAGGGCAAATCCAACAAGGTATCCCGCCCTTCACTGAGGAACCGTCCCCACAACCCCGCTCCCCAATCCTTCTCAGGGACCCGGTGGGAAGACATGGCTACCTCATAGGCTTTGAACCACTGCCCAATGTCATCATTTTTAAAAAACTCCTTCACCACATCTTTGGGAATATACACCCTAGCTTCAACAGGCACAGGCGGTACACTGCCACCAGAGGGAGTAATCTCTAAGCTTTTGGCCTTCAATTCCAACTCCCTCAAAACTTTCTCATCTTCAAACTGCATTTTCTTTTCCTCTAGGGCTAATTTCCTAGTTTGCATTTCGAATTCTAACTGCCCATTCAGCTTTAGCTTGGTCAGCTCCATTTCGTGCATCCTACTCTCTTTCCTGTCCTCCAACTCCTCTGGAGACAGTCCTCTGGCAGAAACACTGCTACCTACTGGGGAAGGTGGTCTTCCAGCCCCTAGACCCAATAGCCCCTCCAGCTGCCCTTCTGCATTCTCGGCCCCCTCCACCGGGGCACTCCTTGATTCGACCCAGGCCCTCAGCGCCTTTTGGAGGTCCTCCTTCCTGGAGAGCCCGGTCATGGACACTTTAAACTTTTTGCAGAATTGCCTGAGCTGCTTGAGGGTGTAGCATTCTAGCCTCTCTTCTTCCCAATCACACTCAACAGAGGCTACTGATGCTGGTTTCTCCATAGTGATTAAACTTGGCAGTTGCAAAAATAGGAAATCCCAGAAAAAATGCTATAAAAGTATGTGGTTGCGTTTTGGTCTGCACTCACTAAGTAGTGTTCACCAATCACTGTACATGAGTCACAAATGCAAGTCCAGAATCCTCACCGCTGCCCACCAATGTTAGATTTGGGGGTCTCTAGTTGGCAGAGGTAGGTACCTTTGTCCAAATAGGGACCCTTGAGTCTAGTCAGGGAAAGTAGGTACACTCCTGAAATAACCCCTGCTCACCCTCTTGGTAGCTTGGCACGAGCAGACAGGCTTAGTTCAGAGGCAGTGTGTAAAGCATTTGTGAACACATACAGTAATCAAGTGACAACACTACAAATGGACACCACACAGGTTATATATTTATAAAAATAGGTATACTTTATATAGATTTATCACAAGACCATAAACGACAAAAATAATCCACAATACTGTCAAGAATGCGTAGTTCTGATCAAAAAGGCTTAATTCAAGGTTCTGTGCGAGTCGGTAGCCTCCTCCGGCTACGGCGATGTCAAGAACAAACAGAGTCTAACAAATCCAGCTGACCGCGTCGAGACGGGCCAACACAGCGTAGACAGACTCGGTCACAGTACCTTTTACTTGAAGCGGCAGGCACGGGCGTGCGAGCCGGATGGCTGTTCGTCGCGGTCGCGATGCAAAATGGAAGCGTTGCAGGACGCATTGTCCCTCGATGCGGTGCAGGCAGCGGCTCGCTGACGTCGTCGAGACGGAGTCGGTGAAACCAGGGCCGTGCGTTGCAGGGCGGGACGGTGCTTCGATGCGGTGCTGGCAGGTTGCGGTGCGGCGACGGAGCCGGATTTGGGAGCTGGCGTCGATCAGTCCGGACAGCGGTGCGAGTCGGGCGGTGCGTCGCGAAGCGTGCGAGCGGTGCCCAACTCCGGTGCGGTCACAGGACTCGAACTCAGCAGCAGTGACCGTGTCGGTCGGACCAGATGGATTCGGTGTAGCGAGGCGTTGCAAGGTGCGGTGCTCACAGGTTACGGTGCAGGCAGCGGCTCGTTGACGGAGTCGGTGAGACCAAGGCCGTGCGTTGCAAGATGCAGGCGTTGCTCGATGCGGTGCCAACAGGACACCGAGCCGGTCGGGAGAGTCGGTCACAGCTCCCTACCTCTGTAGCCACTGAAACAGAGTTTCCAGCAGCAATTCACAAAGGGGGTGAAGTCCAATGGTCCTGGGACTTCGATCAGGGGCAAGCTCTCTTCCAAGCCCTTGGAGATCCTTCACAAGTTGATGAAAGTCACAGCAAAGCAAAATTTCCTTTCTCCTTTCTTTGGAAGTCAGGCAAACCACTGCAGGCCAATCCCCCAAGCAGCACTTCAGCTTAGGGATAGTCTCTCCTCACTTTCTTCTTGGTTCCGCTCCTCAGCAAAGGTTTCTTCTTGTTCCCAAAAGTGATCTAATTTCATGGGGACTGGGCTCCCCTTTTATACACCTTTTCTCTTTGTTCTCTGGAGGCAGAGAGGCCTTTGCCTAGTTAAAACCAGTTCCGTGCAGCTTTGGAGCACTCTGTGTACATGTCTCCTTCTTTTCCTTTCAGAATGTGGGGCAGGGTACTCAGACGCCCGGCAGGAGGTGGAGCCAGCATTGTGGAAGGCAGGCACAGCCCTATTCAGACCCAGGTGCAACTCCTCCCTCCACTCCGGATGCAGATCTCTCTATTCAGCCCTGTGCTGACTCACCCTGTCCCCTGTAGCCACCCCCAGCCCCGGTCACGCACAAACCAGACACACAATACACAAGCTGGCAGAGGCAGGCTGGATAGTTAGGCAAGAAAATACCTACTTTCTAAAAGTGGTATTTTCAAACACAGAATGTTAAAATCAACTTCACTAAAAGATGTATTTTATCATCCTGAGTTCAGGCATACTAAATTCGTTTTTCTACCATGTTCCCTGGGTCAGTTAGGATTATAAGGTGTAATAATCAAAACCGCCCATTCTGGCCTATGGGGAGCAGGTAGCCTTTCAATAGTGAAAACGAAAATGGCTGTAATTCACTATTAGGACATGCCACACACACCAGGGCATGTCCTACCTTATACTTACAATGCACCCTGCCCTAGGGCCTACTTTAGGGGTGACCAACATGCAGTAAAGGGAAGGTTTAGGGACTGGTAAGTGGGTGCACTCACCAAGTCGACATGGCAGCCCTAGGCTGCACACAGGCTCTGCAATGGCAGGCCTGAGACACACTTTACAAGCTGCTTCTGTGGGTGGCACAACCCGTGCTGCAAGCCCACCAGCAGCATTGGATATACAAGCCCTGGGCACACTCAGTGCACGGTACTAGGGACTGACAAGTAAACCAATCATCCAATCATGGAGTCACTAATACATACATCAATTTACAATAGGGAGCACTTGCACTTTGGCACTGATTAGCAGCGGCAAAGTGCCCATGAGCATCTAGTCCAGCAAAAACATATCGGCAACAGTGGAGGCATTACGAAAAAATGGAAGGGAGACCCACGCCAAGGACGCCAGGTCTAACAGGTCCGATGTTGTGGAGAGATTTGTAGGTGTGGGTGAGGAGTTTGAACGTTACTCTCTTTCTGACGGGAGCCAGTGGAGGTCTTGCAGGTGTTGGGTCATTTGCTCCTGTCGCGGGGTGCTGAGGACGAGTCTGGCAGTGGAGTTTTGGATGGTGTGGAGTTTCTGTAGTAGGGATTTGTTGATTCCTGCATAGAGAGCGTTTCCGTAGTCCAGTCTGCTGGTGATGAGGGCGTGGGTGATGGTCTTTTAGGCTTCGGTGGGATCCATTTGAAGGTCTTGCGGAGGATGCAGAGGGAGTTGAAATAGGAGGAGGTGACAGCGTAGACCTGGCAGGTCATGGTGAGGGAGGAGTCTAGAATGATGCCGAGGTTCCAGGCGTGGTTCGTCGGGGTGGGTGGGTTTCTGACGGCAGAGGGCCACCAGGAGCTGTCCCACGCGGAGGGGGAGGGTCCAAGGATGAGGACCTCAGTCTCCTCTGAGTTCAGTTTTAGGCAGCTGTCGCTCATCCAGGCAGCGACGTCCTTCATTCCTTCTTGGAAGCTGAGTTTGGTGTCTTCGGGGTTCTTCGTGAAGGAGAGGATGAGCTGGGTGTCGTTGGCGTAGGATACTATGCTGAGCCCATGCTGTCTGACGATGGCGGCGAGGGGGGCCATGTAGATGTTGAAGAATGTGGGGCTGAGTGAAGATCCCTGGGGTACACCACAGCTGATCTCTGTGGGCTCGGAGAGGAAGGGTGGGAGTCTGATCCGTTGGGTTCTGCCGGTGAGGAAAGAGCAGATCCAGTCGAGGGCAAGTCCTTGTATGCCGGCGTCGTGGAGTCTGGTTGCAAGAGTGTGGTGGGAGACGGTGTCAAAGGCCGTGGAGAGGTCTAGCAGGATGAGGGCCGCTGTGTGTCCCTGGTCGAGGAGCATGGGGATGTTGTCGGTGGCGGCGAGGAGGGTGGTCTCGGTGCTGTGGTTGCTGTGGAATCCGGATTGGGAAGAGTCGAGTATGGCGTTCTCTTCGATGAAGGTGGTTAGTTGTGTGTTTATGAATTTTACAGAGACTTTGGCTGTGAAGGGAAGGAGAGAGATGGGCCGGTAGTTTTTCAGGTCTCTTGGGTCAGCCGAGGGTTTCTTGAGGAGGGGCTTGACCTCAGCCCTCTTCCAGTTGTCAGGGAAGATGCCAGCTTTGAAGGTGGCATTGATGGTGCGGCGGAATTCGGGTGCGATGGCGGCTCTGTGGAAGATGTGGGGCAGGCAGGGGTCCGTGGGGGCTCTTGAGTGGGTGTTTTTCATGGTAGTGGTGGTGTCTTCGGTGGTGACTGGTGTCCAGGTGGTGATGGTGGGCTGGCTGTCGTTGCTGGAGGGGAGGGTGGTTTCTGGAGTCTGTTCGTTGAAGTTGTCGTAGAGGGCCTTGATCTTTAGATGAAAGTAGGAGCCGAGTTTGTTGCAGAGGTCCTGGGACGGTGTGATGTCCGTCGCTTCTCTGGGGGGTTTGGTGAACTGCTGGATGATGTTGAAGAGTTCCTTTGAGTTGCTGGTGTTGGTGAGGATTTTGCCTGACTGCTTGGAAGGTGGTCACGTGGCTTTTGCTTGCCATGTGTGACTGTTGTTTGTCTTACCCCAGTTCCATTGTTTCCCAGTGGGTTGCAGGTGATCAGATTGGTCTTGGCCTTTCTGCTTCTGGTAGTTCCGGGATGGCAGAGACTCCCGGGGTCTCCCCTCTTATTAGTCTTGGCTGTCCAGTCTCATTGGGTGCTTCCTTTTCGTCTGTGCCATCTACTGGGTCCGCAGCTCCCGGTCACCATGTTGCAGCCGTTGCGCCTTTGGGCCTGGTTGTTGGGGGGTTGGCCCCAACGATGGTTGTTCATGATGTTGAACCCATGCGAGTGCTGGATTTCTTTGGTCCGCTGGCTCTGTTTGGAGATCTTGGGGGCATTTGGGTGTCCTTGTATTGGTTTTCTAGTGCCCTTTGTGCCCCATTTGTTGGTCTCTTTTGGGCTGTGGCACCCAGGGCCAATGGTGGCAGCACCTCCTTGGTTTTTGCCCTTGGAGTTCTGTGTTTTGCAACGGAATGGTTTTGTCTACTGGAGTCCTTTGGCCTGTCATTCCTCGCCCTTGAAGTGGTGTTTTTGGTGGCCTTCTTGTCTGCCTGACCCCTTGGTGTGTTAAGCTCCCTTCTGGTGGTCGGACCATTTTTTTCACGTTTTTGGCTGCTGGGTTGGTCTTGCGGCTCCCTCAACTTTTGTTGCAGGTGGGTTTTTAGGTGTTGTTGTTTTGCCTGTACCAGACGGTGCTGTTATGGTTGGTAGTTGTTTTCTTTGTGTATTTTGACCCAGTGTCATTTGGGTTGATTCCCTCAGACTCCACTTTTGGATGGTGGATTATGCCGTCTGATTTGGGGAAGGTCTGTTGGTTCTGTGGCTGCTTCTTGGCCTACCTGCATGGGGGTGTCCTTGGTGGATGTCTGTGCTGCAGCCCTGTGGGCATCTCCTCCTACTATATGGTCCTCTTTCAGTTGGAGGTTGGTGGAGGTGGTGCTATCTGATTTGCTGCTTCTGTACTACATTCTGCTTTGGTGTAGTGTGTATGTGGGGGAACATTTTGTACTCTTTTGAATTGGACTGTGTTCTGCAGTTTCTTCCATTGGTTTCTGTTTTCACTTCATTCTATATGAAGCCGATTCTTGCTTTGGTATCTGCTCATTGTGTAATTACTGTGGTGAGGAAGATGGACGAGGAGGTAATGCCCCTGTTACTTACCGGTAATCTTATTTACTCTGAGTCCTAGTCTTCCTCGCCACAGTATAGTTTCCCATCCCTTTCTGCCCTGTTGAATATGGCTTCATGTTTTTTGTTGTGCCTTTGGAGAGAGAATGTGCTCGGGTGGACTTCCTCTTTATAGGAGGAAGAGGGGGTCAGCCATATTGGAGGGGTGGGAGGCTAGTATGCTAATTTTTGACTTGGGAGTTTCTGTGGGAGGCTAAAGCTCATTGTGTAATTACTGTGGCAAGGAAGACTAAGGCTCGGAGTAATGAAGATTACCGGTAGGTAACTGGGGCATTAGTTCCCCTCTACATGACAAATGGGAATATTTAGTTGTTGTTGCTATGTACAGTGCTCCTATAACCAGGGGGCTAGGTCATATGGCGGAGTAAACGGATGGTGCAAGCAGTGTTTTGAACGGAAAACTCTGGAGAAGGGTACCTGGTGATTACAGGCCTGGAGGAGGAGTAATGTGATATCTTCACCATTGAAAAGTACTTCACTGCTTTTTTCATAGACTGTTCAACACTCTAGTGATGCAGTCGCACACAGAATGTTATAGACACGTGTCGTTCTGTATGTGCATTAAAAAGCCTTTTAATGTGTCCATAAATGTATCCTGAGGCAAGCATGTATTCCTGAATCACCCTTAATGACCCAGTATGTAGTAGTTGTATAGCGCTTCAATTCCTGGAGGCACAGCATGCAGGATAATGCGCTGCATGGCTAAACATTTATAAAGTTCCGGAAGGTGAGACCTATTGGCTATGCCAATGCTTGTTGTAATTTGGTGTAAATTCATTCAGTAGTTTTTTGAGTTATTAAGGGCAAAAAAAATACAGATATTTGGACTGATTTGCTTGTGAGAGTCCCAGAGGCTCTCACTTGGAGCGCCAAATGGGGCATTCTAATTGGCCCAGGGAGCTTTATTTCCTTAGGCCATCTCGCTCCTGCGGGATCCAAACTCCCGCAAGAGCAATCAATCTGATTGGCTGCTAGCAACATGAGAAAAATGCTGATGGCAACCATTACAGGACTAGGGGAATTAGTCCTCTGTCCTGAAGGTATAAAAAAAAATAAAGCTATATGGGGCAGGGTAGGGATACCCTAACCCCCCTAGGCCCCATTGGGGGACCCAGAGGGTCCATCCCTGGGGCCCAAAAAAAACCTGCAAAAAATGCTGCAATTCCACTAGACTCTCGCATGATCAAAAATAAAAGCAGCCGGGCCAAATTTTATTTCCTAATGCCCCTGAGAGCCTAGCACCAGGGCTGATTTCATATAGGGGAGGGGGGACTGCATGGCCCCCCTTCCCGAGCTTCCAAAGGCCCCTGTAAGCCTACCCCCATAGCCAAAAACGCTTTATATAGGGAGGGGAAAACCATCCTTGTGTCACCAGGGGCCCTGGGGAGCCCACCCCAGGGGGCGACATTACTTTTTATGGTAAGGGGGGCTGTGCGGCTCAACTCTCCAAGCCTCAGGAGGCCCAGGGAGTCCACACCCAGGGCCAAAATTTATGAATATGGGGAGGGTGGCTCATGGCCCCCCTTTCCAAGCCTGGAGAGGCCATGGGAGCCCGACCCGGGGCTGACATTAATATTTATGGGGAGGCGAACCATGTGAGACCCCTCCCTGAGTCTCAAGAGGCCCCGGGGAGCCCACCCCAGGGCTAAAATATAAGAAAATGGGAAGGGGACCACACACACCCCCTTCACTGTGCCTGAAAAGGCCCTTGGGAGACCACCTATTGGGCTGATTCCTTTAAGGGAGGGGGGTCCCGCAGATGCCCTCCCTGAGTCTTTAATGGCCCTGGGGACCCCATCCCCCTAGGCTGGCTCAGATGCAATGTAGCGGGAGCCTACCCGGAACATATAGTTTTCCCTGACCGCAGCAGCGCGGGCAGGAAAACTGCTGGGAAAAAGATCTGATCTGTTTCCCCACAGGGAAACAGATCGAAATATTGCTCCCACCCACAGGTAAGCAATGCCGGCTTCTGCAGGACCTGGGGAGCCGGCGGGGGCCGCTGGGCCCTGGGGCTCCCCCCACGGCCCCAGCAACACTATGGTGGGTGCCCTGGGTGGGCACCATGGCACCTACCTTTTCTTTGCACCAGCACCCAGGGTTTGGGGTACCTGGCTCGAAGTCCGCATGGGATGGGGGTTGCATTACCCCCTCCACCATAAAAACATATGCCAGGCCCTGGGAGATGGCGTTCCCAGGACCACATTTGGCCAGGAAAGGGGGCCACATGTACCATTCCGCCTAAAAATTATGCCAGGCCAGGGAATGGGGCCCCAAGGCCAAAATGGGCCCAGGGAGGGGGGTTCACGTGCCACCAACAAAATACAAGCACTACGGGTCCCGGGGTATGTGGTCCCCGGGGTTGTACTCAGCCCAGGGAGGGGAGGGAGGGGGCTGCGTGCCTCTCTTCCACAAAAAAGCATGCTGAGCCCCAGGGGATGGGGTCCCCTGGACCAAAATTGGTCTTAGGGGGATGGCCGCTTGCCCCCTCCCCTGCTAATAAAGCCAGGCCCCAGGAAATGGGGTCCCAGGGCAGAATTCAGGCTAGAGAGTGGGGCTGCATGTCCCCCTCCCATGTACAATGCGCTGGGCACCAGGTGATGGGGTCTCCAGGGCCGAAATTGGCCTGGAGACAGGAGCCGCATTCCCTCCTCCGCCCAAAAAATGCCCTGGGTTCCAGGGGATGGGGTTCCCGGGGCTGAAGTCTGCCCAGGCACAGGGGCCACATGCACCCATCCCCCTTAAAAATGTGCCGGATTCTGGGGGTCAGGGTCCCTGGGGACAAAATCGGCTTTGGAGGGAGACCACGTATGCCCCCACTCCTTTATTTAAAAGAGAAGCCCTGTGGGATGGGTATCCCTGGGTCTGACAAGGCTTGGGGAGGGGGGCTGCTTGGCCCCCTCCCCTATATTTAAATAAGTGGCCCCAGGGAATGGGGTCCCCGGGGCTGACAACAGGTCGAGGAGGGGGACGCCCTTCCCTTTGATTATAAAAAAAGTCCCTGGAGGCTGGGGTCCCCGGGGCAAGGCATATGGCCAAGCCCCTACTGCACATAGCCAAAGGCAGTGCACAGCATAGGGCTGGCTGTATGGGGGGTTTGGTTGCAGGGCCTGGCAACAGACCAAGCCCTGCGGCCAACGTAGGCCGTGTTTGGAAATGGGAGGTTGCATTTACATATGGTAATTAAGTATCACTTTACATTTAAAAAGCTAGAATTTCACTGAAAAAACAAGGGGTTAGAGTAACACTATAGTTAGGTGTGATAAAAGGATCTGTTTAAACTTAGAAAGTCACTGAAAAAACTAAGGTTAAAATAATGTTACAGTTAGTTGATTATGTCAGTGATAACATTATAGTTTTGAACTAAAAAAAAACTGAAATTTACCAGCTATAGTTAGCAGCACTAACTTTAAGTTGCAGCCCGCCATGCACTGCTTATGACCTCACATATTACATCACTTATGACATGCTCTATGACATCATTGATGACATCACTGATGGCATCATCCAATGAGTGTGCTAGTTTGTTTTTTAGTTTATACAGTGGCGGGTAGTTACCATGTTACTTGTCTACCTAATTTTGTACAGCATGACTCCGGCTAATGGGTGTAAGTGTTTACAAAATACTAATGCTCTTAATGTACCTTAGGAGTGTGGAGGTATTGAACACATTATAAATGGTTGTATTGAAAAGTAACTCTGTGGGCAAGTGACAGTTGATGACTTGTATTCATTATGTTGCACTCAAGTTTTGTTGTACTGCAGACATTTATATATATATTATATTGATAATCCAGTTGCCGTGAGTAGTTATAGTTAGATCAGCGTTTCAATAGGAAATGTCTTTGTTGGAAATGGCCTTTTCTGCAGGGTCACCCCCAAACATTTTGCCTTCCTTCCTCCTCCCCCCTCCCCTTTTTGCTGAATTCGTTTATGTTGGCTTTAGGACCCTGGACACCACTGCTAACCAATGCTAAAGTTGCATGTGTTCTCTGATTAAACTATAGTAACATTGGCTAACATTGTCTTATCCACAATTAGCATATTTAATTTACTTAGTAAAGTAACTACTTGTGCCCAGGGCCTCTAAATTAAATGATACTATTGGGACTGCAGCACTGATTGTGCCACCCACTTAAGTAGCCTTTTAAGCATGTCTCAGGCATGCCACCGCAGAGCCTATGCAGTTTTAAACTGCCATGCCGACCAGGCAAGTTTACCCACTTGCCAGGCCCAAACCTTCCTTTTTGATGCACATAAGTCATGCATTAGGAAGGCCCTGAGCAGGGTGCAGTGTACATAAAAACTAGGACATGTACTTTTAAGTTTACATGTCCTGGTAGTGAAAAACTCTTAAGTACGCTTTTTTACTACAGCAAGGTCTATCTTTTCCACAGGATAACATTGGGATTACCTTATTACATTTTAAAAGTCTAATTCCCAATTGGGAAGAGTTTGGACCCCCATTTGGTGTCTCTGGAATCACAATTTAGAATCACAGCTTATTGTGAAGTCAGATTTTAAATTGTAATTCGGAAAATGCCATGTTTATAAAGTTGGAATTCTCTAACTTTAGCCTTTTGGTGCTTGCTGCCTGTCTCTGAATACATGTCAGGGGTGGGTGACAACTGGGCTTTGTGTATTCTCTCTAGATAGCCACACACAATTGGGAGCTTAGGTGTGACTTGATGGGCCTTAATGGGCCATTAACTGACTTGATGGGGGGGGCGGAGCTGAACACTGCCTCAATTACACCTGAATTGGTTTGTGTCCTGTCCACACATAACAGGCTGCATACTCCACTGTAGTGAGCCAGAGCCAGGGCAAGAAGGGCAGGGACTCTGTGCACTTCAAAAGCCTCTCTTCGAAGTCTCTCCCACTTCAAAGGCACAACTGGGTATAAATACTGGACCTCTGACACCACCTACTCAGTACATTTTTGGACCTGTGGATACTCTGCTAGGAAGAAGAACTGCTAAGGACTGCTACTCTGCTGGACTTCTGCTGTGTTGAGTTGATGTGCTGCCTGCTGCCCTCTTGCCTGGGAGTGAGAGGGACTGGACCTGCATCTCTCCAACCCAGAAGAACCAAAGTGACTACAAGGGCTTGCTGGATTGCCTCCTGATTGAAATCTCAGAGAAATAAAAGGCTTCCAACTCATCTACTACAGCACCTGGACTCTGCCAACTGAGATTCTTACCCCACCAAGTGGTGCCAATCCAGCCCTGGGCCCTTGGAAGTGGATATAAAGTCCTACAACTGCCAACATTTACGCATTGCAGTTGATGCGCCAATCGGAACTGGTGCATCTCCATTAACACGGACGCATTGCCACGGCTGCGAGGATCAAGGACATCGCATCTCCATTGATTCTGACGCATCACTGCTGCAGCGAAGATCGAGGACCTCTCATCGCCGGCAGTGTGGCTCATTGCCTCCATTTCCGACGCATCTCTGACTTTGCGCAGCTTGGAACAGATGCATAGCCTACATCCTAAGGATCAACGCTGACACTTCTCCACCTTTTCTCCTCGCATCTTATCCTCGACACCGACGCAACCATGAACCAAGGTACTGTTGCAGCGGGCCAAAGCCGGTCCCTGTATCTGAACCACGCTCTATCGCAGTAAACTTTAAGTTTTGGATTTGACCTGGTCTAGCGCGACTAGATAGTCCCAGTTTGACCTTTGTGCTTTTAAGTGATACATTTCAGATTATTTAAAAATTCATAACTCCGGGTCTACTTACTAGATTTTTATTGTTTGGGTCTTGTTTTGGTCAATAAATTAAGCTCTATTTTCCTAACCAGTTGTGTATCTTTTTGTGTGAGGTTTTCACTGTTTGACATTTTGAAGTGTTGCACAAATACTTTACACGTTGCCTCATAAATTAAGCCTGAACTGCTTGGTGGCAATCAATCAGAGGGGAGCACAGGTTAACTTAGGGTGTGTATCTGACTCACCCTAATTAGGATTGTGGTTCCTGGTTGGACAGGGTGCCTACCTCTGCCAACCAGAAACCAAGGGGTATATTCACAAGAACGTGCAATAACTACCGCAAGAGTAGCGTAACGCAACTTTCAATATTGCAGCCTATCGTGGGAAAATAACCCCGTGTCAACCTGGAATTCACAAAGGTAACGAAGAAAAGAATGTCAAGGAGGAAAAGATATATTTATATCTATTTAACCATAGGGAACTTCATATTGCCCTATTAACAGTACATAGTCCTGTCGTTAGTTCATGTTCCTTATTCCAAACAACAAATCACATACCACAGACACATTTTGGACGAAATTTTAGTCATCGTTGTATAGATTTTTTAAAGTCATCGTTATTTTGATATTATCTTTTCGAACATACAAACATATATGAAGACAACAGATATATACAAATCACAAAACAACACAATTCATAAATTCCTTCTACCCACTTGATAGAAAAAACAGTGTTCGCCTATTAAATAAAGGAAATACACTTTGAGGTCGTCTTATATGCACCCCTCTAAAGACCTTAATTCAAAAATGTGCATTCAATCGTCAAAAGATTTATCAATTATAGTCGGACTCCTCTTGTCAAAAACTGTCGACGCGGAAGCGTTTCGGCCTTCATATACATCTTGGCCTCCTCAGGACAAGGGTGAGGAAACAAACTTGATGAACAAAGTCCAGATGCCCTGCAGTCAGAACCCAGTTTAAACCATACTGCAATGTACAGGATATATCGCGTCACTACTTGCTTTCAATTCAAAATTGACTGTGGAACGCAAATTCCTTTCTTAATACCCACTCCGGGGCATATACGACGTTCCCCGCTCTATCTGCTTCAACACGCGTATGGTCATCAATCTCCTTACACTCTGCCGGCACTGGAAGCTGCAGATCCGGCGCATTTGAATTTCGGCGTGGAATCCACAACAAGGCGGTAGCAAGCGATAGTCTGCCGAAACCGCGATACAACCACCACGATGGAGATAAAAACACAAACCACAACACCAAAAAACACGCGATGGGCCAAAGCGCGATGAGGAAATCAGCGACAAGCAGCACCAGGCCTGCAACACACACCTGGCAGGCGTAAAAAATCACAATAAAAGTAGAAAAAATACCCACACACAAACTGATCAACACCCAAGCACCATGGAGGCAGCCGGAGCAGGCGCAGAGGACGAGCGCAACCCCACAAGCACCCCGGACGACCAGCCTGGGACCTCGGGGACAGGGAAGGGCAAGGACAAGAAGACGAGGAAGACCAAGTTCAGTCCGCAGGCGAACAGGATCATAGTCACGGAGGTGATGGAACACCATCAACAACTCTTCGTCACTTCCAACGTGTCATTGGGCACCAAAACTGGAATATGGCGGGACATCGTCGACAAGGTAAATGCCGTCGGAGAGCACAAGCGGACAATGGACGAGGTCAAGAGGCAATGGAATGATATCAAGCGGAAGACCAAGGAGAAACTCACCGCCAACCAGAAGGCAGCAACACAGACCGGCATGGGGGCCCAGCGCCACAGCTGGAGCTGGATGACATGGAGGAGCTGGTGTCGACAGTCATCAGTATGGAGACTGTGGCTGGAGTCGGGGGACCAGACACTGCTCGACAGGACACAACACAACCGCAACAGGGTGAGTGACCACCAGGTACTGGGGGGATGGGTGGAGATGGCCACAATGGCACACATGCACAAGCAAGCAGGGCACAGTGCACACCCACAATGACCCTGGGTCCTTGCCCAGACCCACAGACTGTCACAATGTACAATGCCATGCTGTCTGAATGTCAACCTGTACCATGTGGCTACATACATGTGGACACATTGTAATACACCATCTCCCCTTCACATCGCAGGGGCATCGTCAACACCTCCTGCAGAGCAGTCCCAGCCACGAGGAGGACAACACCAGCATCGACACCCAAAACATCCAAGACATCATTGACCTCATCCGCCACTCACCTCCAGGATCAGGGCAGCCCAGCCACATTGATGAGAACCCACCCACCACCCAAACCACCCAGCAGGAGGCACCCACAGCCCCGGCACTCTCCCAAGACCCCCTGGCTACCAAACTGGACGCCATCCATGGGTATCTACATCCGCCCCATGGTCTCCAACCAGCCCTGACTGACATCGCTGGAGTCATGACGCGGAGAGAAGAACACCTGTCCGCTCAGAGTGGCTTCAGCGATGCCAGCCGTGAGCTGGCACACATGCGGAGGCTCATGGAGGACATGGTGCGGATGGAGGCGGAAAGGATGGCAGCCACCGTTGCACACAATCGAAATGTAGGAGGGATCTACTATGCCCTGCAGTACTTCATCATGGCATTGCTGCCACAAGGCGTGTCGCTGATGAATGCGGCTGCCCCCACACCATCCACATCTCTGCCCCCTGGTGTGTCAGTGCCTCCCAGTGTGGCAGGCGTATCCACTCAGGCCCCTGATGTGTCAGTGGCACACAGTGCCACAGCCGGTACTGCAACACCCACAGGTGGGGCAGAGCACACATCCGAGGACGAGGACGTGGATGGGTTGGCTCTCAGAAGGAGGCACTAGCATACATTTCCGCCACCTGGCCTGTTTCTGCTTGGTCCGGCACATGGCCTCATGACCTTCCACTGACCCCCGATACACTCCAATGCACTCACCTTGGACAGCGACATGGACTGCCACATCCTGTTTGACGACCAATTACACGGCAACCGGACTGCGGACTGTACCCTTCCTCTTCCGCAGTACATGTCATCCCTGGATGGACTCTGGCTGGCCCCCCACGTGCCCATATTGTGTAGTGTGCTCGGCATTGCCCTGTACCGCTCCAGCTGCATAACTGCACTGGATGTGCAATAAACATCCAGTGACGCACTGCTGTGTTATGTCTTTCATCATTCATGTGTGAATGTGTGGATGAATGTAGGGACAGTGACTTCCCTTGCGTCAATGATGTTCATCCTGTGGGATGCCAGTCAGAGGGTGCTACATTGCATTTTGTGTACCGGGTCCCGTGAACACTACAACAGGGACACAGGCATCAGTCACTTCCTTGTCCGGACATGGACTGAACCACGCCCAGAGCCCACGAGTCATTGTTGCAAGCCCTGCGCTGGTCCGGCGTACAGCAGGCCAGACCACTCAGCTAACGCTCCGAGGGGGGGCCCTCATTGCTACCCGTCGCAGGCGTACTCGCTGGTGGTGTGCAGGTCACTGGTCTAGTTGTCAGCATGTCACAGCCACTCCCTGAGGGCAGGTTTGCACGCACACCACACCCATCCGGCACAGGCGTCACAGGCCTTGTGACTCCGCCAACATAAGGGGCCGACAACGTCACATTCCCCTCTGCCGGTGGTGACTGGATGATGGACGCTCCACGGTTCTCAATCATTAAGGGCCCATGACTTTTTGCGCACAGGGTTAGTGGCACACGAGGCCTTGTGGATGGCATGGGCCTACCACCACGTGGCGCAGACTGGGGTTGCACAGGGTTAGTGGCACACGGGGCCTTGCGGACGGCACGGGCACCCCGCCATGGTACGGTGACTTTGGGTGCACTGAGTCAGTGGCACCTTAAGCTGCTGAGCGGGTGTGCAGCCTGCGATGATGCCCCGTCCCGGCAGTCCGGACAGCTCAGGTTTTGTGTGCCCTGCTGGACCGCAGTGTAGGCCAGAGCCAGTGGGCAGCGCGGGCCTACCGCCATGTGGCGTCGCTTCCGGGATTCCAGAGTTGGTGGCACCCATTGGGCTGAGCGGGTGTGCAGCCTGCGATGGTGCCAGGTGCACTGGTATGTCCTATGCCATGCAGTAATCAAGACCCAGCACCAAACGTGAGACCTGGTGGCCTGTGGAGCGGGGCTGCATAATGTGGAGGGTGCCATGTCCACGGGCCCGGGCTTGTGGCTTGCAGCGGCACGTGGTGGGACCTCCTGTCTACGCGCCAGTGGTGGAAGGTGAGCATTAAGGCCTGGGTGTGCATGGGCGGGCATGCTCCGATGTGCGGCGGGAGGGGTTGGGGTGCCTCTGCCTAGGTGTGCATGGGCGGGCAGGCGATGTTGTCTTGTGCAAGTGTGTGTACTGTGCCAGTCATGTATCTGGACTCTGTTTCAGCTGACGGCTCTGACTCAGATGTGTGACCTGGTGTCCTGCTATACATACCGGCACGTGGTTGGAGACACACCGGTGGCAGCAGGTGAGCAGTGTTGCCTGGGTGCACAGGGGCGGCTCTCTCTCTCCCTCTCTTCCTCTCTCTCTCCTCTTCTCTCTCTCTCTCTCTCTCTCCCTCTCTTCCTCTCTCTCTCCCACCCTCTCTTTCTCTCTCTCTCCTTCGCTCTCTCTCTGTCCTCTGATGTGCGCAGGACACACCTTCTCATCATGTTTTTTGTCTTACAGGCTGTGACCTACGTATTGTCCCGAGGGGAGCGGCCATGTGTCTTCATTTCATTTGGGTGTTCATTTTAATAAAGTTTCATTTGTTGCTTCGTAAGTGAATGTGTGCTGCTCATTTCTGTGACGAAACATGCATGTCTCCAGTTGTGATTGTGCGACATCATGCAGAATATTTTGTACATTTTTAGGTGTTGTTGATGTGGCATGTCTTTGGTCGGGGGGGGTGCCAGGGAGGGGTGGTCCTGGGGGTGGTGGCGGTGGGTGTTGTGGCCCTCTTGGGTGTCCTGGCCGCATGATGGGTGGCTCCATGGCATCTGTTGCCCTTCCGATGTAGCCCTGGGCTGTGCTCCCTTTTGGTTTGCAGGCTGCCGTCCGACTTTACACCAGGTCAGAGCAGGTGTAGATTTCCTGGTGCTAACGCGCCTTATCGCCTGTTTTGTGTTTTTATCGCCGATGTGGCTGGTCATTGAGAATGTTGAGGTGTGACGTTGTCGCGCCTTTTGGCACGGGAACGCCCACTCTGCATCTCATTAGCGATGGTTGCGCAGGTCCTCTGTGGCGATGTTTTTTGCGGCTGCTATCGCGGGTAAACTGGTGCTGTGGGCTGTTAGCACCGGCTTGTGAATGTGGAGGTACATTTATCACGACTTTGGCTGCGATAAAGTGCCGTTAATTCGGCGATAGCTCCTTGTGAATATGCCCCCCAGTTTCTAAGATTGGTGATCAGTGATGAGGATACAAATTGTGTTTGTGCAGTGTCATACAGTATTTGGTGTACACTGCCAATCCACACCAAAGCCCAATTTGAACTCTTCAATTCTCTGATTGGCATTTTGATTTTTATCCTAAAACCATGTCTCGGACTGGAGGTTCTACATCTGCATGGGCACCTGCAAAAATGCACTTTGAGTTGCCCAACCTGGAGGGTTATTCTGTGGCCCTGCTGAAGGATTTCTGCAAGGGAATTGGGCTTCCTGCAAAGAGCTCCACCAGGAAGGTGGAGCTGCAAAAGGCGCTGAGGTTGTGGGCAACAGCTCATGTTGCTTTGAACGTAACCCCAGAAGAGGAAGAGGAGGATCAATAGCTGGATGAGGAGGAAGAATTGGACCAAGACTCGCAGGAGAGTCTAGGAGTGCTACCTGTGGAGGAGGTGGGTGATACCATACCAGGAGTAGTGACTCCACCTTAGCCAGGGAGCAGTGTGTCATCCAGAGGCCTGTTCCCAGAGGAGCTGGAGGCGAGGAGGGGGGAAAGAAAATTAAAATTGGAGCTAGTCAAATTAAAATTGGAGAGAAAGCCTTGGATGAGAAAAGGCTGGACATAGAGGAAAGGAAACTAATGTTGGCTCATGAACTGAGCCTGAAGGAGCTGAACACTAAGGCCAAGCAGGCTGAGTCCATAAGTGATGGAGGTAGAGTTTATTTGGTGCACCCCTGGTGACAGTAGGTTCCACGTTCCCAAGGGTCTGGTGTCTGACTTTGTGGTGGGAGATGACATAGATAGATGGTTTAAGGCTAATGAGATTGTTCTGCCGATGCACATGATCCCTAAAGGGCATTGGGTGGGTTAGTCTGTGGAGGCACATCCCTAGTGAGGGGATAGACACCCTACTGGTCCTAGATGTAAGTGACAGGATGAGGTACTCTCCCATGAAAGAAGCCCTGGTCGAAAAATTTGGTTTGATCCCAGATGAGTATAGACAGAACACTAGAAAGAAAGCTGATACAGCACACCCATTGATATGTGTGACAATCAAAGTACAGTGCTAGACAAATAATGAACACAGTCTGAAATCACATGCATTCCTAGACACATGTTAATGAGGACAATCCAATGAGACAACGAATATATGGAACATGTAAAAAGTCGCCTATACTACGAGCGGTTACACGTGTCTTTGTGTGTGGATACAGTCGTCGTAAGGGTCGCAAACCTACCAAGGTTTTGCCCCCTACGTTTGTCATTGACCACTGTGATGTTGTTTACTTAAATGGACGCTACGCATGGTCCATGCAACGAAATTGGATTTTCTTATTGACACAGGACATTACACAAGGATCGTGAATACAACGGCCCGCCTGCTATAACTTGGAACTCGAGACTTATCAGTTTTTCTTCTGTTAAACTACAGTTGTTGTTTTGATTGCCTAGCTACAATACATGAAATTTTGGCATTGAAGTACGCTATCAGACGTTGGCTTTGGAATAATCCACACTGGACCGCATCTTATCATTATTCCCATATTTCCTTGAAAAAGTCTAAGTATAGACGAAACACGTGTCGGCAAAATCGTGTGCTGGGAATCTTTGAAAAACTAATAAAAAGTGAAAGAATTATCACCTGATGACATCTTTGGACTTTTTACATGTTCCATATATTTGTTGTCTCATTGGATTGTCCTCATTAACATGTGTCTAGGAATGCATGTGATTTCATACTGTGTTCATTATTTGTCTAGCACTGTACTTTGATTGTCACACATATCAATGGGTGTGCTGTATCAGCTTTCTTTCTAGTGTACTGATATGCATGTTAGTTTCTAATGTGCTAATAGCACCTCCAGGTAGTAGGTGTATCAAGCTACTCTAGCACCCCGTTCTAATTATAACAACAAAATTATTCACACGCATTGTTGCTAATTACAAATACGTTGCTCATATTAATGTTCGGTTGTCTCCCTTGTAGGGACCACTACTACCTATCAGTTTTTTCATGAGTATAGACAGAAGTTCAGGGACGGGACAGTCAGAGACTATCCCAACGGACCTGGGTGAATTGTGTTGATTCCTTTTGCAAGGCTCTGGATGGCTGGGTGAAGGCAGTGAAGTCAAGGATTATCAGGAGCTGTACAATTTGGTTGCAAGGGAGCACATGTATAGTCTTAGGTTTCCAGGTTTCCAGATCTGCCCCAACACCTGATTGATAGTAAGCTCACTGACCCCAGGGAGCTTGCTGAGGAGATGGACCTCTGATTCACCACCAGGGTCCAAAAGAAGGTACCTGGGAGTGACCCCAAGAAGGGTGGTTCAGGTTCCAGAGCAGAGTGAAGGGGAGGTCAAGGGAGACACAGACAGGTCACAGGGTAAGGGGGGACAAAAGGTTTCCCATGCCCCTTCTGAGAAACAGGGACAAGGTTCTGGTGGAAGGTGGCCCAGGGAACCCCATTTCCAACCCGCCGCTTTGATTGTCCCCAGCTAGTACACAAGTATGGGGACTCTGTCTGTCCTAAGAAACCATCCACTGGTGGTACCTCCACATCGGTGGCCCAAAACTGCCTTAGGGTAAGTAGTCCCCAGGGGTAGGTCATAGACCATGCCATGATCTATCTTAGCTGGAAGGTAGACTCAGAGGGTGAGTTGGTGATCCCTAAGGGTGGAAGTCATCACTTCCACCACATGAAAATGAATGGGGTCCCAGTCACTGCTCTGAGAGACACCGAAGCTAAACGGACCATGGCTGTGGAAAGGCTAGTTTCCCCAGAGCAATACACCTATCAGGTGTGCCGGGTGACACAGGCCCAGGGGCAGAACATCTAACGTGCTATGGCCCTGGTATCCCTGGAGTGGGGTGGTGCGGTGACCCAGAGGAAGGTCATAGTTAGTCCCCAGATGGCCATTGACTGCATTCTGGGGAATTAGTTACCCCTGGTGTCATGTGAACTGGGAGGGGTGACCAAGCGGAGGGTACAGGACCCCAGAGGGAGGGGCGGTGTGAGAGCCAACTCAGTCCTGTCACCTGTTCAGCTTCAGGGTACAGATCATGGGTTGAAGGACCATTTTCAGGATACCACCCCTGAACAGGTGGGGGTGGTGGAGGGAAATAAGGGTGCTAGTACCTGGGACTACTGTCCCCCACTTTGAGAAATCATAGAGGTCAGAGACCCCTAGATGCCCTGGGCTTGGCTCTGGACACTGACAGCTGTCAGTGGCCTCTGTTAATTATTGTCCCTGTCGACAGAGTTTTCCCTGGGTTGGGGACAGATGTCAGACCCAAGGGGTGGAATGGGCCTAATTACTTTTTTGGCCATTGTGGTACTGTCTGCCTACTGGGATGCGTCTGTGTGCATAGTAAGGTTAGGTGCAGCACAGATGGGGTCTACAGATGAGGAGAAGGGTTCGCCATGAGTCAGTTCAGTGGCTCAAGAGAGTACAGACAGAGTGATCCAACTGAGTTCAGTGAAGCATAAAATAAGTGCCCCTACAGTAGAGGGCCATCATCCATGTTCTATCTCTGAAACAGGGAAGTCCATCAATGTATTGATTAGTCTACCTTGACTTTACACTACAGCGGGATTGTGTTGAAATGGCCCTTTCTGCAGGGTCACCGCCAAACATTTTGCCTTCCTCCTCTCATTTTTGCTGAATTCATTTTTTGTTGGCTTTAGGACTCTGGCCACTTCACTACTGCCAACTAGTGCTAAAGCGCACGTGCTCTCTGCTTAAAACATTGTAACATTGGCTAACATTGGCTTATCCACAATTAGAAAATTGTATTTACTTATAAGTCTTAGTAAAGTGCACTACATGTGCCCAGGGCCTGTAAATTAAATGGCACTAGTGGGCCTGCATCACTGATTGTAGCCTTTTAAACATGTCTCAGGCCTGCCACTGCAGAGCTTGTATGTGCAGCTTTAAACTGCCAAGTTGACCTGGCAAGTTAACCCTCTTGCCAGGCACAAATCTTCCTTCTTAATACACATAAGTTGCCCCTAAGGTAGGCCCTGCACAGCCCAAAGGCAGGGTGCAGTGTATTTAAAAACATGTACTTTTAATTTTTACATATCCTGGTAGTGAAAAACTCTTAAATTAATTTTCCATTACTCTAAGGCCTATCTATCCCAAGGGATAACATTGGGATTGCCTTATTACATTTTATAAGTGTAATTTCCAATTGGGAAGAGATTGGACCCCCAAGCTTGCTGTCTCTGAAATCACATTTTAAAGTCACAACTCATGGTGAAGTCCGATTTTAAATTGTAATTCTGAAAATGCAACTTTTAGAAAGTTGACATTTCCTTACTTTAGGCATTTGGTCCCCGCTGACTGGCTCTGAATACATGTCTGGGATTGGTGACAGCTGGGATTTGTGCATTCCCTCTAGACAGCCACACAAAATGGGAGCTTAGGTATGACTTGATGGGCCTTAATGGGCCATTAACTGGCTTGATGGGGGTGGCGAAGCTGAGCACTGCCTAAATTACTCCTGAATAGGTGGTGTCCTGTCCACACAGAACTGCATACTCCCATGTAGTGAGTCTGGAGCCAGGGCAGGAAGGACAAGGACCCTCTGCACTTCAAAGGTTTGTCTTTAAATTCTCCCCCACTTCAAAGGCACAACTGGGTATAAGTACCAGACCACTGATACCACTAACTCATTATACTTCTGGACCCCTGGATACTCTGCCAGGAAGAAGGATTTCTGTGCTGCTACAAGGACTACTACTCAACTGGACTGCTACTCTACTGGATTCCTGCTTTGCCATACTGATATGCTGCCTGCTTCCCTCTTGCCTGTGAGTGAGAAGGACTGGGCCTGCATCTCTCCAACCCAGAACAAAAGTGACTCCAAGGGCTTGATGACATACCTGCTGATTGAAGTCTCAGGGACGTAAAAGCTTCCAACGCACCTGCTACAGCACCTGGACTCTGCCATCTGAGAGTCTTGCCATGCCAAATGATGCCAATCCAGTCCTGGGCCCTTGGAAGTGGGTATAAAGTGCTGCAACTGCCAAAATCCACGCATCACCTTTATTGCGCTGCTCAGAACGGTCGCATCTTTATCGATGCCGATGCATCGCTGCTGCTTTGAGGATCGAGGACAATGCATCTCCGCTGACGGCAAAGCGCATCGCCTCTATTCTCGACACATCTCTGACTTTGCCCGGCTCAAAGCTGAAGCATGTCCTACATCCTAAGGATCGACGCCAATCCATCGCCTCATTTGCTCCTCAATGTGGATGTTACCGTGAACCAAGGTACTGTTTCAGCAGGCCAAGGCTGGTCCCTGTATTCAACCCATGCTCCATCGCAGTCTGCCTGAAGTTTTGGATTCGACCCGGTCTAGAGTGACCAGATAGATTGTGTGGTGCTTTTACTGTTTGAAGTGTTGCACAAATACTTAACACATTGCCTCTTAAATGAAACATGACTGCTCTGTTGCAAGCTACCAAAGTGTGAGCATAGGTTAATTTAGGGTCTGTATCAGACTTCCCCAGGGTAGGATTGTGGTTCCTACTTGGACAGGGTGCATACCTCTGCCAACCAGAAACCCAATTCCTAGCAGTCTTTTTTGTGTTTTTTTGCAACGGAATTACAAAAAATTTGGCAGGAACCTAGATCTTTGTTTGCAAATTGTTCTTTTTGTGATATAGAGATACCCTGCCCCCAAGACCCTGTGGGGGGGACCCAGAGGATTCTACCCCGAGGCCGAAATAAAAAAATCAGCAGTTTTTGCACGATCCGACAGGATCACAACAAAAACCAAAAAATGGCTCCCACCACTTTATTTATCTACATGGGGAGGGGGCATGAGGAGAGTCCCCTCCCCCAGCCCATCTTGGACCCTGTGGACACAATCCCTCTGGGTTTGTGTAAATTAATGAAAGGGGGTACGTGGCGCCAGAGCCAATGGTGGCCCTAGGGACCCATTCCCCGGGGCTGATTAATAAAATAAAGGGAGGGGTTGGCCCCCCTCCTGGAGTCTACTTAGGCCTCAGAGACCCCATCCTCTGGGGCCAGAATATAAATAAAAGGGGTGGGGACCATGTGGCTCCCCTCCCTAAGCCTATAAAGGCCCTGGGGTACTTATCCCTCAGGGCCATTACTTTAAGTAAAAGGGAGGTGGCCCTGAGCATTTAACATCCATGGGGTCCCCATCCCTCCATGCTGGCTCACTTACTGTGTCCTGGGGAGCCCACCCTGGGACACAGCCTGTGTTTGCTCCCATCTGGCGGGAACAGTTTTAAATCTCCTGCCAAACTGTAGCAAACGCTAAGGACCTGATTTGAATCTCAGCGGATGGGACATCTGTCACCGTTGTGACGGAGTAGCCCCTGAGCTGAGATCTCAATCAGGCCCTATGTCTGCTTCTAGCCTACAGAAGATTAAAAAAAATTCCCAGAAGGCTGAGAGCAGACTTGTATTCTTTTTCTCTGCCTGCACTGATGCGGATAGGGAAATAGAACAGATATTGCTCTTGCCCGGAGGGATCAAGCATAAATAGCTGCTCCCTCTGGGATGGAGCAATACTTGCTTCCGCTTCATGTGGGGGGATAGCTGTGGCTGTGGAGGCCCAAAGGCTCCCCCACCGCTCCCAATGTGTACTCAGTGGGTGACCCAGATGGGTACTGGGGCACCCGCTTCTCACCCAGGGGTTGGGGTCCCTGGGACTGAGAAGGCTGGTGGCGGGGGTCATGAAGCCCCCTTCCCAATTTAAACAAAAAACGGCCAGGGGAGGTGTCCTTAAAGTCTATGAAGGCTCCAGGAAGGAGGCCGCATGCCCCTTCCCCTTTTGGCCTCTGGGGATAAGGTCTCTGGGCCTATTAAGGCTTGGGGAGGGGGGCCATGCAGCTCCTCCCCCTTTTTGATTTTATTTGACTGCGGGGGATTGGGTCACCAGGACCTATGAAGGCTCAGGGAGGGGGCTGCCATACTAGTTTATAGAGTAATGTTTACAAAAGAAGATTGTATGATCTCATTAATGATGTCATCAATGATGTTATTTGAGATGTCAACAGGAAATTCATAAATTATGTCATAGAACAAGTCATGTGTCATGTAATATGTGAGGTCATAAGCAAAGCATGGTGTGGCACAAGTTACAGTTATCTCTGCTAACTATAACTGGTGAATTTCTGTGTTTTTCTTATCAAAACGTTAATGTTGTCGCTGATATATTCACCTAACTATAACTTCACCTTAACCTTTGTTTTTTTCAGTGAATTTCTAAGTTATTTTTATAAACAAAAAAAATCTTTTTTATCACACCTAACTATAATGTTACTTTAACCTTTGGTTATATGTTCCTTGACAAACCTCCTATCCGGTGAAGCCCAGGAATGCCCTCATGTCAGTCTGAGTTTTATGGAGTTCCCAGGCCAGGATACTCTCAATCTTGGCTTGGAGGGGAGGCACCTTACCCCTCATACCATGTGTTCGAGATACACCACAGATCCCAGCCCTATCTGGCACAAGAATTTGTCAGTCCGTAACCTGTTTATGAGCTCATTGGATCGGGGGATGCGGTGAGTACCAGTCTTGTTAACTGACTTGAGGCCCCTATAGTCTATGCGGAACCTGAGCTCTGGGGCGGTGTCCTGTGGGGCAAGTTTGGGTACCACCGCCACTGAACTGAACCAGGGGATATTGGAGTGATCAATCACACTCAATTCAAACATCTTGGACACTTCCTCCTCGGTGCTATCACTCACCTTATCTGACAATCTGTAAATGCTGTCCTTTACAGGCAGACTGACCCCAGTATCAATATCATGGGTACACAAATGTGTAAGCCCAGCGATGAGGGAAAAAAAGGAGACAAACTGCTCCAGTAGCTGGCAATAGTCTCTCAGCTGTTCTGGGTCAGGGTAGGTGAGAGGTTGACACCTTCGACTAGCCCATTCTGCTCCTTTGAAGAGAGGAGGTGGAGGAGAGGTTCATTATCATCTGGACCTGGAGCATGGTGACTATGGGGTACCCTTAAGGGGTTCCTGGGGATCTTGAGGTCCACCAGGTAGGTGATGTCCCCCTTTTTCTCCTACATCTCATAAGGCCCTGACTAGCAGTCTTGGAGAGCTCGGGGCTCCACTAGCTCCTCAACGCACACTTTTTGGCCCGGCTAAAATGTAACCAGAGTGGCCTTCTGGTCATGCCAAAACTTCAATACCACCTAGCTGGCTTACAGATTCTCACAGGCCTTCTTCCAGAATAGCTGCATCTGGTTTCTGAGAGCCAACAAGTAGCTCACTATATCCTGGGGAGGGGCTTCTTGTGAACTTGCTCCCACCCCTCCTTCATCAGACAGAAAAGTCCAAGAACAGGGTGGACATTCAGGAGCTCGATTGGACTAAGCCCAACTCCTTGCTAATTAACTTTCATGTAGGCAAAAGGAAGGCATGGCAAGAAGATATCCCACTTACACATTATGGGCTCTGGCAGTCCCACAATTATGCCTTAAAGTGTTTTGTTGAACCTTTAAACAAGCCCATTGGTCTGAGGGTGATAGGGTGTGGAGAACTTGTAAGTCACCCAAGGAGACATGTAGTTAGTGCCCCTGTCTGACACTACTTCCTTGGGGAACCTCACTTAGGTAAAACTCCCCATCAAGGCCTTAGCCACTGCAGGGGCAGTTACAGTCCTCAGAGGTATGGAATATGGGTACCTAGTGGCATGATCCACCAAAACCAGGATACACCTGTTGCCTAAGGTAGTTTTGGGGCCCAGGGGGCCTACAATGGTGCTGCCGTACCCTTTCAAAGGGGTGCCAGTGACAGGTAAGGGAACCAGGGATGCCTTGAGCATTTTCCATGACTTCTAAGTGGCCTGGCAGGTGGGGAACATGACCTGCCAAATTCACCTGAGGCTGTTTTCATCCGGGCCAATAAAAATGGGTAATAAGGCTGGCAAAGATCTTGTCCTGTCTTAGACGTCCTGACAGGGGTGGGTCATGCACAGGTTGTCCCAGGCTCATACACCATAGGCTCACTATATAAAAGCTCATTCTCCCAAAAAATACGGTCATCTCCAGAGTTCTCACTAGCTGCCTGAGCAGAGCTTCCGTTTGCATACTCAAGCCTTCAAATGTTGGGAACTCATTTTGAGCTCTGCAGAACTCTTTCCTGGTGGGCCCACCCTCACCTTGCCATCCAACCATCTCAGACAGGGCTCCCAGAGCTGCAGTGTCCTCCCTGTACTCTCTGTGGTGTCACCCTCAAGCTCAGCCTCCCCTTGAACTGTGGGTCTTTCACAGGCTGGTTTCCCATGCCACTTGCCGTTCTTGCTCTTGGCAGCAGCTCGTCCCATTCTTCCTGGCTTCAGGTCTCCTTGACCTCCATATTGGGCTGCCATGGACTTTATGGTCAGGCATACCCACTCAGGCCACCCTAATATCTCCAGGTGGGACCTGAACTCCACTTCTTTTCAGAAAGTGTGCTCCAGATTATTTCCTAGCAGACAATCTAGAGGCATCCCAGGACTCACAGCTACTTTTAGAGAACCTGATATCCCCTGATTCAAAGAGATCAGAGCTACAGGGTAGTGACTATCATGGTTGTCTGCTGCCACAACCTTGTGGCATGTATTGGGGATTACATGCTCTGAGGACACCAGATGACACCTTACATTTTGCGTGGTAATAGACACCTTACTGTAATCATCCTGGTTCCTGTGTCCCTCAGAGCCTCCATCCTCTACCCATTTATAATGACCCACTGCCTGTAGTTGGATGTATTTAAAGGCATGTGGGCTTTGGGCACCATCTCTTTGTCAACCAGGGGCACTAAGGCAACCTCTGCTCTACCCCCATGAATGGGGGTGGTGGGGAGGGAGGAAGGTATGAAAATATGAAGAGAAAAAAAAACGTACCCACTTTGCTGCGGCCTCCGCCGCACGTCTCTTCTCTGTCTTCTTGTCTTCTTCCCGGCTGTTGCCTTCAGCCTATACCAGAAGCACCCAGGCTTCCGGACTCTGCCAGCCAGTCACAACGCTGCAGAAGCAGCATCGTGATTGGTCTGAGTAGCCTGTTTGGATGCTCAGGCAGTGCCTGGAGAGGCTGGGCATGTTGCACAGCCCCATGGAGAACATCCCAACTATGCATGACTGTTTGGCCAGCCCTAGAGGGCCGGTCAAAGCGTCTTGTGCATGGAAACCACTCCTGCTCACTCTGTGGTGAGCCAGCCCCGCCCGAGTCACAAAGGAAAATAAAATGATAATAACTTCTTGTTATTACCATTTTATTTTTATTTTTCGCTGATCAACAAGCAGTGGGGCTACGCTCCTCCACCTTAGCGGAGGAGCTGCCACTGCCTCCATGTTAAATGTGGCAGTCTCCTCCCTAAGCACTACAATGGCCAACCCTGGGTTCTTCCCACCAGTAGGGAGCTGTGCACAATTTGGACAATTGGCACCCCCTTTTACATGCCAATACCTATAGTACTCATAGGGCGGCTGGGTCTCCTTCCCCTATGCACTATTTTGGGGGCCTTTTGAGAACTAATTACTTTATTTATGTCTCCACTCTCTTTCTTGTGTTAGGAATCCTGTCTACCCATTTGGAAATCCCCCACCAGATACCTTCTTACACACTCTGCTACTGACCCAGAGGTCCTCCTCCTTTGCAAGGCCCATGGGGTCACTTAGCTTGCTGTCAATCAGGTATTGGTGCACCTCAGTAAAGCAGGTACTGAGCATGTGCTCTCTCAAAAACAGGTCATACAGCCCCGTGAAATGCCTTACTTTACTGCCTCTCATCCAACCACTCAGTGCCTTGCTGAAGTGGTCTAGGAAGTCCACTCAAGACTGGTTTGATAACTTCTGGCTATCACTTAACCTTATGATGTATTTCTCTGGGGTGAGCCCAAACTTAGGTGCTTATTTACAAACCTCTTGCGCCACTAGTACATCACTTTTTTCCCATATTAAAAGTGATGCACTAGTGGCGCATGGGCGCATACTTCAGCTGATCCTCCACCTCCAGTGTGAGAAGGGTATTACGCCCCACTGTGGACATGTGTTTCCACAGGCTTTTCCCTCAATACTCTTCTGGGACCCTGTGCATCTGCAAGGATACCTCATAACCATAAAACCGTTTGTCTATATCATCCCCCACCACATAGCTAGACACCAGGTATGCGGACCCTTTCCACTATGTAGGACATTGGATTGCTGCCACCATTGATGCTGGACTCTGCTGCTTACTTAGCATTAAGGTCCAGCTCCTTCAGGCTCACCTCATAGGCCAGGACCAACTTCTTTTGAGCCAAGGCCCTCTCAGCCTCATCTTCCTCCTTTTCCAGTGCAATCTCTGCTTCCAACACCCCCTCCTCCAGGGATAGCTGGAAAGCAGCCTCCTCTGCCTTCCTCTTTGCAGCAGCCTTCTCCTTAGTTGCTTCCACCTTTAGCTTAGCCTGCTGCATTCCCTCTCTGCTCTCCTGTCCTTCAGCTCTTCCGGGGTCAGATTGTGGGAAGATATTCTGCTGTTTGCTCTGGATCTGGCAGTGGACATCACTCCTGTGGCCACCCGCTCTTCTCTGGAGCCATTACCTGGGGGTTGCTATCTTTCACCTCCATCTGCACCTCCTGCTCCATTTCGTTCTCCTCTTCTTGCTCCTCTGTTGTAGCTTGTAAATGATGGGCATTCTCCCTGGCCTCAAGGCCTTTTATAGCTCCTGCTTCTTGGAACTCTTGGCTGCTGGAAGCCCCTCTCTCTGCAGAATCCCTTAAGCTCCGCCACAGTGTAGCTCTCCAAGTTGTTGAGTTCAAACTCCATGCTTGCAAGCAGAGTTACAGGCATAAAGATACAAGTAAAAAGGGGGGTGAATTCGGAAAAAGCCAAAGAGGCCAATGAAGGTGAATTGAAAAAGAAGTCAAATTTGAGTTCAGATAATTTTGGGATTTTAGTGTTACGACAATCGTTGAATGTTACTGCACAAACACCACTGAGCACCAATGTAGAGAATAGTTTTTTTTGATTGAGGTGGGGTTGAAGGCCCCTCTCTAGCAACAATCACAATCCCTGTCAGGGTGAACTACAAAAGTCACTCAATTAGCCTGTTATTAACCCTGTGGTAGCTTGGCACAAGAACAGTCAGGTTTAACTTAGAGGCAAGGCTAAAGTATTTCTGCAACACTCAAACAGTAATAAAGTGAAAACACAATACAAGAAAATGGCAGTTTACAAAAAATATAGAAAAATGTATTTAATAATTTAACACCAAAACAAATTAAATCCAAACAGTAGAACTAGAGTTAGGAACTTTTAAAGTTTAAAGTGAAAATTAGCACCTAAAAGATCAAAGCGCCAACTGCGGGCATCTAGTCGAGCGAGCCTGGGCAAATTTAAAAGTTGTGGTCGAGTGCATTCAGTTCACACACACAACTTGGAAGGGGGCCCAGTCTCTGCTTACCTTCAGACTTTAAACAAATTTGACGAAAAAATTGCTTAGAAGGTAAAGTTCTGCAGGGCAAGGCAGCTGGTGGTGTCTGAGAAGGAGGCGTCATCATCGGGGAGCCACTGGACACAGTTAAGGTGAAGATTTCTATGTCTGGACTTTTTCATGAGGTTGGGTAGCCCTTCCGAGAGGAGCGGCTGAACAGGATTTGCTGCTGCAGAAAAGAATGCTGTTGGAGCAACCCCGAATTCAGGCCGACCAGCTAAGCAAATTGAGCAGATCGATGTGAAGGTAAGTACCAGCCCCCTGCCAGTTCTCATGCCATGTTTTGGTTGAAAAGTTTCTAGGTCTTTAGTTTTAGGTTTTGGCTGCTGGGCACCTTATGCACCATACGAAGGGTGCAGGACTGGTTGGGCACAACTTAGAGGGAAGGACTCACTTTAGCAGGGTCCAGGTGCGGTTCAAGGTTGTTGGAGCTTGATATGTACCTGTAGCTCTGAACAGGAGGCTAGCTGACTAGGCCTTGGAGTCTCTCTGGTAGTCCTGGGTTCAAACAGCAAGGCGGACCTCAAGCTGCAGGGCAGTCCTCCGAGGGTACAAAGCAGGCTTCAAGCTGCAGGGCAGTATTCTGGTAGCAGCAGGGCAGTTCTCTGCATTAAAAAGCAGGCCTCAAGCAGCAGGTTAGTCCTCTGAAATACAAAGCAGTCCTTCTGGATGTCCTCCGCAGGTCCAGAAGTGAACTGAAAAGTTAATCTGAGGATCCAATATTTATATCTTGTGTCAAGTGGGTGGCACAATAAGTGCTGCGGGCCCATTAGTAGCATTTGATATACAGGCCCTGGATACACTTAATACCACTTTACTAGGGACTTGTGAGTAAAATAAATGTGCAATTGGGTGTGAGCCAAATTTACCATGTTTAAAGTAGTGTGCACAAGTACTTTAGCACTGGTTAGCAGTAGTAAAGTCCTACTGCCAACAAAATGAAATTCAGGAGGATAGAAGGCAAAAGTGGGATGAAAACCACCCAAAGGCTTTCAGATCTAACACCTGCCATGCACTGCTAAAGACCTCACATATTACATCAATCATTACACATTCAATGGCATAATTTAATGACATCACTGATGACATTACATCATCCAGTGAGTCTGACAGTTTTCTGAATGCTTCTGACACTGAAAGGTATTTAGTGAGTTACATCTACAGCAAATTTACATTAGCTTCTACACTGATAATAAGTGTAACAATACAATGTGTTCAGTCAGTGCTAACCACTTGGTAGATCTATTTTGCTGGTGGTAGAACCTGAGGGCTCACTTGTAGGTGCTTTTGTCGGTTTTGGAATGGGATCTCCATCTCCGTTTGATTTGGTTGCAATGGTGTTTAGTGAGTCTAAGTTCTTCTCTGTACCAGCTCTTTTGCAGCCTTGCCCTGATGGCAATGGTGGTTTTAAGCAGGGCTAGGGTGTCAGTGCAGGAGGAGATCCAGGTGTTAAAGTTGGCGATGACTCCTGTCAGACCTATATCATTTTTCTGGTGGCCTGCAAAGGGCTCAACAATAGGGCTGTTCCACAATAATCAGTCTTTCCATACAGAGCTGTACAAAGATTAGTAAATTTTGTTACATTTTTTTCGTTTTATGTATATTCATCATTTTCTATTTTTAAAAATGTTCTTTTTATAGGATCTCAATTAGTAAAGATATAAACATTTCTTTTTTAAGATCTCAATGTGCAGAAGTACAAACAAGTGAATAGTGAACATTTAATTATTTAACATAGACCAGATCATGGGAAACTCCTCAAAGACAACACCAAAGTGGACCAAATTGTGATTTATTCAGTCCACTTGATCGTCATCGTTCTATGTCATATAAATAAATAGAGGTTTCCCCCCTATTTCTTTTGCGTGTGATTGTTTCGACTGTGAGAGTGTGGTTTGTTTGGTGAGATTGGTTGATTTGAGGTTGCATTGGTTTCCTCTGGGGGCTCCATTTATTGTCAGACCCAGATACGATATTATTTTAAAATTCATTTGGAATTCTATTATTCCAAGAAACATGGTGTGAACAGATGACCCCTTTGTCTGGATTTAATGAATATAGTATTCCGGCAGTGAAAACCCAAAAATTTGGCTGCGCTAAATGTGGATTGGCATGTTACATTGAGGCCGACTTAAACCTAGTTGTGGATGTGGTAGATTTCAATCTGGGTTGGCTACAATGTCTTGTGGTAAATACCACTGATCTGAGTATAATTATTCTTAACGTGTATCTGAGTGCCAGTAAAAACAAGTCTGCACAGTTGTATATCCTGCGGGATGTGCTGACCACATTAATACTCCAACACCCAGATGCTAGTTTAATAGTATCAGGTTATTTTAATTTGCAACTAAGCCGGTTCTCAGATTTTAACTGTAAGTCTGAAGGTCTGGCAAAAGAATGCTGTGACATTATGTCTGAGGCTGGAGTCAGCCAGTTAAAAGAAAAATCTAGGTTCACTCCAACGTTTAAGAATTCTAAACATGGTTCAATCATTGATTACACATTCGTATCAGACATCTTGAGATCAAATATGTCTGACTATAAGGTAATTGGCCGGCCAGAAAGTGATCACAACCCCCAGGTTGTAAAATGTAATCTTTTTGTGAAGTGTCACTCTGATACTAATGATCTTCCCAATATGGTACACTCTGCATATAACCTGAAGAGGCTGGTTTGGCATTTAGCCAAAGAGGAGGAAATTATGCAAACCGCTAAGGTATTACTAAAGGAATGTGACTTGGGAGCCCAGGGCGATATGAATATGATTAATAAATGGAACTTTATTACAAGGTCCCTTGTGGGGAAATTTGCAGCCGGCAAGACTAGGAAAATTAATACCCATCTAAATACCCCAAAAATATGGTTTCTCGCCAAACTACAAAAGTTGAAGAAATTACTTAACAGAGCTGTTCGGGTGGCATATGCACATAGATTTTGCCAGACCTATTCTGTGTATAAAGAAAATTTGAAGGAACTTAAGAAGACCTATAAACAAGAAGTCTGGAAAGCCAAACTTAAACACCAAACTGGGTTATGGAACAGTTTATTATCCGCCTCAAAGCAAAACAATGCAAAAACATTTTGGGCAGTTATTAATAAGCTCGAAAGGGGAGGCTGTAGGGCTTTTTCTGTAAATATATCAGAATCCAGTTGGGTAACGTTTATAGCTAATTTGTATGGTTCACGGTCCAGGGGGATAACCCTCTGGATATGTTAGATGGATGTATGGGGAATAATATATTATCAACCAATGTGGGGAATGATGAGTTCCTAGATTTGAACTCCATAGACCATCTTATCGACTCCAGTTTTGATCCAAATTTTGACCTGGAATTCCCGAGTTGTGATCAAGTATTGACCCTGCTAAGTGGGCTTCGAGCAAATGGTGCCCCCGGACCCAATGGGTTACCTAATGCCCTGTTTCGTGCTAATGGTGACATGTGGGCTGGCATTTTGCATCGTCTATTCAGGGAAGTGTTGACCCTGGGAATGGTCCCAGAATCTTGGCAAGGCAGCCTACTGCAACCCATTTATAAGAGCGGCCCGGTGGCTAATCCCGCTAACTGTCGAGTAATCTCGCTTACTGATGTCGATGCAAAGGTGTTCACTTCTACTCTCTTGATAGAATTGGAAGATTGGGCTACACAGGAGGGCATTATTCCATTTAATCAGACTGGTTTCCGGAAAGGACAATCCACTATTACAAATCTGTTGGCTTTAACCTTACTTGCAGAGAGGGCTGTCTTAAATAAACAAAATGTATATATTGCTTTTATTGATCTTAAGGCAGCCTTTGACTCTGTGCCACGAAACCTGTTATGGAAAAAATTGGTAGATCGGGGCATTTCAAGGAAACTGGTGAGGGCTATCATTCTTTTGTATACCAATACTTGGGTTCAAGTTAAGTTGGGTGATGGCAATTCCTTATCAAGGAAGATAAGAACATATAACGGCCTAAAGCAGGGTTGTGTCCTTGCCCCCTGTCTATTTAATTTATTCTTATCAGATCTTTCCCAGCATTTGGATGTTGTTAATGGGCATGTTCCTAGGATGGGGGGGGGAGAAAATTAGTTACCTCCAGTATGCCGATGGCACCATCCTCGTGAGTCATACTCCTATTGGCCTACAAAGACTTATTACCGCCTTTGATGACTACACTCAACAGAATGGCCTTGAATTGAATGTCAAAAAACCCAAAGTGAAGAAAATTGGTGTAGCTAAACAGAAGTTTAATTCCTGGAAGGCCAGAGCAGGTACAATTGACATTGTTAAGATGTATAGATACCTAGGGGTGGTGTTTGACAACCTTGTGTCTTTTTTATTTCATTTTAAGGATCTAAGGGCCAAGGCTGTGACCTTGATCCATGCTTTTAAATGTCTAAAAAAATCATTGAACTGCCAATCGAATGATTTTATTCTTAAAGTAATTAAAGCCAAATTACAACCAACCCTCATATATGGTTCTCCCATTATTAGAGGGAAAGATGTGAAGGTGCTTGACCTACTGGTTGTCAAGGTCTTCAAAGCAACTTTTGGGATTGCCAAATCAGTGTGTCAAGCAGGAATAAGACTGGAGTTTGGTCTCCAGAGACAGAGCCTGGTATCAAAAGGAGCTTTTTAAAATGTATGGTCGCATTGTCAACATCAGCCCCAGCATCCTTAGGGAACATTTGTTGGCAAGAAATAGACAAGTCTTTCTATGTGGCTAAATGGAGATCTTATATTTTAACTTCCCTAAGAGATATCGGCCTGCAAATTGCACTGCAAGATCTGAAAATGCCCAATTACAAGTTAATTTTAAAAAAGCTTATCAAAACTGAATCGCTTAAATTGGATAAAATTGAATTAGCAGAGAAAAATGATGCATGGTATGTGATTAACTCATACCAATCCCTGCGTATTCAGCCGTATTTGAATGTTTTTTTCTCAGCGAAGTTTAAAAATAAGTTTTTAAGGTTACGTATAGGATTAAACCCAACAAAGGAGGGCACACAATCGTGGATCAAGCAGTGGCCGGACTCTAACTGTAGACTTTGTGGTTGGCCACAGGAAACACTAGTCCATGTAGTGTGTGTGTGCCCCAAGTTGATTAAGCTTCAACGTACAGTTTTGAGACCACATTTTTTGAAGAGTGGGGTGGAATCTGCTCGTCAGGCTTTAATCATGTCACTATCTGGCGAATTGACTCCATTATTGTGTCATTTGGTAAAAATTTTATTGGCAGTTGAAAAATGTTTGATACAATAAGGTAGATCTCCAGTATTTCTATGGCTCTGTTGACTAATAGTATTATCTGGCTTATAATCTTTACTACTTAATAATCATGTTGCGAGGGTGACAATTTGAAATGTCAAAACAGATGTGCCACTACTACCTTAAATTGATGCACTTTATTATTGTTTTAATATGATGGTTGTTGTAATAATCGCATATTAGCACTTTACAGTAAATTGATGCACTTTATTATTGCTTTGATATGGTGGTCGCTGCAATAATTGCACATTAGTACCTTGAAATGTAATTTGTGCATGAAATGTACATTAGAAACTTTTTCGTTTCAGTTAATTTTGCACCTTAGCATTAATACTTTGAATTACATGTGTAAAGTTTTTCAGTTGAAATTAATGGTTTTTCGTTTGAATATCTTTCCATTATGTATAAGGAAATAGTTTGCTGTGCACGCTGTCACCTTAAAATATAAAATGTGCAATATTACTCTGTAATTATTGATGTTATGTGATTGGATTGGATTTTATTGATAAGTTTTAAATTGTATATATGGGACAGTTTCTTACTTTATGTGTTGGGAAGATGTTTTGCTTGTAATTAATTTTTTAATGATTAATCTAGTTTTTAAGATTGAGATGTGAAGTTGTTGTGATTGCAATGATTTTAAGTAATCAAGCAATAAAAATTATTACTTACTTACTCTGGGGGCATAGGTAGGAATCAATAGAATGTACTCATATGTCTCTCCATGTATTTTATTTGTAAATAATAAATTTTGTACATGTTAAATAATGAAATGTTCACTGTTTTATTGTTTGATTGTTTGGTAATCATAAAGGAAATTACGAGTAGTATCTTTAGGTGTACGGAGTTTTTGCACAAAAAAAGACATACCTTTTTATATGCACTCGTAAATATACTACTCGTCAATCTCTTTGTGACTACCAATCAATCGTTAGCTTACATGAAAGTGTAAGTTTACCCCTGTGAATCAGGCACACTGTGCTTTAGGTGGTCACTGGTGTTTGCAGATGTAATGGAGCAGTGGATGTTTTCTTTTAAAATAAGGGCTATTTCTCCTCTGTGTCAGTAGATTCTATCCTGTCTTAGAATCTTCTCTCCAGGGGGGAAAGCTGTGACGATGTTGGGGGCCGATGTCAGGGTGAGCCTGGTTTCTCTCAGGAAGAGTAGGTCTGGTCAGAGGTTGTAGAAGAGGTTCCAGACTTCACTGGCATGTCTGAGGAATGAGCAGATGCTATGGATGAGACAAGTTAGGGAGGGCTGAGAGCTGTGTCGGGGGTGGTGTGGGGTGTTCATGTGTACTCATGTGTGTCAGGCAGTGAGGAGGAGTTACAGACTAGGGGGATGTGGATGGGTTCCATGCAGTAGAACTGGCAGGAGGCACAGGTATGTACCTTTTATCTTGGCCAGGGGGGCCCGGCTGCAGTTCTGGGAGAAGTGTCTGGGGACCAGGGCTTTGAGTGCTGTGGCGGGGTAGCACCTGAGGGTGTGGTGGGCGGGTGGAGGACCATGGGTGCTGGTGCTGGAGGGGCATGGACAGGTATAGACTAGTTTGTCTTTGGCATGCTTTTGGTGCTTCAGCGGTGAGTCTGCAAAGTGCCAGCCATTAATTAGTAGCAGGATGGGGGAGGGGTTCCTGGGTTGGTGGATGGGACTGGAGTGAGTGGGAGGAAAGCAGGTGAGAGCATGGCATATGGAAAAAGACAGGAAGGCCACTGAGAGGGGTAAAGGGTGTTAAAGCAGAAAAAGGGCTGAGAACAGGAGGCAAAAAAGGAAGCAAAAAGTGGAGAGAAAATAGACAAAAAAGGAGAAAGAAAAGAGGCCAAAAACAGAGGAAAAAGAGGCAAAAAGCAGAGAAAGTGTGCAAGAGTGAGTGGTAGAGCGGGGAACAGGGCAAAAAGTAAATCGGCAGAGCAAGAGTGAGAGAGCAACGAGTGAGAGAAAAATGGGCAAAATTTCGAAAAGCAAAAGAGCTAAGTAAGAGTGAGAGTGCAATGAGTGAGAGAAAAACAAGCAAGCACTTGTTACCTTGGATGAATAATATTGATCCTGTTTACTTATTTATGTAATAATATTGGTTCACTATTAAAGTGATTATTTTCATATATCTTGTTCCACTTTCTTCCCCTCCCCTTTTTTTATTTTGACTTTGAACTTAGTCATTTTAGGCTTTATTATATTGTCATATATTTATTAGAATGTGTTCTGATATACTCTCTCGTAATCTTCAATTTTTTGCAATAATTTTCATTAAAATGTAGACTAAATATTTCCTCCAATATTCTTTATGTGATGTACTATTATACTGTATGATGAATACATTACTATGAATTTCTTTAGTAAATCTTTAGAACTAAAACAGTTACAAAATATAAGTACCCGTTGTCTTAATTTCAGAATATTTTCTCCTTGTCTAAGGGTAGTCTGTTATTTTGAAATGATAAATTTTATAGGAAAGGAATTGTAAGTTAAACGATTTTTATCCTTACAGATTTCTCTGAGGACTGTTGAAAACACCACAAAATACACCAAAGAAGTCTTTGCCATCATAAAGAATTTCACCTCACACGCTGCCATCTTGACAACCATCACCCCACTAGCTCTCAATGACCAGCCAAGTTAACACAGTCGCCTCGTCTTGTATGCACACCTAAAGAGTCTCAGAAAATCTTAAAATGACTACCAATCAACACATGCAGATGCATCACCCAGCCCCTCATCACCAGCAAATTAGCCTATGGCAATGCACTCTATTGATCTTCCTCTCCAAACTGACCCGAGGACACAGGTGGTACAAAATGCAGCAGCCAAACTCACACTCAGTCTCCCTCTCTCCCAGCAGACATCACCTCACACCTCAAAGAGCTCCACTGGCTCCCCGTACGCAAATGTGCACTCCTCAAGCTCCTTACCAACAGGTACAAAGCCTTGCATAATCTAGGTCCCTTTTATCTGTACACTGTCATCAATTTCCACACCCCAACCAGATGCCTAGGTTTGGCCGGACTCCTCCTGCTCACTCACATGCCCCGCATCTGCAGAACCAGAGCTGTGGTCACGCCCACTCCTACCTCATAGCTAAGGCCTGGGACAACTTCCTCCTGCACATCAGAGCCACAGCTCTTGTCCTAGACACCAGACTGGACCAGCTCGGTCCCATCCTTGGCTAGCTCCCGGGCAAGATGTGCACTCTACAAATTGTTACAACACAAAATAGCAGAACAAGTGTAAGCTAGTTGAGGCGAGTTGGAAAGAGGTAATCACAGATTTACTCTCAGTAGCGTGACATAGATGTTACGGATGCCCAATTAAGCCTCTGATTGAAACATATAGGATACTAATGGGACTTAAGCTAACGTTTGGAGCATTTTTCCAATTCATAGGCATTTGCTGAAAAGCAAACTCAACCTAATTGAGGCGAGTTGGAAAGAGGTAATCACAGATTTACTCTCAGTAGCGTGACATAGGGCCCGATTCACAGAACTAACTTAAGACAAAATCCTAAACTTACTACCATTTTGGTATTCACAGAAGGAACTTGCTTACTCATTTTGAGTAACTTACTCATTTCGGTATTCACAGAAGGCACTTACTCATCAATGAGTAAGTGCCTTCTGTTAATACCAAAATGAGTAAGCTACACAAAATGAGTAAGTTACTCAAAATGAGTAAGTTACTCAAAATGAGTAAGTAAGTGCCTTCTGTGAATACCAAAGTGAGTAAGTGCCTTCTGTGAATACCAAAATGGTAGTAAGTTTAGGATTTTGTCTTAAGTTAGTTCTGTGAATCGGGCCCATAGATGTTACGGATGCCCAATTAAGCCTCTGATTGAAACATATAGGGTACTAATGGGACTTAAGCTAACGTTTGGAGCATGTTTCCAATTCATAGGCATTTGCTGAAAAGCAAACTCAAGCTAAAGATTATTTAATTTACCCGCTTGAGGTTGATGAGACCATTTTGCAGCAAAACTTTCTAAGAAAATATTTGACAATTTCAATGGAATATCAACTAAAAAGATAATGTTAAAATGATTCCAAACCTTTTACCAAAAATTATGTATATCTAGAAAAGTAAATAACATGCGTTGCAAGTCACTTCTCATTTCATTAGAAGAGCAACAAGCAATTTGAACTTCAGCGTTTGATTTTGTCAACAAGACTGATGTGTAATTGACAAGCCAGTATAAACAAAATGCATTTGTTTGAGAAGCGTTTGCCGCGCAAGATGACTTGTACATTTTTCCCATATTTTATTCCAACAATTTATATTTCAGCTAACTTCTAATCTAAATCTTCTTCCCATTTTAATTCAGTTTTTGATTTTATCCTAAGTGCATTAGATGTATTATAATTTTTATAAGTTATAATATTTCTGATGATGACTTAATACCTGAAGTATTTTATAATCTTTTGGGCTTGTACATCAATTTCCTGATAAAGAAGAAAGAAATCTGGATACCGAGTCAACTAATAAATGATATTTCGTTTCAAATGACTTTGGTAACTTAATGGATTTTTAAAAATTGTCTTAAATAAAATAAGATTATCATTAGTTATTAATTGAGTAAACCAAGAGGGACCTTTATCGTTCCATGCCTACCATTTTTATTTTGCCCTATGGAGGAACGTATGAAGTTGATATGCCCTTGACTATGAGAAAATATTAACGATCTTAATAGTTTACCAGTGTGAACTCACAAAGACCTTTCTAATTATAGTCATTCAAGAACAAAGCCCCCTAATAAATGGGTGGAGAGGAACAAGAGGGAGTGGGCAATTGTGAATTGCACCTTCCCAGTCACTGTGCTTATCAAACAAAAGCAATCCTGACCAACAAAGGAGTGTTGCCCAAGGAAATTATCTATGATATAAGGACCACCTCATCTATCCAGGGTATGTGCTCCAAATGGTGTGGAGATATAAAAAAAAAAAATGATATAGGCTCTCACATACTAACCTAGGTGTCATGCTACATCGTACAGCTCCCTAATTCGTCAAAAATTATTATAATGACTAATGGGCTCCCTGTGGTGTAAGAAGTTCTTTGTAAGAAGGTGGTGATAGTGCAGGGATCCTAAAAATTAGACTAAGCATCTCCAGTTTTTCAAAGAAACTACTTTAATTTCATAGACCCTAGGGGAAAGTTAAATCAAAGTCACAATGTCTAGGAGTGTAATTCCTCCTGCATCAATAGGTCAACTTGTTTTTGCCACTATTTGCCCCCAAACGGGGTTCCTGAATTTCAGCAGGACCAAGATTTCTGGATTATATATATTACACTGTAAAACTTTGCTGCAGTATTTGGGTTTGAATCCACTAACCGGGGCAAAATGTTATTATTACAGGGGCGTCAGTCCAAACTATGGCCCTCATTTTGATGGTGGTCGGTCAGAGTGCCGACCTCCATCGTATCGGGCAAGTGACCGTGCAACAATGAGTCGGCGGTCCCACCTGCCCTATTACGATAAGACTGTTGTGCAGGCACTCGTAAAGTGCCTTTTTCTACTACGGCTTGTGCTGCGGCCCAGGATAAAGGCCGCAGAACAAGCCGCAGTAGAAAAAGGCTCTTGTGCACATCCATGTGGTGCCTGGCACACTGTGCAGGGATGTGTGGGGGAACACTGCATGTGTCCCCAAGGCTACGGAACTGTGGCCTACGGGCCCTGCTTGGGGCCCCCAAAGTCAGTTTCCATCTGCCTTTTCATGGCGGTGGGACCGCCATGAAAAGACAGCTGGAATGGGGCATTCTAATCCCTATGGCGGTGCCTGCGCAGGCACCGCCTCCATTTTAGGTATAGGAGTCCGTTCGCCGCCCCGACGGGCTCTTAGATCCCATCGGAGGCGGCAGTCCTACCCCGGCCTCTGCGCTCCAACCCCCGGTATTGTAATCGGGCGGTCAGACCGATGCCCAGGATGTTGGGCGGACTGCCACCGATGGCCTGTCGATGGCGGTCCACCCGCCATCATAATGACCCCCTATGTTCTTGCATTTATTATTTGTTGTTGCTTTAACAATAAGGCGGCACTGATCAAATCTAGTCTAAATAGACCCACACCATTGTAAATGCATGGGAAAATATTGTGGGCAAGATTCATACAGGTGTTTGTACACATAGATGAAACCCATGTGAGCAGATACCGGCATTCACATAGGCAAATCCTGTCTCCAAAACAGATCAAACATGGAGGACTATGTCCTTAAGTAACAATAGTGCAATTTCAGGTGGGAATTGATTTAGAAACACTTATTGCAATATATTATTCCACATGGCTTAGGGGACTGCAGACAAGGTCGGTAATGTTGTAACGTTGTAACCTGGTGTATTAAAGACATAAAATTATAATTAGTTATGTTTATGGCTTTCCAAGGTGGATGACAAAACAAAGCACCAATTAAAACATGAAAATCAGCAATTCATCGCAGAATGAGCAAAATACAGATCGTCTAATTGTTGTCATTCTAATCCCTTTCACAATGTTAATTGAATCGAATCTAAAAATTTACTAATTTCTTCACGTTCAGTCTGTCGAGCTACTTCTGATACATATTAAACATGATTGCCTTGCTTTTCACGGCATGGATTTACAGGAAATGGGTTTGGGTATAAGATGCATGTCTTGAGACCTCGTTATTATTATCCACTTGGTGACTTTTCTAATGTTATCACATTGTCTGCACAAAGCAGAGTGAGTCAAGGTGATCCGTCTATCTTAGGTGGAAACATTCTGACTTTATGGAATACTGTAAAGAAATAAGGAGTAATAATAAGAGTAGTGATAAAAAGCAATTATATTCAAGTCCATTTAGGGTTTCAATGTGCCTGATCTAAAAGAATACGTATTTGACACTTAGGCCTTGGTTTTGAATTAGGCAGTGTACTATGTCTGGATGCTATCCAATGTGTATATTTATCTATTTATTTGTTTATTTATGGGGTTTTATAAAGTGTTTTATCACACCAGAGGAGTCTCTTGGTGCTCAATAGCATAAGAGTAGGGATATACATCTGGGAGGCTATTTAGAAAACAACCAGGTTTTAAAGCTTTTATAAACTTCAGTAGCTGAGGTAGGGTATGGATCTACAGCAGGATCATATTCTAGAGAGCAGCACCCTGAATCCTGAATGCTCAGTCACCCCATTTGGTATAATTGCATGGTGGAACAACAAAGTTAGCTTTGTTGCTATATCTAAGGTACCTAGGGGCAGATTTAAAAGCCCCTTGCGACACATTTGCGCCGCCGTTGCGTCACTTCTGTGATGCAGCGGCGTCGTAAACAATGCGCTACGTTGCGACATATTTACAACGTGACGCATCTAGGGAGATGCATCACGTTGTAAAGCCCTGCGCTACATTATACCTGTGTCAGGTATAATGTATGCAGCGTGGGCGTTCCATCGCAAGAAAGCCTCGTAAAAGTGACGCAGTGAAATCTACAAGATTTCACTGAGTCACTTTTACGACGCCGCTGCGTCAAAACCTTACGCCTGCTTGAAGCAGGCGTAAGGAGTGACGCAGCACAATAAGTATGGGCCGCCCCTGAGCATTGCTGGAGTTGCGTTGCGCTTGCCACATGACTCCAGCAATGCGCTGCCCTTACGACAAAAGATGCGACATGCATCTGTCTATCCTTGCGCCACGGTGCGCCGCATTGTAAATGCGACGCATCCGTGGTGGCGCAAGGGTATTTTTGCGTGTCGCATCTTTACTGACGCATCCCTGCTAATATGCAGAGATGCGACAGTCCTTGTAAATCTGCCCCCTAAGGTTTCTAGTGGGGACATCATTCTTGAAATTGCCTTCTAAGAACTTAGGCTCCGACTTATGAAAAATTTTATACATGCTGCTTAAAAAAGATATGTGTCTGCATAGGAAGTCAGCATAATTGGCTGAGGTGGCCTGAAACAAGGTCAATTTTTTGTGGTTCAGGGTGATTTTCACAAGAGTATTTCAAGGTTAATGTAAGTGACTGATGGATTTTTAAGAAGTCCGGAATAGGCAGGGTTGCCATAGTCCAGGTGCAATGGGACAAAGGCATTGATCTTACGAGTGAAAGAGAGGATTGGCATAATGCATTGCAAAGGTCAAATCTGATTAAAACATGGTTTGGTGGCATTAGTGATTTTTTTTCAAGATTCAGTTCGAAGTCTAATATGGCTTCTAGATCTTGTACTGATGATACTGACTGGGGGTAGTTGCCAAGCTGGGGAGACCAGAATAAGGCATTCCAAAGATTTAATTTATTGAATTCTGGAAGAATCTCTGATTTTGCAGGGTTACGTTTATGGTAATTGTATTCCCATCCAGATGAAGATCACATTCAGAGGTGCAGACAACACTGCAGTGGATTTAGGAGGAGCTTAATTTAAGCTGATGATGACCTAAGTATCATCAGTGTATAAGTATGTGATCACCTTCAATTGGCTGATCAGAGTGGCTATTGGTTGGATGTATAGGTTAAATAGCTAACCCATGCGAAACTCTACAAGTCTGTGTTAAACTTGGCCCACTCTGCAGTCACCCTCAAAGTTTTGGGCTTGTCTTTACCCCTCCTACTTTCTTAACCCATTTTTGTTGCCTTTTAGAACTCTGTGCACTTTATCACTGCTAACCAGTGCTAACGTGCTTGTACTCACTCCTTAAAACGTAGTAAAATTGGCTTAAACCCAATTGGCACATTTAATTTACTTATAAGTTCCAAGTACAGTGATATTGCATGTACCCAGGGCCTGTAAATGAAATGCTACTAGTGAACTTATTGTGCCACCCAATTTAGTAGCCCCTTAAAACGTGTCTCAGGCCTGCCATTGCGCCTGGTCTAGTTTTACACTGCCAATTCGACCTGGGAAAATAAATCATTTGCCAGGCTTAAACCTCACTTTTTAATACATATGTCACCCCTAGGTTAGGCCTTAAACAGCCCATAGGGGAGGGTGCATTGCATTAAAAAAAAGTGGGACATGTATTATTAAGTTTTACATGTGCTGTTAGTGAAAAACTCCTAAATTTGTTTTTCACTACTGTGAGACCTATATCTCCCACAGGATAACTCTTTTTGCCTTAATACATTCAATATGTGAGAACTGTTGATTGGGAGAAGGTAGAAATGTTCTGTTTGGACTGATATGAATTGCAACTTAAAATCCTCTTTAACGGTGAAGTTGGATTTTAGATCTCAATTTTAAAAGGCCCTTTTCAGAAAGTTGCCATTTTCCTGCTCTAAACTTTCTGAGGCCTTCTAGGAGCTTCCAGCTGCCTGTGTCTGTTAATTGCTCCTTCCATCAGGAATGCATGTTGGTCCCAGACAGTGAACAATAGGTCCTTGGTGCAGCTAGGAGAGGGACACCCTGCCAGAAGGGGGAGGCGAAGCCATTACCTGCCCCAGCTACATTTCAAAGGAGCTGCCTCAGCACACTCACATGGAACTTGACACACCAGACATCTTGGGACCTGGGCAGGGAGGAAGTAAATTCCAGAACCATCTGTATGCAGAAAACTCCAGAAGTTTTTTCCCACTTCAAAGCCGGCACCAGGTACAAAGAGTGGACCCTCAAACCAACTCTTCAGTACACTCCTGGACCTGTGGGTACTGCAGAAGGGGGACTGCCCCGATGCCAGAGGACTTCCTTGCTGCTTGTCCTGCTGCTCTGCTCTGTGCTCCCTGAGGAGGAACACAAGATCTCCTTCCTTCATCCCAGGCAGAATGACTCCAAGGGTCAGGTGGCTGACCTCCTGTTCTGTGGTACAGAGACACTAAAAGCTTCAGAGGCCTCCGTGCAACTGCGCAGCTGACTTGCTGCACTAGAACAGCCTGGACCTGCAACTATTCCTGCCTGAGACCTGCTGGCCTCTGCTGGAGTGAGTTACTTATCCCCAAGAGCTCCCCCCCAGGTCCTGGATCCTTGGCTGGCATCAATTGAGCTTCTCCAGTAAAGAAAAGGAGAAATCCAGATGGTTTGGGCTCTTTGCAACTGTGAAAGGGCCTGTTCGCGCTGAGATCTCCCCACCCAAAACGACCATCAACCCGAACCTCAGTTGGACCTCACTCTTGACGCTGACTGCGACTGCCAGTGATGATTAGCAATGCAAGATCTGCACTTAGCACTAAAGCATCAACATCCTGCGATGACCACCAACACTAAGCTCCAGCAACAACCGTCCAGGACACCTACAGGATTTTCATGCTCCAGCAATGACTGTCCGCGACTTCAGTCCTGCTCTTCCTCTACAGCGACGACCATCGGAGACGCTCTCTTTGCAGCCTCCTCCACCGCAAACTGGAATCTTCACGCCGGACTGTGAGAAGGGAACTTTTTCAGCAGGATTAACCTGGAGCCTCCATCTGGACCACGCTTCATCGCAGTCAGCAATCTTTGAAATTGCATAGCTCCGGTTTACGGTCTTGATTTTTGTAGTTTTGTTCTCATTTTATTTATTGAATTTTACACTGTGTTCCTAAGTTTGTGTGGGATTTTTCTTGTGTTGTGTTTTCACTTTCATATTGTGTGTGTGCTGCATTAATACTTTACACCTTGCCACTAGCTAAAGCCTGATTGCTTTTGTGGCAAGCTAGCTACCAGAGGTGTGAGAACAGGTTAATTAAGTGACTTTTGTGGTTGTTGCTTGAGAAATGCTTCACCCCCCCAACCAATAACCCAATTTCTCACAGTAGGGAAGTAGAAGTTGAAAAGGCTGCCAGTGGGACTTGCTGTGTTGTCTTAATAATTAAAATAAATAAAGCCATGAAAAGGTCTCCTCTTTTATATGAAAGTGTTAAAATATTGAAGGGGGATCTTTTCATCAATGGTAGCAAATGCAGAGGTTGGGTCCAGAAGTACAGGAGTGTACCTACGCCCAAACCCCTGTTATCGTTGATCACTCTTAAGTCATCAAAGGCTTAAATGATGAACCCAGTCTGGGTAGGAGCCATGACATTGTGCTTTTCTACATCAGATTGAAGTTGATAGTGACTACTCATTCAAGGAGCTTTAAGATTAATAGGTGTAGTTAGATGGGTCTGAAGTTGGTTTCCTCATCTGGACTTAGGTTAGATTTAGTAAAATACACCTTGTGACAGCCTTTTTAAGAATAGATGCAACCTCACCATCATTAGGAGGTGTGTAACATTCTGCTTGATCACAGGGGTAACCCAGGATTAGAAGGTTTTAAGGTAAAGATCTGGAAATATGTCCATTGGTGAGCTGGAAGGTTTACTTTCAAATATGTTCAGATAAATTCAAATTTTAGGAGGGCTATCTCCCTATAAAATGAGGCCCTTATAGCCAAAGAGCCCCTACAAGGAGCCAATGTTAAAACCCACTCTTATTTTCCTGATTCTATCATAGAAGTAGTTGGACAAAGAATCCACAAGCGATTGCATCTGAAAAGATCATTGCTTGCAAGATTACTCACAAACAGATGAGATCATGTTCACAGTTTCTGGGTTAATCAACAATTTTATATAGCTCCTGAGAGTTATTCTTAACATGCAGGATCTCATGGGAGTAAAAGATGTTCTTAGCTTTTATTAGAAGGTGATTCTATTTGCGCATCCGTTTTACATAGAATACAATGTGAATATCTTCATCTTGTTATTTGCAAAAAGAATTAAGACAGCTGCTATGAACCAAGTTTGTATGAAAAACCTCCAGATTTTGGAATGAATGACCTCTTGCATCTTTAAAACATTGAATGCCGCATGATTTAAGGCAGTTAGCTGGAATAAAGAAATTTACTAGTATTCCTGCATGATAGCCAATGTAGTGTTTGATGAACTGGAATTGTCTGTCAGTTACTGAGGAATAAAGAGCAGTGATTAAACATATTTAGATAGCAGACATCATGATAATACTATGATATTTAAAAAGAAATTAGGATATATCCCAAATAACCACTCACCACAAAACATGAGAAATAACCCAACAAGAGAATAGTTCAGATATACATAGTACTGCCGTAAAAGCTTTAAGTAAAGAATTGATGTAAACGGAAAGTTTTAATATGTTCGGGAAAACGGACAAGAAATTGTATTCAATTTCTGCTTGTTATATTGTACACGGTTACAGGAAAAACAGCATTGAAGAACATCACCTTGGTATCTATAGCTACAAAGACAGAGTGAATAAAGGGCTGCAGACCACACCACTGACAATGTGTGCTCCTCCTTAAGTCAGTGTCTCTCGTTCTTTTATCCCATTCACCCTTTCTTCATCAGTTTGGTCCTGGCTTCCTTGTCTACCTTCACGGGGGCAGGAGTAGGCAGGAGTGGGAATACACATTGTTATCACTTTAAAAATGCAGCTTAATGTTAGTGCCCTTAGTCTTGACAGTTAGCCAAATTCTTATTTTTTCCACCGTTATTTTTTCCTGTGTGCACATCAGGCCTTCATCTTAGCATATTAATCTCTATATATTATCCTACTATGATTCCGCTGTTGTCTTGTGATGAGTCAGTACCAATGTTTTAAATTAAATTTGGTGACAATAGTTTCATGAGGGGTTCTTTGGAATTGCTGTCATGCACTTTCATGTTGTCTTGGTGTACTGCATTCTGACACCTTCCTGGTTAAGTGGCACTTTACTGAAATGTGAAATAAAATAAATAATTTAAATATACTGTTCAACATTCGTCTATGGATGGCTGTTCATGGTTGTTCAAAACAGTCTCTGGGAAGCATGCAAGTTGTTCTTTTGGGGACATCTTAATCTGCTTTTTGGCAGGCAAGACATGTTAATCAATGTATGAATATATGCATAAATACAAAAATTTACATTTTTCATGCTTTTAGTGGTGCATCGTTATAAGTAGCCATAGCTGCTATAGCCTTTGATTGTATTTCGCTTCTCTGCTTATTCAGCAGTCATGATGCAAGTTCAAGATATATTTTAAAAATTTCAAATTCTTGGCAAAAATCTAAATTCATGTTATCATAGAAAAGGCTTCGATAAACTAACGCGAAGAAACGCGAAGTTTTTTATAGTTCTCCTGCAAATGTTATATATTGCATATGAATAACTAATATATAATCATATTTAATATGTATGAACGTATAATGTATAAAAGCATTGTAGGACCTCCTCACTCTGAACCACTTCATTATAAAGTAATGGATTTTGTTATGGCTGACGTTGTACTTAATCTCTGCATTTAGAACAACAAAAAGAAACAGTACAAACTTGGCTCAATGACATGAACCTTAATGTCTTCAAACCCCAACTTTCACCCAATCCCATGTCACTCGTATTCACCCCTGGACACCAACCTTAACCTCAAGGAACACATAGCCAAATAGACAAAGGAGCCCTTGTATCAGTTCTCTCTTCTATAGAAAGTGCAACCGTTTCTTCCAGAAAGTGACTTCAGACCTGCTGTTCAAGCCCTCGTACTCGCGCGTCTGGATGAATGTAATGCTCGTCTCCACGGTCTGCCAGACTGACACCCTTTAAGGCTATCTTGCACAGTGGCGCATGTCTCATGCAGGACATGAATATTATGATCAAATCACCCCTAAAACCAGCTGTGTCATCTACAAAGCCGTCATGACCAGCACATCATCTTATCTTGCCGAAAAGTTCACCATCACCATGGTTCTCAGCGCATCTGCGACAGGACACTATGGAACTGCAGAATGAGAAGTGTAAAAAAGAAAAAGCAAAGCTGCAGGACTTTTCCTTCTACACACACAGGATCTTGAACAACATCCTTATACCAGTGGCGGCCGGCATGACTTGCGGTTGACGGGGCGGGAATGGGGGGGAGTGGGGGGTATAGCGCGGGGTTGCACAATACAAAAAAATAATAATAAAATATACACTTACCTTGCCGCCGGGCCCCGTTTCTCGGCTCCTGCTCTCCTCGTGGGACTCGAGGAACAGGAAGCCAGGAAGAACAACCATGCTCCCCTGACCAATCACAACGCTGCAATGCAGCATTGTAATTGGTAAGCACACAGGCTACCCAGACCAATCACAACACTGCAATGCAGCATTGTGATTGGTTTTGAGCGTCCTGGTTCAACGCTCAACCAGTGAATTGGGGCCTGGGCATGTTCTCCTTGCAGGCTGTAATGCAGCCTGCATAGAGAACGGGGAAAATGCAAATGACTGGTTTGGGCTGCCCAAGAGGGACAACCAAACAGTCATTGCGCACTTAGGAGTTGGCAAACCACTTCTCCCCTGCCCTGCTCCGAGAGCAGAGCAGCGCAGCCCACCCGCCCGCCGGCCTGCAAAGGAAACATAAAATGATAATAACTCAAAGTCATTATCATTTTATATTTCCTTTACATCACTGCTCAAAAGCAGTGGGGCGAGGCTCCTCTGCCATAGCGGAGGAGCCGCCACTGCCCTCTACCCATCACTACTGCCCCAACGCTGCTCCAATTTAGGAGAGTTTAGATGGTCCTCTTTAATAAAATACATCAAAATGGATAACCCATTCACAAAGCTGCTACTTCTTTTATCACTGACCTTATTCTTGTCTTTGACCCTGCCCAGCGCTCTGTTACCTTTTGACTAGGTTCGTGCTATAGAAATGCCACATCCATACATATATTTTAGAACACAATGGGCTCTATTATGGGTTCTTTTTTCATTCTGATAGGGTAAGTGCATATAGCTACATATAGATTTACTATTCTGAATTTCATATCTAGGTGCCTATATAGATATTGTTAATGTTCTTATAGCTAGAGATAAGAATAGAACATCTATATATACCTATGCATACTTCTCTGTCGGCGTTTTGGTCACCTTACTCTTAGAACTTTATATTCAGTACACAATATTCTGTACCTACATCACAGGCAGGATACCAAGCATTCAGAATGAGGCTTCAGATTATGATGGTCTCAATGGCAACTTCATCCAAGAAGTTACATCTGAACAAGTGGAACTGGCCTTTACAGGTACTGATGATTTTACAGTGTTTGGATTTGCAAGATGTCAGCACTTCAAACTTGCCATGGAACATTGCTTCAGCAACCTATGAACTATTCATTCTTTTTGCTGACCTGTTTATATTCTTCGACAAACCATGGGTATCCACGGTCAATTCGTCCATACTATTGGTATGACTTCCATATACAGCTTAAACCTACTGCTAATGCCTGCCTTGCTGTGCACTCTTGTTAAGGTCTCTCTGCATTGGGGTGCCACGCGATTCGTGAAGTAAGATAAACTCAAGAGAATGATAAGCAGAAAACGTAGTACTACAGGGACAAGACTCGCTGAGACATTCCTGGTAAGTGTGCTGCGAAATAGTCAATTCTGATCCGGCTAATGACATTATAGATGCAGAAAAGAAGAGCATGCATTCTGCTCTCTGTTGATGAGTGTAAAAACATATGAAACCCCCACAATCTCAAAGAGAAGCGTTTGGATGAACTGATGATGTTGTTATAAGTGCTTCAATCCAAAAGCAAGTCAGATTTCGAAAGAAAAAAAAACATACGTTTGATTGCACTATGGGACAAGAGGATGTGATGAGAAAGGTACTGATTATGAGGCAGAGCTTTGAAAGTTATTAATGGTTTTATCTTTGTAGTCGCTCTTTTGTGGTTGCTATGAGGCAGGTTGATATTTGGAAAAGTGTTAGTTTTAGTCACACAAGGCAGTTGTTTGAAACGGTGTGCCGCTGAAATGTACTTTAAACATTTTCGGGCATTTGGAAAAGTGTTAGTTTTAGTCACACAAGGCAGTTGTTTGAAACGGTGTGCCGCTGAAATGTACTTTAAACATTTTCGGGCATTTGGAAAAGTGTTAGTTTTAGTCACACAAGGCAGTTGTTTGAAACGGTGTGCCGCTGAAATGTACTTTAAACATTTTCGGGCATTTGGAAAAGTGTTAGTTTTAGTCACACAAGGCAGTTGTTTGAAACGGTGTGCCGCTGAAATGTACTTTAAACATTTTCGGGCTCAATAACATAGACTGCGTCGGGGCCAGTAGAATTTTGGAACAACGTTTGCAGCTCCAAACGAGGGCAGCGATGGCCTTCATGTCGAAAGCAATATTTTGCACCACTTGATAGACCCAACTATTGGTGAGTCATAATGATCTATGTAGTGCAGAAAATCAATAGTAATCTACTAAATCCAGCGGTGAAACTATCTGAATGTGATCATCTGATCGACGTCCTGGTCTCTCAAGTAACATCTGCTGCCTTTTGCCTGGCAGTGAGAAGGACTGGATCTACTCTCTGCCTCCTCTACATAGACAACTTAAGTAATTCCAAGGGCTTGTTGGCTTGCCCCGTTCAAGAAGTCTCAGGGCTATCAAAGACTATTCTCCTACAAACACTTCTGCTGGACATGGTTCTCCCGGAGCCCTACCCTGCTGAGAACACCCAAAATCAGTCCAGAGCATCAAACCAGGGTCCCTGCAGCTGTTTGCCCATACGCTGACCAAGATCACCGCGGGGATGGCTGGGGAAATTCCCTGTGTCTGTCTGCCTCACTGCAGCGCCACTCAACAACAGCCCAGGGTGGCTTGCCATACATCGATGGCATCCCCGAGGTGAAGGGGCATCCCCAGTAGCTCCTTCAGTTCATGCTAGAGCAGCATTGTGCGACCGAACAAATTGTGCGACCGAATCAAAGGCTGTCTTTGAGTCTATAAAGACAATTTAGAATACTGATTTTCTGAGTGCTTGGTGTCCTGACCTTTCTTTAAGCCAACTTGAAGGTGTGATAAGGTATGTTTATGACCAACTCAGTTCAGAAGATAATTTAAGAGCAATCTACCATTTATTTTTCCTAGTCTATCCAGCAGGAACATTGGGCAATAATTTGTGGGGCCGTTACGAGGACCTTTTTTATGAATTAGTACAATAATAGCTTTTCTCCAGGAAGATGGAAGCTCCTGATGCTCATAGCTCATATTTTATACTGTCTTTAGGACAGGGATGCAAAGGGATGAGTTGTTACAAAAGACAGTTGAAGGAATTTTCTCATAGTCTGGTGCCATAGGTGAATGACTATATATGGCTTCATGGACTTCTTCTTCTGTAAACTCAACTGTGTGTTTGATAGTATCCTCTGGGGCTATACATCTAGCCAAAGCAGAGCTAGAATGGTCAACTGTACCATATTTATTGGGGGCTGTCTCAGCAGCCAAATCAGGGTTAGAGGCCATCTGGTACATATGAGAGAAGTGTTTTATCCAGTCAGTCACACTAATTCACCTCTCAACATTATAAGAAGGGCCCTCGCGACCCCATTTGCTAATTACCAGAATTTCCATGGGGTATTTTCCTTGAGTGGCAGGTGAAGTACCTCTAAACCTTTTGTTTGAAGCTCCCCCTTCTTGAACTTTATTTAATGTTTATAAACGTGTCTGTTTTTTTTCATGTGCTCTTCACCATCCAATCTGCTGTAGCTGGTCTTTAGTGCGATTTTTAAAGCACTCTTGTTTTAAACATTCATCACTGAACCACTCCGCTTGAGTCAGCCAAGGCTTGGCCAAAGCAGGGGATGCACTTTCTTTGACGTGATTAGTTGAATTTGAGGTTAGGGTTACATTTAATAAAGTCTCTAAACTTCAGAGTAAATCTTTGTTCAGCGTAGACTCCATTTTTAAAGGTACATTATGTTCGCTGTTCTACAATTGATGTGCCTTTTGCCTTTGTTGTTTATCGGGCCTCCATTCCTAAATTAAATGTTTTCCTATTTTGCCTGAAGGCCAGGTTTCCAGGCTTGGGAAAGCACTCAGTTTTGGGTCTATAAATTTTACTTTTTGGGAATCAAATTTTCATTGTTAATGGTTCTTGGTCGCTTTCGTTTCTTCTTTCCAATTTCATGTCAATGACAAAGTGTCAGGACTCTAGATTTCATTGCCTCTGATACAATATAAGCCAAAATCTCCCAATTTACAGGTTGAAAATGTTGGAATGCATGTATAATGCACGTGTCTGAAAGCAATAATAAAAGATATCTCTTTGGGATAGCATTTCCTCACCTAACTAAACAAACTAATTGATGAGAAGCATTGGCAAGTTTCACACCACTCGTCTTTCATTTGAGGTGCCTTCTAGAGGACATGAGAAAAGCACGATTATCCACTGTTTATTTATTTCATTGTTTCTTTACTTGTACGATGCAAAACACAGACCGAATGGACTGTGTCTGGGCAGCACATATCTGTATGAGGAAGAGCCACAATAACCAAACATGTCATGAAGTTAGAATCAGTAGAGGAGTTATGCTTTCACAGCTTTACGAAAAGTCAAAGGAAAACATTCCTACAAAATTTGATTTCGACTGTTGTCCCAGAGTTTAGACCCTATAACAAAAAATGTTATCACCCAGAGATTTATATTTCTGCAAAGAAATGTCAGACACATCTTGGCAGCTGATCATGGTGGTCTGTTATGTACATATTTGGCAATTTTTCAATTCAGATATCAAGGAGCCATTCAGAGCATGCAGAGACACAAGAGTGTCTCTGAATACTGGGAGGGTTTGTAAAGGCGGGTGGGACTAAAGCAAGGTAATTTACCCTGGTACATGTACTCTGAGGGCCGCTTTTATGGGAAATTGGCTTAGGGCAGCGTCACAAGTATTCTTGCTGTGCTGCCCTACGCCAATGTGAAAGGGTAGGAATGCCCTGTATTTACGAAATACGGTGCATTCCTTTCCCCTCCACGCTTCTGCAAAATTTACTGCACAGCACCGACACAGGCACCCTTGAACTATGGTGCAAGGGTGCCCGGGTTGCATGCAGGATGTTTTTTGTGCAGGAAGGGGAACCTTCCTGCACAAAAACAATCCTGAGAGGCGTTTTCCTCTTTCTATTTGTGCTGCAGAATGAACACATCGAAAGACAAAAAAACGAGCAGATATAAAAATATTTCTCCTTGTTATGCCTGCTGTGGGGAGTTGTAAGGTTTTGGAGCTGCCCCAGGTTTACGTGATTAAGTAAATCTGGGGCAGAGTCTAAACCCATGGGTGTTGCGTGGGTAAACCTACCGCAACACCCATGGAACACCTGCCTGGCGCAAAGTAAGTCAACGCAGTGACTTGTGCTGTTTGTCTTACTCTAGATCTATGATGCCATGCAAAGCCACGCAAAGTGGCTTTGCGTGGCTTCATTGATATGGTTGAGAGGTTTCTGCCACTGGAGCATCAGAAAAGTGATGTTCCGGCGACACAAGCCTCTCATAAATAAGCCCCTGAGTCTCTGTGATTATGTTTCTACTTTGTTGACTATACCTGCTGTCAGAGTATTCAAGAGATGTGGGAGCTACATACCTTCTATTAATCAGGCACCAGTGGTAGGATAAAGAACCTGACTGGCCCAGTCTTTATTGATCTGGTTGAGAGACAAGCTAGCTGTGAGACTCCAGTAAGTTCCACTGAGACTTTAAATACAAAAGGCGCTGTGGAAACTTTCATGGCATTTTACCACCACACAGTGCCATAACAAATTGAATAACGCTCCTGTTATTAAATATACATTGCCAAGATCATTTTTATGAAGACCCCTATATTTAATACACACAGTGTCATGACAGCTTCTTCAAAGGCCTGTTCACTTACTTAAATATATTAAAGTGTCTTTCTGTGTATTGCACATATTCACACCACTTTCATTGGTTTGGATGCACTATATGGTTTGGTATATAGTACAATTGCTTTGAGGAACCAATTGCCCGGTTCACAAAGTCTAAAGTTAGACTTCAGGTCTAAACTTAGACCAAAAGTCTAGCTTTACTACTAGTAAAGTTAGACTTCAGGTCTAAACTTAGACTTTTGGTCCAGGTTTTCCTTTGTAAATCGGGCCCAATATGTTTGGCTATTGCGAAAGTAAACTATTGTAACACCAAGAAAGCACATTGGTTTACCTGAAAAAGCATATAATTTAAAGTGCATGTTCTTTAAACACAACATATTGGTTTATGTTCCAGAAACACAGTATTATACAACAGAAAACATTTATGTCTATTTAGTGCATTTTGCATGCACAGTAAATACTGACGCGCGTATAACACAATTGTGTACTTGCACAAAGTATTGGATTGTAGACATGCTCAATTGTTTTGCCCTCATAATTAATTGGTTCACATGCCTAACGTTGTGGCTTGTATGCATACCTACTGCTGTGCATGCATAACACACTGGTCAAGATGTGTAACATTGGTTGAGATGCATAGTATATTGGTTTGCCCTCATAATGTACTGACTGTATGCAAAGCACACTACTTCACATGCATATTGACCTGCTTTGGAAGACTAACACATGGGTGAAAAAGTTCAAGGCCTCATTTATGAGGCCCTTCGGCACTTTTGCGCCCCCGGAAACGTCACTTTTTTGACGTTCCGGTGGCACAATGTGCCACTGCATATTTATAAGGCCACATAAAACCACTTTTTGTGGCTTTTTATGGCCTTATAAATATGTGACCCTTTCACGCAGAAAACCACGTGAAAGGGGTGTACCATGGGTGTTGCTGTGGGTGTTCCCACGCAACACCCATGGAACCTGACACATTCCCAGTTTTACGAGGCATCGTAAACCTGGGAATGCGTCAGAGCCTAACGCTACCTCAGGGGTGGTGTTAGGGAGGCGCAACGAAGAGAAATAAAAACATTTCTCCTCATGCTTTCGATTTTCGATGTGTGCTGCAGAATGCAGCACACATAGGAAAAGAAAAGCGCCTGAATGGATTGATTTTGTGCAGGAAGGGTCCCTTCCTGCACAAAATCAATCATTCCCGCAATGCAGGCACCCTTGCACGATGGTGCAAAGGTGCCTGCATTGGCGCATGGCAGCCCATTGTGCAGCGGTGCAAGGGAAAAGGACAGGAATGCGCCGTATCATATAGATACAGCGCATTCCTGCCCTATCCTTTTGCCGTAGGGCAGCGCAGCAGGGAGGCCTGCAGCGCTGCCCTACAGCAAAAGCCCATAAATAGGGCCCTGAATGTTCTATCTCGTATATACATACTATATTGGCCTACTCTTGTAATGTACTCGTTTTTGCTCATAGTATATGGGCTGAAACGTGCAGCCTTTTGGTTTGAAAGCATTATATGCTGGTCTGCAGGTGTGATTCACTGGTTGACATGTATAGGCTACTGTTTTGTATGAATACCACATTGATTTATATGCACAGCGTACTGGCTGACATGCAAAATTGTACTGTTCTCATACAAAATATATTGTTTCATTCTTGTAATTTAGTGGCTTGTATGCGCACAGTACTTGTTTGAATGTAAAATCAATTGGTTTGAAATTAACCCTGGGCGAAGTACTACGCTACGCTCGCGTAGTTTGCGAAGTTTGCGCTACTTCGCACTACGCGAATTGCACATAGCACAGTGCAAACACGCGTAGCATAGCGTAGAGGTAATTTTTTGCTTGCTCGCGGTCCTCAACGTCAAGTTGGCGACCGCGAGCAAGCAAAATGACATCCCGGCGAGACTTTTTCCTCGTTTGCGATCAGCAACATCAAGTTGCCGATCGCGAGCGTGGAAAATAAACCTCCCAGCGAGATTCTCAATGCGGGAGGTCAGGTTTCTCATTGCGAGTGGTCGCGTATGCTCGCGACCGCTCGCGATGAGAAACTACCAGTCCGCGTTGAGAAGCTGCCGCTCGAGTAGAAATCTACTCGAGCGGCAGAAAATCGTATCGCTTGCACTGTGCAAGATGCGGTTTGCACTGATTGCACAGTGCGGACAAGCATCCGGCACTGTGCAATCAGTGCGAACAGCATTTTGCACAGTGCACTACGCAGTTTGCGTAGCTACGCGTAGCTCGCTTAGTGCGAAGTGCACTTCGCGTAGCTACGCGTAGCGCTACTACGCAAACTACGCCCAGGGTTATTTGAAATCAATTTTTGCTGATTAGTGCACATGATGTGATGGTTCTTATTTGTGTTCATAAAATACTGGCAGACATGCATAATTGCATGTGTTCCACGAATAACACATTGGTTTCCAAGCACACTATACGTGTTTGTATTCAAATATTCTGTTTTCAAAATATCATTTACGTGAACAGTTTCCAGGTACATATTAATAGTATACCCATTGCGTATTATTTGTTATTTCCCCAATCACACTGGTTAATGGATAGCAAACTTCTTTTTTTGCATTGGTTTGCTCGCTCTACACTATGGTTTGCCTCCAGATTTGAGGGGGTGGAGGCAGTTACAAGGGTCACAAGGTCTCTGGAAGCTGGAGGCTCCATTTTCTCAGGTTGTGAGAGATACCATTTCCTGGGAGCTGTTGGGCTGTGGAGGGAAATACCTTCGATCTTTTACTCAGATTTTCTGTTCACAACTGCACGGCTATATTTTTAAAAGTAATATTTAACATTTTTAACAGTATAGGTTTGCCCATTGGAAGTGTGACTTAGCAGACAGTAAATATACATTTAAATATAATTTTAAAGAGATTGCTAAATGTTACTACTGCTTGCAACAGTGTTGAATACAGGTAGAAGGACATCACTTAAAAGTGAGGGTCAGAAATTCAAAATACTTATATAAAAATATGGAATGTCTTAAAACTCTTCCTTCTCAGTTTGCAGAGGGTTATATGCTATTTTGAGGTCAGTAGTTTGAGGCTTTTGATATTAGAGGATTTCGGGGCCTCATGCTTTCCTTAAATAAAGGAAATTAAAGTTTTACAGGTTCAGTGAAATGTCTGAAAAGCACCAGCACAACACACACCATTTTAAACATATGATTGTTAATTGTATTTCAGAAAAAAGTAACTATTTACAGTTCACCAGGGGCTATATTGCAGAAAGTGTCCTGGGGTGCAAATGGCATGTGCATCTGCTTTTGCCACCTTCGGGACACCTTGGTATTACAGCAGCAACAGATGCTTGTGAGGCTCTTTCTGTTGTATAAATCAAGCTGGCACTAAATGTGCACCAACATAATCTCAAGGGTGAGTTCCCTCATTTGCATGGAGTGTGGCTTCAGGAAAATGAGGAAAATCCTTTGCCATTGCACCCATGCCACATTCCAGACGTGGCTAAAAGGCAAAGATGATGCGAGCAGTCACTTTGAAAGTGTGCCATCTAGAGGTGGCACACAGTTGTGCACCTCTTCAGGGAGTCCCTTGGGAGGGTGCCCTAACGATATAATCAGTGATGTCATCAGTTATGTCACTGACCATGACATGAGTGATGTAATATGTGAGGTCATAAGCTGTGCATTGCGGGTATGCGAGTTATAGTTAGCTCACTAACTATAACGGCTGAATTTCACTTGTTTTGTATGAGTGAAATGTGAGTTTAACTATAACATCCCTGTAATCTTTGTTTTTTCCAGTGAATTTCTTAGGTTTTTAATTCTATTTCCTAACTATAATGTCTCTGTAACCTTTGGTTTTTTAAGTGACTTTCTAAGGTTTTTTAAATTCGACTTCCAAACTATAATGTCCATGTAAACTTTGTTTTCTTAAGTGAATTTCTAAGGTTTTTTTATTTTATTTTCAAAGTGTAACCTGTAAACTTTGAGCGTTGCAGCACTGTCTGCAGACAGCACTTAGGGGCCGATTCCGATCTCGGCCGGTAGTGCTCCGAATCGGATTCGGATTCACCGGATCCGATTCGGAGCCCTGTTTCCCGACCGAATCGTACGCGGGTCCGGCCGAGCGAGTACGATGCAAGCACCCGCGAAATCGCCGACCGACTCGAACGCGGCTTCAACACGCTCCGACCGACTCGCATGGACACGACTCGCACCGCGCTATGGAGACGTTTCCCGGCCGGGTAAGTACGATGCGCGCCGCGAGCAGTCCGACCGACTCGCGCCGTCCGGCTCGAAAAAGCTGTCGGAGCCGGACTTTGGGGGTCCGCGTTGGACCCCCTGTATGCGTAGGCACGCGAGTCGCACACAGGGGGACCCATGGGTCCCCCTACCTGTGCATGTACGCCACGATGCGCATGGACGCGTACCCGCTGTAGGGGCGCCCTTGTTCGCCTCGCACCCATTGAGTCAATGGGAGCCCGCGTCACGCGTTGTACGACCGGCTCCCATTGACTTCAATGGGAGTCCGACCGACTCGAGTACGATAGCATGCGAATGCATCGTACTCGTCCGGTCGGACTGCTAGGGTCCGATTCGGTTGGAATTCTCTCCGGGTCCGGCTCGGTCGGAGAGATTTCCGGCCGGAATCGGAATCGGCCCCTTAGACTCTAATCTGCAATAAATTCTGCTTTAAAAGTCGTGGTTACTCCTTGCATCTCCCTCACAGTGTGCAGGTGGTATAGGGGCTAAAATGCATCATTATTGAATTTCAATGTAGTGATTTAGACCACCACATTAAAACATGTTACTGTAACAGCTAATGTGTTTTACTTGGCAGGTCTGTTTCACATTTGGGTCAAAGTATTGAGGTGATTTGGTTTTTAACATAGGAACGTTGATTACATATTTTATAGGTGCAGTACTGTGTTAGTTTTGATGAGAGATGTATAATTTGCTTTTCCTTTCTTTTAAAAATTTTGTGGGGGGAACCGCAGTTCCTCCCATGGTTCCACAAACATAGAAGAGCGATACTCTATGGTTATCGTTCCGATTACGTGATTTCAATGGCCTCGCGCGGCGAACCATGGATTCGTCAAAAATTCTGCTCTTTTCTTAAGTATGCTGGGGTAGTGTTTTGAAATCTACAATAAGAATGGACATATTTGGAAGGCAAAATGAGATCCTGTATATTTGGATTTAATTAAAATAAACTCTTTCACTATTTACGTAGACCCGCAAATCTGCTGTTCTGGACCCGTGGGTCTGCTCAATGTCAAAATGAAACTCTTCCATTCTATTTGGTAATAGTACGCCACACCTTATGTTAATGAGGACCACTCCCAAAAAGAGTTATACTTTCTCTAGCTGCCTTTGAGGCAAAATCTCCTTGTGGTTCTTCCTTTAAGAGAGATTACAACAATGGCAGAAATGAGTCCTGCATGTCCACCTGCAGAACCAGAGAATATTACAGAGGAAGAAGACCATGAAGAAAGACCATCAAACAGCAAAAAAGAATCAGATGTGTGGCAATATTTTTCCATTCCAACTGGAGAAAAAAAGTCTGTGCACGCTTTATGAGGTGCAAATTATGTGACAAGCAGCTCTCCTGTGGAACATCAAAGATATATAGTCATGAAACTTTGTCCATGTGGAAGCATCTCCGTAGTATCCATGAAAAAACATATCAACAGATGATTAGGGAGAGCGACGCTGCCCCCAGAACATCGGGCTCTTCACAGATTACTATGCCATCAGGATGTGAAGATTTGGGGAGCATGGTCACACACTGCGTGACGTGTCATAAAATGGTTGCAGCTAAAGTGAAGGGTATCACCGAGTTTTTCGGTCTGGTGAAGAAACCATTTTATTTATTTTCTTTAAACATCCAGTTTTTAATCACCATTGTGTTTTAAAGAAGCAAGATTCCTGCATTTAGTTTTAGAGAACTGTTACAAAGTTTTTCAACTAAAAATTTTTTTTTTTAAAGTGACTCTTTTTAGAACCACCATTGAGTCAAATGAAGAGCTGTGTCTGTGTTTTTATTATTTTTCTCTACTTTTTTTGTCTATGTAGAGAGGTGTGTTTGGGTGTTAGTAATTCAAGGTTGCATGATTGTATGTATAAGTTAGTATATATATCTGTGTAAGAGAATGGATCACAGTGTCTATAGGTGTATAGCTTAGTGCGTCAGCGTATGCAGGTGTGTGCCTGGCTGTGTTAGTGTATGTGTTGATGTGTGCATAGGTGTGTTAACATATGTATTAGTGTCTGTCTGGGTGTGGCACTATATGCATCAGTATCTGCCTGGATGTTAAGTGTATTCATCAGTGTGTGTCTCAGTGTGTCAGCATATGAATAAGTGTGTGCCTGATCGTGTCAGTGTATGAATAAGTGTGCACCTGGGTGTGTTCGTGTATGTATCAGTATGTGCCTGGGTGTGTTAGTGTATACATTAGTATCTGCTTGGGTGTGTTAGTGTCTGCATTAGTGCGTGGCTGGGTGTGTCAGCATATGCATATGCATTAGTGTGTGTATAGGTGTGTCAGTGTATGCATCAGTGTGTGCATGGGTGTGTTAGTGTATGCATCAGTATGTGCCTGGGTGTGTCAGTGCATGCATTAGTATGCGCCTGGATGTGTTAGTCTCTGGATTAGTGTGTGTATAGGTGTGTCACTGTATGAGTCAATGTGTGCCTGGGTGTGTCAATGTATGCATCAGTGTGTGTCTGGGTGTGAGCATATGAATCAGTGTGTGCCTGCGTGTGTTAGTGTATGCATCAATATGTGTCTGGGTGTGTCAGTGTATGCATTGGTATGTAGCTGGGTGTGTCAGTGCATGCATTAGTATGTACCTGGGTGTTTTTGTGTATGCATCGGTGTGTGCCTGAGTGTGTATACCTGTTTTAGTACAATGAATTATGTGTACAAAGTATATGCATGGATAGTGTATGGATGAATAAAAATCTAAGTAGTTACCTACATTACTGCAAAAAAGAGATCCTTTAATCTGTGAAAAGAGAAAAGATAGATAGAGAATAATGTTTTTGTTATAAATTTCTCTATAAAGAATAATAATCAGTAATAAAAAAGCTAGTGTTACTAATAGAGACACAACACATTTATATCATTCATAGCAAGTATACATATTATTTAATCATGTGATATTCCCTTCTTTCACTGTTCTCAGCGTCCATACTTCTACACTATAAATGAAGTGTGCATAGAAGCTCATCACTGAACAGTAGGGAGAAAAAACAATCAAATGGACTGTTAAAAAACCCCTAAGTACATAGCACGTTATTTCAAATTAATATTACAATGCTTCAAACTCAGTACAAACATTTACCTCACTGTTTTACCCATATCTCTTAAATAATATAATGTTTGTAGCAGTTTTATAATACAATTAATGTGTATGAATAAAAGTGGTATATAAAAAGGCATATAAAGACATCACTCTCCTTAGGCCACCTGACGTAATAAAATCTAGTAATCCATTCATCAGAAGTAGACTATATCAGTGCTGTAATTTATTTTAATGGTTTTTCAGCTGTTCTTCAAACATATGTTCTTTTTTTGTGTTTGAAAAGCTTTATTTAAACATTTCATAACAATACAGAGGTCAGCAAAACACAAGTAACCAACAAAATAATATATGCAAGGATAAAAAGCTAACAGTAAATTCAAAGGAGAAAGCTGTTTAAGGGTATTTGTATATTAAGGGAGAGAAGGGGATTGAAAGGTAGAAAGGGGAACAAGAGGGAGGAAAATGGAAGGGGAGTAGGTGGAAGATAAGGGAAAACAGTCTTTCATATGGTAAATGTTTTACAAAGTTGCATATCGAACTAGAAAAGAAGAGAAAAACAGTCTTCATGATGTGCGAATAGGAGTCAACATAATAATTAAAATATAAACAAGAAACAGAGAAAATATTATGTCTAAGGAGGCTTAAAGTTTTCAGCATTCACACGAGATTTTTCTTTTAACATTGCTAATTTATCTAGATAGGTAGTAAGTGGGTTCCAGAACAGTTCTCTGTCAATTATTGGCTTACAGGAAGAGGCAAAGGCAACATCCAGTCGATGAAAATGACAAAGGCTATTCCACCAGTGCTGGATAGAGAGCCGTGAGAGTGATTTCCAATTTAGTGTTATGTGTTGGAAAGCTAAGGCTATCATAAGATCAAAGAGGCCATGCATATGTAAGGGAATATCTAAGGACTGAAATAGACTGCCTGCAAAAGAAGAGGGAGAGATAAGGGAATACGTGTATCAAATATGCGAGAAATGTAGGTCCAAACTTTTTCCCAGAAGATAGCAACAGGAGGGCATAGAAAAGAAGATGACAGAGGTCAGCATTAGATGAGTCACAGGACCAGCATTTAGTATCAGTAGAATGTGTAAACCTAGCGATAGAGATAGGGGAAAGATAAAGTCTATGATATAGAAAGAACATAGATTGAGTGAGAGAAGCAGAGCGAGAAATTTTTAGGGAGCGAGACCAAAGTTTATCCCAAAAATTAATAGTCCATTCACACGCAAGATCAGCTTCCCAAGCAAGTTCCACCTTGAATTTAGGACGATCAGTTGAGGGAGAAAGAAAGAATTTGTAAATAAGAGAGGCTTTAGGAAAAGAAAGAAGAATTTTACGAAGAGGGTTTTGAGCCAAAGGCAAAGGGACAGAGGGAAGCGAATAAAATGAGTCAAGAATAACAGCCATGAGAGTGGAAAATCTTTGAAGAAAGGAACGAGGACAATGAAACCTGAGTTGAAATTGGGGAAATGAGCATGGCTCTAACCCATCAAAAGATCTTTAACCCAGATTATTCCCCTAATTCTCCAGGATCTCCAAAAGATAGATCTATTATTAATGGTAATATGAGAATTATGCCATAATGGGGAGTCTAAAAGACTTCCCTGGAAAAGGTATCCTTATGTAATAGAGGTTTTAGAACCGCACAAGTGTGCTTAAATAAAGGGAGAGAGATAAGAGGTATCTTAACCGAAAAAGCTAAGAGTTCCGTAAAAGAGAAGGGAGAAATTAGAATGCGTTCAATATTACACCATAAAGGAGTAAAGGAAGATTGACCCTCTAGGAGCCATTTCGCAGCCTGACGAAGGCAAAAGGCTTTGTGATAAAGACGAAAATCAGGAAATTAACACCTCCATTAGATTTTATCTTACGGAGGGCTGATAAGGAGATCCTGGATCTCTTACCATTCCAAAGAAATCTAGAGAGCAGGGAGTCAATTTTTTTAAAATAACAGACGGGAATATGAACTGGAAGCATGGAAAGAGTGTATATTAAGATAGGAGTTATCATCATTTTAATGGAGTCCATCCGACCCCACCAAGAAAGGAATAAAGGATTCCAAGAGGAAAGTAAATTATCTATCCGAGAAATAACCGCATTCATATTTAATTTAACAGAAGAGGAGATGGAGTTAGAAAATAGTATACCTAAATATTTAATTTTAACCGGAGACCAAGCAAATCCCGTGGCCGAAAAGAAGTGTGGAAGACAGGATTTCGTGAGAGGTAAAATTTCTGTTTTATCAGAGTTGATTTTATATCCGGAAACAAGAGAAAAGGCGTTAAATTCATGTAATAAGGGAGGAATAGAAGTCTGCGGATTGGAGATAAAGAGAAGAATATCGTCAGCATAAGCGGAAAGTTTTAAATTGTGATCACCATAGGAAAACCCAGAGATTAAATCATTGTTACGAATTGAGGATAAAAAGGGCTCAAGGGCCAAAATGAAAAGAAGAGGGGAGAGCGGACAACCCTGACGAACCCCACGACGAAGGGGAAAATAAGAGGAAATGGAACCGTTGACTAAAACAGAGGCTCTAGGAGCAGTGTACAGTAGAGAAATAAGCGAGATTAATTTAGGGCCGAATCCATGCCATTTCAGAGAAGCTAATAAAAAGCCCAGTCAACTCTATCAAATGCCTTCTCTGCATCAACAGAGATAGCAGCCAAGGGAGAGGAAGGAGCAGGAATTTTATTGAGGACATTTAGCAAAGGCGAGAGTTGTCTGAAGTTAACCTACCCTTCACAAAGCCACATTGTTCCTTACCCACCAAGTGTGGCATAAGAGAGTCCAAGCGCAAAGCAAGTGATTTGGCAAATAATTTATAGTCTACATTCAGTAATGAAATCGGCCGGTAATTCTTGCAGGATTTAGGGTCACGTCCTTCTTTGTGAATGAGACAAATTGTGGCCTCCTGAAAAGATCCCAAATTCCCTTCAGCAAGGGGAAAAGAATGAAAAAAATGTAAAAGTCTAGGAAGTAAAAGATTAGAAAAATGCAAGTAAAATTCAACAGAATAGCCATCCGGCCCAGGTGATTTACCCTTCTTTAAAGAGGATAAAGCGAGGAATAATTCCTGAAGAGAAAGATCTGTCTCCAATTGTAAAAGATTAAGATGATCATTGGACGGGATCGGGAGAACGTCCAGGTAAGACTGAATAAGGGAAGAAGAAGGTGGAGAGTCAGGTGTATAGAGATCTTTATAAAAAGCATAAATTCGTTAAGAATATCCTCATTTTTATGAACAGAAGAGCCATCAGAGGTGTAAACCATATCTATGATAGTGCGTTCTTTACGGGATTTAAGGTAATTTGCTAAGAGTTTGCCCATTTTATTTCGACCTCCGTAATATCTAGCACTGCTACGTAACAGTATCGAAGAAGCGTTATCTGTTGTGGTTCTATTAAAATCTAACTTGGCACGAATTAGAACTGGCAAAATAGAATCCGTCGATGAAGTGTAAAACTGGTGTTCCAGTGATTTAATCTTTAGTAGGGCGTCTTTACTTTGTTGACGAAAACGCTTCTTTCTTTTGGCTGCAAAATCTATTATGAATCCTCGTGCTGTAGCTTTAAATGAGTCCCATAATATATGTGGTAAAATATCGGGGGTACTATTTAAGTTGAAGAATTCCTCAGCAAAAGTCGTGAAAGAGGAAGAAAAAGTAGAGTCAAGAAGGAGAGAGTTATTAAAGCGCCAGCGAGATGAAATAGGGTGAGAGGGGAGTAAATCTAGGTTTATGAGAATTGGAGCATGATCCGATATAACAATAGGTTCAATAGAAGAGGATAGCAAGTTTTGAGATAGAGGTTTAGATAGAAAGAGATAGTCGATACGAGAAAGAGAGTTATGAGGAGGAGAGAAAAAGAAAAGTCTAGAGAATCAGGATGTGTGAGTCTCCATGCGTCTACTAAGTGAACCTGAGAGATAGTGTTAAGAAAGTGCTTATGTGTCTTATGGGGCACAAAACGTGTTTGCGATTTACGATCAAGAAAGGGGTCAACAACCTGGTTGCAATCTCCTCCTAAAATAAACAAATCATCCCTATATTGTATGCATTTTTGGGTAATCAAGGGCCAAAAGGAGCAATCAGGATGAGTCGGACCATATACATTAAAAATACTTAAAGAAGTATTATTAATTAATAGCTTAGCCAGCACCCATCTACCTTCAGAGTCATTTTCTTGCAAAATTACTTTACATTTCAATCTCTTGTGCCATAAAACAATCACACCATTTTTCTTGTTAGAAGTGGGTGATACCAAAACCCCACCCACCCAACCCTTCTTCAACTTTAACGCCTCAGCTTCTGAAAGATGGGTCTCCTGTAAAAACCCAAATCTGGGTTGTAAGAGGCCAAGTGGGAGAGAATTCTCTGTCTCTTAATTGGGCTATTAACACCTTTCACATTCCATGAAACAACTTTGAACTTTGAGCTGTCAACATTACATAACAAGTTGAACATGCAACACTAATGATAAGACAAAAAAGAGAACATGATAAAGAGCTAGGAAATAAGAAGGAAGAAGCGAAACGGAACCAATTAACAGTAAGAAAAAAGAAAGACTCTAGGAAGGAGCAAGGGGAGTATACAAAAAGAAAAAGAGAAAAAAAGGAAAGGAAGATTAACAGCAAAAGTAGACAGTACATGTCGAGATGACGACTGTAATACGTACCTTACGGGGAACACAAAAGGGATGAGACGGCGACGGACAACAGAGGACAGCACGCCCAACGGGGAAGACACCGCAACCCACCAGACATACCCAAACATCACAAAAGAGAAGGAGCGATAGGGTATTGATAGTCAAGAAGAGTGAATATCATTGAAACCTGCAAAAGAAGATAAAAGTTAAGCACCATCAATACAAACGATTTCTATAAGGAAAGTAAAGAAAAAATTAGTTATAACAATGTCATCACTGCAAAAGATACAAAAGAAAAAGCACAACAGTCACGTTGCTGAAGTAGAAGGAGTAGACTCCATTGAGACGTGAGTATGAGACTGGATAAATCCTCTAAGATCAACAGGATTTTCGAAGGTAGAAGTTTTGTTGAGGAAAGTAACTTTGAAAATACAGGGATGAAACAATCCATATCTAGCTCCCATGGAACGTAGCAGTGGTCGAAGGTCCAAAAACTCCTTGCGTCGTCTAGCTGTGGCCGAAGCAAGATCTTGGGAAATAAAATTTTTGAGCCTTGCCAGGATAGATCCTTCTTAGATTTAGCGGCGGTAAGGACCCTCAGAAGATCAGTAAATTGTAGAAAAAGAATAATCACTCCTCGAGGCTTGGATGGCGCCGAAGTGGAAGAGAGACGAGGACCCAGTCTATGAGCTCGTTGTAAGTTCAGGTTAACTGAAGGTGGAAGATTCAAGAGTTGTGGAAGAAAGGAAGTGAAGAAGGTAACAGGGTCGTCCCCCTCAAGACCTTCAGGCAAACCATACACTCGTAGGTTATTACGACGATTCCTGTTTTCCAAGTCTTCAGAGGCCTTTCGAAGCTGTGAGACTTCCCTCTCCAAAGAAGAAATTCTTGTGGGTGCATCCTGCACCTGAATAAGTTGTTGCTCCACCACAGTTACACGAGAATCCATAGAGGCCCACTTGGCATCCATTGACTGCAAACGAGTATTCGTCTCTTCCACAAATGGTCTGATAGCACGAATCTCCTCAAGAACCATGTCCAAGGATACCGGGGAAGTTGCCTTGGGAGGTGAAGGAGGATCCGGCTTCAGTCTCTTGCCAGCAGATGAAGGCAACGAACCCTTGGAAGCCATATCTGCAAATGAATCTGACATATAGGAGCCCTCACTATGTGTTGAGTATTCAGATAAACAAGAGAATCTATTTGAAGCAATGCAGTAGGTTCCAGGGAGATCAGAGGCATTCACTTTCAAATTATGAGTGTGACGTAGTGCACGTTTACTCCTACCCATGAAACAAAGGTCTCAGACGAACCACGTCGAGTGTGAGCACAATATTACAAAGCCGCTTCAGCACAGGAGGATATGCTTGAGAGATATAGAGAGGGACATCCACGGAGGGACGCTCCAACAACAGAGGAGACGCTCTAGCAACAACACTAGGTCTGCGTAGATTATGTGCAGCGTAGATATGTAAGAAAGTACATCCCAAGTGGACAAAGGAAAGCCCAGCAATATTCGTCAGCGACACTCAATATATCCCTCACAGTAGACAAGTAGCGCAGTCTCTGAAACACGCTCACAAATCAAGAAAAAAGCATAATAGATGTAAGGCAATAAAGTGATGACCGAAGAGATAACATGAGACTCAAAAATAGCGGTGCGTGGACTGGACGACTCCATCACCATATCCAGCCGCAACGTTTCCAATTGGCATCCAAAGCAGGAATGAGTCCGTAAATGAATATTGCCTGTATTAAAAGGCAACATAATGGTGAAGTAAACACCCAAATATGCCATAAAAGGTATCAAAAGGCTCTCCAGAGCATCGCGTGAGGTAAAAGTTGAGGGGAAAACAGCAGGTAAAAGATCTAAAATGGCGGCTATTACCTGACTGAAAACGTCCCCTGCCGAATTTCCCCTCTATATTGTTCAGTTCCAAAAAATAAACGCAGCCCCTAGGAGAGCCAAACCTCCGATTCAGGAAAATGACATTTCTAGGAGGTAATGAGCCATGAAAACGCTCGTAATTATCCTCGATCTCCGGCGGTCCGCGGAGCTCCGATGTTAGGCGGCCATCTTGGATTGCCGCGCGCCGCGACTCCTTCAAACATATGTTCTAATTATAATATTATGTCGATTCATTTTAAGTTTTAAAAAATACATAGAATACCCAAAAATACTTCTAAAATGAATAAGTTTAGCAGTATTCCAATTTTCTGTTCAGTCCATGTTTGTCCTGGATTGTACTTTGTCATCTGTGTTTCCAATTTAGTGCTATTTCTGTTATTTTCTTGCAAGCTTCTAATATTTGTAGTCTGTTATAAAGATATTACCATTCATACACCAAATGATATTTTAACTGGTTGTATTAGAAGTTCCAGAAGAGTAGCATTCCATTGTTTTAGTACTAATCCTCCTTAGAACTTTGGTTCAAGAAAGAGAATTTAAGAATTTGGTAGTTTATATGGTAATATGTGCTTGAATGTAAGGTTCCCATCATCACACTCTGCCATCCAGTTGTATTTTCTGAGTAGATGGTGTAGTGTCCAGATGTAACCTTTACTCCTTCACTTAAAATTTGTAATTTGTGTTTCTAATTTAGTTCCAACTGCAGTGCATCGCTGTAACATTAGGATAACATATTTGCCATAATTTTAGAATAATAGGATTGCAATCATTAATATATTTGGAGGCCTCTGATCTTCTCAGATTATATGGGCCCGATTCACAAAATTAATCTGAGACAAAAGCCTAACTTTACGACTTTCGGTATTCACAAAGGGCATTTAGGAGTAGTAAAGTTAGGATTTTGTCTCAGTTAAACTTAAGTTTTGGTCTTAAGTTAAACTTAAGATCAAAACTTAAACTTAAGACCAAAACTTTGTCTCAGTTAAACCTAAGTTTTGGTCTTAAGTTAAACTTAAGACCAAAACTTAAGTTTAACTGAGACAAAATCCTAACTTTACTACTCCTAAGTGTGCTTTCTGAATACCGACAGTCGTAAACTTAGGATTTTGTCTCAGATTACTTTTGTGAATCGGCCCAATGTGTTTTTTGCAGATTTTCTTGTGAGAGTTTGTCTTACTGCAGAGAAAAAGCTATTCACTCTTCCTTTGGAGATAACAGGCTTTGGAAATCCAAAACAACACCTTGTATAAAAGTTACCTTTACATCTGTATCTTTGGCTGCAATATTCCCCACATCTATGTATTTGGAACCGTAGAACTTGTTAACTTACGGTTTTGTTATTACGCTCATCTGGGACGGTGCAGGTAGCATACTGTTCTATGAGAGACAGTAAGCAGTCCTCAGTATCAGTTCCAAATTTAGGCGCATCCTTTATCCATAAAAGCATGTGTATATGAGGAGCACCTCTGGTCTGGTATTGTTTTCACCAAGAAAATTCTATAACTTCTCCAAGAGGACAAATTGTTTATTGCATATGAAAGCCAGCATTGCTTGAAACTTGTTATTAAAATACCTATGTACATTAGCAGAATCCAAAGAGCAAATTTCTCCTGCTATTTTCAAAATAATATCCTTAATGTTAGAATTTGCTTCTTTTAGAAATTGTATTAAATCATGCCATGGATACTCCGCAAAATTAAGTGTCACAAAACAAGTAGGTGCTGCTAAATTTCAGTGCATACATTTAAGTTCTCCATGATGATGATACCCGTATTAATTCGTTCCACCTACACATGCCATCAAATTGATTAAGTTATACTCCAGATTTTTATCCTTACCTTGTATTCTATCAACAAACTGCCTTGCAGAAACATTTTTCAGAATAACTCCTGTCTTTAAAATATGGTTGTACACACAAAGAAGCTACCCTGAATGAAGTAGTCGTTTGGGACTAGTGACCGAAAACTAAAGACTAATTAGTGGGGTGCTGGCCATCTTAAAAAATTGAAAGGACTGTCCTCACACACCACAAGGTGTTATGCTTCATCATTGGCAGTCTTCGCTCTCTAGAAACCGCGTTTGGTAGAGAGCGGGCCTACACCTGGAGACAGGGAGGCACTTCTAAGATCTAATTGGGGGCCGTGAGAGAAGTAATTCTTAAAAACCAATGTAAAAACGAAATACATTTATTCGCTGGGTATTTACTTGGTATTAAAAGCTAAGTGTGGGGATTGGGGGAGCTAGTACCCCATCACCACCGTGGTCGTCGTCAACATGTTTCTGCCAGGTTGCCCCAAAGGGTCCGTGGCATTCATCAGGATGAAAAAACTAGGGCTCCTATCTTACCAAATCTGGTCAGATGTTACCACTGTGTAGGGTGACCCATGTCATCCTCTAACTAAACGGTATTCCTTAAACCTGTAAAACAAATGTAAGATTCTGTCAGAATGATGTCTGAGTGATGTCCGGTCACATAAGAGAAGAAACATACACACCATGCATATATCATAATTTTTTGCATGTGAATGTGTAACACGTATCATTGCAAGCGTGAAACACATAATACAATGAATTTCAAAAGTTTAGTGAGACCAGCTCACAACCTCAAGGGAGGGTCCAAATTGCACCATGTAAAGGGAGTAAGAGGGACCCCTATAGTCACACTTTAAAAAAGATGATATTTAAGGCAGGTAAATAATCACAAATTCAAACTATTTAATACCAAGGCACAAATTCCAAAGTGAAATGTTCATGAGTTTTCATTCACACTTCCAGTCACACCCTTACTGCCTCAAGGTGCGTCCCTTGCCGTCTACCTAGACGTGCCTACTCCTCTTCCCCGATGATGGCGGAGTGTAGCGAGACCATCTTGTTTTATGGCATTTGTACAGGTTGATCAACGTACTGGTTGCCTACTCCTGTGGGAAATAGCTGTCAAAAGCAGCGGGCCTCTAAGCCTTTTTCCCACACACTCTTTGGAGCTCCTCTAACTTGTTTCATTTGAAACAAATCAATGGCATCCCTAACAACTTCTTTTAAATAAAGTGGATTTATACTGTAGTGCTCAAATATTTCTTCTGACTTTTCCTTATCCACTTTTTCTAATGGCCTACTTGATTGTAGGGGTTCATCATCAGTAGAACTTGCATCTTCAATAATATTCATATTTCTGTAAAAAACATTATCTTTCAAGTATAATGTGGCTTTTTTAACTTTATTCACATCCACTAGCTCTTGCTAGATTTTTTCACCTTTCGTGGGCACTCTATTTACTAGAATAATCAGTGGCTCATCTATGGCTCTCTCAACACCCACAGTGGCAACATTTTTTTTTTTAAATCTAAAGGTAAATAGATCATTCTTCCTTTAATTCCTTTTTGTAGTTCTGTTGCTGGTCGTTTCCCTGTATTAGTTTCCATTTGAATTATTGCTTGAAATGGATGGACAGTTTGTATTAGAATTGATTCACACACGTTTCATTGCTCAAGTTCTTATGGGATAGGTACTAACTCTAATGTTTTATGAATTGCACTAGCTGGCATTTTATTGTCCTCTACTTTATCATAACAATACTTACACATTGTTTGCTTTGTGGCTAAATCAAAGCGTTCCTCTACAAATATATATGTACCAAATGTCTGCCACTCATCTCTGTTATCTTGCTCAATTTTCAAAAATACAACTGCATTACGAAATTGGTTCTTGTAGTGAGTGCGGCAAAAAATACAAACCTGATCAGGTTTTTCAGAACATACTGCATTGAACTTGCCTATCTATTTTCCAAATTTTTCAATACTAATCTCTGTGTCCTGTTGGTCTACACCTCCACTCACTATCTCCTCATTTCCCCATACTCTTCTTTAGGACCAAAGAAACAGACCTGGTTCTATTCATATTTATCATGTTTATGAGACATAAGGCTGGAGTTTTTACATAAAAAAGTTTTCTTACTAAATTTCTCATTTTTGAATGATGCACAGCTAACATTCTAAAGTGATTAAAAGTACTTTTGCAGACTTTCATTGAAAGACATGCCAGTGAATGACCTTGTAAGTCAATGTATTTCCTAACTTTGCATGGATCTAATCCTTGGAGCATTTTAATTTTCTGTTTCAGACTTTCATGAAATTTCTCAATTTATCAATTGATTCCTGACAGATAGTATAAATAGTACTATACTTTCACTTGTACACAGGAGCCTGTTTAAGCCTTCCTTGTGCTTCTTCAGCTATCACTTGTTCTACATTCCTAGGAACTACCTGTTCTTTTTCTATTGCAGTTTCATCTTTTACTTCATAGCATGACCACTTGTGCCAACTGCATGCAGTAATGTGTTGTCCTGAAAGTATCTCTCTTCATTAAAAAGCAGTTCTGTGCTAGATGTGTGCATCCATCCACCTCTAAACACTTTACAAAAATTTATTTTTCTTCATAAGCCTTTTCCTTAATGTTCTTTTCCTCATGGATAGTACTGTTATGTCTAGTGTCTTCATTCTGTTTAATATTAAGATAAAACGTTTTCTCTTCAGAGCAAATGCTATGCTTTCAATATGTTGCTTTTGTTTAACTATAGCACTTCTCTTATACTTCTTCATCCTCTTTTCTAAATTTTGCATTTACTCGATTTTGAAACATTTTTACTCGTATTTCCAGTGGCGGCTGCCTCTGTGCGGGATGGTAGGGTGGGTGCAGGGAGGGAGGAGGCATGAGTAAAAAATAAAAAATAAACATACCTTCTCCACCTCTGCACTTCTCTCCTCCATCCTCGTTCTCTGCCACCGGAAGCACCCAGGCTTCCGGACTCTCCAAGCCAATCATGAGCTGCATGAGCAGCGTCATGATTTGTCTGAGCAGGCTGTTTGGCTGCTCAGGCAGTACCTAGTAGGCTGGGCATGTTATCCACTGGGCAGTGCAACACAGCCCAGTGGAGAAAATGCCAATTACGCATGACTGTTTGGCCGGCCCCAGAGGGCCAGCCAAGCCATCATGCGCACTTAAGTAGGGAGTGCAAACCACTCCTGCTTCCTCTGATGGCGGCGAGCCCAGCCCGCCCCACCCAACAAGGCAGGAGTCCCGCAAAGAAAAATAAAATGATGATAGCTTCTTGTTATTATCATTTTATTTTTATTTTGCACTGCTCACAGTGGGGCAACACTCCTCTGCCTTAGCGGGGGAGCCAGCACTGCTTATCTCCCTAAACTGTCTCCAAGTTAAAAAAAAAAATTCTTATTACACTTTCCACTTTTAGAAGCGTGTAGTCCTTCCTCTTTATCATGTGATTTGAAACTCCTCTTTTTACTGGATACATTTCTTCCAGTTTGCAATTTTCGACATACTTTTTCAAAAAGCCCTTAGTGCTCTTACCACCTGTTCTTTTTTACTGTCCACCTTGTCTGTCTTTTAACTGTCAGTTTCAATTAGGTAGTTTTGTTTCCTCTGTTTCTTTCTTCTTTCTGTCTTATCAGGCATTCTAATGTGCTTTTCTCATTCCTAGTAGATATCTGGAAATCAAATGCAAAATGCATTTAGCTCTACAGAAAAAAACGGTGAAATTACATTGTACAAATAGTTAGCTGTGTGAGTGTGTTCACTACTATATATATGTCTGTCACTAACTCCCTAGGTAGCAGGTGACTTATTATAGCCTTATAGCCCAGCATAGCAGGCTATATTAACCATTAAAGGCCCAGTACAGCATTGAAGACCCAAGCCGAACTGCTCTTTGGCAATGTACAAGAATATAAAAGCACCTTCTTACTGTTCACTGTCTGTGTCAGTCACTTTTTCTTTTCTTAATAGTCATATCACTTTTAGCATGGCTATGACATTCCATATATAAGAGAAAACACAAGTCTAAAAGTGCATGTATAAATCATTAAAACTTAGAAGGGTACGTCTCATATTTTGTCTACTTTTCTGTGTAACTTGATAGATATATATTAGTGATTTCCAGTTTGCATTATTCTATTTATCAGTGAGTCTATATTTTGTATCACTGAATGCATCAGAGTGTCCTTTTGTGTCTTATTGTAACTATCACAGACTCCTAAAGTGTGTTTGGATATATATATGTCAGTTTGTGAATGTGTTAGTTAATGGATTGGTGTGTCCATGGCTGTGTTAGTATATGTATAAGTAAGCCCCTGACTGTACAGTCAGTGAGTGACTATTTTAGAGAATGCATCAGTGTATCTATAAGTGTCTCAGTTTATGTATAAGTAATGCCTAGAGTGTTGATGAGTGTGTATAAGTGCGTGTGTCACTACTTTCGTGAGTGCATTTGTTAGTCCATGCATATATCAGTGAATGTATCAGTGAGTCCTAGTGTGTTTCAGTGTCTATATCGGTGAGTGTATAAATGTGTCAACAAATGAACTGGTGTGTCCACATGTATTAGAGAATACCAGACTGTCTGTCTGTGTACCATTCACAGACTGAATCTGTTAGTGAATACATTAGTATGTACATGGATGTCTCACTACAAGCAGGTAAGATGAAAAAATATTTATGGTTTATTGCCAAGAAGAAGGAGAAACCATTCGGCATGAAGAGCCTGGGCAAACTGTCATTTCATGGAATCTGGTGAACACGCGTCCCATGCCCCAGATTCCATGGAAAGCGACCAGCACAGATGCAACACATTCCCCTTCGTAATTACAATACAATATTAATATACAAATTAAAGATACTAAACATTACAGAATGAAATTTGACTGAAAAAGCATTTTACAAAACAATGCACTGACACAACAGGATACAAGAGCAACTAATGCTAACATGAGGAACTACTGCTAGATAGAACTAAATACAAATATGTTGAGAGTACACAATGCTCCAAAATCCTTGAGACTATGATTAGGCCGATAGTCTTAGAACATGACATAATCCTTGCACCAACCAGGTTTCTTTCTATTGCGCACCTCAACTTTCTCTCTCTCTTGTCTTTCACACCAACGATTTATATTACTCCCCTGTAAACACACCTTCGTACACCAATTTTTATCAACAGACGGGACACCCTCACCTCCTGGCCATAGCCACCCCGGAACTTTTACCACTTTACTCATACTCCAAACATACCCATCAGATAACTCAGCAACCTGATTGCCTACCCTGACAACCTTATTTGGTGCAGAATAGTTAGACTCTCCTGATCTCACCATTCTTCCCTTTTTCACCCGCACCCATTCATCCTTGCAAAAAGGAAGCAAAATGTTTTGATCCACACCTTGATTGTACTGTGCCAGAACGACTTTGACTACACACCCCGATGTTACCATCATTAACTTTATCTCTCAAAATTGACATCCACCTCTGATTCATATTGCATAACGCTTTTCTTCCTCTCATTTTTTCAAAAAAGGATACTTCCTCACCACTTCTTGGCGTGTTTCTGTAACTCCATAATAATTCCTTAATAGTTTGATAACAATTCTTACCATTGACCACAGCCAGTTGTAATCCCTCTTTCAACACACAAATCCACCTTTCCACAATTCCATTACTTTGTGGATAATAAACTGATGTGCATAAATGCTCAATACCATGATTCTCCAGAAAGGTTCTCATTTCCTTTGACACCAGCTGGACTCCCGTGTCTGACACCAGACAACTGGGAAACCCTTCTCTTTCAAAAATCTCATTCAAAAATTGGACAATTATCCCAGACGTGACCTGCGGTACTAATTTAACTTCAGGCCATTGAGACAATTGATCAATTAATAAAATGGCAAACAACTGATTCTTGCCAATGCACAGGGGTCCTGCAATATATAATTACACTCTTTCCCATACATTAATGGGACGCGACATAGGTACTTTTTGATACTCCACAGCTTTTTGAGATTTGTCACTAATGGCGCATTCCACACATGATCGTACTTTTCTTTCAATACATTTAGCAATAGCTGGCTATCAGAATTCAGATCTAATCCTCCTTTTCATACTGGACATACCAGGATGTCCTTCATGGGCCATATCCAAAATCAATTCCCTTAAACTTTCTGGCACCACTACCTGCTCACCTCGTAACAAAATACCATCTTGTACGGATAACTCATTAAGTACACAAAAAAAAGGTTTTAATCGTTCATCTAAATCTTTCTTTCTCGGCCAGGTTAAACATAAATATTTCATTGCCAATACTGTGTCATTATCATTGTCACATGCTACTTTCCATTGACATTCTTGAATGCATCCCTTGGACACCTCACATATGAATACTACTCTTTCCATGTTTTCATCATCAATTTTTACATCATCTTCTGTTATAGGCCATCTAGACAAACAATCTGCCAAGATATTATTTACTCCCGCAATATATTCTACCTTGAAATGAAATTCTTTCAATTTATATTGCCATCTGGCAATTCTGGTGGTCGCTTTATTACAACTTTTTGTAGTAAATAAATCAACTAAAGGACGGTGGTCTGATCGTACTTTAAATTTTGTACCATACACATATTTGCGGAAATATTCGATACCCCACCAACACGCTAGTGTTTCTTTCTCTAAAGTTGAGTATTTACTTTCTGCCCCTCATAATGGTCTTGAGGCAAAAGCCACTGGCAGCAACTTACGGTCATGATATTGCATCAACACTGCACCAATACCTACATTACTTGCATCTGTCATAATAACCGAATCACATCTCGTGTCGAATGTCACCAGTGCAGGTGCTGAAGCAATTTCTTGTTTTAATGCCAAAAATTCAGCAGTGCAATTATCATCCCATTTAAACATTTTATTTTTTTTAATCAAATTCCTCATCTTAACAGTTTTGTCTGCAAACAATGGAACAAATTTCGCAAAATACTCCGCAAGCCCAAGAAAAGATCTGAGCTGATCTTTACTCTGTGGTTCAGGAGCATTTTGTATAGCTTTAACTAAACTCTGTATGGGAGCCACAGCATCCTTACTAATACTATGCCCCAAGTAATCAACAGATTTCACACCAAATTTGCACTTGTCCTTTGTAAGAGTCAACCCATTATCTTGGAGAATGTTTAATACTTTATGTAAGACTTCAGTGTGTTCTTGACTTGTACAACCAAAGACTAAAATATCGTCTTGAAAGTACACTACATTTTTTAAATCTTTGAATAGTTTGTGCATTACCCTTAGAAAAACTGAAGATGCTGAAATTAGACCAAAGGGCATCCTCTTAAACCTAAATGCACCCTCTGATGTAATAAAAGATGTGTATGGTTTGCTTTCACCTGGGGCACCGTGCACAGAGCCAGAACAAGCCAATTACTTGCATCAACCGTAACAGGTTGCAACTTGCTCTTCGGCACCCCGAGGAAGCCCAGTGCTTCAGTAACAAGGTACAGATACTATAGATCTGACCACACTCAACCAAAGTGGTAAGTTGACCACCATTAAAGGAGCCATAAAACGCTCCCTATTACATTCCGGTCCTGACGAAAGCCTGTAGAACTTTCACGAGGCTGAAACATGTTGGCCAATACAAGTTCGGTGGATTAGTAACTGGATCCACGCACGCACCACGTTGTTTTTTAATTTCCCACATCACAATTCTTTGTAATAAATGGTTTTGATATAGTGATGTAGGGAATTTTATCACACCTCACTAGAGCATACACATGCCCTCCCCTTTTTTATCTTTGGACCCTACTGACAAACCAGTTGGTCTCCCTCCAGGTGGAGGTCAGCACAAAAACAAAACCCAATGATGATGCTGTAACAGTACACTCAGGCGGAGAACAAAGATATACCGCCTAAACGCCTGTGTACGTATATGAGGGTTTTTATGACTGTTTCACACATAACCGAGACCCTGGTTATGCAGGACAAGTGGTCCATTCTCCCCCCTCTCTTATTTATCCTTTGCTTTCTTCATGCAATGCAATTTGGTGATATGCGCTAGATAAGTCTAATGTCAAAAATATAGATGCCCCCTTCAATTTAGCAAACAGATCAGAAATGTTAGGCAATGGGTGACGATCCACCCACACACACTCATTAAGACCTCTTAAGTCAATACATAGTCTGACTTTACCATTGGCCTTGTGTACAACTACAAGTGGAGATAACCATTCTGAAGACTCTATTTCTTCAATGATGTCTTGGTCACACAATTTCTTTAATTTCTCTTGTAATGCATCTCTCATGGCTAACGGTATACTTCTGACTTTGTGCACTTTAGGTATTGTCGAATCTTTCAATATAACCTTGTGCACAAATTTCTTATGACATCTTAATTGAGCCAAAAAAACCTTTGGAAACAACTTCTCCCATTCAGTAGATATGCTTTCATCAATCTGGCATACCAGATCATTGTAGTCTAGCCCTTGATCAGGATGATTGGGGTCCAATGTGATCATTAAGTCTCTCTGTTGTGGCCAACCTAGTAAACAAGGCCCCTCTTTGGCCACATAGATTTTTGTTTCTATTGTTTTACCTTTAAAACTTACATCTGACTCAAAATATCCTAAAACATCAATTGGCTTATTACCATAACCCACCAGTTTGATATCAGGTGGAGATAAATTTACGTTTGGCAATTCTTTTAACCATTCATCTCCTATTATGGTATGTCTTGCTCCAGAATCCGCCATTACTTTAATTTCTTTCCATTTAATTTTAATATTGCAAAATGGAGCATCTTTGTTTTTTTCATTTATTTCAAATACACTTAATTAAAATTCATCAGCATTGTCACATGCGGGATCATCAGTGACCTCTCTAATGTAATTTTTCGTTGTCTACTTTCACCACTCATACCTTTTCTATATTTATTCCTGTTGCAACACATCCTAGCATAGTGACATTTTTAACTCTACAATATCTACAAACTTGACCTAAAGCTGGACATCCTTTGTCACTGGCCAAATGTCCAGGTCTACCACACTTGAAACACATGTATTCTGTTTTTTGCCCAGCTAAGTTTTGAGCAATCACCTTTGTTTTGCTACCAGATTTTTCATCAGAATTGCCCTTCTTTTTAATAATTTGGATGTCAGCAATATTCTTGTCTGACAGTTCCTTCATGCCTAATTTCATGTCTTCAAACCAATGAGCTATCTCTAATGCTTTATCATGAGTTAAATCTTCTGCAGCTAATTACTTTTCTTACAATTTTGTGTCACCTATTTTATGGACTATTTGATCTCGTAACATTTGATCGTGAAATGAGGCATAGTTACATTTTGCTGCAAGTATTCTTAAATCACTCACAAATGTATCAACGGATTCGTTAAGCATTTGACCTCTACTCAAAAACTTGTGTCTTGCAACAACTTTGTTGACTTTTTTATATACACTTTGTCCAATTGACTTAAAGCCATTTCATATATATTGACATCATCATCTTCCTCTTGACGACCTGTTATAGGAGGTAAATGACTTAAAATACGTTTCCCCTCAGCCCCTAAATGATGTTTTAGAATAGCTAATTTATGTTTGACTGTAATGTCATCACCACCAATCACTTCAATGTATGCTTTAAAACCTTCCTTCCATTGTTTCCATTCCAATGTAGGTTCTCCTGGTGTAGATAAAAATGGAGCAGGAGCAATAATTCCATCCATAATGGCAGAACAGTATTAACTATATTTGTGATCCAAATGATATTGAAATGTAGCTAATTTGGTGTGCAAATCATCGAAATTATTAACTTGCACAATGCCTTGTTATGAATAGAAAACAGCAGAACGGCGTGAAAAAGATTTGCCAATGGTGAAGAAAAACAACAAGACCTGAAGTGACAGTACTTCACTGCAAATAGCGTGCACTTGAACAATCTTTGTGCAATAAACACTGCAGCAGAGTAGCGCTGACAATTTGGAGAACAGCAAGCTTCAATATCAGGCAGACAGGTGGTTAGCGCTCTAGTCCTTGGCTATAACTTCAAAATCAGGCAGGCAGGCAGTTAGCGCTCTAGTCTTTAGCCAAGCGCATTAATTTTTGCCAGCGAATCGCGCACTACTGTGCTTACCGAGCGTGCAGCATGGCGTCTTCAATCTATAGATGCTGCGTGCTCTCTCTGGCCGGTGATCAATGCTCAAAAAACAAGGTAATCACCGAAGCCAGCGTGAAACGCTATGTCACTACTCACGCGGGATGGCCAAACAGAAGATGACCACAAGTTCCCTCTATCGTCGCCGGCACAATGACGATACAGCGATGCGAGCCAAGCGAATTTGCCAGAACAAACATTCAATAATGATCCAACAAAGCCAAACGACAAAAACTTCAATTTCGGACAACGTGATCTGCACAGCAGGACTCCAGGCTCTTCACCGCTCGTCGTCAGTGTTAGATTTCCTTCCACAGATGAGGCGGACAAGCAGGTAAGATGAAAATATATTTATGGTTTATTGCCAAGAAGAAAGAGAAACCATTCGTGGTGAAGAGCCTGGGCAAACAGTTGTTTCATGGAATCTGGTGAACACGCGTCCCTTGCCCCAGATTCCATGGAATGCGATCAGCACAGATGCAACACCATGCTGTGTCAGTGTATGTACCACTCTGTACAAGAGTGTCTCAAGGTGTGTTGAGTGAGTGTGTGAATGTGTTAGTGGATGCATCAGTGTGTCCATGGATGTATCAGAGTATGTATCAGTGAGTCCTAGGGTGCTTCAGTGTCTATATTAGTGAGCGTATGAATGTGTTAGTGAATTAATTGGGGTGTCCATGGCTGTGTCAGTATATGTATCAGAGAATACCAGACTGTTGCAGTCTGTGTATCAGTGAGTGAGTGAATGTGCTAGTGACTGCATCAGTGTGTGCATAGATGTCTCAATATATCTAGCAGTGAGTCTCATACTGTTTTGCTGGGTGTATGAGTAACTGGATAAATATGTCAGTGAACGCATCAGTATTTACACTGTCATTGTATGTATGAGTCAGTCCTGGAGTGTCTCTAGGTGTGTATTAATAAGTGTCTGAATGTATTAGTGAATACCTCAGTAATGCCGTCGGTGTGTCAGTGTATGTATCAGTGAGTTCCAGAGTGCCTCAGTATATGTCTAAGTAAATGTGTGGGTATGTAAGTGAATGCATTAGTGTGTGCATACCTATGTTAGTGCATGCATCTGTCAGTCCTAGAGTGTACAGTGTGTGTATAAGTCACTGGGTGAGTATGTGAGTAAATGAATCAGTGTGTCCATGGATGTGCCAGTGTATGTATGAATGTGTGATTGGATGTTTTAGTTTATGCTAAAGTGACTGATTCAGTGTGTCTATCAATGTAAGAATGTGTACCTGGGTGTGTCAGTGTATGTAATAATATGGACTTGGGTGAGTTACTGTGTGAATGACTGTGCCAGTGTTTGTACCAGTGAGTCCCAAATTGTATTAGTGAGTGTATGAATGAGAGCGTGAGTATGTCAGTGAATGCATCAGTGTGTCTATGGGTGTGTCAGTGTATGTATGAATGTCTCACAAGATCAACTTTTAACTAGAAAGCATCCTTCTCCATCACTTATGTACAGCCTAGCTCAGTGCTCCATTTTGTGAAGGAAAATGTTAGATAAAGAATTATCAAGCAGCCTTTGTGATGGCAACTGGAGTTAACAGTAAACCTAAACACTAACACTTTGTAGTAGTAGGTTTCAACTATATTTAAAGTAATACTTCTGTGAATGCAAGAGTAGGTTCATTCAGCTCTTCACTGCAATTATGCCTCAGTAAATCAGGTCCTTTATCAGAGTCCCATCCAAGTCTTAAGTTATTATACTGAGTGTTGTAAAACAACAGTTTAAGCATTCCTAAAAACTTTTCCAATGACAAATCAATCTGACACTAAAGCTGTACACTCACAATCCACAGTAAAAGCACTCAGGTATATTTAAAGTAGTACTTGTATGGGTAGCTGAGTACATCCTGGCACTATTAGCTACATAATTGACTTAGTGCATCAGTACCTCTATGAGAATCCCACCAGATATTTATTAAAATATGGTAAATTTACAGATAAGTAACTGCGTGTGCAACTGCTTCCAATACTGGTATAAATATAGCAACTGTCTCGGTGTGTGCATGAATGTATAAGCAGCCCTCTCACTGTCTGAGTAGCTATGTCACTGGCTCTCTCCTTCTGTTAGTAGGTATATAAGCTGCAGAATGCATGTCAGAATGCATACATAACTGGGCATAAGTTTCTGCAACTCCACATCTAACTCAGTTAAACTGAGAAGAACATATTTCACCTCTTAATAACAAAGTATCCTGCTCCAAGCCCTACCTATAGCCTACCTAAGGGTACAGTTGTGTTTGCTAAAAAGGAGCTCTAACCTTCCTTTGCTGATTATTCTACTTTTCCTTATTGTTATTACATAGCTATTATTTATATTCCTTTTTAGTTTTTATAAACCTGCTACTGAGTTTCATTCACCTTAACTATAATGATCTCTGTAGTAATACTTTTTCAATTGAACTAGATTTTTACACATACATGTTAAGTGGGTTTCTTGGTCAGTATATTTGTCTCTCATTATCAGTTAGAATTTCTTATCACTGAAAATGTTCAAAAACCATGCAGAAGAATGGTACACCACTGTCGTCCAAAGCAACCTTTATGGCAATCTTTTCAACTTTGCTTTCAAGGTTACTCAATCACTAAGCAAATCACAATCTCTCTTTCATATTCAACTTAACTCTGACTGGTTCATATACTTAACTCTTTCCAAAACTGCTCAAAACATAGCCCAATTCCATACCAGTTTTCTCCGGATTCGCAGACCCACTGCGGTGCACAGTGCTGTCCCCTGTAACTCCGCAGTCGGATCCGCATGGCTTAGTGCAGCTCTCTGTGTAGCTCCACGGGCAGATCCGCGGATTCATGCAGTACAAAATTCATTTTTCCAAGTTATTGTCAAACAATCCCATATATACTCCTCTTTCATACAAAAATCACTTCACACCTAATCATTGTTTCAATTGATTTTTACACTAGAGCTACAACTACAAAGTCACAGTATAGTCTTATTTTATTCCCTTCACCCTATTCTCCTGTAGCTCTGCTTCTCTAGTAACATCGTTTGAAACATTCTCTAGGGCCAGTAGGTCAGAAGTTCAGAAGAGTTTTTGCAAGCACCATGCTTACTTGCAAAGCAAATACAGCAGGTGTGGTTGATTTTTTCAAATAATACAAATATCCCAAACAGCAACATTTTTTCTACTTTTTCAAAATCCAATCTACCATCAATTTACTTTTCTAACAAAATCACTGCAAAGCTTCATGCACCAATATATTTACAACAACCAATAAAATGTGTTCTTTCAAATTCTTCCTACTACCCTCCCTTTTCAACTGCCTCTCACTTCAAAACTGCCTCATTCCGCTGTAGCCTTTTCCTGTCTGCTACTTCTCCATCCTTCAAAATGGTTAGAGTATGGATTGTGGATCACAGCTTTGTCTTCTGAGCTAGAGAATATGCTAGAAAGAGTGGCACAGACAGGGACTTGCATTTGCCTAATGTGGATATTATTAGTTGGTTTGGCCAGAGAGGGTTAAAGTGGCACCAATTGCTTCCACTGGGTGAGAGCATTATGGATTCCCAACATCCACACCTCATAATTGTGCACTGTGGTGGTAATAACCTGGGCACACTGACTGGGGTAGGAGTGGAAATCCTAATGAAAGATACGTTTGGACAAATGATGAAACCTTTCCCTCAAACTACCTTGGTGTTCTCTAACAGATGCCAGAGGCAAAAATGGAACTGGTCATCTCAATTTTATCCTCAAATAGATAAAGCCAGGAAACATGTTAAAAAAAACTGTTTCAGCATGTCTCAGAGACCATAACATGGGCTCTATCTTCAATAATAACCTGCACTTCAACATGCATGGAATATATAGAAGAGATGGAATATATAGAAGAGATGGTGTTCACTGCATGGACGAATGCAACAGAATGTTTCTTAACAACTTGAAACTCTGCATCGCTCGTATATGTAGTCATCATATACACAAAATGAACACAACGGCTCTTGTAAGAGCCACCCTATGTCCTAAACAATTATTATTTTTAACTGTAAATCCTTTTTTAAAAAACATATTTTGAATCAGCGGATCCGATGCGGATCCACAAACCAAAAGCACGCATTTAATGCAAAACAGCACATTTAATATTTGTAGTATAGAGTTCTAAATGAGTCTCACAGTGGATATGAGACTCTAAATTGGAATTATTTTAGGTGCATAAGTGTCTCTATGCTTATCTTAGTGGCTGTAACAGTGTCTCTATAGATATATCAGAGGGTGTCAGACCCTCTGTATTAGTATATGAGTGGCAATGAAAATGTCTGTCTGGGTGTAACTGTTTGTGTGAGAGTCTCTGTATGGGTTTGTGAATAGCTGTAACAGTATTTGTAGAGTATATGAATGGGTGTAACAGTGCCTGTAAAGGTATATCAGTGCATGTGAGAGTATATCTATATGTGTAAGTATGGATGTAAGAGTCTCTGTATAGGTTTGTGAATAGGTGTGACAGTGTCTCTATGGGTTTGTGAATGAGTGTGAGTGTCTGTATGGGTGTAAGTATGGGTGTGAGAGTCTCTGTATGGGTTTGTGAATGGCTGAAACACTGTAGATTATGTATATGGGTGTAACAGTGCCTGTATGGGTATATGAGTGGGTGTGATAGTATGCATATATGTGTATGTATGGGTGTGTCAGTCTCTGTATTGGTTTATAAATGGGTATGACAGTGTCGGTACAGGTTACTAAATGGATGTGACAGTGCCTACATGGATGTAACAGTAGATGTGAGAGTGCATAGATATGTGAGTGGGTGTGAGAGTATCTGTATGTATATGTGAGTGAGTGTGAGAATGTTTTTATAGCTGTGAGTATGGTTATGAGAGTCTCTGTATAGGTTTGTGAATGGGTATGACCATGTCTGTATGGGTTTGTGAATGGGTGTGTCACTGTCTGTATGGATGTAACACTGGGACTGAGAGGACCTCTATGGGTATGTGAGTAGGTGTCAAAGTATCTGTAGGAGTGAAAGTATGGGTGTGAGAGTCTGTGCATGGGTTTGTGAATGGGTGTAAAAGTGTCTGTAGATTGTATGAATGTATGTAACAGTGTATGTATGGCTATATCAGTGTGTGTGAGAGTATGACTATACATCTAAATGTAGGTGTGTGAGCCTCTGTATAGGTTTCTGAATGGGTATGACATTGACTGTATGGGTTTCTTTTGGGTTTGAGAGTATCTCGATGGGTTTGTCAGTGGGTGTGAGAGTGTGTATATAGGTGTAAGTATGGATTTAAGGGTCTCTGTATAGGTTTGTCAATGGGTATGGCTATGTCTTAATGGCTTTGTGAATGGTTGTGACAGTGTCTGTATGGGTGTAACACTGGGTGTGAGACAGTTTGTATAGGTATATGAGTGAGTCTGTGAGTGTCTAGATGGGTATAAGTGTGGCTGTGAGAGTCTCTGTATGGGTTTGCAAATAGCTGTAACATTGTATGTAGAGTATATAAATAGCTGTAACACTGCCTGTATAGGTATATGAATGGGTGTGAGAGTCTGTATATACATATAAGTGTGGTTGTGAGAGTCTCTGTATAAGTTTTTGAATGGGTGTGACAGTGTGGGTATGGGTTTATAAATGAGTGTGAGATTGTCAGTATTGGTGTAAATGTGGACGTGAGAGTTTGTGTATGGGTTTGTGAATGGGTGTAACAGTATCTGTTAAGTATGTGAATGGGTGTAACAGTTTCTGTATGGGTATATGAGTGGGTGTCAGATTAGGTCTATATGTGTAACTGTGACTGTAAGAGTCTTTGTATAGGTTCTTGAATGGGTGTAACAGTGCCTCTAGGGTATGTGAATGGGTGTGACAGTGGCTGTATGGGTATGTGAGTGGGTGGGACAGTGTCTGTAAGGGTGTAAGTATGGGTGTGACAGTGTCTGTATGGGTTTGTGTTTGGGTGTGGCAGTGACTATATGGGTATGTGAGTGGGTGTGACAGTGTCTGTATGGGTTTGTGAAGGAGTGTGACAGTGTCTGGATGGATATATGTATGAGATTTGTCTGCATGTGACACTGTGTGTGAGAGGGTGTCACTACCTGTCACGGTGCATGTGAGGGTGTCTGGCTGGCTGGCCGTGAGAATGAGTGTGTGAGTGTTTCTCAAGGTGTGAGAGTCACTGGGAGGATATTTTGCTGCCTTTTTGAGTGGGTGTGTCATTATATATTCTTTTTTTTTTACACTTGCCGAGATCCATGGATCCACCCTACAAATATACACCAGTGGCTGCACTGAGCCCTGCGGGTGGGTCTGTGAATTTCAAAAATGATCAAAAAAATGTTTACTCACATTTTAACTACCCCTCATGTGGTCAGGGAATCTTTACCCTGACCCCTTCATGCACATTACAGCCTAAATTTCAGCCCCAGGGACCGTTTCCCAATAAAAGAAAATAGTGGCCGCAACTTCTCTGTCAGGTTGAGGCCACCCAATCAGATTATTTTTTTGGCATGTGAATCCACGGATTGACCCGCGGTGGATCCGCAGAGGGACCGCGTCCCTATATATCTATATTATTTTACCTTTAATATCTTTAAAACTAATGAACGGATTTACACCAAATCATAAAAAGTGTGATCTGCATAACCAAATCTACATTTTCCCAAACTTGGTGTAATTCCGTCCAGCGTTTCGGGCTGCAGGCATGTTCAAAGGTCCTATGGCAATTAACATGGGGAAAACGTGTTTTGGTACCCCCCCTTTTTCTCAGCCCCACTTGGCACATCACCCTGAAACTTTCAACACAGCAGCTGAACTGACTAAAGTATAAGTTTTGAAAACTTCGTGAAGATTCATGAAGCGGCGCCAGAGTTATCCGCAAAACAAAAAACGCTCTTCCTATGGAAACTAGGTCTGAACGATTGTATAAGGTAATATATATGTAATATATATGTAAGGCTCTGCGGGATTTGCGCCCATCCCGCGCTATGTTCAGAACCTAAAAAAGGAATAAGAAGATGTGGAAAACATCACTTGTTAGGGGGTCGTAAATGGTGGAAGTGCAAGCAAGCGCTACATTTAAAGATGGCCACCATTTTCTCAAATCAGTGAATACTAATCATGACGTAGTGGGGACATTGATACAAAAGAAGGGGAGAGACGTGGGCAAGCGGATACTATTTTGAAGACTCCAGATCTGTTATGGCGGTTATGTGGCATCCTGATGTACTTCGGAGAGGCAGTGTGTATGCTGCTTGTTTGGTCAAGGTTTCATGGAACTTGTGCTTGCTGGGATAAGAAGACACAGTTTGGATTTAATATTTTTGTGCATACTGTGCGGTTGCTTACTGGGGGTGCTTATTCGGGAGTATAGTGTCTGGCAGACTGGTCACAGGGTTCTTTTCTCTCTTCATTGCATGAACTGTATTTTGGAGTTGGAGTGACACGAACATTCCTTGGCAGTGCCTATTAAGGGAGGGCATCTTTTCCAGCTCAAACTTCTAGTTTGGATGGATTGACTTCAATTTCATTTTCTATTCAGAACAAAAACAAAAGGTGTTAGTGTGTAACTCTGGATTACGTTTCTAGACTTTATGGTAATCATGTTTGAAAGTGAATTTTGCATTTATCAGTGTATTGTGAGCTGTTTTGGATTACCTTCTGATTTTGTATGCATTACGTACATTACTCGAAATTTGCATTCTCTTTGACTATTGAAGGGCCGATGTATGTATATATATATATATATATATATATATATAGATAGATAGATATATAACAACCAGGCTCTCTTCAGGTAAGAACAGAGTGCGAGACAGCTCCGGGGAAAACTTGAACAGGCTTTATTGATTTTTCGCGCTCAATGTGCAGAGTCCAAAGAAATGCTCAGCAGACGCGTTTCTGCTTTAAAATAGCTTCATCAGTGCCCGTTTCTCTGGCTATTCTTTTTCCTGGGGGTCACTTCAATTATAGGTGTTCACTGTGACCACTTCCTGTCAGATGGTTTCTTGGCCCTCCTCCGCCATAAGGACTGCTAGCCACCTCGTATTCCCTTACCAGGCAACTGCATTCTGGGTGATGAAGTCCTCTGTGAGAGCCCATACAGTTACGGGGCCTCTCATACACCATGTGATGTCCCAATCGTATTGGCAGCTAACTTCCCACTTTCCGCAGTTGTCTGCAGGGATTCAAGCCCATTCCGGTCTCCCCTTATCAGGCAATATAATATTGCCTCCTCTCTCCCCATGTGCCAAATATCTCCTCGTGGAAATGTGTAGCACCGGGGGGGTGACGCATTGCAGACAGTGCTCCAATCCAACGTTGCAGGTGTCCCACGTAGCACCAGAACGAGTGGGCGTCTCGCTAGCCAGTACCTGCTTTCACTGGCAAAACACAACAACCAGGCTCTCTTCAGGTAAAACCAGAGTGCGAGACAGCTCCGGGGAAAACTTGAACAGGCTTTATTGATTTTTCGCGCTCAATGTGCAGAGTCCAAAGAAACGCTCGGCAGACGCGTTTCTGCTTTAAAATAGCTTCATCAGTGCCCGTTTCTCTGGCTATTCTTTTTCCTGGGGGTCACTTCAATTATAGGAGTTCACTGTGACCACTTCCTGTCAGATGGTTTCTTGCCCCTCCTTCGCCGTAAGGACTGCTAGCCACCTCGTATTCCCTTACCAGGCAACTGCATTCTGGGTGATGAAGTCCTCTGTGAGAGCCCATACAGTTACGGGGCCTCTCATACACCATGTGATGTCCCTATCGTATTGGCAGCTAACTTCCCACTTTCTGCAGTTGTCTGCAGGGATTCAAGCCCATTCCGGTCTCCCCTTATCAGGCAATATAATATTGCCTCCTCTCTCCCCATGTGCCAAATACCTCCTCATGGAAAAGTGTAGCACCGGGGGGGCGACGCGTTGCAGACAGTGCTCCAATCCAATGTTGCAGGTGTCCCACGTAGCACCAGAATGAGAGGGCGTCTCGCTAGCCAGTACCTGCTTTCACTGGCAAAACACAACAACCAGGCTCTCTTCAGGTAAGAACAGAGTGCGAGACAGCTCCGGGGAAAACTTGAACAGGCTTTATTGATTTTTCGCGCTCAATGTGCAGAGTCCAAAGAAACGCTCGGCAGACGCGTTTCTGCTTTAAAATAGCTTCATCAGTGCCCGTTTCTCTGGCTATTCTTTTTCCTGGGGGTCACTTCAATTATAGGTGTTCACTGTGACCACTTCCTGTCAGATGGTTTCTTGGCCCTCCTCCGCCGTAAGGACTGCTAGCCACCTCGTATTCCCTTACCAGGCAACTGCATTCTGGGTGATGAAGTCCTCTGTGAGAGCCCATACAGTTACGGGGCCTCTCATACACCATGTGATGTCCCAATCATATTGGCAGCTAACTTCCCACTTTCCGCAGTTGTCTGCAGGGATTCAAGCCCATTCCGGTCTCCCCTTATCAGGCAATATTTATATTTATTTATTTTATGCTGGAAGTCAGCATATCCTAATATCCTATGATGTTAAATAGGTCCTCAGTTGGCACATAGTGTACCTTGAGCTTGTACAGGTACTCGCTGGCACTGCATTGTTTTATTTTTGTGTATGGTATTGTGTGGAAATTTAAGGGTCTGCTGTTTTCTTACAGGTCTCCCTACCCAGGCATACCATCCCTCATTTTCCTTCCCCCCATCTAGTCACCTCTGTTATCTCAATATCAGAGTCAGAGCTGCTGCAAGGTGGGCTACCGGTTGGTACTATTCCAGAGGATCACTCTCCGGGCTGACAATATATATATATATATATATATATATATATATATATATATATATATATATATATATATATATATATATATATATATATATATATATATATATATATATATCACTCGAAAACTCCTGTCTGCCACTCGATCTGACAGAATCTTCAGGCACGGACCTCATATATATATATATATATATATCTTTATATAAATTCAAGCTGCCGTTTTTGTGAGCTGCACTCCAGGGTGATACCGCTGATATACACAGGCACCTCATTTCAGGACACGCGTTTCACCTTCTTCTGCCGACGCATTTCGGGCACACACCCTTCTTCCCAGGCAGTTCAGACAAGAAAAGGCACGCACTGACTGCCAGATATATTCCCTTTATTTCATAATTGCTCTCAGGTGAGTTTTGGCAAAGAATTATGGGACTGGTAGTCTCTATAATTCCCAAGTGGGTTGCTGCCAAGAAATGTCTTGAAAACAAAGTTCATGCTTTTCTGAGGCTACAATACGTGTCTCCGGCAATCGCACCTGTAATTCAAAGCAGCTACAGCCCGCTCAACCTTTAGGCTGCCTCAATAAGCAGCCAGGGACCCACCAGCATAGCGTGAGGGTGCATGGTCGTGGCCCAGGCAGGACCACATAATCCAAAAATTCAAGCTGCCGTTTTCGTGAGCTGCACTCCAGGGTGAAACCGCTGATATACACAGGCACCTCATGTCAGGACACGCGTTTCACCTTTTTCTGCCGACGCGTTTCGGGCACACGCCCTTCTTCCCAGGCAGTTCAGACAAGAAAAGGCACGCACTGACTGCCAGATATATTCTCTTTATTTCATAATTGCTCTCAGGTGAGTTTTGGCAAAGAATTATGGGACTGGTAGTCCAGCCTGCGAGTGCAGCTCACGAAAGGGCAAACTGTGATTTATATATATACGACAGCTGACAAATAAACTGTTATTTTGTCAAGAACATGGCTTTAAGGAATTGTTGCTGATTATTATCGGACCTTGCTTGGGTGGTCCGTTCGACGAAGCGCCCTCTATTTTGGAGCAGCGGCGGGCTGACACAAGCAGCAGGAAAAGATATATATATATATATTCACTGAAAAAACCATAGGTTTCAGGCACGTTATAGTTAGAAATTAGCATTTAAAAAACCTTACAAATTCACTGAAAAACCATAGGTTTTAGGGACAGTTATAGATAGTTGGACATTGCACTCGTACAAAACCCGTGAAATTCCCCGTTATAGTTAGTTCAGGTAACTATAACTCGCGCCCCGCAATGCACTGCTGATGACATCACATATTACATCACTCATGACATGGTCAGTGACATCACTGATGACATCACTGATGACATCTCAAATGACATCACAGATGACATCATCCAGTGACTGTGTGTTTCTGTAAAGTTTAAATATGTTTAATATATATAGGGAAAGGCGTATTGAAGAATGAGTGGGTGTATAAGTGTCTGAATGGATGATTTAGTCGGTGCGTGACTAACTCTATAAGTGAGTGATTAAACGTATCTTACTGAATGCATGGGTTAGTGACTAAACTGGGTGAATGTCTGTATCCGTCTGTCTGTAGCTGTGTAAGTGGCTGCATGGGTTTGTGAATAGCTACATGAGTGTCTATATGAGTTATTGATTGGTTGTCTGAGTATCTGTATGGGTGCCTGAGTGTTTGTGTGGGTGGGGTGTGTGCGACTCTGTGCATAGATGTGTGAGTGGGTGATTCACTGGGTGGATGGTTTCAAGAGTGCATCTGTGATAGACTGTATGGGTGGGTAAGTGTGTGTAAGAGTGTGTTAGTGAGTGAATGTATGTCCCAGTGGTACATGTGTGAGTAACTACATATTTGAAAGGCAGTATATATGTGTGTTGGAGTATATAAATAGCTATAAGCGAGAGTGTGTGATTGTGAGAGTGACTGTATGGATGAGTGTGTGCTTGTATCAGAGATTGTATAAGAGCGAAAGAATGTGCTAGTATTTGTATGAGTAAGTGAGCTGGTGTGTGTATAACTGTATAGGTGAGTAAATGGGTGTGTGCTTAATTTTTTGCATGACTGACTAGGTGTGTGAGTACCTCTATGGATGAGTGGCGGTGTGTGAGTGTTTATATAGGTGTATGAGTGCATATAATAGTCCTGTACTGAGTGACTATAAGTATGAGTGACTGTACGGGTGAGTGAGTAGATGTGTGTGTGTAGACCTAAGAATCAGTGAGTGTGTATATAGTAATTGGTGTTGGAGTGTCTATGGTTTTGACAATGGCAGTCTGTAATTTACAGTGGGTGTATCAAAAGTTATATTAGGGTGGGAGAAGATGCATCAAATTATCACATGGATGATGTCATCAGTGATGTCATCAGTGATGTCATTTGAGATGTCATCAGTGATGTCATCAGTGATGTCACTGACCATGTCATGAGTGATGTAATATGTGACGTCATCAGCAGTGCATTGCGGGGTGCGAGTTATAGTTACCTGAACTAACTATAATGGGGGAATTTCACTGGTTTTGTACGAGTGCAATGTCCAACTAACTATAACTGTCCCTAAAACATATGGTTTTTCAGTGAATTTGTAAGGTTTTTAAATGCTAATTTCTAACTATAACGTGCCTGAAACCTATGGTTTTTTCAGTGAATTTCAAAGGTTTTGTAAATGACAATTTTTAAATGTATTAATTGTTATATTTATTTTTTGATACTGATTTACTACATTTTTTTAAACTATTTATTTTTAGATATTTTATTTTTTAAAATACATTGTAATTACATTATACATTACATTACAAAATATACTTTCTCAGAATGAATTACTTTAGTTTAAATACTTTGCAAATAGGCAAAAAAACTTTTAAGTACAGTAGTTACAGTTGTTGCAATGGGCAACACAATTTCAAACACAATGCAACATTGAGCTCAATGTGAATTTCAAGTTAAATGCAATTAGTTACTTTATGGATTACTTTTCTAACCACAGGACTGGATCCTAGATTCAGTCCTGGGATATCTCCTGTAAACAGTTGAGTAAAAGCGTTTTGGTTACAGTAGTGATTTTTAAGGAATATTATTGTATTTTAAAAGTTGACACTTAGAAACTTTTTCACATAGAATCACCAATGTTATCCTATGGGAGGAAATTCACTTAGCAGGTAAGTAGTGTTATCATTACTTTTTCTTACTCAGTGGTGGATCCTGGATCCAGCACTGGTGCATCTCCTGTAAACAGTTGAAAGAATGCGTTTAAGTCATACAGGCGATTTTTAAGGAATATTTGTAGTTTGTGAAAATCGACACTTTGAAACTTTTCTGCTGAAAACCAGACAATGGATTCCTATGGAAGGAAATACAAGTTACTGGTAAATACGGTTAGAATTACTTTTCAGGGTCAGTGCTGGGCTAAAAGATGCAGCACTGGGTTCTCTCCTGATAACAGGTGAGTAAATCGGAATTCGTAGTTCGGCTGATTTTAGAGGAATATTATAAAGTTCCAAAACTCCACACTTAGAAGAATTTCCAAGTGAAACCAGTCAATGTTAGCCTATGGAAGGAAATTGAAGTTACTGGTAAGTACGGTTAAAATTACTTTTCAAGGTCAGTACTGGGCTCAAAGATGCAGCACTGAGGTCTCTCCTAATAGCAGGTGAGTAAATCGGAATTCGTAGTTCGGCTGATTTTAGAGGAATATTATAAAGTTCCAAAACTCCACACTTAGAAGAATTTCCAAGTGAAACCAGTCAATGTTAGCCTATGGAAGGAAATTCAAGTTACTGGTGAGTACGGTTAAAATTACTTTTCAAGGTCAGTGCTGGGCTAAAAGATGCAGCACTGGGTTCTCTCCTGATAACAGGTGATTAAATCGGAATTCGTAGTTCGGCTGATTTTAGAGGAATATTATAAAGTTCAAAAACTCCACACTTAGAACAATTTCCAAGTGAAACCAGTCAATGTTAGCCTATGGAAGGAAATTCAAGTTACTGGTAAGTACGGTTAAAATTACTTTTGAGGATCAGTACTGGGCTCAAAGATGCAGCACTGAGGTCTCTCCTGATAACAGGTGAGTAAATCGGAATTCGTAGTTCGGCTGATTTTAGAGGAATATTTGTATGTTACAAAAATCGACACTTAGAAACTTTTTCAGCAAAAAGCAGGCAATGATATCCTATGGAAGGAAATTCAAGTTACTGGTAAAGTACGGTTAAAATTACTTTTCAGGATCATACTGGGCTCAAAGATGCAGCACTGTGGTCTCTCCTGATAACAGGTGAGTAAATCGGAATTCGTAGTTCGGCTGATTTTAGAGGAATATTATAAAGTTCCAAAACTCCACACTTAGAAGAATTTCCAAGTGAAACCAGTCAATGTTAGCCTATGGAAGGAAATTCAAGTTACTGGTAAGTATGGTTAGAATTACTTTTCAGGATCAGTACTGGGCTCAAAGATGCAGCACTGAGGTCTCTCCTGATAACAGGTGAGTAAATCGGAATTCGTAGTTCTGCTGATTTTAGAGGAATATTTGTATGTTTCAAAAATCGACACTTAGAAACTTTTTCAGCAAAAAGCAGGCAATGATATCCTATGGAAGGAAATTCAAGTTACTGGTAAGTACGGTTAAAATTACTTTTCAGGATCAGTACTGGGCTCAAAGATGCAGCACTGAGGTCTCTCCTGATAACAGGTGAGTAAATCGGAATTCGTAGTTCGGCTGATTTTAGAGGAATATTTGCACAATGGTGAAGGAAGGGGGTGGGGCCTGAGGTAACATGTCTGCAAACACGCCCTGTGGCGCGTTTTAAGTTGGAGAATTAATTCCTCTTCAATCCCGAGGGTCCCTAGGGGCCAAGTAGCCCACCAGATACCTCCAGTATGTGCCAGAGAGCTGCGTTGTAGAGAGGTGTTCAGATGCCACGCCCCTTTTTGCACCTCTCTGCAACGCAGCTCTGTGGCGCTTTCTGGACGTACCTGGTGGGCTAGTTGGCCCCAGGGACCCTCAGGATTGAAGGGGAATTAATTCTCCATCTTAAAACGCGCCACGGGCCTGTTTGCACACATGTCACCTGAAGCCCCGCCCCTCCCTTCACCACTGTGCAAACGCGCCCTGTGGCGCGTTTTAAGTTGGGGGATTAAGTCCCCTTGAATCCTGAGGGTCCCTGGAGTCCAACTAGCCCACCATGTACCTCCAAAAGCGCCACAGAGCTGCGTTGCAGACAGGTGTAAAAGGGGTGTGGCCTCTGTACACCTCTCTGCAACGCAGCCCCTGGCGCATACTGGAGGTTCCTGGTGGGCTAGTTGGCCCTCAGGGACCCCCAGTATTCAAGGGGAATCGTCCCCCTCTGCAAACGCGCCAGGGCGCGTTTGCAGAGTGGTAAAGGAAGGGGGCGGGGCCTGCGGCACGATCGTTTTTTTTTTGTTTGTTTGTTTTTTTCCCGAAGGAGGACTGTGTGGCCCCCTTCCTTTTCCTTTTTGGGCCCTGGGGACCCCATCCCCCAGGGCCTTACCCCTTTTTTTAAAAAAGGAAACGGGAAGGGGGCCGCGTGGCCCCCCTCCCGTGGCCGATTCCTGCCCCGGGGACCCCATCACCCGGGGTATGGCCACACTTTTTAGATTTTTAAGGAGGGGGCTGCGTGGCCCCCTCCTCAGGCCTCCTTTGCCCCGGGGACCCCATCCCCGGGGCAGGCCTTTATTTTTTATTTATTTTGTAATTATTTTATTTTTTTTGGTGGAGGGGGCCACGTGGCCCCCCTCCCGGGCCACTACTTGCCCCGGGGACCCCATCCCCCGGGGGTGGCCCTCTCCGTTGGGGACTGTGGGGGGGTCCCCAATCCCCCCACAGTCCCGCCGGGAGCCGGCATTGCTTTTCCACATGGGGAGCTGCTAAGATGCAGCTCCCCGTGTGGAAAAGCAATCTGCTTTGAATTTTGGAAGAGAGAGCAGGTTTCCTGCTCTCTCTTCCAAAATTCAAAGCAGGACGGGCAGCCGCGAGGCTATGGCAGGACGGGAGCCGCGAGGCTCCCGCCCTGCCATAGCAAACTACAGTGTCCCGGGGGTAGGCACCCGGGACACTGCAGGAGCCAGCCCTGGGGGTGGTGGTCCCCAGGGCCATCACTGGCTCCTGGAGGGGGCTGCGCAGCCCCCTCCCCACATCTGCAAAGCCCCGGGGTGGTGGTGGTCCTCGGGGCTTCGGAGGTCCAAAACGGACCCCCATTTTAAATTTGTTAGTGCCCCGGGAGGTGGCGGTCCCCGGGGCGTGTGGGGGGACTGGAGCCCCCCACACAGGTCATTCAATTAAAAAGAAGCCCCGGGGAGGTGGCGGTCCCCGGGCTGCGGGAGGTCAGAGAGCCCTCCCGCACCATTTTTTATTTAAAGCCCCAGGGGGTGGCGGTCCCCGGGTCTTGGGGGTCTTAGAGGCCCCCATAAAATCTAAACCCACCCCTGCATGCCCCCGGGACTTGAGCCACCCGGGGGCAAATTAGCATCGAGCGCGGGAGACCGCGCTTCGATTTTTATCGGCGGGATACGCGCACCCTAAGCGCATCCCGCCGATTTTTTTTTTTTTAAATGCTTTTTTCTGCCCAGGGGGTCCGTGTGGGACCCCCTGAGCAGACCTAGGGGGTCAGGGTGTTTCTACCCTGCCCCCTTTGCGCATTTTGCGCACTTGTTTCTTGTGCTTTTTTTTTTTAATCGGCGGGATCTGCGCACCCCGCCGTTTAAAAAAAAAATAAATGCTTTTTTCTGCCCAGGGGGTCCTTGTGGGACCCCCTGAGCAGACCTAGGGGGTCAAGGTGTTTCTACCCTGCCCCCTTTTTGCGCTTTGCGCACTTGTTTCTGTCCCTCGGTTCTACCGAGGGACAAAATGGCTGCCAACACTTCCTGATTTGGAGTGTTGACAGCCACTTGACAGCCAATTAGCATGCAGCTCGTGATCGGGAGGGTACGCGGACCCTACTCGGCCATAGATATAAATGTGACTTTACTTTTGATTTTCTCAGGAACTACTGAACGGATTTACACCATTTAAGCAAAAGGCACGACACTGAACCAAGGGCTACCTCTTTGCCAAATTTGGTGTAATTCCGTTCAGCAGTTCGGGCTGTAGCCGCGATGAACGGTTCCTATGGAAAAATGAATGGTGAAAACGCGTTTTGGGACCCCCCTTTTTTCTCGGCACCCGCTTGACGAATCACCCCGAGACTTTCAGGATAGGAGCGGACCGGAGCGCCCCAACAAGTTGGAAGCTTTCGCGAAGATTCGTCAACCGGCGCCAACGTTATTTCAAATAGAATGTTGCGGATTTCCTATGGAAAATAGGTCCTAACTATAACTATCTACTGGCGACCGCCAGTAGATAATATATATATATATATATATATATATATATATATATATATATATATATTTATATTTATAGAGAGAGAGAGAGGGAGAGAGAGAGAGAGAGATATGTAGATTTAGCTACAGATCTATAGCTATATATCTATATATCTATATCTATCTCTCTATATATACACATATCTATATACACACAAATATGTATGCATATGGTATTTCTATAGTACGAACTCCAGCCAAAAGGCAGTGGAGCGCTTTACATCGTCAAAGGTAAGCATAAACTTGCCAAGTAACATGAGAGAAACAGATACTTGGACAATTAATGCATTGTGATGACGTTTTTGTTCTTTTAGGAGGTGAGTCTTCAACTATTTCCTAAACTGGAGCAGCTTTGGGGGCGATCCTTATGGATACAGAGATGCTGTTCCAGAACCTGAGTGCATAGATGAAAAAGACATATTGTCTTGTTTTTTCTTTTTTTACACTTTTTAGTCTGCAGGCGGATGGCATCCTGGCTGCTGGTGTGCCAAGAACCACCAGAGATTGTGAGCTTTTCAGCAAGAAAAGTGGGGGTGCTGGTTGTGATGGCTAGATATGTGGTAGTGCTGGTTGTGATGGCTTTCATTTGTAACCTTGGTTAGGGCACTGAGTTAAATGCTGGCAGCTGACATATGTATAAATCTCTAGATCATGAATTCAGATCTCAGCAACGCTAACTCAGTCGCCCCCCATGAAAGTTTGCTAAATAGGGTAATAGTAACACCTCCTATTTGCAGCTTTTAGAAGTGACAGAATTAATGAATGAAGATCTGTATGAAGGAATTTTTCGTATAAATGTTCTACTTATTAACTATTAGGTAATTATATAAACACACCATATGTTGGCTGTGGTTAGCACAGTATTTAAATGTCACGTGAAATGCATTTGCAGCGTTAGTTTACACAATCAGGCAAAACAAGGCTCTGTATTTTAATATAAACCCCGTCCGCTTGGATTCTCTTTTAATAGGCTGAGATGCAGTGCCCTGAGTACAACACTCTTATTCTGTCTGATACTATTGGCCGCAAACTCTACGTTTTAGCGTCTGACAAGTTATAAATTAAAGATGTAACTTCTCTTTTATTCATTTAAAAAAAAACACACAAAAAAACACTTTGACACATGGACTTTAAATTCTACATCGCTTTAAGACTCTGGGGACAAAACACCCGATTTTCAGAGAAGTCCTATGGGAAAGCCAGCAAGGATTGGATTTCAAATTTCACACCTAAATACGTTGCTGCCAACAGAATTAGATGAAAACTTATGGATGAAAACTTATGCTCTATGGGATTTTTTTATTCACGTTTACACTTCAAGAAAATTGGATTGAAAAACAGATGGAATATAGAATAGGTGCTGTGATGTTGCATGGTAGGCAGAATTTTACATGAAATGACATCTACGGAATTTAACATTAGACTTCACTCAGATTTATATACAATATGTACCGCTGGACATTAATAATGCATAGAGTACAATCCGCATTATTGATTTTTATATACACCGAACACGCACTTTTTTCTATTGTATTAGAAACTTCAACTACTAATAACCTTTTATGTTATTTCCCTAATCATTTATATCTCCCTGGTTTAGACAAACCTTTACTTTTATATAAATCAATATAAACATAGTCTTATCAAATGAATAAATCATATATTAATAATAGTATTTTACAGAAGACGTAAACTTATATAATGGAAAATATACAGTCATTTTGAAGGAAAATTTATAAAGTCTTATGTGCATGTTTTTTGTCTTCTGTCTTTTCTTGGATCATGATAAGATGCTGATTAATGTGGAAAGGATGTGAATATTTGTGAGAAGCCAAAGCAAACATCTCTAAAATGTTTTACCAGGTGACATGATTTACGTATTTTAAGTGATAGTAGATTGCCTGACAGCATGGACGTCAGTTATGGGCAGCTAGGGATGGTAGTTTATCCATCTAGTATAACATTTGGTACCACTGCCCTTGCTAACCATAGTCTTAGGGGTCATGAAGGCAGCAACAAGATCAGACAGTGAAGGGGTCTCTAGTGACCCTGATTATTTTCTATATTTTTCAAAACGTGTCCATCCCTAGTACCCCTCTCCGCAATTGCCTTCGCCTTCTTAGCAAATAGGAAGCTGCTGAGGGGGTACGGGTGGGACAAGGGTCCAACCCTGTAATGTCTTTGAGGGGTCACAGGCGTGTGACATCACTTCTACCAAGCTAAACATTTGATATTCAAGATTTAAGCCTAACTAATTGATGAAGCTTCAAAATACATCTATAGGGCAGGCAGAGTGCCCCTGCACCTCTTCTGCTGCCATTTTCACTCATCCAGCCAGCACGTGTTAACATGGCTGCCAAGGAATTCAAAATCATATAAATCTATAGCTCTACAAACCTTTATTGTATTTTGGATTGTTTGTTTTTAAGCAAGGCACCTCGTAAGAAAGAATGCAAATATGATGTCTGCACGTTTTTTCAGTGCTCAATATCTTCTTTGTTTTCAGTCATACTACAAAGAGTTTACTCTATCTTACATCTGGAAGCCAATAAACAGAGGTAAGTATACACGAATAGAGTTGCTCATATGTAAATTTACTCCTATACTTTGTAGTAACTTTACTACTTATGGCTATTCATAATTTCTGAGTGTAAAGTTACTCCAAAGTGTAGACTTACATTTCCCCCCCTCCTGAAAAAATGGAGTGGAGCCACACGTATAAGTGCAGCTACTAATAGTACATTTTCACACTTAGGCAGTGATTTCTGCCACCAGGGCAGAGATCTCCGCATGGTAAAGTATAGGGAAAAGTAACAAAGTTTTTAAACTTTAAAAACATTTTTCCCAGGGAGTTTGGTTTTCAGTTCCTGATGCCATTATTTTTAAAGAAAGGGTGTTAAAGGTGCTGCAGTTTCAGTGGTTGGCCATGTTTGGTGTTCGACTTTCTCCAAGTCTGAACTGGAGTACAAATACAAGTATTGCACATTTTACAGACACTCCCCCATTCCTCCCACCTTTACTACTAAAACATAGACTTACATGTGAAGAGATCTCTGCAATTAGAGCAGAGCTAGCTGCATAGAAAAATAGGAGAGACTGAGATGGAGGTCTCCCAATGTAGGTTTGAGAATAACATTTTGTGGTGCACGAGTAGTACAATTGTAGCACTACTAAACATTCTGGAAAATGCTAGGCCCCTGGTTTTTTCCAATCTCTTTCAAATTCCGGTATATCAGGCAAGGCTACAGAGAAGAAGAAGGAAATGACAGTGCCACCCTATCAGACATAAATGCAATGTCTTTCCAACCATCACAATCAAACCTCTATTAGTTGTTCCCTATAAGAATCTCTAGTAGATCACAATTCTAAGATGCAAGTTTGAAAGCACATGCAGGTATAAAATGACCCAAATATAGTTACATCTCTTCAATGTTAAACTAGACACATTTTTCTCATTTGCGTAGTCCAATGAAAAAATGCATAGCTATTCATACTTTCTGTATCCCTTGTGATATCTTCAGTAGGCCTGAGAGAAATCAAAATTACGCTTGCATAACTCACATAATTTTGGGAACTTTGATATGCTTGTTACGTGAAATTTTGGGAATCCCGCCATTACAGCACACACCACATTGTGTAATTACTACACCATTCATGGAAAAAGTTATAGCACAAGTTCACAGGAACAAAGCGAACAACCAGAACATGAGCAGCTGTTGTGCGTAGCAACTACGCTTCTTGCACTATTGTTTTAGTGTAAAATGCATTCCTGCATCAAAACAATTGAGGCTAGGGTGCATTTCATGCTAAAATATAGCACTAAATGATGGATTTGCATTTTAGTTAATTTTGCCTAATTTTCCTAAAATGTTGTGCAATTAAGCAAAAGCAAATTTGCCACTTCTAATATTCAGCTAGAGCTCGAATTGATGGGCCTTACTGAGAGTTCTCCAAGACTCCATCTAAAAATCCCAAGCTGCATCAAGTTGGGGGAAAGATTTTTTCTGTTAAAGTACCTTGAGTGTAGCAGGGTGTAGCCGGGTAACATATGGAGACATGGGTCTTAGGCCTCTCAATGTCTACATTACCTTTTAAAGGGCATTCTGTCTGGTCTGATTCTTCAGGCAAAAGCCAGAAAAATTAAGCACCCAACCCAATGGGAACCTATACTTGTATATAGTTCTTTGTTCTGACACCACTCTTGCCAGTTTGTTTGGTTTGCTCAAAGTTCCTGGTACTACTAAAGCTATGTTGTGTTGATAAAACTTTGCCACCAACTCCTCCTCCTACATTTTTTGACTGAAGTTGCTCCTCCTCAAGTACCTCCATAGGGGACACACACCTTCACACCCATAACTGGAGGTTTAGGAAAGTGATCACATGTCTTGACAGGCCAGTAGTTTCAGTTCTATCCAGCATCCTTGACATTTGGACATTGTGCTCACATATTGCTCTCAATTTTTTTCTTTTGCTGCATGTTGAGAATATCCAAGCGGAGCAAAAATGGAAACTCAGGAAGTCATTCTGGGCTCACTGCACCACTCCCGTGGTCTCTATTGCATTGGTAACCATTTTCTCTTCCTCTAAGCTAATCACTCTGAGAAAATCCCTTGATGTTACTGTGTCAATTTTATTTTTCACAGATCACACTGTGCTCTGCATATTGTCCTATTTTTGGTACTTCAGCTCCAAGGAAGTCAAAAGCACTAATGTTGTATCCAGGCTCCAGCAGGATCCTGCAATCTTGATTATGTTTCTTCCCTCCCTAGTATTTTGCAGGAGAACCATTTTTTGATCTGACTTCAGACAGCATTTGTTGTCTTTTGCAAGGGCTCATGTCATCAATTCTAAAAATAAACGACACAAATGTGCAGAGAAAGTGTGCTTTTGCTCAACCGTCCTCAGCTCCTTGTTCGCTTACTTTTTCTAAGTTAGGAATCGCTACAATGGTCTGTCAGTCAAACCCACATCATTTTCTTGGATGTGTTCCTTATGCTATTGTCTTTACATCTACTTTTGTGAAGAGGCAAAAAATAGTTCATTTCTTTAACTGTAGCTGACAGTGATTGAACGCACCATTGTTCTGCTGCTTGTGGCACCTCTTTTGAGGCATTGCTCCACCCTGTTACAGGAAATGATTTTTGATGCATGCTGGGGTCAACTCCTCCTCCCGCAGATCAATCTTCCACTCCCCATTTGACAAACACTGCAGCCTCCAACTGCCACCAACACATGCTGTGCCCAAATCCTCCTCTGGAAGCTTCACATAGGTCTGGCAGAGGGCTGTTCTTTTCAGGTGCAAAGTGCTCATTGTAAACCAATTTTGAAGCCGTGCCACCTCTCCTGTTGCTCCACCATGGAGACTGCTGTTACTGGAGAATGACTCTTTTGCATGGAAGCAGCAAGGCCTGCAAGCAGAGAGTGTTAGGTTCTGAAGATGTAGCTTCCAGAGAGAAGCTAACTAGCAAACTATGAGGTAATATATTCTCTCTTCAGATACTGCACAACTCCAAAATATATCATACCAATGGTACCGTCAGAATGCTGCCAGGGACTGGCTCAGTACCCTCAAGGGTTTCAGGGCGGTCAGTGGCAGGCTGCTGTGTAGAGTTTGGTTTCCAAACAGAGGATCAGATCCATTCTTCTTACCTCGCAATGATGCACATCATATAATAGTGCATCAAGCCAAATTCTGAGGTTGTTTTCTATGAACCTCTCAATCAATATTAAAATGCTCATAACCCAGTGGGAATAACATCAGCCAGTTACACTGCTGCCTCCTCAATCACTTTCCTGGTGTGTCAAACATACATAATGAAGGCACCCCAATATGCCTGATGGAACCAGCCTTGCCAGCAGAGACCCTCATGTACAGTTTAGGGGGTCCATAGTCGTTCATACCAGTAGCTCCCCAGATTCAGCTGCTCCATGGACAATGGTCCAAGGAGCCTGAGAGCAGCCCATGTCAGGCAGAGGAGAAAGATGCCGTATGTAGGTGGCAGTAACACAGGTGAAGGGTACCCCAGTCTCTTGTTCTTTCCTGTCAGGGCTAACACTTGAGCTGCTCCTTTTTACTCACCCTACTTTACACTGTTTCTTTCACAGCTGCTGAATGTTTGTGAGGGGATGTTATGGCATCCGCTGCCCTCCACCTGCCAGAGTGCAGATCCTGCTTCCTACCCCAACTGTGCTTGTGCCCCCCCTAATCCAATCCACTCCTACTTTCCCTCTTTGGCTCTTCCCTCCTCTCAGTGCTCACCTCCTACCAGCCTTCTCAAGCTCTGCTCTGCTGTCATATCAGTCCTCACCCTCCTTACTCCTGGCAGAGTTCTTCACAGGTCCAGTAGTGTACTGTCTTGGTAGGGTCAGTGCCCCAGTACTTATACCCAGATGTGCGTTTGAAGTGGGGATGACTTCAAACTAGGGGTGGGTGGAGTTTGCTGAGTTGCACTATGCAGAACTTTGCGGAGTTGCATAAAAACTCTGTGGAATTCCGTGGAGTTCCGCTCCACCCTGGTGGCAACCAACCATTACCATATTTACTGCTGTAACTCAGCTATGCAGCCTGGTGCAAATAGCAGACACTCAGAAACTGTGGGATTCTGTCCTTCCAGGAACGACTTACAGAAGCATAACAATAACAGCGCAAATGGTCCAATAACAGTTGCTTACAATGTGGCTGAACTGCACAGGCACCTGCAGCGCATTGGCTCTTACCTGGTCAAAGGAGCGCGACTTCCCCAGCCAGAACAGGACATACCCTGCCGGCTCTTCCATCGCTGGGGTGTGTGTGACAGAGGGGGGTCCTTAATATGCGCTAGTTTCCCCAGTAAAGAAACTTTAGGTTGTCACCTTTTTAACAGCCTCCCTCTGTCCCCTGCTCTGCTTGGTGGGATCTTGGGAAATGGCTGGTGCCTGTGGCTGCACGTAGGCTGTGCACGTGAACTTGGGCAAGCCAGACGTGAAAATTGGCTAGGAGACTCCTCTGAGGAGATTCCCACTTGCCTGACATCATACATCGCACAGCATCTGCACGTTTGGATCCACAGGAAATGTACTCCGTGGACACAGTGTTTGGACTATGGAAAAGCAGAAGCACTACTTCAAAAATGAAAGCGTTGCTGGTTCCACCCTAGGCAACTGTGTTTCGAAGCGGAGTCGCTTTGCACAGGCCTCCAGCAGTAATGGTTGTTAGTGAGAGAAAGCTAGAATTATAGAATTTGACAGCAGTTTAGGATCGCTTGGGCCATCTATTCTGGAAGTGTGGAATATTGGTAAGGTTCAATTGCCGGTAGTTATTAACCGTGCGAAGGACCGAGAAGGTGTCGGAAGCTGACTGATGGGCTCCATTGCATTGTTACTTAAAATTACAATAAATGAACTTGTTGGAAACCAGTAAAGAGTAGAAGTAGTCACTTACAACAGTGTCCCTAATGTGTCCAAGAATCCCTCCTATTGTCCCAGGTCATCAAAATCCATTGTCCTATTGTCATAGGTAATAAGCATGGTATCTGGATCATGGAGAACGTATCTAATGCCTAGGTGTTTTAGACGAGGGCACTGCTGCAGAAATCGTTTTTTTTTGCCATAGTTTCCTGTGAGAAGTTGGCGTGGTGCCCATCCCCTGGGGGGAATGAGTATGCAATGGTAGACAAGAACACCTCTTGTGTGATCCAATGTCCACCAGAGAGAGACCAGGTGGCCGGTGCCAGCGAACCTGCACGGACCCAGGCCCAGACCCATAGGGGGAGGGGGAGCAGTGCTCCAGTGAAGTCCCCCCAGACCAAAGCATATCCCAGTTCCTCTCTGCAGGTTCGGGAAGCCCCTGCACTTCAGTATTGGTGCTCAAAGGTCAGGAGTAATGTGTGGCCTACTTGTTGATATTGCTGCACTGCCTGAAATGTGGAGTTTTGACTGGTGATGCACTGCAGGGTGGAGAGGGCCTGCCTTGGCATCGGGTGGGAGGCAGGAGTGAAGCCCTGGGCTCACACAGACAGGATGGACTTACTTCAGGGGTGGTCGGCGGGCGCAAACTCCGCCACATGGTGGAATTGGAGTTTTTTGCCGAACTCCACGCTCCCAGTGCAGCGCAGATTTGGCAAAATCTGAAAACTCCGCAGGCAGAGCGGAGTTCACCACCCACCCCAACTTCAAACCAGGCCCTTGAAGAGCACAGGTCCCCTTTCATCCCAGCCCTGCGTGCCAGTAGGCCTGGGAGGAGTTTGCAGAGTTCCGCTACACAAAACTTTACGAAGTGACAAAAAAACTCCGCCAAGCTACACGGAGTTCCTCAAGCGCCGCAGTGTTTTACCTTGCGCCGTTCGCAGTGATTTTTAGCACCGGGTGTTTGTCCCATGCTGTAAAATCAGTGCAAACTGCATCACGTGCTGCACAAGAGGGTGCTGCTTCTTTCTGCTGCTCGAGTAGAAGTTCTACTCGAGCAGCAGCTTCCTCAACACAAACCGAAGGTAGTGACCATCCGCGACTGCCCGTGTTAAGAAATCTCGCTAAGAAGCGGTCTAGCATTGGATTTTCCTCGCTCCCGCTCATCAACTTACCATTGGCGACCATGAGCGAGAAAAATACTTCGCTCTGCCAAGCGGAGTGAAGTTTTTCGGAACTCCACGAACATCGAGGAGCGCTACGTGCAAGAAATTCGGCAAACTCCACGAACGGAGCGGAGTTCACCGCCCAGGCCTATCTGCCAGGTGATCTGGGAGGGGTGATCAGCTCTTAGTGGGGGTTGTCCATGACAATGCCTATTCAGGTGTAAGTGTCAGCTCCCCCTTCCTCTTTCTGCCCAGGAAGAGCTATCAGAATATAGATGAATGCAGATGACTTCTTTGGCACACCATCCTTTCCGTATTTGTGGCTGTCTAGAGGGAATGCAAAAGGGCAGCTGTCACCCACCCCAGAAGTGTATTGGATACAGGCTGCAAGGCAAACAGAGCAGTAAGAGCAGAGAAATGTCCTTTTTCTAAAAGTAAATGTAAATAGAATAGCGAATGCACTCCTTCCCTTATCTTCTTGTGAGTTTTTGCTGAAACTGCCAATATACGTGCGTGCAAAACAGCACTGTGAATCGTCCCATCACAGTATGTCAAAGACACAGAAAAAAGGTGCCGCGTTTAGCGGCCCCAGCTGCTGCACTGCTTTGAGAGGAAAAAATATTCCATGTAAACCAAACCTTCACTGTAAACCAAGTGATCCATGCTAAACCAGTCGACTTGTCAGATTAGTTATCATAATCTCTCTATATGTAGAATCAATCCGGAGACATTTTTAAAACAGTAATGTTAAATTGAACTTTACCAGAAAAGAGGAGTTATCATTACCATTCCAAAGATATAAAACATGATGTAGCTACTCCTTTCTAACCAGAGATTTCAGCTTGAAAGTGTTTTAAGGAATTCCCAATACTAGCCTATGAGAGGAGTAGGCCTCCCAGTAGTGAAAAACAAATTTAGTGATTTGTCACTGCTAGGACATGTAAAACTTAAATGTGAATGTCCTACTTTTTAGTTACACAGCACCCTGCCCTTAGGGCTAGCTAGGGCCTACCTAATGGGTGACTTATCTGTAATAAAAGGAGAGTTTAAGGCTTAGCAAGTGGTATAAAATGCCAAGTCAAAGTGGCAGTGAACTGCAATCACAGGCCTTGCAATGGCAGGCCTGAAACAGGTTTGAAAGGCTACTTGTGTGGGTGGCACAGCCAGTGATGCTGGCCCACTAGTAGCATTCAGATTACAGGCCCTGGGTATATGGTATACCATTTTACAAGGGCCTTATAAGTAAACTAAATATGCCAGTCATGTATACACTAATGTCACCATGTTTAGGGGAGAAGCACATGCTCTTTAACACTGGTTAGCAGTGGTAAAGTGCTCAGAGTCCTATGGCCAACAAAAAGATTCAGCAAAAAGAGTAGGTAAGCAGGCAAAAAGATTGGGGGAAGACCACTCTAAGGATGACAGGTCTAACAGTGGACGACAATCCAACCCAACTACTAATCCTCTTTCTCATACCACCTTTCAACCTACTGTGTCTTGTAAACATTTTAACTGTTTTGGTTCTTCTAAATGCTTTGCACATTGCCTTAAGTTACGCCTGTCTGCTGTCTGCCCTAGCTACCATGGACTGAGTTCAGGTTCAAATTACTGAAATCTTTACTGGACCTAACAAGGACAGTGACATTATTACTGTGGTGGACTACCGTCCACCCCAACAACTAATGCACCTTCTGACACCAAATTTTAACCAACCATACACCCATCTATAAATGTGTCTGCCCATCACTCTATCCATTCATTGATTCATCCATTCCACCCTCCAACCACCATTGTCATCCATCCATTCATTCTTTACCTATCCTCAATACACTTGTACATCTCATTCTTCAATTGCCCAACAACCAATTCATCCACTCACCTACCTTTGGTCCTTTCATTTCTCCAACCATTCATCCATTCACCCACTGCAATAGTGGGTGGGTATCGGAGTATGCTATTATTTTAAGCACATACTTAATCTCTCTCATTGAAGATCAGTCTTTTGCTGAATTTGTACAGAAACGTCCTACCCCAATTGAGCAGATTTGTCAGTAATTTCATACAGTTCCATATTCAGCCTCAACGTCAAGGGACACATTTGCTATTAATTTACTCAATATGGTACAGCAGTGAAACTTACTGTGCTGCCTTGTGTGAAAAGTAGAGAGAAGAAATCCTCCATATTTACAAAGTTATGGAGCATGTCTTCCCTTTCCTTGCACCAGCACACTGGGTGCTGCCCAGCGCCAGTGCATGCACCCTTAAACCATAGTAAGGATATCTTCCTGCACAAAAACAATCCAAAGTGACATATTCCTCTTTCTATGTGTGCTGCAGAAAGCAGCACAGATGGAAAGAGGAAGTAACAAGGAGAAATAAAGATATTTGTCTTCTTAATGCTTCTATTGGGTCGGCGCATCATTTGGTGCAAATATGGGTTTACAAGTCTTTGATAATCTGGGTTAGCATAAAAAATACATTGGTGGGTGTATGGGAAGACCCATGCTCCATGCATGTACTGCCTACTGACACAAAGTAGCCAATGCAGCGCTATGCGCTTGTTGTGTTATTTTGTACTTACTAAACCATGAAAAGCCACGCAAAGTGGCTCTGCGTGGCTTAGTAAATACCAAAAACGATTTTGCTTCAGAGCTGCACCACAAAAGTGACTCAACCTAGACACAAAATCATAGTAAATCTGGGCCCAAGTTTCAAGTGAATTTTTATAAGGGAAGGGAAGCTCTTTTAGGTTATGGGGACTATATGGGTGCAACATCTAATTCACTTGTAAAAGCCGCCCTGTTTCCATTGCAGCCAGGGCACGAGTCGGGGGTACAAGCGGGTGGACGGCGTCCCCCACTTTTTTCACAGGGTGGGCGCTGTCCACCCTGCCAAGAAGTGTGGCCCCACTGTAAAATATGCTGCATTCGTCCCGGTGTAATTTACAAACACCGGGACACATCCTGCAGCGCCTGCACGTTGTTATCTGCTTTCTATCTCCAACAACGTTCAGGCAGGGACGGGGATCTCTCAGTTCTGACTCCTGCTGGGCCCATAACAAAGGCCGAATCGGAGGGGTCATCAGGCCTCCTTTTGTTGGAGTCTCCTGGCTGGGAGCAGTCAGGAGCCTCACACCTGATGCAAATGCAGCAGAGGGGAAACAAAGGCTCACACCTTGTTAGCACTTCACACATACTGAAGAGAGGCAGCTTTTAACTTTGTTCCGGCTCTGTTTAGGAGATATGCATGCCTGTAAGAACGTCAGATGTGTTGATCTTTCCCAGTATTTGTAAAAAATAAATAGCATTTATATAAGCGCATACCACCCCTGAGGAGGCGTTGTAATAATTTAAATATCACTATTTCTTTTAAAGCACTATGGCTAGAGAAAACTTAACGCTGATAAAAGGTAACATTGTTTTATGTGTAGCGTACAAAAGTGTGAATCTTCTGCCTAAATCAGGAGGGTTTGCAAGTATACTCGAATTGTGCTCAAACGTACGCATGATAGACCTGCTAAACATATATGTGAGGGCTTAAGATCTGATGTCACTTCTTGTGATGCCAGTTCATGTGATGTCACACGCTGTGATGTCACATGCTGCGATGTCACGCGCCGCGATGTCACACGCCGTGATGTCGCGCGCTGTGATGCCACTTGCATACTGATTAACTAGGTTAGTCCCACCACTTCTTTTTTTAGCACTTGTGCCCTGATTGCAGCCCAGTTCAATATCTCAATATGCACCTGTCGCTGGATATCAGAGCAGCCCTTTCCTACATTGAGGCAAAATGTGTTGAAGACATTGAACGTGCAAAACTAACTCATCCTGTCCTTGTTTTCTGTGGAAATAAAACTTTTGAACTGTGTGTAACAAAACTCTATTATTTAATTTTTTCATCCAACACGTTTTGCTCCACGATTCTCCTTTGCCATTTCTTTATGTTTTACTGTTCTTTTCAAGCACGGCACGAGATAATTGTCCGGGTAAAAATATTTCCTTAAATTTAAAGTGTTTTCTCTTTACAAAGGATGGGTTTTTGCTGTTGAAATCGGTTTTTACAACAGACCAAAGCATGTCAGTAAACGTTCTATTTCTGCGGAGAGTAAACACACAGCTGCAGAACCGGGCACGCAGTGTAAGCAGCCTCCAAGGAAAAACTTGTGTCCTGTGTTTTCAGGTACATTTTTGTGTCTTTCCCTGATAAAACTATATGTTAAAAAAATAGCACTTCACACAAAACAGCAATCCCTTAGGCATTTTCCACCAATTAAATATGTATGAATTTCTTCTTCGAGGGAAGTTGAGCTCAAAGTTTAACATCTCTGAGACGTTGCCGCCAGAGCCCATGGGGTATTTTAGTTTAACCGAGAGCAGCACCATCTCTCCCAGTCCTCTTACTGGAGTACCTTTCTATTTTCAGAGGTGCTCACACGATTCCAAGTAGCGAGCGCTATAAAGGCAGTGAGAAAGACAAAGGCTCTGACTTAAAAATAAATTGCAAGCCATGCCTATTTGGCATTACCAAGGATTGTTTTACGTATCATCTGGAGAAGCATGAAGGTTTTCCTCCTAAATCCCAATCTGAATGCATGACAAATATATCAGGCATGAGTCAGTCATTCAGCTTAGTTTGAAAGACCCAGGAGGCCCCATCATGGCCTGCTAAAGAAGCATGTCACCTGTATACTTTGCAGTAGATGCCTGTTATTCTGAGCGACCAATGTAAATCCAGTCGTGGAGCCTGTTTGACATTCCTTAGGGGTGCCTGTTTAATCTGATGGGACCAGTTAGTGACTGAGGAGAAATACAATGACTGGCGCCCCTTTGCGAGGTGTGCCAAAGAGGAGGAAACTAGAAAAGTAATTCCCCCTAGGGTTTCCACTCACCATTTCCAGGTGGGACCTAGATTTGGAAAAATAACTTGGGATGGTTTCGGTATATTATCTTTTAAAATGCTGCAACACAGAGCCATAGATCTAGCTGATGTGGAAAGCCAACTTAGCACTTAGGCCCCCATTATTAGTGGTCCTTTAAATTCTGGTGTGTGTGGTAATTTCGACTACCACACATATTGGAATTCTGAGTTTTATGGCAAACACTGTACCTCTGCAAGTTTCCTAAGGTAAATTTTGACAGGTCAAACCTCTTGAAATTTACCAAGGGAGAAATGTTTCATAAATACTGGGACATGCTGATTATGATGCAAGAAGCACCAACATCCACATATTATGCCCCACATTTTTGCAGGCAATCTTCGGAATAAGAATTAATGATGACATCTAATAAATTCTTACCATCTCCATAATGGATTTTGTGAGGTGCAATAATTATGGCATCCGACACTAGGCCTTTCATAATGACGGGCTAGGAAGAGCAATAGCATTATCACTTTAACAAATATACTTAAGACATCTTTTTTTTTTAATTGAAGCAGCCCCTTTCAAATACATCTCCTAAGCCTTTTTGCAAAATATATCAAAACTTGTTACATTATGTCACTTAAAACCTGAGCTAACAGTTGCTAGAACATTGGAATGTTGGGCACTCCATTGAATACAATGGAGTGCTCCTGGCTTTTACGGGCTGGTTGTTTTTGTTCACAGCTGCTGCAACAAAGGCCTCTCGGAGCCCGTGGGGATTTAATTCGTAGCTGGGCTATACCAGCTATTAAAGTCCCGCTCCCTTGTTAAAGGCCCGAGCAGATGGAACGGGCCTTTAATAGCCGGTATAGCCCGCTACGGCGGGCTATAAGGTTATATTAAAGACCCACTCCCTTGTTATAGCCTGCCGGAGTGGGCTATAAAGTTATATTAGAATATTGGAATGTTGAGAGCTCAACTGAAAACAATGGAGAAGTTCAGGGGCAATAATGGCTGGTATAGGCCTGCCTGTGCAACAGTCTAGTGTTTGTCTGTCTGATTCTCTCTTCTATAATCAAATAGTCTACCCACAGTGGGTGGGATGTTGTAATAGTCTTATAACATTTCTTCCTTGGGCTATACCAGTTGTTAATGGTCTTATTCCTTGGACCTATAACTCGGACTCTGTGATAATATTTAATTTGTTTGCTGATTATTTTATAACCCTTACACAATCAATAGGCCACTGTAAGCACTAGTAAAAATAGAAAGTGATATCAAGCCTCGGAGATCCCTTGAAGGAAAGCTGCAAACAGAACCACATGCAGCAAACTCTTTGCCGTAGTACAAATACATGCATCTGAGATGATGCATCATCAATGATATTCATATGATAAGATTATCATAGAAAAATAGCATAAAGGTGTACAGCTTTATGAAGCATTTTTTCCACTTCTTAATCTGTTTTGTTGCATGGCAGGTTCGATTGAATATTTATAAATGAACACTTTCTTTTATCAATGTCAGCCCAAGCATTACCTCTAACATTCATAGCTGTGAAAGATGAAAAAGTTAATAGACAAAGTGTATAATACGTGTGGACATATATAACGAAGACAACACATGAATTTGCTTGCATATTTAATATGCATCTAGTGAAGGTTGTACCTCAGATTTAGCTGGAAAATAGAGCCCTTCCCATTCAAATGAATCGCAGACCTCTGACATATCTCCCTGTGACATAGAAATGAGATATCATTGTACATTGTGTCGGATAATTAGCCCCCAACTATTTGCAGGGCGTGTGATCACACAGTTTATCTCCACACTATCGAGTAACAAACCTATTATTAAAACTGGGAGTGTTAGGGCAGCTAGGGAAATATAGGCAAAAGAGTTAATAAAGGATGGAAGTCCCTCTTGTGTGTCTGCCTGAAAGAAGTACACAGGACCAGCAAATTCCCTGACCAGGGAAATCTTAAGGATTTTGGGGGCCCTGCGTTAAAAGTATTTTGGGGGCCCCTGCTCAAAACAGATTTGAATTTATGATCCAGTTTCAGCTCTTTCATGCCCTCTTTGGCCAGGTCACTGACAGTGCACTGGCACACTCGTCCAAATTCTAAACGTGTTCACATCTAATATTCAGGGATAGTGACCTGTGTTTTGGATATTGTAACACAGCAGCAGCTCACTAATATTACTGCAAACAATCTCTGTGACACCCTCCCATTTCTCATATGTGAAGTCCTGTTTTGATCTAAAAGAAACTTTTTTATGGATGTTGCAAGAAACACAAACAACATTTCTTTGCAAAATGTCTGCGATACTCTCACACACCACCCACATTAAAAATTAATTAATAAAAGGAAAACAGTATTTATAACAATCTGTTTAAGAATTATTCAAGGTGATTAGGGCAAGACTCTGCAGAACAGAGCTGGCTCTATCAGGGGGGCCCTGAACGATTGGGGCCCTGGCCCAAAGCCCACTTTGCCCAGGTTTTAAAACGTCTCTGCTCCTGACCTCACTGCCATTGGAGGAAAGAAAATGAAACGACCAAATAGACGTTTTGCAGGCCTACTATGCTTACCTTTATATATGTACTTTCCTCCTTTCATATGTTATCCAGGCAACGGATCTTATAAGCACACTTTTATGTATTTTGTGCATTGTGACTGGGCCTTTAGTTGTTCCATCTGTGCTTGATGTTTGAAACAAATGCAAAAGAAACAATTGATGGACGGAATGCTGGACAATGCAAACATTCACCCCCAGTCACAAGGATCTGGGTTAAATCCATCATTCTTTTGCTCACCACACCACCCCAGTTTGGACCCAGCCATATGCAAATCAGTCTTGACCCTGTTCCTTGGGGGAACAGTCCAGCCCGAACTGCCAAGCCAGGTCCTCCCTGGACCGGAAACAAGCATCCTAGGACCGGTTTCAGGGCATCACCCTTCTTCAGCCAGGCTAGCTTGAATCCAGTGGTGTGGTGAGCACGGGACCCACGTCTGGGCATACCCTTCCCACTTAGGGCGACAAATGCAAAAGAAACAATTGATGGACGGAATGCTGGACAATGCAAACATTCACCCCCAGTCACAAGGATCTGGGTTAAATCCATCATTCTTTTTCTCACCACACCACCCCAGTTTGGACCCAGCCATATGCAAATCAGTCTTGACCCTGTTCCTTGGGGAACAGTCCAGCCCGAACTGCCAAGCCAGGTCCTCCCTGGACCGGAAACAAGCATCCTAGGACCGATTTCAGGGCATCACCCTTCTTCAGCCAGGCTAGCTTGAATTCAGTGGTGTGGTGAGCACGGGACCCACGTCTGGGCATACCCTTCCCACTTAGGGCGACAAATGCAAAAGAAACAATTGATGGACGGAATGCTGGACAATGCAAACATTCACCCCCAGTCACAAGGATCTGGGTTAAATCCATCATTCTTTTGCTCACCACACCACCCCAGTTTGGACCCAGCCATATGCAAATCAGTCTTGACCCTGTTCCTTGGGGGAACAGTCCAGCCCGAACTGCCAAGCCAGGTCCTCCCTGGACCGGAAACAAGCATCCTAGGACCGGTTTCAGGGCATCACCCTTCTTCAGCCAGGCTAGCTTGAATCCAGTGGTGTGGTGAGCACGGGACCCACGTCTGGGCATACCCTTCCCACTTAGGGCGACAAATGCAAAAGAAACAATTGATGGACGGAATGCTGGACAATGCAAACATTCACCCCCAGTCACAAGGATCTGGGTTAAATCCATCATTCTTTTGCTCACCACACCACCCCAGTTTGGACCCAGCCATATGCAAATCAGTCTTGACCCTGTTCCTTGGGGGAACAGTCCAGCCCGAACTGCCAAGCCAGGTCCTCCCTGGACCGGAAACAAGCATCCTAGGACCGGTTTCAGGGCATCACCCTTCTTCAGCCAGGCTAGCTTGAATCCAGTGGTGTGGTGAGCACGGGACCCACGTCTGGGCATACCCTTCCCACTTAGGGCGACAAATGCAAAAGAAACAATTGATGGACGGAATGCTGGACAATGCAAACATTCACCCCCAGTCACAAGGATCTGGGTTAAATCCATCATTCTTTTGCTCACCACACCACCCCAGTTTGGACCCAGCCATATGTAAATCAGTCTTGACCCTGTTCCTTGGGGGAACAGTCCAGCCCGAACTGCCAAGCCAGGTCCTCCCTGGACCGGAAACAAGCATCCTAGGACCGGTTTCAGGGCATCACCCTTCTTCAGCCAGGCTAGCTTGAATCCAGTGGTGTGGTGAGCACGGGACCCACGTCTGGGCATACCCTTCCCACTTAGGGCGACAAATGCAAAAGAAACAATTGATGGACGGAATGCTGGACAATGCAAACATTCACCCCCAGTCACAAGGATCTGGGTTAAATCCATCATTCTTTTGCTCACCACACCACCCCAGTTTGGACCCAGCCATATGCAAATCAGTCTTGACCCTGTTCCTTGGGGGAACAGTCCAGCCCGAACTGCCAAGCCAGGTCCTCCCTGGACCGGAAACAAGCATCCTAGGACCGGTTTCAGGGCATCACCCTTCTTGAGCCAGGCTAGCTTGAATCCAGTGGTCTGGGCATACCCTGGCTTGGCAGTTCGGGCTGGACTGTTCCCCCAAGGAACAGGGTCAAGACTGATTTGCATATGGCTGGGTCCAAACTGGGGTGGGGTGGTGTGGTGAGCAAAAGAATGATGGATTTAACCCAGATCCTTGTGACTGGGGGTGAATGTTTGCATTGTCCAGCATTCCGTCCATCAATTGTTTCTTTTGCATTTGTCGCCCTAAGTGGGAAGGGTATGCCCAGACGTGGGTCCCGTGCTCACCACACCACTGGATTCAAGCTAGCCTGGCTGAAGAAGGGTGATGCCCTGAAACCGGTCCTAGGATGCTTGTTTCCGGTCCAGGGAGGACCTGGCTTGGCAGTTCGGGCTGGACTGTTCCCCCAAGGAACAGGGTCAAGACTGATTTGCATATGGCTGGGTCCAAACTGGGGTGGTGTGGTGAGTAAAAGAATGATGGATTTAACCCAGATCCTTGTGACTGGGGGTGAATGTTTGCATTGTCCAGCATTCCGTCCATCAATTGTTTCTTTTGCACGATGTTTGAAACACAGCAATTAATATCCGGTAGCAGAAATCAAGGAAAGATGATAAGTATAATTCGATAAATGTATTTGTAATTCATTTAGGCATGCTTATTCAGGAAAGACTAACAGCTCTTCTCAGTGGCGACTAAAAGCCCTGTTTTCCACAGATACTACAACACCGGTTCATATCCAGCGACAGCATTCCTAGCCGCAACATGGTGAATGAGGCCTTTTTAAAGGGCTGTAGCACAAACAGATTCCCCTCATAAACTGTAACAGAATGAGTGTAAATAAGGCCCCGCCCTATTGGTGTCTGTTTCTGTAGTCACACAGAGGACTCCATTTCTGACAAAGGCAGCGTGCATATGCAGTATGGAAATCCAGCTGTTTGACAGTAATATGTTTACATTTTGGTGCGCTTTACATGAATATCAGTTACATTACCAAAGGCAAAATTTAAGCACGGGGAGATTAACTGATTTGCCCAGAATCATAGGATGTTGACCCGACGCCGAGACCCGAACGTGTCTTCTCAGTTCCAAAGTCGGCAGCTCGGCCTGTAATGCCGCATACTCTCCCCAGTTAGACTGGTCAAAATGTGTGCAGATGTAAAGAACGACAACAATCATCTGATGAAAAGGCTGGTATTTAGTTACAAATTTTGAAACAACTAAGGGTCAGGTTCCAAGTCAGGCGGAAAGAAATGAATGCATGCTTGCATGCGTCATTTTCACTTCGCCTCATTATTGATTATGATTTCCCGCGCCCGGATTTACCGGGCGTGAAAGAACCTGGGCCGATTTCTCTGGCCAGAAAAACTACTGAAAAAATCACCTGAAACTTTGGCTGTAGTAGCTTATTCCACTTTTTTTCTAACAGTTACAGGGGGAAAGCATGTTTCCCCGTTCTAATAGAAAAACATTCCTATCCCTCACCTACTCTGCCCGCCCCTTCCTATTCCCATTCCAGGCACCAGCCCAGCCCCATACAGTAATAACTCATTTCAATGGGCCTGATTCACAGAACTAACTTACGTAAAAAACGTAAAGTTAGTACTTTTGGTATTCACAGAATACACTTACTCATTTCGGTATTCACAGAAGTTAGTAGTCCTAACTTTAGGACTCCTAAATGCCTTCTGTGAATACCGAAAGTCTTGAAGTTAGGATTTTTCTCAGTTTAGGAGTAGTAAAGTTAGGACTCCTAACTTTAGGACTCCTAAATGCCTTCTGTGAATACCGAAAGTCTTAAAGTTAGGATTTTTCTCAGTTTAGGAGTAGTAAAGTTAGGAAAACTTTACTACTCCTAAACTGAGAAAAATCCTAACTTTAAGACTTTCGGTATTCACAGAAGGCATTTAGGAGTCCTAAAGTTAGGAGTCCTAACTTTACTACTCCTAAACTGAGAAAAATCCTAACTTCAAAACTTTCGGTATTCACAGAAGGCATTTAGGAGTCCTAAAGTTAGGACTACTAACTTCTGTGAATACCGAAATGAGTAAGTGCCTTCTGTGAATACCAAAATGAGTAAGTGTATTCTGTGAATACCAAAAAGTACTAACTTTACGTTTTTGACGTAAGTTAGTTCTGTGAATCAGGCCCAATGGGTTTTACACACAATTGCTCAATAGAGGGCTTATTTTACCCGTACAGAAATGGTAAATTATCATGTGCAGTGCATCCATACAGTGCAATAAAATCACGTGGGTACATTGGAAGTAATAATTAGGGTCAAAGTGGACAACATCTGGATAGGAAGGAATTTCTATTTTGTACCCCTGTATTTGTGACAATAATGAAATTCAAGCATTGTATGCCATCATACAGTCAAGCTCAAGTTATCTGGTTCCTATTCACTGTCTCTCTTTGTGTGTCTTGCCAAAAAACAAATAAATGCAGTGTGCCTAACAAGCACACAGCATGCGACCACAAAAGGTCATTAGCACTAGAAAGCAAGATTGACTTGTGTGCTGCTTTGGCAATGTAAAATATGTTTAGAGGACTGGTCTATATGTCTATGGTGAAGTGTTTTTCTTCCTTTCTGAGCCATCCACTGCTTTTCTCACTAGAATTAATAGATGTTCATACAACTGTGTTACTTCTTTCTAGCACAAAAAAATGCAATTTGGAGATTGTAAGTGGTGATCAACATTTGCCATCCATTCCCCAAAATCCCAATTGTTCTGTTGAGTTATGTGGTAAAGTTTCTGCTACCATCTTTATTGTCAGTTCCGCATTGGACTGGCACCCACCATCATCCGTGCCTCCTGTAACATCTCCAACTGTACTGATATGACTCACTTAGGATACCCATTCATTCTTCTGCTGCTACTTAATGTTATTTTGCTGACTGTACTGCTAGTCTCTGACATGTTAAGCACATTTCCTTTGCCATGACTGGTGAAATTAACTTTTAAATAGTTGTTACTGCGAAATGGTGTTTTGTTAATTTGTTTTCCTGCCACTTACCGTAGTTGTTTTGGTAGCAGAAGGCAATCCAGACAGCTATTTGGAAAGTGGCATTCCTGGCAAGGTCTTTCTGAGCAGTCTAGCCGCTTATGGATCCTCCTTGTCCTACATAAGGAAGGGGATATCTCGGACGTGCACAGCAGGTGCACCACTGGCATGCTAAAGGCAAGCCTGCCTGCACCCACTGCGTCTGACTGGGCCCAGGGGCCAGGAAACTAGGCCCTATACCTCCAGGCAGGATTTCATACTGTTAGAAATGGGGGTCTCTAGTTGGCAGAGTTAGGTACCTTTGACCAAGTAGGGACCCTTGCTTCTAGTCAGGGTAAGGGGTCTACACTCCTAAATAACCCCTGCTCACCCCTTGGTAGCTTGGCACGAGCAGGCAGGCTTATCTCAGAGGCAGTGTGTAAAGCATTTGTGAACACATACAGTAATACAGTGAAAACACTACAAATGGACACCACACCAGTTTAGAAAAATAAGTAATCTTTATCTAGATTTAACACAAGACCAAACGACAAAAATCCACAATACAATACTCAAAAATATGACTTTCAGATGGTAGAAATAGCTTAGTTCAAATTAGATGGTAAATGCGTCACTTTACTCTCAAAGTACCTGGGATGCGTCACGCAATGCAAACTAAAGGGTCGCAGGGAAGTTAATGCGCCGTTCCTTACACTCAGGGGAGTGGATGCGTCGGTTCCTTACTGCAGCGCAGGGGAGGTGATGCGTCGCTTCCTTACTGTGTGGGGAGTTGATGCAACGTTTCTTACTGCGGCCCGGTGACGATGCGACAAGATGGCGCCTCGATGCAATGTGACAATCCGGTGCGATGCGACAAAATGGCGTCTTTGATGCGATGCAACAACGTAGATGCGATGCGTGCACGCCCGACGGCCGTGCGGCAAAATCGATTAACTTTGGAGCCGCGACAGGCCCTGCGACACGCTTCTCCGGTGATGCGACGGCAAACTCTGCGGCGGCGGCACGCTTTTCTGGTGATGTGACACGCTTCTTCAGCGATGAGACGGCGAACAGCTGCGGCGGCGACACGCTTCTTCGGTAATGCGACGGCAACTGCTGCGGCGGCGTCACGCTTCTTCCTCGTTGCGTCGCACTTCCAGCTCCCAGCGACACGCAGACACTAGAGTTAACCAGAACAACAGCAGGCACCTCTCTGCAGGTAGAATTCCCAGCAAGGAAATTCAGGGGGAGCTGGTGGTGAAGTCTTGGTGTCCCTATGACTTCAGACAGGAGGCAAGCTCAGCTTCAAGCCCTTGGAGATCTTCCTCAAGATGATAAAGTACACAAAGTTCCTTTTTCCCTTTCCTTGGAAATGAGTAACCACTGCAGGCCAACCCCAGACAGCAATCAGCACTGGGACAGTCTCCTCCTTCAGCTTCCTTGGTTTCTCTCCTTGGCAAAGGTCCGTCTTGATTCCCAGAAGTGATCTAAAGTTCTGGGGTCTGGGCCCCAATATTTATACTAGTAAATCCTTTGTTCTCTGAAGGCAGTGAGTGTCTGTGCCCAGCCAAAACCAGTTCTGTCCTCCCTGGTGCAGCTTCCTGGCAGGAGGTGGAGACATCATTGTTGAAAGCAGACCTGGCCCAGGTAGCTGAAAGGAAATCTCCTCCCCCTACTCTCTATTCTATGAGGGCTCAGGTCAGTGAAAGGAAATCTCCTCCCCCTACTCTCTATCAATGCAGGTCCTATTCAGCCCAGCCCTGACCCATCAGACTGCTGGAGCCAAGGCCCTCTCCAGCCCCCTGTCACTCACAAACCAGACATGGAATACACAAACCTAGCAGAGGCATGCTGGATGGTAAGGCAAGAAAATACCTACTTTCTAAAAGTGGTATTTTCAAACACAGAATGTAAAAATCACCCACACTAAAAGATGTATTTTAGCATTCTGAGTTCAGGCATACTGAACTTTATTTTCCTATCTTGTTCCTAGGTCAGTTAGGATTATAAGGGGTTATAATCAAACTGCCCATTCTGGCCTATGGGAACAGATAGCCTTGCATTAGTGAAAAACGAAATTGGCTGTAATTCACTATTAGGACATGCTACACACAACAGGGCATGTCCTACCTTTTACATACAATGCACCCTGACCTTGGGCTTACCTTGGGGGTGACTAATATGTAGAAAAGGGAAGGTTTAGGGACTGGCAAGTGGGTGCACTTGCCAAGTCGACATGGCAGTCCCAGACTGCACACAGGCTCTGCAATGGCAGGCCTGAGCCATATGTTACAAGCTGCTTCTGTGGGTGGCACAATCAGTGCTGCAAGCCCACCAGCAGCATCTGATTTACAGGCCCTGGGCACTCATGGTGCACTGTACTAGGGTCTGACAAGTAAATCAAATAAGCCAATCATGGAGTCTCTAATCCACTACAATATTTTACAATAGGGAGCACTTGCACTTTGGCACCGAATAGCAGTGGCAAAGTGCCCAAAGCATCTAGACCAGCAAAAACATAGCAAAAACACAGGAGGCAACAGCAAAAAATGAAAGGGAGACCCACGCCAATGGTGCCAGGTCTAACACGTGTCCCCTCCAGCTGAAATGTGGGGAGAATTACCCTACCTCTTGGGAGTTCTCTTCACTAAGGCGGAAACATCTGGACAGACCATCAGCATTGGCGTGTTCTGTACCAGGGCGGTGTTCCACCGTGAAGTCCCCTGTAGGGAAATGGACCACCTCAACAGCTTTGGATTCTCACCCCTCATCTGCATCAACCATCTGAGGGGCCTGTGGTCTGTCTGAACCCGGAAGTGAGTCCCAAACAAGTATGGTCTCAACTTCTTCAGTGCCCAGACCACAGCAAATGCCTCAAGCTCAATTGCACTCCACCTCTGTTCCCGTGGAAGTAACCTTCTACTAATAAAGGCTGCGGGTTGGTATAGGCCCTCCTCATTCATCTGTGAAAGAACAGCCCCCACACCATGCTCTGAAGCGTCTGTCTGTACAATGAATTCTTTTGAGAAGTTGGGCACCTGAAGCACGGGCGCCGTGCACATGGCAGTCTTCAGGGCATCAAAAGCTTTCTGACAGGTGTCAGTCCAGTTCACTTTCTTGGGCTGCTTCCTGGAAGTCAGCTCAGTCAAGGGTGCAACAATGCTGCCATACCCCTTGAGAAGCCTCCTGTAGTACCCAGTGAGTCCTAAAAAGGCTCTCACCTCTGTCTGGGTCTTGGGGGGTTCCCAAGTCAGGATGGTATCAATTTTGGGCTGTAGGGGTGCCACCTGGCCGCTCCCAACCTGGTGTCCCAGGTACACCACAGAACCCTGCCCGATCTGGCACTTTCTCGCCTTGATCGTGAGGCCTGCCTTCCGCAGAGCCATTAACACTTCCCAGAGGTGGCGCAGATGTTCTTCCCAACTGGCGCTGAACAGTGCAATGCAATCCAGGTAGGCGGCACTGAAATCCTCCAGTCCTGCCAACACCTGGTTGACCCACCTCTGAAAGGTGGCAGGGGCATTCTTCATCCCAAAGGGCATAACCCGGAATTGGTAGTGCCCATCTGGTGTGGAGAATGCTGACCTCTCTTTTGCCCCATGAGTTAAGGCGATCTGCCAGTACCCAGACGTTAAATCAAACGTACTGAGGTACCGGGCAACCCCTAACCAATCAATGAGCTCATCAGCTCTGGGGATGGGGTGCACGTCAGTCCTGGTGACTGAACTGAGTCCTCGGTAGTCCACACAGAACCGGAGTTCGGGTGTGGCACCAGGCACGGCAGTCTTTCGGACCAAAACCACTGTGCTGGCCCAAGGGCTGTTAGAGGACTCAATCACCCCTAACGCAAACATCTTGGAGACCTCCTCCTTGATGCAAGCTCTCACCCTGTCAGTCACTCTGTAAGTTTTGTGCTTAACAGGACTGTCCCCAGTGTCCACATTATGGATGCACCACTCAGTGACACCGGGAGTCAGGGAGAACAGATCAGGAAACTGTCCCAACAGTTGGCGACAGTCATCTTGCTACTCAGGGGTCAGGGTGGAAGAGAGGTTTACACCATCCACTGACCCATCTTGCTCTGTCGCAGACAGGAGGTCAGGAAGAGGCTCAGTCTCCTCCTCCATTCCATCATCTGTCGCTAGGAGCATGCCCACTTCGGACCTCTCCAAGTGGGGCTTCAGGCGGTTGACATGCAGGACCCGCGAAGGATTCCTAGGAGACCGCAAGTCCACCAAGTAGGTGACATCACTCTTGCGCTCCACCACCTCAAATGGTCCGGTCCACTTATCCTGGAGCGCACAAGGCTCCACGGGGACCATTATCCACACATTCTGTCCAGGCTGAAACTCGATCAGAGTGGCATTCTGATCACACCACCGTTTCATCTCTTCCTGGCTGGCTTCCAGATTCACCTGAGCGAGTTGTCTGAAACGCCGGGTTTGGTTTCTGAAGGCCAGCATGTACCTATATACATCCTGGGGAGGTTTACTGGGAGCTTTCTCCCAGCCTTCTTTTACCAAACTCAGAGGTCCTCTTACAGGGTGACCATACAGCAGTTCAAAGGGACTGAACCCTAAGGACTTCTGTGGCACCTCTCTGTAAGCAAATAGAAGGCATGGCAAGAGCACGTCCCACGTACACTGCATGGGTTCTTCAAGACCCATAATCATGCCCTTCAGGGTCCGGTTGAATCTCTCAACCAGCCCATTACCTTCGGGGTGGTAAGGAGTGGTGAACTTGTAGGTTACACCACACTCCTGCCACAGGGACTTCATATACTTGGATATGAAGTTGGTACCATGGTCTGACACCACCTCTCTGGGGAACCCCACACGGGAGAAAATCCCCATCAATGCACGACCCGCCACGGGGGCCGTCACCGACTGGAGAGGGATGGCTTCTGGGTACCGGGTGGCATGGTCCACCAAGACCAGGATGAACCTGTTGCCCATGGCTGTCTTGGGATCCAGAGGTCCCACAATGTCAATGCCCACCCTTTCAAAGGGGGTGCTGACCACAGGGAAAGGCTGGAGAGGAGCCTTTTGCTTCCTCCCACTCTTACCACTTGCCTGGCTGAGTATCTGAACTCTTGCACACTTGGGGCCAATAAAAGTGGGTGACAAGACTTTCAAAGGTCTTGTCTTGCCCCAAATGTCCTGCTAAAGGGACATCATGAGCCAGACTCAGTAGGAAGGCTCTGAAGCGCTGGGGTACCACCAGCACACGGGCTGACCCAGGCTCGCAACCTTAGGCTCACTATATAGGAGACCATTCTCACAGTAAATCCAATGTGATCCAGACTGATCACCTGCTGCCTGGTTTGTGGCCTGTTGCCGCAAACCCACAAGAGAAGGGCACTTTTTCTGCTCCTCACAGAACTGTTCCCTGGAGGGTCCTCCTTCCTGCTGCCAATGGGTCAGCTCAGGCAGGTCCCCCAGTTCAGCTACTTGTTCCCCTGTATGTTACAGGGCATCCCCCTCAAGGTCTGCCTCCTCCTGGACCGTGGGAACTTCAGGGGCCAGTTTCCCGCACCCCCTGCCTCTTCTCTTTAACGCAGGCACCTGGGCCACTTTTTCAGGCTCCTGGTCCTCTTGAACACCCTTACTGGCAGCCATGGACCAGGTGGTCACACACAACCACTCAGGCAGACCCAACATCTCCAAATGAGCTCTTCGCTCCACCTTAGCCCAATGAGAGGTTTCTAGATCATTGCCTAACATACAATCAACAGGCATGGCTGGCCTCACAGCTACTTGAAAGGTACCTGAGACCCCCCCCCCCACTCAAAGGGAACCTTGGCCACCTTACAGTGGCTCTCTGAGTTGTCAGCGGCAACTACAGAGTAAAATGCATGGGGGATCACGTGCTCCTCAGACACTAGCCGACAACTGACAGCTGTCACACTGGCTCCAGTGTCTCTCAGAGCCTCCACCCTATGGCCATTGATGGTCACCCACTGCCTGTACTTCTTAGTATTATCAGGCAGCTGGGTCCTAGGGACCATCTCACTGTCTCCTAAAGAGACTAGGGACATCTCTGCGGGACCCCACCCACCTTGGGCACCCAACTCCTCCCCCAGGGCTACACTAGCCATCTGCCGGGGCGGTGCACTTGTGGGTGCTGCATTTGCTTTCAGGGGACACTTAGGATCATAAAAGCAGTGGCCCACCTGACCACACTTAAAACATTTTGGGGGTCCCTTGTGAACAGGCTTATCTGTTGGGGCCCCTAACTTCTTCTCAGGGGGAGGCTGGGAACCCTTCCCTTGGTTCCCTTGGGGATTACTTTGGGGCCCTTTCTGGAACTCCTTCTGTTTACCCTTGTCCCCCCGACTCTTCTGCTGGGGACCCTGCCCACCTTTGGTGAAGTCTCCCACATGACCCTTGTGGACCCGGTAACTAACCCAGCGGTCCGCCTCCTTAGCAAGCTTCCTAGGGTTAGTCAGCTTGCTATCAATAAGGTGCTGGCGTAGCTCTGGAAAACAATTATTGGACAAGTGCTCCCATGCAATCAAATTATAGAGCGCTTCGAAATCATTCACTTTGCTACCCTTCACCCAACCATCCAATGCTCTGCCAAAGAAAGAAACATATTCTACCCATGTGCTTAACTCCAGTTTCTTACAATTCCTAAACCTTTGTCTATAAAGCTCTGGGGTCAACCCATACCTGGACATTAAGGCTTCCTTCATGTGGTCATAGGAATTCTGGTCCTCAGAGGGCAAGTCTAACAAAGTATCCCGCCCATCAATGACGTACCGCCACCACAACCCCGCTCCCCAATCCTTCTCAGGGACCCGGTGGGAGGTCATGGCCACTTCATAGGCCTTAAACCATTGCCCAATATCTTCATGCCTATGGAACTCCTTAATCACATCCTTGGGAATAAACACTCTTGTTTCTACAGGCACGGATGGTGCGCTGCCACCAGAGGGAGTAATTTCTAAGCTCTTAGCCTTGAGCTCCAATTCCCTCAACATTCTCTCATGCTCTAAATGCATCCTTTTTTCCTCCAGGGCCAACTTCTTATTTTCTAACTCCATTTGCCCACCCAGTATGAGCTTGGCTAGCTCCATCTGATGCACCCTGTCTCTTTCCCTGTCCTCTAGCTCTATTGGGGACAGGCCCTTGGAAGAAACACTGCTACCTGGCCTGGAAGGTACTTTCTCCCCGGTCAGGCCCAATGGCCCAACTAGCTGCCCATCTGTATTCTCTGCCTCTTCTCCAGGCTCTTCAGTATGCTCAGTGTCTTTTCTAGCTTCCAACCAGGCCCTCAGCGCCTTTTGGAATTCCTCCTTCCTGGAGAGGCCTTTCATAGAGATATTAAACTTTTTACAGATGGTCTTCAGCTGGGCACAGTGTAAACATCAACCTTTTCTTCCTCAAAATCAAAATCTTCAGGTGCAATTGGCGCTGCTTTACTCATGGTGAAAGGAAATTGGCAGTTCTCAACAAAAATAGAAGTCCCAAGAAAAAAGTTCTACCAAAAATGTATGTGGTCGCGTATTGGTCTGCACTCACTAGTAGTGTACACCAATCACTGTATATGAATCACAAATGCAAGTACAGAATCCTCACCGCTGACCACCAATATTAGAAATGGGGGTCTCTAGTTGACAGAGTTAGGTACCTTTGACCAAGTAGGGACCCTTGCTTCTAGTCAGGGTAAGGGGTCTACACTCCTAAATAACCCCTGCTCATCCCCTTGGTAGCGTGGCACGAGCAGGCATGCTTATCTCAGAGGCAGTGTGTAAAGCATTTGTGAACACATACAGTAATACAGTGAAAACACTACAAATGGACACCGCACCAGTTTAGAAAATAAGTAATCTTTATCTAGATTTAACAAAAGACCAAACGACAAAAATCCACAATACAATACTCAAAAATATGACTTTCAGATGGTAGAAATAGCTTAGTTCAAATTAGATGGTAAATGCGTCAATTTACTCTCAAAGTACCTGGGATGCGTCACGCAATGCAACAAAAGGGTCGCAGGGAGGTTGATGCGGCGTTCGACGTTTCTTACTGCGGCCCGGTGACAATGCGACAAGATGGCGCCTCGATGCAATGTGATGATCCGGTGCAATGTGACAAAATGGCGTCTTTGATGCGACAACGTAGATGCGATGCGTGCACGCCCGATGGCCGCGCGGCGAAATCGATGAACTTTGGAGCCGCGACAGGCCCTGCGACACGCTTCTCCGGTGATGCGACGGCAACCTCTGCAGTGGCGGCACGCTTCTCCGGTGATGCGACACGGTTCTTCGGCAATGCGACGGCGAACAGCTGCGGCGGTGACACGCTTCTTCGGCGATGCTACGGCAACTGCTGCGGCGTCATCACGCTTCTTCCTCATTGCGTCGCGCTTCCAGCTCCCAGCGACACGCAGACACTAGAGGTACCCAGAACAACAGCAGGCACCTCTCTGCAGGTAGAATTCCCAGCAAGGAAATTCAGGGGGAGCTGGTGGTGAAGTCTTGGTGTCCCTGTGACTTCAGACAGGAGGCAAGCTCAGCTTCAAGCCCTTGGAGATCTTCCTCAAGATGATAAAGTACACAAAGTTCCTTTTTCCCTTTCCATGGAAATGAGTAACCACTGCAGGCCAACCCCAGACAGCAATCAGCACTGGGGCAGTCTCCTCCTTCAGCTTCCTTTTTTTTTACAGAGTTTTATATTGCGAGAACTAGACCCGAATCGGGTATCAGAGCGCTTTACATAGCACCAGTTGCAGTACATGAGGACACATTCATTTTTGTTAGGCACGGGGAGATTAAGTGATTTGCGCAGAATCACAGGATGTTCAGCGTCATTGGCGAGACTCAAACCCAGTTCCCCAGATTAGAGGTCGGACGCCCTAGCCGTTAGGCCAACTCCTCTCCCCAACTCCTCTTCCTTGGTTTCTCTCCTTGGCAAAGGTCCGTCTTGATTCCCAGAAGTGATCTAAAGTTCTGGGGTCTGGGCCCCAATATTTATACTAGTAAATCCTTTGTTCTCTGAAGGCAGAGAGTGTCTGTGCCCAGCCAAAACCAGTTCTGTCCTCCCTGGTGCAGCTTCCTGGCAGGAGGTGGAGACAGCCTTGTTGAAAGCAGACCTGGCCCAGGTAGCTGAAAGGAAATCTCCTCCCCCTACTCTCTATTCTATGAGGGCTCAGGTCAGTGAAAGGAAATCTCCTCCCCCTACTCTCTATTCAATGCAGGTCCTATTCAGCCCAGCCCTGACTCATCCGACTGCTGGAGCCAAGGCCCTCTCCAGCCCCCTGTCACTCACATGGAATACACAAACCTAGCAGAGGCATGCTGGATGGTTAGGCAAGAAAATTCCTACTTTCTAAAAGTGGTATTTTCAAACACAGAATGTAAAAATCACCCACACTAAAAGATGTATTTTAACATTCTGAGTTCAGGCATACAAAACTTTATTTTCCTATCTTGTTCCTAGGGTCAGTTACGATTATAAGGTGTTATAATCAAACTGCCCATTCTGGCCTATGGGAACAGATAGCCTTACAATAGTGAAAAACGTAATTGGCTGTAATTCACTATTAGGACATGCTACACACATCAGGGCATGTCCTACCTTTACATACAATGCACCCTGCCCTTGGGCCTACCTTAGGGGTGACTAATTGTAGAAAAGGGAAGGTTTAGGGACTGGCAAGTGGGTGCACTAGCCAAGTTACATGGCAGTTCCAGACTGCACACAGGCTCTGCAATGGCAGGCCTGAGCCATATGTTACAAGCTGCTTCTGTGGGTGGCACAATCAGTGCTGCAAGCCCACAAGCAACATTTGATTTACAGGCCCTGGGCACTCATGGTGCACTGTACTAGGGTCTGACAAGTAAATCAAATAAGCTAATCATTGAGTCACTAATCCACTACAATAATTTACAATAGGGAGCACTTGCACTTTGGCACTGAATAGCAGTAGCAAAGTGCCCAAAGCATCTAGACCAGCAAAAACATAGGAGGCAACTGCAAAAAATGGAAGGGAGACCCACGCCAATGGTGCCAGGTCTAACACATACTCAATGGAACAGCTGTGTCTGCTCCACCATAGCACCGAGTTGCAGAGCTAGTACAGGCCCTGTTGCTGGTACTCAAGGTTCTTATCATTGCAGTTATTATCTCACGGAGCCAGGGAAGTCATATGCCTCCCTCTGAGCAGATGGCCTGGAGAGGAATAAGCAAGTAACCTATTGCCTCTTCAGTTTTATATGCCGCTGTCTGGTGCAGCATCACTCAAAGGTCTTTTATTTTTTACTGGACCATAACATGAGGTAGTTTTCCTTACAGAAGCATGGCTCCCTGAGCATTTCACGCCGATATTGCATTAGCCCTCCCACAGGCTACTGCATAGCTAGGCAGGACCGTGCCGGAAAAAGGGGTGGTGGGTTAGCCATTATTTTCAAGTCTGGTTTCTCCTTCCAGATCACCAACCTTCCTTTCTTAGATTTTGAATGTGCTTTCTGCTCCCTAGGCATGACTAATAACTTTACTCTTTCTGGGTCTCTAATTTACCACCCACCTGGTCCTGTGGGCAAATCGAGCTCCAGGCTGGCTGAGGCACTCTCTCCCTATATTCTTAAATGTGCCAACTTTATCATTTTAGTTGACTTTAATATTCACTTTGGTAACATAAAGTGCTATAAAGCCTCTGTCATCATTGGGAATTTTAAAGTGCTGTGGCTACAACTTTTAGTTAAGGGACTCATCCACAATGCAGGACTTCTACTAGGCCTGCTATTCACTAATTTACTCTGTACCCTTGTATAGTGCCCATTCTCCCTTAGTTATTTGAATCACATTGGAGGTCCTGTTTTGATCATGAGACACGCATCAGAAGAAAGGCACCAAGCTTCTGTGACCCTTTCTAGGAGCTGGGTTAAGTTCAATCCAACAGACGTAAGTCTTCATCTTCAAAACATGTTGCCTAAGCTAGAGGGATCAGTGCATTTGCACACTAGTATGGTGGATAATTGTATTCGATCAAATTTGGATTTTGTACTTCTGTTGCAACTTAGCAGCAAAATCAGTTCTCCTGCCCCATGGTTTATAGATGCGGTTCTGGCCCGAAAGATGGTCTGCAGAAATTTAGAGTGTGTTTGGCACAAGCATTATTTGTTAGAAGACAAATTCAAATTGAAGGAGGCTTCTAGAATCTACTATAGGGCCTTTAGATCTGCATGTACTGCTTATTACTCAGAAAGAATTTCTACAGCCAGAAATTCCCTGAAAGAACTGACTTTCTTTCAGTATTTAGAGAGCACTAATATTCTGGCCCTACTAAAGGCTACTAAATAAGGCTCTCCTTCTGAGCTTTAACCATCGGATAAGTTAGGCACAGTGAGTGATATGCTCTCCTCGCTCTTAATTGATCAGCTGAATACTTACTTAGCTTGCGGCAAGGTACCTAGGGCATGGAAGCATGCTATGGTACTACCACTATAAACAAAAACAATTGGAGGTATCTAACTGGGCCAAATATCGCCCTATTTATTTATTGTATCTCTATACCAAGATCCTTGGGAAGCACTTTAATAGCCAGCTCTCTGCATTCCTAGAAGCCCATAATGTACTGCATTCTTCCCGGTCTGGATTTCGTACAGAACACCACGCTGAAACTGTGCTGCTTTGTGTTACTGAACACCTCAGACAGGAATTGGATTGAGGGGAAACTGCAGCTCTGATTCTCTTGGATTTAAGTGCCGCATTCGACATTGTTTCACATTGTGTGCTACTTAAGAGATTAGCAGTTATCAGAGTGCAAGGACTAGCTTTATCCTTGTTTCAATTGTTTGTGGAAGAGCACTCATTTCAGGGAATTGCAAAAACCTATGAATCTTCACTGTGCAGTCTACCTCATGGAGTTCCCCAAGTGCCTTCCTTGTGCTCTACACTATTTAATATATATGTTTGTCAGCTGGAAGACATGGTGGAAAAGCATCACCACTCCCTTTACTCCTATGTGGATGATACGCAAATCGTGGCATCCACAATTGACAACAGCACAACTCCTAGCATGGCACATTGTCTCAAGGAAGTGGTGGACTGGGTGCGGCTCAATTGCCTGAAATTAAATGGCAACAAGGCGGAGGTGGTAATACTGGGCAATTAACCCCAGCTGTGGAGCCCTCATTGTTGGTCAGAGGGGCTAGGCAATGCACCACACCTAGTCAGGTGATTAAGGACTTAGACTTCTAGTTGGATGACAGTTTGACCAAGGATCATCAAATTACCAAGGAAGTGGCATGCTGTTTCAGCTTGCTTAGATGCTTAAGAAAGATTCTCTGGCTCCTACCTTGGGATACTCAAAAAACAATTGTGAAGGCTTGATAACGTCTAGATTGGAATATGGCAATGTGTTATATGTGAGTGGCACTCATTCCCGGCTACAAAGTGGCTGCAGACTGTTCAGAATGCTGTGATCTGCTTACTATGCCACACCCCTCGCAATGCTTCAGTCTCCCAACATCTTTGCCAACTGCACTGGCTTCTAATACCTAAATTCACAAAGTACAAGGTGCTGTGGTATGTATAAAAAGGTATGCACCAGGCTGATCCTTTATATATATGACCTCTCATCTGTCCCAATATTCCTACGCAGGAACTTTGATCAGCAAAATCCAACTTGGCCGTTATCCCTAAAGTAAGACTGGCAAGACAGGGTGGTCACTCTTTTGCCTTTCTGGGACCAAAGCTATGGAATGCCATGCCATTCAATATCTGCCTATGCAACTCTTATGCGATGTTTAGAAAGATGCTCAAGACCAGGCTCTTTTAGATCTCAATTCGGCTTTTCTGTTTTTGCTCTGCCAGCGCTGGGAAACCCCTTTGGGGTAGTCATGCACTTTACAAATCTGAATTGAATTGAATTAAATTTGTGAAATATCAGGGCACAAGCAGTGGTTGCCGATGACCCATCTGTGGCAAATTTATGACATCTGCTATGGGGTAACAAACTGCCATGTCTGTCCTTTGCAATGGAATTCCATACTATAGATATGTGTCATGGAATCTGATGTTCTGCTGAATTGTGCTTTTATTTAGTATACAAACTTGCGTTGGCATATGTCCTACCGGCAGCTTTACTGCTGCTCTGTGTGAAGGTGCCACAGATTGGCAGGTAGAACTGACACTTTATCACCCCGCAGTCTTGTACACAGTGCTCATTGGATAAATACTGTGCTGTGCATGTATTTCCTTAAACCATATTGATGCTGTGATTGGTGGTGTTTCACAGCATACTTATTCTCTACCCACTCTTGCAATGTCTGACTGTGGTCAGACTCAATATCAGAGGAGGTGTGAAGTATGTCTCCCTGTGATCACTTACAAGGTGTGAGTATATAATCTTTTTCTTGGCCACATTTCCGACAACAAGGTCATAATCCATGCAATTGTGATAAGTGAAAGATGCAATAATCAAGTGCACAAGTGAGATATTCTACTTTCACCCTGACCTGTTGCTGAGAACTGTGCCTTAACCGACTCAAAATCATCACTTAAAGCCAAGGACTCAGTGGACTGATTGTGCACTGGTACAGTAGCAGATATCAGCACTGCAACATGTACTCCTGTCTATCAATATGGAATTAATATGTGTTAGGATATTTTTAGAGTCCTGTTTTTCAACCTTTAGTCACTTTAAATCAATGTAACAGCCTCTGTATTGAAACATGGAAGTAAGCTAGAGTCCAGTTTTTACTGTTGGGTCCTCCTGGATATTGTTCATTAAAACCTCCAGGTAAAAAAAAAATTGGAATGCGAACTGCTGTTTGAGGTCATGCTGAAGGGCCCTGCCCTCAGACTTGCATTTAATGAATTCCACAGAGTAGAACCCGGAATTTCTAAGGTCATGTCTCCATGTTTGATCCAATGGAACACTCTTTGGTAAAATAGATGTGCAGATGCAGAGTGCAGGCTTGTTTGCTATGATGAACCTGATAGTGTCGAGGTGGGGCAAAATTTAAATAATGTGGTTTGACCTTTTCTTACCATCAGTTTCAGGGTTAAGCCCAGTTTCTGCGCTGGCTTCAAAGTTCAACTCACTTCAGGTGACGGATCTTTTCTACCATGTTTTGAACCAGGGGGTATTTCATCATCATAAGTTAAGTCACAATAACAGTTCTAAATCCAATCAATGATGAGAGTTTAAATTAGTTTTAAAAATTAATTTCTCATTAAGAGTTCAGTAGGGTTCTTTTTATTCTTTTTATTCAGATGTCAATAAATTCAAGAACGTTTACAGAAATCTCATAAAAAATGGTTAGAACAAATCATCAAGTAGTGCATCAAGTGTATTCTATAACGGAAATGTTCCTTATTCTAAAGAACAGGACCAGAATTTAGAGTTAGCAGAACTCATGAAAAGTTCTAATTCCAAGGAAAAGAGTGAGCTAAAGAGAGTATAAAGCTCTAAATCCAATTAAAACAGTTGAGCTTCCCATTAAGGGCAGCTCATGAAACTCAGCTGAGTCTCAATAACTCGAACAAAAAATAAATACCATACAGTCACAGTAACAATCTGTAAACTATTGAGCATCAATAATAAGGCAAAGGAAGAACAGCAGCAGATGTAACCACAACTGTCAAAAAGGGACAAGAAAAAATGGGTCTCTGGGAATAGCTGTGTGTAAAAATGAGCAGGATAAAGTCTCAAATGCCTAAAACACACCATCTAACTAGGAACACACACTAATATAAAAGGCAAAATAAATATTGTAAAATGTGCAGCAGGACTCTCCTTCTCAGATCAAATCAGGCAACAGCATTTGTCTGAGAGTGAGTTCAGCTCTTCCTTTCCCACGAAATATCATGCAGCTTGCAATGTTTCTTCACAAAATTTGTTACAGACATCTTACATATGTAGCTTCTTGATTCATCAGCCTCCATTCCCATAGGCATCGAACACAGTTTAACCTTCTAAAGTTAATGTTTCATCGCGTAAACAATGTACTATGATATAATGTTTCTACGCACAAACAATGAACTATGATAAAAAAGAAAAACATCAATTTGCAAAAATAGTTTTTTGTAATAATGCATTTCATTAACACGAACAGGAAATACTGTTTTAAAATGTGCAACTATTCTATTCAGGCATTATGTAAAATATGGGGTAAATAGTAAGTTTGTTTATTACAATCAGAGGTTTCTTAGCAAAATTTATTACATTTGTGTTAGAAATGGGGGTCTCTAGTTGACAGAGGTATGCACCTTTGTCCAAGTGGGGACCCTTGCTTCTAGTCAGAAATTCAGCGGGCGCTGGCGGTGATGACGTCGGTGCGAGCGCTGACTTCGGAAAGACCGATAACTGCAGGCGTGGAAGGGCGTCGGACCTGCGGTGCAGGTGGGGCGGTGTATCGTGCACTTCACAAGCAGTGCCCCAGGCCTCAATGCAGATCGCGGCATCACTGGCAGCGTCGCTGAGGGTGCCATAGTTGTTTTTCTTGCTTTGCAGCATCAACCACACATTTCTCAGGGCCCAGGAGTTGGAATTGGCGCTCTTTTGAATGCAGGAGTCCACAGAGGAGTCCAGTTGCTGGTCAGTGGGTTGCAGGTGAAGTCTTTGTGGCCCTGAAACTTCAGAACAGGAGGTAAGCACACGCAAGCCCTTGGAAATTCTTCTTCAAGCAGGTTCACAGCAAAGTTCCAGTCTTTGTCCTCTCCTTGGCAGAAGCAGCAATTGTAGGCACAGCAAAAATACTGTTTAGTAATAATGCATTTTATTAATATGAACAAGAACTACTGTTTTAAAATGTGCAACTATTTTATTCAAGTATTGTGTGAAATATGAGGTAAATAGTAAGTTTATTTATCATAAACAGACGTTTCTTGGCAAGAAGTAATACATTTGTTAAACGGGAACATTGTGCAGTTAAGATTAATATTTCTACTCATGTCACATTAAGGTCAGGTGTCTAAATTCCATTGTGCACATTTCAACTTTGTCAGATCACTTGTAGCTAAAATAATACCTGCATTTAAGCATTTCTGCAGCCTATACGAATAACTCTATCTGCCTAGTGCAGTTTAAAATGCATCTCATTTCATTTTTAGATTTTACGTTAATCATTGGATCTATAACTGCTATTCTAAATATTTTGTATCTTAATTAATTAGCTAGGTTAGAGTCCAGATTTTAATGCTGGGACCTCCGGGATATTGCTCATTTAAGTCTCCAAGTATAAATATTTAAATTGAATGTGAGCTGCTGTAACACATCATTTTTGAGGGCATGCTGAAGAGCCCTGCCCTCAAGCTTGGATTTAATGAATTCCTCAGAGGAAGACCCTGAACTCCTAAGGTCAAGTTTCCATGTTTGATCGAATGGAGCGCTCTTTGGTAAAACAGACATGTAGATGCAGAGTGCAGGCTTGTGTGCTATGATGGACCACTATCCCAATGAGCCCTTTGGACAGTCCAAAGATGTTTGCATTTTATCCTAACGTCTACTGGGAGACAGTGAAGTGCTTCTTGAATTAGGTTTATGCGGCCAATCATCTTCCTATTTGGACAGAACCCGGCAATCTTGTTTTAAAGATTTCCATCCTGGTTTGGAGCATACGTATTAGTATAATTGTCTTGATGTTGCATTTTTCTAACCGTGTCATCACCAAGGCTTTCATGAACAGCTGTTGTCCAGTTGAAGGAGTGTGACGATTCTGTAAAGAATGGAGAGTCAGAGGTTGAAATTCTTGACTTGGGGCGAAATCACTCTAGGATCCTTATTTTCACTAAGTTATGGAATGGTGCAATTAGATCAAGAGATATCTCAAAAGACAAACTCTTAGTTTCTTTATCCCCAAACACTAGGATTTATGGCTTGGACCCATTCAAGAATAAGAAATTCTTGTTCAGCCATTGGAATACATGGTCTAGGTAGGAGGTTACGTAGGAATGTATGTTTGATTGGATGATGGTGTACACTTGTACTTGCACATGTGTCAGTTTGAGTAAGGGCAGGAGAGGTTTGTGTTAATTGAAGTGTAGTTTCAGATACAGTTGGGCCAGTTCACATAGTTGATGCAATAACACTCACAAACCACTCATAATTCATGAACACCCAACATATGTAGCCAAGCCCATTTCAGCAGTACACTCCATCGTAGTTTTGGGCATCTCACTACCACTCAGAGATTTGGTTGTTGCGGACATATTCATTTAAAAAAATCATACCGGCCTAACACAGCCCACAGGCTGGCAGCCCCTACCCAAGCTGTTTGACATCATCAGGTTTGCATTATCATGTATCTGGTCCCAGCAGAATGCCGGAAGGGGTGTTGCATCACTTAAAACACAGCCAGGGTCTGATTTCGAGTTAGATGAAAATACAGCATCCTGTGACTTTTAGAAAACTGATGTGTGCCAGGTCATTGAGACATTTTCTGTTTGAATGAATCTCCCGCTGGTATTTCATTGAAAGCAATGTCCTTTCAAAACAATTTCACACCAAATATCAGTCAAGTGATGTTCATGTAATTTGTGTAAAGTTCCCTCATGTTCACAAAAATAATGCATATAACATGGAATTTAAATATTTTGCAATAGCTCTCACTCTTAATTGCTCCCCTCACAGTTGTTACATAGTAAGTGTGATGCCAATGCAGAGAAAGATCTTGAAACGAAATGCAAACGTGCATTATTTATTTAATGTAGGATAAAGTCGGACATACTGTAAGAATGCGCAAGAAAGAAACAGAGTGAGCGAAAGAGAGAGGGCGAGGGAGAGAGAGAACAGGAGATGAATGTTAGAGACTGCAGGGGTTGGAATCATATAAACAGAGATAACTCAAAGCTATAATATTGTAGCTCTCCATCATTTGTCTCCTACATCTCCCCGTATTTACACATATGTTGCATGTTGCTGGTATGTATCGCTTTTCAGAATGCTATGCTATCCCAATACCTAATGTTTATAATGTCATAATATAGTGAAGAAAACATGCTAAAATTCGCCTTTGAAATGTATTAAAAAAAACAACAAGAACGAATTATCACCCAGAGAAACAACTAGCTTAACACACAAGCAACTGCTGCTGCTCTAATTAAATTGAACTTTCCTGGAGGCTCTGTGGGGCCCATACATCTTTCATCTGTACTGGGTTAATGCGATTGCGCTTCAGATGGGCATAAAATCAGCCTCCTGCCCCACCACAAATGCTCCAACCTATTTGTTTTTGTCAATTTGTGCTGACAGTAATTGCATTCTTGTTACACCTGGGGCCATTCAACAGTTAAACTCCTGACACTGCCAGATTTGTAAGATCCATTAATCCATACTGCCAGGATCAACCATGACTGGAAGAATAGTATAATTCGAAGCTGCCCAAGAAATGCCAAACCTTCTGACCTTTAGCATCTCTGGATTGATCTGGCTCCAGGGCCCGATCCTTGCTACTTTTCGCTTCTCTCAGTAAGTACGTTACAGCTACGATGAAATATCCAAACATCAGCTGCACGGCTCAGTTTTTATAAGCCAGACAATTGTGTAAATTCCGATACACATCTTGGTCTGATCAGATTTTCAAACATTGCCAAACAACTGTATCTGAAAATATATTTCTGTCACGTGGAACGGTGCTCAGTAAAATATGTGCTTCGGATTATTCTAAAGATAATGTAAAGAATGTGCCCTCTGGAAGATAATGATAATTTGCAGGTACATTATGTGACAACACAATTCTGTGTCTGTTGCAACATTACAGGAAGAGGTGGTTATGTAAGAGTCCCAACAAATAAAAAACAGGACAGAAGGTGGTTGATGGTCGTTATCGTGCCTGTTTAGATTTGTGGAAATCATTAAAGAGAACTTTAAATCACTCACGAACAGAATGTATGTAGAAGCACAAGAACAAGCGCGTTCACATCGCCTTCCTCGAGTTGTGTTTTTCTAACGCACGCAGTCATTGAAGATTAAAAACCCTTTGTAGCAGAGCCATTATGGTTACATTTCGCTGTCAATCACAATGAAGAAATGCCCAGGTTGAATACCAGTCGTTTGAGATGGCAACGAAGAAGACCTCACACCCGACCTTGAAGAAATGGCTCAAAACCGTCCTCATCCATCCCCCTGATCCTTCTGACGTCACGGTCAGCGGATGTTCCCAAGTGAGAGTGTGTCTTCTATTTCTGACCTTAGGCCTTTGTGAATGCCTGTCCTTGCCTCTATGGGCCCACGTAGGCCTTGTTCTACATAAAATGCTCTTGCACACCTCGTGGGCAAATACGCACAACATAAATGCTACAAACAAAAATAAACAAAGAAATAAATGCATAATAAAATCAAATCAATGCACGATTACCTGCTAGCACAGCCTTGTTTTTCAAACCATTAGACTTTAATCATTTTAAACCATATGTGAATAAAAACATTATTATTGTTTTTATTATTATTATTATTGTTATTATTATTACTATACTATTACTACACAGGGGCGGCTCCTCCGCAGTGGCAGAGGAGCTTTCGCCCCACTGGCTCAGAGCCAGCAGCTGAAAGGTAAAACAATATTTTAATATTATTTTATTTTTCAGCTGCTGGCTGAGCAGCGTGTGCAGGGAGGGGGAGAAGGAGTGGTAGATGTGCACTTTGAAAATGCGCATGCCAGTTTGGCCGGCCTAAGACGGCCGGCCAAACTGGCATGCGCATTTAGGTTTCTCTAACCCGACTGTACTGCACATCCGGGTTGAAGAAAGAACACAGGCTCCTTGTGCCTGAGTGAGCGTTGATCCAGGCCGCCCAGGCCAATCCCCATGATGTTTGAGAACAGTGCGGGGATTGGATGGGGAGTCTGTGATGCTGTCCCAGGGACTGCTGGGACCAGGAAGTGGAAGCAGAGGAGTGTGGGGCGGTCGACAGCACCAGGCAAGCTTTTAATTTGTTTTTATTATCAACCCCTGCGCCCCCGCACCCCTCCTCCCGTGCAACCTCCACCTGCCCTACCACTCTAAATCAGTGTCCGCCGCCTATGCTACTATGCTACTACTACTACTACTACTACTACTACTACTACTACTAATAATAATAATAATAATAATAATAATAATAATAATAATAATAATAATAATGCCATTTTAAAGAAAATAGATGTGAACCAATAAAAAAGTTGTTTGGGGCAAGTATAGCAATAAAGGCAGATTCAGACAGAAACAAAGAGAGCAAATCCCATAATATTACATTAGTTAAGGTGAAATGTCTGGGCCGGCCATTTTTTTTATCATCGTCGGAATGGTGCTTCTCTACTCACACCACCAAGGTCCTGTGCAGCAAGATGACGATCTGATCCTGCTTGGATATCTGTGCTTATAACTTTGGCACTCAAATAAACTGGGCTACTAGAAGCCATACAAGCAACAAAGTTCAGAGTGCAATGTATTATTTATTACGCTTATAAAGGGAGGAGCAGCATGGCATGCTTGGGGCATTGTCTCTCATGAGATATGGCCCTCCCCACTCTGCATGTTTCCAGACATGCCATTCCTTTTAAGCAGTTGCGGCCGGCATGGCTCGCGGGTGGGTGAGAGGGCGCAGGGGGTCACGAGGGGGTGGTCATGCGGGGGGAGGTCGCGGGGGGTAGTCATAATTAAAACAAATAATATTAATCATTTAAAACTTACCTCGATGCCGGGTCCCGCGTCTTCTCGGCTCCTGCTCTCCTGCCTCTGACAGGAACAGAAGCAGGCAGCCAGGCTCCCTCCCTTAAGCCTATCACAATGCTGCAAGCATCATTGTGATTGGTGTGGAGCGCCGCGGCGCTCAGCCAGGGGCTGGAGGAGGGGGCATGTTCTACATGCAGGCTGCATTTCAGCCTGCATGGAGAAGAGAAAAGTGCACATGACTGGTTTGGGCGGCCCGAGAGGACCGACCAAACAGTCTCTGCGCACTCAGGAGTGGGCACACCAATCCTCCCCTGCCCTGCTTGGTGAGCATAGCAGCCCCGCCCACCCGCTCGCAAAGCAAACTTAAAATGGTAATAACTAAAAGTTATTACTATTTTATGTTTTTGCTTCTTGCACTGCGGGAAAGCAGTGGGGCGATGCTCCTCCACCATAGCGTCGGAGCCACCACTGCTTTTAAATAGTGCTTCATACTACATGTGAGCCATTTCCAAAGATTTAAATAACAGGTGATATTATTACCTTGTCACCTGTGCAGTGTTTGACTGTCTTAACAACGCATCACCCGCAGTAATGATTCTCAGCAATGAATACGGTACAAGGAACATCTATCTCTTGAGGGAGAAGTTGTCATTTATAGGGGTGGCATGTTTCAGATATGCAGGTGTGCCCACGGCAATGGCAGAGAGGTTGATTTGGGCATTCAACTGACCACAGTGACAGGGGGATTCTGCCACGGGACTCCAAATGGAAAGAAGGTTGCAGAAGTATGTAGGTTCGGGGATTTGCCAGTAGGTAAAGAAGGATTTTGACGGGAGGTGCATGTTTAGTGTACAGTAAGTCATATTCAAAACCTACACCCACATTAGATTAGCAAGTCACTCTATATGTCCCCACATGACGCTGATGAATACAATGGGTACTGACGTGCTCCGATTGGGCACACTGGGGCTGATCACAAGTGAAAGGCTAATGGTTGGGCGTTAACTGTTAATTGCCCAGTCCTGGACAATAACATGCATGATGAAAAACTACTGCATGTGTCTCTCCATGATATGCCTATTGCCAGGCAACATTTTGTGAATGAATATTACTTGTTTTTGGCAGGTGGAACTTTGCTTAGGTTTCACTGCACGTGGTAATGGCTGGTGCAATACGGCCTAGAAGTAGATAAAACTATTTTGGATAGAAACACTAGATGTTGGCCAAAATACCTGTTCCATTAGTGGTCAGGCCCTTGTTCACTGAGGGATTGAAGGACATGGGGGAACAGTCCAACTGAGCAATTTTATTACAGACGTAAACTCTGCCAGATGAATGTAGCTGGATCCAATTTATGCATATGATTAATGTACAGCAAGGCCACCTATTCACCTTCATCACAGTCAATGAGCCAATTTCTACAGGTTGACTCATGGTTTCTTGCCAATTTCTGCACCGTCATGCTTTGATTTGGAAAGCTAATCTCGTCGGCAGTCTGTTGAAGGGACAGATATTCAGCTGTTTAAATAGCATGACAGGCTTTCTGTGCCAGCTTCTTATTTCCATTCAGCAATAGATACTGCAGCTGACTGGTTATTTGTACATGTGATAAATAGCGATTCATTTTATTTATTTTGAAGGTTTTGTATAGCGCGAACAAGACCCTTGCGGGTATCAGAGCGCTTTACAGGCAGACAGGAGTAATAGGAATACGCATAGCAAAATCGTTTAGACTAATACAGTAATAGTAACTAATATAAATTGGCAAATATATACAAGGGTACACGAATAGTTCAGGTGAATTTGGCCATGAGAATAGCTTTCACTTCTTTTTTGAAAAATGCCGTAGAAGGGATCTGTCTCGTTTCTCGTTAATACCTGCACTAACGGTTATGCGTCAGAATAAAAAGTTAAATTTTGCTCTTGATAATAATAGTGCTTGTCTGTCGACATGTTTTTTTCAGGCGACTTCAAACTCTAGCTATTTTTGTCTTGTCACAATTTTGGGTAGTTCAGACATTGTATTGTCAAGCTCTGCAAGTTGAGATTCACACCACTGGAGACATATAATTTAGATCCCACCTTGAGATAAAAGTAGGAGTACATCATATCTATAAGTAATCAGCACTCAAATATATTTTGTGTGATTAATGTACTAAAGGAAAGATGAAGTACCACATATAAAAAGTATTTCAGGTATAATAAACGCAGTTTATAAAATGTGTCGAATGGAAAAAATTGACGTACTGATTTATAAATAATTAGGGAAAATCTATAGCATGATGTATTATCATGAAAATGTAAAATGAAACATGCAAACTAATGTTTATGAGATTTAGGGGTAATACGACATCATGCTCACTTGAAAGTACCTTGATTGATGATCCCTAATAGGCTTTGTATTTTTCATGTACTATGAGATCATTTGTGATGCTATCACATGGTGCACGTATTTGTAATCAAGTGCACTTGCTAAAGTTGGCTACAAAGTTGAGGCCTAATGATGAACAAAGCTATAACGTATTGATGTGGGAAGGAAGGCTAAAGTGTCCAATTTATTCCAGAAGATTGGGAGATGTCCTGGGAACGGAATCGCGTGGAGTTTCCTACCTCGAATGCAATTGCTATTATGCTATGCTTAGCTAGGGAGAGCATTCATTCTTTCCTTCTCCTATAGGAGAGACATCCTGAGACTTCATAGGGGCAGACCTGCGTTCTGCGTGTGTGACTTTATGCTAATCGACCCAAATGCTTGAACTGTTTCTACAGAAGACTCCAGCAGCTGACACCTTTCTTCCTTTTATTCGCAATTGAATTTAACCAAATGCTTACTAGAATAGTGGGTTTCCATTAGAGTAATATAGGGAAAGACAGGACGAAGGATTTCTTTTGAAAATCGATTGATGACATTTAATTCACAATTCTTTTTCCTTATCTTCTGCTTAAGAATAATCAAGCTACTAGTATTTTTTCTTCAGTATAGGGTAAATCTTATCAGGAGATTTGGACGTTTTGTTTGTTTTATCCTTCTATACTCATGCTGATCTTGGTCTATATAAACTCATTTCTGAATTTATGAGTAAAATCTTACTAATCCCATTTTAAAGTTTTGATCTGGATTATTGTGTGACCCAATTGGCTGCACGGTTTTGTAAATTTTGGATAACTGATAGTGTTCTCCCTTTACCTCTCATGCTTCCAATAAAAGATCATCAGGTCTGGGTAAGAGAGTGAATGGGCCAGTGCTCTCACAAGTGACAACAGAGTTCCAGAAGTAGGTAGCAGTGTATGAGCCCCAACACCACTGAGCAAAGTACTTCTGGTCTGCTAAAAAACTGTGATCAACTTCCTTCCTTCATGGCTCACGTGGTGCTGTACATCCTCATAACAATGCCTAATGGCACGGAGATCACAGCGCCATAGAAAATACCACATCTCTCTTTCATTGGTTCTTTTAATATCCATTGACATCGTTTATATACTGGTTCTGTGTATGTACCAGATGAACTCTGACCTACAGAAATAGCAATATGAATATAAAAGTATTGTATTTTAATTATTTCATGTATTCAATAAGTTTTACGTGTGACATGAAAAATTGCCCAAGGGATGTCAAGGATCCTCACGAGAATACTAGTTACCATGTCATGAATAGTTGCATGCTCAGGGAAGCAGAGCATTTTTTTACGTGCTTGCAAAGTCTATTGCTCTTGCATGTAACTGGGAGTTACTGCATGACCTGCAGACAGCACAAGTCGGAAACAGCGAGCAGGGATTGTCTCATACTGTTCTGAGCCAGCACAACTGTTAATGAGATGGACCTTGAATTCTTGTGAAGCATGCATCGTAGTCAGACATGTTGGAAACAGTGAACAGTGACTGCCTTGCACTGGTCTGAGCCAGTGAAACTGTCTATGATACGGACCGTGAATTTCTGTGCGGCAAGCATCTTAGTCCATTTCCTTCATAGGGTATTTGGCAGTACCAGGTACTGTACATTTCTGAACGGTTTTCTGAATGCAGCCTCTAGTCTGACCATCAAACTGAGAGGGTAGGTCATCTCAACCTAAGTTACTGAACCAATATAGTTGAATTTATTCTCCAGGATTACCTTGCCATTCCCACACAGAAGTCAATAACTCACAGCTATAAAAAACATGTAACAGTCTGTGGTCTAATTCTTATTTTTCCCTGTACCCCCGTTCTCATTCCGAAATCCAATTTTGGCTTATGAGTACATGCTTGTGTTTTAGTGCTATCACTCCCACCTTCCTCATTACCGTTTATTCAACTCATCACAAACAACATATGTATCAGTGTGTTGATATGTTTATTATTCATTGTGTTATTTGCTAATGTTTAAAACTGAAGTGTGATTCAAAAACTATTGGACCATTCCCAAAAGTAATCTTAGTTGTAAACTTATGTTATCTGCTAAATTTACCTTTTCTTTCTTTCCCTGCCATAAATTAACAACTGGTAAAGCTCTGCAGCCATAAACTCCACTCAAGTGGTGGGATGTGGGAGTTCCAAATTGTAGTTTATATTTATTTTTTGGAACTTCCACAAACTCCTGGGATTGTGACCATTCATAAACTATGAGCCATCCCCCTTTCTACCCTGGTAAGAGTCAGAAATTTACTCTGCAACAGAGTTGATCCCCTCCCAGTGTGGGTACGGGAATGCGTATGCTAAGGGTGTAAGGAAAGCGCTTTTTCCACTAGGATTTTTTTTTATGTGTGTGAAAAAAACATGTAAAAAAAAGTGCATCGGCCCTGAAGATCGTATTTCCCCTGTGAGTAGTTCTCGGGAATAGAGAAATCTGCTCAGTGAGAATAGGGTCAGGCTGAAAAAGTTGCATGACCGTCCCAGGCTTACACATGGTAACCTACACATGGTAACCTGCACCTGGTGCTGCTTCCCAGGCATAACTTTGGTAATGTTGGCGAATGTCAAAAGGTTCATGAAGAGGTGGGGACCACTGCACATATGTTTACTGTTTTATTGTGAATCAATCACTTTGTTTTTACAGGCACAACTACTGTAATAATTGCTCCAGTGTAAAATGATGACGTGCCATTAGAAAGATGAAAGAATGGTTAATGATGCTTATGGTTTCAGTCTCCTTCTAGTATTATCACAGTGGGGGCATTTGAATCTTCAGACAAGGATTTAAAGTACTAGGGAACTCATTGCAAGCACCCTGGTTTTACCCCCAGTATTTCCCTCAGAGGTACCAATGCAAGAAGTATTGATGGCTGACGGGATACTAAAAATTATCAAATGTACCCTAAGAGTACACCCTAAACTGGCAGATTATCAGGGGAATCTGTTATTTAACATCCAATTTCCTAGTTCGGTGGTTCTTAATCTTTTGATTTCTGTGGACCCCACCATAATCATTACTGGAACCCAGGGATCCCCACTGAGTCATTATTGGAATCAGAGGACCCTCTCTGAGTCATTACTGAAAGCTGGGGACCCAGCCTAAGCATTTTCAATGATTTGAATTGCAACAAATACTCAAAAGATACAATAACATGCATTTATCAAACAAATACACATATGATGACATTTTTATTTAATTCACAAACAAGAAAAAAAACCTAACTTTTAATTCTAATGGTAAAGTTGGTAAAGTTGGAGCTTTTCTAAGTGCAATTAAGGCCCCTCATCATCCAGGCTATATTCTGTTTGATGCAATTCCACTGCTCCCACGAAACAATCTGAGGATACTAACTCAATTTGTAGACTCCAATTTAAAATTCCTTCACTTTTTGCCGAACAGTTTACAATTTTTTCATGTTGCTTCTTTATATGCACTATATGACTGGTTGACTGGGGTGTGAACCCTGGCAAAGCAGCAACCACATTCCTTGTCAATGTGAGGCAAAAGCCAACCCTAAATTAACCTGTGCTCAACCTTCTGGCAGCTTGGCACAGAGCAGACAGGCTTGACTTAGAGTTAATGTATAAAGTATTTGTGCAACACTTCAAACAGTAATTGTTAGACCTGAACCCTTCAGGTAGCATTTCCCCAAACCTTTTTCTGTCTTCTTCCAAGTTTTGCTAAATCTCTTGTGGTGACCGTAGGGCCTGGGGCACTTTCCCACTGTAAATGCATTGCGAAAGTGCACACACCCTTCCTACACACATTAAGAAGTGGAGTAGACCCAGTGTGTGAATATGTGTCCAGGCTTCCATTGCAGGCTGGCGTGCGCTCTGCACCAAGGTTGTCCCTAAACATGTGTCAGGCCTGCCATTGCAGTTCGGTGGGTGCCCTTGCACTGATGGTATCCCTAAATATGTTTCCCGCCTGCCATTGCAGGCTAGTGTGCGCAATTGCACACTTACTCAGACTGGCCTGTTTAAGTCACTAGCCATCCTGTGAGGACCTTTCGCTTCCCCATGAGTACCCCGAGGATATGCCTTCAGGAGTGAAGCGAGTGGTAGATGGAAGGCAGGGCAGGTACACATATGTGTCCCCTGCCCAGGTAGTGTGGATTACCCATGCATGTTTTCACTACCTATGAGGTTTGCTCCTTCCCTAGGCTAACATGGGGAAATGATTGACATCTCTTCAGGCTGCATTAATATATTGCAGTGGCGCAACCTCATGGTGTTTCCTATCCTTGGATTTGCAGTGACAACCCCTTGCCAATAGTAAAGGTGGATTTGTCTTAATTTGCGTAGAAATGTCACTTCTAGTAAGTTGACATTTCTATGCTCTAAAACTCTTCGCGCACCTTGTTGCTTGGCTCCAGTCCACACTGGAGGTTGGGGGAGCACATCTGGGCATTCCCCAGAAACAGCCATAAAACACTGGACATGCAACTGGAATGACAGTCCTCTGCCATTTGCGGGCCAGTTGGAGAGACTGGAGTGAGAGTTTTTGACACTTGGCCTCTGGGAGCCAGATCATGGCCCCAATAAAAACACTAAGATCTGCATTCCACAGCCCCATGGCAGACAGGACCGAAATTTAGGGGACACATCTGTGGTTCAAAGGGAGACCCTTTGAACCACCTCCATCTTCGAAGGCACACTCCAGTATAACTACTGGTGCCAGAAACGAGTGAGATTCTCTTTGGCGGGACGTAGGTCCAGAGAACCTGGACTTGTGTGGTGCACACTGCTAGAGGAATCTGTTGTGAACAAGGAGGAGCAGTGCCATTGAAAGGAACCGTGTGCCCTCCCTGAATAGTGGCTGGACTGGGCCTACTATCTGCTGCTGTGTGGAACCCGGAAGTGTGCTCTCCAAGGGCTTGGTGAGCTTGCCCCCTGCTCTTTTGGAGGTCTCAGGGACATCAAAGATCTCCTAAGTGGGACCCACACCATCTATTTGTGATACCTGAAGAGCGGTGCCCTCTCAAATGCCCATACAGTCTGTTGGATGCCAACTGATAGCGCAGTGTGGACCTAAGAATTGTGCCTGGAGACCAGATTGCCTTGTGTGGAGCCCTGAAATCTTGTCTGCATCCAAGGCGTATGATCCCAGCATCGTGGTGACCTTGGCACACATAAGCATCTCCTTGTGGGTGTGCAGATTCACTGGTTGAGGGACCCCAAGTGGCCTACCTCGTCGATCGTGCCACATCTCTTTTGTGTGACACTCCGACTGCACGTTCATTGCATGCTGTGTCCCATTCACAGTTGCAAACCTCGGAGGTGGGGGAGCAATCGTAGTAGTGCCTCATTCTACCCTAGTGAGGCATTTCTGAACTTGCACATGTGTTTGTAACTGGAAGTTTCTGGTGCAACCAATATCGATGTGCAACAGATGATGCGCCTCATTTCCAGGGAGGTATAGAATTTGCAACTCTTCATTGTGTGTATGTGACCGGAGTTGTCTGGTACCACCAATCTCGATGTGCACCAGACTTTGTGCCTTATTTCTAGAGAGGTACGGAATTTGCAGAATTCATGTGTGACCAGAACAGTCATGTTAAACCCTTATCGTCGTGCACCTGACATTGTGCCTGGATTGCCTGGGTGCAACACTGATCATCGTGTACCAGACGGGGTGCCTCCTTCTTCCAAGAGTCCCCCCTACTTTATTCTCCATTCATCTACTGTTCCTCTATTTGGTCCTCAAGGCGGCGGACCAACTACCCTCTCCTCACCCAGCCTTCCACGACGACACTGCGTTGCCAGGTGGTATTGCCCGGCTCGGGCCTGGGTGTGGAGAGTGACTAACTGGGCTCGAAGAACGCTTCTGAGAACCATCAGAAGTGGGTCAAGAGACTACGTGACCCCCCTGTGCTTCGAAGAACTGGGCTGGTGCCGGAAGGCCCTTGGGGACCCCTTGGGTGTGACCGACTGTTGCGCCCCAGCCCGTTTCTGCTACGTGTACTGTGGGTGAACTTCTCAAGCAGCAGCCAAATCTCTTTTCACTGACTGCCTCCTAACTAACCTGTCTGCCTACCCCAGCATGCTTCCTTGGGACCCTGATTAGGAGTGACTTTGGCGGCGTGTGGCCTAGTGCCCGGGGGGAGGATGGGGTGTCTCCAATTCGTGGGTGTAGGATAGTCGGGTTGAGTTGAAGGGCGGAGGGAGACATGGGTCCATGGGGTCTGCAGTGTGTAATCAATTGACTTGTTCGGTATCAGTTGCACTGCATTAGGGTGCTGAGTGCATGTGTGTGTGATTGCATTCTGTATGGACTTGCCTGATAGCCATTGCACCGTGTATTGATGCAGAATGAGTGAGTGTGTGTAGGAGTGACAGTGGGGAACCGCAGTGATTCATGGCACTGGATGGCAGTTTGTCCAATATGTAGATTTCTTCCTAAAAAAGTATTACATTTGACATCGGTTATTCCCCGCACAGCCCCAGCCTGCAGTGCTGCTAAAAGTGGTATCATTCTGTGTATGTACATATTTGTGATATCGGGGTGACTCGGGGGGGGGGCTCAAACTGTGTGGGATTGAATTAAACAAACTGCTATGGTGAGCCGGGGGTGGACAACGTGTTGCACCACATAAGGGTGCTGGAGGGGGGTGTAGAATAGGATCTTTCCCAGATGTGCATATTGCTGATGTCGATTAAATATGGTTGGGCCTAGGACTGCTAGCAATATTTCCAAGTGTGACTTATGCCCAGAGATACAAGATATTTGTGTTATGTTATTTAATGTGTGTGTTGAATATAAACTTTATTTACATACATCACGTGTGAAGTCTCTTTTGTGATACTCCATGTCCTCATTTTAGCTTTTTAGAGCACTAACCATAATTGCCGTGGGAATAAGACCCTCTTATTTTTATAATTTCTAAAGGAAATGCTTTAGGTATTACAGTTTTGATTGTATCAAGATGACGTCAGGCGTGCCACACATTTGTAATAAGTATAGAATGTTAGAAATCTAGTTGTTCATTAGAATACTGTTGGGAGGCAGAGGTCAGGGACATGGACTTGGACAATTGAGGGCAGGAAGGAGGGTGTGGAGGCAACAAGTTGACCACTCTAGGCAGGTGGGAGGGGTAGTGGCAGCACAACGGACCATGGAGGGCAGGGGAAAGGGTGGCAGGGGCAACAAAAAGACATGCAGGAAAGGCTAGAGAGGCTGTGGCTATATAACAGACCATTGAGGGCAGAAGGAAGAGGCAGTGGCAGTACAACCATAGATGCAAAAGACCCGATTTGGGCAGGAGACTCTAGATGTTTTTAAGCCCAAAAGGGCTTTATTTGATCTTCTCCTGCCTAACGTATCCTCTTTTTCAATGTAAGTTAATGGAGAAAACCAATTCCCCAGTTTTTTTTCAAAATGTCCCTCTTTCCAAGTTTAAAATGTTGGGAAGCATGGTACAATGGATCACAGAGGGCAGGAGGAATAGAGAAGAGACATGGACTCGGATAACAGAGGGGAGGAGGGAGATGAGCAGGGGCACCAAACTGACCTTACAGGGCAGGTGTCAGGGGTTGCAGCAGCACAATACACCACACAGGGCAAGTGGGATAGCAGTGCAGCACAGCAGACCATGTGACTCACAGTGATGTCACTGACCATGTCATGAGTGATATAATATGTGAGGTCATAAGCAGTGCATTGCGGGGGTGTAAGTTATAGTTAGCTCAGGTAACTATAACTGATGAATTTCACTGGTTTTGTACAAGTAAGTTCTGAGCCTAACTATAATGTCCCTGTAACCTTTGTTTTTTTCAGTGAATATATATTTGTATAACAATATTGTTTACGTCCCCAAGCATAGTATTCACAATAACAGTGCACCACTCTTGAATCTTGATTAGTTGGACTGACTGTTATGATTTAAGCTATGCTGCGTAATGATTCTCACATTATTATTCATGTAAAGTTGTTTTCTTTTGTCATCTTTATTCTTCGGTCCCTTCCCTTCGTCCCCTGTGTTCTATTGCCTATGGAACACTCCATGTGATTGTTCTAGCTGTCCTTGTTTTGACAGTTAGATCGGTCTGTTGGAGGTTGTGTATGAAGAGATTAAACTTGATCTTCCTCACAAGCATTTGTACTCATCAATTTGATTCACTGGCGAAGATTACTTGAACCCAGCTGCGCAGGGTGCAGCCTCACAATCTCACCCCTGTGATCATGTTTGGCTCCCCGTGGAGGAAATCTCTTTGAGCTCAAGTATTCCTTTGGAGGAGTGTATCTTACAGTGTTCCCCGATGCAGTACCTGTACTGTCGGCATCCCTTTATTGTATCCTAAGGTATGTCAAAATGACCAAGTCCCAGTGTCCCCAGTAAGACTGTCAGTAGTAAAACTACGTGTGTGGGGAAGTGCGCCATCTGGGTTCACCAGCCATGACAGTTGTTGGAGCGACTCTTCGTGGTTTATCTGCAGCGATCTCAAGTTTCCATTTGGCCAGAGTGGGGGAAGTGTGCTATTGGTTGTTCCACAAGATTGTGGGGATAACACGTCTATGCTGCGTCTGTTCCACATCCACATAGTTGGAACTGTTGTTCGTTAGCTATTCATCGATAATCCTGTGGGGAAACCCGATAATCCTTTCAAGTTCTGGAGACTACCTTCAGCTTTGAGGAAGGTAGTATTGTGGATTTCGTCTTGGAACATTTTGGCGATCTTAGACTCCACTTAATGCATGTTGCAATGCCTACAAGTGTCGGCACGACCGATCCTGCCTTTGTAACCAAATGGTACATGGGCGCACTGAAATTACAATCTTGGCAGAGTGTTAGTCGGTGATTTTAGTCACTTACCGAATTGCTTCGCAGGGTCTCAGCACTTTGCCAATCCACGCTTTCTGGTGTGGTACCTCAGAAGAACTCTTCCTGTCACACCTCTGAGGAGGGGCTACCTTGCAATACTTCAAAGATCCTCCATTGCCACACCTCTAGGTGGTTCCAACTTTCTGACTTCTTTAACCCTTCTATTCCCTGTGGTAACTTTGTTTTCAACTTAGTGGAAAGATGCCTCAAGAAAAAGGGGTCAGTTTTCTACAGTCTTACCTCATGTGCATTATATCCTTATTGTGACTTTTCTGTGGGTTATTACACAGCTTCCAGAGGAGTAGCACATCTGCGAATGAAAAGGGAAATTATATTAACTTTCTAGTATCCTGTTCCTGCCATACCAAGTGCTTTATATCCAGTACTTTTTCTTAAGTGATATTAGTTTTGTAATTCCTTTGTCATGGAAATAGCTAATATGTCTCAGCCACCTCCCTTTTTGGATGAGAAAGGAGAACGTGCTTTGCCCTGGAAAGAATGGGAGAAGTTGTTTCTGTCGTACCTAATAGCCATTGGGGGGCGAAAAACTTCCTCCTCTAAGGAAGCAGCACATTTTGCTTCACAATCTGGGTGTGCAAGGCAGAAGGGTTTATATCTCCTTCTTCTGATAGCGATGGTGACGATTAACCCCGGGCAAAGCACTACGCTACGCTCGCGTAGTTTGCGAAGTTTGCGCTACTTTGCACAACGCGAATTGCACGTAGCACAGTGCAAACACGCGTAGTGCAGCGGTCATTTTTTGCTTGCTCGCGGTCCTCAACGTCAAGTTGGCGACCGCGAGCATGGAAAATAAACCTCCCGGCGAGATTCTCAACGCGGGGAGGTCAGGTTTCTCATTGCGAGTGGTCGCGTATGCTCGCGACCGCTCGCGATGAGAAACTACCAGTCCGCGTTGAGAAAGCTGCCGCTCGAGTAAAAATCTACTCGAGCGGCAGTAAAAGACAGCTCGCACTGTGCAAGATGCCGTTTTCAATGATTGCACAGCGCGGACAAGCATCCGGCACTGTGCAATCATAGCGAACAGCGCACTACGCGTAGTGCTACGCGTAGCTCACGTAGTACGAAGTGCACTTTGCGTAGCTTCGCGTAGCGCTACTTCGCGAACTACGCCCAGGGTTAGACTGACGATGAGGGCCAGAGGGACGTTTATCTGTTGACTTTTCACAAGCTTGTGGAACACTTTGGAAAGAAGGTTAACGTAGTCTTGGAAAGACATAAGTTTTCCTGTCGAGTACAAGGGAAGGAAGAGAAAATCACTAGTTATATAGGGTGTTTGAGAGGGTTGGCCAGTTTATGTGATTTTGGTGAGTTGTGTGATTCTCTTATCAGGGACCAGTTAGTAAGATGTACGAACAATCCACGAGTGCAAGAGAAACTCCATGAGCACAATCCAGACTTAAAGAAGTCATTGATATGGCTAAAAGCATAAAACACACGGCGAATGTGTTAGGGAAATGAGAAAAAGTAGCCTTTCGGAGACTGTGAATGTGGTGAAAAAGTCTTCTAGTTCAGGAGAAAGAGGCAAGGACGTTGAGTTTGATAAAAGGGACATGCCCATTCAGGTCAGCGGTAATGCAGAGAGTGGCAAGAAGAAGGAAAGTTTTAAGTGTTTCCGCTGTGGTAGCTACAGCCACATGGCCAATAGCCCATTCTCTCCTGCAAAGTCAATTGTTTGTAGGAAATGCAAGAAAAGAGGCCACTATGCACGCACGTGCAGATTGGGAGAAGTAGATCACAAAGCCTTACATATGGTGAAGAGATGGATTCAAGTGCCAGCAAATTTGTGTTTCAGGTCATGCCTGTGGGGATGGAGTCGGGTAGTGATTATCCCACTTGTGAAATGTTTTTGGATGGGTATGGATGACGCTGACTCATGTTCACCCTTCACCATTATTAACTATGATTGTTAGAAATGGGGTTTCTGGTTGGCTAGGGTATATACCTAAGCCAGGCAGAACTCACCACTCTAGTCAGGGTAAGAGAGTTACACACCCAAGAAAACCCCTCCTCACCCCCTTGGTAGCTTACAGAGCAGTCCGGCTTATCCAGAGGCAATGTGTAAAGCGTTTGGGCAACACACACATTCACCAGTGACACACTAGGCACACCACAAAAGAGACTGCGCACAAGGTTATATATAAAAAATAGCCTTTGTATTATATACACCTAAACACATAGACCATAAATCACTTTGTAATATGTAAATCACATTTAGATCACATACCATAAATGACTGCGCCACTAAGCGCTTGTCATAAAGAAAGCATGTAAACCACATAAGACCACTGTTACAGGGATTACTGTGGCACTAGGCACGGGTCATAATAATGCATAAATCACAGTTCATAAATCACTCTGCCATAAGGCCATGGTCATAACAATATACATCATAAATCACTTTGTAATAAAGTGATTGTCATAACACAGGTAGTGCCCAAAGGTAAATTCTTAAATTTGGCATCAAACATAGCAAAACCCCATCTGAGGCATGAATAACCATTAAGGCAACAAGCACTTACTGGTAGGGTTGTACACGTACAATACAATACAAAGAGGGTTGTACACATGCCAGAACATCAAGATAGTAAGCAAGTCTGCATATTGCTACTCCAAGCCATTGAAAAACGGCAGGCCTTACAATGTTGACCATAGTTTCACCACCCCACCCCACTGACACTACTCAGGCTGCAGGGATGCCTGTGCGCCTATTTCCTGTACTACGGTAATTTCCTGATATCCCGTTGCAGCTGGCCGCGGTCCTGCGACACAGCTCTGAACACTGGCATGGGCTTAATCCCCCTGAAAAGGCTGTTTGTCTAACGCGTGTCCCACTGGGGGAATTCCATAGACAGAAAGGGTGCAGAGCACAACCACCGTGCTGGGGGCCTCCTCGGGTCTCAAATAGGAAGGGCGTTTCTCTGCTGTTGGCTGCAGCACAACTGGGGGCTCCTGCTTCCCTTGTCACGTGAGCGCCTCCTCGCTCTCCTGGAAAATCGGCGCGGCGATCTGCTGGGCGGGGCTGTGACAGGCCACGGTCCTCCTCACGAGTTGGCAGCTTCGGGCAGGTTACTAGGCAATGCCTGGTGCCCCTGCGGCGCTCGCTCTGCTGACAAGTAGCCGCACGGCTATCTCCTCCGACCTCGGGTTACCGGGTTATTTGAAGAGCCTTCCTCTGCACCCTGACACGACTTCCCAGAGTTGGGGGGAGCGGGAAGCACTCTCACACTTGCGCTTCATTGCTCATCGGCATTGCATGGGCTGGAAGAAAAATAAAGCTCTAACCATGCGCTCCTCCGCACAATCTCCCCAGGAAAAATAAGGCGCTCACCATATGCTTTTACTGTTGGGTCACCGCACGTCTCAATGGGTGCACACATGCACCGGCTGCTAGGTGGGAGGAGGACAGCACTTCCTCCACAAGCTCTCCCCTCCTGCTTCTTCACACACCAGGGGCCTTTCCACAGCGCTGTCCACACGCCGAACTGGGAAATAAAGAACTCCTTGCACCTTGTAAAACTTAAGGGAAGAAGAACAGTCCAGTCCTTCCCCTGCAGGTTTCCTTTTGAGATCCAGCAAGGATCTTTCCACAAAGTCTTTTGTATCCCTGAGACTTCTAACAGGAGGCCAGCACACACAAGCCCTTGGAGATTCCCTTCACAAGCAGGATGCCACAGCAGGGCAAAAAGAGTCAGTCCTTTTTCTCCACCACAGACAGAAGCAGCAACTGCAGGCCAATCGCACACAGTACACAGCAAAGGGGCAGTACTACTCCTTACAGCTCTTTTAGCTCTTCTTCTTGGTAGGGTCCTCTTGTTCCTTGAAGTAATCTAAAGTCCTGGGGTTTTAGGTGTAATACTTATACCCCAAAATGTATTTGTTCTCCTTGTGGCAAGGGTCTCTGAACCCAGTCCAAACCAGCTTTGTCCTCCCTGGTGCAGCATGACCACAGAGGGCGGAGACAGCATTGTGCAAAAGGAGACACAGCCTAGTCAGGTGAAAGCAAAACTCCTCCCACCACTCTAAATGCAGACCAGGTCTATTCAGCCCTGCAATGAGTCACCCAGGCAAGGCAAGGCACACCTCAACCTCCCCAGTGACTGTCTAGAGTGAATGCACATCTCAGCTCCTGTCACTCGCACACCAGATGCTGAATACACAAACAGCCAGAGGCTCACAGAATGGTGAAGTAAGAAAATGCCCAGTTTCTAAACGTGGCATTTTCAAACACAGGATTTAAAAACCACCTTCACCAAATGGTGCGTTAATAATTCTGAATTCAGAGAGTCTAAACTTAATTTTCCTATCTTGTCCCTATTGCAAGTTACACATGTAAAACTGTTACAGTGCAACTCCAATGATAAGCCTATGGGACAGATAGCCTTTCAACAGTGAAAAACGAAATACAAAGTATTTCACTATCAGGACATGTCACAAACACTACCTTTCACATACACTGCTCCCTGCCCGTGGGTGTACCTTGGACCTACCTTAGGGGTGCCTTACATGTAATGAAAGGGAAGGTTTGGGCCTGGGAAGTGGGTGCACTTATCAGGACAACATGGCAGTTTACAACTGCGTGCACAGACACTAAAGTGGTAGGTCTGAGGTACATTTACAGGGCTTCTTATATGGGTGGCACAACCAGTCCTGCAAGCCCACTAGTAGCATTTGATTTAAAGGCCCTGGCACACATCGCGCACTTTACTAGGGACTTACCAGTAAATCAAATATTCCAATCATGGATACCAATCATTGTCACAATTTATACAGAGAGCATATGCACTTTATCACTGGTCAGCAGAGGTAAAGTACCCAGAATCCTAGAGCCAACAAAATTAGGGTCAGAAAAATAGGAGGCAAAAGGCAGAAAGTTTGGAGATAAACCTGCCAAAAGGGCCAGGTCTAACAATGATACTTTTGTTGACAATTTTAAAGGAAGGGATCGTTCTCTTATGACTGCAGATATCACAGCGGGGGGTACAATAAAGACCCCATTCCCTGGTTAGGGATGCTTGACATGCGTATCTATTTTAAGGGTAGAACTAGCCAAGGGGTGGTGTATGTGGCAGAGAAAGGCTCCAACTTACTGGGGTGGAAACACAAAAGGGACTTAGGCATTAAATTGAAACCCAATAGCAGTGAACCTGTGCTGGCTGTGGAACGTATGGGCCAATGTAAATTTGTTGAGGGGTTCCCAGAGGTGTTTGCAATGAGATTGGGCCTACTGAAAGATTTCCAACACAGCATAAAGCTTAAAGAAAATGCAGTACCAGTTGTGCACAAGGCCCGCCCTGTCCCCAACTTAATGAGAGAACCTTTGAAGAAAGAATTCGACAATCTCATAAGTCAAGTTATGATTGAACCTATTGAAAGCTCACTCTGGTTGGCCCCCATTGTTGTTGCCCAAAAATCCGGGGGTAGAGGTATACGCTTATGTGTGGACTTTAGAGATTTGAACCATAACATTTGGGTTGATAGGTTTCCTTTACCTAAAATCTGTGATATGATCAGTTCGATTGGAGATGCTAGTTGGTTCAGTGTGATTGACCTCTCATTCGCTTATCACCAAATTAAATTCCACCTGGACTCCAAATCCTTGACTTCATTTATCACACCCTTTGGTGCTTTCCGGTTCCACAGAATGCCATTTGGTTTGGCATCTGCAGCTGCTGTATTTCAAAGGATGAAGCATCAGTTATTAAAGAACACAGCCAAGTTAGGTATTACAAAGACGATTTACTGATTTATAGCTGTATTCGACAACAATGTTACTCTGAAGAAAGTTTTACACATTCTTAAGGATGCTGGTCTGACCATTAAGTCAGATAAGTGTGAATTTTGTGTTGAGTCTATAAAATACTCGGGTCATAACATTTCCAAGGACAGAATCAAGCCAAAGTTTGATCTGGTGTGTGGCTGTTAAGGAGGCACCCCATCCTTCATCTTTTATGGGTCTGGTGGAGTACATGGCCAAATTTGTGAAGAACTTTGCTATCTACACTGAACCTTTGAGGCACCTTCTGAAAAAAGGTGTCTGTTTGAATGGGATGAGGCGTGTGGTGAAGCTTTTGAAAAAATCAAACAAGCCATAGTTGAGGAGCTTACCCTTGGAAATTTTGACACCTCACGCAAAACCCTGTTGTATACCGATGCCAGTACCAAAGGGTTGGGTGCAGCTTTAGTACAAGTGGTGGAGGGCAATGAAAAAATTGTGGCCCTTTCTTCCAGATCACTTAAGAGTGCTGAGTTTAATTACTCTACTGTGGAAAGGGAGGCTTTGGCGTGCTATTGGGCCATCACACATTTCAGATTTTTTTGTGGGGTCTACCATTCACATTAAAAACAGACCACAAACCTCTCACGTATACTTTTTTCCAGAAAAGAGAGAGAACATTCCAAACCTCGTATCTCCAAGTGGTTCTAAGGTTTGGAGGGATATAATTTCAAGGTTGACTTCATTCAAGGAGAGAGAAATCTTGTTGCAGATTGTCTCTCGCGATTGCCACTACATAATGTGGAGGATGTGAAGAGTGTAAGTGTAGACAAACCTGTTTTGTTGGTTACCTGTCCTGGTATTTCTAAGGAAGAATAGAGCAAATGCTCAAGCAAGGATGCTATTCTTCCACTTTGGAGACAAAAAATTACTCAGGAGTGGCATCCCAAGCCTGGTGGGTTGCAGGGAAAGATCTGTGTGTACTGGGATAAAAGGCATGAATTGCATATTTAAATGGCTTTGGAAGAGAATTGTGGATTTGGCCCACGAAGGACATTTGGGGCGTAGTATCACAAAATCTAAGGTTCATGCTACCTACTGGTTTCCTGGCTTGGACTGCTTAGTTGAGGCAAGGGTGAAGGAGTGTATCACTTGCTCTCTGAGTGAAAGGAGATTAAACTTGATCTTCCTCACAAAAATTCGTACTCATCAATTTGTATCACTGGCTTTCTCTGTCCGCTAGGCGCCAGTATCCGAGACCTACCCCTGGGCATTTTTTTCAGACAAAGATAGGTGAACCCTTTGACATTGCAAGTAGTGCAGCTCCTTTTGTTGCTCTGTCAAATGTAGTACCTACTACCCTAAATAAATGTCCGGAGGTTTCACACATACAGGTATCTTCATTGTGTATCAATGCCCCCATTGATGCTTCGTATACACAGGTTTTTCCAACACTTGCCAATGTCCCCACCATTGTGTCCATAGAAGGGGAAGTCCTGGATATGGGGTGAGAAGCAGGGATGGCAAGCCCAAGGGCCTCCTTGTTACTTGTTAGCTGGAATGTGGCTGGGTTAAAAGATAAAGCAGCAAATCCAGATAAACCAGGGCTATCTCCCCTACTTCGTGTAAGGGATTTTCATGCTTTTCGAGCCCTGCCCTGGCTTCTTCCCAGGGCAGCATGAGTGATGGTCTTTCAGTATGGTTCAAATTAAATCTTCGATTAGAAGTATCTGCCGTACCTTATAACAGCCATGCTTATCAAGCCCTGTTCGCCATGGATAGCTTCAGCTCCTTTTGTTTTTATTGGGTTAATTTTTATGATAATGATTTTTCAAAATTTTACTGTCATCTTTTTGAGGGTCTCTTTAGATTTATTTCAGGCTTGGAAACAAGGCTTCTACCCTGTCTCCTATTATGTGGGGACTTTAACTCTAAGCTTGGAAAAGATCCTATAGAATTAGGGTGTTTAAGCTGTATAGCTGTATAGCTGATAGCGCTCCTTGGGATGCTAGGGGACTAGAGCTGAGGAATTCCATTGGCTCCCTGGACTTGGTAAATGTTATCTGTTTATTCCAGGGTACATGACCAAGTAAACCGACCTTCAGAGGTGTAGGAAGGTCCTCTGCTATAGATCACATATTTGTTACAAAGCATCTCCTGCATTGGTCTTCCAATGGTGCAGTACGAGAAACTCAATGGGGAGATCGTAATGCTCTTATGATCGAAGGTACCTTACTGCTGCAAAGGGATAGAGCGCCATTAGTCAATGATGGAATCAAACAACCAATAGAGATTGGCATAGACTAATCTGGCGTCTGAATGGTCCCAATGCCACTTTGGGTATGGCTCCTAAAATAAATTTGGCAACGTTATTGGGATGTTTATGCAAGGACCAAGGTTGCATGTTATCAACTCTTGTGTAACTATATCAAGAATAACCTGATGAAACCAGCTGTCCCTGCCCCAGAGTCCCTACGCTGGTTTTATGCCTAACACTCTGTGGCGAATTCTCAATTAAGGAAGGAACTATCAAGAACCCCTAGGGATACTGAGGATGTTTGTGAGGCCAGGCTAGCCTACAAATGTGCTCTCAGGAAACGTAAATGCTCCTTGAACATTAGTGATTGGAAAACACTTGAGCTTGCAGCTGCCCAGAACAGCAGTTAGGTCTTTTGAGGCAGCATTGTCAGGATGCAGCAGCGGGATGCACCCCCAACCCACTCCTGATATGTAACATTTTGGGAGAGGAATGGGTGAAGCACTTTAGCCCCACATACCACCTAATTCAAGATAAGTTGTGAACTACCTGACATTGCGGAGTTCTAGTGCAGGTTCCTCCTCTCCAGGTTACCCTTCAGGAGGTGGTAGATGCAGGTAGGCTTAGTTCCAGTGGGAAAGCTCCAGGGCCCAGCGGGATCCCTTTGGACCTATATAAATGTAACTTGGATTTGTGGGGACTCCTACTCACTAATTTGTTTAACAATTCTCTGATTCTCTGTGTAATTTGATCCCAGAGCCCTGGAGGCTTTTAACCATGGTACCAATCTTCAAAAAAGGTTACAGAGGCTCCCCAAAATGCTATAGACCAATCTCCCTTATTGATAGCACTGTTAAGGTTTTGGGGAGAGTCATCTTCAGTCGTCTGCAGACACTGTGCAGATGATAATGACAACCTATCTCTGTGCCAGTATGAATTTCGTCCTGAAATTGGTACAGTGGACCAGTGTCTGAACTCACATTAGACTGTGAGCAAGTAGACCATTGCCAGGCGCTGCCCACTGTATCTAGCTTTCACCGACTTGTCTTCTGCATTTGACTGTGTGAACAGAGGCAAATTGTGATTGATTTTAATTAACCTGGAATGGATGTGTTAATACTGAAAAAGTCTATGTCAATATGAATAATGATACATTTATGTATAAAAACACAACCGCATCCTTAAAGACGAATTCACCGTTGCGAACTCCATGCCAAACCTGACTCAGAAATACGTAGTTAGGCATGCTTTGAGACCCAGACCCGAGGTCACTGATTGACAGGTCACAGGTGGAGTGGTATGTAGCCGGCAGTTAAACACGCGAACTGGAAACTCCAGATCAATCGCACAGATAGGCGCATCGACACAACAATGGTCCCGTGAGATTGGCCCCGATAAAGCACACATGGCCATAGGGGTACACGTGTTCCCACAACATCATAAAGTCAGATGCCACATGAAGTTAGGAACACACAGCCAATCGCGACACAACACACACAATACATGCAGTGATTACATGCTCCCCATGCCAGACATCTGGACATGTTACCCACTGGCCGCATTTTGTTCACGTAAGGTCGAGGCTCACCTGGATTCCTCATCAATTACATTAATTTATGACTCCAGAGACAGAGGTTCACATTCTGTATCAATAAAGGATTGACGGAATTATTTTGTTGCATTCAATGAACTGTATAAAAACCCATGTTAGACTGATTGTGAATGGAGACAGTCCTCAGACCCTATGCCTGTCGCTGATCTCCCGGATGCACTGATTAATTAAAGGATCTATTGCTGTTTTGGTAAACGCCTCTTTTCTCTTGTTTTTTCAGTGTATTTCATGTTCAAGGTACATTTTGGTGATCCAGCTAGGAGCTGATTGGTACCTCAAAGCCGACTGCAGCCAAATGAAGTAGACCCCGCCCAGATGGATTCACATTTGCGCATTTAGGAAGGTGAGCAGACACCGCAATTGATTGGAGGTTCTGCAGAATCCACCGGGCAGAGGTCCATCCTGAAACAGCCATCACAGAGGGTAAGAGACAACATCAGAACCTTAGTAAGGCATGTGGCGTATGGCGCTAGGGAGGAGTACAAAAAGATAAACTGAGCACCCTGCTACTGACAGAAATCTGGTATATTACATTTTTTAGATGTCCTAGCTGAGTAATCGCAAGGCTGCCTTGGAGGCGATATTGCGGAAGTCACTTTTTTTGATAGTTAGCACACTAGAAAAGGTGACTATTTATTGTATAACCCTTTATTGCAGCCAGGACAATAAGGGGCATATGTACAAGGAGTAAATGCTGCCTTAGCGGCACTTTTCCGACGGTTTTGCGGCGAGATTTTTATCTCCTTTTGTACAAGCTGCCGCTATTCTCTGTTAGCGGCAGTTATCCGGCGAAAACGTCCAGTCTAAAGATCGCCACTTCTGTTAGCGATAATGACATGCAAGGGAGGCGTTCCCGTGCAAAAACGGCCGCTAACCCCACTTCGCGATATTTACAAGGGGATTCCTGAACTTTGGAGGACCAAAAAAACTGCCGCTAACTGCAGTTAGAGGCAGTTTTTTAAGACCAGAAAATAGCTGGTCTTAAAAATGGAGATAACACTTGGGGCCTTTTTCAGCATGTTTTGGTGCTGGACAGCTCTGCAAGCAATGTTGCTGCGCTGCCCTGCAACAAAACTACAGGGCAGGAATGCGCACCATGAATAAGACAGTGCGCATTCCTGGTCCTCAGCCATGAAAAGTGTTGCAGCACTGCGACAAGACAGCGTTGCAACACTTTTAACTACCCCATTCTTGCGTCACCATGGATGCGCTGTATTCACTGGACAGTGCTCCATGACGCAAGTAATGACAGATGCGTCTGGAATCCTGACGTATCTGTCTGCGCTAAAGTCACGCATTGCTGCAGTCGTGTCACAACCATGACACAACTCCAGCAATGCATGGGGCCAGCCTATCCCTGTGGCACTGCGTCACCCTTACGCCTGCCATCAGGCAGGCGTAAGGTACTGACGCAGTGCCATTCTTGAGGGGTGCCAGTGTGTCAGCGCAGTTGGAGATCCATCGGTGGTGGTTGCGCGCTGCGGTGTCATCGTCTGTAAGCGTAGGCGGAGTGGTGGTGCTGAGGGAGTTGACGAGACTTTCTTCGGTGGCCTTGATCCAGCTGCGATGGGGGGCGATGATGCCGGTTGTGTACGGTGGGCATGGTGAAGACGTGATGTATACAATGATGGTTGGTCCAGGAGAGTCCGGTGGTGTGACTGTAGTTGAAGTTCCAGCTGGCGGAGGAGACACGCTTGACCGTGTGTCCTGTTATGTGGCTTGCTGCGGTGACTAGCTGCTTGAGTCTGATGTTGGGGAGCTTCCCCAGGAGGGGGTGGTGTTCTGGTCACAGGGGTTGTCCAGGTGGAACTTGAGTTCACCGAGTAGGATGTCGTCGGTGGATGGGAGAGCCTGGGGTGCAATGAGGTCTACAATGGTATCGGAGAATGGGGGTCCATGGCCTGGGGGGCCTGCAGATGAGGGTGCCGCAGAGGATGGGCTTGGGGTTGGTCCGGATCTGGAAGTTGAGGTGTTCCATGGTCACCGTTGGGTCATTACAGTGCTTGGTCAGTTGGAGTGTGCTTCTGTAGGTGATGGCAATGCCTCCTGGACGGTCGGGGTGGTCCTTGCGGGTGATTTAGTAGCTATCAGTGATGGCGATGGCGATGTCCGGTCTGGAACAGAGGTGGGTCCTGGCAGGTGATGTGGCGTCTAGGGTTGATGGCGAGGAGGGTGCTGGTGTCGCAGCGGTGGAGTGTCTGAGAGGAAGGGTGCTTGGTGCTGAGCGCGTACCAGGGGCAGACGGACGCAGACGGGCTTGCCTATGGCTTGCCTTTGGCACGGGAGACGTCTATTACAACCCAGGCATTACATTGTAATGCCTTTACAACGCAATCCCAACAACGCAGGTGCCTTTACATCACATTCCATTACAACACATTGTGAGGTCAGTAATGGGATATTTTTAAATTTTAGGGTGGGTATGGATTTCGGGTGTCGGAGATGAAATTTGGGGTGTATTATGGGGTAAAATTTGAAATTTTGGGTGTGTTTTGGGGTCAATTATGAGAATTGGGGTGTGCATTTGGGTCAAATATGATTTTTAGGGTGTGTTTTGGGGGCTCATAGATGAATTTTAGGGTTCAGGGTTTGCTTTGTGGTGCAAGGGTTAGTTTTAGGGTTGCACTCACTGAAGTGGGAATAGTAATATTTACATCTCCGCTATTCAACACCTTCCCTACTGTTGCAATATGCCTAGTATTAGTATGCATTGTTATGGAATGCGATGTAATGGAAGCGTCGTAACTTCATATATACCTTTGGCACACCAGTGGTACACCCGATGCGCATGGCCGCACAGCGGCCGCCATTGAGCAGTGCTGCGGGGAGGACTGGACAGCTGGGAGGTGGGAAACGCCGGAAAGGACACTGGATGGGGCGTGGATGCAAGGGTTTGTGTGTGAGCAGGTGTTGTAAATATTTAAATGAGAGAAATCTTACTTCGAGGACGGGTCCCGTGTCTTCGTGGCTCCTGCTCTCCTGAGTCTGCTTCCAGGAACAGGAAGTAGGCAGCCAGGCTCCCTCCACTAAGCCAATCACAACGCTGCAATGGGGCGTTGGGATTGGTCATTGGCGCCGGGACAAGGAGTTCAGCCAGGGGCTGGAGGGGTGGGCATGTTCTCCATGCAGGCTGTAATGCAGCCTGCATTGCAAACAGGACAGTGTGCATGACTGCTTTGGGAGGCTTGAGTGGGCCGAGCAAACAGTCACTGCGCATTTGAGTGGGCATGCCACTCCGCCCCTGCCCTGCTTGGTGAGTGGAGCAGCCCTAAACAAAGGAAAGGTCCGCAAAGGAAACAGCACAATTGCATCAGGAAGTTTTCATCATGTGATGATTTTTCCTCTTCTTGCACTGCTTGAAAGCAGTGGGGTGACGCTCTTCCGCTATAGTGGACGAGCCACCACTGGGGGTGCCCCATCTACAGGTGCTAGGCCTGGGCGACTTGACCCCCGGGTCTCCTCCGCTACGTGTCCCACCTTCTCCTTACCTGGACATTGACACCATGGCGCAATCCGCTGCACTCTCTCCAAATCTGTGACTCAGCCAGCAGGAGCCTCAGCCAGGTGGGATTTCACAAGCCTGGGTACAGCAGTCACTGACAAGTCTGCTAGTGAACCTCCCAATGCAGTTGATGCAGCAGGGCCCCCTTAGGTGTGAAGTTGCAGCGCTCCCGCCACACAAGTTCGGCACAGCTCAGGAGCCTCACCCTCCACAGCGTCCGGCCAGCGCAACATCATCCGACCTGTGATGCAGAGAGGCGCCGCCCACTGTTGGTAATCCCCTCCGTGCACCTCGGTGTAGTGCTGGATCGTAGTATGCAATGCAGACCTCCCTACGTTGGTGCGCAGGAGCGCCTCTACCATTCACAGCTCCATGGGGCTCAAGGCAGTCTTCTCACACAAGTCAGCAACGTGTCTCCATGAGACCTGCCAGACTTCACCACCAGGTACGGGCGATCGCCGTGCCTCAATGTCTACCGCCATGGCTCATCGACTCCACAGCTCCTCCGCATCCCACTGCAGGCTCCATGCGCAGGTCCAGCGAGGCATCCAGGCTCTCATCCTGGTCATCTTGATGTTGGGTGGCTTGAGGGGGATGTTGATGTGTGCTGCACTTGGCCCTGGCTGCTCCATTCTGCATTTCATTGTTTTTTTTGCCTAGTTTCTATTGGAGGTAGACTGATAGGCTATTTTTTCCAATAGAGGCAAAAAAAACTCCCGTTGGGCTGACTAACGTGCGTTTTTTGCCGCCAATGGGCCTTTCGTTGGTTTTCGCCCGCTAACGCCGGAACTCCTATCGCCATCACACTAATGTTAGCGGCAGTTTTCGCCACCGATCCCTGAAGCTATCGCCATGTAGCGACGGCTTGTAAATACATCACTAACATGGCGATAGTTTTCAGCGGTACACGGCGGTAAGAAAACTGCCGCTAACTGACGTTAGCGATAGTTTTCGTCAGTCCTTGTACATATGGCCCTAATTGTTTTGTAAAGATATCCTGATTGGGCAGAGTTGTCCCCTTGATCTTATTTTTTGGTCTAAAAGGGTTTCTCTGTGCCACTGGTTTCTCAACACCGTTGGTATCTGAAAGGAATGAGAGGTGTTGGTCGAATTGACCACTGGGCGTAACATAGATGGTACACTTTTTCCACTGGGCCTGACACAGCCCGTATGCTTGAACAGCTGGGCATGACACAGATGGTACACTTGGCCCCTGGGTGTTATAGAGGGTGTGAGTCGGAAATTTAGGGAAAAAGATTTGGACCTGGGAGATTAGGTGTAACTTGTGTTTGGCCAAGAGGGGCCCGTGGTTCTCGAGATATTCAAATGTTTCCGTGAGCTAATGTTATTATCTTTTTCCCTGAGCCAATATTGACTGACTATCAGGGCCATTTAGTCCTGTGTACCATGCTGAGCTTCCTCCGGTCAAAGGATAGCATGCGCTAGGAGTGGGCTAAGGGATTTTTGACACAGTCATCCTTTTTTTTTCTCTGTCAGTTTTGAATTGTTGAGATTGATGTACGGTCTTTATGTGAATTTGTGGTTCTGTTAATTACTGCAGTATTGTGTTTTTGTCGATGACCCAATGTATCATATGAAGGTGCTGCTATTTCTTACAAACTGTATTTGATGCCAAGAGTCAGTATCGTTCAGATACAATTTTTATTGACAAATTGCACTTTTTAGGTCTCGCCTACGCAGCGCGCATGCGCTGCGTAGGCAAAAAGACCTTTTGCCATCGATTCGGCTTTTCAGCCTAAAACGTGCACGCGTTCCATTGCCTTCAATGGCAACGCGTGCACGTTTGGCGATTCACTTGCGGGAGCGAGCGGCGCCATATGGTAGCAATTATCGCTCCTGGCGCCGCTCGCTCCCCCAAGTGAATCGCGCAGGCTCCCTCCTCTCCCCCCTCCCCCTGCTGCCGTGCGAGGCGCGCGCGCTTGTTAAATTCTGTTTAGAGTTATGTTCATACATTATAAAAACCTGTCAAACATATTTTTAGCTGTCTGGCGCGGGGGGGGCGGCAATAAAACGGCAGTTTCTGCACTGGACTCGGGCGCACTGCTCACACAAATGCAAATAAAAGCTTGCAGATTTTGTGTGTTTTTACTACAATGGCAGAGGGAAGCTAACACTGAAACACATCTCACAGCTGTCAAAAGAGCACGCGCCCGCCACCCCTGGTAACAAGTGAGCCGATTCAGAGCACTACAGGAAGACAACATATAAAGAGAAAGCCTGGAAAGCAATGTTGCAAAGAGTGGGCGCAACACAAATCAGAGAAGTGAATTGCCCCACTTTCACTTTTAAAGCGCAGCCGGGCAATGCGGCCGTTTCTTTCTCCCTCCAGAATCGTGGAGGGCGGCTATAAAACTTGCCCGGCCCGCAGTCACCTGTCATCGCCCGGTGTGTTATGAATGACTGCCACGTCTGCAGTACTATACCTCTATTTGTATTTTGTACCCCATGTATCATGCACACCTGTCACTTTTTCCTCTTGGAACGTATACCTCTTTTTGTATCTGGTTTGTTTGTTATCTGCACAATTGTCACTTTTCCTCATGCAATGTAACGCTTGCTTTTGTATTAAGCTCACTGGTATCCTTCTCCTCATGTAATGTTACTGTTCCTATTGTGAAGCGCTCTGACACCCTCGGGTAAAGTCCGCGCTATATAAAAACGCATAAATAAGTACCCGACTCTCGGTCGTTGCTGTTTTGTGCCCAAAACTGCGGTAAGGCATTAACTCGGGCAGTATGTACACACCACCGTAGACTGTCACATGCGGGACCCACGGCCAATGGGCACTTCGAAATCCTTGCAAGTACTAAGATTGACTGGCGAGTTTGCGATAAATGATCCAATCGTCGGTAGTCTTCCACATTATGATCCCGTCCTCTTCTTGAAAACGCCCACAATACATTCAGTAAAGGGATTGGCTCTCCTGCAAACCGAAAGTACTGCACTTCATGATAGATGTTGTAAATAGCAAGATCTGTAACGGACAGGGGACTAACTTTTGGGCTGCGTTTACAGGCTGTCCATGTAAGTATCTCAAATGAGTTACGGATTAATTGCCATTGGGCCCATGGTCTGTCAGTCCATATGTATTCTGTATATCTACCTTTTTTCTTTATTTTTTTTTACATTGCCGCCCAAAGATTTAGTTTTAAGTACAAATGTAGAGCCCTTCTACTTTACGTAACTGTCCTCGGATTATAAAATAGCTTTAATAGGGTGTTATTGAGATCGATGCATGTGAACAAAATTTAAGGGTATGTTACTTGTATGAACTTAGATGGTTAGTACACTGGGAGAAAATATTCGTATGTAGTTGTTGATCACAGGTTTGATTCATGTTAGAGCTTTGTATGTAGCATGCAGCTCTCATATTTCTAGCCCGTGGACTTGGAACATCTGGGGAAATCCCAAAATACGTTTACAGTATGTGTGAGGAGGTTTACGCTTCAACTGAAGAATGTTGTTTGATTCTTAAGTGGTGAATTCTTAGGTGACTGACTACAGCTCTCATTAACAATGAACCGGAATAGTGGCCCGCTATTAAAAAATAAATAAAAAGAAAAACAACAAAAAAAACACTTAACTGTAGTTTGTTTTGGTCACAGGATATCGAAAAAAATAACACTCATAATGTGCATCTAGAATCTGATGCCCAATTCTTTGCAGTTTCTCCTCCAAAGTGTCAAACATACTTATTGCCCTCAAACCGTGTCTCTGGTAGAGTGAAACGTGACATTGTAATGCTAAGGATGTGGCCGCTATTTTCTGTACAACGAGTTCTTAATTTCTAAGCACTTCAAAGAAAAGAACGTTCGGTGAAACAAAAGTGCAAGATTACTCAGGGCTATTGCCACGCCCCTTGGCTGCACAAACCCTTTATGAGCTTTTAAATTGATTAACTGTCTTAGTTCCCGTCACTTCTGGCGGCATTGACAAAGTACTAATTGAGTTCCATTAAAAATATCCTACTGATAATGTACGCTGCTTTTTAAAGTGTGTGTTTGTTTTTTTTTTTTTTACTCTGTCCAAATGTTCTCTTCTTTAATTGCACTTAATCAGGAACACACGTAATACAAATAGAGCAAGTGTTGTCATGGAGGAATGCCCTACCAGGCTGAACATAAACGTTAATTTATATCCAACTGTATAATGATCATCTTAATTTTGCTGAATATGCCCCACACATAATTTTAGGTCTTGCGGATGCAGGTTACTATTGGTATTAGTCTTAACAACAATGCTTTCTGCTTGCCTATTGCCCACAAATATGAAGTGCTTTTTAGAACGCGACTACCTTGACGAGACCATGCTCCGTGCTAGCATAAAATACACAAATTCCTAATATGCTTCCAAAAATATTGTAAATATAAGTGAGTGAATGGTAACTGTACAGCTGTGTGTCGTAGAAAGTAATCGGAACATACTTTATCTATACATATATTCAAAATATATATATTTTTTGCAATTTTGTGAGTTGTTTTTGTAGTGTTTTCTGTGACGTTGTCTTATTTTGTACATTTGATTTTAAAAAGGTTTTAGAGTATTCACCGAACAAATGTAATTAAAAGGAAATGTGTGAGAGAGTACTTTGTGGCCAGTATGCTTTTGTCCGTGAGCAAGGCTTACTCCAAATAATTTATGTGTAAATAACACTCAAGATTAAAATATAACACATTTACTGAAAGAAAAAGTTTTGCGGGTCATGCAAAATAATCTTCAAAATTTCCTTATGTACTAATAAGGTTCTATGGAATTATTTGGGGCAGACTAAAGAAAATGCTGAAAGATAAAGTGAGTTCGAATAATATTGTACTGTCATTTAATCAACCTGACCCTTTTTATTTGGGATTTATAAGATGCTACATGTCGCTTGCACACTTCGAATTTCCAAGAGGGGATCTGGGGACGGGAAATGGGTAGTTTAACAAGCATTGGCATAGCCAATAGGTCTCGCTTTTGGGACCTTATAAGTATTTAGTTATGCAGCACAATATCCTTGGTGCAACAACATCAAGTGTTGCATGGCTAAACACTTATAAGGTCCCAAAGGCGAGACCTATTGGCTATGCCAATGCTTGTTCTATATTGCAACCCATCATATGCATTGTTATTTGTGTTTATGTCATTTTCATGTTTAATTTGCTGATGCATCTGTAGAAAGCGCTGAGCTTGTAGTAATTAATCAATGAATCATGGTTGTTGAAGCACAACCACTCACCCGTGAGGGTCTCAAGGCGCTGTGGGGGACGGCTCCGTTGAGTGTTGGGGTCTTCCGAAGGGCCAGGTTGAGGTCCTTATTGGATTGGGGGGTCAGCCGAAGAGTCAGGTCTTGAGGTCTCTCCTGAACTGGGATAGCATGGGTGCTTTTCAGAGATGGAGGGGGAGGTAATTCCAGGCCTTGACTGTGAGGTAGGATAAGGACTTTCCTCCTGTTCTGGTCCTGTGGATGTGAGGGACAGTGGCCAGCGAGAGGCCGGCTGATCGGAGGTGTCCTTTGGGTGCATGGAAGGAGAGGCTGCTGTTCAGGTATGTTAGTCCTGTGTTGTGCATGTGCCTTGTATGCATGGGTGAGGAGTTTGAAGGTTATTCTTCTTTTTTTCAACTGGGAGCAAATGGAGATCGCGGAGGTGTTGGGTGATGTGGCTGTGGGGGGGATGTTGAGGATCAGTCTGGCTGAAGCTTTCTGGACAGTCTGGAGTTTGCGAAGGAGATTCTTATTGATTCCGATGTAGAGCACATTGCCGTAGTCTAATCTTCTTCTGATGAGCGCATGCGTGGCGGTTTTTCTGGATTCGGGTGGGATCAATCTGAAAGTCTTTCAAAGCATGCAGAGGGTGTTGAAGCAGGTCGAGGGCACGGTGTTGATCTGGAGGTTCATTGTGAGCGATGAGTCTAGGATCATGCCGAGGTTTCGCCGGTGGTCCGTCGGGGTGGAGGGATATCCTAGGGCAGGGGCCACCAGGAGTCGTCCCATGCAGAGGGGGTGGAGCTCAGGATGAGGACTTCTGTTTTCTCAGAGTTGAGTTTCAGGCAGCTGTTTTTCATCCAGGTGGCGATGGCTTTACTCCCTTCTTGGAAGTTGTGTTTGGTGATGTTGGGTTCGTTGGTGAGAGAGAAGATGAGCTGGGTCTCGTCGGCATAGGTGATGATGTTGAGCCTATGGTTTCTGATGATGGTTGCGAGGGGTGCCATGTAGATGTTGAAGAGGGTGGGGTTGAGGGAGGAGCCCTGGGACACTCAATAGTTGGTCTCTGTTGGTTCCGAGAGGTAGGGTGGGAGTCTATCTGGGTACTGCCGGTGAGGAATGAGCATATCCAATTGAGGGCCTTGTCACGGATGCCTACATTTTGGAGTCTGGTGGCTAGAGTGCGGTGTGAGATGGTGTCAAAGGCAGCCGAGAGGTACAGGAGGATGAGGGCTGCCGTTTCGCCCCAGTTGAGGAGGGAGCGACTGTCATCAGTGGAGGCGAGTAGGGTGGTCTCGGTGCTGTGGTTGTTGTAGAATCTGGATTGGGAGATGTCCAGGATGTTGTTTGCTTCGATTAAATTTGCTGTCTGGGTGTTGATGGGCTTTTCGATGACTTTGGCTGCAAAGGGAAGCAAGGAGATGGGCCTGAAGTTTTTGAGAACCGTCGGCTTGGGGGAGGGTTTCTTCAGGGGGGGCTTGACCTCAGCATATTTCCAGTCTTCGGGGAAGGTGGCGGTCTCGAGTGAGAAGTTGATTGTCCGGCATAGTTCGGGTGCGATGGCCGAGGTGGCTCTGTGGAAGATGTGGGCTGGGCAGGGTTCTGAGGGTGCCCTGGAGTGGATGCTTCTCATGGTCTTCAGGGTGTCTTCTGTCATGAGCGAGGTGCAGTTGAGCAGGGTCCATCGGGTGGCGTCGCTAGTATGGGGAGCAGGAGCGATGTGGAGGTCATGGTTTTCTAAGCTGTCGTAGATCATCTTGATCTTGAAGTGGAAGAAAGTGCTGAGTCTGTTGCTGAGGTCTTGGGAGGGTGGAACATCTGTTGTTTTGCTGCAAGGTTTGGTGAATTCCTTGATGATGGAGGAGAGTTCTTTGGAATTGTGAGCGTTGGTGAGGATTCTGTCTTAGATGGTTTTCTTCCTTGTGGATTTGATGAGCTGGTGGTGTGCGGAGTTGGCTGCTCTGTAGGCGGAACGTGATTCTGGGGTTTTGTTTTTTCTCCATGTCTTTTCGAGTCGCCGGCAGGAGCATTTGAATTCTTGGAGTGCAGGGGTGTACCAACATGCTTTCTTGATGTGTCTTCCTGTGGCTTTCTTGAGGGGGGCGAGTGTGTCAGCACAGTTCATGATCCAGAAGTGGAGGTTGCGTGCTGCGGTGTTGGCGTCTGGCGTAGTCAGAGGTGGGGTGAATGAATGAATGAGAAAGTTTATATAGCGCTCAGCTACTCCAAAAGGAGTGTCCCGGTGCTGCAGAATCACGTGACTGTTGACCTAAAGATAGATTACCTTCCAAAAAGCCATGTTTTCAACAGTTTCTTGAAACTCGTCAGGTCCTGAGAGAGTCTGAGGGGCACCAGGAGTTTGTTCCATGCCTGTGCCCCCAGTAGGCTGAAGGATTTACCTCCCCTGCGTGCCAAATGCACCTTAGGGACACATGCATACGCCCCCGAGCTTGATCTGAGTGCCCTTGTCGGAGTGTACCAGCCAACCCGTCTTCTAAGGTAACGAGGCCCCTTACCATGAAGGGCTTTGAAGAACATTACTAATGCCTTAAACTGTATCCTCTCCCTGATAGGAAGCCAGTGGAGGGCTTTGAGATGAGGGGCCATATGGGACCTCGGTTTAAGGCGAAGAATGGCCCTGGCTGCGGCGTTTTGCGGCACCTGGAGGCGTTGTAGGAGACACTCCGACAATACTAGATAGAGGATGTTTCCGTAGTCCAGTCTCGATGTAATCAGTGCCTGGACCACGGTCCTCCTACAATCCAGTGGAAGGAGTGGAAGAAACTTCCTCACCATCCTAAGTAATCCAATACAGGTCCCAACTAAGGCCTGAACTTGGGCAAGCACAGAAAGAGCGGCATCAATCCGAATTCCCAAGTTTCTAACTATAGGCTGGGCCACACTGGGAGGAGAAAATTCCTCTGGCCACCATTGACTCCAATCCTGCACTGTGGGCTGGCCAAAGAGGACTATTTCTGACTTATCAGAATTACACTTCAGCTGGTTTTCCTCCAGCCACCCAAAAACGTCAGTGAGGCAAGATCTAATCATGTCCCCATCAAACTCGTTACATCTGTTGCTGGAGAAAACCAGCTGCGTGTCGTCGGCGTATGAAATTATCTTTACTCCGTACGACTCCACCAGTGTTGCCAAAGGGGACATATACAAGTTAAAAAGCATTGGACTAAGGCAGGAACCCTGAGGGACTCCTACTTGTAAGCATGGCAGGGGGATGAGAACGGGGAGTCCAAATCACCTGCTCTCTATCTTCCAGATAGGAGGCTAACCAGGCCAGAGCCTGTCCCCCAAAACCCATTCTTTCCAATCTGTCTAGAAGCCTACTGTGTGGCACCGTGTCGAACGCTGCCGACAGGTCCAACAGTATGAGGATTGCTCTGCCCCCCTGGTCAAGCTTCTCCTTTATATGTTCTGTCACCTCCAGCAGCGCCGTTTCCATTCTATAATCAGCCCTGAAGCCTGACTGAGTAGGATGCAAAAGATTGTGTTTTTCGGCGAACTCCATGATTGTTTTATTTACGTGCTTCTCCAGCACTTTCGAAAAGGCTGGAAGGAGGGAGATAGGCCTGTAGTTGGTGGGTATAAGTGGGTCGGTGCCCGTTTTTTTTAGCAGGGGCAGAATTTTTGCCTGTTTCCAAAGAGGCGGTACCACACCCGCAGCCAGTGAGGAGTTCAAAACCTTGTTAATATGCTGATTAATGGTGGGAGCCAGAGCCGGAAACAGCTTTGCGGGACAAGCGTCCACTGGTGAGCCTGATTTCAGGTTCATAAGGTAGGACAAGGAGTCCTCCATTCCAATGGCCGGAAAGTGAAGTAACTGAGGGCCTTGTGGGGGAATCCCTGATAGAGAGGACCCTATTTCATCCTCCACTAACCCAGGCCCTACTGTGTTATCTTTAGATGACGCCGAGAAGGACTGCTGGATCGTCTCTATTTTAGCGTGGAAGGATTGGGCCAGCAAATACGTCCAGTCCTCTGACAGTGGGGCTGTTCTGCTATTAACCTTTGGGGCCATAAAAGACTTCACGATCCCAAAGATCTCTTTACTCTTATTAGTAGCAGACATGATTTTATTCTGCCAATAGTCCACCTTTGCCTCTCTCACCATTCTATAGTGTGCTTTTTGAGCATGATAATGGCGGAGGTGAGATGCCCTTCGGTGAGTATGTTCCAGCATCTATGAGGGAGGCGGTCGGTGTGCTTGTGTACGGTGGGTTTGTTGAAAGCGAAGTGGATGCAGTGGTGATCTGTCCAGAGGAGTTTCATGGTGTGGCTGTAGGAGACGCTGTTTCCTTCGGCGAAGACTTGGTTGAGTGTGTGTCCCACTGTGTGCATGGGGGCAGTGGCAAGTTGTTTGAGTCCTATGCTGGCGAGGTTCTCTAGGAGGAAGGCAGTGTTTGGGTCATCGTGGTTTTCCAGGTGGAAGTTTAGGTCTCCGAGTAGGATGTAATCTATGGAGGCGAGGGCATGGAGAGCAATGAGGTCAGTGATGGCGTTGGTGAAAGGAGCGCTGGGTCCGGGCAGCCTGTAGATGAGGGTTCCACGGAGAGTGATTTTTTGAGGGTTGGTCTGGATCTGGAAGTGGAGGTGCTCCATGAGGGTTGTTGTGTCTTCCAGGGTGGTGGTTGTCATGCGGAGGGTGTTTTTGTAGATGATGGTGATACCTCCTCCTTGGCGATTGGGGCGTACCTTGCACACGATCTTGCATCCATCAGGGATGGCAGTGGCGATGTCGGGTGAGGAGTTGGCGTTGGTCCAGGTTTCTGTGAGGAAGTGGATGTTGGGCGACTAAAGTCATTATAAGCATTAATCCACATGTATCTTTTCCCCATGATGAGATCAAACCAAAAATTCCCTAACACAAAGAAGCTAAGGTATTTTATCCTCTAAAACTTCCAAACCAGTCATGGCAACACCATTAAAACACATGCAATTCAGGTTCTTCACACAGGCAAAAAACGTAATAAGGTTTCCCAAAAATGGCATGCATACACGAAGGCATATACAGATCCCTGGCCAAAGGAGGGAACTTTTGACACTAGCACAATTGAGCACATGAGAACACACATACAAACCAAATGCACAGGTCAGAAGAAAGACAGATGAGAGGCATTATTAGAACTATGGGCCATCTTCAAGGAAACCCAGATCAACAGCCCTGCACTACAGATAGCAAGGAAAGCGTCAGCACCTCCTCCACCATATGCAGGTATGGAGGTACTCTCGGCTGCTCTCCCTGCATTATGATACTCCAATCTGCCAGTTGAAGAAGTTGGCAGTACCCCTACCGAACAACGAACGGTTAGGCACAAGCATGAGAGATTAACAGGCCAGCAGGCCCAGGCACTCCTAGCACAACCCCAGTCCAGTGCAAGGGCTCCCAGAAGTTTGACCTCCTGTCTGTTGCGCCCGGCACATAGAACATAAGTGGGGCCAAGACCACGCACACCCACTGGTCTAGGTGAACACACATGAGTGACAGGGAGATTTGTAGCGTTTCTAGACAGTGATGCAGCTAGCGGGAGTGAGGAAGGGGGCCCCAGTCCTCCGGGGTCCGATGACTAGGGTGAGACTACAGGACTTGCCCAGCCAACCAAGGGAGAAAGACGGGAACTGATACTCAAGGCAGAAGAGGCACACTACCACACATGCCTCATATTGTGAAACACAGGTCGACCTGAGGAATAAACAGTAGTCTTGGGACTTGTAAACAATACACCATACAACTTTGTAATAGACATAGGGGTGGGAAGGTCATGCCTAAGGGAAGGGATGGCCCCTTTACCGAAAGACAATACAGTCATACAAGGGTTCTCAGGTACGGTGCAAAGGATCCCTTTCACGAAACCCCTCGAACATAGATAGGAGGAAATCACGCGAGAGGACAGTAATTATATTGTCCTTCATCCCTGACTCATCTATGAGGATGAGATTGACTGACCAAACTAAAAATAACCATCCAGTTTTTCAACAATGGGACCATGGTCTGCTTGTCTCCAAGGGCTCCCACCTTAGGGCCCCTGACACCAAAACACACCTACATCACAAGTATGCAAGCAAAGACACTACTTACCAACCAAACCACCTTCGCTGAGCCGGTCTTGGAATACATGAGAAAGTTCTTGGATATGTGTGAACTTGTATGGCAGTGGGCACGTTGCGTGCACTGCCTTCTAGTTGAGACAGCTAAAAAAAAGAAAAAACCTTTATAGCCAATAGCGTATGCGAGGAGAAAGAAATTTGTGATTATACTACATACACACTCTCTGGGTCCCCTGGGACAGAACTAGAAATGGGGACAAGGCATGTGAGGACAATGGCAATAATGGCTAGATCCCACACGTCTTTTGAAACACTGAGCTGAGCCTATGCCACCAACACACGGCACCTCCGTGCACCTGGAAATGACAAAGACAGGGCTGCCTAGTGCAATGTGGTGCACTTGCTAGGCCTAAAGACCCCTTTCCGCTGTCGACTACGATACCCAAACGCGTAGCTAACATAAAAAATACTGCACGTAAAAGAGAAGCAAAACCACCGCAAAGAAATGTCCCTCCCGACTGCATAGGGAGAAAGCTGAGTATGAGACAGGTGGGCAGACACACACCCCTCACTCGGCAACCAACGAGGACATGATCCCCAAACCAGAGCAAGCCTAGAAAGACACTGCTAAAGTGGTCCAAAACAAATTGAAAAAGACCATCCTCGAGGGGGCCACATTGGCTACGAGCATGCAAATGGCACCAGTCTTAAAGGGAGTTCCACTGCAAAACCCCAGTGGGTTTCAACCTAGCTATAGCGGCAGAAGCCAGGCAGGTTGGCAGCAACCAGACCCTACGGAATCTTCCTATTGCCACAGAATGGGCCACCTGGCAGACAGATGCAGGTTAAAAGCATACTATGAATAGAGTTCGATGGGCCAGGGTCAGCCAGGGTCAGCCACTGCAAAACACTCATTCACAAAACCAAGCCCAGGAAAACCCAAGTACTCCTTGCATTCAGCCACAGGGAGGTTAGTCAGCCGGCACACCACCACAACAGGTATCAGGTAGTTGGACAAACACTTGGCAACAGCAACCACAGACAGGGAACTCAGCCCAACAGGGTTAGGAGCAAAAGCCTCAGCAGTAACTGTCTGTGGAGGTAATGCCTTCACATAAGCGCAGAGTGCAAATGTGCAGTAAGATAAAACCGCAGAGTAAAATACCACCCATTCAACCACATCCCAAGAATTAACTGTACCAAAACCAAAAGAAGGACCAATGAGAAAACGTTGGGAATACAAACTTTTATTTGCATCTGGGGATTCCGGGCTGCTGTATGTGTTCTGTTGATAGGGTATCCTCACTAAAGTTTAACATTAAGGGTGCCTGCGGTAGCCAAGGCCCCACTCTGCTACTGATCCCCCAGGGTGGAGTTATCTGGCCACACCCCGGGAGAGGACAGTCTGATGAGGGGGCAGCGGGGCTCTTAGACAAAGTACTTAAAAACAGGCACCCAGGACCACGCATCCAAAGTCAGCGGGGATTGGTTCAAATAACCAAACCAAAAGGTCATAGTATATAGCCCCCAAAAAACTAGAAGCCTCTGGCCAAATGGGGGTCAACTTTTAGTTCTAAAATGAAGCTGTCCTCAAGTGACGGGAGCAAGATTACCCGTATGCCTGGGATAATGAAAACCCATAGCCTCCACAGCACATGCACAAGAGCCAGTAAGTTGCGAGGCACCTGCATGGCATCAAGTCAGTCGAGAGGTTCACCAGGTTAGTCAGACGTCCCAGAGTTACGTGGCAATCCCGGTCTATTCATCATCTCTAGGCAAAGTTCGGCGAAGGTTCTTGGCCTTGGGCCCGGACTCCCCATGCTCTTATGATCCCGGCTGTGTTTTCTTTTCTTTTCTTCGGGTTTTTAAAATCTCAAATTCTGGTTACTGTGCCATACCCCTCCAACATAGTAACAGGAGCATGCCTGCTAATTAGAAGTCCCTAGCCAAAATCCAGGTACCGCAGATCCAAATGCACTGAAAAGACGGTGTCCGAGGGAGAGGGGGTGTCTGGAAGAGAGGAGTCCACAAAGACTATAACAACTTCAGGCGAGATTAGAACACAGAGTGCACTTTCCCCCATATCAGGCATAGCAATTAATCAATGCACCAGGACTCACATATACCATTCAGAGAAAGCAGTAAGCCCTGCCCTCAGATACCAAAAGACAGTACGAGCACGGGTACATGGGGGCCACGGAACAACTTTCCGACCCCCTCTGCCTCATGATAAGTGAGATAGCAGATCATGTAAGATCTAGGGAAGCACACAAAAAACAGCAAAAGGATCCCAAAAAGAAATCTCTAGAGAAAGGGTGGAGTCAAGATATCTGGTGCCACAACGGAGGGGCACGTTGCACGCCGCATGCCAAGAACAGAGAAGAATACATACACATGATCTCGGGGCACGTTGCATCCACCAACAACACTTAACAGCAACACGCCGCCTCCTCACAGAGTCCCACGCATGTGTAGGTGGAAATCAGCCCTTACCGATGGTGCCCCCATGCACACACCAGGAGATACAGGGTCTCAGTAAACTTGCTGCATCCATGAAACCCCAGATAAAAACTGATTTGATTCATCCTTATGATCACAAGACCACTCCAAAACATTTCACACTAATCTAAGCACCCATTAGTTACATAGAAAAAAAAGGGGGAGGCTTTCACGGCTCATAAAATAGAATAATTCATCTAATCACCAATAAGCCACCTATAAGTTTAACATTCAAAAAGATACCACCATCAGGGCCACCTTTCGGTGTCTCACTAAAAATTGCATAAATGGCGTGTTGAGAACACACCCCTAAAGGGAAGTACAGGAACCCCAAAGGAAAAATAATTAACAATGGCACACATGCAATGTTTTTCTGAATTAACAAATGAACCAAGTTCTTATTGAAAAGGTCTGCAATTGAACCTCCAAGTGCACCACCTTTCAGCTGCCACATCAACACTCCAATGTGGATCTAAAGTGTGCGAATCAAAATTATGAACTACACCGTAAATATTTTGAATGAACTGTTAAACCAGAAATCCCAATCACCAGATGACCACAGACACCTCACCGGGATCCATACCAAGACTTGCAATGTTCATTAGCAAGTTATGTATTATTGCACTTCTATGTACCCTCTGTCTAATTTGAGTGCTGCTGCGCCTATTCACTTCTAAAGAACCGCCTGACCAAATGGAGTCTGTTCAAAAACTATCACAGCACTTCTGCAGGGATCTCTCCCATGTCTCTTATATTTACAACAGCCCAAGCACTAGTATTCCACAGGCACTACACAGTGCCCTGTAACACAGCACCTGGTATCAGCACATGACCGCTATTTGCTCAAAGACATCAGCCAGGTCGTGTTTCATCTGTTCACTGACACCGCATACAGTAGACACAGGCCGACTTTACTTGTCCCAAGAGGCAGCCCCTTAAAAAACAAAATGCCTTCTCCACTTATAACTATGCAGAATCAGGGGCAAAATCCAACCCAACAAGGTAGAACCCCACAGAGTAGCAATGAATCTGACCTGTTATGAGACCATCCTAATGGCGCTATACCTTTCCACTGAGCCTAGTGATATCCAAACTGAGTTAGACAGGATGCACAGGAAGAGCACCATAGTGGAGGATACAGTTTGGCCCCGAGACTTCACAGAGAAGATATTCTTGGAGGTAGTGAAATCCCCAACTCAATGCACGAACACATCTCTTCCTGCCTCAGTTTGTGGTCCAAGGGTGGCCCTTAGCGTATCTGGGGCAGTCTTCTTCAACAACAAGTGGGCCCCAGATATGGAGTACCTGTGTAGGCCATCCAGCTTGATGATATGAAGGGAAATGAGTCTCGTAGGGGAGGGTTGAATGAAAGCTTAAACACCTCATGTCAGGAAACCTGGGATACCGAGGTGGGTGGATACACTTGACTAAAAGGGATGGGGCAACCCATAATTGTACAGAAACTTACACTGTATTACTTATGTTTCAGAAGTAAAGGAATGCTTCCACTGGACACGAAGGAGAACTGTGGCACAGTCCTGCGCATTACGGGTATGCAATGGGGCACCTCCATGCTGATGGATATGTACTATATTATGAAAAAGTTGGTCCTTGACTGACTTGAAAGAAGTATTTAAATAGGAAACAATTAGTGATATGGAGGTTGCCAGGAGGGTCAACCACAAGTAATCAATACAATACACTTATGAATATACACCCTAGAAAAACAAATAATTCCTCAGATCATACAAAATCTATATATAAAAACTACACCCACAAGTATTTCAGTTGAATGAGTTCATTGTTTTATATATTTTTATCATAGTTAAGTACAAACATCAATCAATAAGTAAAGTTATTACCACATGGAGTAGATAAAAAGGTTGCACAAGAAAAAGGAAAAAGAAGTGCTCGTGAGAAAGGAGTGAAAATCAGGAGGTTTGAAGATATGCACTTTTCCTTATTTCAGAAGGGCACTGGTCTATATAAGAGCCAGTATTATCAGGCCTGTCCACGATCTTTTTTTATCATCTATTTACATTATTTGTGAGCGCATAAATGCAACATCAGCTTTGTAGGGGATAAATAGTGGTACAAGCCCTTGCTGGGGGGATGCGTCGACATTTCGACCCGTCTTATGCGAAGAGGGCGACTTGAAGCCTTCTCGTGCGGGTCTTCTTCAGGACAAGGGGGGTAAGGGCAACCTAGGAAATGAAATGGATGAGTTAGTGGGTGCAAACTCCAACCATAGGAGGAGTGTGGGAGAAAAGGTCTGTGTACTGACCTAATATGGATGCCAAGGATGGCATCAGTATTTTAGTCCAAAGCAGCCAGGAACCAATGTAGGGCGAGCCCGGTATCTAATCCCATGAGCGGAAGGTCTGAGGAAAAAGCAGGAAACAGTTAATAATTGCAGCAACTAAAAATCCGGTTTAGGGTGTATTGAGCGCAGAGAGAAACCTTACCCGCAGTTAGTGGTGTAGGCGCATTGGGGAGACAACCAATAATGAAGTCCTCAAAGTATGAGCTTAATCCAATTATTTAAAGTAACCTGGAAGGGGATAAAATCCTAAAAAACAAAGTGAAGGGACACTAAAAGCCAAGCTCAAACCATGCTGCGTGGGTAGTTGAGCGAGGACTGGGCCTGAAACAAACCTGGATGATTGCAGGACCGCCTCGCCTCAAGAGAGCTGCTCTGTCAGGAATCCAAACAGACTGACAGGCGAGCGCGCTATGATTTAAGAAGCCAGCGTCAGCCGGTCCGGCGTGCATGTCGCGCGTTCGGTATCCAGTGGTGTACGTCTCCGTGAGCGTCACCTAGGAAACCGAGGGAGCCCAGAAGGAGCCGTCAAAGCGATCGATGGCTCTGTGATGGACCGGGCCTGCCCGTGGCTGAGGTTTAACCATGGCAATGACCATGAGTGACGGCTCAATGTCAGAAAGGCTGTTATGGGCTCATCACGTTAAGAATGGATGTAATTAGGTCAACCCGTTCGCAGCGGTGACAGTGAAAGAGATACAGTGGGTGCAAAACAAGTGAATCATTTACATACAATGCAATAGGGTGGGAAATGCTTAAAATGATGAACAGCACTGAGCTCGGCCTTAATTCTATCAGGGAAGTACTGCGAGAAATCCGCCTCATGGTGATGTAGCATCGGTATATGTTGGGCTTAATAACCGCAATGGAGCGAATGTTGTTTGCCAAATTGGTATGTCCTGATGCCCTTTTATCCCAGTGAATGACCTGGATAATGGGACACTGACTCCTTCCATCCAAGCACTGCACCATTTACATAGAGACATGCGTGAAAAGGGAGGTGCCCCTGAGCAGGAGTGATTCTTGAATTGTTTCTTCTGGCTCCCCTGGTGGCTTTCCGGTCTGTGCTTATCGTTGGTGCCAGTTTTCATTGTGTTCATGTTTTTGTGTGGTACTGTGCATTTGGGTATTTCCTTCTGTAAAAATGAAGTACTCAAATTTGCTATAATGCAAGTAACTAGGAAAGTTGTAACTGTCATGAAAATTCAACTAGAGGGAGGAATGCTAATATTGAAAAAGTTGTTGTCAATATGAATAATGATGCATTCATGTATAAAAACAAAATTGCACCCTCATTGACAAATTTACCCGGTGTAAACTCCACGTCAACCCGGACTCAGAAATACGTAGTTCGGCAGGCTCTGAAACCAAGGCCGAGGTCACTGTTATGCAGGTCACAGGTGGGGTGGGACATAGCTGGCAGGCAAACGAGCTAACACGAAACCCCAGATAAATCCCATAGGTATGTGCAGCGACAGCACAATGGTCTAGGGAGATTGGTCCCAATAGAGCACACATGGCTGGAGGGGATATGCGTTCCCAAAACACCATAAAGTCAGATGCCATAGGAACATATAGCAGTATACAGTACATACAGTGATCACACACTCCCCATTCTGGACATCTGGACACGTTACTCACTGGCCGTATTGTTTCCACGCAAGGTCGAGGCCCACTTGGATTCCTCATCGAATACATTTATTTATGACTCCAAAGACAGAGGTTAACACTCCTTACCAAGAAAGGATCGCCAGAACGATTTTATTGCATTCAATGAACTGTATAAAAACCCATGTTAGACCAATTGTAAATGGAGACAGTCCTCAGACCCTATGCCTGTGGCTTATCTCCCGGACACACTGTTTAATTAAACAAACTGTTTAGGCTTTGCCAAACGCCTCTTGTTTTTTTAAGATATTTCATGTTTAAGCAACAGATATTTCACTAGTCAACTTTTTGCACTCCCTGCATGAGAACCTGGGGGCTAGGGTGCGGTATGGTCAGGCAGGTGAACCATCTGATATTTTCCCTTTAGCTAGTGGGGTGTCCCAGGGATGTGTTTTGGCACCCCTGTTTTTTACTATCTATATCAATAATCTTGGCACCCAATTGTCCACTGCTACTAGGGACGTGCCCAAAATTGCCAACTCCCCTGTCCTGGCATAACTATATGCCAAAGATGCGTTGCTAATGGCCAGGATACCTCATGCCCTGTGCATTCTTGTTGAATGCTTTGTGACCTTCATGAGTAATCTTGATATGAAGAGGGAGTTCCGCTTTGCTGTGCTGTGCCTATCATCACCCGTGTACGGAATACAGAGTCCCAGGAGACCTCGGGCCTAGAGGTGTCAACGCAAAAATGGGGGGAAGAGGTGGCCACACCCCTTTTTGAGCTAGAAAGCATGTCATGGACCCTCACTGTAGTGTAGTTCCTATTTCTCTAATAGGCTCTGCGCATTGGAATAATATACCCTATAGGTTTGACATAGGACTGAGGTCAGTATGTCCCTATCGAGTATATTAAACTTAAATACTTTGTCTCAGCTAACTCAGAGGCCACTAGAAACTCCTTGTAAACAAGAAGGGAGTGGTTTCTGGCAACCACATAAACATGACAACTTTGTTTCCCTTTAGAATCGGAACACTCTCAGAATCGTGGAAACAATTGATAACAGTTTCACTCAGATAATCGTGCATGCTTAGTTTCTTCAGAGTTACACAGAAAGAATAGACGGGCGTTTCAATAAAAGGATTTATTGAACAGTCTTGTTTCTCGTGTAAGAGATATGAGCTATTATGATCACAAGACAGTATGGAAGATATATAATGTACAGCGTAAGCAGTAGAAAGAAATAATACTGCGCTAGCATTATCTTTTAGCTATGATACATATATTCACATACATAAATAACATGAGCTAAAAATGCGAGTACTCATACGATGCTTCTCTGAGCTAGTTCTACCCCAGTGTACCTAACCTAGCCTAGGTGTACGGCAAGGTAAGAAGTAGGTGTAGTATTCTGTAGTATGGTATACTAAGAGTCTGGTATGCCAAGAGTCCCTCTAGGTTCTAGTCAGCTCCATACCTTGAGAATGAGAGAGGTGGGAATCTCCTTCCGGATCTCGAACTCTAACACCCCGCAAAGGGAGTCAGAACACTGGGAGCTGGATTCTCTGCGAGCAGGGATTACAGCGTCTCTTGTCAGTGAGTCAGGCCGGGATACGGGCTCCTCTGAAGTCGAGGTCTCCTCTAACTTGCTTGGGCAAGGGAAGGTATATTTATACCTGGTAGGTGCCTTGGAATGTTAGCATTGACGTGAAGTCGGACAGAGGAAGACGTCAGGAATGAACCCTTAAGGAATAGCGGTTCATGCATCATAGATGCGTTCTTGGAGAAATCAATAATCCTGTGCTGGGCTTAGGGTTTGGTTTCTAAGAACTCGTTGTGACGTTGGGGTGGACGGATGTCGGTGACCATGCCTGTATTTGGAGTGCATGGCTAATGCCTAAATAAGGACTGGGATCTTATGACTATATAAGGGCAATGCGAATTGTGCCTATATAAGGACTTGTTTCAGGAAAACCTATATACAGACACCTAAAGCGGAATACAACACCCACTCCACTTTCAAATGAACGATAATACTAAATGCTAAACATAAAACTTGAGTACCACATATTGCTAAAAGCATATTAAAAGAAGTTTTTTAAAAGAAACAGTTGATAAAACATGTAACACAATAGGTACTGTACATTTTAAAGCATTTTTTCATTCTAAGCATATATTGGAAATAAATGCAACATGAATGAATAAACAGAAATATATACATATGATGAAATGGTTGACAAGTTTTCAAAAATCAAAGCCATTGCATATCATGGTACTAAGAAATGAAATTATATTAAAATAAGGTGACATTGTGTCCCTGGAAGTATTCAAAGAAGTCCGTTTTATATGAATAGTTCTATTGTAAGCAGATTGAGTTGCCATGTATTTTCAAAAAATAAAGAAAAAGAAAAAGTTCAATTTTTGGAAGAGTTCCAAGTTTTGAAAATATGAAGGCCAAATTCATTGCGTCCCTGGTACACTGTGAGCCGAATCAAAGTCAGTGTATGGGTCTGGTGTAAACATGAAATCATCTATTTCTGTAGACAAAATATCGTCTACCGATGTCGATGACAGTTGGAATACCTCGTTCAGAAGGTTAACTGCACAGAGATGAGAAGCATCGCCTTCAGCATAGGATGCCGCAGCAATGTTCGCGTCCGTTGTTACCTGTGTGCCTGTTGATCCATCTCGTACCTCAGCAGCAGCAGGAAGCGTCTGTGAGATCTCAAGGAATGCTGTCATCAGGATTGGTAACCTTTAGGGAAAACACAGAGCATGGGCCATTATCGGGTCTAGCAGAGTATAGATATCCGTTGGCATGACTGATGGGAGTGTTAGACAGGTGTCTAGCACGCATTCTTCACCGCAAAGCAGGCAGCGTAGAACAGGTAAGATGCAATCTTGCCAGATTGGTCTAAATGACAGGAACCATGTTGTATTAAGTTCCCGTTGACGAGGCATGCCCAAAAGTTGCACTATGCGCTCACGGCACTTCCGTTCTAGGAGAGCTTTCTCCACATCGCTCAGAGTGACGTCGGTGGATAGGCTTGCCATAGCGTAATAGTAGGAATAGAAATAGGATTCCTGCAACAAGTGCTAGAATTAATGGCACACCACCAAACACCGAATGTGCGAAGTTTGGGATGATTCCTAGGACTGCCTGGAAGGGTGCTAACAGTCCTGAGCAGATGGTCTTAAATACATGTACAATTCCGCTCGTATCAGTCATGTTTAAGATACGTCCCATCATTTCTACGAAATGTATAGGGCAGTTTGTACGAATTAAAGCCTGTATCTCAGCCGAAGTCCTTGCAATTTGTAAATCATAGATTTCTTTGGCCGAGGTCAAAGGCACGGTCTGTTGCAAAAGCATGGCTTTCATTCTGCGTAAAGTATCAAAACGTATAAAAGAAACATTCAATGAAGGTCATAGAGGCGACTCCCTGACTGTGTCTATTGGGGGGAACAATACTTGCATACAACAAGTAACCCTGGAGTCGACAGTTACCAGATATGGGATGCCTGGCAACATGCCACAGCAACTCTGATCATTCAACATGAGGTAACTCCCGTTAGAAAGTTGGCCAAACTTTGGCTTAATCACAGTAGCTGGTGTACCCTGCTGGTGGCAGGACAAATTTGCCACAGAACCATTACAAGCCCCGTGTAAAGAAATGTCCTGACATATGAGTGAACCGCTTAATGCCTTTTCACAGTTTGTACCACTTAGAAACACTTCACGATCCCCACTCCAACATCTGTATTCATAAGGTAAATCCCAGGATGTCTTAATGTATTCTTTACCCAACCTTTCATATTTGCCTGCTTGCATTTGTTTGAGGCAATACTGAAACTGAAAAGTAGTGACAGGCAGAGTTATTTTGCCATGGATAAGCCATTCTGTAGCTGGTTTTTCTGCTACCGTAAATGGTAATTTTTCCAGTTTTTCAATGCTCAGCACTGTATACTTTGCTCCCCTTTGTGCCAGTTCGATCTGTTTATCTGTTAGATTGTATTCTGCAAACAGAGACGACGTGTTGATAAAACGCCAAGGTGCATAGCCCGTATGCAAAGATTGCAGCGTCCAGCCTAGTAACATAATAGAACGTAACTGAGATTGGCCTTGTTGTAACATGGATAAATCTTGTTCCAGTATGTCTATAGCAGAGGATACAATGTTGTCCAATGAATAAATTCTGGATGACAAAGTCGTTAACCCGTTGTCGACCACAGAGAGAGTTTTCTCTAAATTAATACGATCAAGCTCACGTATTCGTTCTGCGGCCTCTGCCTGTGAAACCTTCCATATTTCATTATAAGCAGCATAAATGCCGGCATATATGAAACGTTTTTGACGCGGTTTTCTTGGTCCTAGCAAGAATTCCCTAAGGTCTGCGGCTTCTTTAAGTAAAGATAAGTGTTGTTTCACATCCTGAAGTGTAGATTTTTGTAGCCAGTCGAGGCACAATTTTCCTACACTGTATGTTGTTACTACCCCCGGATGTTGTCGTTGAACATAACGTGGGTCTGACCTATGGATAGTAAAGCCCTGTATTCTATTCAGGAATCTTTCTTGACAGATGTTTGTGTCTGTGGGCCAGAGTAACCATTTTTTCCAATCAGTATCTGTTCTGTTGGTTTGTAGTATTGTGTCTACTGTGACCGCTCCCTGTGTAGTGCTATTACTTGCAGGTGTTGGTACAGAAGGTGTGTTCATGTCTTTGATCTTGGCTAAACCAAGGCAAGACGTTTGTTGCACAGTGTCATTCAAAAACATTATTTGCTGAGGGATGATATATGCTCTAAACAAAGCTTCCATCCCCTGTACTTGCCAATCTTTAGAACCCCAGACAGATTTTGTGTCTACTGTGTCTTTCCAAAAGTCAAATCCTTGTCTGGACAGTTGGGTAATAAAGGCTGCAGAGTAAATCTGTTTTGTATTAGTTAACATAATTTTCTGTCTTGTTTTGTTTACATTTTTATAGTAAAACATTTCTGGATCAGATGTATTGTACCCTGAAAAATAGGGAAACTTTTTAGCAAACGTTTTTGAACTGCCTTTTGGTGGTGTAGGACAATGTTCCCATTGGTTAAACATAAACACATTTCTAGGTGTTGCAGATGTATGCAAGAAATGATGACCATAGTGGTTGTAACAATAAAGCTGTTCGTACTCTGATGAACCCTCTAAGTATTCATTATTAGAGAATGCAGCAGACTTTTCCAGATCAGAAATCATATCATTTACAGTCTCAAAGTCCCAATCATCAGAATAGGTACTGGAGGAAATAAAATCACTTAATGAAATTTTAAATAAATGTGGAATGTTCAAAAGTTCATTCGGGCCGAATATATCTAAATCGGTTTTGTCCCACACTATACCATCCTGTATAGGAACGGCTGTGATGTTCACTGCTGAAAAGTCTCTAGCTTCACGATGGGATGATTTGTGTGGTTTCAAAAGTAAGTTCACATTTTTACTTTCTGTGTCCATATGGATGTATCTGCCATTTATAAGCATGCTGATAGTCATAACCAAAGCTAGCCAAAGCAGAAAGAAAAATATTCCAGAAATAATCCATAGTTCAATCCATGGTGAAACCAGATAAGTCTCTTTCAGGAAGTGAAAAAGGTCTTGTACTTGCTGTTTGAAAGTTTTTGATGCTGGCGTCGTTTCAGGCTCACTCGGATCCTCAGAAAACGTATCAAAGTTAATGAAATAGCCAGAAGCAGTTCGGTCAATTGATGAAATTGCATCAGGATTCGTAGAAATCGGTGGAACCAGTTGATCACTTGTTACGTTGGTGTAGACAGGTGTATCTGGGCGAACTGTTACTTGAGTTTCAAGAGGGATGAGTTCCATAGCATTGTTGCTTAGTCCTTCATCTGTTACTGCTGAATTCTCGATGGTTATGAGTCTTTTAGTCTGAACCTCTTGGATAGTAGCGAGAGGAGTGCGTCTGCTACTAGGTCGGAGTCCACGAGGCCTACTATTTAGTATTGGCCACATACTGTGGTTTGATGAGGTCGATTGACACAAATCTTTTCTCCTTTTTTCCAGCAAGGGGCGGCAGAAGTACTGTTCTTGTTCCGTGGATGGCTAGGACAGGTACTGGTTGTCTGTAAGAAGGTCCAAATTACTTCTTGTCCGCAATATTTCTCTGACTAGATCCCCAACTTTTGTGATCCAGACAGGCCTTGCTGGGACTGCCGGTTTTTCCCCAGTGGTGGTTGGCTTCAGGAACACGTTGCTTTGTTTCGATCTTAGTTCATTTAGATCCTGTAAAACAGCCAAACGATCTTTGATATCAAAGGGTTTATTTTCCACCACTGTGCCTTTACATTCGAGATCAGGAACCCACATTCTTGTCCCAAATAGGACCTCATATGGAGTAACCCCCCCTAGAGAACTTCTTGGCAAATTATTTAATGAGCGTTGGACCCCATAAAGTTGTTTGACCCACCCATCACCCGAACCTAATACTCTAGCTGTTATAGACTGCTTTATGTCCCGGTTTTTCCTTTCCACAACAGAATTTCCCTCAGGATGAAACGGAGAGGAGTACCGCAATGCTACACCCAAACTGGCCATGGCTTCTTTGTAAGCCCGAGAGCTAAACGCAGGGCCCTGGTCAGAATGTAGTGTGCCAATTGCGTATGTGCCGATAAAGACTCGCAAATCTTTTATAACAGTTCGAGCGTCAGCCGAGCGCTGAGGCCATATCCATAGGAACCTTGACTTAGTATTTGTGGGATTGCATTTGTCCAAAAGGACGCCTGCGCGTAGATAGTCTAATGCTGTCCAACAATGGTGTCTGTACTGGGCAGGCTACTTCGTAGTCTGGTGTCTGATGGCGTTCTGCACCACGCTGTCTATTGCAGTCTATGCAGTCATCGATGAAGATGTGAATCTGTGTATTCATTCCATGCCACCAGTACATCTCTTTTAATGTTAATATTGTTTTAGAGATCCCTTGATGTGACAGACCCTCCCCCAGATGTGCTTCATAAATCAAAGCTGCTCTACCTTCCATGTTTGGAATTACCCTATCCCCCACTCCAGGGATTCGAGCAAAAGGAACGTTGTTCGCATCAATTACATAAGAGTATTTGAGTGGAAATTTCTTTGGTAATGCTGCACCACTGCCTTTGCTTGAAGCATTGACAGCCAACAATATCTCACTGTCTATTCTCGTTTTTGAATGAGTGATCGCAGCTACAGAAGCTGTCTGAACAGCCCCCTTTGCGGCTTCATCAGCCAATGAATTCCCTGCAACGTGAACGCCATCACGTTGATGACTCAGCGTGTGTATCAAGTGAGCCCTTGGTAGTTCGTTTTTTAACTGAACTACTTGTTCCCAAAGCGTTTTATGCTTTATTGTGCCACCTTTTGCATCTTTGAACCTGTTTTCAAGCCAATTCTGTATATATTCATTATACAACTGAACACAGTAGAAAGTATCGCACACTATGAGTGTGGGGAATTCACGATCTGTACTTTCAAGTGCCAGTTTGAAAGCTTGTAGTTCAGCTCGCTGAGCTGTACAATCTCCTACAGATTGAGTTTTAGTGACCATTGGTCTGAAGTTACCATCTTGCATGCAACCTTTAACGATTGCGCATGCTGCACTGTAAGCTTGCTTGCTTACTCCCTGTAGCGGGTTGTGCGGATCCGTCAGTTTAAATTATAAATTCATTCTGATGTAGAGGCAGAATTTCAGTGGGCAGAGGACATTCATGTTCATATTGCAGGAACGCTTGTGTTTTTAAATCAGGATCAAAAACATATTCAACATCTGTTGCAGCAAGAGAATTAACCCATTGTATCCATCTAGGATGTAAAGCTTTTGCATTTGGAATGCTCGCTTTTGTGACTGCCTCTAAGGCTGGTACTGGAGTTACGACAATAATGCGTTTCCCTTGGGCTAGAGCTCTTTCTTTTGCTACTGCAGTTTGAACTGCTGTCAGTATTTTTTCTGTTGAAGTGAAGCGCATTTCTGCTTGTGTATACAAATGTGATTTGTATGCTATTGGTACTTTTTCACCCTCATTAAATGTTAAGTAGGTGAATCCGCATTGTCCCGAAATTATTCGGATCACTAAATTGCGTGTATTTACGCGTGTTTGTAAGTGATTTGTTGCTAACATGTTAGCTTGGAGTGAATGCAGGATTTCTGTGTGTTCCTGTGTCCAATGTTTTGTTGAAAAATCAGGTTTGATTAATTCATAGAGAGGTTTAACCCTTTCTGCGTAATTCAGAATGTAAGTTCTTCCAAAATTTAGGAAACCCAAGATGGATTGTAAGTTTTTCAGCGTTTTTGGAGGTTGGAGCAGCGCGCACTTTTCTAAAAAGTTGGCTGCCAGGCTCTTGCCTTCACTTGAAAGCTCATATCCTAGGAAAAGGACATTGAGATGGGCAATTCTGGATTTTTTAAAGTTGAACTTATAGCCCTCAGAGGCGAAGCCCAATATAATGGTACTCACCCTGTTCAAGTGCCTATCTAGGTCATCGTCTGTCAGATAGATGTCATCGACATATGACAATGCCTCATTATCATAAATTTGTAGTAACTCTGTTACTCTCGCTGAGAATAACCCCGGGCTGTTTTTGAACCCTTGTGGGAGTCTACAAAATTGACGCTGGGTCTCCATTATTGAGAAAGCTGTTAAGTACCTGCTTTCAGGTGCTATGTTTTGACAAAAGAAACCATTTGAAATGTCCAATGTGGTTTTATATTTTTTACGCACAATGCTATTCATTAATACTGTACTATGTGCATTTTGCACTGCAAATGTTTTTGAACAAGTGTTCAAGTGTCTGTAATCCAAAACTAGACGATATGTATTGTCTGGTTTCGATACAGGGAACAAAGGATTGTTCATTGAGGAGGTGCATGTTTCAATCACCCCTTGGTATTCAAGTTGATCTAAGATCTCCCTGACCTGTTTTTTAGCTTCTTGCTTTATTGGGTACTGCCTTTGTGCAGTAGGTTAATTTTTTAGATGTATTTTGTGGTGAGGTGAGTCCTCATCCCATCCTACATGATTTTTATATATGCTGGGGCCTGGCCAACTGCCCATTTCCTGACATAAGTATATTTTAGGTGAATTGGAATATGGTTGGAGAAGGCAGGCATAATTATGTCCTCACCATGTGGGCACTCCCTGACAAATTGTGGTGACCAGTCTTTTTCTGCTAGAAGTATATCATAACCCCTTGAAAGTTTCTCCCAAAAGAGTATTTTCACTTTTCTTGGTATGTCTCCCTCCATTCTGAGTGTTATTTCATATAACTTTTGTGGAGTACTAACCCTGGTGTCTACAGTCTCTACTGTGATGTTCTCATTCAAGTCCACTGTCTCCAGAAGTTCCTTCAGGTTCTGGCGAGCTATTGTGACTTCTGCTACACTGTCCAGCATTGTCTGAGCCCATTCTCCGTTCTTGAGCTGTGTTCTCAGTATTCTCGGCATGTCTGATCTTCAGACCTGCTACCTTCTTTTTTGTGAATTGAGGTTTTGATTTATTTTTCTGAACGTGTTTGTCGTCTTTGGATTTCACGCGTTCTTCTCTATGTTCTGACCGTCCTCTTCTTTCCGATGTCTGTGACGATATCTGAAAGGTACGAGAGGAACGTGTATCAGTATCTTGATACCTGTCAGGTTTTCTTAAATTATCCCTATTCTTTAGGTTATACCTCCTTTCAGAGGGCTCCTTTTGAGGAGACCTACTTCGGGATTGAGAACGTGCCTCGTTTGAATTTTGTTTATTAGTTTCCCACTTCTCTTTAGAAGATGTAGGAGTTTGTTTAATAGAGTCCTTCTCAGGACTTTCAGATAGTTTTGGCTTCAAAGGTTTTCCACCCAAACTATCTCTGCCTAATTCTGCATAAGATTGTTCTATTATTCTGGGTAGTTCATGTTGATGTTCTGTTACATCAAATTCCCTTAAGCGTTGGCAGATCGCCACTGATGCTGCCTCCCCTTTAATATTAGATAATATTATTGTTGAGACCTGGTCGAAGTTTTTCATTAATTTCATACCTAAATTCAGAGCAGGTTCTGCCCCGTATTCGTTTTGAATTTGTTTCAGGACATCTGGTATTACTGCAATTGATGGAACACCATGAGTTTTAGTATAGATGGCAGCAAAGACTGCGCCCCAAGTGGTGCAATCTTCCAGTTGTGGTGTGATCCCCATTGGTAAATAGATTGCTAGGATTCTGTGTTTCTCATAAGGGCTAGTATTTGGAAATACTGCTTCAATTTGAGTAATTTTTTGAGCTATCTAGAATGGAATTTGCTCACGTTTTGTGGGCATTTTACCCATGACTGCGTGTAAAGTCTGTGGAGTAATTTTTAGTGTATTCCCCTGATGAGGGGTTTGATTTGGAATGGTCATTGGTGGTTGGACTGTGAAAGTCTGCATGACATATTGGACTAATTGTCTGTAAATTTTTATTAACTCTTGTAGTTGAGTAAGTAATTCCTCGTCTGACATTACATCGATGTCAGGATGAGGTGTGTAACCGGCTAGAATCGGCCATGTTGCTCCTGGTCTACCTACTGGACCGAGCCTGGTAATGTTTTTGTGATGTTTTAGGGCGCCTTTAAACCAGAGATGATGCTCCTGGTATGTGAGTGGAATTTCAATATCCTCGAAATGAATATATTCCTCTGGTGGTTCATCTTCTTTAAAGAAGTGAAACACTTTGGTTATTGGATTTGATTCTGGGAATACTATCCATGAATAGAATACCTCTGTCTGAAAGGATTCGTCTGCCTCTATCACGAAAACTGCTCTACCACCTCTTGGTGGTAGGCCGTGTTTTATAAGTTTTAGAGTGATGGCTCTCCTTAAGTTTCGATGGATGTTTATAACACCCTCATCGGCTTCATTTAAACCGGTAAAGTTAAAAGCTGGTACGACTGGGTCAGCCGTAGTTACACCGTTCTCGGTGCCATTATCCTAGTGTACGGACATTTGTATTTTGAAAAATGTAGAACAAGTTTCAAGGAAATAAAAGATAAGGTGCCCAATATTTTGGAACACTGTATCCTTCAACGTTGAACAAACCAAAATAGCTAATCTATAGGTTTTTTGTCCTATTTAGCTTTGGCGGATATTTAACCCTACCCACTCCAGACGTCTTATGGAGTATGTGAGTAGGGGTCTCTGAGAGAAAAGCACAACTGAGTTACTCAGTATCTAGCGTTAAATTAGTGCCTTACCAAACCGTTGGGCGCCATGTAGTGTAGTTCCTATTTCCCTAATAGGCTCTGCGCATTGGAATAATATACCCTATAGGTTTGACATAGGACTGAGGTCAGTATGTCCCTATCGAGTATATTAAACTTAATTACTTTGTGTCAGCTAACTCAGAGGCCACCAGAAACTCCTTGTAAACAAGAAGGGAGTAGTTTCTGGCAACCGCATAAACATGACAACTTTGTTTCCCTTTCGAATCGGAACACTCTCAGAATCGTGGAAACAATAGATAACAGTTTCACACAGCTAATCGTGCATGCTTAGGGGCTCATTAGTATGGCGGGCGGACTTTGTCCGCCCGCCAGAGCCCCGGGAAACGGGACCGCCCGCACTGCATGCGGCGGTCCTGCACCTACGATTAGGATGCGCCCGCCACACTGGCGGGCGCATCCCGCATTTGTAACATTGCGGCTGGCAGTGCTGAAAGCACCGCCCGCCGCAATGCCACACAAGCAAGTTGTGCATTTCAGTGCACAACGTGACAGGCACCGCGCGGTGCCTGCCACGTTGTACATTGAAATGCAGGGGGGTACCATAGGTACCCCCCATGTGCACCCCCCACCCCCAAGAATACCTGGGGGCCCGCTACGGGCCCCCAATGGCGAGAACAGCATGCCTTTCCGTGGCGTCGTTGCCGCCACGGAAAGGCTAAACCCCGCATGCATTATAATATGCCACCATATTAACAGCTTTTCTGCCCGGTAGGCAATCGGGCGGATTGCCTACCGGCGGAAAACCGGCGGACGGTCTTTCCGTCCGCCGGGGTCCCCCCGCCATAGTAATATGGCGGGGGGAATTGGCATGCGGGCGGGCACAAATGTCGGGCGGATCGCCACCGCCATGCGGGCGGTGGCGATCCGCCCGACATGCTAATGGGCCCCTTAGTTTCTTCAGAGTTACACAGAAAGAATAGACGGGCGTTTCAATAAAAAGTTATTGAACAGTCTTGTTTCTCGTGTAAGAGATGTAAGCTGTTATGATCACAAGACAGTATGCAAGATATATAATGTACAGCGTAAGCAGTAGAAAGAAATAATACTGCGCTAGCATTATCTTTTAGCTATGATACATATATTCACATACATAAATAACATGAGCTAAAAATGCGAGTACTCATACGATGCTTCTCTAAGCTAGTTCTACCCCAGTGTACCTAACCTAGCCTAGGTGTAGGGCAAGGTAAGAAGTAGGTGTAGTATTCTGTAGTATGGTATACTAAGAGTCTGGTATGCCAAGAGTCCCTCTAGGTTCTAGTCAGCTCCATACCTTGAGAATGAGAGAGGTGGGAATCTCCTTCCGGATCTCGAACTCTAACACCCCACAAAGGGAGTCAGAACACTGGGAGCTGGATTCTCTGCAAGCAGGGATGACAGCGTCTCTTGTCAGTGCATCAGGCCGGGATACGGGCTCCTCTGAAGTCGAGGTCTCCTCTAACTTGCGTGGGCAAGGGAAGGTATATTTATACCTGGTAGGTGCCTTGGAATGTTAGCATTGACGTGAAGTCGGACAGAGGAAGACGTCAGGAATGAACCCTTAAGGAATAGCGGTTCATGCATAATAGATGAGTTCTTGGAGAAATCAATAATCCTGTGCTGGGCTTAGGGTTTGGTTTCTAAGAACTCGTTGTGACGTTGGGGTGGACGGATGTCGGTGACCATGCCTGTATTTGGAGTGCATGGCTAATGCCTAAATAAGGACTGGGATCTTATGCCTATATAAGGGCATTGCGAATTGTGCCTATATAAGGACATGTTTCAGGAAAACCTATATACGGACACCTAAAGCGGAATACAACATCACATTTGGGGAGCTCTGCTTGGTTGTGCTGTGCCTACCATCACTTGTGTAGGGGACTCGGAGTCCCAGGGGAGCTTGTGCCAGGAAGCGCCAATGCAAGAACGGGGAAAGAAGCAGCCACACCCCCTTTCACTCTACAAAGCACGTTGTGGGCCCCCGATGCACTGGATGCACATGTGCCATGCCCAGGCAAAGCCTGAGACAAGGGTGAACCCGTCTTCGCCCATCATCGCCTGGAAGAGGCTGGGCTGGTCCACCCCTCTTGGCTTGTCAGTTGATCCCCCATAACTGGTTCTGGTGAGCATGGTCACTTTATTTTTATTGACTGGAAGACTAACCTGCTGCTATGGGCAAATGCAAGCTGGGGAAGGAGGGGGCCACTGTTAACCCCCAAGCTGGCACAACCCCGGACTCATTCCTGGTTCGAGCTGCTAGCGTAGTAGTTAAGGAGGTTGAGATAGTGGAAAGACGTCTCTCTTTAGATACGTGGGAGAGACACTGTCCTCTTTTAGCCAGATTGACATCTACCCTGCCTGGCTCTCCCAGCTCTCCTGTGTTGGTCGCTAGATGTTGCCTGAGTTCAATATATACATCTATGTCAAGCCCCACAATAGTGATGTTTGTGGCAAGGGAACCAGCAGGGTAAGTCCCCGATCTGCAACATCCAGATAGTTTTTGTGAACCTGTAGTAAGGAAAAAAAGCAAAATTATAATAGGACCTAAATCTAGTAATAACACAAAAACAGGGACTGTTGTCTGTTCCACTACTAACTCACTGCCTGGGTCCAGTTCTGGTGAAGGGAATGTGGTACCTAAAAACTTCACAGTTGTGGAAGGGCCTAATCAATCATGGGGTGGTGTTTTGGCTCAAGTCAAATTAATAGTGACCTCAAGGCTTACTCTTCTCATGGTAAAGATAAGATTTTTGAAAGGGGTAATTCAGGACTTGTCGAATAAATTTCAACATTTATCAGCTTCTTTAGCTGCAGCCACTATACACTTCCAAACCCAAGCCCTTCCTATCAATCGTTCTAGTTGTGCTACTACTGGATGCCCCCTAGAGGTCTCTTTCCATCTCAGCATCAACTACCATCACCACCCCAATTGTGTCCACTCCAGCATTAGGGGGTGAGTCTCCATGTACTCATAGTACAGGCACAGTGGATTTCGGACACCCAAGGGTAGCTGTGACCAACCCTAGGAGTATACCTCCTTCCAATCCTCAACGGATGCAAAGCCAGTCTCCTTTGGACCTCCCACCTGATTGTTGCCCACATGCAGCAGTTCTGGTTGGAGTACCTCCCTTGCCAACTGATAAGGCGGAATCGCATTGGGAATTGAAAAACAAAGTCAGTTATTGGCTTACACGGAATTCCACCTTTGTAATGTCAGAGTATAATGATATCCTTCTTTTGAGGAGAAGTGGGTGGATTGGCAGGTCACTGAAATCAGTTGAGGGGAACTGCATAGTTATCATCTGCAGGGCTCTGGCCCTGGCACTTCATTTGATTGACTCTGGCTACAAGACCAGCAACCTTGGTTGCAAGATTTGTCCCATTGGGTTTTTTCTATAGACCCCAGTGCCCCTGTCCCCAAGCTAATATGACAAGGAGCAGGGCTCCTCACCAGCAAGATCAAGTTCCGGGTGCTCCTACTATCCCCATGTCTAATACATTCTTGCCACTCTCCGATCTTGACACCAATGATTGACTTGTTCAAACTCTGGGCTTTCCCAAGGTGTTCAGGCCATGAAGCTCAAATGTTGCTGGTGACAGATTCAATGTCAGTTTGAGACTTGAATCTGCGGATGTCTCCCATTTTGTACCAGATGCTATTAATGGGCCTTTTGATTCTTCATTCTTGCTTGCCAGATAGGCTGCAATCTATAGTAATGGCTGATCCCTGTGTGCCCATCTCTTGTCACCTTCCACCTAGGGAAGGCAGTCCGATTAAGCTTGTTTCCTGGAACCTTACTGGTACTAGTAGCAAACTTGATTGTCAAGAGTTGGGTGACCTCGTAGACCTTTATGATATTTTTGGGTTCCAGGAGACATGGGCTGTAACTCCGCCATTTCGGTCAGGGTTTCAATGACTTTGACAGACCAGACATCTCTTCTGGAAGTGGCAGGCCATCTGGGGGCCTTGAAACCTGGCTGGAAACTACCCGGGTCTGTTCTTCAAATGTGATTGACCTTGGTTCACCTGATATTTTATGTGTAATTTTACATTTTACTGATGGGGCTAGGCTATGCTTGATTAATGTGTATTGTAGAAATGAAGCTAGTAAGTTTTATATACCTGTTATTAAGACTGCTAATTCCTATCTACGTAGTCTCCTGGATGATGTACACAAAATGGTGGCTGGAGACCTTAATTATAGTTTTGAAAACCTTGTTATCGGTACAGCTACGCTAAGTGGGATGAGGATGAAGCATGGTCAGTCCCGGACCTTCGACTTGACATGGACAAGAAGTGGTCAACAGCTGCCTTATAAATTAATGCTTTCACCCTAAATAACAGAATGTGAGCATGGGAGAACACCCTCAGACAAAGATGGGAAGGTTACTTTTTACTGATTAGGAGTGTCTAGACATATAGACTTTCTCCTGGTGGATATTAGGCTGTGGGAGCAGGTTATTGATATGGAGGTGGTCTGCATCAGGAAAGTGATCATAACACCTTGGATCTCTCACACACCCCAATGGTCTTCCTCATCCCACCCCTACATGAACCACCCAATAGGAGGCTGGTTCCAACCGCCAATCGACACAGATTGGAATGGAGTGTTATTATCTCTATTCCATCCAGTTGCATCTCTATGAGCTGCTTGTTACTGCATTTGAAACAGTTTTAGAGATGGGAGGGAGTGCAACAGCAGCTTCAACGTGGGAGGATTTTCAGTTATTTATCATTCATTGTTCTGTTCCCTTAAGGATCTCTTTATGGTAGAGTCTCGGTCCCTTCCCAAGTGGGCTAAGGAGGCTCACTGGTATATCAAGGAATGCAGGGTATTCAGGCGATCCCTTATGGCTACTATTAAAAGAGGTAACAGAGCTTTAATTAAGGAAGCCAGGGCTTCTCACAGGGTCATTATTTTAAAGGCTAATAGGGAGCATTAAATAGTTTTCTGGGAGAGGATTTTGGTTGCAGCAAAGGGGAAAGATTAGAACTCTTTCTGGCACATGTTGGCCAACAAGGCTCCAGGAACCACTGCCCCATTAACATGTAATGTATCAGCCACTGCCTAGGATGACCACTTTGGCCTATATGCTTATGATGCTTATGATCCAGGTCACACCGAAACCAAAGCGAATCCTGTGACTAGGATATTGAAGAATTTTGACAGAGGCAAAGTTGGCCTGCTAGAACAGGCAGAGGTAGACCCACATGGGGGAGCTTCTACTGGTTTCACTGGCTGTGCTATTGGCCCTATCACTGAGAGCGAACTGGTTAACGCTATTGATTGGATTACTCCAGGGAAAGGGCCTGCCCTGGACAAGGTTTCTGAAGACCTCTATAAAGCAGAGAAGGAAATCTAGGGTCCCTATTTTATCTTGTTTTTAATAGCATCATGAATGGGCTACCCATGCCACGGTCATGGGCTAGGGGCTAGGGCCGAGATTATTCCGATTTATAAAAAGGACCCTAGGTCCCTCCCATCGAACTATTGTCCGATAAGTCTATTTGATAGTTCACAAAAGCTCTTTAGTTGAATCCTTCTGAGTCAACTTCAGGACTTAATGGAGGTTGCTGATGTGCTCACTACCCTCCAAGCGGGGTTCAGGGCTGGGTCCAGTGCTATCGGCCAGTTCTCCAACCGAAGCTTGTATACTGGAAATATAATATGATGGGTGGTGGCCGTTTATATGTTATCTTTGTCGGCCTGTGGTCAGCATTTGACCTTGTTCCTAGAAAGGCATTATGGGGAGCCTTGACCAACATGGGTGCCCCAAATATTTTGTGGACATTATAAGAAGGTTGCACAAAAAACAACTATGCCAGGTTAGATGTTGGACTTCCGGGAGTTAACAGGCCCTATTCCAGTTTCCCGTGGTATGAGACAAGGATGTGTCTTAGCTCCAACACTCTTCTTGCCTTTTATCAATGACTTAGTGACTTATTTGGAACAGTGCAAGCACGATGCCACGACCTTGGGCAACAGAAAGATCCCAGCACTTCTGTTTGCCGACTATACACTGCTGATCGCAAAGTCACTCATGGGCATTCAAATCTGCTCGATCAGTTTGGTCTCCTCATCAGGTAGAAAGGTCTGGAGATCAATATTAGCAAAACTAAGTATATGTTTTAAATCCCTGCCCCACTACTGGGTCACTTCCAGTGTAAAATGGTGTTCACCTGGAGAAGGTGCATATCTTTGACTATTTGGGCTTTACTCTTAATGATTCCTTTGACTGGTCTACTCAGATCCAGATAAGTAAACTCAGGCTGGAGCATTATACAGGCGGTATCCTGAGGGCGGTCCAGGGCTCCAGTTTCTGTCCTCTTACTCTAGCACTACAGATTAATAATTTGGTGGCTTTGGGGGGGGGGTCACTGTATGGTGGTGAACTTTGGGGCCATGACTGGAAATTATGTGGTAAAGGTGGAGAATCATTTTTTACATATTCTGACCAATATGCCGGTCAGTATCCCCCTTGTCCTCCTGAAGCAAGACCTGGGTACTAGATCTCTTGGCTTTTAAAAAGAGTAGTGAGGCTCTTATATTTCCCCAGACATTAGCTGATAACCGTACTTTTTTAAATGTTTGCTGTTTACTTAAAATGTCTGTACGCAGCAGGAAAAGAATGGAGGGGTGATGAGCCTAAATGCGGCTACTCACTATGTTAAATACTTCTCATCAATAGACTATTGTCCACTCTTTCATGTGATATGTTTTATCAATGTTTTTACACTGGTGCTTAAATTCGTTTTTTTCTTTTTAATTGTGTTAGGATATGATATGTTTCATGCATAAATGATGATTTGTATTTTGCACTTTTTTATTTATTGAGCTGGACAAACGATAGAAAGAATTGATGGAAGGGTTAGTTTGGGTTTTTGCCCTCGTATAAGGAACAAAATGCCTTTCTGCTTTACAATAATGCTATCTGTTTTAATATATATTGGTGAGCAATCTTAATTTTTTTATATTATGAATTTGCTGTGTTGTTTGTACACTTTTATAATCTTTTATTGATTGATTGATTGATTGAAAGATCAGTACATGCAATGAAGTGTCAGAGATTTTGATGATCGAATCACGGGCCCATGCTCTACATGATGGTAAAACTAGAAATGGTGTGACTAAAGTGTAAGTTCAGCAAGTTTCTCGCTGAACTGTTGTACGTATATACCACAAAACTCAGTAAATGAAAGAGGTGATGAGAAAACCATGAAAGGCAAATGCAATGTCTCATGTCCACAATCAGGGCAGACGCCATGCAGAAAGGACAGGTCAGAAGTGGATGCTGTAAAACAAAGGGGAGATATAGATACACATGAGATAAAGGGGAAATGTTGTGGGATCCATGAATGGTTAGTAATGGTATTGTGATAAGGAAGAGGGGAACCTCAACTGGAACAGTAAGTCAAACTACGAAAAATCCCAGAGGAGTGCGAATGAATGTTAGATTCCAATGTGGATAACCAGTTCTTCGTCGGTGTTAAGGCCATAAGGGTATTTGTAGTTCAATTGGTTAATGTATTGGGATTCTTGGATCCTAAGTTGTTTTTTCCGGTCTCCTCCTCTGATGTTCTTAACTATTCTGTCAATCCCATAGTATTTAAGAAGCTCAGTATTGCTATCATGTTTGATGTAAAAATTATAGTATAGTTGGGGTCATTGTTTTTTATGGCTTGTAGGTGTTCCATGATTCTCCTCTTTACCAGTAGTTTAGTACTTCCTATGTAATTTAGACCACAAGGGCATTCAAGTACATATATTACACGGTCAGTGGTACATGTAGTTAATTTGGTAATCTTTTTCATCTTCCCTGTTGGTAGTTCGTACTGGTTCTAAACTAGCAAGCTTTGCAAGAACTGCATTTGTGAAAGCCAGATAATGTGAGCCATCTCGATTTAGCAGAGGGGACATAGTAGGGACTACTCTATCCCTAATCGATTTGGGTTTTTTATATCTGATAGCTGGGAAGTCTCCCAGTTTGTTCCCTATAATAGGGTTTGCTTCAAGTAGAGTCCAGTGATTAATCTGGGAGTGGCTTCTGCAGTGGATCTGAGGTTGTTTTTCAGGGGCTTAGCTTTGAAAAGAATCTCTTCCTGTTTCACCATTTGTATCTTATGTTGTGCTTGTTCAAGGATTCTGTTGGGTTATCCTTTCTGTATAAATCTTTCTATTATCTGGGTATTTTCTTTTTTGAAGTCCTCATCATCACTACAATTGCGGTCGGCTCTCAACAATTCCCCATGGGGGATACTCCACTTTAGGGTATTAGGATGGTGGCTATGTGCACATAGAACGCTATTGCCTACTGTTTCTTTTCAATGTAAAGTTGTGACCAATTTGTTTTCTTTTAAATACAGGGCAATGTTTAAGTGTTCACTATAGCTGTTGCTCATTTTGTTTGTGAGCCTCAAATTCAGTTCATTTTGTCCTAATTTGGAAATTAACTTGGTGGCACAGGTAACATCACCGTCCCAAATGAGGAACAAATCGTCAATGTATCTGATCCATATTGGTATATGTTGTGTATATCACTCATTTTCGTCTGGCCAGACAACCTGCTCCTCTCACCAGCCAAGGAATACATTCGGAAAGCTGGGGGCGAAACAGGTGTCCATTGCAGTCTCTGTGCATTGTTTGTAAAATGTTTCTTCAAGTAGAAAAATATTGTTTTTTAGATAATACGTCATCATTTGTTTGAGAATGTTGGTTTGGTCAGCTCCTAAAGTAGTATATACAAGCATCTAGCCCCCTCCTTTATTCAATGCAGGTGTATTGGGAGCAGACATCAAGCGTAGTCATGGCATATGTGCCTTCCCATGTGATGCATGGATTATTTTAAGAACGTCAGTGCTGTCCCCGCAACTTGACCTTAGACCTTCCACATAAGGTGATAAATAAAGGTCTAAAAATATGGCTCTGTTTTCTAAACGTCCTCCATCAGAAGAAACAATTGGCCTCCCAGGTGGTAATGTGAGGATTTTATGAATTTTGGGTAGGAGAGACAGACAGGGTATCCTGTGATGTTCCTCCTTAAGGATATTCCACTCATCCAGATCTAACAAATCCCTTTGATGCCAATCTAGCAGCATTCCATGACTTGTGTGTATCTATTGCCTGTATGCCTCTCAAGATGTGAGTTCATGACAATTTGCATCTGCCAATTGGTGGTGGGCTTCAGCTTTAAAGGCTGTCATATTTAACATGGCTATGTCTCCACCCTTGTCCAATAGTTTATTTATGATGGATGGATCATTGCCAAGATTCTGTAATGCCACCCTGGGAATACAAGTTAAATTGTCCTGTGTGCATCATTTTTTATCACCATACAACTTCATCAATGTATGTTGTATAACACTGTGAAAAGCCTGTATATTGTCATGTGCAAAAATTGGGATTGCATTTAGACTTTGGTCTCAGGCCACTGCTCACTGGGCTCTCAACTGTAAAGCTCACCTTACTCAAAGTGTTCCTCACATTATCATACACTGGATTATCATTTTTTGGATTCCAACTCATTTATCCACAAAATAGAGTCAATGTCTTGCAACTCCCAGTTCGACCTATGGGGACTCTGTCCAGTTCTTTGTCTTTTGGCCCTCATATCTTGATTCATTTTGAAATGTTTTTGTAGCTTGAGTTTCCTCACAAATAGAAACAAATTGATATGTGTGTCTGTATAGTTAAACCTGTTACTTGGGAAGAATGACAAACCCAATTTGAGTACTGATTCCTCTTCTTTACTAAATGGTCTGTCAGGTAGATTAACCGCAGTACTATCATTCTGAGTGGTTATTTCTAGGCCTGGGTGGAGTTATTAGAGTTCTGAGTGACCAAAAACTCTGCTGCGCTACGCGGAGTTCCATAGCGATGCAGTGCGTTTCGTCACGCAGTTCATGCTGATTTTTAGTGCCGGGTGTTTGTCCCGTGCTGTAAAATCAACACGAATGGCACCAAGTGCAGCCCAAGAGGGCACTGCTTCTTTCTGCCACTTGAGTAGATGTTCTACTCGAGCGTTAGCTTCCTTAATGCAAACAGAAGGTTTCTCAGCATGAGCTGTAGTGACCATCCACGAGTGTCTGCGTTGAGAAATCTCACAGGGAGATGGTCTGGAGTAAGATTTTTCTCGCTCACGCTTGGCGAGATAGGACAGGTTAATTTGGTCTGCTTGTTCCTGCCACCCCTCCTTGTTGGCCTCTTTCTCTTTTGCCGCCTAGTCCTCTGCCCCTTCCTCTCTGTCAATCGTGCGATGGAATGTCTTGTTTCTGTTTCAATAACTGAAATTCCTGTTAGAAGGTAAGAAGACGTGTGCCTTAAAGGGTGCTCCTTGATGGATCTTCCTGATGAATTTGAGTCCGTGGATAACTGCTCTTGATGTATTCAGAAAATGTTTACAGTTCCATGGATTAGTAACAGTATATTATATATCTATATATTCACTGAAAAAACCACAGGTTTCAGGGACGTTATAGTTAGGCTGACAGTTCACTCATACAAAACCAGAGAAATTCAGCCTTTATAGTTAGCTATAACTTGAGCCCCCGCAACGCCCTGCTGATGACATCACACATTACATCACTCATGACATGGTCAGTGACATCACTGATGACATCTCAAATGACATCACTGATGACATCATCCAGTGAGTGTGAATATTTCTAAAAAGTTTAAGAATGTTATATATTATATATATACACCAAGGTGTATTGAAGAATGAATGGGTGTATGAGTATCTGTATGGATGATTCAGTGGGTTCGTGACTGACTGTGTAAGTGAGTGATTATTCATGTCTCAGTGAATGTATGGGTGAGTGACTAATCTGTGTTAATGTCTGTATCAGTCTGTCAGTTGGTGTGTAAGTGGCTGCATGAGTTGGTGAGTAGCTACATGAGTGTCTATATGGGTTATTGGTTGGTTGTCTGAGTACCTGTATGGGTGCATGAGTGGCTATGTGGGTGGGTGGGGGTGGGGGTGTGTGTGTGACTCTCTCCATGGATATATGAATGTGTGAATCCCTCGGTGTATGGGTTCATGAGTGTGTCTGCAAGGGGCTGTATGCATGAGTGAGTGTGCATATGGCTGGGTCAGTGAGTGAATGGATGTCTCAGTGGTATATGGGTGAGTAACTGCATATGTGAAAGGCAGTATATGTGAGTGTTGGAGTATATAAATGACTGTATGTGTGAGGGAGTTATTGTGAGAGTGGCTGTATGGGTAAGTGTGTGCTTGTGTCAGCAAGTGTATAGGAGAGTATTTGTTAGTATCTGTATGAGTAGTGAGTATGTGTGTATTTCTGTATGGGTGAGTAAGAGGCTGTGTGATTGAGTTTTTGGGTGAGTGAGTAGGTGCATGAGTAGCTCTATGGGTGACTGACAGTGTATGAGTGGCTGTATGGATGTATGAGTGGATATATCAGCAGCTGTATTGGTGAGTGGCTGGCTATATGAGTGCCTGTATGGGTGAGTGAGTGGATGTGTATGTAGACCTATGAATCAGTGAGTGGGTATGTACGTACTGGCATTGGTTTGTCAATGGTTTCAAGAATGGTAGTCTGAAATTTGGAGTGGGTGTATGAAAGGTTATATTGGGGTGTGAGTATGTGCATCAGATATTATGTGGATGAAGTCATCAGTGATGTCATTTGAGATGTCATCAGTGATGGTATTGACCATGTCATCAGTGATGTAATATGTGACGTCATCAGCAGTGCATTGCTGAGGGGGTGAGCTATAACGGCTGCATTTCTCTGGTTTTTTACGAGTAAAATGTCAGCCTAACTATAACGTTCCTGAAACCTGTTGTTTTTTCAGTGAATTTCTAAGGTTTTTTAAATGCTAATTCCTAACTATAACGTACCTAAAACCTGTGGTTCTTTCAGTAAATTTCTAAGGTTTTTTAAATGCTAATTGATAACTATAACATCCATGAAATCTGTTTTTTTTAGTAATTAGATATATACATATATAAACATGATTATTTAAATATATTTTAATGTTTTTATACAAATTGTTTATATAATTTATATATATATGCAGTAAATAGTTTTTTTTAAAATATAAAAATGGGCTGCAAGATGCTACCTTGCCATGATACAGGGGAATGATTGGATGAGTGCATGGGTAGTGCCTGAGTGATTGGATGAGTGCATGGGAAGTGCCTGGGTGACTGGATAAGTGTGTGGGTAGTACCTGAGAGAATGCAGGAGTGTATGCATAGTGTCTGCGTGAATGGTTGAGTACAAGGATAGTACCTAAGTGAATGATTGAGTGCAAGAGTAGTGCCTCAGTGATTGGATAAGTGCATGGGTAGTACCTGAGTGAATGCATGAGTGCTAGGATACTAACTGAGTGATTGGATGAGTGCATCAGTAATGCTTGAGTGATTGGATGAGTGCAATGGTAGTGCCTGAGTGAATGGATGAGTACAAGGTTAGTGCCTAGCTCATTGGATGAGTGCATTGGAGGTGCCTGAGTGAATGGTCGAGTTTAATAGTAGAGCCTGGGTGAATGGATGAGGGCATGGGTAGTGCCTGAGTAAATGGTTGACTGTAATAGTAGTGCCTGGGTGATTGGATGACTGCATGACTAGTGCGTGTGTGATGGCATGAGTACATGCATAGTGCCCGGTTGATTGGATGAGTGCATGGGTAGTGCATGAGTGAATGGATTAGTGCAAGGGTGGTGCCTGGCTCATTGGATGAGTGCATGGGTAGTGTCTGGGTGATTGGATGAATGCATGGGTAGTGCCTGAGTGAATGGATGAGTGTAAGGCTAGTGCCTGGGTTATTGGATGAGTGCATTGGAGGTGCCTGAGTGAATGGTCGAGTTTAATAGTAGAGCCTGGGTGATTGGATGAGTGCATGACTTGTGCATGTGTGATTGCATGAGTGCATTCGTAGTGTCTGGTTGATTGGATGAGTGCATGGGTAGTGCCTGAGAGAACAGAAGAGTGTATGTGTAGTATCTGAAAGAATGGATGAGTGCAAGGATAGTGTTTGAATGATTGGATGAATGCATGGGTTGTGCCTCAGTGAATGCATGAGTGCAAAGGTAGTGTCTGGGTGATTGAATGAGTGCATGGGTAGTGCTTGAGTGAATGGATGAGTGCAAAGGTAGTGCCTGGGTCATTGCATAAGTGCATGGGAGTGCCTGAGTGATTGGATGAGTGCATGGGTAGTGCCTGGGTGATTTTGTGAGTGCATGGGTAGTGTGTGAGTGATTGAATGAACGCATGGGTAGTGCCTGAGTGAATGGATGAGTGTAAGGATAGTGCCTGAATGATTGGATGAGTGCAAAGGTAGTGCCTGGGTCATTGCATAAGTGCATGGGTAGCACCTGAGAGAATGGATCAGTGCATGGGTAGTACCTCAGTGAATTATTGAGTGCAAGGGTAGTGCCTGAGTGATTGGATAAGTGCATGGGTAGTGCCTGGGTGCCTGGGTGATATTATAGGTTTGCTAGGTTTCCCTAGGTGCCGGCAGAGCTAGGGTTCAAAATCTACAGCTAGGCACTTTGCAATAAAAGGGTCCGTTTTCACTGTGAAAATGTGGTGTGTCCACATTGCGTTTTGGGCCATTTCCTGCTGCGGGCACTAGGCCTACCCACACAAGTGAGGTACCATTTTTCTCGGACGACTTTGGGGAATGCGGGGTGGGTGGAATTTTTTGGATCCACGCAGATTCCTGAACTTTCCACCACAGAAATGTGAGGAAAATGTGGGGTTTTTTGACAAATTTTGAGGTTTGCAAGGGATTCTGGGTAACAGAACCTGGTGAGAGCCAGACAAGTCACCCCATCCTGGATTATCTGGGTGTCTAGTTTTCAAAAATGTATAGGTTTGCTAGGTTTCCATAGGTGCCGGCAGAGCTAGGGTTCAAAATCTACAGCTAGGCACTTTGCAAAAAAAGTGTCAGTTTTCACTGTGAATATGTAGGGTGTCCACGTAGCGTTTTGGGCCGTTTCCTGTCTCGGGCACTAGGCCTACCCACACAAGTGAGGGGCCATTTTTATCAGAAGACTTTTGGGAATGCGGGGTGGGTGTAATTTTGTGGATCCACGCAGATCCCAGAACTTTCCATCACAGAAATGTGAGGAAAATGTTTTGTTTTTTTAACTAAGTTTGAGGTTTGCAAGGGATTCTGGGTAACAGAACCTGGTGAGAGCCAGACAAGTCACCCCATCCTGGATTCCCCCGGGTGTCTAGTTTTCAAAAATGTATAGGTTTTCTAGGTTTCCCTAGGTGCCGGCAGAGCTAGGGTTCAAAATCTACAGCTAGGCACTTTGCAAAAAAAGGGTCAGTTTTCACTATGAAAATGTGGTGTGTCCACGTTGCGTTTTGGGCCGTTTCCTGTTGGGGCACTAAGCCTACGCACACAAGTGAGGTACCATTTTTCTCGGAAGACTTTGGGGAATGTGGGGTGGGTGGAATTTTGTGGATCCACGCAGATCCCAGAACTTTCCATCACAGAAATGTGAGGAAAATGTTGTTGTTTTTTAACTAAGTTTGAGGTTTGCAAGGGAGTCTGGGTAACAGAACCTGGTGAGAGGCACACAAGTCACCCCATCCTGGATTCCCCTTGGTGTCTAGTTTTAAAAAATGTAGAGGTTTGCTAGGTTTCCCTATGTGCCGGCTGCGCTAGGGCCCAAAATCCACAGGTAGGCACATTGCTAAAAATAAGTCTGTGCCTAGCGGGCTTTCTGCCGCCCTGGGTGGGAATCGAGGGGGGGTTGCCCTGATATGCCCCCAAGGGGGGCAGGAAGACTTTGGCTATTTTTTGGGGGGGTGGGGGCATTGGTATGCCCATTCTGGGCAGCCCCCACCCCCACGCATAAAAAAAGCCAGCATAATCACTGGCGCCTAGTGGGCTTTCTGCCCCCCCCGGGGGCGGATCAGGGGCCACTGCCCCCATCCGCCCCTTGGGAGGTGTGGGCATTGGTATGCCCTTTCTGGGCTGACCTCACCCCTGAATTTAAAAAAAAAACAATCCTGAGACCTAGTGGGCTTTCTGCCCCCCTGGGGGGGGCAGATAAGGGGCTATTGCCCCAATATGCCTCCAGGGAGGGGCAGAAAGACTATGGTAATTGTTTTTGGGGTGGGGGCATTATCATGCCCATTCTGGGCAGCCCCCACCCCTACATTATAAAAAAAAAATCCCTGGTGCCTAGTGGGCTTTCTGCCCCCCCGGGGGCAGATCAGGGGCTATTGCACCATCTGCCCCTGGGGGGAGCAGAAAAACTGTTGTATTTTTTTTGGGGGGGTGGGGGCATTGGCCTGCCCATCTTGGGCAGCCCCCACCCCTACATCAATAAAACAAAATCCCTGGTTTCTAATGGGCTTTCTGCCCCCCCAGGGGGCAGATTGGGGGCTACTGCCCCATCTGCACCCCTGAGGGGGGCAGAAAGACTGGAATTTCACTGGGGTGGGGGCCTTGTCATGCCCATTTTGGGCAGCCCCCACCCCAACATCAATAAAAATAAATCCCTGGTTTCTAGTGGGCTTTCTGTCCCCCCGGGGGGCATATTGGGGGCTACTGCCCCCGTCTGCCCCCTGGGGGGGTATAAAGACTGACATTTCTCTGGGGGGGTTGGGGGCATTTCCATGCCCTTTTTGTGCAGCCTCCACCCCAACGTATATAAAAAGAAATCCCTGGTTTCTAGTGGGCTTTCTGCCCCCCCCGGGGGGCAGATTGGGGGCTACTGCCCACGGGGGGGCAGAAAGACTGGAATTTCACTGGGGGTGGGGCATTTTCATGCCCATTTTGGGCAGCCCCCACCCCAACATAAATAAAAGAAAATCCCTGGTTTCTAGTGGGCTTTCTGCCCCCCCTGGGGGCAGATTGGGGCCACTGCCCCCGTCTGCCCCCTGTGGGGGCAGAAAGACTGACATCTATCTGGGGGTGGGGGCATTGCCATGCCCTTTTTGGGCAACCGTCACCCCAACATAAATAAAAAAAATCCCTGGTTTCTAGTGGGCTTTCTGCCCCCCCAGGGGGGGCAGATTGGGGGCTGTGACCCCCATCTGCCCCCCAGGGGGGTGCAGAAAGACTGTTGTGCCCAAAAATGTATGGGGGAGCAAAGGCCCTTGCCCAAGGGGCCACTCCCCCCTCCCTGGTGCTAGTGGGTGGATCCCTGCTTGGAGATCACCCTCCTGGGGTGATCCCCAAGCAGGGATCCACTAGGGAAGGATACCATTGGAAAGGGGAGATTCTCCCCTTTCCAACGATACCTCTCCCAAGTGTTTAGGTGCTCGGGGGGCTGAGATAGCCCCACGAGCACTGAAACACTGAAACTGAAACTAAGTTTCAGTTTCGTTTTAAATCTAATGACGACAGTGCGCCATGTGCGCGATCGTCATTAGATTGAAAATGAGGGAAGGGCCTCGGGAGGTTGGGGAAGCTCTTCCCCACCTCCCGAATCCCCCCCCAAAAAATGGAAATCCCTCTGCTGTTTGCAGCAGAGAGATTTTGTGCCCCTGTCCTCATGACGGAATGATTCCGTCATGAGCACAGGAGCACTGGTGCTCATGATGGAACCATTCTGCCTACCAGATATCCAATTTAAGCGCTTATTGCTTCAAAGCACTATTTTACCTTTATTCTTTAACAATTCATTTGACTTCTACGTGTTGGACTTTTGACGTTTTGGTCTTGTTTAATTTATGAAATTATTCTTGATTTTTCTAATCTGGTGTGGAGTCTTTTTGTGGTGTTTCACTGTATCACTGTTTGAAGTGTTGCACAATTGCTTTACACATTGACTCTTAAGTTGAGCCTGACTGATCTGTGCCAAGGTACCAGAAGGTAAGCACAGGATAATTTAGGGTGTGCTGTGACTTACCCTGACTAGGATTGTGGTTCCTGCTTGAACAGGGTGCATAGCTCTCCCAACCAACACCCAATTTCTAACATCCTTCAGGGGTGCTTTCTCAAAGTACATCAGGGGAATGCACTGAGGAGCATATTTACTAATCTTTCAGGCAATGTAGAGCAGCAAGCAATATGCTGTGCTCTGTTGAGTGAAAGGGGCAAAGCAGAAATTCTCCATATTTACAAAGATATGGACTGCTGTGTGCTTGCACTTGCTCACTCTGTGCAAGCATCAGGGTGCCAGTGCACCATAGTGCAAGTGGGCCTGAATTGCGGGCAGGATTGTTCATGTGTGGAAGGGACACCTTCCTGCACAAAAACAATCCTCAGAGCCATTTTCCTTTTTAAATGTGCTGATGTTGAATTACAAATAGAGAGAGAAAGTAATGAGAAGAAATAAAGATATTTCACCTTGTTATGCCTCACTAGGGAAGGCGTAGCATTTTGACACATTTCCAGGTTTACTAGCTTTAGACAATCTGGGAATGTGCCAAAATCCATGGGTGGAAGGATGGGAATGCTCATGCTCTACCCATGGAATGGCTCCCAGCTTGAAATGTAAAGTGATGTCGCACAAGCTCCTGTCTTGTGTTACGTTTCTTTACAAAGCCATGCAAGTTGGCACAAATCGCTCTTTGTAAATATTACTGAAGCCTTTGTGTTGTCCTTGCGTCACTTTGCGCAATGCAAATACTGAGCAAAAGCTTGATAACATAATTTACTTAGCCATGTGCTTCCACCTTTAGATTGTTTTCTGACTATTACCCTTTGAAATAGTTCCTAATCCTCAATGATGTCTGCTCACCAAGTAATGTCCTCGTTAACTGCGTTTAAAGTTGTAAGTCTGCAGACTCTTACAGACTCCAACCGATAGGCAAGATCTGAGAGTACTCCAGGGGATTGCTAGAAGAATTCACATTCCTTTTATACCCTAATTTCCAGGACAGCTGCTGAGTCAATCGAGGCTTGGGCCTACTATTGACTGATCAATTGCCTACCTTGAATCATGGACACGTCAATGTCTATACAATAGAGAACTCAATATAAAATTTAAAAGACGCCTAAGGCAAATCCGCCCAATTCTAGCAGTCTACCTAACAAGCTCCTTACTTCTTTTAACAAAAACATCAGTTTTGAGAATTTCTTTCCTCTGAATTCTCCTCTAATAGTTAGGTCTGGGTAAAGGAAGTCTCTCAGAACTTGTAAACCTAAAGATGATGTGCTCTCTGTACACACCTGCGCATCTGTGGCTGAGGAGACTCTCAGTCTATGAAGGTGACACACCTACAGGCACATAGGCCTAGATATGAGAGAATTTGGCTGAGGCTCAAATGGAGGGAGTCTTCAATTGTTTAGCAGCCTCAAGTGGGTGCTAAATATCTAGAAGAGAGCAAGAAATAGACCAGCAAAGGAAAATTAAGAGGAAATGACAAACGCTGAACTTGATAGCACAGCACAAAAAGAGTGGCTACAGAGTTCACATCAAACTACCAGTCAAGATTGCAAATGGATTAGCCTCTCTCCTTGTCCATGGCCCCAGGCCTGGCATTCAGGAAAACGCAGTCAGACAAACAGGAGTGCAAATTGAAGGAAAGTAATATCCCTTACAGGAAAAACTGGCCACAGGAACACTGACATGCGCCTACATCAGGAGAGGCAATAACAAATATATAGCTGGCAAAGTTGTAACCAAGAACGAAGGCTGTAGAGGGTTCAAACGATTTAAGTATTGTACCTTGGGCCGATTCACAGAACTAATCTGAGACAAAATCCTAAACTTACTACTTCTGGTATTCACAGAAGGCACTTACGATTTTTGGTATTCACAGAAATCACTTACGACTCCTGGGCCCGATTCACAAAGTAATCTGAGACAAAATCCTAACTTTACGACTTTCGGTATTCACAGAAGGCATTTAGGAGTACTAAAGTTAGGATTCCTAACTTTACTACTCCTAAACTGAGAAAAATCCTAACTTTACAACTTTCGGTATTCACAAAAGGCATTTAGGAGTACTAAAGTTAGGATTCCTAACTTTACTCATTTGCTTTATTGTGTAGTTTACTTTATTAATGTATGCGCACATTGGATACACATATGCAGGTATTATGGGTGTTCACTGGCATAATATCGACACTATAAATATTGTGCAATAGAAATTTTGCACTAATATCGAAAAAATATATTCAAAAATATCTGTTTGTTACATATATATAGTAAAAGTAGTAAATCTTAAATATATGAACATACAACAATCATATAACGTAAATTAAATATGCTTAAATAATATTTTAAAATATATATAAATATATACTAATTTAAACACACACACACATATATATATGTAAGTGTATATGTTTATATACACATATATCATGTAACATTTTTAAAAAGTATTATTTTAATTTATATACTAATTTTCAATTTTTTTAATTTACTAATATAACAAGTGTATATATATATATATTCACTGAAAAAACCATAGGTTTCAGACACGTTATAGTTACAAATTAGCATTTAAAAAACCTTTGAAATTCACTGAAAAAACCATAGGTTTTAGGGACAGTTATAGTTACTTGGACATTGCACTCGTACAAAACCCGTGAAATTCCCCCGTTATAGTTAGTTCAGCTAACTATAACTCGCGCCCACAATGCACTGCTGATGACGTCACATATTACATCACTCATGACATGGTCAGTGACATCACTGATGACATCACTGATGACATCTCAAATGACATCACTGATGACATCACTGATGACATCACTGATGACATCATCCAGTGACTGTGTGTTTCTGTAAAGTTTAAATATTTTTAATATATATAGGAAAAGACGTATTGAAGAATGAGTGGGTGTGTAAGTGTCTGTATGGATGATTTAGTAGGTGCGTGACTGACTCTATAAGTGAGTGATTTAACGTATCTTACTGAATGCATGGGTTAGTGACTAAACTGGATGAATGTCTGTATCCGTCTGTCTGTTGCTGTGTAAGTGGCTGCATGTGTTTGTGAATAGCTACATGAGTGTCTATATGAGTTATTGAATGCTTGTCTGAGTATCTGTGTGGGTGCCTGAGTGTTTGTGTGGGAGGGGTGTGTGCAACTCTGTGCATAGATGTGTGAGTGGGTGATTCACTGGGTGGATGGTTTCAAGAGTGCATCTGTGATAGACTGTATGGGTGGGTAAGTGTGTGTAAGAGTGTGTTAGTGAGTGAATGTATGTCCCAGTGGTACATGTGTGAGTAACTACATATGTGAAAGACAGTATATATGTGTGTTGGAGTATATAAATAGCTATAAGCAAGAGTGAGTGATTGTGATAGTGGCTGTATGGATGAGTGTGTGCTTGTATCAGTGATTGTATAAGAGCGTAACAATGTGCTACTATTTGTATGAGTAAGTGAGCTGGTGTGTGTATAACTGTATAGGTGAGTAAATGGCAGTGTGTTTAATTATTTGCATGACTGACTAGGTGTGTGAGTATCTCTATGGATGAGTGGCGTTGTTTGAGTGTCTATATAGGTGTAAGAGTGCATATGATAGTCCTGTACTGAGTGACCGTAAGTATGAGTGACTGTACGGGTGAGTGAGTGGATGTGTGTGTGTAGACCTAAGAATCAGTGAGTGGGTATGTAGTTATTGGTGTTGGAGTGTCTATGGTTTTGCGAATGGCAGTCTGTAATTTAGAGTGGGTGTATCAAAGGTTATATTAGGGTGTGAGGAGGTGCATCAGATTATCACGTGGATGATGTCATCAGTGATGTCATTTGAGATGTCATCAGTGATGTCATCAGTGATGTCACTGACCATGTCATGAGTGATGTAATATGTGACGTCATCAGCAGTGCATTGCTGGGGCGCGAGTTATAGTTAGCTGAACTAACTATAACGGGGGAATTTCACGGGTTTTGTACGAGTGCAATGTCCAAGTAACTATAACTGTCCCTAAAACCTATGGTTTTTTCAGTGAATTTCAAAGGTTTTTAAATGCTAATTTGTAACTATAACGTGTCTGAAACCTATGGTTTTTTCAGTGAATTTCAAAGGTTTTTAAATGCTAATTTGTAACTATAACGTGTCTGAAACCTATGGTTTTTTCAGTGAATTTCAAAGGTTTTTTAAATGCTAATTTCTAACTATAACGTGCCTGAAACCTACGGTTTTTTCAGTGAATTTCAAAGGTTTTGTAAATGACAATTTTTAAATGTATTAATTGTTATATTAATTTTTTCATACTGATTTACTACATTTTTAGAAACAATTTTTTTTACATATTTTATTTTTTAAATTACATTGTAATTACATTATACATTACATTACAAAAAATACTTTCTCAGAATGAATTACTTTAGTTTAAATACTTTGCAGATAGGCAATAGACTTTTAAGTACAGTAGTTACAGTTATTGCAATGGGCAACACATTTTCAAACACAATGCAACATTCAGCTCAATGTGAATTTCTAGTTAAATGCAATTAGTTACTTTATGGATTACTTTTGTAACCACAGGACTGGATCCTAGATTCAGTCCTGGTACATCTCCTGTAAACAGTTGAGTAAAAGCGTTTTGGTTACAGTCGTGATTTTTAAGGAATATTATTGTATTTTAAAAGTTGACACTTAGAAACTTTTTCTCATAGAATCACCAATGTTATCCTATGGAAGGAAATTCACTTAGCAGGTAAAAACTGTTATCGTTACTTTTTCTTACTCAGTGTTGGATCCTGGATCCAGCACTGGTGCATCTCCTGTAAACAGTTGAAAGAATGCGTTTAAGACATACAGGCGATTTTTAAGGAATATTTGTAGTTTGTGAAAATCCACACTTTGAAACTTTTCTGCTGAAAACCAGACAATGGATTCCTATGGAAGAAAATATAAGTTACTGGTAAGTACGGTTAAAATTACTTTTCAGGGTCAGTGCTGGGCTAAAAGATGCAGCACTGAGGTCTCTCCTGATAACAGGTGAGTAAATCGGAATTCGTATTTCGGCTGATTTTAGAGGAATATTTTAAAGTTCCAAAACTCCACACTTAGAAGAATTTCCAAGTGAAACCAGTCAATGTTAGCCTATGGAAGGAAATTCAAGTAACTGGTAAGTACGGTTAAAATTACTTTTCAGGACCAGTACTGGGCTGAAAGATACAGCACTGAGGTCTCTCCTGATAACAGGTGAGTAAATTGGAATTCGTATTTCGGCTGATTTTAGAGGAATATTTGTATGTTTCAAAAATCAACACTTAGAAACTTTTTCAGCAAAAAGCAGGCAATGATATCCTATGGAAGGAAATTCAAGTTACTGGTAAGTACGGTTAAAATTACTTTTGAGGATCAGTACTGGGCTGAAAGATGCAGCACTGAGGTCTCTCCTGATAACAGGTGAGTAAATCGGAATTCGTATTTCGGCTGATTTTAGAGGAATATTTTAAAGTTCCAAAACTCCACACTTAGAAGAATTTCCAAGTGAAACCAGTCAATGTTAGCCTATGGAAGGAAATTCAAGTTACTGGTAAGTACGGTTAAAATTACTTTTCAGGACCAGTACTGGGCTAAAAGATACAGCACTGAGGTCTCTCCTGATAACAGGTGAGTAAATCGGAATTCGTATTTCGGCTGATTTTAGAGGAATATTTGTATGTTTCAAAAATCAACACTTAGAAACTTTTTCAGCAAAAAGCAGGCAATGATATCCTATGGAAGGAAATTCAAGTTACTGGTAAGTACGGTTAAAATTACTTTTCAGGATTAGTACTGGGCTGAAAGATGCAGCACTGAGGTCTCTCCTGATAACAGGTGAGTAAATCAGAATTCGTAGTTCGGCAGATTTTAGAGGAATATTTGCACAATGGTGAAGGGAGGGGGCGGGGCCTGAGGTGACATCTGTGCAAACGCGCCCCGTGGCGCGTTTTAAGTTGGGGGATTAAGTGCCCTTGAATCATGAGGGTCCCTAGTGGCCAACTAGCCCACCAGGAACCTCCAGTATGCGTTGCAGAGACGTGTAGAGAGGCCACACCCCTTTTTACACCTCTCTGCAACGCAGCTCTGTGGCGCTTTCTGGATGTACCTGTTGGGCTAGTTGGCCCCCAGGGACCCTCAGGATTGAAGGGGATTTAATTCCCCATCTTAAAACGCGCCACGGGGCCTGTTTGCACACATGTCACCTCAGGCCCGCCCCCTCCCTTCACCACTGTGCAAACGCGCCCCGTGGCGCGTTTTAAGTCGGGGATTAACTCCCCTTGAATCCTGAGGGTCCCTGGGGTGCAACTAGCCCACCAGCTACCTCCATTAAGCGCCACAGAGCTGCGTTGCAGAGAGGTGTAAAAGGGGCGTGGCCTCTGTACACCTCTCTGCAAGGCAGCCCCTGGCGCATACTGGAGGTTCCTGGTGGGCTAGTTGGCCCCAGGGACCCCAGTATTCAAGGGGAATTACTTCCCCTTCTTAAAAGCGCGCCAGGAGCGCGTTTGCAAGTATTGCAGGGAGGGGCGGGGCCTCCGGCACGATGCCGGAGTTTTTTTTTCTTTTTTTTTTATGGGAGGGGGCTGCGTGGCCCCCTTCCCTCGGCCACTTTTGGCCCCGGGGACCCCATCCCCGGGGCCTGAGCATTTTTTTGTTTTATTTAAAAAAAACAAAAAAAAAACGGGAAGGGGGCCACGTGGCCCCCCTTCCCTGGGCCTCTATTGGCCCTGGGGACCCCATCCCCGGGGCATGCCCTCTTTTTAAATAAAAAATATGGAGGGGGCTGCGTGGCCCCCCTCCTCAGGCCATTTAAGGCCCCGGGGACCCCATCCCCCGGGGCCGGCCTTGCCCTTATTTTTTATTTTTTTATTTTTATTTTTATTTGGGGAGGGGGCTGCGTGGCCCCCTCCCGGGCCACTATGGCCCCGGGACCCCATCCCCGGGGCCTGGCCTCTGGTTGGGGACTGTGGGGGGGTCCCCAATCCCCCCACAGTCCCGCCGGCTTGTGGGACCCCCTGAGCAGGCCTAGGGGGTTAGGGTGTTTCTACCCTGCCCCCTTTGTGCGCTTTGCGCACTTGTTTCTGTCCCTCGGTTCTACCGAGGGACAAAATGGCTGCCAACACTTCCTGAATTGGAATGTTGACAGCCAGTTGACAGCTAATTAGCATGCAGCTCGTGATCGGGATTGTGCGCCCAGGGTGCGCTGAGGGTACGCGGATCTGACGCGCCCATAGATATATATGTGACTTTACTTGTGAATTTCTCAGGAACTACTGAACGGATTTACACCATTTAAGCAAAAGGCACCAGTCTGAACCAAGGGCTACCTCTTTGCCAAATTTGGTGTAATTCCGTTCAGCAGTTCGGGCTGTAGCTGCGACTAAAGGTTCCTATGGAAAAATGAATGGGGAAAACGCGTTTTGGGACCCCCCTTTTTTCTCGGCCCCCGCTTGACGTATCACCCTGAGACTTTCAGGGTAGGAGCGGAGCGCCCCAACAAGTTGGAAACTTTCGCGAAGATTCGTCAACCGGCGCCAACGTTATTTCAAATAGAATGTCGTGGATTTCCTATGGATAATAGGTCCTAACTATAACTATCTACTGGCGACCGCCAGTAGATAATATATATATATATATATATTCACTGAAAAAACCATAGGTTTCAGGCCTGTTATAGTTAGGGTTTAGCATTTAAAAAACCTTTGAAATTCACTGAAAAAACCATAGGTTTTAGGGAAAGTTATAGTTAGTTGGACATTGCACTCGTACAAAACCCGTGAAATTCCCCCGTTATAGTTAGTTCAGCTAACTATAACTCACGCCCCCGCAATGCACTGCTGATGACGTCACATATTACATCACTCATGACATGGTCAGTGACATCACTGATGACATCACTGATGACATCTCAAATGACATCATCCAGTGACTGTGTGTTTCTGTAAAGTTTAAATATGTTTAATATATATAGGGAAAGGCGTATTGAAGAGTGAGTGGGTGTATAAGCGTCTGAATGGATGATTTAGTAGGTGCGTGACTGAGTCTATAAGTGAGTGATTAAATGTATCTTACTGGATGCATGGGTGAGTGACTAAACTGTGTGAATGTCTGTATCCGTCTGTCTGTTGTTGTGTAAGCAGCTGCATGGGTTTCTGACTAGCTAAATGAGTGTCTATATGAGTTATGGATTGGTTCTCTGAGTATCTGTATGGGTGCCTCAGTGTTTGTGTGGGTGGGGTGTGTGTGACTCTGTGCATAGATGTGTGAGTGGGTGATTCACTGGGTGCATGGTTTCAAGAGTGCGTCTGTGATGGACTGTATGGGTGGGTGAGTGTGTGTATGGGTGTGTTAGTGATTGAATGTATATCTCAGTGGTACATGTGTGAGTAACTACATATGTGAAAGGCAGTATATATGTGTGTTGGAGTATATAAATGGCTATAAGTGAGAGTGTGTGATTGTGAGAGTGGCTATATAGATGAGTGTGTGCTTGCATCAGTGATTGCATAGGAGCGTAAGAATGTGCTATTATTTTTATGAGTAAGTGAGCTGGTGTGTATAACTGTATAGGTGAGTAAATTGGAGTGTGATTAATTATTTGCATGACTGACTAGGTGTGTGAGTACCTCTATGGATGAGTTGCGTTGTGTGAGTGTTTATATAGGTGTATGAGTGCATATGATAGTCCTGTACTGAGTGACTGTAAGTATGAGTGACTGTACGGGTGAGTGAGTAGATGTGTGTGTGTAGACCTAAGAATCAGTGAGTGGGTATGTACTTATTGGTATTGGAGTGTGTATGGTTTTGAGAATGGCAGTCTGTAATTTAGAGTGGGTGTATCAAAAGTTATATTAGGGTGTGAGAAGATGCATTAAATTCTCACATGGATGATGTCATCAGTGATGTCATTTGAGATGTCATCAGTGATGTCATCAGTGATGTCACTGACCATGTCATGAGTGATGTAATATGTGACGTCATCAGCAGTGCATTGCGGGCGTGAGTTATAGTTAGCTGAACTAACTATAACGGGGGAATTTCACGGGTTTTGTACGAGTGCAATGTCCAACTAACTATAACTTTCCCTAAAACCTATGGTTTTTTCAGTGAATTTCAAAGGTTTTTAAATGCTAAACCCTAACTATAACAGGCCTGAAACCTATGGTTTTTTCAGTGAATTTCAAAGGTTTTTAAAATGCTAATTCCTAACTATAACAAGCCTGAAACCTATGGTTTTTTCAGTGAATTTCAAAGGTTTTTAAATGCTAATTCCTAATTATAACATGTCTGAAACCTATGGTTTTTTTCAGTGAATTTCAAAGGTTTTGTAAATGACAATTTTTAAATGTATTAATTGTTATATATTTTTTTTTTGATACTGATTTACTACATTTTTTTAAACTATTTATTTTTAGATATTTTCTTTTTTAAATTACATTGTAATTACATTATACATTACATTACAAAATATACTTTCTCAGAATGAATTACTGTAGTTTAAATACTTTGCAAATAGGCAATAGACTTTTAAGTACAGTAGTTACAGTTGTTGCAATGGGCAACACAATTTCAAACACAATGCAACATTGAGCTCAATGTGAATTTCTAGCTAAATGCAATTAGTTACTTTATGGATTACTTTTCTAACCACAGGACTGGATCCTAGATTCAGTCCTGGGACATCTCCTGTAAACAGTTGAGTAAAAACGTTTTGGTTACAGTAGTGATTTTTAAGGAATATTATTGTATTTTAAAAGTTGACACTTAGAAACTTTTTCACATAGAATCACCAATGTTATCCTATGGGAGGAAATTCACTTAGCAGGTAAGTAGTGTTATTGTTACTTTTTCTTACTCAGTGGTGGATCCTGGTTCCAGCACTAGTGCATCTCCTGTAAACAGTTGAAAGAATGCGTTTAAGTCATACAGGTGATTTTTAACGATTATTTGTAGTTTGTGAAAATCAACACTTTGAAACTTTTCTGCTGAAAACCAGACAATGGATTCCTACGGAAGGAAATATAAGTTACTGGTAAGTACGGTTAAAATTACTTTTCAGGATCAGTACTGGGCTGAAAGATGTAGCACTGAGGTCTCTCCTGATAACAGGTGAGTAAATCGGAATTCGTATTTTGGCTGATTTTAGAGGAATATTTGTATGTTTCAAAAATCGATACTTAGAAACTTTTTCAGCAAAAAGCAGGCAATGATATCCTATGGAAGGAAATTCAAGTTACTGGTAAGTACGGTTAAAATTACTTTTCAGGATCAGTACTGGGCTGAAAGATGTAGCACTGAGGTCTCTCCTGATAACAGGTGAGTAAATCGGAATTCGTATTTTGGCTGATTTTAGAGGAATATTTGTATGTTTCAAAAATCGATACTTAGAAACTTTTTCAGCAAAAAGCAGGCAATGATATCCTATGGAAGGAAATTCAAGTTACTGGTAAGTACGGTTAAAATTACTTTTCAGGATCAGTACTGGGCTGAAAGATGCAGCACTGAGGTCTCTCCTGATAACAGGTGAGTAAATTGGAATTCGTATTTCGGCTGATTTTAGAGGAATATTATAAAGTTCCAAAACTCCACACTTAGAAGAATTTCAAAGTGAAACCAGTCAATGATATCCTAGGGAAGGAAATTCAAGTTACTGGTAAGTACGGTTAAAATTACTTTTCAGGATCAGTACTGGGCTGAAAGATGCAGCACTGAGGTCTCTCCTGATAACAGTTGAGTAAATCGGAATTCGTAGTTCGGTTGATTTTAGAGGAATATTTGTATGTTTCAAAAATCGACACTTAGAAACTTTTTCAGCAAAAAGCAGACAATGATATCCTATTGAAGGAAATTCAAGTTACTGGTAAGTACGGTTAAAATTACTTTTCAGGATCAGTATTGGGCTGAAAGATGCAGCACTGAGGTCTCTCCTGATAACAGGTGAGTAAATCGGAATTCGTATTTCGGCTGATTTTAGAGGAATATTATAAAGTTCCAAAACTCCACACTTAGAAGAATTTCAAAGTGAAACCAGTCAATGATATCCTAGGGAAGGAAATTCAAGTTACTGGTAAGTACGGTTAAAATTACTTTTCAGGATCAGTACTGGGCTGAAAGATGCAGCACTGAGGTCTCTCCTGATAACAGGTGAGTAAATCGGAATTCGTAGTTCGGTTGATTTTAGAGGAATATTTGTATGTTTCAAAAATCGACACTTAGAAACTTTTTCAGCAAAAAGCAGACAATGATATCCTATTGAAGGAAATTCAAGTTACTGGTAAGTACGGTTAAAATTACTTTTCAGGATCAGTACTGGGCTGAAAGATGCAGCACTGAGGTCTCTCCTGATAACAGGTGAGTAAATCGGAATTCGTATTTCGGCTGATTTTAGAGGAATATTATAAAGTTCCAAAACTCCACACTTAGAAGAATTTCCAAGTGAAACCAGTCAATGATATCCTATGGAAGGAAATTCAAGTTACTGGTAAGTACGGTTAAAATTACTTTTCAGGATCAGTACTGGGCTGAAAGATGCAGCACTGAGGTCTCTCCTGATAACAGGTGAGTAAATCGGAATTCGTAGTTCGGTTGATTTTAGAGGAATATTTGTATGTTTCAAAAATCGACACTTAGAAACTTTTTCAGCAAAAAGCAGACAATGATATCCTATGGAAGGAAATTCAAGTTACTGGTAAGTACGGTTAAAATTACTTTTCAGGATCAGTACTGGGCTGAAAGATGCAGCACTGAGGTCTCTCCTGATAACAGGTGAGTAAATCGGAATTCGTATTTCGGCTGATTTTAGAGGAATATTATAAAGTTCCAAAACTCCACACTTAGAAGAATTTCCAAGTGAAACCAGTCAATGATATCCTATGGAAGGAAATTCAAGTTACTGGTAAGTACGGTTAAAATTACTTTTCAGGATCAGTACTGGGCTGAAAGATGCAGCACTGAGGTCTCTCCTGATAACAGGTGAGTAAATAGGAATTCGTAGTTCGGCTGATTTTAGAGGAATATTTGCACAATGGTGAAGGGAGGGGCGGGGCCTGAGGTGACATCTGTGCAAACGCGCCCCGTGGCGCGTTTTAAGTTGGGGGATTAAGTCCCCTTGAATCATGAGGGTCCCTGGGGTCCAACTAGCCCACCCTGTACCTCCAGTATGCGCCAGGGAGCTGCGATGCAGAGAGGTGTTCAGAGGCCATGCCCCTTTTTGCACCTCTCTGCAATGCAGCTCTGTGGCGCTTTCTGGACATACCTGTTGGGCTAGTTGGCCCCCAGGGACCCTCAGGATTGAAGGGGATTTAATTCCCCATCTTAAAACGCGCCACGGGTCCTGTTTGCACACATGTCACCTGAAGCCCCGCCCCCTCCCTTCACCACTGTGCAAACGCGCCCCGTGGCGCGTTTTAAGTTGGGGGATTACGTCCCCTTCAATTCTGAGGGTCCCTGGAGTCCAACTAGCCCACCATGTACTTCTAAAAGCGCCACAGAGCTGCGTTGCAGAGAGGTGTAAAAGGGGCGTGGCCTCTGTACACCTCTCTGCAACGCAGCCCCTGGCGCATACTGGAGGTTCCTGGTGGGCTAGTTGGCCCCAGGGACCCCCAGTATTCAAGGGGAATTACTTCCCCTTCTTAAAACGCGCCAGGGGGCGCGTTTGCAGAGTACTGCAGGGAGGGGCGGGGCCTCCGGCACAATGCCGGTCGTTTTTTTTTTCCAAAATTTTTTTTAATGGGAGGGGGCTGCGTGGCCCCCTTCCCTTGACCACTTTTGGCCCCGGGGACCCCATCCCCCGGGGCCTGTGCATTTTATTTTTTTTTAAATAAAAAAAAAAAACGGGAAGGGGCTGCGTGGCCCCCTTCCCTGGGCCTGTATTGGCCCCGGGGACCCCATCCCCCGGGGCATGCCCTCGATTTTTTTTATTATTTTGGAGGGGGCTGCGTGGCCCCCTCCTCAGGCCATTTAAGGCCCCGGGGACCCCATCCCCCGGGGCCGGCCTTGCCCTTTTTTTTTAAATTTTTTTATTTGGGGAGGGGGCTGCGTGGCCCCCCTCCCTGGCCACTTATGGCCCTGGGGACCCCATCCCCGGGGCCTGGCCTCTGGTTGGGGACTGTGGGGGTCCCCAATCCCCCCACAGTCCCGCCGGCTCCCTGTGTCCTACGGGAGCCGGCATTGCTTTCCACATGGGGAGCACCTAACATGCTGCTCCCCATGTGGAAAGCTATTGGGTTTGCATTTTGAAAGAGAGAGCAGGTTTCCTGCTCTCTCTTTCAAAATGCAAACCAAGTTTGCTATGACAGGACGGGAGCCGCGAGGCTCCCGTCCTGTCATAGCAAACTACAGAGTCCCGGGGTAGGCACCCGGGACACTGCAGGAGCCGGCCCTGGGGGTGGCGGTCCCCAGGGCCATCAAGGGCTCCAGGAGGGGGCCGCGCGGCCCCCTCCCAACCATTTCACAGCCCCGGGGAGGTGGTGGTCCCCAGGGCTTTGGGGTCCGTAACGGACCCCCATATTCAAATCTTTAGTGCCCCGGGGAGGTGGCGGTCCCGGGGCGTGTGGAGAGCTGGAGCCCCCACACAGGTCACATTTTTTTTTAAAAGAAGCCCCGGGGGTGGCGGTCCCCGGGGCTGCGGGAAGGCCAAGAGCCCTCCTGCACCATTATTTTTGAAAGCCCCGGGGGTGGCGGTCCCCGGGGCTTGGGGGCCTTAGAGGCCCCCACATTAAATTTAAACCCCCCACCATGCCCCCGGGACTTGGCCCACCCGGGGGCAAATAAACATCGAAGCACGGGAGACCGCGCTTCAATTTATTTTTTTTCTCGGCAGGATCCGCGCACCCTGAGCGCATCCTGCCGATTTTTTTAAAAAACAAATGCTTTTTTCTGCCCAGGGGGTCCTTGTGGGACCCCCTGAGCAGGCCTAGGGGGTCAGGGTGTTTCTACCCTGCCCCTTTTGTGCGTTTTGCGCACTTGTTTCTTTTTTTTTTTCCTCGGCGAGATCCGCGCACCCTAAGCGCATCCCGCCGATTAAAAAAAAAATGCTTTTCTGCCCAGGGGGTCCTTGTGGGACCCCTGAGCAGACCTAGGGGTCAGGGTGTTTCTACCCTGCCCCCTTTTGCACTTTGCGCACTTGTTTCTGTCCCTCGGTTCTACCGAGGGACAAAATGGCTGCCAACACTTCCTGATTTGGAGTGTTGACAGCCAATTAGCATGCTGCTCGTGATCGGGAGGGTACGCGGACCCTACTCGCCCATAGATATATATGTGATTTTATCTGTGATTTTCTCAGAAACTACTGAACGGATTTACACCATTTAAGTAAAAGGCACGACACTGAACCAAGGGCTACCTCTTTGCCAAATTTGGTGTAATTCCGTTCAGCAGTTCGGGCTGTAGCTGCGACTAAAGGTTCCTATGGAAAAATGAATGGGGAAAACGCGTTTTGGGACCCCCCTTTTTTCTCAGCCCCCGCTTGACGAATCAACCCGAGACTTTCAGGGTAGGAGCGGAGCGCCCCAACAAGTTGGAAACTTTCACGAAGATTCGTCAACCGGCGCCAACGTTATTTCAAATAGAATGTCGCGGATTTCCTATGGATAATAGGTCCTAACTATAACTATCTACTGGCGACCGCCAGTAGATAATATATATATATATATATATATATATATATAGCTGAACTAACTATAACGGGGGAATTTCACGGGTTTTGTATGAGTGCAATGTCCAACTAACTATAACTGTCCCTAAAACCTATGGTTTTTTCAGTGAATATATATATATATATGAAACATATGACATCACTGATGACATCATCCAGTGACTGTGTGTTTCTGTAAAGTTTAAATATTTTTAAAATATATAGGAAAAGACGTATTGAAGAATGAGTGGGTGTGTAAGTGTCTGTATGGATGATTTAGTAGGTGCGTGACTGACTCTATAAGTGAGTGATTTAACGTATCTTACTGAATGCATGGGTTAGTGACTAAACTGGGTGTATGTCTGTATCCGTCTGTCTGTTGCTGTGTAAGTGGCTGCATGTGTTTGTGAATAGCTAAATGATTTTCTATATGAGTTATTGAATGCTTGTCTGAGTATCTGTATGGGTGCCTGAGTGTTTGTGTGGGAGGGGTGTGTGCAACTCTGTGCATAGATGTGTGAGTGGGTGATTCACTGGGTGGATGGTTTCAAGAGTGCATCTGTGATAGACTGTATGGGTGGGTAAGTGTGTGTAAGAGTGTGTTAGTGAGTGAATGTATGTCCCAGTGGTACATGTGTGAGTAACTACATATGTGAAAGGCAGTATATATGTGTGTTGGAGTATATAAATAGCTATAAGCAAGAGTGAGTGATTGTGATAGTGGCTGTATGGATGATTGTGTGCTTGTATCAGTGATTGTATAAGAGCGTAACAATGTGCTACTATTTGTATGAGTAAGTGAGCTGGTGTGTGTATAACTGTATAGGTGAGTAAATGGCAGTGTGTTTAATTATTTGCATGACTGACTAGGTGTGTGAGTATCTCTATGGATGAGTGGCGTTGTTTGAGTGTCTATATAGGAGTAAGAGTGCATATGATAGTCCTGTACTGAGTGACCGTAAGTATGAGTGACTGTACGGGTGAGTGAGTGGATGTGTGTGTGTAGACCTAAGAATCAGTGAGTGGGTATGTAGTTATTGGTGTTGGAGTGTCTATGGTTTTGCGAATGGCAGTCTGTAATTTAGAGTGGGTGTATCAAAGATTATATTAGGGCGTGAGGAGGTGCATCAGATTATCACGTGGATGATGTCATCAGTGATGTCATTTGAGATGTCATCAGTGATGTCATCAGTGATGTCACTGACCATGTCATGAGTGATGTAATATGTGACGTCATCAGCAGTGCATTGCGGGGCGCGAGTTATAGTTAGCTGAACTAACTATAACGGGGGAATTTCACGGGTTTTGTACGAGTGCAATGTCCAAGTAACTATAACTGTCCCTAAAACCTATGGTTTTTTCAGTGAATTTCAAAGGTTTTTTAAATGCTAATTTGTAACTATAACGTGTCTGAAACCTATGGTTTTTTCAGTGAATTTCAAAGGTTTTTTAAATGCTAATTTGTAACTATAACGTGTCTGAAACCTATGGTTTTTCAGTGAATTTCAAAGGTTTTTTAAATGCTAATTTCTAACTATAACGTGCCTGAAACCTACGTTTTTTTCAGTGAATTTCAAAGGTTTTGTAAATGACAATTTTTAAATGTATTAATTGTTATATTAATTTTTTTCATACTGATTTACTACATTTTTAGAAACAATTTTTTTTACATATTTTATTTGTCAAATTACATTGTAATTACATTATACATTACATTACAAAAAATACTTTCTCAGAATGAATTACTTTAGTTTAAATACTTTGCAGATAGGCAATAGACTTTTAAGTACAGTAGTTACAGTTGTTGCAATGGGCAACACATTTTCAAACACAATGCAACATTCAGCTCAATGTGAATTTCTAGTTAAATGCAATTAGTTACTTTATGGATTACTTTTGTAACCACAGGACTGGATCCTAGATTCAGTCCTGGTACATCTCCTGTAAACAGTTGAGTAAAAGCGTTTTGGTTACAGTCGTGATTTTTAAGGAATATTATTGTATTTTAAAAGTTGACACTTTGAAACTTTTTCTCATAGAATCACCAATGTTATCCTATGGAAGGAAATTCACTTAGCAGGTAAAAACTGTTATCGTTACTTTTTCTTACTCAGTGTTGGATCCTGGATCCAGCACTGGTGCATCTCCTGTAAACAGTTGAAAGAATGCGTTTAAGTCATACAGGCGATTTTTAAGGAATATTTGTAGTTTGTGAAAATCAACACTTTGAAACTTTTTGCTGAAAACCAGTCAATGTTAGCCTATGAAGGAAATTCAAGTTACCGGTAAGTACGGTTAAAATTACTTTTGAGGATCAGTACTGGGCTGAAACATGCAGCACTGAGGTCTCTCCTGATAACAGGTGAGTAAATCGGAATTCGTATTTCGGCTGATTTTAGAGGAATATTTTAAAGTTCCAAAACTCCACACTTAGAAGAATTTCCAAGTGAAACCAGTCAATGTTAGCCTATGGAAGGAAATTCAAGTTACCGGTAAGTACGGTTAAAATTACTTTTCAGGATCAGTACTGGGCTGAAAGATGCAGCACTGAGGTCTCTCCTGATAACAGGTGAGTAAATCGGAATTCGTATTTCGGCTGATTTTAGAGGAATATTTTAAAGTTCCAAAACTCCACACTTAGAAGAATTTCCAAGTGAAACCAGTCAATGTTAGCCTATGAAGGAAATTCAAGTTACCGGTAAGTACGGTTAAAATTACTTTTCAGGATCAGTACTGGGCTGAAAGATGCAGCACTGAGGTCTCTCCTGATAACAGGTGAGTAAATCGGAATTCGTATTTCGGCTGATTTTAGAGGAATATTTTAAAGTTCCAAAACTCCACACTTAGAAGAATTTCCAAGTGAAACCAGTCAATGTTAGCCTATGAAGGAAATTCAAGTTACCGGTAAGTACGGTTAAAATTACTTTTCAGGATCAGTACTGGGCTGAAAGATGCAGCACTGAGGTCTCTCCTGATAACAGGTGAGTAAATCGGAATTCGTATTTCGGCTGATTTTAGAGGAATATTTTAAAGTTCCAAAACTCCACACTTAGAAGAATTTCCAAGTGAAACCAGTCAATGTTAGCCTATGAAGGAAATTCAAATTACCGGTAAGTACGGTTAAAATTACTTTTGAGGATCAGTACTGGGCTGAAAGATGCAGCACTGAGGTCTCTCCTGATAACAGGTGAGTAAATCGGAATTCGTATTTCGGCTGATTTTAGAGGAATATTTTAAAGTTCCAAAACTCCACACTTAGAAGAATTTCCAAGTGAAACCAGTCAATGTTAGCCTATGAAGGAAATTCAAGTTACCGGTAAGTACGGTTAAAATTACTTTTCAGGACCAGTACTGGGCTGAAAGATACAGCACTGAGGTCTCTCCTTATAACAGGTGAGTAAATCGGAATTCCTATTTCGGCTGATTTTAGAGGAATATTTGCACAATGGTGAAGGGAGGGGCGGGGCCTGAGGTGACATCTTTGCAAACGCGCCCCGTGGCGCGTTTTAAGTTGGGGGATTAAGTTCCCTTGAATCCTGAGGGTCCCTAGGGGCCAACTAGACCACCAGGAACCTCCAATATGCGCCAGGGGGCTGCGTTGCAGAGACGTGTAGAGAGGCCACACCCCTTTTACACCTCTCTGCAACGCAGCTCTGTGGCGCTTTCTGGATGTACCTGTTGGGCTAGTTGGCCCCAGGGACCCTCAGGATTGAAGGGATTTAATTCCCCATCTTAAAACGCGCCACGGGGCCTGTTTGCACACATGTCACCTGAAGCCCCGCCCCTCCCTTCACCACTGTGCAAACGCGCCCCGTGGCGCGTCTTAAGTTGGGGGATTAAGTCCCCTTGAATCCTGAGGGTCCCCGGAGTCCAACTAGCCCACCATATACCTCCAAAAGCGCCACAGAGCTGCGTTGCAGAGAGGTGTAAAAGGGGTGTGGCCTCTCTACACCTCTCTGCAACGCAGCCCCTGGCGCATACTGGAGGTTCCTGGTGGGCTAGTTGGCCCTCAGGGACCCCCAGTATTCAAGGGGAATTCGTTCCCCCTCTGCAAACGCGCCAGGGCGCGTTTGCAGAGTGGTGAAGGAAGGGGCGGGGCCTGCGGGCCGATCGTTTAAAAAAAAAAAAAAACTTTTGTCCCCTAAAGGGGGGCTGTGTAGCCCCCTTCCTTTTTCCTGTTTTTATGCCCTGGGGACCCCATCCCCCAGGGCCTTACCCACTTTTTAAATTTGTAATTTAAAAAAAAAACGGGAAGGGGCCGCGTGGCCCCCTTCCCTGGGCCTGTATTGGCCCCGGGGACCCCATCCCCCGGGGCATGGCCTCGTTTTTATTTATATTCTTTGGAGGGGGGCTGCGTGGCCCCCCTCCTCTGGCCATTTAAGGCCCCGGGGACCCCATCCCCCGGGGCCTGGCCTCTCGTTGGGGACTGTGGGGGGGTCCCCAATCCCCCCACAGTCCCGCCGGCTCCCCGCGTCCCTAGGGTGCCGGCATTGCTTTACACATGGGGAGCAGCTAACATGCTGCTCCCCATGTGTAAAGCTATCGGCTTTGGATATTGGAAGAGAGAGCAGGTTTCCTGCTCTCTCTTCCAATATCCAAAGCAGTTTGCAATGACAGGACGGGAGCCGCGAGGCTCCGTCCTGTCATTGCAAACAGCAGTGTCCCGGGGTAGGCACCCCGGGACACTGCAGGAGCCGGCCCTGGGGGGTGGTGGTCCCCAGGGCCATCAAGGGCTCCAGGAGGAGGGCGCGCGGCCCCCTCCCATTCAGTACACAGCCCCGGGGAGGTGGTGGTCCCCGGGGCTCTGGGGTCCGTAACGGACCCCCATATTAAAATGTTTAGTGCCCCGGGAGGTGGTGGTCCCCGGGCGTGTGGAGGGCTGGAGCCCCCACACAGGTTTAATAATTTTTTTAAAAAAGCCCCGGGGAGGTGGTGGTCCCCGGGGCTGCGGGAGGGCTCAGAGCCCTCCCGCACCATTTTTAAAAAGCCCCGGGAGGTGGCGGTCCCCGGGGCTTGGGGGCCCTTGAGGCCCCCACACATTAAATTATCCCCCCACCATGCCCCCGGGACTTGGGCCACCCGGGGGCCAATAGCATCGAGCGCGGGAGACCGCGCTTCGATTTATTCTTCGGCAGGATTCGCGCACCCTGAGCGCATCCTGCCGATTTTTAAAAAAAAAATTTTTTTTTTTGCCCAGGGGTCCTTGTGGGACCCCTGAGCAAACCTAGGGGTCAGGGTGTTTCTACCCTCCCCCTTTGTGCGCTTTGCGCACTTGTTTCTGTCCCTCGGTTCTACCGAGGGACAAAATGGCTGCCAACATTTCCTGAATCGGAATGTTGACAGCCAGCTGACAACCAATTAACATGCAGCTCGTGATCGGGACGGTGCGCGCAGGAGTGCGCTCAGGGTGCGCGAATCCTCCGTGCCCATAGATATATATGTACTTTTACTTTTTGATTTTCTCAGCAACTACTGAACGGATTTACACCATTTAACAAAAGGGTTCTTTCTGAACCAAGAACTACCTCTTTGCCAAATTTGGTGTAATTCCGTTCAGCAGTTCGAGCTGTAGCCGTGTCTAAAGTTTCCTATGGGAAAATGCATGGGGAAAACGCGTTTTGGGACCCCCTTTTTCTCGGCCCCCGCTTGACGTATCACCCCGAGACTTTCAGGGTAGGAGCGGACCGGAGCGCCCCACGAAGTTTGAAAATTTCGCGAAGATACGTCAACCGGCAAGAGAGTTATTTCAAATAGAATGTCGCGGATTTCCTATGGATAATAGGTTGTAACTATAACTATCTACTGGCGACCGCCAGTAGATAATATATATATATATATATATATATATATTTATATATTTTCACTGAAAAAAACAAAGGTTACAGGGCGTTATAGTTAGGCTGATATTTCACTCCTACAAAAGCAGAGAATTCAGCAGTATTAATTAGCTGAGCTAATTATAAGTCACGCCACTGCAATGCACTGCTTATGACCTCACATATTACATAACTCATGACATGGTCAGTGACATCACTGATGACATCACTTATGACATCTCAAATGACATCACTGATGACATTATCCAGTGACTGTGAGTGTTTCTAAAATGTTTATGAGTGTTAAAAATATATACCAAGGTGTATTGATGAATCAGTGGGTGGATGAGTGCCTGTATCGATGATTTAGTGGGTGCCTGACTGACTGTATAAGTGAGTGATTAGGTTTCTCAGTGAATGTATGGGTCACAGACTAGGTTGTCTGAATGTCTGTATCAGTCTGTCTAAGTGGCTGTATGGGTTGGTGAGTGGGTACGTGAGTGGTTGTGTGGGTGTATGGGTGATTTATTGGTTGTCAGTAAATGTATTTCACATACTGAAAAATACACTTAAAGACTTTTTTAATAAAGTTTGTCTAAATATTTAGTAAGATAATATTTTAACTTCTCTCTCTGTGATCATCATCACAGTGCCGTTGGTAGTCACGAAGAGCGTGTGGTTTGTACAAAGTGTAAAACATACATATAGACACATTCTACAATATATTTAACAGTAGAGCTTTATTAGTGTACTTTTCAAACTCATATTTTTGTAGTGAGTTTCCCGTTTTCGCTGTGACTCCGAGCATCGCGAAGACGTATGTAGTTGCGAAATCGCAAAACAAAAACAGACATTCAACGGCCACCACCACATTAAAAAATGTTAACTTCATTCTAACTATTGCAATATACACATTACTAACCACATTCCTGCTTTAAAAACATATTTGTACACATATTTTTCTTGGAAGTTTTTTAAGAGACTGTTTAAACCCTACTTCCCGTTTTTGCGACTCTGGTAACTGTGCGGATCACGCATTTTTTAGGTGGTACAAAACACGTATATGCACACATTTTACTTTATTTTAGTCTGTATGGGTTTATTACTGCACTGTTATTTTTGTAGGGAGTTTGTATAAAAACAACAATTTAAACCGATTTTCCCTTTTCGCGGTGACGCTGGGCTTCGAGATGATATTGACAGCTGCATTCACCGCGAATACAACACAAAATGACAAAATAAATGCAGACATTCAATAGCCAAAGACCAAAGGTCTAACTTAGACCAAAAGTCTAACTTTACTAGCGGTAAAGTTAGACTTTTGATCTAAGTTTAGACAAAAAGTCTAACTTAGACTTCAAGTCTAACTCTACTAGTAGTGAAGTTAGACTTTAGGTCTAAACTTAGACCAAAAGTCTAACTTTGCTACTAATAAAGTTAGACTTCAGGTCTAATCTTAGACTTCAGTTTACCTTTGTGAATTGGCCCTATATTTAAAGATATTTACAATAATTATACAAACATTTTATAACATATGCAATTAAAACATATTCTAAAATACATAAAGAAATTAAAAAATGATACACTTTTCAACTATATTTTTGTAAATGATATTAACAACATAGATATTTTTACATCGATGTTACTTACCCTAGAAAATCTATATTCTTGTCAAATATATTCCTGCATCACCATATTTGTGTATCACAACATTAAAAAATCAATATATCTGTGCCTCGATATTTTCAACTCTATATTTTGTCAAATACCACAGCATACAAATAGGTTTATCTGAATGAGCAAACAAAGATAATGGTACACCTGACATCAATCACAAATACACCAGCAGTAAATAAAATCTACAACACTTAAAACATGTTACTCCCACTGCGCTGCCCTCTCCCCTTTTTTATAAAACAACATTATGGAGCCACAGCATTTCAAGAGATGTAAAGCTTCCCACTAAGGAGGAAGAGCAACTTCACTGTGGAGAAGGCAGACTATGTGCTCTTTGATGTTGACCAGAATGTCAGAGTAAATGGTCTTCTTCCCCACACTCTCAGTGCAACAGAGAAGCAAGCCATATGGCCCAGCTTCACAGATATGGTGATTGCTTTGGGGATGAAAGTTTGCACTGAGAGTATTAAAAAATAGGCCTGGGCAGTGAACTCCACTCCGTTTGCGGAGTTTGGGGAGTTTTCCGCACTCTGCGGAGCACATGGAGTTCCTAAAAACTCCAGTCCATGGAGCAGAAGTTTTTCCTCACTCGTATTCACCAACATCAAGTTGGCGAGCACAAGCAAGGAAAATCCACCTCCAGGAGTGATTTCTCAACACAGGTGGTCAGAATCCTCAACGCAGGTGGTCGCGAATGGTTGCGACCGCTTGCGTTGAGAAACCTTCTGTTTGCTTTGAGAGAGCTGCTGCTTGTGTAGAAAAACTACTTGAGTGGCAAGAAAAGAAGCAACACCCAGTTGTGCTGTGCATGGTGCAGTTCACACTGATTTTTCAGCATGGGACAAATACCCAAAGCTGAAAATCAACAGGAACGGCATATCCAACCATGACCATGATTGCACTCAGCTACTTGCGGATCTCCGCGGAGCGTGGTGGAGGTTTTTGGTCACTCTGCGAACTCCGCACGGGGCTAATAAAAACACACACACACGAAGGTAGCAAACCCACTTCCTGAAAGACACATCATGACACAGAGGCATCTACTTCCAGGCCCTGTGTGTACACACTTGGTATTGCAAGGCAAGACCAGGGCTTGGCCCACAGCAAACCCCTTCACAAATAAACATAGGTGTATCAGCAGTGTTGACGCATCGACTTGCAAATGATGAGTGCTACAAAGTTGTTTGCTGGACATCATGTCCTGTACATAACTCCACTGGCACTTCTAGGTCTCATAAACTTTGATTTCTTGCCGTGCGCATGATTTATAATCTCATCATGGGAAACATAATACAAAGCATCCCCCTATAGAAACACACATAGTTATTTTATATCACAGGACAGGTGTTGTCTGCCCCAACACCATCTTTCATCACATCCTCTGCTGTTGTATTTCCTTATGATCAATATGGACATCCATGCAGACTGGACAGATGAGAAAGTCATATATGGGTTCTTCTATATGTTAAAGCGAATTGCATTACTGGTCTTATATTTTATACAGTGACCTACACGTCCACTTCTATGTTTGTTGCTGATATATTAGCACATGCAATGCACTTCACATGCAGATATGTTGTTGATGTACTCAGTCATGTCAAGAATTTCTGCAGACTATTTACACCATTGTCCTGAACATCACCTTTGCCACCAACACCTAGGTATTGCCTCAATAAAAGGGTCAGTAGGAAGATTTCCATTAAATAACTTAAAGGACTGCAATAAAAGTTGCTATTGATGTTAAACCCAATATTGTGAAAACATCATGTCACCAACTATGAATTCAGCGAGTAGATGTGCTCAACATGAGTATCTCTGACACGACTTGCTGTTGATCGTAAGACTACCATGTCAGGAAGTGTACACTTTTAAAATAGCATATTCATCAAAAATACCTAAAGGAAATGGTGTCATTGTGACAACACAATCTAGGTCCAACAGCAAATGGTAACAAGCGATGGTCTTGCTCCCTGTATACATTGCATCTCCATCTTTGATGTGTGCCATTTACAAGCAGCATGTCTCAATCTATGTATTTCACAGCTGCAATCACTCAATGTCACCTGGCCATATCAATACTACCCACCCACCATAATGAATTAAGGGGTACACTGCAGGCAGGACATCAGAATACTGTCATCCATCAGTCAGGTACATCTGGGCCTCAATAGCAATGTGTTACCTCATACAGTACAATACATACTAACAGCAACTAACATATGCATACCACCGATATTTATCGGCTAGTACTTGTGTCAAACTTCTATTCATGTGTGAGGCCTCATGTGTTCACTGCAATTCACTAAATGCTAGATTTGAAGGACTGTTCCATAACCATAATGACTTCTCCTACCTTAAATTTGAAGCTGTACCTTTCCCATTCATACATCCTAATCCCTTTCCCTACATGGTGGAAGAGTAGCAAACATCATGGTGACTAGGCACATACAGACAACCTGTGGCACAGACAAGTAAAGGTTGTTTGGGTCCAAGATCACACTAAGAGGGGAAAAATGCTTAGTTCCAGGGTCACTGTGCGTAATTCAAGTACAATGAAGCACATCACTCAGTTCATAGTGCAAATGCCCACTACCATGATATCTTCATGTCTGAACTATTGTGTTCACATCCTCATCCTGGAACACGTCCACAGACCAAAAAATGTGGCTATGTTATCCCTACCACCCAGGAAGAGGAGCATAACAACAAAACTCCATCTTTATTTGCTGTAGATGCACAACCCCAGGAGAAGACCCACATGCTCCTACAAGCAGTCATCTCAGCAGCAAATACCATGGAAGAGGATAAGGAGATTCTGTCACAGTGCAACAACCTTCAGAACATACTTCAAGGGACCAGTCTGCCTTGTCTGGGACCCATCTTGGTTTCAGGTCCTCAGGTGCATGGACCACAGCAAGAGTGTTGTAGGGATTCTGTTTTGAAAACAGAACTATGCCTGGGATCACAGAATGTCAGTATGTAGGGACTGAGTCACAATATCACATCACTACCCATGGGCCCAAATCATGTCTAGTTCATAGTGCCTTACCTGCCCTCCTAACCTTCCCAGAGTAGCGGGTAAGTTGGCACCTCAGAACACAACACCCTAGTCCCCTTAGGGAACTGCTGTAACAGGCCGTCCCCTTTCGTTCTCTCACTCATAAATATCCAGAATAAACAACTGAAAACACAAGGTATGTTTTCAATATCTATTGAAACTATCATGCTCTATCATGAAGCAACTATTTTGCAATTAGGAAAAATATGCAACTTAGTAACATGATTAGCATTATCAGTAGATTGTACATAATGAAAAGCACTACATGGCAAATTATATATTTTCCTAAACCTAATCTCACTACGTGTGCACAAATGGTATATCACAGTTCTCTGGGTTCATTGCTGGTCCCCATACCTGGTCTACATCTCAGGTTGCACAAGCCTGGCAAGCTCGTCCCAGGGTCCACTACAGTGTGACCTATTGGGAGTTCACAACAAGAGGTGTTATACTAGTCATGCAGGACTCACCGACTTCACACGCACACACACACACACGCTTATTGCACATTTTACATATCAATACCCACCGACATGCTCCCATCAAGGTTCAACTCCAGAATTTAGACCTGGATGATAGGCACATACCTCCTTAGATGAGTTTTTACATGCAATCTTCCTCCATTTACCATGTTATACATCCCACAAGTCACCCCACCACCACCCATCCAACAATGATATATGGGGGATAACATGGTGATTTGGGTTGGTAAGGGCTAGCACTCTGGGAGAAACTCCTCTTGACTCAACAGGAGCCTATACAACGTCATACCACTAACATTGAACAGCACCTGTGTTGATGGACACCCGCCTGGGGACTTTGGACACCAGCCTACAGGAGAATATTCTTATCATGAAGGATCTAAACAAGCTCCTGCAGTACACATTATGCTTGTACATGAAGTACTTCAGAGTGGTCACTGAAACATCAGGTGGTACAATGAAGTCCAGCTGCTAGTTCAGCCTTGATCAATAGTCCATGCTTCACAAATGTAGGACCAACTCAAACTACTGGTACATATTGTGGGCAACAACAACATGCAGAGTCCTCCACCCAAACCACCACCATACTCAAAGTGTTGTACCATACCCTGTATCCAACCTAGAACCAGTTCTGCATAACCAAAGAGGTGGATGTCCATATCTCTATCGATGCATATGACAGCAAACTATCTTAAACACATGTCAATGGAAACTTGCAAGCATTATTGACTCCCACATATACACCCATTCCCTTTTGTATGTATGCATATCATGAACATGTTGGTTTTTACATCCAAAAAGACTAGTATTGGCTCTACTCAGCTGCACAGGTGTTATTTCTGTAGTATAAGTACAATTACACTCAACCTTCTAATGGTTCTACTGCTCAAAAACCACAATTTCAAATGACCAAATATATGTAAAAAGGGAGTGCCTAGGAAGTCCGAAAAAATATATATTTATCTAAATTTAAATTAACTCAATACAATGTCAGTCAAAATTCTTATTCCAATCATGCAACTTCTTCTTTCAGGTACAGTCAATGCACAAAAGTTGCTTGAGAAGCCAAGTAAGTATTATTCCAAATTTGGCTTGATGTAGTGATTATTCAAACACCAAGATTTTTCTGATAGATTTCAATATAATGCAGGAACCAAGGCATGAAATTACAAAACAAACTTATTATTTGTTCTTTACAAAATTCAACTGCAGCCCAGCCAATGCATTTCGTCCCTAACAGGGACTTCATCAGAGCTGTAAACAAATAATACATATATTTATATACATATACAAAACATCTCAATTCATATAAAAAGCCAGCATGTGCAAATTCAAATTTACAGTAAAAAGCATACAATGTCTCCCATCACCCGCATAAAACATAATTTGACACATATATTACAAAATATTAAAACACCAATGGTGGCCCTTTGCTGTTAGCAACATATCCATTGAAACACATCATTTGTAACATTATATATTGACAATTAACAATGATTTCAAGAACATATGATCATCCATCTTTAGTACTTCCTCGTGGAAAAAATATGAACAACATACGATTTATTTCCTAGATAGTCGATATAAGGCAACCTATCCAAACATTATAGAATGGAAAAAAGTAGTCAAACCATTAAGGTTCAACCTCAGGACCAAAAGGAGTTCTCAACTAACAACTCCCCCTAGGTTTATTTAAGTCACCTAAAAGACATTTCTTATTACTCACATTAGAAAACGTATTGTTCTTCTTTCTTTTAGTGATGCTTTTCTAGATAAAGATATCCCATAAAAATGCAGGCATAGAGTGACTGTATCCCCAGTGGGATCTGATGAGATAGGAAAGATGTACATTCCGGCATATGTTCCGCATTATATCTCATTCCAACATAAATTACACATATCTCCAATCCAGTATTGCACTAAACGAAGGCACAGACGTTTTGCAGATATTCTCTAAAAATTGAGAGCCTTACTCTATTAGCAACAAGTTTCCAGAGTCTACACTAGTATTTTACAAATATTCCCTATTAGTGAAAGCCTTAATATATTAACAGTGAGTATATTATTTTACAATAACACTAGTCCTGCCACCATCAGGGCTATTTCCCTCTGTTCAATTATCTAAGCCTTGCAAAAATTAACTGTGATCAAAGAAAATATGCGATTGTAGTCCTTATGTTTAAAATAAAAAAGAAACACAAATCCCCACTCGTCATAAACCACCATACACTAGCTCCCTCAGTTGTTGTTCAGCCTACAAGTCCCTAATTACACGCTCCTCTTAACTGCTACATTAAGCAGAACGGTGTAAAATCCCATCTACATTGATCCGTATCGTATCCACAGAACTCCTTACCTAACTACTTATGTGTTCTGCACTTGTATGAATTATGTTAACGTGCTATATGTTTTGAGTATTCTGATGTCTGTGTGTGTGTGTGTATGTGTGTGTGTGCGTGTGTGTGTCTGTGTGTCTGTGTGTGTTACTATCCTTGTGGGGACTTGAGTGTGATAACACACTCACGCTATGGGGACTTGATTGCACTGTGGGGACCTGAACCCAGGTCCCCACAACGCATTGTCTGATGATAAAAAGTGACTTCAGGAACATCTGTGCCAATTTTTACACTTTTTGGGGACCTGTGTTTCATCAAGTGTGTTTAGATTTCTGCTCAGCTCTGCCCCTGTAGACAGGAGGCAGTTCTGCAGTCTTAAACACACTTTGCATTTAAACACACTTTGCTCACCAGAAACACATACTAGCAGCAGAGACGACATGCATTTCAAAGGAAAAGCTGCAAAACTTGGGGTTATACAAATATTTTTCATGCAAATTAACCTTTTTTTCTATTTAATAAATTATAACTTTATTTACATGAAGCTATTGAATTTAGACATTTGTGTCTGAACATTGCTGAAAGTAATCTGGGTCAGTATTAAATGCCAGAATACTTCACAATTGCCATTTGATCCTTTTCTGCAATTAAACAATGTTGGTGCACTACACTGTGATACAACATAAACCGATTTGATTATTTAAAAAAATAAAAATAAAATAAAAGCATAAATGAGTATTGTTACATTTTAATGCTTGTACCAGGAATTCAGAGTCTTTATGTTGCTTTGCCTTTGTTTACATATTAATATGCATTATTGTTTATGTTCTTTTTGATGCTGACTAGATCAGTGAATGACTAGCGTTGCATTGAGCTAAGGGCTACATTCTCGCAGACAGCAAACTGAAGCAATGTTATACCCACAGTATTGGGAAGTGTATTTTTAACAGAAAAGTCATATTTTTATAAAACTAATGAACTACTTAAAAGATATATTCACATATCGTCATAATATGTAATTACATTTCAATCATTTGAATGTGCTTAATTTAAAAACTGTTCCTAAAGCTTTACAAATTAAAATAGTTTGTTGACATTCCTAAAGGTGGGTGAAGAAGAATCATATAAAAAGGAGGATACACCAAAAGAGGTTTTTTCTCCTGATTGCAAGTGTACATTGTGCTAGCTCATAGATGTTTCAGGCTGGGCGGATGGTGTCTTTTTTACACTATTGCTGCTTAAGATTTATTAAAAGGATGCAATGCAAATGCATGGTTTTATTAATCAAACAGCCCTTCTTTATTTAAATAGGAAACAGTTCAGGTTTTGCTTTTCGTTTCCCAATTTGGGGCCTAATGTACAAACAGAATCATCCCAAAGAGAAGCTTCATCTCTCTTTCTCTCACTGATATCCTCAAAAGGACACTTTTGTAGACAGTGTTATAACAGCTCTCTTCTAAACATGAAACCCGAGAAATAGCCACCAGGATTATTCTATATATTCATCTTATTTCCTTCACAAGTATTAAAAAGTTAAATAAAAAGTAGACCCTTCTCCAAAATGTTTGATCTTTATTCACTTCAGGGGCAGGGCACTGTTAGAGCATGTACAGATGACTAAACACCTGATCTAGATCTTGGCGGACGGGTTGCTCCATCACAACGGTGATGGATATCCCGTCCGCCGAAATATAAATCCCATAGGATATAATGGGATTTATATTTTGGTGGACAGGATAGCTGTCACCGATGTGACGGAGTAACCCATGCATCAAGATCTAAATCGGTCCCTAAGTTTCAAAACATTTAATGGGGATGCTGTTCTCATTAGCCTGAGGAGGATGGGTATAAAAGGAGTAGAACCCCATTCATTTTGAACTCTAAATGCACAGCACCCACCTTCTTGCATGAAAATTGATCTTGGTCTTTGAACTAGCCTGGCTGCTCCTCTTTATGCTTGAGAATGGTACAGGTAAGTGGTATGTTTGGAGAACTTAATTGTCTTTCCCAATCAACTGGCTCCGCATTACCTTTTGGAACATCGTATTGAAGTTTCAGTGAGATGAGAAATGAACAGCAGCACAGACTGGGGAAAATTATTGCATACATGGTTGCAAAAGGTGCGTTAATCTAATGATTTAGGCCTACACGTTTTCTAAAAAAGGAATAATGTAATGTTAACCCCGTCCGTCCATTTTTGTCCCGGAGTCCTGTAATGACAGCCACATTTCAATTAGGTGGCTTGAATTTTTTCAATTTCATCCCTACCGTCAATATATCTATACATTTTGAACCTTACTTTCTCCAAAGAACCTGAACAGATTTACACTAAAAAAGCATGCTTTCTGGGTAAAGATATAGGGACATAATTACAAGGGGATTGTGCCACCGAAACCTCACTTTTTTCGATGTTCCGGTGGCGCAGTTCTCTGCACCATATTTACAAAGCGGAGTTAAGCCACTTTGCAATGCTTAACTCGGCTTTGTAAATATGCTACTCTTTCACGCAGTTTTTTGCATGAAGGGGTGTGCAATGGGTGTTGCTTTGGGCATACCACAGCAACACCCATTGTTATTTGACGCTGCCCGTGATTTACCGGGATGTGTACATTTGAGGCAGCACCAAAACCTAACGCCATGCAAAAGCAGGTGTTAGATTGGCGCAATGAGGAGAAATACTTTTATTTCTCCTCGTTTTTGCTCTTTCTATGTGTGCTGCATTCTGCAGCACACATAGAAAGAGCAAATCGCCTTTAAAGACCTTCCTGCACATAATCAATCATTCCTTGCAACACAGACACCCTTGCACTATGGCGCAAGGGTGTCCTTGTTGGCGATAGGCAGATATTTTCAGCACCAGCGCAAGAGAAAACATAGTGTTGCACCGTATTCTTATGAATATGGCACATCCCTGCGTTTTTTAAATGGGGCAGCACTGCACAATTTACCACAGCGCCACACTACGCCATTTCCATGTGACTATATGCCCTAGTTTTCTGCCAAATTTGGTGTAATTCTGTTTAGCTGTTTTACTTGTAATGCTGTTAAAAAATGTCTTATGGAAATTGCATGGGGAAAAAGGGAACCTCCTTCTCCTTGGGCCCCTTTTGAAAGATCACCCTGAAACTTTCCAGGAAGAATCTGAGGTGGGTAAACTTTTTTCAAAACGTGCCAAAGTTATTAGCAAAACAAAAAACTCTCTCCTTCTGGAAACTCTGTTGACTGCCACAGTGTTTTATATACGTATATATACACGCATGCAACACAGGCACTATGTGCATGTGTAAATAGTGTAGTATGCTTTCCTGGAGGGCTGATTTGTAGCCCATGCAGTGGACACAGGGTAAATCCAACATTGAAGCACTTTTTCGAACAATATTGGATGCGCAGAATAAAAGAGGCACACCCTTTATTCCAAGGATTGTTTTCAGCTGAATGCAACATCATATATGTGCTATAAATATTTTACTGTGGAAGATAGAAAGGACAAACAGTCATTGCTCACATGCCACATAATCCAGCACCAGCAACATATTTTACAGATTTCCAACAAAAATATCTTCTCCGCTCACAACAGTACTATTTTATGGAAGTTAAGTGGTCCGCTTTCAATTATTCTCACAGTATTCAGGTACTAAGAAAGAGGTGCCACAATGAGTTTAATAGGTAAAAAAATGATATGATAATAATGTACCATGTATATGCACTTGCTAACACAGATTTTCCACATGAAAACACTAAGGGTCTGATTATGAGTTTGACAGTGCGGCGGCGGGACCGCCACACCGCCAAACCCACTTGAGAACCGGCCGCCGCATTATGACTTTTTTAGTCACTGGCGGGCTTTTTTCTGGGCGTTCCCACGGCAATGCCTATAAAATAGGCCCCAAAATGGGAATGCCAAAAACAGTTCCTGAAAGGCATGGACTGAAAAGTCCATGCCATGCAGGAACTTCTGTGCATTCACACAGGGGGGCACATGTTCTTCCCCCCTGTGTGCGTTCACACTGTGTGAGGCACAAGGGGGCCCCCTTTGTTTCCTCTCTGCCAAGGTTATCATGGCAGTGGAACAGCCATGAAAACCCTGGCGGAGAGGAAACTCGTAATATGCTTGGTGGAACCACGGCGGTCCCGCCAAGCATACTGCGGCATCTTGACAACCGCGCCACCACCAGGGAATGGCAGTTCCCTGGAGATGTCAGCGGTCCCAGGGCAGCATGACCACAAGGGTCATAATGAGGCAGTCGGAAGACCACTGCCCCACCATGAATCCGGCAGTCCAAGGACTGCCAGACTCGCAATTAGGGCCTAAATAAGGCAGGCGTCTCTGTTACCCACCTGGCAGGCAACGTCACCTGGGGCAAGATTTATGATATGTGAGATCTGTCTCTGGCTGATCTGCTGGGTTCTTTGGACCGTCAACTGCCGATTGTTCCAGGAGGATGGTATTTGCCAATATGATATCGTCCCTGGGCATTTACAAAACGTTGCAACAAGACAACTTTAGGGACCTTGAAACTTTGACTAAAAAGCTGTCACATCATCCTGAGATATCACTCTTCCCATGGACAGTGAATCCCAGTGTCTCTTGGCAAAGGTATTCCAGTGGACATAGTAGTGTGACAGCTCTGACATCACTGTCCATAGTAATACTGTCCCTTGTCATCTGTTCAAGGATTGGTTTCACCATATTCGCAAAGTGATTCTTCAGTTCAGAAAATGATTCTTAGAAAAGGAACCTATTTGTTGGCAAAGTAACTCTGGACAACTAAGAATGTTTCAAGAATGCGGCCACTGTTCAAGGGTAATTGCACACATTGCACACATTTGGAGAATATGTCATTGGTGCTGCGCTCAAACCTCCGAAGACACCAATCATATGTCTCTCTAAACTGGAACAAACAAAGGGCCTTATTTAGAGCTTAACGGGTGGGATACTCTGTCAACAGAAATCTAGTTCACAGTACTTTAGTACCATAGGCTATAATGCATTTATAATACAGTGGATGGAACGTCTGCCAAGTTTGTAATGGAGTATTTCATCAACCAATCTCCAAATAAGGCCCTAAGTGTGGTCAATGTAAACTCTAAAATGGTTCAGAAAATAGTTTCTAAGAACTAATGGTCCGGTCTCACTGCAAATTATCACAATGAAAAGCGCTGCAGAATTTGCAGTGGAAAAACTGACCTTTTAGTTAATAATTCTCATAAAACATCATAAAAATTATTAATTCCATACATATAGTAAAATAAAGACTATGATAAAATATCATTTTTGACATAAAATATATGCATTCAGTTTGACAAAAATGTAATTGTTCAAGCTTTACAAATCAAATACCTCTTTTAACTAAACTGCTTCAGCATGCAAACATTCACCCCCAGTCACAGATCTAGGTTTAATCCATAGATTTTTGCTCACCATACCCCCCCAGTTTGGACCCAGCCATATGCAAATCAGTCTTAACCCTGCTCCTCCTGGGCCTTATTTGCATAAGGTTGGGTCCAAACTGGGGTGGCGTGGTGAGCAAAAAAACAATGGTTTAAACCCACCTTTTTGACTTGGAGTGAATGCTTGCATTGTTTAGCATTCCGTCCGTCATCTGTTATTTTTGCTTTTGTTGCCCTAGGTGGGAAGGGTATGCCCAGATGTGGGCCCGGTGCTCTCTGTGCCACTGAATTCAAGCTATCCTGGCTAATGAGGGGTGACACCCTGAAATCGGTCCAAGAATGCTGGTTTCCAGTCCAGGGAGGACCTGGCCTGGCAGTTCGAGCTGGACTGTTCCCATGAGGAGCAGGGTCAATACTGATTTTGCATATAGTTGGGTCTAGACTAGGATGGGGTGGTGAGTAAAAAAACAGTAGATTAAACCTAGATCTGTGATTGGGGCTGAATGTTTGCCTTGTTCAGCATTCCCTCCATCATCTGTTCTTTTTGCTTTTGTCACCCTAAGTGGGAAGAGTTTGCTCAGACATGGCTCACTGTACCACTGGATTCAAGCTAGCCTGGCTGATGAGGGGTGGTACCCCGAAACCGGTCCCTGGATGCTTGTTTCCAGTACAGGGACGACCTGGCCTGGCAGTTCGGGCTGGACCGTTCCCATGAGGAGCAGAGTCAAGACTGATTTGCATATGGCTGGGTCCAAACTGAGGTGGCCTAATGAGCAAACAAACAATGGATTAAACCAAGATCTGTGACTGGGGTGAATGTTTGCATTGTTCAGCATTCCGTCCATCATCTGTATTTTTGCACAAATCCTACAAAAGCAGACTGACTTAATAAAGCGAACTCAATCTCTCTCAATTAAATGAAGTGATATAATTCTGAAAGAACGCATCTTAAATGTTTACCTATCATTCTAGGAACTCAATTCTGAGAGGTAATTTTGTTGTTTCTTTTGATCAGCATAAGAAAACTATAGCCGGAGTTTTGAGCTGGGGGGATGAGTTGCTCCCTCACAAACCTTACGGATATCCTGTCTGCCGTATTACAAGATCATTGTATCTCAATGAATTTGTAATAAGTCTGACGGAATGTCTTTAACAGACAGTGCTTGATTTGGTAAAAAAATAAGTTCCAAGGCCCTTGTCAGGAGGCTGCTGCAGCCTGTACCACCGTATTGCCCCTGCCAGCACTACCAATAACCGTACCAGCACAACTACTAACCATCACACTCCTATAAGTGTGACAGTTAGGCATATTCCATGCCCTTAAAGCTATAAGAATGGCTTTGGTTGCATGTATGAGTAATTTTTAATATATACTGAATGAATAAACAGCTGTTGTTGTGTTCATGTCTAAATTGTACAGACTGCGCCACCATGTGACAGACTGTCATAATAGCTGGTGTTGACAATTAAGTACTGGTGCCGAGCAACGGAAACCACCGACTCAAATTAAGCACTGGTTACAGAGTTCTTGCGTTGTGACGTAGTGCCAGTCCGCCAAGCTATAAATAAGTCTCATAGTGCATTCTTGTTTTAGATAATTGATCATTTTCTCCTCATCCAAGATAATTATTTTTTCTTCAAATCAAGTTTTGAAAAAATAGCATTAACAAAGAATACTGTGGGCACTGTAAACTCTAAAATGGTTCAGTAAAAATCGTTTCTAAGAACTAATGGTCTGGTCTCACTGGCAAATTATTAAAATGAAAAGCGCTGTATTTGCAATGGAAAAACTGACCTTTAAGTCGCTAGTTCTCATAAAACAGCATAATAATTATTAATTCCATAGTGAAATAAAGACTATGACAAAATATCAGTTTTGACATAAAATATATGCATTAGGTTAGACAAAAATGTAATTGTTCTAGCTTTACAAATCAAATATTTCTTTTCACTAAACTGTTCCAGAGTGTGACAGCAGGTTTAACAGCTTGTCTCATATAACCCTCAACCATGTACATTGAAGATGAATATGCCATATGTTCTCCGATTCGTGCTCAGAAATCCTACTAAAGAAAACTGATTTAGTAAACCTTACCCAACCTATCTCAATTAAGTGAATTGATATAATTCTGAGACAACGCCTCCTAAATCTGTACCTATCATTCTAGGAACTCAATTCTGAGAGGTAATTTTGTTGGTTCCTTTAGTCGGCCTGATTTTTGAGTTGGGGGATAACTTGCTCACTCACAAACCTAATGGATACCCTGTCTGCCTTATTACAAGTGCATTGTATCCCACTGCATTTGTAATAAGTCCGACGGGATGTCCGTCACATACAGTGCTTAATTTGTTAAAAAATAAGTGCCAGGGCCCATGTCAGGAGGCTACTGCAGCTTGTACCACCTCATTGCACCTGCCAGCGCTGCCAATAACCATACCAACACAACTACTAGCCATCACTAACCATCACGCTCCTACAAGTGTGACAGTTAGGACTTTTTAATGCCCTTAAAGCTATAGGAATGGCTTGGGTGGCATGCATAAGTAATTTTTAATATATACTGAAATATACAGCTGTTGTTGTGCTCATGTCTCAGTTGGATAGACTGCACCACCATGTGACAGACTGTCATAAGAGCTGGTGTTGACAATTAAGTGCTGGTACCAGCACTGGAACCCACCGACTCAAATTAAGCACTGGTCACAGAGTACTTGTGCTGTGACAGAGTGCCAGTCCGCCAAGCTATAGATCAGTCCCATAGTGCAGTCTTGTTTTCTTAGTTTTAGAAAATAGATTTTTTCTTTAAATCAAGTTTTGAACAACTAGAGTGAACAAAGAATTTTCAGCAACCAAGCTTGTCAAAGAGTCTCCACGTGGTTTTTAGTACACCTTGACCACTGTGTAACTGACCGGAATACACAGATTTACATAGATCTGATAGTCATCTGGTTGATGCATTACCTCAATTCTAATTGATGTTTGAAGTTTTGTGGCCCTCAATCTGACTTGGGATGCAATCTCTTGGCCACATTGTGCATCTGCTAAATACTCCTACCACAGGGTATGACAGTCAGTGTATGCTCACATTGGACCTGAAGGCTTGTTTAGGACTTCGGAGGGAGGATAACACACTAATTGGACGCACTGTTGCATTTCATGCACAATCCTTAACAGATTGTCTCCAGGCATGTTGTGGTGCCAGATCGGACTGCTTTGTAGACATTCCAGTAGGGTTTGAATGTCATGTGGGTGGGCAATAAATGCTAATAAGATGTTTAGAGCGAATTTGAGTCTGTAATACTTGGAAAGACCTTTGTTGAGGTGTTTGCTGCATGGAGGAATCTCTTTTCAGTAGGATCAAGTGCATCTCAGAGATGTTAGCCAGCGAAGCATTGCATCCAATGAGATGCGTAGAATGGACCATAGTGTAGACAGCAGCTCTGAAGTCTGATAACCCGCAGACGAATTTCATCTGCTGAGCAGTGTCATTTGATGCCAGTCAGTCTTGATCTTGTGCTCAATCTGAGCACTGATGAAAGCATTTCTATCATTGTAGGTGCTCTTCATCTCTCTCTTTCTTGCTGCCTCTGTCTCAGTCGCTCTCACTCTCTAAATATGGTTTGCTATGTCCAGTCAGTGTGCCCATTATGTCTGTACTATTTTTAGGGATGTTAATTTGCACATGGAAAAATGAATCACGTTTTAGCTGCACTGATACACTCAAGCTTCGGAAGTGTGAGCACTAATGTACTATGTCAAGTTACCATTGTTCTCAGGTTTTTTAGGCTCAGCAAATGTGATATCCTTGACAGTTGGAACCTGAAAGACTGCAGCCAGCTTTGACAAGGGAAGCACCAAGCTTCATGGCTGCATGAATATCTGGGGGAAATCTGCATTTTTGGTATGAAGCTGGTGTCTGTGAAACGTTCAACTCCTGAGCCACTCACTAAAAGTGTGCTCTGCTGCTAAAGGTCTTTTTTGTTAAGAGCTCAATTCGGATTTGGTTATATCTTTTGATAAAACAAAGGAGGTTGCATATGTTGAGTCTTAATGTTTCCCAAAGCTTTCCTATGGAACAGCCAACCTTGCTACAGTGAAAATAGCTTTTGGGGCATTTTCACTGTAAGGAAATATGTAACATTAAACTTTTAAATATATCGCACTCTGCTGTCAGAAACTGGGTTGTTGGTTCAGGGGAGTGAAACCCTAATCAAGCAATAGCCACAATCCTTTTCAGGTTGAACCACAAAAAAGCTCTAAATTACCCTGTATTTAACCCTCTGGTAGCTTGGCACAAAAGCAGTCAGGCTTACCTTAGAGGCAATGTGCAAAGTATTTATGCAGCGCTCAAACAGTAATAAAGTTAAAACACAACACAAGAAAAATCCAACACCAATTTAGAAAAATAAAGTACATTTTAATAAACTATTTGACACCAAAATGACAAAAATCAAACTGGTAGAGCCGGAGACATGCATTTTTAAAGGTTTAGGTAAAAATAGTGCCTAAAAGCAAAAAGCGCCAATTATTTTCACTCCAGACTGGGACATATTGACAAGTTCAGGCCGACTGTGATGGAACGTGGGCGGGATACAGGGTCCAAATTAGACCCGTTGAGAATCCTACCTTTTGTCCTTAATGAGGGTTCTGTGTTGAGATGCGTTGTGTGGCGTTGGTTCCGATGAGTTATTCAAGGTCCTTTTTCAAGTGGCAGCACGCTGTGTCTTTTCCAATGAGGAGCTATTAGGTGCGGTCCATGTTGAGTTGCGTTGCGCTGCACTGATTCGAATGAGGAGCTACGAGGACTGCAAGGCGAGGTCTGTGCCGCGCTGCATTGGCGCGAGTGCTGCGCCGGGTTGCATCACCGTGCATCAGTTCTGATATGGAAAACAACTGGGTTGGCAAAGTACCTTAATCCCCACTTTCAAGGGTCCAGGACTGAGGGGGAAATACTTGGGGGTTTAGGATTCAAAAAAGGCACAGTCCAGGTGCAGGTTTCATGGGTGTTGGAGCTTGTTGTATTCCTGTAGCTTAGAACAGAAGGCTAGCCCTTGGGTCTCTCTGTTGGCCCTGGGTTCAAGGTGCAGGTCCAGTCCTTCTTCCTTAGTTTGCAGGGCAGCATAGTCCTTCTTGCAGGCAGGGCAGCAGGACAGGAGAGCAGCATAGCAGCTGGGCAGTCCTTTTTGCAGCAGAACAGCAGGGCGGAAGAGCAGTCCTTCTTCTTAGTCTTCCACAGGTCCAGAAGTGGTATGAAGAGTGTATCTGAAGGTCCCTGTTTTATAACTTGTGCCTATTGTAAAGTGGGAGTAGGTCCCGAGTTTCACCCTAGTGAGTACTGGAATTTTCTGGAATTTTCTGCCTCTCTGTCCTGGTCCCATACTGTCTGGGGGCACAATAGGCTAAAGTGAAGTCCTTTGTGAGTGTGCTGGGCCAATGCCTTTGAAGTGCAAGCATGGTAGGGGACAGCTCCACCCCTCACCGATTAAGTCAGGATGGCCTATTCTGCCAACACACAGACCCTCTATTGTGATACTGTATGGGAGGAATACAAAGGTCAACTGTCAAAAACAACCAGTCTTGAAACCAAGGAAAAGATTGCAGACAACAAATGGTTAGGACAAGAAAAGGCCTACTTTCTAAAAGTGGCATTTTCAGAATTTTGGCTGAAAATCTGACTTTACCATTAAAGAGGATTTCAAATTACAGTTCCTCAGACACCAAACATGACTTTCCTACCTGCTTCCAATAGAATGTTATCATTTATTTAATGTTATAAGGTAACCCAATGTTATCCTATAGGAGAGGGTTAAATATGAGGAAAAATAAAAAGAAATAATAAAACTAATTTGGTGTATTTTTGCCTTCTTTCCTTATTGAAAATCAGGTATAAATAGGTTGGTTTTTCATAATTCATCTTTTCTCCTTCTTTACAGGTTTGGAGATCCCGGGCCACCAAAGAAAAAACACGCCCCTTGGAATAAAGCAGAGAGACCACAGGTAAGTGTTTCTTGTTTAGAACACTCTTATTTAGTGAGTAGGGTTGGTAAGGACACACCACGATTATTCTGTGTTTCCTGATCGGTCACCAAATGAATAAGGTATCTAAATTAAAAAAAGTAAAAAACAATAGGGAACTCTGTATAACTAAACTAGTTGCCCTGGCGTTATAGTTTATTTGGGGGGGTGATTATCTCAAAATATATATATGAGATTGAGGTGCCTTCTCACCATCTCGGTAAGTTCATCATTAAACAGGAGATCCCTCCCACTCACAGGCCTTGTCCCTCTTCCACCCATCACTCCAGTGCCTCCCAATACTCTTGGTAGGCCATTTATCTGGGTCAGCCAGCGGCGGCCGCTCCCCCAGCAAATAAAAAGAGAATAAAACAGGTTTTAAACCTGTTTTATAGTCGTTTTATTTTAATCCCCTGGACCTGCCCCCAGGACTCTGACGAGTCTTGGGGGTGGGTACAGGGGATGACTGCTGTTGGGGGAGTGAGGTACTCCCTTCACTGCGCATGAGGCATTTGGCAGGCCATCACAGTTCAGCAAAACACTTCATGCTCAGTGAAGCTCTCTCCAGGCCCAGCTGCGTTGCTGGGGCTGGAGAGATCAGGCACAGACTCCCAGTCTGCCTGGGAGCACAAGTTGCAGGCGCTCAGGCCAATCCTGACGTTGCTTTCCTGCAGCGTCAGGATTGGCCCCAGTGCATTCTGGGAGCCTATGCCCAGAACCAGGAAGAGCGCTATGCGGCAGGAGATGGTGGCTGTGGCGTAAAGGTACGTTTTATTCTTTTTTTGTGTGTTTAAATATGTTTATTGTTATTAAGAATAGATAATATATTCGTAATATAGTGCAATACAACAAATCAGTATGAAATATATACAAGTTAAAATCGAAAAGTTGCAGAATCAGAAAAATAGATCTATAGTAAAAAATAATGTACTGGACTAGAACAACAGCTTATATCACGTTGAGGTGATAAACCAGATATATTGCTTAATGAATAACATTGCAAAATAAGAGAGAGCAGAAGAAAAAAAGAAAAGATAGAAAAAGTAAAGAAAGAGAAGAGGAGAAAGGAAGAAGGTGGGGACAACTGCTTCAACAAGGAAAACAATCAAAAAGTAGGGTCAAAGGGGTACTGAGCTACCAACCCCTGAGCAGATAAATCCATATAGTCATCCAATGACCTCCATATATTACTAGAAATGAAAGGAGTGTAGTGCTTCTCTCCCACCAAAGTATGAGCCCCACGAAGGTATGATACCCATGCCCACCAGGTATGGTAAGACAACGTATGAAAAGATTTCCAATCTGATAATATAACTTTAACAGCGATAGATATGAGTAAATCTAATAACTGCATATCCGTATTATCAAGGGGTAAAGGAATGATTGATGCCCATGGGCCCAATAAAATGATTGGCAAAGAAAGCTCTAACGAAATGTTAAAAATTAGAGATAAATGTTTCTGTATTAAACCCCATAATGATTATAATAACATGCATTCAAAAAACATGTGTTGATGAGTGCCTGGTTCAAATTACAGTTCCAACAAAGATCACTATCCCGTAAATTCAACTTGTGCAAGCGAGCCGGGGTCCAATGAAGAAGATTTAAGGTAAAGAATTTAGATTGAATAAGAGAAGGGGCAATTTTATTGCTTAGGGATAATTCCCCAATCAATTGCCAGGTTTCTTGTGAGATATGTTTAAAAATATCTTTTTCAAAATGATGAGACCATTTATCATATGTGAGTGAAGACTGCGAAGTAAGTGGAGCGGATAGAAATGTATATATTTTGGAGGCAGTATGTCCTGAACGAGACCATATAGAGAGAAGTGAGACAGTAACTGACTCTATAGAGAGGGATACTTTAGGAAGAGCAACCTTTAATTTCAGGAAAGAATAAAAGTCCATATTGTTAAGGTTATATTCTCTAGCCAAAACAGAGAAAGGAAAAGGGTCATGATTAGAATCATAAAGATCTTTTACCAATCTAATACCCCTAGTAGCCCACGCAGAAACCGTATCCGAGTCAATATCAGTAACAATTTTAGGATTATACCATAATGAGGACCACCACGATTTATGAATAGGCTTAGAAGCTTTTTTGTCAATATATTTTAATCCATTAATTGTGTCTAAGATAATACGATGGGAATGACCAAGAACGAGTTTAGAAGCAGTGAGAAAGGAAGGTGTAGAAAGAGGATTACACAACTCTCGTTCAGTATACATCCACGGTGGTGTATGTTGGGAGTCTGGCAAGAACCAGAGAGCACCTTGAGAGGCTAAAAAGGCAATTTGATACAAGTTCCAATCTGGAAGATTACAGCCACCCAGAACATAAGGCTTTCTAAGATGTTTATACGCGATTCTAGCGCATTTATCACTCCATAAAAATTTTGAAGTAAGTGAATCAATCTCATGAAAAAAGGAAGAAAAAAGCTTAATGGGTAACATGGAGAATAGGAAGTTAACAATCGGAGTTATCATCATCTTAAGAGTTTGAAATCTACCCCACCAGGAGATATATTTAGGAGACCAGGAGGACAAAAGTTCTTTAACTTTAGCTATAATATGGGATTCATTATAAGAAATCATATCTGAAAGGTTTTTACAAAACCAGATGCCTAGATATTTAATATGAGTCAATTGCCATTTAAATCCTGAATCGCCCATGTGAGAAGGGAAACACAACGAATTAAGGGGAAACATTTCAGTCTTGTCTTTGTTTAAAGTATATCCAGAAACAAGCGAAAACTCTTTAATGGTATTAGTAATAGCCGGAATTGCAGCAGCAATATCTTCTGAAAAGATAAGAACATCATCCGCATAGGCGGCTGTTTTAAATGTATGTGGACCAAATTGAAAACCTTTAATACCTTGGTTTAAGTTGAGTAAGTGAAGGGGTGGATCTATAGATAATAAAAAAAGAAGCAATGACAAAGGGCACCCTTGTCTAGTACCCTGACGAAGATTAAAAAAGGAAGACGTAGCCCCGTTAATTCTGATATTAGCTTTAGGTTTCTCGTATAGAGACATAACCATATTTATAAAAGAATCTCCTAGATTATGGGATTTAAGCACTGCTTGTAGAAAAGGCCAAGAGACTTTGTCGAAAGCCTTTTCGGCGTCAAAGGCAATCGCCGCCGAAGGTAATGTAGAAAGGTTTGCTTTCTCCAAAATATGACAAAAGGTTCGGATATTATCTCTAGCCAGTCTCCCCTTAACGAAACCAGTCTGAGAATTATGAATAAGAGTAGGGATATGAACTTCTAATCGCTTAGCTAGAATCTTGGCAAAAATTTTAGCTTCCATATTTAATAATGAAATTGGACGAAAATTTTTAGGATCAGAGTGGTCCTTGCCATCTTTCGGAATCACAGCAATAGTGGCTTCAGCAGCTGAACCAGAAACCTTGCCAGAAAGGACAAAAGTATCAAAAACCTCTTTAAGATATTTGATTATTGAAGAAGAAAAGGTTTTATAAAAAGCAATAGGAAACCCATCAGGTCCCGGAGCCTTTCCCGACCGAGTAGCCTTAATAGCCTGAATTATCTCCTCAGTCTCAATGGGTTTCCCCATCTCAATCATATCAGCATGCGAAATAGTATTAATCGGAAACGATTTCAGAAACTGCTGACAAACAGAAATGTTGCATTGATCCTTAGGAGTATATAATTTTTCATAAAAATACCGAAAAACTTCAAGTATTTCATGCGTATGGAATTTCCTAGAACCATTTTTATCATTAATATAAGAAATCTGGGTAGTCTTCACAGTTGTATTCTGATATTTTAAGGTGGCAGCTAACAATTTACCAGCTCTATTCTGTAGTAACAAGTTTCGAGATTTTTGAGCGTGGACACCAATATGAGCTCTTTTAGTAACTATAGAGTTAAAAGAGTATTTCAGGTTTTTGATATCCAGGAGAAGAGACTTATCATTAGAGCTTCTATATAGCTCCTCCTTACTTTTGATCTCATCTCCCAGAGACTTCAATGATTTTCTGATGTCACTATTTCTTTTTGACATTTTCTTTATAATATGTCCCCGAATAGTACACTTAAAAGCATCCCATAGAACAATTGGGGAACTCACCGAAAACTCATTGTCTTTAAAGAAGTTAACAATTTCCTCATTAAGCTCATTAACTTCATACTTATCGTCCAAAATCTCTGTGTTAAGACGCCAATTACGAGGGCCTCTTGTATCTTTAAGATTAAGGATAGTCAGGGAAACCGCAGCGTGATCAGAAACGACTATTGGATGGATCATAACATTTATGGAGTGTTTTAAAAGAGCAGCATCCACTAGAAGATAGTCAATACGAGAAAAACTAGAATGTAGAGAGGAGAAAAACGTGAAATCGCTACCCGTGGGATTATGAATCCTCCAGGCGTCAATAAGCTGATGAGAAGAACACATATTGAGCAAATGTTTATGCGACCTAGGAGGACGGAATTTAAAAGCAGAATGTCTATCCAACAAAGGGTCCATTGGCAAAATAAAATCACCACCAACAATTGTTCTAGCATCCTGAGGAATGTCAGAAAGCTTTTTATGTATGGAACGCCAAAAAACAGGATCATCAATGTTAGGGGCATATACATTCATAACATATAAGTCATCTGAACCATTAGACAAGCGAGAAAGTAACCATCTTCCATCGGTATCATGCTCCGCAGAAACAAAAGACAGGCCAGATTTTTTAGAAATCAAAGTCACAACACCATTCTTTTTACCAGCATCTTCAGAACAAGTAACATCAAGAACCCATTCCTTCCGTAAAAGCAAAACCTCTTTAAAGGCTATCTTAGTCTCTTGAAGAAGAACAACATCGCCAGATAAACTCTTGCAATAATCTAGGATCTTGGCTCTTTTGACAGGCTGATTCAACCCACGAACATTAAGCGACACTATGTTTAAACCAGACATAAACAGACATAAGACCACACAGATAAAAATCTATGGTACAGAAAAAGGAAAACAAAAGAAAGAGAGTGTTAAAAAATAGATCTACCGATACAAGGGTAAAAGAAAAGCACAAAAAACGTAAAGAATATACCGAAGCAGAAGTCCCCAGAGAGAGAGCGATAGAAAGAGAGGAAAAGAAAACTAGAAAGAAGAAAAGAAAGGACAAAAGTGCTCCAAAGAAAAAAGGAGCAAAAAAAGAGATAAACCCCACCAGGGGATGTCTCTAATAGACAATTTGTATGGGGGAACTAACGTGGAAGAGCAACCACAGAGGCCAACAGACACAATGCAGACCGCTCAACAGTAAATAATTCATTACATCAATGAGTCAGCGACGGAACAAATATAAAAGTATTAATGTCTACTATACTATCAAAACTCGATCAATAATACCAAATAGTGCAAGGTATATATCATATTTGATCCGTGAACAACCTAATATCATATACTAAAATAAAAGAGTGAGACAACAATATCAGATAAATATTAAATAGAGATATTATAAATAACAGCATCAGATAATTCAAATATCAGTCTAATGACATAATAAATACTATAAATGGTGTGACAACTAATACATGAGGCAGATATAAATAACAATATAAAGCCTTATAGATCTCAAACCATTAAGGTATCAAACACTATAGAAATGCTAGTATTTAGGAAACAATACTAGAGTATATGAAAAATTCATTATTAAATAGCAAAGTCTACATGAGATGAAATTCATGACTTAACTACCTATAAATACATACATGTGTATAGGAGAAAACAATAGTGGAGAAGAACACAGATGAGTAAAGAGGACACATAAAAGATTATTACCAGTATAGAAACAAAGAAAGAGAGAAGGAATAAGTCAAGCAAAGAGTGGACTAAGCAAACTGAATGCCTGAATAGAAGAAAACCGAGTCAAGAAAGAGAAAGACTGTGGAAAGTAGTGGAAGAAATACTTATGTTATGATAAAAGACAGTGAGAAAGAGAGAACCAAGAAAGGACCAAGTGACTAAAATTATTTTATCTAGCCTTATACACCAAAAAGGACTTCATCAAAACAAACCAAGAAAAAGGTTGGAAAAAGTCAAAGATAGAGACAGATAATAGGAAAGAAAGTGGGAAGAAGAGAAATATAGACACATAACCACCAATATTTAACAACGAAGCAGCAAAATAGTACCACAACATTAAATATAAAGTCCTCAAAAGATTCACAAAAAATAAATAAATAAATAAATAATAATAAACCATAAAACCTGTAAAGGAGAACCCAGATAAAAGAGAGTAACCACTATAAAGCTAACAGCCTTAACAGAGCATATTTACCTTTACTAAAAGGCACACAAAGGAACAATATTAACTATACACTATGTGGCGAGGCACAGAAAACATGGAACCAACTTATCAGAAACTGAAGATCATTATGGATGAGATGTGCCAGGAAGAGACTCGGAGTCCATCTGTGATTCAGAGTGATTATCCCAAAAAATGGAAAGTTCTGAAGGTTCATAAAAGATCTGTGGCCATCCTCTGAAAGTTATTCTAAATCATGAAGGACCTGCAAAGGAAAAAGGAATATTCATATCCAAAAGTCTTCTGCGCAAATTCAGGAAACCTTTCCGACGAATGACGGTGTCTCCACCAAAGTCTTGTGAGATTTAAATTCTGTGACCCTCCCATTGTAAGGTTTTAATCTTCCTCATATGGGCCAGAATCTGTTCAGTGTGTTGATGGCGTAGAGGTTTAAAGATCACCGGTCTTGGAGAAGATAACGTTTTAGGCCTAAAAGTGGGAACTCTATGCGCACGTTCTATTTCAAAATCTTTGTGAAAAGAAATGTTCAGAACAGAAGGAATCCAGGTAAGCAGAAAGTCCAACATTGAGGGCACAGATTTCTCACAGTCTTCCGGTAATCCAAAAATTCGAAGATTGCTTCTATGATTTCTGTCTTCCTGTTCGGTCAAGTCTCTTCTCAATGAAGCCAAGGAACGCCTCCATACCTTGAACATGTTTAGCTTGCTTATTCGTGAAATCCTCAACCGTACTGATTTGTGTTTCTGCATTGGAGACACGTAAGGAGAGATTCTTGAGGTCATTCCGAATTGCCGCCACCTCAATTTGAAGTAAGTCTGTATTCGTTTTGGTACTCTGTGCTATTTGTTGTACTTTTATGACATGACTAATGGGGCATTAGTCCGTGCCATTCAAGATCTGCATAATCTACAAGCCGATATGAAGTAGGAGGGAGGTGCTCTGGTGCAGGACTTGTTGCATAGTATTTTTTTCGTGGATGCCCTTTAAGGTGTCCAAGCTATTGGCATCCATGATGCCTATGCTCCTTGCTGTACATCTATTATTTGGTTTCCTACAAGTGGGGGTTTCTTGATGTAAAAAAGCAGTCCTCAAATTTGGTAGTATACACTTAGGGAAAAAAGCGACCAACACTACACACTCACAGACACTTTCAAATAACTTAACTGTCATGACATACGAGGAGGATAGAGTAGTTGATGACTCAACTAGAGGGGGGGATGTTGGTATGGGTGAATACAACGTCAATGAATGTCTTAATATATGCAGACCCGACAGCGGAAATATCAGTAAATGCAATGTAAATGTATGCCACAGCCTGTGCTCACAAGCTCATCAATGCAATGTCAATGTATATAGTAAGTGGTGTCCGCACAGCAGCACCGACATCAGCAATAACCCCTTGGGTGCTGCGCGAATTCTCCCGCTGTGCGGGAGATTTAATAAGTGGGCGGGATTCGGACGGCCCCCGGCCGTCCTCAGCACACGCTCACTGTGACGTCGGACGGCCCCCGGCCGTCCTGAGCACCGAAGAGGATAATGATATCAATGAATATAGTAATCCATGCTTGTATGATAATATTATGGTTGTCAATATGGCCAATGCCAATGTACGCTCAGACCAAAGCAAACATACTTTTGATAACACCAGTAAGAACAATGTCAGTGTGCAAGATGACTACTGTATGCAGCATGTTAGTAATGTTGATAAAAATGATACCACTGGCTTCTGTATTATTCCTAGCAGTTCCAATGAACTCACATCATTGCTATTGAATTCACCTAAAGTGACCTCCCCATCAACCCCGAGTCAGAGATACATGGTCAGGCAGGTCCTGTGACCCATGCCCAAGCTTATCGAGTAACAAGTAAAAGGTGGGGTCCTCGATAAATTACAGGCAAACACGCATCCAGAGAAAGCCCTGATCAATTCTACAGATAGACAGTTGCACCACAAACAAGTCTGAGTTAATTGGCCCCAATAAAACCCATTAGGCTAAAGGCTGGCATTCCCCAGAAATACCACAAAGCTAGATGTGGCATGTAGATAGGTACACTCAACCAATCAAGACACAAAATGTACACCACATGTAGCAATCATGCGCTCCTCACACCGGACATCTGGACACATATACACTGGCCCCCATTAGCTCTCCCCGAGGTCGAGAGCCATCTATGTCTTTCTCAGATGTGCACACGTGATTGATTTATGACTAAGATGCTCTTTTTAAATATAGAACACATTTTATTGTACCTCATGAAGTGCATAAACTGATGGGCAAATCTTTGTACATTGAGAGATTTTGAGCAGACACATTCTGTCCAGGCTTTCCCGGCCGCAGCGTTTAATTAAACCAACTTGTTCCTGATTTGCCAAATACCTCTTGTCTTTTCAGTTAAAGGAAATTCATATCTAAGCAACTGAAGCTACTCTAGGAACATGCACACTTTTAACGTTGCAGTTATTTGACCCTTTTCCACTACAGTCAGCAAATCATCTTTCGGTGATCTTATGGGAATAGGATCACTTCTAGTCTTCTCACCAAGAATACAATGAGCTTAAGCAGCAGTGGCAAGTGAAATATTTCTTATCAAACACAATGTTAATTTTCTTCTGCATCTGCATGGTGGACCTTCTTAAATCTCCATTCATTAGTTAACAGTGATCCTTGTGTAAGTAGAAATATTTGCAGAGTTAGATGAAAACATTTATGTAACTATTATTCCTTATGAAAAGATTGTCCATGGGAAGGTCACAAAATAAACATTGTGGTTTATGTCAGCATTCTTTAGTCATGTCAGCTTTTGTCAGGTAATGGTATTTCAGCTATTCAGGCCTAGAGAGTAAATATGGTTGCCTATTACAATTTTTGCATTTCAACATATAATTTTTCAGTTGTGCACATTATTGCATTATTTTTCTTGCCTCTTAAGACACTTCAGCATCTGCATTCTGGGCATTGCTCATTATCTTTCACCAATTCATCTGCTTAGTGGGGACCTTCATTTTCAAGTAAACAATAACCTAATGCTGTGTCATAACCTCTGTAGAAGGCTTACAACTCTGTGCTATTCTTTCATTTTCCTTCTCTGGTCATCTAACCACTGTCTTTCATTCAAGCCATAAATACATTGGTATCACAACTGAAAACAGCACATTCAAATCTAACCATAAAACCTTTGACACACTCTCAGTCTTATCAAATTCTGAATACAATTTCTCTGGTTCTTCACTCAGCCTTGGAAAATTGTTTGAAAACGCCCATAAATCATACCTGCTCCATGGTATGTGAATGTAAGTTGGCCCATCTGAATCAGGGCCAGAAACTTCTCTCAAAGGAAATTCATCTTCAAGAGAACAACATGATAAATCATTTGCACCACTACTACCATCACCTTCCAAATGCTTTGGTTTCATAACCTATTTGTTCTCATGTCTTTTAACATCTTCCCAAACTCTAATTTTCTCCAGCAGTTTTGTTAAAATAGTGTCTCTGCGATGAATGATTGTTTCCTTTTGCGTTTTAGCTTCTGACATTTTCATTGCATAAAATTTACAAATTCTCCATTTGTCGAAATTCACATTAATCTTTCTAGCTAGAATGTCCAATTTCTCAAATGCATGATATACTTGCTTCCCTACTTCTAAAATCAACAATATCAACTGATCTGATATTCATTTTGATTCATAATACTTAAATTGCATGAGCTCACAAAATGTTGAAAATTAAACTTACATGCTGAACCTCTACATTCTTAGATCTCACTACAGGCTTCAGCGACTCTACAGCCACAGAAAAAAAAAAATTCTGTGCCCTATGCATTCCATCCCCCTTGTAGGGCTCAGGTTTAGCCTTCAATAGATCATTCATCACTCCATCCTCATCATCAGAATCATTCTGCCATCATTCTGCCTTGCACCTTCAAAGTTTTCTTCCAACTAGTGTGTGGTACCCAAACCAGGTACACAAGGGAAAGCTCCCACAGTTTCTAACACTTCCATAAGCGATGTCTGTTTTCACTGCTGCGGTCTAGTATCCATCCAATCCTGAATAACTTTGCTACTCTGCCCCTTCATGCATCTCAAAGTTGCTTTCTCATTTGCCCATGTGTACCATTCATTTAATGCTTTAAACTGTGCAGGCCTCAGATGAGGTTTCATATCAAACAAAAGTCTCAGAAAATCAATTTTTCTCTCAGGAAACTGTAACTGTTTATCACTCTCTGTGGCCCTAAACATGTGTGTATTCTAACCTTAATAATGATTTCATGAGCTGGGCTTCACAGCAGGGGAGATGATTCTCATCAATCAACTTTTCACATTTAGTAGACTTTGCACCCATTGTTAAAATAACATACTCAAAGAGAATTCAAATTAATGCAACAAATGTTAAGGGATGCACCAAATATGTGCTACACATAACAGCCTCTTAAAAAAGGCAACTGTGCTTTGCTCACCGGGAAACAGGAAGTAAATTCAAACTCATCACAAGAACACCAATGCTTAGAAGCACTACACAATCATACCAAGATCTAGGCCTCGACTGGCAATAACATATGCAGGACCCAAACTAGTTTACCCTTTTTGCACAAATACATTATTACCACTATTCCATCAAAAATTAGCACCGTTAAGGCTATCATAAACTTAAAACCTGGGGACCTGGCATGCCACACGTTTAATCTTTCACAGACACTATACCTGACTCTTTGACATTATACCTGACTCCTTCACTCGAGAGTCTACCAAAACAAAAAATATCAGCACATAAAATACATATAGAGTCAACACATAATAAACTACAAAGACATTATTAACATATCCTCACAATAATAATTAAAATACAAACAACACTGCACAATAACATACCATCAAAGGGCGCTACACATACTTCTACCTCCCACATCAAAGGTCTCTCATACTCACCTCCCACAGAAGTACAGCACCTCAGGACAGAACATCTAAACAGCATGCCTCCAGACAGTGTACACTTCCCATACAATTCTCAAATCCCAAGTCCAAATAAATAAAAGAATTGTACTTCTATAAAAACAAAAACTGTTCCAATCGCAATTCACCATAAAATCTGTTAACACATTCCCTCATCAGAAAGGGTTGATCCACAGTACCAGTGGATTGCAAAGTAAATTCAAAACTGAGCAAAATATAATTTACCAAAAGACTCTCACTTAGCCTTTTTATAATTTGATGTGTATATTGAATTTAATTAAAATAATCTTGGCCATGTAGCCAAAAGAAATAATACAGAACACAATATTAATTGTATGCTCTATGTACATAAATTGTCAAAAGAAACAAAAATGTTTTAAATGAAATAATGGAATAATCAGGACACTTTGGGGCCGATTCCGATTCGGGTCAGAAATCTCTCCGACCGAGCCGGACCCGGAGAGATTTCCGACCGAATCGGACCCTAGCAGCCCGACCGAATGAGTACGATGCGCACGTATGCCATCGGACTCGAGTCGGTCGGACTCCCATTGAAGTCAATGGGAGCCGGTCGTACAACGCGTACGCGGGCTCCCATTGCCTCAATGGGTGCGAGGCGAACAAGGGCGCCCCCGACAGCGGGTATGCGGCGAAGCGACTCGTGCCGTACACGCACAGGTGCGGCTACGCGTACAGGGGGGTCCGACACGGACCCCCGAAGTACGGCTCCGACTGCTCTTTCGAGCCGGAAGGCGCGTGTCGGTCGGACTGCTCGCGGCACGCATCGTACTTACCCGGCCGGGGAACGTCTCCATTGCGCGGTGCGAATCGTGTCCGAGCGAGTCGGTCGGTGCGGTTCGACCCGGGGACGAGTCGGTCGGAGCGGTTGGGACGCCCGAACGAGTCGGTCGGCTATTTCACATCGTACTCGCTCGTCCGGACGCGCGTACGGATCGGTCGGGAAATAGGGCTCCGAATCGGATCCGGTTAAGCCGAATCCGATTCGGAGCCCTACCGGCCGAGATCGGAATCGGCCCCTTAGAATAAGTAATCAATTCTTTGCATGAGAAATCACATTGTGTTCTCAGAAAAAAGCCCATAATTTGTGCACTTGTTGAGAAGTTTGATATTAAGTTAAAATAAACAGACAGTGCAACTTGTGCCAAGTAAAGTAAAATTGCAGTGAACGTTTAGTCAAAAAGCTCTACACATTAATAAAGCAGATATGAAAATGCATAAGTAAAAAGACAAAAATGGAATGCTTCTTGCAAATATATTTCCAAATAATAAACAGAGCAGTGCAGACAGCAGTGATGTGAGCACAAACATGCAAGAGAGCTCTTCACAAAAAAACTCAACCCTTCGTTATTGCTTTGAACAATATTGGTATACAGACAAATATTGTGGCTTGTTAAAAACGGAACATTCAGTTAGCAATGGATTTGGGAAATAAAATGTGAATCAAATTAAATATATTTCTCTTGCTTTTATAATTATTATCAATAAACAAATGTTTTTGATTAATGTGGTAAAGGAAAATCCACTAATTTATTGAGGAACCTGCTAGTAGAGTTCCCTCCTCTATATAAATAGTAAGGCCCATTGGTAGTTTCTCTACTGTATTTAGCACTCTCTCTAGAAATAAGACGATTTTCCAGTTATTAGTTCAAATATCTTTATTACTTTAGGTAAAAAGAAATACCTTTGTAATACAGTAGCAATACATAAAAATCAGAAGCAAATATATAATATGGAAAAAATTAAAAATGACTGCTTAACAAAGAACATCTGGACTGGAATAAAAAGATATCAAAGTTATCATATAAAAGTGATCAGATAAATGTCATGACAGGTAACAAGTACTACAAATTCATCAGATATTAAGTATAAACCTAGAAAGATGGGACAGATGGAACATCTACATATATCCCAGCAAAGTCATATGAGAGTTTGTATTGCTTGGTAAATAGAATATATCGGCGGGGGAAGAAGTGTAAGAAGGGAAGAGAAAGAGAGGAGAGAAAGAGGAAAGGATTTTAGAGGGAAGGAAGACAGATGAGATGTTGGGAGGGGACATCTGTTACACTTATGGACAATAAATTAAGGAATGGATTCAAAAGGATATTGAGCTACCAACCCCTGAGAAAACAAATCCATATAATTATGCAAAGAACGCCATACACTACTAGCAATTGAGGGTGAATAGCGATTTTTTTCCAACAAAAGTATGAGCTCCACGAAGATATGAAACCCACGCCCACCAGGTATGGTAAGAAAGGAGATGAAAAGATTTCCATTCAGTGAGAATAATTTTGACCGCAATGGATAAGAGCAAATCTAAAAGCTCCAAATCTATACTATCAAGAGGTAAAGGACAATCAATAGCCCATGGACCCAGCAAAATCATAGGTAAAGAGAGAGATATAGGTGTATTAAAGATTAATGATAGATGTTTTTGAATCGGGCCCCAAAAGGAGTCTAATAGCGAACATTCAAAGAACATATGTTGTTGAGTGCCTGGTGCTGAGTTACAATTCCAACAAAGGTCACTCTCTCTTAATTTCAACTTGTGCAAACGAGTGGGAGTCCAGTGTAAAAGATTCATAGTAAAAAACTTAGATTGAATCAGTGAAGGAGCAATTTTATTACGTAAAGATAATTTCCCTATCAGTTGCCAGGTATTCTGTGAAATATGTTTTAAAAAGTCATACTCAAAATGGTGAGACCATTTAACAGAAGTAATTGTGGATTGTGAAGCTAGAGGAGCAGATAAAAAAAGTTATACATTTTAGAAGTGGTATGGCCTGAATGTACCCACATAGGAAGCAGTGAAACAGTAACCAACTCTGTAGAAAGGGGTATCTTAGAAAGTTTGACTATTAACTTCAAAAATGTATACAAACCCATGTTATTAAGATTATGTTTTTTGGCTAAGAAGGGGGAAGGAAGAGGATCATGATTAGTATCATAAAGGTCTTTTACCAGACTGATGCCCTTGTCGGCCCATGAGAGAGCAATGTTGGGTTCAGTTTCAGTAACAAGCGTATGATTAGACCATAAAGATGTCCATCTTAACTTATGAATAGGTTTCGAGACTTTCCGATAAATGTATTTCAACACATTAACCATATCTGATATAATAAGCTGAAAGTGTGCTAATGTAATTTGTGAAGCAGTGAGCAGAGATATAGTAGAAAAAGGAACACACAAATCTCGTTCTATATAAATCCATGGAGGTATATGTTGGGATACTGGTGAAAACCAAATTGCTCCCTGAGCCACTAAGAAAGAAATCTGGTATAGATTCCAATCTGGGAGGTTACATCCTCCCAAAATAGGGGATTTCCTAAGATATGTGTAAGCAATTCTAGCTCTCTTACCATTCCATAAAAATCTTGAAGTGATTACGTCAATCTCATGAAAGAAAGAAGAACGTTTTATAGGTTGCATAGAGGATAAAAAATTAATGATTGGAGTTATCATCATTTTAAAAGTTAGTAACCCACCCCACCAAGAAATATATTTAGGGGACCAAGGGGATAAAAGATTCTTAACTTTTTTTATTATACGGGATTCATTATAAGTAACAGTATCTATAAGAATTTTACAGAACCAGATCCCCAGATATTTAATGCGCGTAGATTGCCAATTAAAACCTGAATCCCCCAAGTGGCAAGGAAGACACAAAGAATTCAAAGGAAATAATTCTGTTTTCTCTTTGTTAAGAGTGTAACCAGAAATGACCGAAAAGGCACGAATAAGATTAGAAATAGAGGGGATTGCTGATTTAATATTTTCTGAGAAAATAAGAACATCATCAGCATAAGCAGCCATTTTGAGTGTATGTGATCCAAATTGGAATCCTTTAATGTCCGGGTTTAGATTCAGCAAGTGGAGAAGTGGGTCAATAGACAAAAGAAAAAGAAGGGGTGAAAGTGGGTAACCTTGTCTAGTGCATTGGTGAAGATTAAAAAAGGAGGACATTGTGCCAGTAATCCAAATATTAGCCCTCAGTTGCGCATAGAGAGCCATAACCATATTATTAAAAGAGCTACCAAGATTATGAGATTCTAAAATGGATTGTAAAAAAGGCCAAGATACCTTGTCGAATGTCTTTTCAGCGTCAAGGACAATCGCCGCAGATGGGAATGAGGAAAGTTTTGCCTTTTCTAAAATGTGACAGAACGTACGAACATTGTCTCGAGCAAGCCAACTCTTGACAAAGCCTGTTTGGGAATCATGAATGAGATTAGGAATGTGACCTTCTAGAAGATTTGCTAAACTTTTTCCATATTTAACAAGGATATGGGATGGAAGTTTTTTGGATCAGAATGATCCTTACCTTCTTTTGGTATGACTACAATAGTAGCTTCAGCGGCCGTACCTGAAACCTTGGCAGACAAAACATAATTGTTGAAAATCTTTTTAAGGTATTCAATTATGGAAGAAGTAAACGTTTTATAAAAGGCAATGGGAAAGCCGTCCGGTCCGGGCGCTTTCCCTGATTGAGTATCCTTAATAGCCTGAATGATCTCAACAATCTCTATTGGCTTACCCAACTTGATCATCTCATCATTCAAAATAGTAGTAGTAGGAAGAGACCAAAGAAACTGTCAGCAATTAAGTGTAGTACATTGACTTGGAGGGGTATATAAATTTGCATAAAAATCTCGAAAAACTACAATAATTCCTTGGGTATGAAACTTTCTCGAACCGGTTTTATCAGTAATATGAGAAATATAAGTAGCATTAGTATTCTGATATTTAAGGGTTGCAGCTAACAGTTTGCCAGCTTTGTTCCGTAGTAGTAATTGCTGAGATGTTTGAGCTTGTACTCCAGTATAAGCTCTTTTAGTAACTATAGAATTAAAAGAGTATTTTAAATGTTTGATATCTTGCAAGATAGATTTGTCATTAGTATGTCTATATAATTCTTCTTTCCGCTTAATATCGTCCCCTAAAGTTTGAAGAGATTCCTTAATATCACTATTCCTTTTGGCCATTTTTTTAATAATGTGACCTCTTATAGTACACTTAAATGCATCCCATAGTATTATTGGAGAGTTCACTGATAATTCATTGTCTTTGAAAAAATTACCAATCTCGTCATTAAGTTCCTTAACCTCAGAATCATCCCCCAAGATTTCTGTGATTAGATGCCAATTACGGGGTCCTTTAGTATCAGTAAGATTAAGGATGGTAAAAGAGACTGCAGCATGGTCAGAAACAACTATTGCATGAATTGTGACATTCATAATATGTTTTAAATGAGAAGCATCAACCAGAAGATAATCAATATGAGAAAAGCTAGAATGAGGAGAAGAGAAAAAAGTGAAGTTACTACCTGTAGGGTTGGGCAATCTCAAAGCATCCAAAAGATGATGTGACAAACACATATTAAGCAACTGTTTATGTGCCCTTTGGGGCCGAAATTTAAAAGCAGAGTGCCTGTCCAAAATAGGATCGAAAGGGAGATTAAAATCACCCCCAACAATTATTCTTGAATTTTGTGGAATGTCTGTAATTTTCTTATTAACTGAATGCCAAAAAATTGTGTCATCTATATTTGGAGCATAGATATTCATAAAATATAGGTCATCCAAACCATTAGTCAGATGAGTAAGTAACCGACATCCATTGGTGTCATGTCAGCTGCAACTAGAGATAAACCAGATCTCTTAGAGATAAGAGTAATAACCCCATTTTTCTTCCCAGAAGCCTCAGAGCATGTATCATCTAGTACCCAGTGTTTCCTCATAAGAAGAGCTTCTTTAAAGCCTATCTTAGTCTCTTAAAGCAAATCCACGTCACCAGATAAACTCTTACAGTAATCTAGAATCTTGGCTCTCTTAACCGGATGATTTAATCCCCTAACATTTAGGGAGACTACATTTATACCAGACATTGATATAGATCAAATATGGATAATGAATACTTCTGGTGAAAGAGTATATTAGTAGATAAAATATACTTAAAGAGCAAAAGGAGTGAAACAGATGTCCCAATATTCCGGTAAAGATAAAGGGGAGGAATGAAGAGTAGGCAAAAAAAAGAGGGTTCAACATGAAAAGTAGGGAAAAGAAAAGAGGGTTCAATTTCACTCCAGAAAAGGCTGGAGCAACATCGAGACCCAACCCCACCAGGGGATGTCTATAATAGACAAATTGCATGGGGATTCAACGTGGATGAGCAACAGCAGAGACTACCATCAACGGTGTAGACAACTCAATTATGAACAAACCGCAGAGCAGCGGAACAAATGCTACCAAACCAAATATATAACCATATTAAATACATCACTTTGGAATCAGGTTAGGTAACAGAAGACTGAATAAATATGATACACATGGAACATCTGCAAGGAAATTACATTTCATAAGTAAACAAAACATAGCTATAATCGTATAGGGATTACAGCGAATACATATTTCAACCCAACGATAATGATCATGCAAATTTAAGCAAAAATCCAACAAAGGTTGCAAGTAAACATACACTAGGAACATCATAGACAAGGTTATGTGAACAAATATAAATATATGAGTGTACAATGGCATGACCAAATACTAGTCAGTAACAAAAGGAAAAAAGGTTATATGAAGGACAAAGAAGCAGAGCAGGTCATCCTGTACTGATAACTAGGAACGTGAAGTACCAGGTAGAGAGTCCGAGTCCATCTGGGATACAGATTGATTGTCCAAGAAAGTCGCAAGGTCTGTAGGTTCGTAAAAAATCTGTGGTTGGCTTTTGAAAATGATGCGGAATCTTGAGGGCCCAGAAAAAGAGAAAGGAATACCCATGTCAGTGAGCCTTCTGCATAGGTTGAAGAAGCCTTTGCAACGAATTACAGTGTCTTTAGCAAAATCTTTTGAAATAGAAATTTTATGACCTTCCCACTGAAACATCATGATTTTCCTCATTTGTGCTAAGATTTGCTCTGTGTGTTGGTGTCGCAAAGGTTTAAAAATTAACAGCCTTGGAGAAGACATATTCCTCGGGTTAAAAGTTGGAACTCTATGAGCACGTTCTATCTCAAAGTCTTTTTGGAAAGAGAGATGCAAAACATTTGGAATCCAAGTAAGCAAGAAATCAATTACAGAAGGAGCAGCATTCTCACTCCCTTCCTGTAATCCAAAAATATGAAGATTACTTCTATTCTTGTGATCCTCCTGTTCTGTCAAATCTCTCCTTAGCGATGTAATAGAGCGCTCTAAATTTTGGATGTGTTTTGCTTGTTTATTTGTGTTAGAACTGGGGGTCTCTAGTTGGCAGAGGTAGGTACCTTTGTCCAAATAGGGACCCTTGCTTCTAGTCAGGGTAAGGGGGATACACACTTTAGATAACCCCTGCTCACCCCTGGGTAGCTTGGCACGAGCAGACAGGCTTATCCCAAAGGCAATGTGTAAAGTATTTGTACCAACACTCACAGTAACATAGTGAAAACACCACAAATGGACACTACACCAGTTTAGAAAAATAAAGTATATTTACTAAACTTAAACAAGACCAAAACGACAAAAATCCAACATACAAAACTCAGTAGAATGTCTTTAAAAAGGGTTGTTGCAAAAATAACCTTGTAGATCTCAAATGTGACACTTTCAGTCTCAAAGTACCTGGGGTGCATAACGCAAAACAAGCAAAAGGGGCGCAGTGAAGGCGATGTGTCGGTTCTTCCTTTGCTCCGGTTCTGGTGCGACAAAATGGCACCTTTATGCGTTGCCCTGATCCGGTGCGATGCGATGAAATGGCCGCTTTGTTGTGATGCGACACTGTAGTTGCGATGCGTGCACGCCCGACGGCCATGCGGCGAACTCGGTGATCATCTGAGCCGCGACAGGCCCTGCGACACGCTTCTCCGGTGTTGCGATGACACCCTCGGTGACGGCGACACGCTTCTCCGGTGATGCGGCGGCGATCAGCAGCGGTGCGCTTCCTCAGCGATGCGACGGCCCTGCAACACGCTTCTCCGGTGTTGCGGCGGCGAACAGCGGCAGCGGCGACACGCTTCCCGATGATGCGACAGCGGCCGCTGCGGCGGCGTCACGCTTCTCTCGTTGCGTCGCGCTTCTAGCTCCCAATAGCAAGAGAGGCCTCACACACAGTTACAGGCCCTCCTGGCAGACTGGAACTCCCAGCAAGGAAGTTCAGGGAGGCTGGGGGTGAAGTCCTTTTGTGCCTGGGACTTCAGAAAGAGGAGGCCAGCTCTTCTCAGGCCCTTGGAGACTTTTTCTTCAGATGGACACAGCACACAGCAAAGTCCTTCTTCAAGCAGGGGACACAGCACACAGCAAAGTCCTTTAGATCTCTCCTCAGTAGAAACAGCAAACTGCAGGCCAACCCCAGACACACAGTAAGGGCAGTACTTCTCCTCAGTCTCTTCAGCTGATCTTCTTTGGCAGGGATTCCTCTTGATTCCAGAAGTAGTCTAAAGTTCAGGGGTTTCAGCTCTAGTTTTTATACCCTAAAAGTCTTTGTTCTCCATGTGTGAGGGGTCCTGGACCCAGTCCAAACCAGTTCAGGGTGCATTCTGCCAGGGCACCTCTCCTTCCTTTGTGAGTGTGGGCCAGGGTCATCAGACACACCGCAGGAGGTGGAGCCAGCATTGTGGAAGGCAGGCACAGCCCTATTCAGACCAAGGTGCCACTCCTCCCACCACTCTACATGTAGATAGGTCTATTCAGCCTAGTGCTGACTCACCCAGCCTCCTGCAGCCACCCCCAGCCCCTGTCACTCACAAACCAGACTGTCAATTCACAAACAGGCAGAGGCACACAGAAAGGTTGAACAAGAAAATAGCCACTTTCTAAAAGTGCTATTTCCAAACTTAGAATTTAAAAACCATCTTCACTAAAAGATGTGTAATTAAATTCTGAGTTCAGGGGTACCAGATTCCAACTTTCTATCTTGCTGCTATGGGAAGATATGCAAGTAACCAGGTTACACAGCATTCCCTATGTTATCCTATGGGCAAGATAGCCTTTCAATAGTGAAAAACGAAATTGGCAGTATTTCACTATCAGGACATGTTACCCACACTAGTACATGTCCTACCTTTCACATACACTGCACCCTGCCCAGGGGGGTACCTTGGGCCTACCATAGGGGTCTCGAATGTGTAAGAAAAGGGAAGGGTTAGGCCTGGCAAGTGTGTACACTGGCCAGGACGACATGGCAGTTCACAAACTGCGCACAGGCACTGCAGTGGCAGGCCTGAGACATCATCTTAGGGTTACTCCTGTGGGTGGCACAATCAGTGCTGCAGGCCCACTAGTAGCATTTGAATCACCAGCCCTGGCACCCTTAGTGCACTTTACTAGGGACTTATTGGTAAAGCAAATATACCAATCATGGATAGCCAATCACAATAACAATTTAAACAGAGAGCATATGCACTTTAGCACTGATCAGCAGTGGTAAAGTGCCCAGAGTCCTATAGCAAACAACCACAGGTCAGGAAAAATAAAGGAGGAAGAAGCAAAAAAGTGTGGGGATAACCCTGCAAAAAGGGCCGTTTCCAACAATTTGTATAAACCTCCATACTACTTATTCTCGTTTCAGCGTTAGAAACATGTAATGAAAGATCTTTAAGATCATTAGGAATTTCTGCTTCTTCCACCTGCAGTAGATTGTAGTGGGCTGGCCCCACGTGTACAGCATACAAAGTAGACGTAGCCGAGTTGTAGTTGATGTAGTTTATTCAGTAGTTGTAATAAGCTGGAACAGGCCCTACCAGGAGCAGCCTCCGAGCTGCTCAGCCCATCTTCTCAACTGTCTCTCACACACCCAGGCACCCAAGCATTCCACTCACACTGACATTCTGACCGGAACACTCACACTGGCTGAGCAGCCAGGTAGAGGGAACAGAATGACATGACCTGAGGATACTACATATCCTATCCCTTTTATACTGAACAATAAAAAGAACCAAACTAAATTGAAAACAACTATACACAGAAATGTACAAGAGATGTAAATAGTCCGTAAACCCAGGGATGCAAAGAATGACATCACGAGAGGGAAAACAGACAAGCAAAAAGGAGGAAAGAAGGATGAAAGAATAAAAACCCACACTAACACCATCCTCCTCCTTTAACAGTGAACAAAGAAAAATGTAAGAAGACCAAGAAGAGCTCACATACAACAAGTGAGCAAAACACACATGACAGAAGAAAAGGGTAAACTTAACCCAGACTAGAATACAATGGGTGGAACAACACCCAAGGAAGTACACCTCACGTGAGGAGACTGTGGCGAAAACACCATACGCCACCCCTCATGTGAGGGACACTGTGGGACTAAAACCCCAGTGAAAAAAAAACGATAATTGGGACTGACACCCCAAATGTACAGATTACATCACATGGGACTAACCCCCAAGGACTTGTGCAGCATGGGAATACAGATGCAGCACAGTGTGGCATCACAAGAGGACTACCCACACACATGAAAACGTACAAGGAAGTGAAGGGACTGACACCCAACACCAAAATAACAAAGGTGGGACTAACACCCCCTTTAAACTAAGTAAATAGTAAATAGGACTAACACCCATTACTACTGACATAGGTGGGACAATAACCCTCTATAAACTGCGTAAATAAAACACCCAATAACCCACAACATGCGGGTTGACCACGAAGATGTGGAGACTAATAACCAGGAAATGGGGCTAAAACCCATCCCAAATGTAAGTAACTGTGAACACGGGGTCATGGGACTAAAACCCAAGGACATGTACAGCATCATTCAATAACCCAATGCAGTACAGTGTGGCACACGCACACACAAGGTACAGAGACCAATAACTGAGTAAATGGGATTGACGCCCCCTAAAAACTGAATATATGGGACTAAACCCATTATTTGAAACGTAGGTGGGACTAACACCCCCTAAACATTGAGTATATGGGACTAAAACCCATTACTAATTACATAGGTGGGACTGACACCCCCTATACTCAGAGATATGAAAGACACCACCTGTAAACAGAGATATGAGTCACAGCGTGACTAACACATACATAAGAAACATAACTAGATTGCATTAAATGTGACTAAAAGTGGCATCACAAACTGTTATACAGCTTCAACTTTCAGAAATACAAATGCATCTTATAATAAAAAGATAATGTAAACATGTAGAGCCTCGCAGGTGAGCGTCCTCTCACCCGAGATGTCCATCCTTAGGAACATACTAAAATATGCGCCTAACTTTCCAGTTGTCTGACACAGCAGTAATAATGAATGCCTGTAATAGTTATTTTCCGAAGAGTGTCCACTGGAGAGAAGTAATGAGGAAACCACATTTAAAGAAAAATACTTGAATGTACCTTTAGTTGAAAATAATAGCTTGCGTGCAGCTTCCTACAAAATATTGAAGGCTGGACCAATCTTTGCCCCAAATCGTCTGAACTCCACATTTGCGGTGCACACTGCTTTACTGAGTTGCCAAAAGTCACCATGGCTCACCACGAAGAGCAGCGTAACGAATGTCCCCTCAATCCTCATGATATTTGAAGACATCACTGAGGTGCCAAAAAGCAAGCCGAACATCACTTCAACATTGGCACACAGCAAAGAAGAAAGAGTACCTGAGGTGAAGATCAGGATGGAGTGACGATGCCCTTCACAATGAAATCTTCAAATAACTTTATTAACCAGCACAAAACGTGGTTGGCCTATAACGCGCTGAAAGCTCCGGTCAACAACATAACACTACGCAGCTCCGGGGATTCATAGGGGCTTCCAAACACAAAATGGCAGCACGCTATGGACGTCGTGCCGGATGGCTCTCGGCACGTTCCTGCAGGAAAACGATCCTCAGCAGTGTTCCAGATTGCCACAGCAACGAAGACCTCGCAATGAAGACCTCGAGGGAAAGTGTCTGCGCGACAGAAACAATGCAGGTAGGAGAGCGCGCGCTCCCCGTGACTCGTGCCACAGTTTTTAAACTTAACTGCCATTACTAAAAAGCGGGGGCCTCAATTGACAAAAATACAGATTTTTGGGGGAAAAATAAAAATTACCTCACAGCACATCACTCATTGCGTGAACAATGTGAAGACCGACTTCACACAAGTGAAATACACTTTTGCATTAAAGTGCAAACTGATGCTGGTTAGGCATAATTAGTCATCCATAACACAACGCAGGGACCAGGCGGTTGTAAATCCAAACTTCGTAATTACCCAGTTGCAGTCGTTCCGCTTACTTGCCACAAGCAGAAGTTACTTTTTGCTTCCAATACAAAATACCAAGTGTGTCTTGACAAAAGTCATCTGGTTCACACACGCAGGATCTTGATAATTAATAAGCCTGAAACAGCACACAAATCCAGTTTCTTTAAAGACCAACGGCTGCAGATAGATGCTCTTGAGCTCACTAGTGCCAGAGTCACTGAGTATCTGAACAAACTAGTACACACTTGCAGGTTGTGTTGAGCCAGAAAATAAACACAATTTTTGTTACCTTATAGTTCGTCAGTAGTGGAGTAGAAGAGCATAGCACGCCTTGGCTGGGGCTGTCCGGTGTAATGGACACTGGTGGGGCAGCGAGGCGTGCTTGACATGTTTCTTGCTTGACTGGTACCTTTTCTTTTCCTTGAATTACTAGTTACTTGTTTCTTTTTTTTTTTGTAGATGTTGTAGGTTCTTTCCTACACGTAGTCCAGCTGCAATCCAAATCCTTATTTTGCTTCCAACTACTTTTTGCGTGAGATGAGCTCCAAATCGTCGCCATAAATATGTAGTGGGCTGGCCCCACGTGTACAGCATACAAAGTAGACATAGCCGAGTTGTAGTTGATGTAGTTTATTCAGTAGTTGTAATAAGCTAGAACAGGCCCCACCAGGAGCAGCCTCCGAGCTGCTCAGCCCATCTTCTCAACTGTCTCTCACACACCCAGGCACCCAAGCATTCCACTCACACTGACATTCTGACCGGAACATTCACACTGGCTGAGCAGCTAGGTAGAGGGAACAGAATGACATGACCTGAGGATACTACATAGATCTGTATTGGTTTTGGTACTTTGAGCTATATAGTGAACAGCAATGAGCTTGAGTAATATAGCTTCTAAAGTTGAGGCAGAGTTAGGACTACCCTTAGACGTTGAATCCGGGATCGGTGAAGAATGTTTGGAGTGTTTCAGGTTCCCTTTGGAATCCCTGTCTTTAGTGCTACCACCCACACCGTCCGCCATTGGGAGTAATTGTAATAGAACTTTGATATAAACTGCGGAGGACAGATAGAAAAATAAGGAGGAGCTACCAAGCCACAAAGAACAAGGTGAATGATAAGCCAACACTGCCAAACCACTAGGGTATGCCTCGTTAATCAAAGTAGAGGTCGTCAGTCAATACAGCAAAAGACATCAAAATTCCAGTCAACAGCCGCTATTTTGTAATCACCAAGATTGAAGTAAATAGGCCCACTAAAAGTTGAAATGGGAGATTTGAAGGCTGAGATTTAGTAAGTGAAGTTAATGCACCGGGGTGCTTGTTATCAGAAAAGACAGGCCACTATAAAGAACTTGAAAGTTGGTCAAACATCTTATCAGCCAAGTCATGACGAATCTGCATTAGCGACCATCGTAGCATATAATATCGTGGTTGGGATATCTTTCATGTAGTAATTATGCAGCACTGAATAAGGACCCAACAATAAGTTTGAGACTATGCAGCACTTGATTCACAATGAAGCAAAGTTCCTGTCAGCTGCCGCCATTTTGAAATCTCCTAATGTGAGAAGGACAGCCCTCACAGAACTAATGAATAAAGCTCATCGATATATCCAAAAGAGGGGTGGAGCGCACCCAGTACCTTTAATCCGCGAGACTCCTTAGTTACATTTAGGATTAAATAAATGACTTCAATCCTCATTCGTATGTTTCACTCAGGCTGAAACAACGGTCACCATTTGAGGACATCACCTCAGGCGAGCTCCCTTGCGTGTGGCAGCCTCTAGCGGAACTGCGTCGATTACGAGGAAAATGAAAAACTCCTCGGTATTCACGAGCAGTTCCGCCACTCTTCGGTGTCAGAAGGTGTTTAAAAATCACCCGGAATGCATAATTCTAGAGCGTCCGCACCAGCAGTATCGCAGAGCTCAGGAAAAAGCAGACATCTTAGCTGCGTGTCAAGCCACACCCCCCACAATTTTCCAGTTATAAGTAACTTTGGTGAAACCCTCACCCGAGTAAATCTGTTGTGACTAGCCTTTTTCATCTAACTTATCCCCTCTTGTTTTTCAACTTGAATCAAAACCAAACTGATGAAAGCCTTTCTTATCAAAAATGGTGTTTAAATGTGTCTTTATGCATCCTGGTCCACGTTTCTGTTTTGTTCTCTTTTTCTGCCGTCCCACCACCTTCCAAATCCCTCAACTTTTTTTAACGGAGGGGTTCCTGCCAACACCCACTCCCCTTTGCCTCACTTTTTTTAGAAGCTTTGTTGTTCTTTTCCCCATTTTCCTTATAATCCACCTTACATTCCCTATGCCTTGCCTGTATGCATCCTTGTCCGTATGCCCCTGTGCCGCCAGACTCCTTACCCATTTGCCCACAAAAACACGTCCCCAATTTTTCATCTTTCTTTCTGACTGTATCAGTTGGCTTCTGTGTCCCAACCCTTCCTCAAACCATCTTTTTAATTTTTATTGGGGGATTCCTCCCATTCTCTTTATGTTTTTTCTGAGGAATCTAGGTTGACTTCTATCAATTTCCCCCTTAATCTCCTTCCTTAATTTCTTTTCCCCCTTGTCCCTGCACTCCCTTCCTTTTTTAAACTTATCCTTTTAGTCAAACCAGTTGTTAGTCACAGTGGCAGTTCTTTGGAAGGGGATTTCAGTATTTCGTCTGATGAAATATAATTAGTTAATTTGTTTAATTTTTTTGTCAAAATTAGGCAGATTAAGATTTCCATCTATCTCTAACAGGTGGCAATGGAAATTTCTTTGGCCGGAGATAGATAGATAGATAGATAGATAGATAGATAGATAGATAGATAGATAGATAGATATTATATATATATAACGTTTCTCCACCCAGGGCCGCCGAACACACAGCGGGTGCAGCCGAGAAGGCAGGGGTGGAACCCGCCAGTTTCACAATTACTACCAAACAGATTTGGTGCACTCACGGAGTGATTAATGAGGGCTTTACTATCCGCAGACGCGTTTCAGCCATTGCTTTCTTCAGTGCAGTAAAGCCATAAATAAAGTGACACAGTGCAGTTCTTTTCAAAAGGTCCGACAGCGTGATTGGTGTTTCCGTGGCTCATAGGGCTGACAGTGGAACGCCGACATTTCCGCTGTAATTATTAGAAATAGACAAGCTTAGATGCTTCATATTAAATCATATCCGATGAGAATAAAATGTCCATGCACTCGATTCACATCAGCCTTCCCACTTCGGTATTCATCTTTGTAAAAAATGTCACTGTGCGGGAGACACTCCTCACCTGCCGCTGGATGTAAGCACAGATTTTACCGCGGGTGTCCGTCATATGGTACAGCATCCCAGGCTTTGGATAAGCCTCGACCACAATTGATTGGCAGTGTCTGTCAGCGGCAGTTCTGGCTGCCCAAAAATGAATTCGAAGCACGTTTCTCCACCCAGGGCCGCCGAACACACAGCGGGTGCAGCCGAGAAGGCGGGGGTGGAACCCGCCAGTTTCACAACTACTACCAAATAGATTTGGTGCACTCACGGAGTGATTAATGAGGGCTTTAATATCCACAGACGCGTATCAGACATTGCTTTCTTCAGTGCAGTAAAGCCATAAATAAAGTGACAAGGTGCAGTTCTTTTTAAAAGGTCCAACAGCGTGATTGCTGTTTCCGTGGCCAATGGAAAGGCCACAAATCTCATAGGGCTGACAGTGGAGCACCGACATTTCCACTGTAATTAATAGAAATAGACAAGCTTAGATGCTTCATATTAAATCATATCTGATGAGAATAAAATGTCCATGCACTCGATTCACATCAGCCTATATATATATATAAAGAGAGAGACAGAGAGAGAGATGACTAGCTCCTGTGTCACACACCTCATTTACTGTTAATCCTAGACCAGGTGCCAGAATGTTCCCAACTGCTGACTCTTACACTTTCCTAGTCTGACACTCAGAATGAAACCTTAGGAACAGCTTATCTGACTCGATTACTGAAGTGCCTCCGAGGCATTGTGCCTGCTTTTTGTGCACCAGCAGTACAAACACTTCATAAAAAGAACAACAAATGCTTTTGTGCAGGGTTAATAGCGCTGCCAAACTGACCTGCGGTGCCCGTATGTAAGAGCGGGTTCGCCTCCTTAAGGTCAGCGTTTCAGCTCCTGACTCATGTGGGGGATAAAAATACATGCTGACGTGACCGCGCAGCCTGTAATCGGAGTGTTCTGGTAGAGGGAGGTGGTGATACTGACCTCGCTGGGCAACTCTGTTGGTAACTTTGGTATGCCTGGCTTTCCTGTGAATAATTTGTACTTTTTAGAGTTTTAAAATATTTTAGCTGCACTTGCACTTTCCATTTCGTATTGATAGCGCTGCGGGTTTAATCACGCTGCCAAACTGACCTGCGGTGCCTGTATGTAAGAGCGGGCTCGCCTCCTCAAGGTCAGCGTTTCAGCTCCTGGCTCTCGTGGGGATAAAAATACATGCTGCCGCGACCGCGTAGCGGACGCGCGCAACCGGCGCGCCAAAGGCACGCCAAAGGCAAGCCTGTCTGCGCCCGTCAGCACCTGGAATGTGCCATGCGTCAGGACTCCTGGTCGTCTCTCTCCCAAAACCTACTCTAGAGATCAACTGCTTGCCCTGGATAAAGGTAAGGGCTGTAACCCTTCTTTATGGGATGGGAAGAGGGCTGACCCCTACTACTGTAATGGCTGTGGGTTCACAATGCCAGGTAGGGATACAGTTGCTAACCTCAGAGGGAACAAAGACCCTAGATTTTGGTCAGGAGACAACAATAGCTTAGATACTGTGGCTGGAACTCCTCACAGAATGGAGTCCTTACACGCTCCTGAGCGGAGGAATACAAACAACGAGGAAGGTGGGAGCAGACCACTTGCCTGTTGCCTGCTGAATACTAGATCTATAATTAAGCATAGACTCGAGTTTGAGGATCTGATGCAGACATATAATTCGGACCTGGTTTTCTTGACTGAAACCTGGGCCACGGATACGTCCGAATCAGACTGGAATGAGGCACTGCCAAATGGATACGAACTGTACAGCATGGCCAGGAAAGGGAATAAGGGAGGTGGCATTGCCATTGTCTACCGCTCATGCTTTAAGGCCACTTGCAACCCTATCCAGCTGATGGACGCAGAAGCTGTAGTGTTTAATATTGATAATATCTACAGCTTCCCAGGTCTGCTCCTATACCGGCCACCATGGCCGCGTGCGTCTTTCATGCAGTCACTACACACTTTCATGGAATCTAGCTTCGAGTTTCAAAGTTTTACAGCCCTTGGGGACTTTAATATTCATTTGGAATGTGTGAACACTGGAGATACTTTCACCCTGCTAGATAATATGGAAAGCCTTGGTCTGACCCAGATAGTCACTGGCCCCACCCATCCATACTCTGGATGGCATTTTCACCAACAACCCCCATATTAGATTTCATAAAACTCTCCGACTCACATGGACAGATCACAAGGCGGTGTTTTTCACACTCCCAGTTAGAGAAATGATGCCCCGTGAGAAAACAAAAATGTTGAAGTCTCGACCCTGGCATTAAATTACTAAAACTAACCTTGAGGAAGCTCTTGGGCCTGACCCTCCCAGCCTAGCCTCAGATAATAATAAGCCGGCAGAAGATTTTGACAGCTGGATTAGGTCTGCGGTAGATTGTCTGGCCCCAGAAATAACCACCAAACAATGAAGGGCTCAACCCTCGGCGCCTTGGTACAGCATTGAACTTAAAACCATAAAATCTAAATGTAGGCGCCTAGAGCGCGCTTGGAGAGTGGATTATGCTGAGCAAGATAAACTGAGCTATAAATTTGCCTTAGTTGAATACAAAGAAGCTATTATGCTTGCTAAAAAGAACTATTTTACCACTAAAATCGAGGCTGCTAAAAGCTCCTCTAGAGAATTATTTAAAACCATCACCACGCTTTCCAAACTGCAGTGAACCAATCAATTTACTCCTGATCCAGCATTCTGTAAGAGGCTAGCTAACTTCTTTCAGGACAAGGTCCAAACCATCTATAAGGAGCTGGCAGTAAATACTTCCAATACAGATAGCAGAACGAAAATAGAGGGCCCCATTGTGGATGAACCCCCTCCTTGCCAATTACCAGCTTTCTTGCCATTGACACAGGAGACTGTATGCAAACTGCTAAAAACAATAAAATCTGGCTCCCCGGCGGATCCCTGCCCCCCGCATATTCTCCAGATGGTTGCAGACAGGGCAAGCACATACCTGACCCCCTTATAAATAATGTATGCCTATCCGGCTCGTTCCCCTCCACCTGAAAGAAAGCATCCATATGACCCATATTGAAGAAACCGTCTTTAGATCCCTCTGAAACCAAGAACTACCGGCCTATTTCGTGCTTACCGTTGGCTGCAAAAATCCTAGAAAGATCCATCAATCTCCAGCTAACCACCTACCTTGAATCCAACAATCTTCTTGACCCCGCCCAACACGGGTTCAGAGCATGTTACTCCACGGAGTCGGCCCTGGCCTTGGCCACGGAGGAGATCCACAAACAAGTTGATAGTGGGGGGAAGAGCCATCCTCATCTTACTGGATCTCTCAGCAGCGTTTGATATGGTCAACCATCAGGTATTAATACGCAGGCTGGAGAGTCTAGGTGTGGGGGGGATTGCCATGGCCCTACTTACCTCATTTCTCACTGACAGAGAACAGAGGCTGTGTTGGGGGGGGATCTGATTTCGGAAGCCTTCTTCCTTCCAGGTGGTGTCCCACAGGGGTCAGCCCTATCACCGACCCTGTTTAATATCTATGTGTCCCCTCGGGCTAGATTGATCATAGCGCATGGTTTCGCTTTGATCTCGTACGCCGATGACACACAGATAGTGATATCCATATCCACGAAGATCGAAACTGTGGCGAATAGGTTCCATAATTGTATGAAACACATCATTGAATGGATGCATTCCAACTCCCTCAAGCTGAATACCGAAAAAACGGAGGTGGTGGAATTTGGAAAAGGCCCTCCCATTTGGGATCCTTCATGGTGGCCAGCGAATGCCGGGTGCTGCCCTGTAGCCACCAGGAAGACAAGAAACCTAGGTATTTTGTTCGATGATCAACTAAATTTTGCTGGCCAGTGTAACTCCCTGACCTCTTCATGCTTTTTCCTCATAAAGATGTGGTGTAGGGTCTTACCTTTCATTCCTCTAGGCCTTCGCAAAACGGTGGTAGTAGCACTGATCCTCTCCAGAATCAATTATTGCAGTGTACTATTTCTTGGCATTGACAAAGGCCAAATACTGAAACTTCAAGCCTTGCAAAATGCTGCTGCTCAGCTGCTTCTCAACATTCCTAAATACCACCCCATCTCCAACAGTCTTAGGGAACTCCATTGGCTCCTTGTCCAGAAGCGTATTGAATTCAAGGCTATCTGCTTTGTGCATAAGGCACTGTATAGAGGAGGATCTCTGAGCCTTCAGTCACTTTTTTGCTGGCATGTCCCGTCACGTGAACTGAGGTAGGCTAATAAAGGACTAGTCCTGGTCCCTAAAATCCGTAGAGCCAGATGGGGGGTAAGAACCCTCTCATACCAGGCAGCCAAACTCTGGAACACAAAGCCGATCGCTATCAGGCTACAACATGACAGAGCTATGTTTAGGAGGATGATCAAAACCTGGCTGTTTCCCACGATATCTGTCTAAACTCTGCCTGCCACGTACCAGTCACCACTCCCATTGCAGTTCAGCGCCAAGACGCCTCGGCAATAGTTGCGCTTTATAAATGCTTTCATTCATTCATTCACTTATGTAGTATCCATTGTCTGGGAAAAGAAGTTGTTGGATGCTCACTGTCTGACAGCTAGGAAGTGACACACAGTCAGAACCCCCCAAAGGTGACATGGGAGCCAGACTAGAGGGTTCCGTCGCCACTGCAGGGACCCCAGTGCAGTGGGGTGCAAGCAAAGACTGAACCACTCTATACAGGGGTTTCACTGAAAGAAGGCCAGATTGAAGACTGTGAAAGACAGAATAGCAGTTTGATAAAGGTTGCCTCTTCTTTCAGTGCTGCACTGCTTGAAATGTGCGTAACTGTCCTCAAGAAGGTATTTTTAATTAGTAGCATGACCCTAAGCTGTGCTGGGAATTAATTGGAGCGGACCAGGACTGTGCACCTACTTTCACAGTATGGCGCCTGCTCCTCAAAGATCTGGCCTCACCTTGCAGTCATTTTAGTCAATCAGCTGAATGACACTGCCCACACAGTGGAAGAGTAAACAACAGAGGAAGACGACATTTGTAGTAGTCCAACCTTGTACTGCAATAATTGTTGCTTCTGCCTCTATTCACTTTGCTGAATACCAAAATATATTTTACCATTCAACCCACAGGGTTGCAAAAATAGCTTTCTAACTCATCTCACCATGATAGTGATACATAGTTGCTTGTACAGCAAATCATAGACCATAAATTGGTGCAATTCTACCCCAATTTGGGCCCCCTTACGGGGTCCCTGTTATCTCTATGGTAAGAATTCAGGGTTGAAATGAATTTTACTCGGTGTTATATCCCTATGAGATGATGGGGAACACAAGTTATTTCCCCCAGACTGGGAAAAAAACATGAAGACCCGGTATTACCAGGTCCATTTCCACAGGTTTTCCCTCCTTCAGGTGGAAATGTCAGGCCCAAATCCACAAATATTTACCAATTCCTTGAGCAGATAGTAAATGCTGCAGGGGATTTTTTTCCTTGCCTGTAGGTGGTGTAAAGGGTGCAGGATGACTGGAGGTAAGATATTTGTTACTTCATCTGAGGGGTGCTTCTTTTTTACCATGCTCAAATATGCAGGAGGGTAGGGGCTTCACAGCAGCTGTCTGCAGCCCTCAATGGTGGCTCTTGGTCTGGTGTTTTCGGGCTCAAATTATTTGGTCCGAGTTCTGATATTTATGGACCTGCAAACAACAGAAAAGACATAGGGGCATATTTAATAAATATGCATGCAAAGCAGCAATATGTCTTGCAGTGCTGCGTGAAAGGGCAGGAATATACCGTATTTAACATTATATGACACAATCCGGCACTCTGCCTGCGCTTGCGCACAAACTGCTGCCTAGTGCAAATGCAGCTACCGTGCACCATGGTTGAAGGGTGCCTGCATTGTAGGCAAGATTGTTTTTGGGCAGGAAGGGGCACCTTCCTGCACAAAAACAATCCTCAGAGGCATTTTCCTGTTTTTCAGTGTGCTGCAGGATGCAACACACTTAGGAAGAGGAAACGTGGCAAAATTATGATATTTCTTCTTATTGCGCCTCTAGAGGGGAGGCATATGATTCTGACACATTCCTGTGTAAACCTGTGTTGGTAAATCTGGGAATGTGTCTAAATGAATGGGTGGGTTTGTGGGAAAACTCATACTTCACCGATGGCACGCCTCCCTGCCGCAGCGCAACACAAGACAGCGATTTGCACTGCCTTGCGCTACTCTAGATTTATCAAACCATGCAGGGCCACGCAAAATGGACTTGCGTGGCTTGATAAATCTCATTTTGGGTTTTGCGTCACCCTGTGTTCCCTTGCATAGCACAGGGCGACGCAAAACCTTTCATAAATTTGGCCCATAGTTGCAAGAGCAGAAATCCCTCCAACCCCGGATATACTGCTCTGGGCAGCTAGTAATGGGACCCTTTGTGCTCTGTAAAGTGATGTGTAAGGTGCAGTATCCAAATTGGATTTAATGAGAAAACAGATTTCCTTACAGTTCCGGCCTGTTTGTTAATTTAACCGCATTTGGGAATGTTCTACAAAATACACAGAAAATGCACAGACTCTAGCTATGAACCTGTTTTATCGATAGCTGTTTTCTGAAATGTGAATCTTCGTGACTAGCTGCTAGGAAAAAAGTTCTTGGAAACGTGTAACGTGATGCATTACTAAGCTATTCACTTTCATTTCATGTCGCCTTCATCTTTTACCTAACCTGGAGCGGGAACCGTTGATGCAAGCAATTTGTTAGACTGCACGACTTTGATCCGAATATTTTAAAATATGTTAATGTTTTATAGAGATTAATGTACCTATGCATAGCCTGAAAGTATTTTGTGATAATGGGAAGAACGTGTTTTCCTAGATAGGTGGCTATGCGGCACTGCCACCACAGAAGGAGAAACTATCTTCAAAAAAAGGAAAGATGTATTTTTCTTCGTAGCCCGAGGACTATTTTTTCTGTTTTGTTCAACCAATTCAACTCTGCGAATCGAGACTAATCCTATTACATCATAAAAAAGAGAGTTAGAGGACAGGAAGATACATTTTCATGGTGTAGGGCTCCTGCTAAATTTGGCAGACAGGAAATAAATCACTCTTTCTCGCGTCTATTCTTAGTACGGAATCCAAAGTGAGGCAGGGAGCTTTATTTATTTAAAATGTAAGAGTCGATGAAAAATTCGTTATTTGAAGCTTCTAAGTGAAAGGGCAGCTAAATCTAAGTCAGGAGTCGTTCCTCACAAATAGCAGAGCATTAGTCAAATTAGATGCTCAGATAACGCCTGGACAGTGTCTTTGAAACCAAGGGCATGGCTTCTCTCGCGGTTACTGTTTTATCATCAAAAACAAACAGTACGTGCCATTGAGATATCACTTCTCTGCGAAATGATAAGACGGGGACTGCAACACATAGAATTTTTAACACGAGTTTATATTTAACTTTTTTATTCTCTATTCGTTCATGAGTACTCTGTAGCGCTACGGAGAGAAATCGGAGCGCTTTTCAAGAAAACAAAAGAAAGGCTCAAAGATGGATCCGAATAATTACGGCACGTTGCTCTTCTTGACACCTAGGGTAAACTCTTCTCAAAATTCACAGCAGAAGAATGAATGCGATGCGATGAATCTAAATATAATACCTTTTAATCAATCTGGCTTCAGATCAGGATGCTCAACGGTAGATGACATCATTGCTCATAAATTATTAATAAATAGCACCCGAAGGAAGAATCTTTGCTTGTACGTTATTATTCAGCATTTGATAAAGTAAAACAAAAATTCCCACTGCTAACAGGCTTAAACAGGGTTGCATGCTAGCTCCGCTTCTTTTTTCATACTATACAGCTAATCTGGAAAGACAAGAATGAAAGCGGCTGGGTCTTAGAAGACTGCACCACCTGAACTAGTCACTATGTAAACAAAAGATATTGCCCACCTCAAATGATCTGCCACTTGTAGACCACAAAAATGAATATATAAACTAGTTGAATGAGAGGCAATATATGCACACACACAGTTTGTACAATAAAAAGCACATCAATAAAAAAGATTATCAGCAGAAAGTCGTCACGCTGGTTACAGGACGTGTTCCGGACACAGCTTTGACTCATCTCTCGAACATTATTTTTACACGGTACCTTGTTTAAATACAGAACTGTTCTCCACCACGAGAATTCTTCATTACAACGTAGAACGGATTTATTTTTCATTCTTGATCCAGTTACTGAGGATTGACTTATATCTCTACCTTAATGCCCTGAAGAAGCCCATGTTTGGGCGAAACGCGTTGGCTGGTTTCATCAATTGCATATCAAGTATATACAGCTAATCTGTCCTCATACTTAAAGAGGGCCGGACTGGGAACCGAAACCGGCCCTGGCAACCTGCTCGGCCGGCCCCCCTGGGGGGGGGGCCGAGACTTGTTCCTGGGCCCGGTTTCGGCTGATTTGGTTACCGGGGGCCGATATTGTGGGCCCCCGGTTACAAAAATGGCCCCCTGGGGCCCAAAACCGGCCCCCAACCTAGCGGCCCATTGAGGAAACGCCCGGTGCCCGCTACGGCCAGTCCGGCCCTGTACTTAAATCATAGCAAGGCTCGGTCCCCTAGGTTAGGAGGAAGAGCCATCAGCTACTTGGCCTACGCAGATGATATAATCATATTTTCTTTGACACCAGCAGGCTTACAAACACAGTTAATAAGATTACAGAAATTTTATTTAGTAAATGATCTAAAAGTTAATTTAGGAAAAAGAAAACGAATGGCATTGGGCAAATTTTGGTAACAACTAATGGCCTCATTACGATGTCGGTCGGAAAGGCTCCGAAAGGCAGGCAAATTCTCCTAAACAGTGTTGGAACCTATGTTTCCAACCGACTCGTAAACATTTCCGACCGACCAATTACAATGGAAAGGTAACCGTTCGGTCAGTCCGAATCGGTTCTGACCAGCATTCGGAGACTCTGAGTCAGTCGAAGCATAATCGCTCAGCTCTACGGACAACTAGTCAGACTAATGTATTACGATGATGGATTCGGACAGCTTTTCCTAATCAGTCTGTCTGACATGAAAAGGCTGTCGGAAACTGACTTTGGGGGTCCATAGCAGGCCTCCCTTCACCCTTAGGCCTCCGGTTGGGGCCCGTGGAGGTACCCAAGGGACCCCCTTTAAAACCATGCACAGTGTGGCAGGCACCATGGGGTGCCTGTGACAGGGTGCAAGGTTTTCCGCAACCACCCCTTTTTTCAATGGGAGCCTGTGTTGTCGGTCGTAACACAGGCTCCCATTGGGAACACAGGCTCCGATTGAAGTCAATGGGTTACTTTCCGAACGGTGTTCGGAACTATCGTAATCAGTCGGTCGGACTCGCCGAACGCGAGACGGTCGGAACCAATTCCGACAAGGAGTCGGTTGGATTGCTTTCCGACCGACATCGTAATGAGGCCCTAAGTCTAAAAATTGATAATCAAGTTCTTCAGGAAGTTACCACATACAATTACCTGGGTTTATTGGTGGACAACAAGCTAAATTGGATGAGTCACATCACCAATATGAGATCCAAAGCCCATGTGACCACGCATGCAATCAAAAGATTCTCGAATGAATATGGGGGTATGCAATAAGTCAAGCATTACAGATAATAGATGGGAAAATAATACCTTCCTTATTTTATGAATCCATAGTTTTTCTGGGCCATAATATTAACATTTTACACAGTACATATGTAAAAGAGACTAAATTTCTGCTAAATTTACGCTCCCAAATTCCAGAATGTAAAATAATACTGGAACTATAATTGATGTTGTTAATTTCTCGACATCTTACCATTGTGATAAATTATCTGTGTGAATTGTTGGAAGCAGACGCAGACTCCCTGAGATCCTTGATTTTCAAAGAAGTGACAACAATGTGCGATTCTCTCTTGTATCTTACTCTTGCTAAGATCAACAGGACAATTACAGAAAGTTATTTGCCTTCGCTAATACACCTTCAAAATTTGCCTTGTCTTGAACAGAAGAGTCTAATAAAGAGTATCTGTCAGAATACAGACCGGAATACCACTAACCTGAATTCCTGTGTACAGCGGAGGCGAAGTGCGATGGTACTTAACCCTATCCCCTGTCATGGAGTGTCCTGTGAGAACATATCTATCACTAAAGCAGGAAACACCACTTCAGGGGAAAGGGAAAAAAGGGACAAAGGAAACAATAAAGGTGCGGCAGTGGTAAACACACGGTGCGGTCTCTTCCTCGAGTAGTAGGGTTTCTGGTCTATTCTCTCTACTCAGCAGGTTTAGCCCTGTGTTCCCTGTAGCAATACAAAAGAAAGACACCTTGTAAAACCTACACTTGCCTGTCATGTGTAGTTAACAATATATGACAATATGTGTAACACTTACTTCCACTTTGCCGCAATCATTCTCATGCAAAAAAACCCGTAAAAAAACAAAAGACACAAAGAAAGAACCAGACACCCAGTAGCATGAGTTGAGGAACAGTACTCCATCCACGGAATAAATACAAAGTCTCTGTGAGGTGTCACTGGGTTGAAGCTACGCACAAAAATTAAGAATGAGCAAATTGTACTTAGCTGAATGATGGCTCTAAGACTTCAGGATGTATGCACGTTCTGTTATTGCCATGGAACAATACTCTCCACACTCTTTAGAGACAAGGGCGCCCTCCAGCAGTTAAGAGGCGTAGACATACAGAGATGCAAATGCTTCTTTACATCCACTGATTTTAATCACCAAAAATAGATCGACAGTGCTCCTGTGCTAATGAGGCTTAATTATCAGCCAAGATCAAAGTTTATGGAATGAGCCTCACATAAAGGAGAAAGCGCACCTGTGCGAGACCAAACAAACTCTGGGGACACGTTGGTGTGAGCGCTGCAACGACTCACACGGAGAACGCGCTCCAGCACTGGGAAAACAGAAGACCGGATACTTCAGTGGCACAAACCTAATCCGCCCAACACCCAATGCACTCCTGCGCAGGTACGGCGGTACAGGCATGCACACAAAGGCAAAAATAATAGGAACAAAGCCTTCACCAGGAAATACGCTCCAGCGTGTGGACACAGCGGTAAGTTCTGCAACTGATTCCGACTCGAATTGACAAGCACCAGTCAATTCGAGTGCAGAGTTGATATAGCCATACGATTGGTGCTTGCGGTGCGTCCCTCCCACCTAGGTGTTATGGGAGTTGTAGTTCGAATTGCACATGCCCAACAACACAAGTGTACAATCATACTATTTACTACATGTGTGCTCCTGTACGCTATCTGCGCATGGTCATGACAGTATCATGAAGAAAAATGCGAGAGCTATTGATCTATCAACAGCAACAAAATATAAACATGCACATCATACAATCTACTCGTCTATTAGTGTAAAACACAAATATATGACTTACAATTAGGTGCTTAGCAGTAAACTAAAGTATCTAAGATTCCATCTTATGCTTATACAACTGTGTCAGTTTGAAGGCTCTTGAAATACAAAGGGGCCTATTAGGATGACGGGCGGACTTTCGTCCGCCCGCCACCCTAGCGGTGCTGGGACCGGCCGCCAGTGGTGCGGCGGTCCCGCACAGGCGATTAGGATGCCACCGCCACCGTGGCGGTGGCATCCTCCATTCCCAGCATTGTGGCGGGCGATGCTCACAGCACCGCCCGCCACAATGTTGGGAATGCACTGTGTGCATCGTCATGCACAAGGTGACAGGCACCACGAGGTGCCTGCCACCATGTCCATGACAATGCAGGGGGGTACCATAGGTACCCCCCCATGTGCACCCCCCACCCCCGAAAGGGCCCCCGAAAGTGGAATCCGCCTGGATTTCCATGGCGGAGTCACTACCATGGAAATCCCTGCACTGCCGACCATCGTAATATGGATGGCGGTGCCTGCAAGGAACCACCACCATATTGCAGGCCTTTTCCGCCCGGTAGGCAATTGGGCCGATTGCCTACCGGCGGAAAACTGGCGGACGGTCTTTCCGTCCGCCTGGGTCCCCACCGCCATCGTAATATGGCGGTGGGGAAATGTTAAGCGGGCGGTGGAAAATAGCAGGCGGATCGCCACCGCCATACGGGCGGTGGTGATCCGCCCGCTATCCTAATGACCCCCAAAGTGTCTGTCATCAAAGAATTGTCATTTATGTGGTTATAAGGAATAAACAATAGAACACATTATTTGTATACATCCTGCTCTACTTGACTTAAGGAGGAAATATTTGAAACCTGTATTTATTATTTCCAAATCAGAACTATCCAGGATGCTATTGCTTACTGTTTCTCTGCTACAGACGCCCAATTCATGGGGAAATTGACAAAAGTTTTAAGATCTATCATTTCAGTGATATATGATATAGTGATATTATTATGACATTTCTTAAAGAGAAGGATGTAACATATGCATTTTCTATAATTTTTTTATTGTAATGGATATTTTTTATATTTTTTTACAATAAACCTTTCACCATCACCATCACAAAAATATGACAATGCTAGGAGAAGGAAATAACATTAAAACGTGATAGTAAGGAGAAGAGAATGTGAGGACTTTAGTTCTACAATATCTTTGGACTGATAATACCTAATCGAGTGCAATAATGTTAAGTTGTTGGACTTGGCCCTCTCTAGAAGGTTACCCCCAAATCTTTTGCCTTTTACCCTTCACTTTCTTTAAAAATTAGTTTTTGTTCGCCTTAGGAATCTGTGCACTTTACCACTGCTAACCAGTGGTAAAGTGCTTGTGCTCTTTCCCCTAAACATGGTTTAACTGGCCTATTCCAAATTGTCATATTTAGTTTACTTAAAGGTCTCTTGAAGAGTGGTTTACCATGGCCTTAGGACTCTGTGCACTTTACCACTGCTAACAAGTGCTAAAGTGCTCATGCTCTTTCCACTAAACATGTTTAATTGACTTATACCAAATTGGTATATTTAATTTACTTATAGGTCCCTATTAGATTTAATAAGCTGTAATTTCCAGTTGGGAGCAGTTAATTATGCAATGTTTGGTGGCTATGAAATTGTAATGATAAACCCTCTTTAATGGTAAAGTCAGATTATTCATTACAATTTTGAAAATGCCCTTTTCAGAAAGTTAGCATTTTCTTGTCCTTAGCCCTTTTGTACCTGGAGCCTGTCTTGAGTCACATGACTGGGTGTAACTGACAGACTATGCAAATTCCTCCCAGACAGTCACACAATAGAGGGATTAGGTGTGCCTCAATGGACCATCTGCTGGCAGGATGAGGGGGCGAAGCTGAGCCCAGTCCCACCTGCAACTGAACAGGGTGTGCTCTGTCTCCACACAGAGGACCTAACAACCCCACATTGTCACTGCAGCCAGCTTTAAGCCAGGCAGGGGAATCAAGAAATTCCATGCACTTCAAAGTCACTGTCTAGAAGCCTCTCCACATCATTCAGAACCAGGTCACCAAGGTATAAAAATAGGAACTCAGACACCAACTCTTCAGGACACTTCTGGACCTGTGGATACTCTGCCAGGAAGAAGGACTGCTGTGCTGCTGGGAGGACTGCCACTCTGCTGGACTGCTGCTGAAGCACTGCTGCCCTGATGGATTGCTGCCTTGTTGCCCTGTTGTTCTGCTGTCTTCTGCCTGGGTACAAGGACTGGATATTCATCTGTCCTAGGACCTACAGAGTGACTCACAAAGGCTAGTTTGCTGGCCTCTTCTGAGCCGCAGGGACACAAAAGGCTTCCTCCATCTTGAACCTGCACCTGGGCCCAGCCTTAGTGAGTCCTGACCCTCCAAGTAGTGTCCCTCCAGTCCTGGGCCTTTGGAAGTGCTACTATAGGTTCCCAGATAGCCAAAATCCAAAACTGATAACAGAAAAGTTTTGGACCAAAAAGCTCGGAGAACCAGGAGGAGACCGGGACCAACCTGCTCAGCAATCCGCCTGAGGTGCTTCGTCGGTCGGATTGACTTTGCGGCTTTCCAAGCTATGTTCTGCTCGGCAGTAGAAATCCTTTTCAGCAGTCCTTCGCTTAAGGGTATCAGACTTCATGGAACTGTCTTCAGCTATAGCCCCCTGCTGTGTTCCGCTGGAGATTTTCAACATCCATTTCAGAGACTAATTCCGAACTCAGAAATATTCAGCCAAGGCTATCCGATGATGAAGCTCCCTCATCAGGCACCTCCTGTAGCCTTGCACCGCTAAACTTTACCTTCTGAGAGCATTTTTCTCAAGAAAATTTCTAAGTACGAAGGTAAGCGCTGACCGGGCCCAATCCACTTTGTGTATTCGAACTGCACTCCAACGCAGTCAGCCACATTTTTTTACTTTGGTCCTGTGTCATGTGACTAATTCATAACTCCAGTTCTGCTGATAGGATTTTTGTCATTTTAGTGTCAAATAATTTATAAAACAATTACTCTATTTTTCTAAATTGGTTTGGGATTTTTCATGTGTTGTCTTTTCACTTTATTACTGTTTGCGTGGCGCATAAATACTTTACACATTGCCTCTAACTTAAGCCTGACTGCTTTTTTGTGCCAAACTACCCAGGGTGAAGAACAGGTTAATTTATTGACTTTTGGTGGTTTACACTGCAAGGGATTGTTGCTGTTGCTTGACCAAGACTCACACCCCAGTTAACCAACAACCCAGTTTCTCACGGAAGTGTACATAGATCTTGCGGTTTTCTCCTCCACAACAATTTCCACAAGAAAACCTGCAAACTTGGGAAGATGTATAATATTTCTGTTCATGCCTATTCTGACCTACAGGACTTAGAACAGAGATATAATATGGTCGGGGGCAAATCCCTGTGGTATTTGTATTTCCAGTGGCAGTAGCATTGCACTGTAATTCCTCTCATCACAGCGAGAGGGCCTTAGAAAGGTGGATGATAAGGCTTCCAAGGGTTTGTCAGAATAAAATGTCAATTAATAACATTTTTGTGGAGAAATGGGAAGAATCATAGATAGAGGTATGTTTTGGGCATTAGTCTTGAGGAAAAAAGATCTGAGGTTGTAATTCAGAAAGTTTCTCAGAGGGCACAGTAGACATGTATGCCCTCTTTTAGTGCCCCCAGGAAGCGGCTCACCAAGGTTGCCATGAGCCCTAATGCAAGTAAGGAAAATGTAACCCACCAATCAGTTTATGCATTGATTTCTGTCAGTCCTGCTGATGCCACTCCTCCAGACCTGCTTCAAGCAAAAGGCATTTAGATATCTGGAGCTTGTAGCTTTAGATTAATCATTAATAAATACATACATATGTATGTAAGAGTCAATAAGGAGAGTGTGGTTGGCTAAAAGGACACAAATGACGTAAGGTGACACACATGACCTGGGGAATCATTTGCAGCTATGACAGCAGTTAACTGCTGCCCCTGTTTTTGCTGACATGGTTCTCCTCCCCCTTAGATGCCAGGAACACTGGCCAACTTAGGAACAGGCCATGCAAAATGAACCCCTGAAATCAGCTGGGGCTGCATTCTCGTGCCAGATAACCCGATCTAACTAAACAAACAATTGTTTTGATTGTTGATGCAGGAGCCTATGTGTACATGTTCTTTAAATTAATCATTCAGTCACTCACTGCCTCATTCAAGCACTTTCCTCATTTATAATCTCCCCCACATGGTTACTCTTCAATTCTGTCACTGCCTGGTCATTCAGACCTTTTCACTGATTTGCCTTTTACTACTCCACTGTTGACTCACTATCACATTCTGCATATCCCTATTCACTCTACCATTTATTACTCAAGCACTATTTTCCATTGTATTTACCTTATCATGGATTTTTCTTGCTTGTCTTCAATTCCTCATTTAGGGCCTGATTTAGAATTCGGTGGATTGGATACTCTGTCAATAACATGCAATCCTGTGATATCCAGTGACCATATTGCAAGTACCATAGAATATATAGCACTTGTTATACAAAGGAAAGGATATCTTAGTCTTAACATTCACTTAGCTACATCTATAAGAGTACATTCTGTTGAAATCTTTGCACAAGTGTGTGCTCAGGACGCAATAAAAAACAACTGCTAGGGGAAGCGGAACAGGCAGCTCAGAGTACACTGACTTCCATATGCAAAGGGAGTCTCACAGAGATTTACCAACTGTCCACTCTTCCCTTCAGGAAAGCACTCATACCAGGAAAGTACATCTCATAGCTCAAGACTTTTCAAATGTAGCAAAAGCGCAAATTGATTCAAAAACATAAAACATTGATTTTTTCACAATATCTGTGTGTTCAAATAACCAATTTAGGACTGGAAGGAAGGAAGGAATATTTTTATGTGATCTTGTGAGAGAAGTGGTCTTAAGTGTGCACACAGCATGAAGTATATAAATGGTCACTGAATGGTCCAGAGCTATCAAGGTTCCTGGATCATCTAGTCCATGTTTGCTTTTTGAAATCTGAGACTTGCATTTCAGAATATCACATAATAAAACTGGAAATGCACGTCCCAAAATGCAAAGAAAACACCTGGATTAATGAACCTGAGAAAATTGGGAGCTTTGCAGATTAATCACAAATGTAATCTCCCCTCCTTTCTACCACAGTAAGCCTAACTTGCATGATTTGTCTTCGACTTAGTTGCAGATTCCCTACCTTACTGCTGCTGAATGAGAGCCTGCAGTTCTCAGCATGTGCTCCTTCATCTAATTTCAAAAGCCTGCGCCAATGAGAGACAAATGGTCACATGTCCATGATCAGTCCATTTGTGTTAGTGGGAAAGAAGTGCAATCCTTTGAGATGCTTTAATCTTGCACAAACTTTAGACAGATATCAAGGCTGACTACATGTGCCAGCCTGTCTACAACTCCCTAGTTCAAGATTTGCTAGTGAATCATGCACACAGTGTTCCGTTACTGAACAATTTAATAATTGGCTGTCACTCAGGTGGTACATGAATTAGCCTATTATTAAGCAGCTTATCAATCCAGCAGATCCATTCTCCACTGAAATGCCCATAAACCAACTTTCCTCAAGGTATGTAATAGATTCCATTCTGCAAAACAGCACTCAGAGTCAAAGTGTAGCAGCAGCCCTTGCATCTTAGAAAGGGCCAGTCAAACCCCTAGGTCCCAGTGCTACTGCACTGACTGCACTACTGACAGCTATGCCTCTGTGCCAAGGGGCACTTTAGTATTACAGAAGGGACCACAGACACTTGTGTCAACATGATCTCAAGGGGGCTTTCATTCATTTGCATGGAGCCATGGTTCCATACAAATGAAAGAATCTGTTGCCTTTGCACCTACACGATATTGTGGAAGCAGAGTCAAAGAGTCTGACAGGAGGCACTGTAAACCACAGAGTGGGTGACCCTTGAAAGGGAGAAAAGGGGTCAGAGGGGCCTTCCATTTATCCCCCACTAGGAGGGTGTAGTCATTTTATGCACCTGCCTGTGGGGGACAAGTTGCTGCCTGAACAGTGAAAGACGTAACAGTAGCTTCAAACAGCCAGTCTTCCTATCAGCAGTGTTCTGTTCCAGTTTAGGCATAGAACTCCGCTGCACTGGGAACAGTGCAAGTGCACTATAATGTTCTGCTCCAGGCACACAGTTGCACAGTGATGTAGAGGGGGCAGTATGCTGTGTCTCAAATGTGGTCCCTGGTACGAGACAGATGCCTGGAGGGAGAACATTTCAAAGTCCAGGAGTTGCAGCTGAAAATATATGTTCTAATACTGCTATGCATGGAAACTAGGTCAGGGAACACAGAAAATTCTAGATGTTATGTTGAGATTTAATAGCAATTGCATTCTTTTTTAAAATATGGCAGTATGAGTGTAGAACAAAATTACAATAGAGAGGAGTGCTAAGAGAATTCAGGTTCTTCTGGTGATATGTTCCCTATCAACATGTTTAGCTCCCGGTCTTCTGTTAGCATCCCAACGATTAGTGCTATTCTTAGTTCCTCATTAACTTGTGGTATTGTACAGAAGAAACCATTGTGAAGCCTGTTTTGAAAAAGCCTAACATCAACCCTGGAATTGAATCTAATTATAGGCCCATTTCTTTCCCTTCTATAGTCTCCAGGATTGGGGAGAAATCCCTCTCAAAATGGGCTTTAAATCAGGATTAGTGACAGAAGCACACTAATCTCAGTGTCGAATAATGTAAGATTTGATCTAGATGATGATATCCCTTTCTGTCTTGTCCTGCTTGACCAATTAGCTGCATTTGATATGCTGAATCAAACCATTTTGATCTGACGGATAGAGGGGATGGGGTTATTAAGAACAGATAGAGACTGATTTCCTTTCTACACAATAGAAAAACTATATAATGCTACCTCCTTTGCGATCCAAACCACAACCACTTGCAGGGTGCCTCAGGGCTCATCACCCTTGCTGATCCTTTTTAACATCTACACTATTCCTCTAGCAAATATCAGCAAATTTTGGATGGGAAGTAATCTTGGGTGCTATCTACACCCAACCTATTCTAAGACTCAATAAACCACTATTAGAGATTAAAGAAGCAAGAACAGACAGCAGGTCTATCAGCCACCTTGTGCTGAATGAATTGCGATTTTTAGAGACTCAGTGGGACTAAGACTGAAATTCTTTTATTAAACCAGAATAAGACATGGTCTCATCACCCTCTAATTTGTGTCTCCCACCAATCTCAGTGGAGAAGGTCAAGAGCCAAAGGTTTGGCTTGATAAGGACCTCACTCTCACTCCTCAAGTCTAATCCATCTTCTACTCATTTTCATCTTAGGGTTTAGCAGCAAATTCAGTAATGAATTTGAGGCTGGATTGTGCAAACTATTGTTATTTGGACCTTCTGCATTGACCTCTGTGTATTTTACAGAAGGGTGAGAACTTGGAGGACAGTCGAGTTTTCAACCTGTGAAATTTTGTCAGGGTCTCTAAGGGCAGGCGAAATCTTCAGTGGCTTCCAGTTAGAAAAAAAAGCAGATGAAAGTCCTATGTTACTGTGATAATGCATTTTATGGACTTGATTCTCCATTCCTTCAGAAGATTCTTCCCAGATATTCATTTGTTCATCGTCTTCAGTATAGCAAGTTACCATTGTTGATGGTGCCTCACTTCACCAATTGAAGATCGGATGGTCAAACCTTTTCAGCAGTTGTACCCTTGCTGTGGAATGCTCTGCCGGTCTGTCATCTGCAGAAAGTTTTTCAGTTATTCAGAGAATCTTCGAAGATTTACCTTTTCTGTTAGGCATTACAGATGACAGTGATCTTTTCTACCAGTTTAAGCACCATGAAGCACTTGCGTGTTCGTGGCAGTCAGCGTGGTGTGAAGAGCAGGCTGAGTGTTGCTGACAGGCTGGCTGGAGCTTCGCGCTGGTGGTCCCTCGCAGACTGCCTGTGCTTTTGTCTGAAAAAACAGTCTGGAGGTGGTGTCTTGTGGCTCATGGCCTCCTGGCAGGTCTGGCTACGTTACCACGCCTGGCTGCCATGATGACTCTTGCGCACGTTACTATTGGATGTTGTTCTGTCGCCCTCTGTTATTGCCAAGTTGTTCTACAATAGCCTGCATTATCTGCTTCTCACCTTTTCTCCTATTCCCTTTGTGGGCTCAGTCTGAACAACAGTTACAAGGTCGAATAACAAATCCCTGGTTTCTACTGATTTGGCCCGTCCCTCGCACCTAGACATAACACTTGTACAGCTGCCATTGAGAAATTAGTGTGCTTTTAATAATGCGCTCGCTTGCTCTAAGATAGCACTTGGAGACGACCTTTCCAGAGAGAAGAGCTGTGATTGTTTGCTGATGTAGTTTTGCATCAAGAGACTGAGGTATGGGGGTTCGCTAGTCAAAGCCCAAAGGTCTTCTATTATTATAATAAACTGGCTTCTAGCACGGGGAGGGTGGTAATGTTAGTTAGACATATATCCACTGCTTTATGAGATGCTTTCCCGTTCGTATTCTATGGAGTAGTAACTATGCTGATTATATTATTCTTATGTATTATGCTATTAGTACTGACACGTGTACTGTATCTAAGGGCACGTAAGTTGAAATAAATATTTTGAACTATAAAGTGTCTCTTCTTACGCATGTTGTGGACAGGTACGAGAGTAACGAAAGAGTGTTCTTGCCTCTGCGAGTCCTGAGAGAGAGATACCGTGTTCTGGGTTGTCTAATCATTGGTACATTAGTGCTAATGGGACGCTAAGGCTAGTTGGGTTGGGGTTTTGGGTGCTAAGGTTTATGGTTGGCTCACCACTATATTCCGAGGTCCTATTATCCTGTGCATAGCTCTGTATGTGCAGAAACCTTATGACATGGCGCGACCAACGAGTGGGGCAGCTTACTTGCGAGACGCTTGAGTAGTACTTGTGCTTGTCCACACAACCCTCACGTACGCTTCCGGAAGCGTGTGTGATGGCGATACCTCCTATATTGCAGATTTTGTAGGTTCTTTCAAGCTTGATGTTATTAAAAAAGGTTTCTTAGAAAAAAACCTTTTTGTGCTGCCTCGTGTAAGATTGTTGAATAAACCCGTTAGGAATGGCGGGTATAGACATAGCGGCGCATAGCCGCACAGCACTCCGGGATCACTTACGGGTATATGGAGTGCCAGATGCGGGAGTTGACCTAGTCTTTGTGGTTCAAGCCGATCCGGCTTTCCACTTTGAAGTGTTCTACTCTTGGATCACTTTTCCAGCGGTGGATGCGAACGATAATCTGTTCCATGCATATGAACCCACCGTTGTTCCTGCTGTCTATAGACCTTATACTAATCTTGAAGTACCGCTCACGGCTTGGCAACACCGTGTTTGGTTTAATGGCGCCCTCCCACAACCGACTACCACGGTTCGTTTAGGCCCCTTATCAATAGCGGGGCCACTTGGCCTGTTTTGGCCGGGTACACCCCACATCCGCTTTATATGACAATACCAGTCGCGGAACTGCGCACTATGTATGCAGCCTTGGTGCAGGTGCATCGAGCGTTAGTGCGATATGTTACAGGCAGCATTCATGGAGCCGCTCCTGGAGTGCCTGGCCAACCAGCTGCTGCAGGCGGAGTGACCATAAGTCCCGTCATGGTGAATTCTGTGATGGGCAAACGACCACAACATAAGGATGATTTTCCTTATTGGCTTGCAGAAAAGTTTGATCAGTTGGAGGCGGTTTTTCCACATACAACTCCAGTGGATAAACATCGTATTTTGACGATTAGTTTGCCAAAAGACTTAATTCCCGAGTTGACAGCATGTGACAACTGGGGTAGGGTATTCGCAGCAGTATATTCTAAATGTTTTGGTACTCCTTCCATGACAGTTCTCCCCTCTGTAATTAAAAAGTACAGGAAGAACACGGCCCTGAAGCGGCTGTGGAATTAGGGATGAGACTAGTGGGAGTGTTTGAAGTAGTAGCTGAACTGATCCTTGCGAATGTCAAGGGCGATGCAGTGAACTTTCAAGTAGCTAACGCTTTGGCTTTGGTCCCAGAATTGGACAAGCCTCGAGAATTACCGAAAATTATTACCCAGGCTTATAAAACTATTGGTAGAAACAGCCTGGGTAACAAGCCTTTGCAAAACTGCAAACACAATCGCAACCACAACAGCAACAAACCAAATCTCAATCTGAGAAGGATGAGAAACCAGTCTTCACTAAAAAGAGCTGGAGGCTGAAAAAACAGGGTAAGCAACAGACAAAGCCGGGATCGCGAGGCGCATCCCCGGTTTCAGTTTCTTCTGAAAGTACTTATGATTTACGCGATAGAGCGAGAATTAAGTCACCGGATAGGTTTCAGATCCCTGATACGCGTTCTCCTCATTCTTCACAGGCACAGACTTCGTCAAAGGCAGGTGGAGGAGACCGCCAGGATAGAGGAAGGGCCCGTGAGGCCCCACAGGGACGAGACCAGCCTCGACAACAAGTCAGAGGAAGAGAAGAAGACGCTCAACGTTTTCGACCACAATTTCAGAAGAAGAAAGTTGCCGCTGTAACAGCGAAATATGCCACAGACGGTGAGAACGAGACTCCTGAATTGGACGTGGGCAGTAACCCTCCTAGACAGCGCCGCGGAAGTAACCATAGTGCGGGAGGCGCTACGTCCTCATATGGAGGCGACAGCAACTGAAACATTCATTACTGTTGAAACAGCAGACACCAGAGTGGCACCCCCTGACAGACTATTTAATATTGTCCTCCAAATTGAAGGTGATATACAGCGAGTAATTAAAGGTATTTTTGGGAAAATCTGACCTCTTCATATGATATTTTATTGGCAGAGGCGGATTGGCCACCCCCATTCGTAATTGCTGAGCGTCAAGGGGAGGAGGTAATCCTTCGGAGCTTTTCTCGACATGTCCCAAAGGACAAAGCAGAGGCTCTAGCAGCAGAGTGGGCTGTGTCCCTGGCTCCAGCGTTATTCCGCAATCACGTGGGTTGGGACGAAGAATCTCCCCCCATGAAATACCTTTGCGATCGTTGCCGCAGCCACAACCCCAATATCCTATAAAACGTGAAGCCAAAGGCCCCGTTTCCGAAATTCTGACACAGTTGGAATATCAGGGAGTAATTGAACCCTGTGTGTCACCTATGAACAATCCCCTTTTCGCGGTTTTTAAACCCGATGGATCGTACCGTTTAGTATTGGATTACCGGCATTTGAACTCTCATTGTCGGACCTTTGCGGTGCAAAATACCCATAGTTCTGCGCTTGTAGACAGTCTTGTTCGTAAAAAATACAAAACGACCCTTGACCTTTCAAATGGATTCTACACGCACAACTTAGCCCCGGAGAGTGGCCAATGGTGTGCCTTTACTTCCGGTGGTAAAATGTTCAAATTCAGGCGTCTTCCTATGGGCTACAAGAATAGTCCAGGCGTATTCGCCGCTCGTGTTGTCTCTTTGTTAGACGGCATCGATCCAGACGCCTGTTCGTATGTGGATGACATTTATCTGACAGACGATGAATTGTTTCCGCATCTGACCCGGGTGGACCGCATTATTCTTGAATTTGCGGTTCAGGGATACAAAATTAACTTTGCCAAATCCCATATTGCTGAATTTACTGTTTTGTTCTTGGGCTATGAGCTCAACAATGAAGGTAAGGGTTTAGCCCCCCATTTTCTGGAGAAATGTGCACTTCTGTGCCCTCCTACTAATCTGAAGAAGCTTCAGTCTTTACTGGGTTTTCTGAACTTCGGACGTACATATATTCCCGAATACGCCCAGCGTATCAAGCCATTGTATGCTTTGATACAACCTACTTATTCGAAGTCTTGCTGGCTTCCGGAGCATACCTCCATTCTGCAGTCTTTGCAAACAGACCTTCTTGAGTCTAAATACCTTTTGACACGTGATAACCACACAAACTTGGTGATTAGAATCATTCCAGGGGCAGTGGGTTTCACGTACTTAACCTTTAATGAAGGTGATACAGTACCCATCGCATACAAGTCACATCTATACACCTCTGCAGAAATGCGGTTCTCATCTGTGGAGAAAGTGCTAACAGCAGTGCAAATGGCGATCCTGAAGGAGCGCGCACTGGCACAGGGAAAACGCATTCTGGTGGTAACACCCTATCCTGCCCTAGAGGCAGTGACGAAAGCAAGTGTTCCGAACTCTAAAGCTTTGCACCCCCGTTGGATTCAATGGGCAACATCTTTAACGTCTCCGGATGTCACTTTCATTTTCGACTCTTCTCTTCAGACTCAGGAGTTTTTACAGTATGAATTCATTCATCCTCCTCCTTTGTCCTTATTGCCGCTTGAGGATTACAACTGTGTGATCTACACCGATGGTTCGGCACAACCGGCCACGGGGTCCAAGCATGCTTATTCAGCCACATGTGCTATTGTTGCAGGTACGTTTGTGAACGGAAAGTTCAAATCCACTGTGGTGCATACACAGGCACTCGGGGACAGTACCGCACAATTGGCCAAGTTGCGTGCCTTGGTGCTTGCGCTTGAGTTTGTAAATCCTGATGTGACCACTTTAATCGTGTGCGATTCTTACTACTGTGTTCAATCATACAATGACAATCTGTTCTTTTGGTCGCAAAATGACTATAGAGACGCTAAAGGCAACACAATCAAGCATAAAATGCTTTGGGTTAGGGTGGCAGAATTACAAAGACGTCTGCCACTCACACAGGTGGTTCACACCCTAGGCCATCAGCGCTGTTGGTAAGAGTCTGGCAGATGAAGCTGCCAGATCAGCAGTACTCACGTGTTCAGTAGCAGCAGTTACTAGATCCAAGTCTAAAATAGACACTGATATCTTGGCAGCTATTGCTGCAACAAAAGAAGGAATTAATTACCCTAGAGGTTTCCCTTCTAAATATTCTTACCAGATAGGTCCCGATCAGGCTCCTTATGTAACAATACCTAACGTTGGGGTTCGGCTGATCCCCAACGCGGACCGCAGACTTTCCTTGATGGCAGCGGCACACGAAGGCATGGCTTCGGCGCATGCTGGTGTGTCTGCGACAATTTCCATTTTGCAGCAGCGTTACTGGTGGCGTGGTTTATACAAAGATACACGTACTTATGTGCTTTCCTGTGACGTTTGTCAACAGATCAAGCCTTCAACAGTCACAAGACCACCGCAGACCTCGCTTGCAATTTCGAACAGACCCTTTGGGTGTGTTTACTTGGATCACTGCGGTCCATTTTTTTCAGACACTGCCTATAAATATATCTTAGTGGCAGTGGACTCGTGCACACGGTTCATCTGGGTCTGGCCACAACGGAGTGCTGACGCACGAAATGTCATTAGGGATTTGCGAGTCTTTGTGGGAATTTTTGCATGCGGCACCTTCCATTCTGACCAAGGTCCGGCGTTTGCCTCTAAGGCTTACAAGGACGCAATGGGCTCCTTAGGGGTGTGGGGGAAATTTTCGTCTCCGTATAGGCCTGAGGGCAACTCTATCGTTGAACGAATGAACCGTGACTTAAAGCAATCCTTGACAGCTAGAGTTATAGGTACTGGCAGGAACTGGCTGGCCCACTTGTATACTGTTCAGCGTGCACTTAATAATCTCCCTAGAAGGCCTCTGGGTGGGCGGACCCCTTACGAAATGCTCTTTGGCATACGAATGTTTGTGCCTGACCTTGATGGTCTAGACATGGCGGCGCAATCCGCCAAGTTCGATGTAGATAATCATTCTACTATGTTACAGGACTTACAAGAAGCCCGAGACAAACTAGCGATTGCACATTTACCTTCAGCCACAGACCTTGCTGTGCAGATTCCGGTTGCCGGCTGGCTTCCGAAGATTGGCGACCTGGTACGAGAGAAGGTGGAGAACAAAAAAGAATTCGGCCCCTCTTTTCGTGCACTGGTTCCTGTACTGGGCTTGAAGGGAACACGTACAGTCATCCTACCACCGCTTCCCGGTCGCAAGGAAAACAGATACATCTCAGTGGAAAATGTCAAGCTACAACATCTGGCCGATCCTAAATAGTGTCACACCAGCGGTCTCTTGTCCTGCCATTTATCGGACAAGCGTTCGAGGCACGCCTGCACGAACAATCACTGATGTTACCATGGAGATGGTTGATTTGCCTGAAAATATATTTGAACCCCCTGCATCACCCTGCATACCCGAGGACGAGTATACTTATCCCACCACAGAGTCGGTGGCACACCAACCAACAACGCCACTGAGCCCGACACGTTATTCTTTTGACTCGGATTCCAACTCATCACAAGTCCCGTCCAAGTTTAGTCTTTTTGTATCCTGGTTTAGAGACAATTTTTTGATTCCACCTTGGACATATATTTGGATGGTACTTTTCTTGGTCTTTTTGTTCATGTCCATTGGCTTTGTCACAGTGTTTTTCTACTCATCAATGGTCACTATTTACCTGAACGCTCTGCTGTGAACAGTGTTGCTGGAACTTTGGCTCCACATTCCTCTTCACACATCATGAAGCGTGACCACACATTTGTGAACATTTCAGCGTTTCCAGTTGCTGATGGCATCGTATGGGATGCGGTAAACTTTCAAATACATGGCCCGACAGAAATTATTAATGTACCAAATGTCCTTCGAGTCTCGATGGGTGATGTAGTAAAAAGTAATATTCATTCTGATGATTGGGATGTGCATGCAGTTGAAGCATTGTTTGCTGATTTAAAATATTATGCCTCTTTTAATGCTGAAGACTTGTATATGAATTCTGCGAATTATGCCGATTTGTATTGCTACCAGCATTGGGGAAATCATTTTCTCCACAAACCAAGTGCACTACGCAGCCCTGTTACTTACACCCAATGGGAACACTGCCCAAACCCCATACCAGGTAGTTCCCAGACTCTTCGAAATAAATACACCTATTTTACTGATTTTAATCGATCGAACCCTGGGTCCTATTATTTTAAATTAAAATCTCCATCGACTCAAAAAATAATGTTGACCCACACTAAATTACTATATTCAGGTTCCTTTTTGAGCGCCTTGGCGGTGGGTGGTTATGAGTATTGGAAAGACACAGTGGATTTAAAATCAATCTGGGGTTCGAAGCTATGGCAGGTGCAGGGCACTGAGGCCCTGCACCGTGCTTGCCTTATCCCAGCCCAAATTCTATTTCTAAATGCTTCCATTTATCAGACCACGTGTTGGGGGTTGGCTACCGTTAAACAACTAAATGCGCCAACCATCCCATCCTTGTCGAGTCTTCCAAATGATAGTTTGCATTTTAATATGTCCCTTATGGCGTTACAGGCTCAGTTTCAGAACAATTCCTTTAACGTTTCTGCACTAATACAGTCACCCTGGTTGGCATGGCCCATATCATCTAATGCATGCCAACTTCGTTTTCATGGCACAGTTCCTGGTTACATACAGGACAAGCCTGATCCAAGATTTACTGAAACTCGTACTGTGACCACGTATTCGGTTGGTAAATTATGTAAACAATGGTTACAACATTCGTCCTTATACTCTGTTAAGAACCATTTATCCCTCCTATCAGGCACTATTGACTTATCTGACTTTATCTTGGGACCTCGTGGTCCCCGACCGAAGAGATTCATTTATGAAGCGTATAATGAGCTCTGGAAGCTGTCACAAATGGAAGCTGCTTCCCGTCTTAGGGAAATAGACCAAGCAAATTTGGAAAAGGTGCTTGCTGTTGTTGACAATAGTATAAATACCCTGTCTTCCCGCATTTACACATTAAACAATATTGTATCCTCTGTTGTTGATATTGTACAAGATGATGTCTCTATGTTGTATCATGGTCAGAATCAGTTGCGTTCAGTGATGCAGTTTGCATGGACTTTGCAAACCCTTAAATTGGGTAAAGTTCCTTGGAATTTGTTAAACACCACTGCCCTCTTTCTGCCTTTTAATTTGACTGACAAACAGCAGTTCATGTCCATGAAAGATGCATCTTACACTTTGTTACATATTGAAAAAGTGGATCCTTTACCATTCTCTGTAGCGGAACTAGATTCTGCGGTGTGGCTAGTTCATGGGGTTATAGCTTTACCTTTTTCCCTATTTGAATTCGGTTCGTGCATGAAACATTATCCTGTAGGCCGTTTCCAGCCTTTGGGTAGTGCTTTCCTGCATGAACTTTGGTCCTTGCCTTTCATGTATAAATGCCTTAGAGATGGCAAGGAGGTATTTCTCACGGGGAGTCTTGTGATTCAACTGTGGGTCATTCGCTTATTTGTAAACATATTAAATTGCACGGGGCTTGTAGCGTTTCAGTTCCAAATCTTGCATGTGTGCTAAAAGGTATTCCTGCTCCTGCTATTTCTCCTACTTTTACTTTGCTTACCAACGGTAGCTATTTGCTTTTAAATAACGAAGACTGTTGTGGCCTACAGGCTGGCATTCCGTATATTGTTACAGTCTCACACAGAGTTGTCTGCTGCAAGAATGTGCTTTTTCCTCCCCCTCACGACATCGTTGATAGCTCTATTTGGCCTTCCATTCCTACCATGGAGGCAGATTTCAATAAGTTGAGCAGAATAAAGGCCCTATTATTGAATGAGGAGGTTATGCTCACATCCGCCCGGGAGACATTCATTCTCCAGGTGGCGAGCACCCACAGTGAAATACAGGCCCTTTTGAACACTGACCTCCCCCAACATTTTGGGGAGTTAATTCATCGTATTTTTAACGCATCAAACACTGAGGGTCTGGTGCACTTTTTAAGGTTGTGGGGTCTGGCCTCGTGTCCACCTTTCAAACTATTTTCGGTGTGATACCGGCATTCATACATTCTATTTTTTCTAGCGTCTTTGGTGGTTTCCCATTAATCCTCGCTTTGGCGGCTGGTGTCTTGCTGTTGGTCTGTTTTCTGCGCAATGGCTGCACACCACTGGGCCCTTCTCGATCCCGAACGCCTCCAGCTGCTCCGTGAGCGACTTCTGGTTGGCTTCGATGTTCTGCCCTTGGCAACTATCAGTGTGTCCTACACCCTTTCCTTTCGCTTTGCGTATTTCACTTGCGTGCAACCTGTGATGTCTTGCATCCGCTGTCCGTTTACATGGACCATGGATTATTGCCTCTCCAATTCGTCATTGTCGGTCCCGGATTTTGTTCGGTTGGTGGGTCCCTTAGAGGCCCATGAACGGGACTGTTCCGCTGCTGGCTTTATGATGCGTGCGGCTGCACTGGGGATTTTGGCACAATGGGATATCTGGGCGGCTGCTCAGAATCTCCTACAACAAAGTTATATTGAATATCACGCAAGCTGTCCCGCATTGCTTTTGGATGCTCCATACTCTGAAGAACATTCCTGCAGCTTTGACCTATTGGACTGGATGGCGTCTACGTTTTTGACGATTCCAATGATGTCCTTCTGGACGGTATAGCATTTTCTGCTCTTCCACATTTTTGGATTGATTGACTTGCCGTTAGTTGTTAGTAGACCGCCTCTATTCTGCTCAGGTATTCATTTTCGTCGTGGCCGATGGACTGACCAGGGGAGGGTGTCTTGTGGCTCATGGCCTCCTGGCAGGTCTGGCTACGTTACCACGCCTGGCTGCCATGATGACTCTTGCGCACGTTACTATTGGATGTTGTTCTGTCGCCCTCTGTTATTGCCAAGTTGTTCTACAATAGCCTGCATTATCTGCTTCTCACCTTTTCTCCTATTCCCTTTGTGGGCTCAGTCTGAACAACAGTTACAAGGTCGAATAACAAATCCCTGGTTTCTACTGATTTGGCCCGTCCCTCGCACCTAGACATAACACTTGTACAGCTGCCATTGAGAAATTAGTGTGCTTTTAATAATGCGCTCGCTTGCTCTAAGATAGCACTTGGAGACGACCTTTCCAGAGAGAAGAGCTGTGATTGTTTGCTGATGTAGTTTTGCATCAAGAGACTGAGGTATGGGGGTTCGCTAGTCAAAGCCCAAAGGTCTTCTATTATTATAATAAACTGGCTTCTAGCACGGGGAGGGTGGTAATGTTAGTTAGACATATATCCACTGCTTTATGAGATGCTTTCCCGTTCGTATTCTATGGAGTAGTAACTATGCTGATTATATTATTCTTATGTATTATGCTATTAGTACTGACACGTGTACTGTATCTAAGGGCACGTAAGTTGAAATAAATATTTTGAACTATAAAGTGTCTCTTCTTACGCATGTTGTGGACAGGTACGAGAGTAACGAAAGAGTGTTCTTGCCTCTGCGAGTCCTGAGAGAGAGATACCGTGTTCTGGGTTGTCTAATCATTGGTACATTAGTGCTAATGGGACGCTAAGGCTAGTTGGGTTGGGGTTTTGGGTGCTAAGGTTTATGGTTGGCTCACCACTATATTCTGAGGTCCTATTATCCTGTGCATAGCTCTGTATGTGCAGAAACCTTATGACAGTGGCTCACACTGAATCTCGGTTTAAGCTGTGCAGTTCCGGTGCGAACAGCTGATTCGCGGATGCTAAGAGCCCCAAACCTTGATTTAAAGAGCTTGTGAGCACGGGTCCAGGACCTGGGAGGCGCCACTTGGGGGTCATGATCTTTCTGAAGACGGGTCCAGGAACTATTGGGGAGCCTTTTAAGTCCCTGAGGCTCAGAGCAGAAGGCCAGCAGACTAGCCCTTTGTGTGACTCTGGGGACCTGGGATCAAGATGAAGTTGCAGGTCCAGTTCTTCTTCTCCAGGCAAGAGGGCAGCAGGTCAGCACAGCAGGGCAGCAGTTCCTTTATAGAAGCAGTCCAGCATAGGGGTAGTCTTTGTAGCAGCACAGCAGTCCTTCTTCCTGGCAGAGTATCCACAGTTCCAGAAGTGTACTGAAGAGTTGGTGTCTGAGGTTCCTCTTTAATACACAGTTGTTCATTTGAAGTGGGGAGAAGCTTCCAGAGGAATGCCTTTGAAGTGCACAGATGACCTGCTTTCCTGGCTCCAGACAAACAACAGGGGGTATGCAGCAGTTTGTGTGGAGACAGGACATAGCCTATTCAAGTGTAAGTGGGGCTGCGCTCCCTCCCATTTTCCCAGTGATGGTACATCCAGTCACACCTCGTCTCCCATTGTGTGTGGCTGTCTAGGAGGAATTCACAACGTCCAACTGCCAACTGCACCCAGTCATGTGACCAGAGACAGGCTACAGGCGCCAAATGACCAAGGCAAGAAAATGCCAACTTTCTAAATGTGCCATTTTCAGAATTGCAATTTAAAATCTGACTTCACCATAAGTTAATATTTTAAATTGTGATCCTACAGACACCGAATATGAAGGGGTTATCTCGTCCCATTTAGAAATTGTACTTATTAAATGTAATAAGGTAATTCCAATGTTATCCTATAGGAGAGATAGGCGTTGCAGTAGTGAAAAACAAGTTTAAGAGTTTTTCACTACCATGACATGTAAAACTCAAAAACAATTGTCCTATGTTTTAAGTACATTGCGCACAGCCCACTGGGCTGTCCAGGGCCTACCCTAAGGGTGATTTATATGTATTAAAAAGAAAGGTTTGGAACTATTAAAATGTTTATTTGCCACGTCAAAATGGCAGTTTAAAACTGCACACACAAGCCCTGCAATGGCAGGCTTGAGACATATTTTAAAGTGCTACTTAAGTGGGTGGCACAATCAGTGCTGCAGTACTACTAGTAGCATTTAATTTATAGGCCGTGGGCACGTGTAGTGCTACTTTAATAGGGATTTATAAGTACATTAAATAGACCAATTGAGTATAAGCCAATGTTACATGTTTCAAGGAGAGCACAAGCACTTTAGCACTGGTTAGCAGTGGTAAAGTGCACGGAGTCCTAAGTCCAACAAAAATGAATTCAGCAAAAAGGAGAGGAGGAAGGCAAACAGTTTGAAAATGACCTTGCAGAAAGGGCCAAGTCCAACAAGCAGTAATGAAAAATCCTCCAAATATGGAAAGCCTTGCTAAAATTTGCAATGCATCCACAAGTGCATCTTCCTCCTCCACAGTGGAAATAATGGTAGAAAACATTTCATTGGTGTTATCTGCTTCACATTTAGCACAGAAATCAGAGGACCAATCAACTTGAAATCAGGACCTAGCTCTCCTTTAACATTTGCTCGAAGACAGAACAGCGGGCCAGATGTACGACGTGATTTTGCATGCGCAAACGGGTTTACGAACGGGTTTGCGAAACGGGTTTGCGTTCCCTTCCTAATTGCGTCCGCAATGCTATGTGTGAATGTTTTGTGACCGCAATTGCGGTTGCAAAACACTCGCAAATTACCACCCTCTTCAAGAGGGTGGTAATGCAGTTGCAATTTGGAAGGGGTCCCCAGGGGACCCCTTCCACTTTGTGACTGTCTCTAAAAATATTTTTTAAGGGCAGGCAGTGCCTGCCCTTAAAAAATGAAACGAAAACGTTTCATTTTCTTTTTTTTAAAATGCATCCCGTTTTTCTTTAAGGAAAACAGGCTGCATTTAAAAAAAAAAAAGCTGCTTTATTAAAAAGCAGTCCCAGCAGGCCACCATTCCTGGGAGGGCTGGCATTCCCAATGGGCTCGCAAATAGTGAACTGCAATTTGCGACCCCATTGGGAATCGCAAAACAGTGTTATAACACTGTTGTACATTTCATTTAGCGCTTCGCAATTTGCGACTCGCAATGAGTCGCAAATTGCTAGGCGCTAAATGAAAGGGTCGTACATCTGGTCCAGCATTTCCTATCTAGCAGTCTGAAGAGCCAGATGGAAGTGTGCAATGGCCAGAGCTTGATTTGAGCCCGTGGTTGCCAGTGGGACTGGCTCTCATTTTTGAGGACCAGCACTTATTTTCCCTCATGAGACATTTATGAGCGCAGGAGAGGAAAAACACACAAAGCAGAAAGATGGGTGAAGAGAAATGTGTAAAACCTGTCACAAAGGAGGAAAGCAGGAACCTGAAAGAGTATGATGGGACAAGGAGTGTCGGGAAGTGGATTAAAGCAGCATGAGGTGGATTTAGGACTATGCAGAGCTCATTAGCAGAGCTTTGGCACTGACACGCATTCTTTTACAAGTTAAGCACTGGCCAAAAGCTAATTGCATACAAGTAGATTGTGGTAGTGGATAACGAGACCAAACTGACGTTCTAAGGCAGTTGCACACTATTTCCAATGGGGCACTCATTCTCATTGAGTCATGGATCAGCACCTTGAAAATGTCTTTATATTTTAACCTTAACTGTTAGACTGTGGCTCTTAACGCAGTCAAAACCTGATAATATTGATAAGTGCTAATGGTTTCAAATAGCATTTCTGAGCTCAGAACCTGGAATTTTTACCCCATGCTTTTATATTGACATGTCTAGGTTAAAAGAAATCCCTCAATACAGAAATTCTAAATCACACTGCAGCTTCTACAGAACTGTAGGTCCACATTGTTGAGATGTGTTACTCTCATTTTACGCATATTACCCAACAATCAGCAATGCCTTTCATGATATCTATTATTCAAGTTTAGAATGCTTTATTGAGATAATATTCAAAGTAAAACATAAGTACAAAGTAAACATCTAATGTTCAAACACTTCCATAACTTCTAGTTGATTACAATGAATAAATAAGAGAAAACAAAGAGGTGTGAACAGTATTAATAAGTACAGGATCAAAACCAATTTGAACAATATAAACAATATACATAAGCATATGCAATTTAGCATTTTAAAATAAGGGTCAGAAGGGAAAGGAAGGGGAGAGGGGGGAACATAAGAAGCGTGTAATAAGCAGAACAGCATAGCAAAAAGAGCAATAACAACTTACTAAACATAATAACCATTAAGGGTGAACATAACTGATTACCTAAGAAATAGGGCGAGCAACTATCCTAGATAGGAATGTCGAGAGTGGTGACCAGAGTAAATCTTTTTTAATCAATAAAGGTATAGAGGTGGCGTGTGCACGATCTAATCTGTGATGATGACATAAAAGGTTCCACCAGGCAGTATAAGAGATTTTAGTAGTATCCTACCAATTTGTGGTAATAATCTGAAGGGTAATAGCTATAAACAAGTCAATGAATTTATCCACGTTCCCCTGGGCACTCCATATAGAGGCGGAACCACCCAAAAACATTTGTAAAATGTCAAACGAAAAATTTGTGGATAAAATTTCATTCAGTTTCTTCCAAATGAGCAACCAAAAACTCTTAACCAGAGGACAAAGAAAGAACATATGGAATAAATCACTATTTTCATGAGGACAAGACCAGCATTTTGAATTGTCTATCAACTTGAACTTATGGAGATCTTTAGGGGTAAGGAACAGCCTATTATAAAAAATAATACAATGTCTGCGTTGTACTTGCTGATCGTGAGGAGGTATGATTTTTTGCCCAAATGGAACCCCAGGGATGAAAAGAGAGTCTTTGTAGCAAGTCTTTTTCTCATAAAATGTCTATCCTAGATTTAGTTCTCGAATCAGTAGGATGAGACAATATCTTGTAAATGGCAGATGCTTTAAACTGATTGGAAAATTCCAAAGAGAGAGTGTGTGTCTGATTATGTGGAACCAAGGAAGAGTTCTGGGAGAGGAGTTGAAGAATAGATCTTCTGAGGTGAAGGTATCGAGAAGCATGTAGCTGCGATATGTCGTATTTTTCTTGAATCTCAGTAAAATCCATAAGAGACCCATCAGTCATCAAATGCTCAATAGTAATAATGCCTTTGTCAATCCATTCTTTCCAAAATAGGGCTCTGTTATTGAGTTTTAGGTGTTTGTTATACCAAATAGGAGTCTGTGAAAAAATATCTGTTTGAGAGAAATGGACAGTAAACAAAGAGGTGGCAACAGCAGTAGAATGGGTGAGGGTAGGAGATAAAAAGCATCTAGGGGGCTGAGATAGAAGAATGGCCGCGTTTAACAAGAATGGTGTATGTTGGGTCTGTTCTAGTAAGCTCCATGCAGTTAATGGTGTATGTGCGTTGTCCGAAAGAAAAGTCCATACTTGTTTCAAGGTAAATGCAGAATGGTAACGTCTAAGATTAGGAAAATTGACTCCTCCTAAGTCTTTGGGTTGTTGAAGTCGAATTAATGAAATTCTGGTCTTGCGATTTTTCCATAAGAATTTGATCAAGGAACAATTGATGGTTTTAAAGAAAGAGAGTGGCAGAGTAATTGGGAGCATGGACAGATAAAAATGAATGATCGGAAACAACATCATTTTAATTGTGGCTAATCTGCCCCACCATGACAAAAATAATGGGGAGCAGCTGTCTATCAGCGCCGATAGTTTTTTAACTATATCAGCAAGGTTAATTTTAATAGTTTCCTTAATGGTATTTGTATGTAAGATGCCTAAACATTTAATACTTTTTGAATTCCATTTGAACCCCGTATCTTTAAACATATCAGGGAGGCAATGTTTATTTAAAGGCAAAACCTCAGATTTGTCGATGTTGAGTTTATATCCAGAAACTGTGGAGTACTCCTTTAACAAAGAGAAAAACGCAGGCAAAGAAGTAGTGGGGTTAGAGAGATACAATAACATGTCGTCTGCATATGCAGTAAGCTTAATGTCAATATGTTTAATTTGGAAGCCCGTGAACTGTGGAGAACGACAAATGTTTTAAAAAAAATGTTGTAGGGCAAGAATAAATAAAAGTGAGGATAAAGGGCACCCTTGTCTAGTTCCTCTATGAAGTGAAAAGTAGTTGGATTGACAACCATTAACCCAGATGGAGTTGGAGGGCGCAGAGTATAGCAACTTGATATAACGAATGATGTGCGGACTAAAGCCGTGCCATTTTAATGCTCCGAAAATTAATTCCCAATTTACTCTGTCGAAAGCCTTTTCGGCATCTAACGTAATTGCAGCGACTGGTAAATCAGCCTTGGAGACTAAATGAATAATGTTGAGGAAAGTCCTGGAATTACCTGTAATCGATCGGCCCTTTACAAACCCGGTCTGATATATATTGATTAAATCCGGAATGATCTGACAATGATATCTATTATTAAGTACATAACATATTTTGGCTCTTATATTTTGAGATGCTTCTGGCCCATGATATCCAGTGGTGGCTGGCAGGGAACGGGGGTGGCGGGGCGGAGGTAGGGGTGGGGGGAATATAAGTTTTTAAACAACGTACCTTTAAAATTGCAGCCGTCTCGCTACTTCTCTTCTAGGAGATGTCCGAACAGGAAGCAGCCAGGCTCCCCATAGCCAATCACAATGCTGCAATGCAGTGTTGTGATTGACTTCCCATAGCCAATCACAATGCTGCAATGCAGCATTGTGATTGGTCTGAGCGCAGTGGTTCGGCACTCAGACGGGGAGTGGGGCATTTGCATGTTCCTTACCAGGCAGCCTGATGAGGAACATGTAAAGTGTGCATGACTGTTTGGCCGGGCCAAGATGGCCGGCCAAGCAGTTAGGTGCACTTGGAGTGTGCAAACCACTGCTCCCCTGTGACCCCAGCCCCGCCCTGCTCCAACCGAGCCCCGTAGCAAAGAAAAATAAAATGATAACACCGTTATCATCATTTTATTTTTATTTTTTTCTGCTCTGCGAACAGAGGTGCTCCCCGATGATATCATGTTCTTACTGGTGTCTTACCACAAGGAAGTGCTAAGAAGCCAAACGTGCCTCTAAAGGAGGTTACTGCAAGCCCAAATGGGCATTGATTTTCATTGGCAAATCGAAATATGAGAATACTAACCTTGTTTGGTTTACCTTTAATATTGAGTTAACGCCTAATAAGCTGCAGGAAGTGGTGTAGCTAGAGGAAATACACTTTAACTTCTTCAAGCACCACCTTGTCCAGATGGGCACATCTGGATCTCAAAAGCCCAAAAAGCTTCTAAGTACCTCAAGAATGTATCCTATTCCCTGTGCAGTACAATTTCTACAGCGACTGCTACTTCCAAATTCACTGTGGCAAGAAATGCTGGCAACCTGAAACAAGTTCTTACTTCCTACTCACCACAAAGTTCGAAATTATTATGTAAGCCCTAGCCCTCTTCCTACACAACATGGTGCTCACTGACTTCTCTATATCCACATTAGCCACACAGTAGATCATTATAAATGCCATCATTTGACTCATCAATGGACTGAAGAAATAGGACCTATTACCTGCCTACACCATCGTTAGGGCCAGTTTCATCCCATAAAATCTAGTAACAGAAAACTCACCATTCTACCTGGTCAAATAATTACCACCTCAAGAGGGCACTAAAAAGCCTCATGTCACCAAGGATCATCTCATCAGCCACCTGCAAGAAAAGTTCCTGCTCTCCCCATGTTCAAACCCAACATCAAACCCAACAATTATAAAATGTCACTATCCTCTCCCTTCCAATAGATTGAACCAAATCTTGAATTGCTGACTTCCTGACACCTGACCTAGAATCTTTCCATTTCCTTTTGCTAAGTTCAGTTATTCTTTGCTCACAAGCTCTCCACGCTCTACAAATACCAACTTGTGCATGAATAAATACAGAACACAAAGCATCAGACTATTCAATTACAGAAATGTGTTCAAGCAGAGTTGTTAAAAAAAACTAGTGCTTCAATTACTCTTTGAAAGACTCATGGTAAATGTGACTATCCAAAATCTCAAATTCGGCATTGTTGAACCAGACACAACCGGAGTCATTGATATCCTGGACAAAAACTGATCAAATATGATCAAATTTGGTTAGTTGTATGAGGTTTTCCAGCAATGGAAATTTGCAATTATGTCCAAGTTGTGATGGTTACTTGTTTCGTACTTTTGAATGGCAAATAGACAGGCAGGCTACGATAATTCTCTCCTATTCTGCCTCATGTCATTCACATCTTAGTAGTGGACGGTAGGCTCAGTTTTGAAACAAACACCACCAAGGGTGGGCTAGGACCGCAAGGCAGTCCTTGCAAATGTAGGGGCATATTTACAAGGGGTTAACTCCACCAGAACATCACTATTTCCAACTTTCTGGTGACATTAAGTTCTTTAAGCCACTTAACATGGGTTAACAGTACCTTGTAAATAATGCTCCTATTCACGCAGCACTTTGCGTGAAAGAGGCGTGCAATGGGTGTTGCAGTGGGTGTTCCGCTGCAACACCCACTGCTTTTTGATGCTGCCTCATATTTACAAGGTATGGGGAATCGCCAAAAATATTGCCAGGTAATACCTGGTCTTAAGCAGGCGATACGAGGAGAAATGTTTAATTTCTCCTTGTATTTTGCTATTTCTATGTGTGCTGCAACAGCAAATCGCCTGTAAAGATTGTTTATGTGCAGGAAGGTGTCCCTTCCTCCACATAAACAATCACCCCTGCAGTGCAGGCATCCTTGCAACATAGCACAAGGGTCCCTGCGCTGGCACTAGGTAGCTTCTACAGCGCCACCGCTAGGGGAAACTCAGGAGTGCGCCATATTCATGTAAGCACTGCGCATCCCTGAGTTTTGAAACTGACGGAGCGCGGCTTTACCAATTTTGGCAGAACACAGCACTCTGCCAGTTTCTACTAAATATGCTCATAGCCACATCAGCCTCTATTCCCCACAGTGCGAGCAAGATAACCTGATCACGGTAGGGAGGCAGTGCAGGTCTAACTCAAAGAAAATAGGTATAACTACTTTTACATTTCCTTACCGCATTTTAGCATTTCATAATAACGTCCTGTTTATTTGTTGTATTTTTTTAACGCTCACATATCAGACAGCTTCAGAAAATTAGAACACAGCCCAACACTCCCGATTAAGAAGGGAGGCTCATGATTGGTTAGCCAGCATTGATTCTATGTTAACTTTCTCAAATTGGAAATGTTCTCCACTTCAAACCAACTCATTGGAGAAGTTAAATTGCACCTGTTTTCATCCCCAGATCATTCTCTTAGAGTGTTTCGAAATATTAGCATGCCTGCTCTGAGAAAATTATAATAAGATTGCAAACATCAGAGATTCATGCATATAAAACGTCACTCAATGGCCATGGCTCAGTGTCTGTAATGTATCACAAACAGCTTGGTATGTAATCATTGTCATGAATTTTATGGTGTTCAAATATACAGGATATTAACATTATGATGCATACATTGCTACTTAGAGCAAAATATGGAATCTTAAATGTGTGCTCTATTGCATAGCTCATACCATTTAATATTTTTAGGTGAATGTACTAATTCTTAAACATGGTCTCTGGTAGTGCTTCGGACACTGAAAGAGTGGTTCTGTTTGAGCACTGACATAAATAAATAGCTGTAGTAGTAATAGTCTGATGTGCATGAAAGACATTTAAAATAGATAACATAGTGTCATGCTACCGCCTCGTTAAAATAGGAGAACCAACTCTTGCTTCTGGTATTTGTATATTTGTATTGTAATAACAACTAAAGAACAGAAAAATGGTCAGATAATTTAAAATACAAAGGTGAGTTGGGAAACGTGCAAAGCATTTCCTTATGCACAGAAACAAAACTATTATATTGTGTAAAGTTGCTGGCCAAATTTACAACAGAATATAGCTGTGCATAGAAAACCAAGGCCTGCCATTTCTTAGCAACACTTTAATTTACCTGGCAGAGAGCCCATCTACTGCACTGCTACAAACTGAAAAATTGTAGTGGCATTAGCTAAAGTGCAAATGAAAAGTGCATAGGAACTAGTTTGTCTTTAATGTTAAGTTACATTGAAGTCAGTAATGCAAGCAACTCATGTTAGAGCAGTTTGATACATCCTTTTTGATTGTTATAGTGACCAGAAGCCTATGGTGCCCACAGCAAACACTGTTTTACTTACTATCTGAACATAAGTCAAACATAAGTCAAACATGGATGTCACCTTCTCTCTGTGTCGCATCTTAAAAATGTTCTGTGCAAGTGTCCTGCGTGCAACCACAAGGGCTTTAAGCCCTCTCGGACCATTTCACTAAAAAGCAGGTAGGTGTCAATGTGTGGCTCGTGGGAAGAGTGCATGTCCTGCTGCCCTCCAGCCTCTTACCTAGTAGGCAATAATGTGGATGGGGTCGGATTCCATATCCTAAATTTACTCAGGAATATCTGGCCGATGGTCCTTATTGCCTGCTAGGAAGTGTGGAGGGAAGAAAACAATTGACCAATTATACATTTTCCCTCCCGTCCAACTAAATAACTACGGACTCAGAATTCAGTTCTTGCTGATTTATTACAAAGCCAGGAATAACAGAATATAGACACACCTCAAAATCAAGGCATAGAGATACATGAAAACGAATACAAAGCCCAATCTACGAATATAGTTCATACGGCACAATAGGCAGAGAACAATAAATTCCAAAATGAGAACACAGCTGAGTATAGACACTGCGTCCAGATCCTTTTTCATTTGTATTTCGGAATTAAAGAATAATCTGTCCCTACTCTACTTCTAAAATGGCATCCCTACCTATTTTCCCAAGAGAATTTCTCCAAAAGGTGTCAGCACGTGTTGACTTCCTAAGAAGTGCACTCACGTTAAATGGGTCAAGTAGCGTAAAGCAACAGAGCTCGGTCTAAGATGCTCTCCTTCCTCAGTCAAAAGCAGAAGTCCTGTAAATCTGTCCCTGTGCCTAATACAAAAAGGCAAAGTTACACCCCTAACAGGTCACATGGTACATTATTCGGTGAACACCTTCTTTGAGTAACTTTCCACAAACTCCAATTAATTTTACAGCTCTGTTCGCCGGCCTTGGTTCCCAGGTTTCACCAGGCACGGAAGGTGTCCTCCCTTCTCTCTGTCCAAGCTCTTCAAAGGCATTCCTCTCCTCCCATGTATCATCTTAAATCTAAAATAACAAGGTCAAATTCCTGCACCTGTAATAGGGGTGAAAAGAAAACTTTCTACACACATAAATTTTAATTAACTCCCAACCCTAGAGCAAACGAGGAGAAATTAAACTTCAAGAAAACAAAAGTTAGGCCTACAATTTGGCTATCTTAAGAACGTTCTTTAATATGCATTTGTTACACAGGCCTTTATATGAATCTTATAACAGTGAATACATTTGTTTTACCTACTAAACATTATATACGTGCATAGTTACATGATTTCTCTAAATACGTGCAAAATGCTGATCAATCTTGCGAATAACATCACAACTTCATTCCGCTGATTTTAACATGATGATATATAAACTTCGTTCTAATATGCACAAAGTTCAACCAAACATTAGAATATATGCGAGTGCAGTTCGTACATGAATATAATGCACCCCTACAAATTTAAGAGCGTCGAGCGCTCTATCAACGTCTAAGTCAAAACGTCAATGTACTTAGTGCTCCTGAAAAGAGTGTAATAGTGCACTGTAGCTGATAGCGCTGAGCTGCACGTGCCACTTCAGATGAATCAACAGTACCTCACAATAAAAAGATATGGTATGATGTCTTTTTAAACTGTGTCTAAGGTGAGTGCTCACCCACTGTGTGGCAAGTTTTAACTGACTGTACGGTGCATAGCTCGTGCTAGTCACCCTGCTGCTTTTCTCCAGCTGTGAGCATTATTGAACAGTGTAAAACGGAGCGGACAAAATGAGTGAGTCCTCTAAAGAGCATGTCAAACTGCTATGATATTGAGACTGGCTGCAGTGCAGTGCTATGAGGCTGACTGCCGATCCCATGACAGCCAGCTGACGGCAATTACTAATTCGCTTTCAGAGATACATACTACCTGGTGGTGTGGCATGCATGTCTGCAGTCCTCGCTGCTGCAACAATAATCCCCAGAGAGCTGCAGGCAGGGGAGTGAGATGGGCCCTTCACTTCAAAAATCAATCCCTGGGGTCTGCCTGGTATGCAACATGATCAGTCCACCCCTGAATAGTATGAACAATGTGACCACTGCCACTCCCATCAGTCTTGACCCTGCTCTACTTGGAACAGTCCAATGGCCAATGGCAGTTTGGACTGGACTGTTCCCATTGGAAGAGGGTCAAGACTCATTTGCATATGGCTGGGTCCAAACTGAGGTGGCATGGTGTACAAAACAAAGATAGATTGAGATGCTGCCCGAGTAATTACTAGTGGCTAAGGTTAATTCAAGCATTCCATCAATCACTTTTGCATACTTCAAAAGTAAAGAACGCACAACAGTTTTAGTTGTCTACAGGTAGAGCTGTAGAAAAGAATAGGTAATGATTTTGGAAAGTTCACCAGTATTCTAGAACAGGCTCTGACCTGTGTCTCACGATTAAACAGAGTCTTTGTGAAAGATATCTCACGAAAATGGTGTTGGGTTCTCTCGATTAACTATTTTAGTGGGCTATAAGACCGGTAATCTGCCTCTTCAGAGTGTCTCAATTCAATTTATGTGTTAGAAGTCCTTAAACGATAAGGGTGACTGACTTCTTCCTTCACATTATTCTGTTCCTGATCACTTTCTACCCCATTTTTGAATCAGCCCATGTTGACATTAATTTCTTCCCCAAAATCCTGTGCTTTTAGCACAGGTGCCTCAAAGATGTACTGTGTCAGTCTCTCGAAGATTTGTTGACAATCCTCAGCCTAATAACTTTTCATACTATTTCCTGAATTTGAACTTTGTTAGTGGAACTATTAAGCTGTTATAGACATTTGTCACTCCACCAAACCAAATGAAGCCTCATATGGAAGTCCCATGGTCTACTTTTGGAGGCATTTCAATCCTTATTTGCTTGCACCTAACCTGTGCTATGAGGTTCTTTCTCATATCTCTGTATCAAGAACTGTGTGTGTCTTCAGATCTGCCTCATACTGGGTCACTACATACGTGGATGCAAAGGTCAGTGTCTGCATATTTATCTTTTTATTTATGTGATTTATATAGTGCAAACCTTGATAAAAAGCCACAAAGCAATGTATATGATGGGGGTGTGGGGTCAGTGCAGAGAAAGCAGGGATATAGACCTCAACGGCAGGGCTTAACAGTGGAGAGGAGGATGGTGGTACGATGAGCTTCCAGGGAGGGCAGTGACAGTAATGGGAGTGCCAACTGCAGCTGTAAAAGGGGGAGTGGATCAGTAAGTGGTAACAGTATGAATTCTGGAGGGTTGGAAAGGAAAGGCTAGTTAACTAATCTATGATGTGATGGATGTATATCAATCGAACATGCAGGTAGGTCTCCAAAAACATTTTTGACTGTTAAAAAGGAAACAATGATTTCTATACAGTGGTCATTCTGCTTAAATACAGATGCGATCATTCCATTTATACATTGTTTGCAGTTGCTGGTCTCGGAAATACATATGTAATTTTTGTTTTGCGCATGTTAGAAGTCTTACTCTCCCCAGACCAGTACGTTTGCAGACAAGTTCAAGCCTAAATCGACTTTCTGTGTAGATATATTCGCCATTAAAATACTCATCCAGACACCGTCAGTCTGGGAAAATGGGTGGGAGAAGTATCAGCCACAGCCCAATTTAGTCTGTGGTAAAAAGGCACTAGAATTCTACTACTAAGAGTGGAGTGTAGATGTAACACAGACATTATCTTTGATTCTTTAAGTAACTATTTTTAGTCATATAGAACTTCAATCCTAACTTGACTAACTTACAGTTCTAAAGAGCATTGCATTATTCATCGAGGCCCAGATTTACTAAGCCTTTGCGTCGCCCTTGTGTTGCGCAAGGAGATGCAGGGCAATGCAAAGGCTTATTTGGGATTTACAAAGCCATACAAGGATTGATCTGTGTGGCCTTGCGTGACTTTGTAATGAAGTTTAATGCAACGCAGCAGCTTGCACTGTGTTACATTTGTTAGTGGTAGGCATTCATGGGTGGAGCATTGGTATTCTAGTGCGTTCCCCCATGTATTTCACACAGTTCCAGATTTGCTAAGGGTTGTAAGCTGGAATTGCATGATATCAGTGCGCCTACCACAGAGAGTCATAACGGGGACAAATATGTTTATATCTCCTCTTTTCTTCCTCTTTCTATACCTAATGCATTCTGCATCAAACATACAGGAAAATGAAATCTTTGGATTGTTTTCGTGCAGGAAAAATATGCTGAGGGTGTGGTAACAAAATAAAATGACTGTGGTGACCTGGATGAATATGTCCAGTTGTTGTCAATGATGATCCTGAGGTTTCTGTTTGTGTGCTGGGTTGGGGGTGGGAGTTGGTCCAAGGTCTGTAGGCCACCAGGTGGAGTCCTATGGCAAGGCATCCTTTATGAAGATCACCATTTTTCTCCTCTTGGTGCTTAGCTTGAGACCGTTGAACTTCATCCAGGGGGCCACTCCGGTCGATCAGGTGGTGAAGTTGTTCCTTGTGGTGGGGGATTTTTCAGAGATAGTCAATATCATGCATGCTTCTACATAATCTGAGTCACAGCATTTTTAACTAGTCTTACAATAAACTGATTCTGATGTCTTTCACAAAAATTGCTAACAGTGTTTTTGTGAGTTTACTTTGGCAATATTGATTTTACTTTTATTCTTCTAATCCAGAATGAACATGAAAGAGCAGGACATCAAGTATTTAAGCAGTTTGTTGGCAAGAATAACTGTGGGACCATGTATTATAAGGAATAAATTATCATCTGCCATACATTAAACGGATATTGCAAGTCAATTCAGAGATCCATCATTTTACAAAGGAACGTCTCAGTGACATGCCATATCTTTATAATGAATGGCAGGGTGTATTATATCCCATATTACAAAGTAATACACTGGACAAGAAGTGGTCCTTCAAGAATGCTGAGCTTTCCAAAGAACTGAGTGTGAAAGTGATGTGCTAGTACCCACTATTCTGTTTTAACATAATCCAGAAATGAGCCGTCCGTGTACTTCTATGCTTATTCCTCAATAGCCCCAGGTAAGACCCAGGACTCAAACACATATTCTCTAAAGACAACTAGACTGAAAGCTAAAAAAATAAAGTGAACATTCTATATAAGTATGGCTGCGGCAGGTAAATAAGACAATGACTAAAGTCGACCACAGTGACTTCAGGACATACGGAAAAGATGGTTAGTCAACATTGAAGGCCATTAGAAATATGTGGATGAGTAAATCATTAGGTTACTGTGGTGACTAATGTTTGTGGAAAAAGAAAGTGTAACTTAAGCATGATATTATGTGATCAAAGGTCAATTAGATGTCAACTTTTTGGCATAGCTTCTGTTGCTGTTATGACATCTTAATATACATAGAAACTCTCGTAGAATGAATTTATGTCTTAGAACAAGCATATATTCCTCAAGTTAAAAAAGTACAAATATGCAACTGATACTATTCAAAATATTATTGATCAAGAACTAATGAAATTACCTTCCATAAAGAAACAACATTTTATGACATTGTCCTCTCTACATAGAGGAAATTCACCAGTTAGACGTGGCTGACATAAGGATAACTTGTACTGCCATAGATTTCCGACATCATCAGTAATGTAATATGTGTAGTCATAAGCTGTGCATCATAGCGGTGCAAGGTATACTTATGTCAGTTATGTATTAATTGTGAATTTCAATATTTCATGGTTTTAAAATGGTAGGTTTCTTATTATTTGAAGATCTACACATAACTCCACTCTAATTTTTGTTCTTTTCAGTGAATTGTAGTTTTTTTATTTACGTAAGTTTACATTTTACAAACAAATCCTGCTTCACTGGGAGCGCCTGTCTAGGGTGGACGACAACTTTGTGGATCTGCTAAGCAGGATGCATCAGTTAGCCTACGAATGGGAGAGGAGTCCTAAAGTTCTAAAGCAATACTTTTCGGAAATGGGACACACTCACAGCTGATCTGTTCACCACCACAGAAAGCAAACCGTGTCAAAATTATGCCTCCTGGTATCCTCACCCACTGACGGTGGGTAATGCACTACCAGTCAGGAATCTTTGCCTGCACTTTTTCTCTGCTGCCTCTGATTCTAGAGTGTGGGAATGTGGAAAAGGAGATTAAGAACCATGACTCTCATCCTGGTTTACCCAAATTGGTCAAAAACTGCTATCGTGTTCAATGCTGTCAGAAATGCTGTCCATTTGCTCAAAAGGTTACCCATCACAACGGACATTCTGACTCAGCATCAGGGTCAGCTCAGATGTCCAAACCACAGGAAAATAAGCCTAGCAATTTGGCACCTGAGGACTTCAAGTATGGTATTTACAACTTCCTCAGGATTGTGTGCAAATCCTGTGTGAGGCATGCAAACCAACCACATAGACATGCTGAGTCACAAAATAGAAAGGTTTTGCCCATTACTGTCTAAATAGACAGATCCGCTCACTTCAACCATTAATTCAGGATATTTTTCATTACCTATTGCACTTTCAAAAAGCTGCATTAGCATACACCTATATTCAGTTACACGTAGGTGGCAAATCGAGAGAACATATTCTTAGTTCAAAATACAGCTCGTCAAAGTCTTTATAGGGTTATTTCTGCTATAACCTCACTGACCCCTGCATGGGCCTTTAATAGGGTGCTAACAGGACTTATGGGACCTCTGTTTGAGTCACTACAGTCTTGTGGCATGTAATTTCAATTGTGTACTGTAGCCTTCCTAGTTGCAATTACCTCAATGAGGCGAGTTAGTGAAATGCGAGAGCACACAGTGGAAGAAACTTCCATCCAGGCTCACATAGAGTTGTCCATGGTAATCAGACTGCTCAATTGCGTATTTACTTCTTCATCCTGAGACAGTGGCAGAAAGGGCATTACACACATGAGATGTCAAGAGAACAGTAATGTAAAGCACTGACAGGACAAACTCCATCTGCAAGAGCAAGAACTGTCTGTTGCTTTTGAAACAACCTCACGCAGGAAATCCCATTTCTAAAGGGTGGGATTGCGAGATGGATAGTGAACTGCACACAGACATGCTGTGCTTAAGAAAAATATTGCTTGCTGTTTCTAGGCACATTTCATTAGAAACAAGCATTTGCAATGCACTGGGTCTCGCATTACTGATGGTTTGAGGTATTGGCGTTGCAAATTATAATGCAACGCCGGTAGCTCATACTTTCAGTAGTGCAAGACCTAGTGCATTGCAAATGCTTAGGTAGTGAGCCAGGAACCAGCATTGTATGTCTCAGTGCAGTACCACAAGCTGCTCCCAGAGGTCTCTAGTGAGCAAGGCACCAGCACTGTATGTCTAGGTGCAGTACCGGAAGCTGCTCCTAGAGGTCCCTAGTGAGCAAGGCACCAGCACTGTATGTCTAGGTGAATACCGCAAGCTGCTCCTAGAGGTCCCTAGTGAGCAAGGCACCAGCCATGCTTGTCTAGGTGCAGCACCGCAAGCTGCTCCTAGAGGTCCCTAGTGAGCAAAGCACCAGCACTGCATGTCTAGGTGCAGTACCACAAGCTGCTCCTAGAGGTCCCTAGTGAGCAAGGCTCCAGCACTGCTTGTCTAGGTGCAGTACCGCAAGCTGCTCCTAGAGGTCCCTAGTGAGCAAGGCACCAGCACTGCTTGTCTAGGTGCAGTACCGCATGCTGCTCCTAGAGGTCCCTAGTGAGCATCATACACTTTTGATCACATATGGTACTGCACCCTGCAGAAGATATAGTAAATCCACCCTATCCATAATGCATTGCATGCAAGACAGTACCACGAGTACATTCAACTAGCTTTGTCCATATATACAATTAGTAGCTTTGCAATGTGACAAAAGAATTATTAATAACTCTTGTCAATCTCCTCTCTCTTTAAAATCCTTATCATTGGGAAGGAATTGTGTAGTTGTCAAAACACCTGTCAGAGGTGTACTAGAAGAGATGGAAGGAGCTTGTTTCCCCTGAAGTCCCTTCCCCCCACTGGTCTGCCTGACGCTATCTGCATTCCTTTTCCCTTGTTTACCTTACCCCCTCTACCTTCCATTCCATATAAGACGTTTCTGTCTTTGCTATGTAACTCGAAAATAACCTATGTTATCGTGTAATCTCATGTTTTTCTACTGTCTGTTCTCACCGCGGAGTCCGGACAACCTTGGCCGATGCCCGGTGGAGCTGTCCTATGCAGCTATAGAGGAGCCTGGCTAGGGTTCACCCCCTCGGCCGTCACCTACCCAGCCGCACATCGGACATTGTTCTTAACGGTGCTTTACGGTCTTGTCTATCTTTCACTGCTTGTTTCCCCTGAAGTCCCTTCCCCCCCTCTGGTCTGCCTGACGCTATCTGCATTCCTTTTCCCTTGTTTACCTTTCCCCCTCTACCTTCCATTCCACATAAGACGTTTCTGTCTTTGCTATGTAACTCGAAAATAACCTATGTTATCGTGTAATCTCATGTTTTTCTACTGTCTGTTCTCACCGCGGAGTCCGAACAACCTTGACCGATGCCCGGTGGAGCTGTCCTATGCAGCTATAGAGGAGTCTGGCTAGGGTTCACCCACTCGGCCGTCACCTACCCAGCCGGACATCGGACATTGTTCTTAACGGTGCTTCACGGTCTTGTCTATCTTTCACTTTGACTGCTTGTTTCCCCTGAAGTCCCTTACCCCCTCTGGTCTGCCTGGCGCTTTCTGCATTCCTTTTTCCCCTGTTTACCTTTCCCCCTATACCTCCCATTCCACATAAGACGTTTTGTCTTTGCTACGTAACGCGAAAATAACTTATGTTATCGTGTAATAGCATGTTTTTCGACTGTCTGTTCTCACCGCGGAGTCCGAACAACCTTGGCCGATGCCCGGTGGAGCTGTCCTATGCAGCTATAGAGGAGTTTGGCCATGGTTCACCCCCTCGGCCGTCACCTACCCAGCCAGACATCTGTCATTGTTATCCTCGCCTCCCCGTTATGTTTCCTTCCCTCTATCCTTCTCTTATGTCTATACTTGGAATCTGTAACTGAAGTAATTATGTAATCTTTATCTTGCTGATCCTCATGTAAAGTGCTCTGATACCTACGGGTCTAGCCAGCGCTATATAAAACTTTGCAAATAAATAAATAAATAAATAAATTTTACTAACTTACTTGCGTATAACTCCAGTATACCAGGATAGGTTCAAGCTCGAGCAACCTACAACCAATACATAGGGGGTCCCTACTCAGCTGAGGAGGATTTTTCCCTAACACTGTGGGTGACTCCGGTTAGTAGGTGAGTCGGGGTCTTTGGGTATACAAAAGACAACTACTGGTGAGTCATTAAATAAGAACCCAAGCTAGAACATTGGCGGTGCCATGTCATATGGCTCATACTTTCTCAGTAAAAACTGTGCGTTTGTTGGACAACATAAACGTCAGGATTGTGCAAGACTGATTCCAAACACATCATCAGGATATGTTGGCTTGAGTCCTGCTAGATCACTTTGCACCATCTGTTCCCCAAACCTGACCAGGTAACAAATGGAATGTGCAACCTCGGAACATGACAACTCTGACTTCCAGAGGAAATCGTGGTAACAGACCTAGACCCCGTTCGTTTGGTTACTCATGCATACCCAGGGATACACAAGAAATACTCAGCAAGGCATTTCAATATTTATTGAAGCATTGTGATTCTTGTATAAAATACTTTGCTGCAATAATCAATAGTAGGAAACAGAATAACGTGATCAGCATTATGAAAATGGTGAAGAAGATAAACAGTTCAACCGTTGTGCTGTAACAGAGAATATATGCATGCATATAGGTACTGTAGTATATTGTACTACTGAATAGCACTAACTATCCTTGTATGTCTAGGTTGGGTGAATCTGCCAAATCCCTGTAGGGTGGACTAACTCCCCATTACTTGTGGGTAAGTGTCATCAGTGTGTCCATCTTGGTGGAGTGCTGGGCAGCATCCCTCGCAGAGGTAAGAGGAATCAGCTGGGCTGGAATTCTGGCATTGGCGACCTCTCTGTGGCAGCAAAATGCTTCTCTATCTAAACAAGGAAGCAATGCTGTTTATATAATAAACTTGATCCATGCTGCCATGCCAAAGCCCAAGTCAGGCCACTATTGTTTATTCTGTTATGATAGAGCTGTCACTGAGTGGACAAAAATAAGTGACAACAGTTTGTGTAGGGAAACTAACCCTTGCACAGAATGTTCAAGGCAGTTGGTAATTTGCCTACGAAGTGGAAATGTAAGAAAATCCATTTCAGGGAATGCTATCCTGCACAGGCATGCAATGAAATGTGTGTCAAATGTCAATATACAGTGTTCAGGAAAAGATGTCAAGTTAACTTGAACATGCAAATTGGTGGTGCTCTGGCCCAGCCTAGAATGTAACCACATGACGCTTTCTTACTTTCAGTGAATTTCTATGTTTTTTTAATGTAAAGCAATATCTTATTATGATATGTCTGCAGCCAACCCATCATCGTGGGTGGTTGGTGGTTGATCGCAGGGCTTGGCCTGAGGTCAGGCCATCCAGCAAACTCCCAATGGGCAGCCAAACACCTGTGGGCAGCCATACCCCACTACTTGGCACAGGGTTGGCCACAAGCTCCCATTAGTGGGCAACCACCCATGGACCCCCAACCCACATTCTTCCTTTAAAAAAATATAGTTTTCTGATCCCACAGCACTCCTGCGGGAGCCAGGAGCTGCTCTGGATCCTGTAAGACCGCTGTGGTGCACACCACTGGAGGTCCCTGTGGAAATCCCTGACATGGTACAGGGGGTCAGGTTACATCTACCTTCTTCTGAGTATCAGGGTCCTGTAATGGCACATGCAACATTTTTGTTCAAGTTGTGGCCAGCCAATCACAGTGCGAGATCCAACAGAACTGTTTCACTCTTCGGGATCATAACTGCCAACTGGGAAAAAATCACCCTCAGCCAATTGGAAAGCTTTATTTTTGGGATTTGCGGTTACACAGGAATATCATAGGACCAACCATCCAGATATATCTCATTTGGAACCTTAATTTCTCAAAAACTACAAAACAGATTTGGATCATATTGAGTGTTTTCTGTATTTTGGATATATCTTAGCAGAGCATTTGGTCTTTGAACATGGTAAGAAAATCTGTAGTGCAGGCCCTTGTGATCTCAAGACTAGATTACTGTAAAAACCTCTACATCGTAGCCACCCAGGGTAGGAATTGGAAGCTTCAAAGAGTGCAAAATGCAGTTGCCTGACTTCTTTTGAAGCTCTCAAGACGGGTGCATGTGTCCCTGGCCTTGGCTGTACTACACTGGCTCTGTTAGACTTGGCATCTTTTGGCGTGTTTCCCCTGTCTTTTTGCTTTCTGACCTCCCGGTTTTGACTCTGTGTTTGCTGGTTTAGTGTCCCTGTGCACTTTCCCACTGCTGTTCAGTGTTAAAGTGCAAGTGCTCCTGTTGTAAGTTATGTTATGGATTGGTGTTTCCATGATTGGCATATTTTATTTACTGGTGAGGCCCTAGTAAAGTGCACTGAGTGTGCCAGGGCTGGTAAATCAAATGCTACTAGTGGGCTTGCAGCACTGGTTGTGCCACCCACAGAAGTAGCCCTGAAAAGGTAACTCAGACCTGCCACCGCAGAGTCTGCGCAGTTTGTAACTGCCATATCGACCTGGCAAATGCACCCACTTGCCAGGCCTCAACCTTCTATTTTTCTACATGCCAGTCACCCCTAAGGTAGGCTCAAGGTACCCCTGTGGGCAGGGTGCTGTGTATGTTAAAGGTAGGACATGTGCTGATCAGTAGGCCCGTGGAGAGAGTCCGTGGGCGGTGCGGGAGGGGGCAGGGTGGGGGTAGAACACCGAATATGGATGAACGGAGGTAAGTAAATATTTAAATGAATAAAATGAATTTTGTTGCGCGCGCTGCATTGCAAAATGCGTTGCAGCGCGCGCAACGAAATTCGTTTTATTTATTTAACTGTTTACTTACCTCCGTTCATCCATATTCCGGTGTTTACTACCCCCCACCCTGCCCCTCCCCCGCCCCGCCTCACCGCCCCACGGGACTCCCTCCACGGGCCGCTACTGGTGCTGATGTGTGTGACATGTCCTGGTGGTGAATTACAGTGTATTTCGTTTTTCACCATTGCAAGGCTGCCTGTTCCCATAGGACGGAATGGGGAGTTTGTTCATACCATCTTATAAACATAACTACACCTGGGAACAAGGTAGAAAAATTAAAGTTTAGTATGCCTGAACTCAGAATCTAAAGATGCATCTTGTAGTGAAGATGATTTTTACATTCTGTGTTTGAAAATACCATTTTTAGAAAGTAGGTATTTTCTTGCTTAGCCATCCTGTGTGCCTCTGCTGGGGCTGTGGATTTACTGTATGGCTTTGGGATGCCAGGGGCTGGAGAGGGGCAGTGGCTCCAGAGAGCCTGATGGGTCAGGGCTGGGCTAAATAGACCTGGGCTGCATTTAGAGTAGTGGGAGGAGATTTCCATGCACCTGAATGGGCCTGGTCTGCCTTGCACAATGCCATCTCCAGCCCCTGCCAGGAAGCTGCACCAGTGAGGACAGAAATGGTTTGGGCTGGGTACAGACACTCTCTGCCTTCAGAGAACAAAGGATTTGGTAGCATAAATATTGGGGCCCAGACCCCAGAACTTTAGAACTCTTTTAGACTAAGAAGACTGCCAAGAAGAAGAGCTGGAGAAGCTGTGAGGAGGAACAACCACTTTGCTGTGAGCTTTGCTGTGTTGGCCTGCAGTGGCTGCTTTTGTCTTGGGCAGTGAAAGGACTGGACTTGAACTTTCTGCAATCTCTTTTTGTGAGTTTCTCCAAGGGCTTGACGTAGAGCTTGCCCCCTGTTCAAGAAGTCTCAGGAACAGCAAAGACTTCAAGTTCTTCTGCCCTCAGCACTGGGGACTATGTGTTTTGTGCTGCAACAGAAGAAAAAGCAACTTGACTCCGTCTACGATGCAGCTGCCGACTCCGTGTCCTGAAGGCACCGCAGAGGGCACCACTGCACCGCAACCCTGGTCTCACCGAAGATGCCTGCTGACGCCGCCACCGAGCTGCTGCTTGCACCGCGACCTATGGGCACTGCACTCCGCACCGCCGCGCTTCACATCGTCGGCCTGGTATCCCCGACTACGACGCTTCACACTGCTGCTTGCACCATGGTTCGAGGGCACCGCTTGTTAGTTACACGACGGACTGCCCTCATCCCACAACGCAGCCTTGGCCTACCGACCCGGCACCAACGACTCCAGTTCGTCAGCCGACGACAGCGCTTCAGCAACGACGACGCCGCTGCTTGCACTGTGACCTGCCAGCACCGCGACAAGCACCGCATCACTTCGCACCGCAGCCCTGGTCTCACCGACGACGCTGGACGACTGTCACCGAGCCGCTGCCTGCACCGTAACCTGATGGCACCGCACGCTGCACTTTGCACGGCAGCCCCCGACGCCTGCCGGCGCTCCCGACTTCAACTGCGAGGAGTTCGATCTGCAACGTGTATGACTTCAAGGGCCCAATGACTCCTGCACCGACCTCCAGAACCAACGCCTGCGGACGCCGTGCTTTTGGAGCTCAACAAGAGGTCGTCTACGCCCTGCATTTCTAAAGGTACTGTTTTGCGGGTCTTCCTGACACCGTTGCTGGCCCGCGACGCCGCGGTCAGCTAGAACTGTTTGGAATTTGTTGTTCATGACGCTGTGATAGCCCCAGATGGAGCTATTGACTTCAAGGAACTTTATTTCAAGTTTATTTTGATAACTGAAGATTTATAAGTACTGTATTGTGGATTTTTATAATTTTTGGTCTTGTTTTAAGTATATAAAAATATTGGATATTTTTCTAAACTTGTGTGGTTTCCTTTTGTAGTGCTTTCACTGTGTTACTGTTGGTTATGTGCAAATGCTTTACACACTGCCTCTAAGATAAGCCTGACTGCTCGTGCCAAGCTACCAAGGGGGTGAGCATGGGTTATTTTAGGAGTGTAACTCCCTTATCCTGACTAGAAGGAAGGGTCCCTACTTGGACAAGGTACAAACCATTGCCAACTAGAGACCCCCATTTCTAACATTGGTGGCAGTGGTGGGATAGGACTTGTGTTTGCACTTGACTTACAGTGATTGGTGTGCACTACTACCATATCGTAGACCATAATGTGCCACATACTGGTTTTTTTCTGGTCTATTTTTGTAATCCTATCGCTTTGGAACTTTAACTTCCTACTGCATCATGCCTCACACAGCAGCATCATCACTTGCATCCCTAGAGGTGGCCTTTGAGGAGGAAAGGTTGGATACCTACAACATCAAGGAGTTGAAGGCTATTTGTAAAAACCTAAAAGTCCAAGTCAGAGGCCTCCCCAGTAAGGAGGAGCTACAAAAGGCACTGAGGGCCTGGGTAGCAGCCAGACATGCCAGTGGGCAGTCTGGAGATCTTAGTGGGGAGGCGGAAGAGCCTACTCCTAGGGAAGATGTACTGTTGGGAGGGGGGGTTCCTCCAGGTTAGGTAGCAGTGGTTTGTCCCCAGAGGAGCTGGAGGACAGAAGGGAAGCTAGGAGGCATGAGATAGAGCTTGAGAGGCTCAAGATGGAGTCACAAAGGATGGTATTAGACCATGAGCGTGGGCTAAAGGAGCTGGAATTGAAGAGCAAGTCCAGCACGGATGGTGGCAGCAACTCTTCAGTGCAGACAGATATGATTGTGCACATCCCCAAGAATGTAGGTAAAGATTTCAAGAAGGGGGATGACATACAAAGGTGGTTTCAAGGGTACGAGTCATCTATTCACATGAATGGGGTCCCTGAAAGGAATTGGGGGGCAGGGTTGTAGCCTCTCTTTCCATAAGAAGCAAGGGATACTCTGATAGCTTTGGGTAAGGGGCAGAACCTCACCTATGCTGATATGAAGGATGCTCTCCTCACTAGGTATGGACTCACCCCTGACAAGTACAGGGATCAGTTTAGGTCCAGTAGGAAAACTGATGCCAACACTTGGTTGGAATGTGTAGATTCTTTCTGCAGGTCACTGGATGGCTGGGTGAAGGGCAGTAATGTAACAGATTTTCAGGGGCTCTACAGTTTGATTGCATGGGAGCACTTGTCTGGTCTATGTTTTGCAGAGCTGCGCCAGCACTTGGTTGATAGTGAGCTGACTGACCCCAGGAAGCTTGCTATGGAGGCGGACCGCTGGGTGAGCACCAGGGTCCACAAGAAAGCATTAGGGGGAGACTCAGCCAAAGGTGGGCAGGGTCCCCAGCAGAAAGGTGGGGGGGACAAGGGTAAAGCACAGGAGTTCTCTAAAGGGCCTCAAACTAACACCCAGGGTAAAGGTTCCCATCCCCCAGGAGATAAGAAACAAGGGGTCTCTTCAGGAAAGCCTGCTGAGAACGGCCCCCGCAAGTGTTTTGCATGTGACCAGGTGGGTTACTTGAAGGGGGACCCCAAGTGTCCCAAGAGGGCACAGCTACCCACTGGTGGGCAGACCAAGGTGTTGGCTAATGTAGCACTTGGGGAGGAGGGATGCCCACAGGAGGGTGGAGATCCCGCAGAAATGACCCTCGTCTCACAAGTGGACAGTGAGATGGTCCCAGGAAACCAGGTGCCCCCTAACACAAAGAAATACAGCACCTGGATGGCCATCAATGGAAAAAGGGTAGAGTCTCTCCAAGATACTGGAGCCAGTGTGACCTCAATCTGGTGTCACCTGGTCTCTGAAGAACAGGTAGTCCCTGGGGCATTCCACCAAGTAGTTGCTGTAGACAACTTAGGGGCATATTCACAAGGACTTATCTCCGAGTTATCGCCACCTTAACGCATCAAAAGTGGAGATAGATTTAACACCCCATTCACAAGCGGGTACAAACTGCAGACATCGCCAGTATTCCCGCGATAACTGCCCCAAAATTTATCTCCACGGGTGACACCACCAACTAACTCTAATGAGATGCAGAGTAGGCATTCCTATGCAAAAACACGCGAAAACACCACTACACCACTTTCACAACTAACTGCCAGATCTGCGATGCGAACCAAAAACAGGCGATAAGCCGCGGTAGCAGCAGGGAATTGACACCTGCCTTTTGCTGGTGTTAAGCAGGATGACTACCTTCTGCATGAAAGGGAGCCCAGCCAAGAGCCACATCTGAAGACCCACAGATGCCATGGAGACAATGATCATGCAGCCCAGAGACCCATGAGGGCCACAACACCCACCGCCACCCACCCCAGGCCCGCCACCACCCCCAGGACCCGTCCCGCCCCCCCCGGGAACACCACAGAGGCAGCGTACACAAAGACAGCGGACCCAACTTAAACGCACCTGCCGCCCAGACCCAACGCCAGAGGAGGACATTTCCCACTACAGGCCCAAAAGGACAACCATCCCTCGCATCCTGACCCACATCGCCCCATGCTGACGGTACCAACACAGCGGACAACCAACATCCCTCCGCAGACAAAGCTGCCAGGTGTGCTGCACATGTTGGCCTCTGGTACCATCCAACCCACAACTGCCAGAGTCGGAGGAGTCTCACAGCCAGCCCCATTCAAGTTCATCACACCTGTCCTGGATGCCATCATCAGCCTGGTACCCCAGCACCTCACCCACACTGCGCAGGAGCAGCTGGAGACCAAGCAAGGCCCCTACGCCATAGCTGTATTCCCTCACGTGTCGGGGGCAATCAACTGCACACATGTCCCCCTCGTGGCCCCTGCCGACACTGCACACAACTACCTCAACAGAAAGCACACACATCCCATGAATGTGCAGGCAATAGTGGACCGCCCGGGACTCCTCAACAATGTTGTGGCCAACTCCCCAGGCAGAGTGCATGATTCCTACATCTCCCGACAGTCCATCATCAACCAGCGCTCCCAGGATGGCACCCATGGAAATGCAGTGCTCATTGGTAAGTCCAAAATGAACACACCACACACCTCCAGCCCACAGTCATACAACTCACAACACTGGCAATGGGCACGCAGCACAACTACATTCAACATGCCACACAACATGCCAACCGACCAGACACGACAACACGACTCCATTGGGAACCTGGGCTTGCCATGCCCACAACCCAGCCACGGCATGGCAACACAGCCACACAATAGCAGGATGTGAGGAGGGGCTTGGAGCAGGCATGTGTGAGAGCGGCAAGTGACTAATGAATGTGAACCTACCCAATGCTAGGTGTGGCGTGGAGGTGCCGGACAGACTTCAGTGTGCAAACCACGGAAATGGCCATGTGGACATTAACTGCTGGTGCATGGAGTGTAGTGGCCAGTGGACGCTACCATGTCCCCACAGGCTGTGGGGCATAACGCGGAAATGTCGCACGTTACGTCCCCCCTTGCATGCGCGGGCGGAGTGGGTTGGCCCTGCGTACGCCAGGCCTGCGTAGGGGTGTGAATAAAAAGCCCATTGCACTGTGCGTGGTTCTCATTCGGAATGGCCAACGCGTCTGCCAGGGCGGCGCCTCTTAGCCCGCCACGAGTCCGGTGCCGAGCGCAGCGGCGCCTGTGTCCCTGTGCTCCTGCTGCACCCCGGGCCGCTGGTCCCCAGACCCGTCTTGCCTGCCCCAGCGCACCAAGGAGGCTCTGCTCACCTGCCGACACCGGCGTGTGTTAAAGAGGGCCCACCATGTGCCGGTGCAAGCTCCAAGCCCAAGTCCAGCGACCTTTGCAGCCTCTGCAGACCATCGCTGGCCTCCACGACGCTGGCCCACAGTACTCCTTTTTCATTGACCTACTCCACCGGCGTCCTCTTCGGCCCAGTTGTGGGCACATGTTGAACTGAGTCGTGAGTACTGAATGGCAGTGGCCAAAGGTCTGTGGCAGCGTCCACATCACTATACTCCCTTCGATCAGTGAAGCCAAAGTCTGCATCGCAGGCCTGCGACATGTGGTGCCACTAACCCTGTTCAACGCAAGCCTGCGACACGTGGTGCCACTAACCCTGTTCAACGCAAGCCGGCGACACGTGGATGAGGGCTCAGGCCTACACTGCGGCCCAGTAGGTCCCACATGTGGAACTGTGTCCTGAGTCTTGAATGGCAGTGACCCCAAGTCCGTGGCAGCATCCACATCACTAAACTCCCTCCGATCAATGAAGCCAAAGTCTGCATCCCAAGCCTGCGACACGTGGTGCCACTAACCCTGTTCAACGCAAGCCTGCGACACGTGGTGCCACTAACCCTGTTCAACGCAAGCTGGCGACACGTGGATGAGGGCTCAGGCCTACACTGTGGCCCAGTAGATCCCAAATGTGGAACTGTGTCCTGAGTCTTGATTGGCAGTGACCCCAAGTCTGTGGCAGCGTCCACATCCCTATACTCCCTCCTATCAGTGAAGCCAAAGTCTGCATCGCAAGCACACGACACATGTCTGTGGGCCCGTGCTGACCGCTGCCCCCGGCCTACACTGCGGACCAGTAGGTCCCACATCCAGCACTTAGTCATGATTCATGAATGGCAGAGTCCACACCAGTGAACGCACGGAGAGGAGTAAGAGGAAGATGCGGCTCAGTCCGGATTAAAGCTGGATCCTCGTCATGGAGGTGACCGAACACTAGCAACAACTGACCTGGTGCCACTAACCCTGTTCACCGCAAGTCCACGTCCCATTGTGCCACTGAACCTGAACTACGCAGGCCGGTGGGACCATCCAACCTAAGCCGGCGACACTCGGTGAATGGCCCCTGCTGACCGCTGCCTCAGGCCTAGACTGCGGTCCAGTAGGTCACACATGTGGAACTGTGTCTTGGGTAAGATGTGGAGGAGTCCACACCATTGGACATGCCTCATCGCAGGTGACATCCCCTAACAGCACAGGTGCCACTAACTCCGTGCGCAATGAGTCATGGGCACTTTCTGGTTGGACTTTGGTGGCGTCTGAGTCCATGGCCTGGGGGTTGTCTGCATCATCATCTGGCTGGACCGGACTTGGTGTCCGACATGTGTCTGTTCCATTCATCTCCACCATAGTGACTGTTTCAGCGTGGTTCTGCCCTCTGCATCATGCCCTGGGGGTACACCTTCCACTGTCCACCGAGACACTCCGCGACAACCCCCTTTGACATCTACAAAAACCTGCTCTGCTCTTGTGACCCTGCCCCAGTGCACCGCAAGTCCGCGGCCCGTGACGGTAGGCCCGTGCAGGACGCTGTACATCCGGGGCCACTAACTCTGTGCAGGTCAAGTCATGGGGCCTTTATGGTTGAATGGGTGTGTCCTTAACGATGTACACTGTTGTCGTTATTTGACTGCACCAGGCACTCCATGGCGGCTGGTGTGCACACACCCCACACACATCCAACACAGGTGTCACTCGACATGTGAGCCTGCTAATAAAAGTGACCGGGCGCACGTGCTCGTAGCCATTCCCACCATCTAAGCAAGTGTGTCCGTGTGGTCATTATGTCAGCATGATCGGCCCGAGCCCTGCAACATCATAGTGTGCTAACTTTAGCGGACGATATCATATCACCTCAGCGTTGGCTGAGATCTTGGACATGTAGCTTCGCCCGCCCCCCCTGCATGCCCAAGCGGCGTGTGCTGGTCCGGCGTACGTCAGGTCAGCGTAGGGGTGTGCTGATTCGGCAGGGGGATCAGGACGTGGCTCTGGCCTGGCCTTGAGCAGGAAGTGCGGTAAGTGTGTCTCTGTGTTGAGGTGTTGTCGCCACCAGGGCCACAGTAGTCGATGTTGCAATGTAGCATGCACCAGGAGGGCGGGCCCGCACGTACGGGGAAATGAAGGAGCGCAAGACCGCTCAGGGTCTTGGCACATGCATGCCAAGTGTTATGTGTATCAGTCCTGCGGCTGCATAAGTCAGTTGCCTTGCCTCAATCGCAGCGCGATCACAGCCAGCCATGGACTGTACACCTGTGTCCTCCCTGTCCGGACCATTGGCCTACACTCACGTGGCCGCACAACCTCAAAGGCCAGCTTCACGGTGTTGTTGGCATGCCGCTGGACATGCGCGGACAGGCATTACAATGGTGTGCTGTAGGAGTGCAAGTGATACAACTGCGCAGCGCACAAAAGTGTGGGGGCTCGTGGGAGGGAGGAGCAGCTGTGAGGCAACGTAACACACAGTGAGGCCGCTCATGTGCCACGTGCTGGGCATATCATCCATGATTCCCAGGGTCCCAGACATCCCACAACATCCACGACAGGCCTCTGTACATCTCCTGTATGCATGCAGATGGTGAAGTTACTGTAGGGATGAAAGTTCCTTTGTCTGAACTATCAGGCGGTAGCACATCTGCAGCTCCCACACTACGCACTGCCTGACGTGAGACCAACCTGTACACATCCCACACGCAGAAGTCCTTGGTCGTAGTTAGCGTTCGTGAAATGGCCTTCACATGTACTCCCACCCCACCCCACCCCAGGCCTGCACCCGTTGCACACAGACACTGCTCATTGCTCCGAGCTGTGTCATTTCATCCACAGGACTGGCGCAGGGCAAGCCAGTGCCGCTTCAAGCAGAGCCACTGACGCAATGGCAGACCATCCCGGGCACATGCTGAACTCCAGTCACGTGGACCTGTACCGTGCACGTCTGCTGCATGTACTGGGGGCACTGCCGTTGGCAGTGCTGCGGATCAGTTACCGGCTGAGCTTCCGCCTTGCGAACGTCACCTGCGTTCAGCCTGTGTTGCATTGTCGCTCGTGCATATTTGAGTGGACCATGGATGTCTGCCTCTCCAACGTAACGGTAGCTGACCTGGATTTCGACGTGTGTGTGCGCCCCCTGTTGGCCCACGACCAGGAGTGTCACCGTGATGCCCGTTTATGGCATGCCTGGATGTTTGGCATGCATGCTGGCAACTGGACCTGGGAGATTGCACGAGTCGTCGTGTGCAGTGTCCACATTGAGCCGCTCCCCGATTGGGCTTTGGTGCAAATTGGGGCCAAGGGTTGGAGTCAGCATATCTGTCCGGGACAGCTGATGGATTACGTCGCCGACATGTCAGATGTGGTGGACAATGATCTCTCATTGGAAATGTTGGCCTACGCTGCTGCACTCGCGTTCATGGACGAGTGACAAGGTACCTGCAGCCACTACTGGATGTGACCCATTGCACGTGTCCCGAGGCCTGGTTGCATGTTGGGGATCTGGTCATATGTCCCAAGTCGACAGTGGACATGGCTGCATTGGCCTGGACTCCTGATCCATGCGCGGACAACCAACGCGGTTTGGCACTGACTTGTGTTGGTGATGGACTCCCCTGCGGTGGACATGGGCGCTTTCAAACGTTCCTCATTCAGTCATGCTGCTGCATTGGTCTGCATGTCGTGGCACTTCTCTTGGCCGTACTGACACGCACTTGTTGATAAAGTTTCTGCACTTTCACTTGTCTCCAACTGTGTTGAGTCTTGATTTGTATGCCAATGTGTGTGTCACGGCCTATCTGGCTCCCTGCCACACGTGCATTGCTACCCCATCAGGGCTGTGGGTTTGTACTTGTGCATTATCATGTCCCTGTTTCGTGCTTTGCCAGATGCGTATGGCCATTTACCGGCCACAAGCGGGTGCACTTGTGTCCTGTGTTCAGTTGTGCAAATGTTGCTGTTTGTACCACATTGTGTTCGATGTTGGGGTGCTCTGCTTCCTATGTGTGTGTGCTGCATTGTGTGTGAGATGTCCCTTCAGCTCTGATTTGGCTCACCCTTCTCCCTTTCAGGCAGTGTGGTTTTCACTTCTGTGCTTGTTCAGTGGTGTGATATTGCCGGGTTGTGTGACTTGTGCTCTTGGTTGGTGTTGTTACTCTTGGGCATGGTTTGTCTGCAGTTGTGCTGTGCTTAATTGTGCATGTGTGCCATTGTGCCCATCTCCCCCTGTTCCCCCAGTCCCTGGTCGTTCCTCTCCCTGTTGCTGTTGTGTCTGTTGATTTTGGGCAGTTTCCGGTCCCCGAGTCCTGCCACCATCTCCAGACTAATGTGGTGGACACCATTTCCTCCACGTCATCCAGCTCCTGGTGTGGCGCTGGACTCCCACCTCTGGTGTGCATTGCTGCCTTCTGGTTGTTGGCGTGGTTCTGCTTGTTTGTGCGATTCGCATCATTCCGGCTGTTCTGGTTTTCTTCCATTGTCCTCCTCCGCTCTCCGGTTGCATTCACCTTGTCCACGTTGCCAATGGGGCTTGTGGGGTTGTGTACTGGCTCCGGTTGCCTCCATTGTGCTTCGCTGTTGTTTTCTGTTTGCTTTGACTTTCTTTTTCAGGCTTTTGTTGTGCTTATTCCCGCCTGCCGTGTGTGTGTCGCGGGCCAGGCGCTGCTTATCGCTGCTTTCCTCATCGCAAATGGGCTCATTGCACGTTTTTTGGTGTTGTGGTTTGTGTTTTTATCTCCGTTGAGATGGTTGTATCGCAGACATTGGCCGCGTTTTCGGCAGACTATCGCATGGTACCGCCGTGTTGTGAATTCCACGTTAACACAGGGTTATTTTCCCGGGATAGGCTGCGATGTGTAAACTTGCGTTAACATTTTTTGGAGATGTTTAGCGCACGTTCTTGTGAATATCCCCCTTGGAGCGCCAATGTATGGTGGCACAGATTCCCTTTGAATGGGGGGGTCTCAGGTTCCTTGAGGGTGGTTGTGAGCCCTACCATGCCTGTAGATTGTGTGCTAGGTAACGACCTGGAGCAGTCCTTGTGGAAAGATGTTGAGCTTAATTCTCACTTGGAGATGCTTGGGTTGACAGAGTGTGCAAAAGAAACAATTGTTGGACGTCATGCTGGACAATGCATACATTTACCCCCAGTCACAGGGATCTGGGTTAAATCCATTATTATTTTGCTCACCACACCACCCCAGTTTGGACCCAGCCATATGCAAATCAGTCTTGACCCTGTTCCTTGTGGGAACAGTCCAGCCCGAATTGCCAAGCCAGGTCCTCCCTGGACCAGAAACAAGCATCCTGGGACCAGTTTCAGGGCATCACCCTTCATCCACCAGGCTAGCTTGAATCCAGTGGTGTAGTGAGCACGGGACCCACGTCTGGGCATACCCTTCCCACTTAGGGCGACATATGCAAAAGAAACAATTGATGGACGGAATGCTGGACAATGCAAACATTCAACCCCAGTCACAGGGATCTGGGTTAAATCCATCATTCTTTTGCTCACCACACCACCCCAGTTTGGACCCAGCCATATGCAAATCAGTCACCAGAGTCCACTCGGTCAATGGCGGCCAGAAAGGGTGATCAGAAGGACCTGGAGCCTAAACAGTGGCCCAGGTCCCTGCCAAGAGAAAGGGCAGGGGGCACGGGAAACAGGCCCCTGAAGTTCCCACCGACCGGGAGGCACTTGACCTTGAGGGGGACGCTCCGGTACTTACAGGGGAGCAGGTAGCTGAACTGGGGGACATCTCCAAGCTGACCCATTGGCAGCAAGAAGGTGGTCCCACCAGGGAAGACTTCTGCAGGGAGCAGAAGAAGTGCCCTTCTCTGGAGAGTCTGCAGTGGCAGGCTGCAGACCAGGCATCTGGTGATCAGTCTGGATCACATTGGATCTACTGGGATAACGGTCTCCTCTATAGCAAGCCTAAGGTCGCTGAGCCTGGGTCAGCCCGTGTGCTGGTGGTATCCCAGCGCTTCGGGACCTTCCTACTGGGTCTGGCTCATGACCTGCCTTTGGCAGGACATTTGGGGCGGGAAAAGGCCTTTGACAGGCTTGTCACCCACTTCTTCTGGCCCCAAAGGCGAAGGCAGTCAGATGGACATTGCAGGTCTTGCCAAACTTGTCAGGCAAGTGGTAAGAGTGGGAGGAAGGTCAAAGCTCCTCTCCAACCTTTTCCAGTTTTTGGAACCCCTTTTGAAAGGGTAGGGATGGACATTGTGGGGCAACTGGATCCCAAGACAGCCATGGGCAACAGGTACATCCTGATCTTGGTGGACCTTGCCACCCGGTACCCAGAGGCAATCCCTCTCAGGACAACGACGGCACCAATGGTGGGCCAGGCATTAATGGGGATCTTTTCCCGCATGGGTTTCCCCAGAGAGGTGGTTTCTGACCGTGGCCCCAATTTCATATCGAAGTATATGACATCCCTGTGGAAGGAGTGTGGTGTAATCTACAAGTTCACCACTCCTTACCACCCACAAGTTAACGGTTTGGTGGAGAGATTCACCCAAACCTTGAAGGGCATGATTAAGGGTCTAACAGAACCCATGAGGCGTAAGTGGGACGTCCTCTTGCCATGCCTTCTCTTTGTATACAGGTGCATACTGTGTTACTGTTGGTTATGTGCAAATGCTTTACACACTGCCCCTAAGATAAGCCTGACTACTCATGCCAAGCTACCAAGGGGGTGAGCAGGGGTTATTTTAGGAGTGTAACTCCCTTATCCTGACTGGAAGGAAGGGTCCCTACTTGGACAAGGTGCAAACCATTGCCAACTAGAGACCCCCATTTCTAACAGGCTCCCACTGGAAAAACGTGTAATCTTTAAGGCTATGTGCCTCTGTCAAAAAATTCTTAACAACAGAGGGTTGCGCTATCTTTCCAACTTGGTGATACCCTACTCACCTGGCCGCAGCCTCCGATCCTCTGGAACAGCACTTGCAGTGATTCCTTGTGCTAACAAAGCCCGGATGGGCGGTTGTTCCTTTGGATACTGAGCCTCCAAGCTCTGGAGCACCCTTCCCCCCTACTTGAGACTAGAACCTGCTGAGGCAAGCTTCAGGACAAAATTAAAAACCTAGCTGTTTATGTTATGTTATGTTATGTTAGGTAAGCTTATAAAGCGCACGGCTGCCCCAGCAAAGGGGCATCCCGGCGCTAATGCAGAGTCAAAGAGGGCAAGGGCTAGACTGTAGGAAACATGTAAGTTTTGATGGCCTTACGGAAAGATAACAGGCAGTCTATACGGCGAGTCTGCACAGGGAGGGAGTTCCACAGCTTAGCGGCCAGACAGCGGAAGGACCTGCCCCCCGCCCTGATACGTTTCACTCGGGGGACAGTGGCCAAAAATTGCTCAGCGGAACGTAGCTGACGAGCAGGGACATAGGGGGCCAGCAAATTGGATAAAATCTCAGGGGAAGAAAGTTTTAGAATTTTGAAGGCCATACATAATGTTTTAAATTCGATCCTCTTGGAGATGGGAAGCCAGTGGAGGTGGCGTAAAGCGCCCGACGTAGAACATGTTCTAGGGAGCCTGAGCAGAACTCGAGCGGCTGCGTTCTGAACTCGTTGAAGACGATTCACTTCCACCTTATTGGCACCTAACAATAGAGAGTTGGCATAGTCGAGTCTTGATAAAATAGTCGCCTGAACTATCAGTTGACGTGTGGCTGAGTCGAAAAACCCCAATATAGGCCTCAGACCCCGTAGGAGACCGAAACAGGTGCCGGCGATCTTCTTAGTGTGATCCTGAAATCCAAGAGTGGAGTCGAGCCAGATCCCTAGATTCTTTACCACCAACTTAGGGGTTGGGGCGCAGCCCAAGGATGCCGGCCACCACTGCGTACTCCAAAGCCCCTTATCATTCCCCACCAACAGCACCTCAGACTTGTTGGCATTAAGCTGAAGGCAGTTCGTGGTCATCCAGCGTGCGACCGCCTCTAGACCGTTCCGGAACTGTGTGGCGTCCCGAGACTGGTCATCGGAGAGGGCTACCACCAGCTGAGTGTCATCAGCATAGGAGACCATGGTCAAGCCATGGTCCCGCGCCACTCCTGCCAAGGGTTGAACATAGAGATTAAAAAGAGTGGGACTTAACGCCGAGCCCTGGGGGACCCCTTGTTTGATGGAGTGGGCATGAGAGAGAAAGGGGGGGGCGGAGACCTGAAAGGATCTGTCGGACAGAAAGGACCGGAACCACTCCAGTGCCAAGCCGACTACCCCTGCTTCCTCTAAACGGCGCAGGAGGATCTGATGGGAGACCGTGTCAAACGCGGCACTGAGATCAAGCAGTATCAGAGCCGCCGTTTGACCCTCATCCAGAATGGTCCGCAGGTGTTCACTCACTGCTAATAGCGCCGTCTCTGTGCTATGACCGGGGCGGAAACCATTCTGGGAGCGGTCTAAGATACCGCTGTTGTTCAAAAAGTCCGAAAGAACTTTATTAGTGTGGGCCTCCGCGATTTTAGCAACCCAAGGCAGGAGAGAGATAGGTCGGAAATTTTCCGGCTTGGTGGGATCCAGTGAGGGTTTTTTCAGCAGGGGGATCACCCTTGCCTGCTTCCATGCCGAGGGGACCATCGCCGTGATGAAAGAAGAGTTGATCGACTGACATAAGGGCATGAGAAGTATTGGTAGGCAGTCTCTAAATTGGGCAGGCCTCATGGGGTCCAGAGGGGAACCAGATTTGACCTTCGTGCTCAATGTAAGAAGCTCATCCTGAGATATAGGGGCTATTACTGCCAGGGTAGCAATAGGCAGAGACGCTAATGGGGCCACAAGGTCCGGGGGGCAAGTGGGGAAAGATTTATAGATGGCTTCTACCTTCTGGACAAAGAAGGTGGCCAGAACTTCACATTGCTGCCCAGACGCAATCGTCGAGGTAGGGGGATCCTTCCTACTCTTGAAATCATTGAGAATTTTAAAAATGCTCTTCACAGGGTTTTTGCTGGACTTAATCTCGTTAGTAAAATAGGCCACTCGTGACAGGTGTATAGCCTTGTGATATCGTTTGATAGCATCCTGATACAACTTTTTATCTGCAAGGTCGTAATCCTTTCTCCAGGCCCGTTCTAGCTGTTTACATGTGGTACGCAAGGCAGCCAGAGAATCATTGTACCAAGGATTAGAGCTAGAACAACGACCTTTGGACCATTTAGCAGGAATGAGAATGTCTAGTGCCCGTAGTATCCAGTCGCAGAGAGCTTTATACGATTGCTCAATTAATCAATATTATGCAAACTTGCAAACTTGCAGCTTTCTGTAACGTTTATGTGGTAAACGTGTATTTCAAAGTGACACGTTAAAAATATGCAGGGGGATACTGGACCAGTCATTCCAGATCTCTAGTTTACTACTATTTAAAACAAAAAATCCCAATAATTTTTATTAGTATTTTTACAATAACATCAGTGCAAAACCTCCCGCCCCCCTTTTTCTGCCACCCCACAGAGAAACTGCAGCCCAGAACAGATCATTCAAGAGACAGCCTATATGGTAGCAAGTCCATCCTGAACCAATGACACTCAAGCATCTATGAATATACTTGCAGAAAGATGGATGTCTTTTGTGTGCAGTCCAGACATAGATACCATGTACTGTGACGCGATATCCACTGGGGGCATTATACGCTGACCCCTCAGAGCCTTTTTATTTATACACCAATTTCCCGGTTCCAAACAAAATATGCCATAAACCTTTTTCTATAAAGTAGAAGTGCCCATAACAGCTCTATGGGTTCGCCATGTCGTGTAACAATTGTTCTCCCTATATGTATCAGCGATTCCTTACACACGTGAAATCTCTAGGATAGGGGGGCAGGATGCCAGGTAGGCAGGTAGGTCCTCTAGTTTAAGTTTATGCCAGCAGCGTCTGAAGGTGGCCTTGAGGTCAGCTCTGGTCACTCCCTCGGAAAAGGGGAGGGAGATGGAAATTAGGTGGTGATCAGACCAGCACACTGGGCTAGGGGTATTGACCGTAAGGGGGAAGATGTTAGAAAAAACAGGGTCAAGTAAATGCCCAGCAGTGTGGGTAGGTCCCACCACCAGCTGTCTTAATTGACAGGCAGAAAAGTCCGCAAGTAAGCTGCTAAATTCCGGATCGGAGGGACGATCAAAATGAATATTTAGGTCGCCAATGAGGCTAAAGTTCCCGGTTCTCAGTGCCAGGGAGTTCACAGCCTCAATAATGGCAGATCTAAATTCTGAGATAGGTCCAGGGGGGCGGTAGACTAATAGGCCGGTGATGGAGGAGTGTGCACTAGAGGAAATGACAAAATGGGCGCATTCGCACCCTGCTACATCTTCCTTAACAAATGTGCAGTGAAGGTGGGATTTAAAAATAACAGCTATCCCCCCGCCTCTAGTCTCTCTGTTAAGAGTCCGAATGCTGAACCCCGGAGGGAGTGCAAGGCCTGGTTCAGCCACTGTGGCATCTGTTAGCCAAGTTTTAGTTATGAAAAACACATCAGGAGATTCATCCTCTATAAGGTCATAAATCTCCATATAGGCAGAGTTAATTCCCTATAGTCCTTACAGTGGATTGGCATTGGTTTTATGCCTTGGATGCCTTATTCCTTTCAGGGTCTCTGCTTGCTTCTTGTGTTGTTCTTTTACTGTTCCTGTTCCTATAGGGTAGCAATCTTAGCACGGGGACGTTCCAGATGGAGTAATCTGAGCGCTTTAAAAAAACTGCTGACTTAACATAACCTATATATGCTGTATTTTGGCAGAGCATCTGGTCTTTGAACATGCTAATGAAATAGATAGGATTTTTATTTCCTGTTATACACCAAGGTGCTTTCTCAAATGTATCCATTAGCCATATTAAAATCATGTGGCTATAATCCTTGTCCTTAAAATGCTTATGTAAAATAATCAAAGTTATCTGTAAAAGATATCGCTACCTCCTCATTTATTGATAGTATGGTAAATCCCCAGATGTTTAAGCTTAAGCCTACTATAGAGTGCAGAAAAACAGAAAAACAATCCACAGTGATGGGGAGACAGGAGGATGAGTCCAACAAACCTAAAATGAAGCACCACAAATTGGTATTACACAAACACTTCTCCTGTTGATGCCAAATATTTGAGGATTGCCTTTCTAAAGAGTTCAGTTTTCAGGAGCTTCAGAATGGGTGGTGGTAGACATTGCTCTCGTGCAACAGGCAAAGACATTCTGGAGTCTGGGACTCCGGATGCCCATGTGCATGCTTGCAGGTCTTGTGTCATTTGGAGTTTTTTTGAAAATGTGTTATTGGGTGGGACTGGATGAGCAGATAAATAAATCATAGATTCCTAAAATGTAATATTCAGCTTGGTTTTGTAGGTGCTAGGTCCTTTGGTCCAGTAAGCCTTGTGGATGATACAGAGGATTTTGAAATGATTCCTTAATTTCAGTCAGAGCCAATGTAAGGGTTACAGGGGCATATGTTCAAGGAAATGGCGCAGTGCGGCAAATTTTGCAGCACCGTGCTGCATCAAAAATGCAGGAATGAGCCGTATTTATAAGAATATGGTGCAGCACTGTGTTTTCCCTAGTGTTGGTGTTAAAAATAGCTGTCTAGAGCTAACGCAGTCACCCTTGCGCCATAGTGCAAGGCTGCCTGCAATGCAGGGATGATTGTTTATGTTCAGGAAGGTGTCCCTTTCTGCACAAAAAACAATAATTAATGGTGATTTGCTACTTCTATATGTGCTGCAGAATGCAACACACATACAAAAAGTAAGAACAAGGAGAAATAAGAGTATTTCTCCTCATTGCGCCAATCTAATGCCTGCTTTTGCATGGCATTAGTTTTTGGTGCTGCCTCAGATTTACAGATCCTTGTAAATCTGGGACAGCGTAAAAAAGCAATGGATGTTGTGGTGGAATGCCCACAGCAACACCCATTGCACGCCCCTTTCATGCAGATACCTGCGTGTAATGGTACCATATTTACCAAGCGGTGTTAAGCCACAAAAAGTGGCTTAATGCCACTTTGTAAATATGGAGCAGGGCACTGCGCCACTAGAACGTCGTTAAAAGTGACATTCCTGTTGCGCAATCCCCTTGTACATATGCCACTCTGTGTCAGTTTTACATGGTCATGGATCAGGAGGATAGAGCTGAATTTGTTTGCATGGTTTCGCTTTCTTTGCACTCTGTCACTGAGATTTTGTGGGGTCCATGTATAGACCACATTAGTGAAGTTGAGCTGACCCATTAAGCGGAATCTTTTCACCTCTACTTGAGGTTTGCTTTGCATTAGTGGCAATATACATGCACACCTGGATATTAGTAGGTTACTTGTAGGTTAATTTAATTGATTATAAGATTATCTTTTGGATGAATAATCCTCAAATGTGTTAATGTTTTGAGACGTAGAGATCCCAGACCATTCAAAATTAAGCTTTTCATTCTCTTTTCCTTGTAGCACTGCTTTCTCTGTGTTAGCTCCTTTTACTCAAGGAAAATTTTCCTAAAGCATAGAAGTCATGCAATTCATGATTTGTGAGTGATTGCTTAGTTGTTGTACATTGTGAGGTGGATTTGGCTATCATGCACCCAGTGTGCAACTGAAAACATATTTCATGATGATCTAACGTGTATGCTAGTGGAAGCATAGCAATTTTGAACTGTAGTGGTTTGAGGATGGACCCATGAGGGACACCTTATGTCACCAATTGTATTTTGGATTCCTCTGTTCCAATGTGCACTTTTAGGCTTCTTTTATGGGGGAGGTACAATTCTATTGTAAGACTGTGCCTGCGAGCCAAGTCATAGATAGTTACGCTTTTTCTCTCATATTGATTAATGTTTTAAATGTATGGCACACAGCCTTAATTTCTAAGCATTTTATAACAATGAGTAATATTTTTAACTGTTCTAGGCATACATACAAGTTGTACATGTCTTTAAACGACCTATATAACTTAAAGAAAATACTTGATCAACCTCTTCAGCAAGTTATCATTTTTTGTTGTACTTGCTCTTAGGTGATACAGTCATAGCGTAGATTAGTGGTAGAATAATAACTTTTAAAGCTCTCTTTCTGAGCCTCTTCTTATTTCTTTGTTAGCCACCATAGTGATGAAGTAATATAGCTGGCAAGTCCATGCTGATGAATGAATTGCACGCAAAAAATGTGAGCTCATGCACATGTTGTGGACTTATTGAAATGTTAATTAATTAATAGGGGTGGCTTGGGGCCAGGGTACGCAGCTTTCTGCTTGGATGGAGCACAACTTGTGCTGTGGGACTTTTCTCCTCCAATCTATTGGATGAAGGTGTAACTAGGAGCATGGGATCAGGCAGTGGGCGAAATTGAGGAAAGTGATGGAATACCTTACTAGGTAGTCCAGATGCCTGTGGGCAACAACATGGTATGCGCAATTGTTCTGAGGGAAAATTGGATAAGCCTATCAGGAAATGTTGAAAGGACAAAGCTTTACAACCATGTGTTATTCCTAGCATGAGCACAGGCACTTCAAAGATGGCTCCTGTGCTTCGAGTTGTTTTTCGTGTTATATCAGGTTACAGGTCACACCCTAGGTACACTTCACAGTGTATTTCATAAGATTATCATTTTGAAGAGGTCATAGAAGAATTGTTGTGCAGCTTCAAAGAAACGTATTGGAAGGGAGTTTTAGAACTCTGTTGAGAGTTCAATGAGAATTATGAGCTACACAACTCAAAGAACTCTGGATTCTCTTAAATAAGAGAAATCTGCACATAGCGAGCTTACATGGTACTTTATAGTGGAGTTAACTTGGAAATAAGGTCATAGTTCCCACCAGCTAATTCAAATTCAAATTAAGTGAGTTTGATCCATTAAAATCAATCGAGTGCTTAGCATTCATTTTTGAATATGGTATTTCTTGCCTGACTCTTTGCACATCTCACTAGATAGCTGTAACATCTTTCTTTAAATTGTGGCACCAGGAAGACTCTTAAATATTGTTAGTGCCCAGATATGGCTACGAAGCTACGGACACCTGAGGCAGAACGTGTCCTTTCTCTTTTTCCAATATGGCAGACATAATCTCTTTATGGTGTCAAAGTGGTGAAGGACTGGGCTACTGGAAATTCTTGACACTCTTGAAATTCTTGAAAACTGTCTCAGTTTTTGCACTCTGGGCCTCATTTACAAGAAAGTGCCAAAGCGCAGCACCGCAAGCCTTTTGGCTGCAGCACTTTCAAAGCACAGGGATGCATCATATCTACTAGGATAAGATGGATCCCTTTGCTCTTCCCTGTTCTGGCGCACAATTAGCTGCCATACGCTGACGCAGGCAACCTTGCACCACGATGCAAGGATGCCTGCGTCATGGGGATGATTGTTTATTTGCAAGAAGGTGTCCCTTCCTGCACATAAACAATCTGAAATGGCGTTTTTCAACTTCTATGTGTGCTGCATTAGTACACATAGAACTTGCAAAACGTCATTTTTTTAACTGATTGTTAATGTGCAGGAAGGGTCACCTTCCTGCACATAAACAATCACAAGAGATGATGTCCTCGTTCTATGTGTGCTGCAGAATGCAGCATGCATAGAAAGAGGAAAAAAACAAGGAGAAGTTAATAAATCTCTCCTCGTTGCGCCTCCCTTCGTCTCCCCTGGGGAGGCATAGCATTCAGATGCATTTCCAGGTTTACGATTTCTCATAAATCTGGAAATGTGTCAGGTTCCATGGGTGTTGCGTGGGAACACCCACAGTAAAACCCATGGAATGCCCCTTTCACGCAAAGTGCTGCGTGTAAACGGGCCGTATTTACAAGGACTGGAAAACCCACGCAGGGTGGCTTTTCCTGTCCATGTAAATAATGGGCAGAAAATGCGCTGCTGGTGCATCACAAAAAGTGACGCACCAGTGGCGCAAGGGGCTTGTAAATAAGCACCTCAGTGGCTGAAAAATAGCTTCTGATATTGGAACTATTGGATCTCAAACTTTGCCCTTACAAATAACAGGCTATTTTCTGTCTATTATGCCATCCAAGAATGACCTGACCTTTAGCCCAGTTGCTAGTGTCCCATTAACAGGCATGAGCTTTCAGTTTTTTTAAACCAAGCCATTATTGTTAGTATATTCTAGCTATGGATGTTTACTGTAACATAGTACACATTGACTGACACAATTGAATAGTGACAGATGGCTGAGTCACTCAGTGGGTACAAAACTCTTCTGTATGGCAATCTCCACAGTGGGTTTACGAGGTATGTCGACTCAACCATCTGTCAGAGGAGCTGTGAATGTCCTTCAGATCATACGTTTTATTCAACACACTGTGCACTATTCTTGCAACACAAAGCAAACCGTCTCACAGTTCTTTATGTTACACCTTCCTTCTTAATAACCCTGAGAGTGAAAAGGACTACGTTTTTACAGCAAAATGCTGAGTGGCATAATTGAAATGGAGAAGTATGAAAAAAAAACCACAATCATTTAAGCTCTGATTACAAATATTGCAGACGCTGGGCAGGGATACCAAGTAGCCAGAATCTCCAATTCTCAATCAAATCCCTGCACCAAAAATAGTAAATGGCCCGTTTTGTCCCCAGACTGGAAAACAACCTCATGGACCGAGAAATACTGGGCCCTTTCCCATGTAATCACTGGTTGAGGGTGTAAATCTGTGAGCGGAAAGAAAATGCGGATCGATGGGTGTCACGAGTGATGGAGCGTAAATGTTAAATGACAGTTGCCTCTATCAATTCTCACTATTAAATGATTTTTACGACAATTATTTTTGATAAAGACATGCCAACTAGTTAAGCTGAAAAACGTGAGATCTCATACTGCATCATAAAAGCATGCAGAGTGATCGAAAATGATAATATGAAAATGTAAACAAAGAGAGAAACAATGATAAGTACACATGTATGTAGTTATGTGTTATGAGAAACATAATATAGCTAACATTGAGTGTTGTGACGATAATATTCCAATATGCATTCAAATTGAAATATATTGTCTGCATAAAGAAGCTTCTGAAATGCTAAAATGTTTTTCTAGTGATAATCAATATTATGCAAACTTGCAGCTTTCTGTAACGTTTATGTGGTAAACGTGTATTTCAAAGTGACACGTTAAAAATATGCAGGGGGATACTGGACCAGTCATTCCAGATCTCTAGTTTACTACTATTTAAAAAACAAAAATCCCAATAATTTTTATTAGTATTTTTATAATAACATCAGTGCAAAACCCCTCCCCTTTTTTCTGCCACCCCACAGAGAAACTGCAGCCCAGAACAGATCATTCAAGAGACAGCCTATATGGTAGCAAGTCCATCCTGAACCAATGACACTCAAGCATCTATGAATATACTTGCAGAAAGATGGATGTCTTTTGTGTGCAGTCCAGACATAGATACCATGAAACTGTGACGCGATATCCACCGGGGGCATTATACGCTGACCCCTCAGAGCCTTTTTAATTATACACTAATTTCCCGGTTCCAAACAAAATATGCCATAAACCTTTTTCTATAAAGAAGAAGTGCCCATAACAGCTCTATGGGTTCGCCATGTCGTGTAACAATTGTTCTCCCTATATGTATCAGCGATTCCTTACACACATGAAATATCCACACGAACGTTGACTCAATCTAAGAATAATGTCCGATACATCCGCTACCACAAACACCAGCACGCGGCCTCGCACCGGGGCATGTGGCCAAATCTGTGACGTGGGTGATTGAACTCCCTTACTACGTGCCTACTAGCACACCCGCTATTTTGACAGATATCAAGAACCTTCAAGGAAGCGTGAGAAAAGTCACGTTCCCTCTGACACCTGAACCAAACCCCCACTACGTATACAGTACCTGCGCAGCCCCTGAGAATAGGCGTGGCTGAGCTAGCAGCATCCAGGGTTTCTCGAGCATGTGGAAAAAGGGTACTTAATCAATGCAGCCACACTCACAAACAGGACAAGCAGGGGAGCAGAGCACAGAGTAGGTCTTAAACAGGGATGGACCTTTGACGAAGTAAGTGACTAATTCTCTTTCATCGAGGCGCCAGCAATACAAAAACGCCTCATGTAAGACCCTCATCCACTGACTCCAATGGCATTTGTTCTTACAAAACCCTGGCATTATGTTTTCCTCTACCTACAGTGTGTGACTACAAGGCCTCCCCCTCATGCCTCCGTTGGGAGCTGATACCCTGTTAATGTGGGGTGAGTGCCATCAACCGCCTATATTTGACTTTGTCTATAATAATAGGACTATTTGTATATGTGTGACACTATGTAGCATCACTAATTTCGAATGGCAAGAGTGAATGAAATAATGCATGTATGCTCGTCCCATAGTTTGTATGGTGTTTTGAACAATCGTGTTTGAGTGTTACTGGTATGAATTTCTGGAGGCCACCAGATCAGAGCACTGTCCTTTTCGGGTGTTCCCTACACAATACCAGGCATCTCCTCTGTTTCTCTTTAGGAGACAAGCACTATAAAGCTTTGTGGCAGTAGCATGTCTCCTTTGGCTTTGCAACACATATGTTACAATTTGTATTTTGTATGTGTCTTTTACAGGTAATTCCTCTTAGAAAACAGCAGCAAGTATTAGACTTGTTTTAATAAATCCTGTAATATGACACATGTAAGTTGCATGCCTACTTTGCACTCATGTCTTTGGGGGAAGTGACTTCATCGCATCCCACCCTTACGAAATCCCAGGACCGTCTTTAGGCCACTAGAAAGGGCTGAAACATGTTGGTGTCCAGCCTAGGGTCATAGGACCATTACATCCTCTAACCCTACTATATGATTTTTTAACCTTCCCTCCCACTCCACTAATAAAGGATACTTTAGGAGTGGGTGAGGAATTTTATCTTTAACGTTGCGCGCTCATACACCAAATCTTCACAGGTGCCCCCTGAAATATGGTTGAGCCCACCCCGACCTTTAGGAGTTGGGGTGAGTCAGATGATGAAGCATGTCACTATTAGAGTGAGTGAGGGCTATATTAAGAAAAGGGTCTCTCTCCCTTCCCACCTGCAATAGTGGGTTGGCAAAACACTGTCGTAGAAACTCTTGGTACTGTGTCATCTAAAAAAAGAACCCCCCCTTTTTCTCTGGAAGGAACCACCCTGGTTCCAGAAGGGATACAAAGTTGTATTTAGGTATTCTAAACAGGGAGGACGTATCCCTTCCTACCTCTTTAGTGAGGCCCTTCTGGGGTCCCTAACCTTGTGAAATAGATGCATTGATCACCCCATGAGCACCCCACTGTGAATGACCAATGGAAACCATATGGACTGATGAAAAGGATACTTTGTGGGTGTAAACCATCAACCTTTGGAAGTATAATTGCCACCAAATGAAGGCGGAGTCAGGGGCTGGCTGTCATTTTAATTTTCCCTGCCATGGCATGCTGACGGACTGACTCTTGATTTCCCTCTGTGCCAAATCTTTGAACTGAACTTTGATAACTGCGATTCTGGAACATGAATGTTACTGGCTGGTAAAACTGAGCAACAAATAACTTTTCAGCTGAAGGGTCAAGTGACTCTTTCTGTGGCACGCAGTGCTGCCATTCTGACTTGGCCAGAATCTATATTGAAGACAGACTAAATCTCTCAGGCTTGAGTCTCAAATTGTTTTTGTTTCGTTCTCTCTCTCCACAGACAAGCTCAAATGATTATTATTTCCTGTATAGTTTATTATTATTAAATATGATTTGGAATGCAATTTTTTGATCTGTCAATTCAAATTGAGGCTTTAGATAAATGTTTTCATGAGTTATCTTTATCGCTTTTGTCTCATTCTTTAGTCATTCTCTTGTCTTAAAGTTTGTGTTTCAAAGTCTGAGAAAGGTAATGAAATAGGCCTGTGTTTGGCAATTCTTTATTCCAGGTCCTCATAAGGAATTGCTTCACGTTCTCCAAGTATTCTAGTCCCTGTTAGCTCAACAAAAGATCCATTGGAGGACCGTAATTTATGGTAATCAAGATGATAAAAAGGGAATAAACTGTTTTTATTAGGAAGGCATTGTAATTGGCCTAAAGTGAGTAATATCTGATTGAGATAAAGAGAAAATTATATGAGCTTTCCGCTGCAACAGTTTTCTGGTAGCCTGTTGGGTGGTTAGTTTGACTAATTAAACTAGGATATGAGGAGACGTGGTTATAAGGGGTTTCTAGTTGCTTAGAGAATTAGTAAAAGTTCTGACTGGTGGTAAAGTTTTTGACTTGACGAAGACTAGAGTGGATTTGTGATCACAGAAGTACTATGTCATATTGTGAAAATTGTATGTCTATGTTGTATTAAAATTGAGTACGGGTCCGTCGAGGACTAAGATCCAGGAATATGCACCAACGGGGGGGTCTTAGTGTGGCATACACTAAGTGTGTTTGTCTGCTGTTATGTAGGTGCTGTGCATGAGACGTCATTGCCAGTACAGAGGAATGGAACTTTTGAAAGTGTGATGAGTTGGAATTGTTGAGGTTTCTTCAGGAAAGCGCACCAAGAGAGATCTTAAAGATTTTTACTCAAAGGAAGAGAAATGGCGCTGGTCGAGGTTTCACTGGGAGCGAATGAATTTTTTTCTGAATTAGTGAGTATCTATAATTCTTTTAGTGGAGCAGACAAAGTTGTGTTATGTTTGTATTGTTTTGCTTGAAATCAGTTTATAGGACGAAAGAGAAAAGACGACGAAACAGTTTGTGAAGGGAGGGTCAGTCCAGTGAGGAGTTGGACTGGTGTCATACAAGTGCTGCGCTGGTATTGGTAGTTGGTGTGAAGCCGCGCTGGGATTGGTAGTTCAATCGAACAGCGATTGGAAGTCAAAATAATAATACGGAAGAGAGTTTGCAGGAATAAAAACAGACTGCATTGATAGAAAGGAATCATGAAATTCTTTAAGTTGTTAAAAGCTTTGTTACGCAAGGATGAACAGTTTCCTACTAGGGAAGGAATTCCTGTAGCTCCGGAGGGCACACCTGCTTTGCAGATTTAAATAGAAAGAGGATATCACACATGTACCTGGTTGGAGAATTGGGTAAAATATACTGAAAAGGACGTATTTTAGAAAGCTTGAGAAGTCAGATGAATGATATTAAACCTAGTCCTAGACCCATGCAATATGAAGCTCTTGAACAATGGGAGCATGAAGCTCATCGAAGAGAGAAAGAGAAATATCAGGGGAGATATAAGAATACGCTAAATCGATACGCAGAGGCAAAAAGGGATTCCCAGAAAAAGGTATGGAGACAGGATGTTGCCTTGGGTGCACAAATGTATCCTGTAATGGTAGCTGAGAATAAAGAAGGAGGGAAGTGTAAGGAGAAAAAGAAACATACTGAAGTGCCAAAAACTCAGGTTCTCACATGACAGAAAAGAATTTGGATGAAAGAGATGACGAATTTCTGAATGAGTTATTGCTAAATAGGCCTCCACCCTATCATGAAGAACAGAATAGTTCAGAAACAAATCCGTTCATGGGTATAACACCAGATGCCCCACCTGCAAATTTAGATCCAGCTTATAAAAATATTTTCTTGTCTGGAGAACAGGATTTTCAAATGTGGTTATGACAAAGACACATTATCTGTTCCAGTAATGATAGGTCCAATTGTTCCTTTATATCAAACAGGACGAGGATTTTCATAAGTTCATGCAATAGCCGTTCCAACTGGGACAATGGGAGAAACCCATTCTTTGCAAGAGATGAGCCAGAAGGTGAGAGATCAGAAAGTATCATCCTCACGAGAAAAAACTGTGACATGTTAAAGTGATGTGAGAATGAGTGATAGAATGAATTCCACCATGGAAGGGGGAATGGAACCATTAATAAGCATTACAGAGAGGAGTCTTGAAACACCAAGTAGAAGTCAACAAGAAATTACCGGAAATGTTTTGCAAATGGGAAATCAGAAAATAAATCCTCAGGTAATGCAAAGAGCAGGAGAAGCTAGTGGAGAGTACCAGAGATCAGAGAAATGTATATCAATAGGGCCATCACCGGAAGAACTTGATGATTGGATTAGGGACATAGCTCCTACTGGCAGTGCAAAGGGTAATGAGGATCGAGACATGAGCATAGATTTAAGCAAATTAAAAGTGGAGCTAGGAGAAATGATTTTGGGAACAATTAGTCCAGAGAGACTAGTGAAATATCGTGATGAGGAATTACTATTTATGTGTAAAGATAGAACACGAAAGGCTAGGAACACTCATGAGAAATTTGCTGAGGTAGCACAAAAATATGGAGTGGATGTAGAGAAGTCTAAAGCATTGCAGAAAACATATCGATTGGATTTTAATGACAAAGATTTGGAGAGTCAGAAACCTTCTGGAAAAAGACTGCAAATTAAAGAGTTACTAATCACATTGAAACGATGGGGAGAAGTAGAAAGATGGGAAGGCAGATGGGCTAAAAAGAAGGAAGATGCGACTATGGTTCTGCCCTTATACCCGATGATGGAGAAAGAGAAGGGTGAGGCAGCACAACAGCATATCCCATGAGATAGGTACCAGGAGGAGGTTATGTTCATGTCCCTTGGAACAGACAGAACATTTTATCATTTACAAATTACTTTCCAAAATTGAGAGAGAAGCCTGTTGAGTGGTATAAACAAGTGGAAAGATTTGTGAAGGTTTCAAAGGTCCTGCTAAAAGATTTAGATACCCTGTTTGGCATTGTGGTTCCAACATATTTATGGACGGAATGTAAAATTGCTGTCGCTTGGCCAGAGACAGAACCTACAAGAGATTCAAAAACTGGTGCACCGTCAATGGAAGTGATGAGAAAGAATAATCAAGTCATTACTTATCTGAAAGGAAAGATTTTGCCGAAAGAAACAGATTGGGTAAAAATAGACAGGACTACTCAGGAGTAAAATGAGACAGTGCATGCGTATTATGAGAGACTCTTGCAAGCATTTAAGCAACATAGTGGAATTGAGAAAGTGTCAGAAAAGGACATGGGACATTTTGTGTATCGGTTTGTGTATGGTTTGAGGCCTGAAATAAGAGCCATGATATAACATTTAATTTGTTGGCAAATTAAGCCCATAGATGAGATACTTCGTTATGCCAAATATTGTGGAGACAATATTGATTCGCGTCACAAGAAATTAAAAGAGAAATTAATGTTGGCACAGATGAAAGCAGCTAGGAAAGGATATGTGGGGTTTGATTTTGATTTTTCAGGTATGATACAGGGAAATGGCCTGACTACTACTGGAATGAGAGGTGTGACAGTAAACCCCATACAGAATTTGATGCCTCAAGGAAGGGGAAGAGGGTCAAACATAGAGATGTTGAAAAAGGCGTATCCGTGTCACAGTTGCGGCAAGTTTGGGCATTGGAAGCGCAAGTGTAAGTCAAATTTGGCTAATCTGATAAAATGACAGACAGATGCGACAGTCGCAAATGGAATAGTGCCGCCGCAGGTGAATAACGATATGTTGAATCAGTCAATGCCGAGATCGAGGGGACAGAATCAAAATATGCCTCAAGCCCCTATGCCTAATTTGAATGCACAGGTGCAGAGATGCAATGCTAATGTGAGTTGTCATACAAATGATTAAGTAAATTCAAATGTACAAGTGGCATCACAGTATTTATTACAGATACATCCCAATGACAGTGCCTGAGAGGGGAGGAGGAATGTGTGCTTGGCACATCCTTAGAGGTAGATCAGGATGGTCCCTATGTGGATGGCAAGTTAAATGGAACACCTATTTTATTCCCTGTAGATACTGGTGCTACCCGATCCACTGTGAGATCTGTGGAAATTCCCAACCTACCCCTTAGGGAGAAAGAATCCAAGTTGCAGGAGTTTCTAATCAATTGATTTCAACCTCAGTGACAGAACCTGTGCAGATACAGATTGGAACCTTTGAGCATTTACACAAATTTGTGGTGTGTGATTCTAGTCCGGTAAATTTGTTATGGTGAGATTTATTGCGCAAAATTAACTGTTCCAACTATTGTACCCCAGAAAGTATAGAATTCCATACTATAGATGAGGATGTGGGGTTTAAGCTGTGCAGACAAAAGACAGAGGTAGAGGGTATGTATCCCTTATTAACTGAGAATGACTTACCTCTTGTGTTACGATATACAGTTTTACCTGAAGTGTGGGATTTTACAGGAAAGGATATCGGGTTGATGAAAGGAGTAGCCCCAATACAGTTAAGCCAAATGAAGAGTATCCTAAACCAACAACATATAAATTGAGCCCTGAAACCCTTGCTGGAATAACCCCATTGTTTGACACTCTGAGCAAGAAATTCTGAGAGAGATTTTGGGCAGCCTGTGTAATTCAACTATCATGGGCATATGAAAGTCAAATGGGAAATATAGGATTGTGCAGGATTTACAGAAAATTAATCAGATTGTGATACCATGTTGTCCAATAGTACCTAATCCTGCTGTGATTCTATATCAGATTCCTTGTGAAGCTGAATGGTTTTCAGTAATTGATTTGTGCCAAGCCTTTTTCTCCATCCCCTTGCATCTGGATAGCCAATATTTATTTGCGTTCCGGTTTGGAAACCGTGTTTTGGCATGGTGCTGAGTTCCACAAGGGCATACAGAGAGTCCTTTAATTTTCAATCAAATATTGAAGAGAAATTCGGAATCTTTGGACATGGCGAATCACTCTGTGCTGGTACAGTACATAGATGATTTGTTAGTCGCATCAGGAACTAAAGAAGCTTGTGTTTCTGACACTTGCCTTATTAAATCATTTAGCAGTGAGTGGACATAAGGTGTCACCGACAAAACTCCAGTTTTGCAAAAGAGAAGTTCTCTATTTGGGACATCACATTGAAAAAGGAGGCAGAAAAGTGTCACAGGATCGAATCACTGAAATTTTGCAGATGAATCCACCAAGTACCCAGAAAGAAGTTTACATGTTTTTGGGAATGGTTGGTTATTGCAGGCAGTGGATACTAATTTTTTTCCTGATAGCCAAGCCACTTCAGAGATTGACACACAAAGATGTGTCTGATCCTGTCCATGGGATGAGGAATGCATGTGCGCTTTTCTTGAACTGCGAGTCTGTGTCGAGCTCCAGCATTGGGAATGCCTGACTTTAACAAGAGTTTTACACTGTTTTGCAGTGAGCGCAAAGGTTGTGCACTATCAGTTTTCACGCAAATGCATGGAACTGCACGCAGACCTGTTGCATACTTTTCAGTTACTCTAGATCCTGTAGCTGCTGCATTGCCTGGATGTTTGAAAGCTGTTACTGCGACATGTGTGAGTTTGGAGCAGTGTGAAAATATTGTGATGGGACAGCCTTTGAAAGTGTAGGTGCCACATTCTATTGAGATTTTGTTAACTCGAACTCAAACACAGCATCTCACAAGTAGTCGGTTAGCACAATACGAACAAGTGATTTTGGGTGCAGAAAATGTGACTGCGACCAGATGTACAAGTTTGAATCCAGCTACCTTGATGCCCTTACCAGGACACGAAGTTGTGATGGATGAAGCGGACCATGATTGTCTTGATGTGACTGAATTATGTACAAAACCATGCCCTGATATCCAAGATGCTCCGTTGCCTGAGTCAGATCATGTTTTGTTTGTGGATGGATCATGCTTGAGAGATTCAGGAGGTACTTTGCGAGCTGCATATGCAATTTGTACTGTGGGTGGTGTGGTCAAAGCATTGTGGTTAAAAGGAGTGCATTCAGCACAGGTGGCTAAATTGATTGCACTTAACAGGGCTTGCTGCATTACTGAGCAAATGAGAGTAACCATATTTACGGATAGTCAATATGGTTTTGGGGTGGTCCATGATTTTGGGCAGTGTGGTCTCAACATGGGTTCATGACCTCTTCGGGTTCACCAATAAGAAATGGAGAGTGCGTGAAAAACCTATTGATGGCGCTACAGCTGCCGGCTCAGATTGCGGTGGTGAAGTGTTCCACCCACCAGACTGGCCACGATTAAGTGACTGTTGGCAATCGATATGCTGATGAGACTGCGAGATATTGCGCCCTAAATTCTTATGTGTTTAATGGGGAATCTCTGAAGCATCAGTCTGATGACACAGAATGCAGATTGATGTTTTCGGTCGTAGAAACCTGGGAAGAGATCAAAGAGTTACAAGATGCAGTACCTTAAGCGGAGAGAGAAGGGTGGATTAAAGCAGGATGTAATCATAGACAGGAAGATGAGGTGTGGGTGTACATGGATGGGAGACATGTTTTACCAGATGGTCTGTGGTCACCAATGGCAAGAAATTGTCATGGACTTGCACATGTGGGAAGAGATGCTATGCTACGTCTCTGTCACCAGACCTGGTATAATCCCTGATTCAGAGCCATTGCAGAACGTTTGTGTCAGAGATGCTTGATATGTCAGCAATAAAATGCAGGGAGGAAAACACTGGTCAGTACAAGTCACATTGGAAAATCAGGAGGTCCTTTTACCCGCATGCAGCTTGATTTTATTGAGATGCCTCCTTGCATGGATTGAAATATGTCCTTGTAATCGTTTGTTTGTTCTCTCATTGGGTGGAAGCCTACCCCACAAGATGCAATGATAGCCTAACAGTAGATAAACTGCTTCTTAGAGAGTTAATTCTGAGATTTGGATTTCCAGTCTCGTTGGAATCGGACAGAGGAACTCACTTTAATAATGAGGTAATATGAATGCTTTGTGCTGCATTGCAAATTGAAGAAAAGCTGCATTGTGCCTATCGGCCAGAAGCGTCAGGTGTGGTTGAACAAGTGAATGAAACTCTAAAGTCCTGATTAGCCAAAGTGTGTGCGTCCATATCCCTGAAATGGCCAGATGCACTACCTTTGGTGTTGATGAGTTTGTGAAGCATCCCAGACAGAAGAACTGGACTGTCCCCTCATGAGATAATTATGGAGAGGGCTATGAGGCAGCCTACAGTCCCACCAAATCAACTTGTAAATATTTCTGATGACTTGGTATTCGATTATTGTAAAGGATTGGCTGATGTGGTGCGTTCTGTATCTCACCAGGTTGGAGAAGTCACCACTACAGTTCAACAGGAGCAGTGCCACGACTTCTGCCCAGGTGACTGGGTACTGGTAAAGAATCATGTGCAAAAAACCTGCTTTTGAACCTCTTTGGCGTGGGCCTTATCAAGTGATACTTGTAACCACATCTGCTGTGAAATGTGGTGGTCTACCTAATTGGGTGCATGCAGCCTACACTCGTCAAGTTCAATGTCCTCTTGAAAGTGCCAGATCTGTAGTGGGCAAACTGGTGGTGGCAGAGAGACATCGCATTCAGACTGGGCACAGAGTAGAGGGGGAGCCAGCTATGGGTCTCGAAACACTGGTTTCGACAAGAGTCAAAGAGAGTTGATCCCGGTTGGTAACGAGGGTCAAAGTGAAGGGGATCTAACTAAGCAAAGTATTGACTCAAATGATGTGAATAGTATACCAGAAAAACGAGTGTGAAGAGTAGACCGTTGGCCCAGAAAATCTGAAAGATTGAGACACATTTTGACCGCAGGAAGAATACCTTCAACTGTGATTGAAGTTTCCAGTCAGTCCGAACATAGTGATACAGATGGAGAAGAATCTGCAGTACGCAGAACAAAAAGAGTGAGAACACCAAGCCAAAGACATGTAGCTCCAGAGTGGACATATTTAGCTGCTGCAAGCGACTGGGAAAAAGAATATTAAGCATTTTGCTTCAAATATTGCATCTCACAAAAACCTCCATGAAAGAACTGTTGTGAAAAGTGCTGGAGAAATAAAGGCCAAAAGAAAGTGAAGGGATAAAGACAACGTGACAAGACACTGATAAAAGGCTTCTTCATAAAACCTTATGATACAAAGCATTATATATAAAAAAAATAGTGCCCCTAGATTCGAGATAGAAGATCCAAATCAGTCTTCACTAAGGCGTAAACGTATATGTGCTTGCTTTCTAGCTGCTTTTGTTTTAACACTAGCTTTGTTATTAATAACATTAAATCTACCTCATCATGTTTATTGGAATACTAATTATCATGCGATTACAACAATTGGAATGACAAAAATGCAGGAAGAGATGGTGATGACTAATGATTTAACAAATACTGACTTACTCATGGTCAGTCTATTAACGATTTCTCACTAAGCGTGTTTACTAAACTGTTGTATGAATATGTAGACACCTTGGATGCAAGAGACTGTTATGTGTGCATGCAACTACCTATTCTGTGTCTGAGGATGTGACTTATCATCACCTACCCTTAACCTAAGGTGTATCTTGTAGTGTATTAACAAGTTTGTTCTATTGTAAGGGACAGTTTCAATATTATTATTTGAATTCTGACTTGATTTTCTCAGACGGTCCGGTCAAGAGAAACTAAAATGTGGTACCAAATGCACGAGATGCTGAAGTAATGGGGGAATTTTTCCATCCTACATCACCTATAGATACAGTATATGCACATCGACACAACCTGACTTGTGCTTTGCATAGTGTAGAAAAGGATTTTATTAATTCAATAGAAGATCGGCGGGAAGAAATAAAGAAAAAATCTGAATCACAAATGAAAATACCTCCATGGGCACATAGGGAGGATGAATACAAAAAGGGAGAAACATATGCTGCAGTGACTCTGGATTGACAACATAAAGGAAAGCTTTGCATATTGAGACGAAAAATAGATCATAATAATAAATTCATTGGTTCCAGTGAATGTGAACATACCTTCCTACTTGTAGGAGGTTGGGGAAGATACTTAGCAGGGTTAGACCCTGTATTTCCGGGAGTATATTTTGTTTGTGGGAAAAATGCTTATTATAAATTACCAAAATATTGGTATGGGAGTTGCTATATGGGAATAGTTTTTCCAAAAATGTATCATGTAAATGAAAACAGTGGAACAAATGAAAGAAAACATACACATTTAAGGAGAGGAATTAGTGCTGCTGAAATTATTGGGGATATATTTGGAGCTATAATACCCTCAGTTGGAGTAATATTAAATTCACACAAAATTCGACAACTTTCAAAAGTAGTAGATCGGTTGTCAACTGATACTGCTGGTGGATTTTTAGTTATTGATACGGAAATGGTTGCTATCAGATCTATGGTTTTACAAAATCGACTTGCTTTAGATGTACTCTTAGCCAAAGAAGGCAGAGTCTGTTGCATGCTGAATGTTCAACAATGTTGCACTTATATCCCTGATAAAATCAAAGATTTGAAGGGATATATTAGCAACATTACTAATTTAGGAAAGGAACAAACTGAACTAAAAGCAGATGGTGCTTGGGAGAAAATTGGGAAGGGATTCTCATCTGTGGGAAAATGGTTTGCAGCACTGGGAGGAAGTCTAGTGGGAAAAATACTGACACTATTAATAACAATTGCTATTGGCTAATTAATCATAGTACTAATAAATTGTTATTGTAAATGTAAGGAAGTTGAAGAACAAATTAGAGGCAGAAAAAGAAATAGAGCAGAGATTGAACTAGAAGATAGACAATGTAAATTATATAACAAAATGAAAAACCTGGAACAGGCTAGATTGAAACGAATGAAGACAACTGCATTCTCATGTGACATCAGAATATGATCAGTTAATAAGATAAGTTTGTGTAATGGCTTCATTCACCATTAAAGGGGGAATTGATGGAGCATAAATGTTAAATGACAGTTGCCTCTATCAATTCTCACTATTAAATATTTTGACAACAATTATTTTTGATAAAGACATGTCAACTGGTTAAGCCGAAAAATGTGAGATCTCATACTGCATCGTAAAAGCATGCAGAGTGATCAAAAATGATAATATGAAAACATAAACAAAGAGAGAAACAATGATAAGTACACATGTACATAATTATGTGTTATGAGAAACATAATATAGCTAACATAGAGAGTGTTGTGATGACAATATTCCAATGTGCATTAAATTTGAAATAAAAGTCTGCATAAAGAGGCTTCTGAAATGCTAAAATGTTTTTCTAGTGATAATAGATATTATGAAAACTTGTAGCTTTCGGTAATGGTTATGTGGTAAATGTGTATTTCAGAGTGGCATGTTAAAAATATGTTTTGAAAAACGATAACGTGGAAGTGATGTTATAAAAAGATTTTTTTAGTAGTGCTTAATATTGACATGTAGCCTCTAAAGAAGAATGATAATTGAACTAATCAAGAGATGTCGAAATGCATTTATTAATGTGTGTTTTACAATAAGAATAACACAACAGTGATTTAGCTAAATTTCATGTAGGCTGCAAATGCTTTTCTTTCTAGTGCAAGTGTAAAATCATATGAAGTAGTCACTTTAGCCACTGTGAGAACTTTTCATGAAGTTTCTTTTCTGTACGGATTAACAATGACTCACTTCTTGTTAGGCAACACTTTTGATAGAAATGTAACAATATTATTGCAAACTTAGGAAAAGCGCATGGGAAAGGACAGACTGTGAGCAAAGTGAAGTCCCACCTACTTCCGAGGAAGGAACGGAAATGTAATACAAATTGAACTTAATAAATCTAATGGCTTTGCAAAAGGATTACCTAATTCTTCAGAATTTCTTGGTGAGGTATTGATCATCCCATGAGCAGCCCACTGTAAATAACCAATTGAAACCTTACGGACTGATGAAAAGGATACTTTGTGGGTGTAAACCATGAACTTTTGGAAGTATAATTGCCCCTAAATGAAGGAGGAGTCAGGGGCTGGCTGTCATTTTAATTTTCCCTGCCATGGCATGCTGACGAACTGACTCTTGATTTCCCTCTCTGCCAAATCTTTGAACTGAACTTTCCTAACTGCGATTCTGGAACCTGAATTTTACCGGCTGCTAAAATTGAGCAGGAAATGACCTTTCAGCTGAAGGGTTAATTGACTCCTTCTGTGGCACGCAGTGCTGCAGTTCTGACTTGGCCAGAATCTATATTGAAGACGGACTAAATCTCTCAGCCTTGCTTTGGTTTGTATAATTCGATAATTGAGTCTTGAATTGTTTCTGTTTCTTTCTCTCTCTCCACAGACAAGCTTCAAATGATTATTATTTCCAGTACTGTATTGTGAGCTTACTTGTACTAATATTTTGTTATTAAATATGATTTGGAATGTGATTTTATGATCTATCCATTCAAATTGAGGCTTTAGATAAATGTTTTCATGAGTTATCTTTATTGCTTTTGTCTCATTCTTTAGTCATTCTCTTGTCTTCGGGTTTGTGTTTCAAAGTCTGAGAAAGGTAATGAAATAGGCTTGTGTTTGGCAATTCTTTATTCCAGGTTATCATAAGGAATTGCTTAATGTTCTCCAAGTATTCTAGTCCCTGTTAGCTTAACAAAAGATCCACTGGAGGACCGTAATTTATGGTAATCAAGATGTTAAATAGGGAGTAAAGTGTTTTTATTAGAAAGACATTGAAATGGGCCTAAAGTGAGTAATATCTGATTGTGATAAAGAGAAGAGAAAATTTGTATGAGCTATCCGCAGCAACAGGGGTCTGAACAGTGTTAAGTAAACTGGGTTAGTGTTGTCTGCTGCCACGTGTTGTGCTGTGGGCACGGATGGGTGGGGCTGTTGTACACAGCCCTGGGGACTGCCATTTTCTGGGGGCTTTCCTTTTACAGAAGGTAGGTGGGGGGATTTTGACACAATACTGGCCCAAGGTTGACTTTCTTCAGGTGGTGGGTTTTCTTACACAGCCAGGATCTATGCCGTTGGCCCTTGGTTGTAGTTTTTTGGGGAGCTCTGGGGGCTTTATACATAACCCTTAGCTCTGCCCTTTCCTCAGGCTGTCCTTCTTAGGAGGGAGGTATGGGAGGTGGTATGGCAATCCACGCCTGCTTGGGAGAGTGAAGTCTGCTCCTTCATGCAGGTGTTAGGGCTGGTGATTATTCTGTCTGCTCTGGATTTGAACCTTTGGTGCTGCAGGGGTCATGTGTTTGTCAAACTGGTCTTCTGCCCTCAACCCCTGCTAAAGCACTCATTTCACTGGATGGGCATCTGTTCCCAATGAACTGAGGCTAGTGTGTCCGGGCCCTGAAATACCGGCACTCATAATCAGGGCATAAGTGGCATATATATGTTTCTACAGAAGAGGCACCAAAGTTGACTTAATTAACAGGTATTCTCTATACTCTGTCACCGGTGCCATGATTGACATCCAGTCCAGGTATCCTATGTCATAGCCCACAGTTCTGCACTCTGCATTTTTGACCAGGCCTTCCAGTGACAATGGCGCATAGAAATTAAAAGAACTAATGTTTGTTGAAACCCATAACAAAGTAAACATTTATATTGTAAATAGGGAAATATATGAAGAAAGAGTAGCAGTTTAACAATCTGTGAGCATTGACACCCATCTGGATTCAGACTTTCCTTCATCACTACCACACATTGACTCTCTTGCAGTTCAGATGTTTATTCCACAGGCAAATGGGATGCTGTAGTCCAAATAGTAAGGAAGCCCCAGCAGTTGGGAAACATCTTTTACCGCGCAGTCTAAACGATGCAGTACTTACAACCCATGCACTACAATGAACGTGTCATTACAAGGCGTTCCTTTAGCACGAAAGTCATTACAACGACTTGTTTTAGGGAACGCGTTGTTGGACTGGTGTTTTATTTTAAGTCCAACATCTTCCCTACTGTTACACAGACAGGAGTTGGAATAGTAAATTATACTATTCCAAAGTCCAGTGCTTCCCTAAGGCAAGTTGTTGTAACGACTTGCGTGCTTAAGACACACATGGTAACAATGCATTTGTTGTACAGCCTGCATTGTAAAGACATGCGTGGTAAAGGCATGTGTGGTTCCGTCAAACAACCCCAGCAGTTTTTTCACCTTAACTGAGCCCAAGTCTCCATTCCTGATTATCCACCATTTTGCTTGTATCATTTTGCACAAAATGTGGATTGTGTTTGGCTTCTGAAACGCAAAAGTTACTGTCTAGGGAAAAAATGGTGATTATATGGCTGGTGTACACCCTGTAGATAGATGAAATAGTGTACTCATTCCTCATGGTGGTGTTTGCCACTAAGATCCGTGTATCTCTTGACCTGCCTGATTAATAGTTGGCACTTTCCCAACGATGGAAGGCTGAAATCAATGCTATTCTTATTAGGAATTTAGGTGTATGTCAATGAATCCTGGTTAGACAAAATAAAATGATAACTGAGTCGTGTATGTTTGTGTCTGGTGGAATAAACGTGACACATACTTGAAAAACCTGCATGCATATAACTCATCTCGAGTGTAATTACATCCATTAGTAATAAAAAATTTTTTTAAAAACCTCAGTAGTTTTTTTGCCTTGAGTGGCGCCCTAAGTGAAGCACTTCAGCAATGTTCAATTTCTACTTTTCAACCCTTCCGAAAAATACTTGGGAGATTAATAATTTTTCCAAAATATCCCAAGACTGGAGATAGAATAGTAGACAAGTCTCCTGGATTATTTTAGGAGAAAGCAATGTGAAACCCTAGTCTGCATCCCCCCAGGGAAATTCTAGAGTGGCAGAATGGCCAGTCCGGCCAATCAATCAATCAGGGATTTGTAAGCGCGCTACTCACCCGTGAGGGTCTCAAGGCGCTGCCACGATTAGAAAAGTACATTTCACCTCCTTGCCTCCACCGCGCACGCTGTTACACCGTGGGCGCAGTTCAAGGTAAGAAACACAAACATGGCGCTTCGATGTCTGGATGTCGCAGCTTTGTTTGTCTATATTTTATTGCGTCAGCGAAAGGAACACTTACTGTAAAGACAGATGATGCAGGCAGACAAATTACACCTTTTGCACAGGATGGGTTTTGATAATAAACTTCAGCAACATTTCATAATTACTATAATTATTCTTAAAATCAGACATGTTTCTTAAAATTATAAAAATACAGTGATGGAACAGTTTGAATGCTTCCTCTATAAGTGTCAAGATGTGTTTTCTTCAAAAGAAAGGTTTTACTCTGATCTACAGTGCTCTTCAATCCACTCTAGTTTAGCATGTGGAAGCAGCTCTTTTAGAGGTCGAGTATTTCTGGAAATACTAGCAGAATAGTTCAGTTATTATGTGTTCTGTCTCAGTCTTTATATTTTGATTGAATATGTTTCAAGGTGACACTTTTCTGGTGCATGCTTTTAACTTCTTAGAATTTTCTGCTGATGGCTCTAAAGAATTTGGGCAAAGTTCACATGTTTTGTAGGAATTAAAAACATCGTCAAACTTGTCAGAGAGCATGATTTTAGGTTTTGAAACAACTTCTTTATAAGAAGTTCATGTTCTACTTGAAGCAAACTGTGACAATAGATTGATACTAGAATTAGACTGATTGAAAGATTACTTCTACGGCTGTTGTCTATCCATTTTGTCTAGGGGACAATGTCAGTAGGAGTATTAAGGAGGGTGACGCCGAAATCTGGCAGAAGCTTGTAAGCAGTGAGTTAAAAAATGCAAAATAGCGAAACTTCTATCTAAACTGTTCCAGTATATTGTCAATGCGTATCACCTCACTTGCATCACACATTCTTCAAAGACAGTCAGGCGACACATGTCCTGTTTGCAATTTGTTACCGTGCCATATATGAGACATTCCAGTCCCATTCAGGAATAAAGGCTCTCAAATACCTTTCTGCCATCCATAAAATTTACAGTATTTAATTGCAGCACAATGGCAAAAAAATGCAAGTCTCCCAATTATTGCATACCCTTTTTTCTAGTACGCAAGCGCTCTAAACACTCAAGTTTTACCATGTTTGTAGCACAGAAGATAATGTAGGAGGGAAATGTATTAAGGGCAGAGTCTGTTCTTCCAAGTCAAACTAATGCTTAATTTAATTGGTTGTAGGTGGGGCCAGCAGCACTCACTTCTGGGGACTGTAACTTATTTTTCATCATCAGATTTTGACCTGCAACTAGAGAGAGATGTAGAAAATGAGAAAGAAGAAGGGAGAAATTCGGTAAAACAGTGACAAAAGAAGAAATTGTGGATTACAAAGAGCCTGCAAGAGTGACATAAAGAGACAGGAAGTGTAGTGTGATGGGTATAAGAGGCATTAGGATGAATCAAGACTAAGCAGCCTCCGTATTTAGCAACCCTGACAGGGGCTTCTGAGAAAAACTTTGGACCCTGGCATTTGTTCTTGTTCTGTAGGGATTTTCAGCAGAAAACAGAAAATCAGGTGTGAGAATAGAAGAGAGTAAAGTGAGTAGAGGTAATGGGTGACCACATCGTGCTTGAGTTTCTCTAATTCCTCTATGCTTGCCAAATCCCACCCCACACATTGTAATACAAGGTTACTGTATTCTTTATTCCCATCTGTGAGATTTATGTCACTCAAGCAACCCATAGACTAATGAAATAGCACCTGAGAGGTAATAGACAAGCTTTATTGTAAACCCTCAATCTCAATATTAAATCCCTGGTGTATTTAAAATCCTCAAGTTAGTTTCTATGGGCCTGATTATGATATTGGGCATCGGCTCGCCGTCCACTGTTGCGGCGGTCAGGAGACGGCCTGACAAGCAGTTGGCGGTCTGACTGCCCAATTACGATATGACCGCCATGGTGGTGGTCGGAAAGTGCTCCTTTACACTGCAGATGTGCTGTTGCCCAGGAAAAGGGCTGCAGCACAAGCCGCAGTTTTAAGGAGCACTTAGTGGACATCCATGCACTGTGTGCCATGCACCATGTGGTGCATGACACACGGTCATGGATGTGAGTTGGGGCACTACATGTGCCCCAAGGTCCACTCGCAGTGGCCCACGAGGGATGAAGGCCCTGTTTGGGACACCCAAAGTCCCTTTTCAACCGCAGTATTATGGAGGTCTGAACGCCATGAAAAGGCTATTGCAAAGGGACATCCTAATCCCGACGGCGGTGCCTGCCTCGGCACTGCCATCATTCAAGAAATACGATTCCGACCGCTGCCCTGACGGGATCGTAGATCCTGTCAGAAGTGGCGGTCTCCCCCCGATGATTTTGATCCGACCGCATGCATTATAATGTGTCGGTCGGACCGAAGGGCTGTCTGTCGGTGGGACCACCGACAGCGTGTCGTAATGAGGCCCTATGTTTCTACATCAATTCTACCCCTTGGATTTAAAATATTAATTTGGATGTACTTGAACTGTTCGTAATTTCAGGGAATTAATAGTTTGTTTTTCCTAAACGGACAAAATGCATGTATCGGGAGAAACTAAAAGTGAACCGGAAAAATTGTTGTCAAACTCCAGACTGGAACAGTTGCACATCACACAGACAATCATCAGATTTTTTGCTATTTGAGGCTGGCGTTTTTAGATATCATATATCTGAAAGGGTTTGTTAACCTTATAGTTATATTGTTGTATTGATTACAGTCACCAGTCTGCAATGGATGCCTAATAATTGGGTAAAATAAAAAGGATTGGCTCCATACTTAAATTGCTCTGGGTTGTGCTTTATATTTTTGGGTAGACACTATGCAGCCTCCTTACCTGCTAAGGGAAATCAAATCTAAAATCTTTATCCAAGTTTAACAATAAAACTTAAAAGCACATAAAATAGCATGTACATGCAGCAAAATAAATATACATAATAGCCTTATACATATTAGAACAATAACTCAATAAGCAATCACAACCAGAGTTGATGAAACAAGGTCACAGTATTGTTTTGCAGTGATTAAAAATACAAGCTGGGCTTAAAATGGAGGGCTAATCAAAGTGCAAAATACAGTGGGAAAATGGGAATGCAGTGTGGCCAGCACCTAGTACGTCATTCGATAAATAGTGTCTACACTCTAATATCAACAGAGGCAAAGATCAATTTGCTACAGATTAGAATTATTAGAATGCAAAATGCATTACAGAGAATAACTAGATGAAATGTATATAATTGGCAAAATTCAGTGCATTATTTCACAAGAATGACTAAGCTAAAGTTGCATCAAGGCTAATCCAAAATTAGAGAACAAAAACCTCCAATGAGTCCGCAGTGCTAACTGTGAAGGTGAGATTATCACCATAGTTGAAACAAGCAGTTTCAAGTAGTGATGTTGCACTATCCATTTCTCCTCCTCGAAAGCTTTATAGAGGTCACACATCACTGAATTCTAATGTCAGTAGCGTATGGCTAAATAGAAGTGAAAAAAATAGAAATTATTACACATCTGGGACTGTATTACACATGGCTGCGCCGGCGCTAGTTGTCGCTGTGCGCCAGAGTGTGTTTGTGTTTATGTGCGTTTGCGTCTGTGCTCTAATACAATATGCGCACAGACGCAAACGCACATAAACACAGAGCTCAAAGGGGCATATTTACAAGCCCCTTGCGCCACTTTTGCGCCGCCGTTGCGTCACGCATGTGACGCAGCGGCGACGCAAACCATGCGCCGTGTTGCGCTATATTTACAACGTGACGCATCTAGGGAGATGCGTCACGTAGTAAACCCCTGCACCACATGAAACCTGCGTCAGGTTTCATGTGGGCGTACCGGTGCAGGGGGGGGCGTTCCGGCACAGGAACGCCTCGGAAAAGTGACGTAGTGAAATCTACAAGATTTCACGCAGTCACTTTTCCGACGCTGGTGCGTCAAATCCTTACGCCTGCTTCAAGCAGGCGTAAGGATTGACCCACCATGTTAGGGATAGGAAGGTTGGAACAGTGCTGGAGTTGCGTCGCGCTTGCGACACAACTTCAGCACTGCGCCAACCTTCCGCCGACAGATGCGTCACGCATCTGCTTATCCTTGCGCCTTGATGCGCCGCATTGTAAATGCGGCGCATCGGACGTGGCGCAAGGGTAAACTTGCGTGACGCATTTTCCCTGGCGCATCCCTGCTGATATGCAGGGATGCGCCAGGGAACGTAAATATGCCCCACAGTCTGCACCAACATCACGGCCCATTACAAGTCGATTCTCTGTAATGCGATTGGGCGCATACTCTGGCGCACAGCGGAAACTGGCGCCGGCGCAGCCATGTGTATTAGGCCCCTAGTGTTAATAATTAGTTTCTCATTACATAAAGATTGGGCAACATTTTCCTTATTTTTACAGCCATATTAACAAAATTTACTAACGCTGAGCAAATCACAATGTTTGGCAATGATTTAAAAATAGTATAGCCGGTTTGCACTAGTTAAAATTCATTACATACGATTTTATAAGACGGGCTCTAGCAGCTTTATAAAAAGTGCAGAAGAAGAAGTGAAGTGTGCTTTGGACGGAAAGGCGATCACATGGACAGATTTGTTAATCTTTGGATCACTGACCAGTTTTGGGAAATGACACTAAGTGGTGTACTATGCTTAACCTATAGCGAGTTAGAATAAAACAGTGTTGGCTATTATGAACAGCCATTAAATAGGGTTGCAATCCAGGCACTGAGGGAAGCGAATTGTAGTTTATATAAGTCGGCTTCCCTTTTTTCCAAAGCGACCCTCGCAGGCCAAACTATCCCCTTTAGTCTTATTTTTAGGTTGAATTTGGAGAAAGATGAAATAATCTATGGGTCTTTAATATCAAAATTGAGGCCTACATCTACATGGGTTTCTTTTATCTTTTTTAACCACAGAATTTTAAAGAGGTGGTAAAGGGAGGCAGTCACAATTAAGTGCTCTACTGATTGTCATTTCTGATTTTGTCCAGATCGAAAGCCACAACTAAATGGGTCTTGCACATATGGTAGGTATAAGAAAGAGCATATCTAGTTCATCATGACACAAGTAAGGAGGAGTAACTTGGGAGTCTACTAAAAGCCTTTTGTAGCACAGTCGTGCTGGAGTAATCCCATATAATTGTTCCATAGGTGGCGTAAAATACACTCTTTCTGTTATAAGTTGTGCTCATATGTTTAATGGGTCTTGAGCCTAGTTTTCAGCAAACCTGAAAATTGCAGAGGTTGTAATGTTTGGCTGCTATCTACATCTAATTGTTTTGTCCACATGATTTCTTTAGATTTTGTTGATTGACTGACAGACTGTCATTCTGTTTGCTGTAATGGTTCAGACAACTTAAATTTGTTTGAGAGTGCCAGGACCAAACATAGCAACATTAGAAGAAGCCATAACTTAGCCGGAGCAACAGAATTTGGTCTGCAACCCATGTAAATTTGCTTCCTGGAATGGTCTTTCACAAACGCTAACAAATCCAGCGTGGTTTGATCATGTCTTCTGTTTTCATGTTATTTGTTTACAGGAGACATTGATGACTGATACCTTTACCGTAGATGGCTTTCAATACTTTTTATTACTTGTTGTCCTAACTACTTCAGGGAGAGTGAAAGGGGGGATTTTGGCATTTTGGTCTCCAATCTAATAACATACAAGGTACGAAGGACCTTCCTTGCTTTTGATGTTTTTCAATTGTTAATTTACAAACTGACCAAGGTGAACATTGATCCAGCGCGCGGACAATGCCTAATCAGGGATCAATACTCAATAATATAGCAGAACAATGGCCCATACACATTCACCCAAATCCCTGATGCGCTGGGGCCAATTTGATAAAAGTTCAATTCTCTTCCTCCTAAAATTCATATATGGTATTTCCGAAATACTTATCTATTTCATACATCAACTCTTCCTCTACTTGGTCGATGAACCAATTAGTTGAATAGTTGATGGTAATGATACTCCTTATCTGACTAATCATTCGATCAACTAAATAAAACACAGACTCTCGTTGAAGTTAATAATTTTATCTCAAATCAAAGGATAAAAATGCTCAAAGTATACGGTTACAAGTGCAAACAATGAACTCACAAAGGGAGAGAACATCAGCAATTCAAAATAGAGACAAACTCATCAATCAAATAATGACATTGTGCATGAAGGAGTGGATAGATAAAGAGACAAAAGTTTCAGAGACAAAATATATTCGGAGATAAAATATGCAAGAACAAGTCAGTATAATACAAACCCAACGGATTTGTAGGAAACCACCCCTCAGGCCTAAGTGGTGGTGGGGATCCCCTGAAATAGAGTCAGGGGACAAAGATTTCAGGGACAGGAACAGGACAGGACAGGAACAGCTAGGCCTCTCTGCAAACCGACGAACTGCGACACATCTCCCCTCTCTCAGCCTCTCCTAACGACACCTAAACCACACCCCTAAAGGCACCCCAGTTATACCCTAAAACCTACATGTCCGTCCCACATCAGTTGTAACATTCAGCGTTACTAGACAGTTGATTGGTGGACTTTGGGGGTGGTATGTCACACCATGGTGACTTCACTAATATTTGGGCTTATTCATTGTTTTATGCCTATTCACATGAAATAATATTCGCTCCGTTCACACGATCCGATCCCCGTTACAATTGTATACAAGTTTAAGCAATGTCTACGGAAGAAGTCCTTCTGTCCCATGGTCTGTCACATCGCTTGGCAGACGTTCATCACATTGGCCTTCAACTCTTTCATTTCTTCTGCTGTGCTCAGTGCTTCAGCGTGCCTTTGTCAGAACAGCTTTCCTCATCTATCCAACCCCGCCTTCATTTGGCCAACTTAAGGAAAAATGGAGTCTTATCCAGCTCACTATAGCAAATGGAAAATGAACATTCATTAATTATATGATAATGTCGTTTTTCACTGTTTACCACCCACCTTTGCACTATTCCCTGTTAATGTTTTTCCTAGCATAGCTTTATGCAAAACAATATTATTTATTAATTCAAGGCAAGCTGCAACATGCAAACTATGAAATGCACATGCGGCCTAGTCATGCATTGTTTCTCGTTTCCTTCAAAGCATAATGTAAATACGGTTTTAGTTCTTTCATGCGTTATCTCACGTTAGGGCATGCATGCGCAAAGCAGTTTCCCCTGTGTTCATGTAAAGTGCACGTTAATTTTCTATTACTACTTACTGTTAGTACGTATTATGGGGGTATTCATTTGAGCAGGTTTCTTTTTGCGAAATCCTGCTCCATCAATCCTCCCTTTGATGGCTTTCTGGAGCCATCATAAAAATACTCACCATACCGAGTGACATCTTCATTTGATCTAAAACCCAGTATTCTTCTCTCTTTTTATGGCACTCCCATCTATATCTTTCATCATTTGATAATATTCTTCTAGCTCAATTTCCTTTTTCCCATTCTTACACTTACAACATTTATATGTTGTTATTATCAATAAGACTAATATGGCTACTGAAATAGGTGGCATTATTAATTTTCCTAATAAACTACTTCCAAAGGTAGAAAACCATTTACCTACAGAGGAGAAACTCTTACCAAGTCTCTCCCAAACACCGTCAACCTCCAGTTGGGTCAAATCTTCATTCAATTTCTTAATATTCTTTATATATCCCTCAATTCCTTTACTTTTGTCAGGGATATAAGTACAGCAGTGTTGGATCTTCAACATGCCACAGACTCCACCCTCTTTTGCCAATATATCAAGGGCAAGTCGATTTTGCAAAACCATTGATCTAATTGCAACCATTTCCATGTCAATCATTAAGAAACCACCAGCAGTATCTGTTGATAAACGATCAACCACTGTGGATAACTTCCGAATTTTGTGCGAATTTAGAACGACTCCAACTGAGGGTATCAGTGCACCAAAAATATCACCTACTATTTCTGAGAAACTTGCTCTCTTGTTACATGTTAGTCCGTGATTTATTTCCTTCAGTCTGTTGCTGTTTCGGTCCATGTGATAGACCTTTGGAAAGACAATAGCAAAATAACTACTACCATACCAATGTGCAGGCAATCTATAATAGGCTTTCTTACCACACACATAATAAACTCCTGGAAAGACAGGATCAGTTCCACCCTTTCATCCCCAACCTCCAGTAATCTGAAAGGTATGCTCACATTCACTAGTACCAATGAAATAATTGTTATAGTTAGTTTTCATTCTAAGCAAACATATTTTTCCCTTCTGATGCCAGTCCAGGGACATTGCAGCGTATGTTTCGCCTTTCTCATAATTTCCTTCCCTGAAAGCCCATGGTGGAACTTGTGACTTCTGTTCAGTAGCTTTTCTCTGGAAACTTTCCCTTCTACTTTCTACCATTTCTATAAATACTTTTTCTTCTACCTGTAAACTACATGTTAAATTGTTTTTATAAGCATACTCTATATCTAAAGTCTTAGTAATAGGGAAAACTCTCCCATATAACGTGCATTTTTACTACTTAAAACCTTATTTAGTTCCTTAATAACAGGTATTTCTGAAAACACTAAATCTATATTAGAATAATGATATTTGAGCTGCCCCGTCACATAAAACAGACTTGTTAAGACACTGCAAGACACACCATATGTTAAAGGAAGGTGATGGTACGTCACTCCCTCTGAGACAGATGAAGGTAATTGCATGCACACATTACAATCACTCACATTCATCGTATTAATGTACTCATACAACAATTTAGTAAAAACATTTAACGACACTAATTGATTTATCATGATGGAGAATGCTTCCATCCAATTGTTCTATGTTAGGATCAGGTGTTCTTTTAGTAACATCATTCACTCCTTCACTTGTCACATCACTTGTCACATCATTAGTATTATTTCCATTCTTAGTTACCATTAAGATAGGTACAAGGACAGTTAGTAATATCCACATGAATGTTAATAGCAGGACACTACATAAGCAAGTTTTAATACATCTACGTTTTAGACTAGATTTTGGATGTTCAGTCACCTTTTCTTTAGCCATTTTGTATTCTAACAAAAATATAATCATTCTAAATCTATAAACACTAAGCTTTACTAAAAAAAATTCTAAAAAAACAATTCTAGGAAAATAGTGTAATCCCACACTTCAGACTTTCTTCTTTACCCCTTTCTTTTATTTTTCTTTTCTTAAAGTCTTCAGAATTCTTTGCTTCTTCTCCCAACTGACAATGCTGCACCTTAGTTTTTGTCACAGTTCTTTAAGGTGGTCTCAATTTGCTTTCATCAACATGTTCAGTGTCTGATTTGTCTTTTTCTTCACTTGGATCTGAGCGTTCAATTTCTTCCAAGATCACGTAGGTCCATTCTGGTGTTGTATTTTTTCTACTTGGAATTCTTGCTCTCCTTGTTTTTCGTACTAATTCTTCTCCTGACTCTTCTTGTTCTGTCTGACTTGAGACCTCATTACTTTGCTCTGGTCTTTTCTTTGACTTTCTCCTCACAAGAGTGTATTTCAGTCTTTTCACTCCACCTGGCCAATTATCACCTTTTATTGGTTTCTTGGTTTGAACTACTCTTTCACCTTCTGTATCTGGTTCACAGGTTCTTTTATTTGGCCTTCCTTCCTTCTATCTGTCTTTCTTTCTGTGTTTCAGCAACTTATATTTCTTCTGTTTCAACAGTAATTTCACTGACTCCTTGCTTAGCAGTGAATTCACGTCCTTCTTGTTCAGCAGTGAACTCAGTTTCTCCTGGTTCAACAGCAGTTTCACCTTCCTCTGGTTCAACAGCAGTCTCATGAGACCCAGTAGCTGGTGCCCGCTTTACATAACTTGTGCTTCGCTGTGCGTCATCCGTTTGTTCTTCAGAATCTGTTATTCTAGATTCTTCAGCGTCACACACTTCAACCTCTGGTCTTTGACTTTTGTTTACCAGTTGCTGCTCTTGTCTTTCAAGTGGACTTGGGACTCGTCTGGTGTGGCTTGCATGAATCCAATTTGGCAGACCTCCACACTTAACTGCCATCGTCATCACCAGAATTATTTGGTAAGGACCGCTCCACCTGGGTTCTAAACACGATTTCCTCACGTGTTTCTTGATAAGAACCCACTCACCAGGACTCAGATCATAAGCTTGATTCGGTTGTGTTGTTGTGGCATCTTCTCCCACCTGGCGAGACACAGAATGCACCAAATCAGCCAATCATCTGCAATAATCAAGCACCAGATCATCAGATATATTCATCAGTTTATTCGCTGGTATGTATGCTTGTCTCATTGCTCTTCCCATTAGGATTTCATGTGGACTCAAACCCGTCTTTTTGTCAGCAATGCTTCTAAGACTCATCAGAACAGGGGGGCGCTAGAGGGTGCCAGGCAAGATGGCCGCACTTTAGTGCAGCTCCGCCCGGCTGATCCCTAATCCGACAAGAATCCACCCAATATCGACGCATCGCTGCCTGCAAACGGCTGCCCTGCACGGTGATTACATCCTGCGGCTGGTGGCGAAATTGTGGCTCCCTGGAGGGCATTGAGGCGGCTATAAATTAAAAATCGAGCAACAGCCGGCGTGAGGCAAGATGGCGGCTGCGGATGCCAGACGTTGACTCGCCCCACTACCTGCTACACCGTGCGCCGAGGTCTGCTAGAAGGTTGGCTTCCTGCCTGTGTAGTCTCCTGCCGGACGGAGAGTGCCATGACCACTCGCTTGTGTCGCCTGAGGAGAGGCGGAGGAGAGCGGCTCCCTTCGTGCCATTTTCTGCTGTCCCAGGGTCTATTGCGGAGCGCGTCGGCCTGCGGGTGCCCACCCCGATTGTGAGCTGTTGCCACCGTTGCTGTGGATTTTGGCAGGGCCTGGGGCGACAGCTGCGGTCGCCGCCCTCGCCTGGCACAGTAGGCTGAGAGGTCCCTACCTGGGGCTGCCAGGAGCTCTCGGGGGCCGGAGGAGCCACAGTCTGATTTGCTGCACATATCGGTGCAGACTCTGCACGGCGGTCTGGCTGGTAGCGTGACGGACTCCTGGTGTGTACGGGCCAGCGCTCCGAGAGGCTGACGGCACCAGCTGCAGGCGGTGGTGAGTGGGGTGCGGCCTGGCTTGGGCCTTTAGCTGCGGGGCGGGTGAGGGCCTGAGCGTGAGGCCGCGCTCTGCGAGCTGCGGCCTGAGTGCGTGGTGGGAGGCGGTTAGAGGCTGTGTGGTCCTGCACAGCTAATGCACTTGGTCTGAGGCCTGTGAGGCTTCCCCCTACAGCGTGCTCCGGCCGACCCATCTGTGGCTGACCTATCCTCCACACCTGGAGTTTCCAGGCCCCCTGCGCTGCTGGCTGTGATTTTGAGAGGTTCACCAGGATTGATGGTTGCGCATTGGACCTAGCCCGCACCTTGGCTGTAACCTATCAGGGGCATTGCGGTGTCTGGGGCCGCCCTGCTGAGGAGATTGGCCCTTACCGACTGGGAGCATCAGTGTCTGGTACTTTTTGAGACTTGCCTGGGGCTGGCCTGCCACTGTTTCCCCGCTCTATCTGCTCTTTCACGTGGATGATCGTGACTTAGTGGGTCCCGCTTGGCGCTGTGAACAGCTGCGCAATAGGCCTGCACCTACCGGCTGGTGTGCTTGCGCATCTGGGGCCCGACTGCGGAGGTGTGGGCCCCTCACTGATGTTCATCTCTTTGTCGGGGGCTCCTTGAACACCCCTCTTGGTGCACTGCCCATCTGCTGTGGGCTACCACAGCCCCGGGGTAGATTGCCCCACTCAGGGAGTGTTGCGATTGCTGGAATGTAGTGTGGACGGCGTGCAGTTTGTGCTGCGGCCCACTGTGCGGGCCAATTGGACCCACCTTAGACTGTCAGTGCCAATTTGCGGTCCCTCTCGGTCAGAGCCTAGTGTGTTGATCTAGGTCCCTTCAAGCGTACTTACCTTGTTATCGGCAGTCATGGGGAGAACTGACAAATCGCAGCCTCGCCTCACGTTTGAGGTGCGAAAACCCACCAAGTCGCAGCAAAGGGCGGCCTCTGACTCTGAGGCGGATGCCCAGGGAGAGGGCTCCTCCACGCTGGAAACAACTCTGCTTGCTATGCAGAAGAGTCTCCAATCCATCGAAGGGAATATGGCTGCGATGAATCACAGACTTGACCACATGTCATCCCAACTGGAGAAGCAGAACGCGAGGATGGGGGAAATAGAGCAGCGCGTCTCAACAAACGGAGATGGCCTTAGCGAGGTGGCGGACAAGACACTCCACATGGAGAAGGTTCTAGCGCTTATTCAAGCTAAGAACGAAGATTTAGAGGCCTGGTCTCGCCGTAATAACATCCGCATCACAGGCTTGCCGGAGTCCACCAATACTGGCAGGATGGAGACCTTCATTGAGTCCCTTCTCGAAGACATTTTTGGCCCTGAAAATCTCTCTACTATGTTTATAGTAGAGAGGGCCCACCGTTCACTGGCGGCGAGACCGGTACCGGGTGCCCCACCTCGCCCTATAATAGCCCACCTATTGAACTATCGGGACCGGGATATCATCTTGAGGCTCGCTAGAGAAAAGGGCACAGTCAATCACCTAGGGAACGCACTGTCTTTCTTTCCTGACTTTACGGTGGCCGTCCAGTTAGCAAGACGGGAATTTGGCGCAGTTAAAAACTTTTTGCAGAATGAAGGCATCCCCTATGCCATGCTGTACCCTGCCCGATTGCGGCTGGGCCAGGATGGGGATTGTAAAATTTTCACATCTCCCAAGGCGGCGATGGAGCACGTCAAGAAGTTGAAGCGAAGAAGAACTGCGACAGCCGCGGATCAAGACGACGAGAAGCAGTGATTGTGCGCCTGGGTATACTCTATGTCTGTGGTCACTGTTTGGCATATGAGACATGCCTTGAATCTTCATGCTGTGACCCACTGCTCATACAGTTGTCTAGTCGTAATTATGCTGGCTACTACATGCTGACTTTATTTGAACTGTCTATGTTCTTCATGCTCACCCTCCTTTGTTGCAGGCGCCGACTACATCGAAGGTAGCGAACTCTACTCCTGTTTCTTGTCTTCTTAGTGAGCCAGGTCCCAAATTTACGCACTGCGATGTGTCTTTCTTCTTTATGAACTGGCACTGAGTATTGTGAGGCGGGTGGATGGTCGCTGCCGTCTTCCCGTGCCTCTCCCGCTGTCCGCGCTCAGGTGTTGACTGCCTATATGGCGACTCAAATTATTACTTACTCGCTCTTCCTCCAGGGAGATGCGTTTTACACACATCCATTGTGGTCCTCGAACACTCACACCAGTTGCCTTGCAGGGGCAGCAGCAAGCTATGTTATGAATGTCTTTGATGCAATGTTTAATGGTACCTGTTCTTATATCCTAGCACATGTCTTTCGACCTGATCAGCCACCTCCTACTTAGTGGGAGGCGAGTAGCACTCTGGTGTTCCCCCCATGGGTGTTCCCCAAAAAAAGTTATGCACACTTTGTTCTCCATGTTGGGGATTGTTTACTCAGGGAAGGGATGGCTTTGGCATGTTTGGTTGCTGAAGTGGGTGGGAGGTAGTGGGGGGTGGGCTGGGTGGGACGGGTGGCACTTTCATATTGCACCTTCATTGTACCTCTGCGGCCTGTTTTTAATAATGTACCTCACGCTACTGACTACATCTGATATTGCACATCCACGGGCGGTAACATAAAGTTCCTTACATGGAACGTGCGCGGCTTAAATAGTCCCAAGAAGATATGATCTGTGCTGGCACATTTAGACAGACTGGACGTCCAGGTGGCGTTCTTACAATAAACGCATCTTATGCAGCTCTCAGAGAAGAATGTTGGCACCCGCTGGGCTGGGCTGAGGGTCGCCTCCTCTTACTCTTCTTCACGCAAGGTGAGTGATGATATTGGTTAAGAGAGGGGTCCCATTCACTGTGCTTAACACAGAAACGGATACACAAGGCAGGGTAGCATTGGCCATTGTTAACCTTGGCGGCGTGGTGGTCCTTCTGGTGAATGTCTATGGCCCAAACTTTGATGACCACTCTTTCTTCACAGATGTTTGGCGCCGTATTTCGAAATTTACTCCGGCTGAATTACTTTGGGGGGGGTGACTTTAATACCTGCCTGGACGGGCAACTAGACAGACTGGGTAGCGGGGCAGCACGACACAGACAGGCAACTGACGCTTTATTGGGCCTTTTGGATGCAGGAGCTATTCATGATATTTGGCGCATGCAGCACCCGGTTATCCGTGAAAGTACATTAATTTCCACTGTACATGGCACATGGTCCCGCTTGGATTACTGGCTCCTCTCCGAGATTGCATGCACTTGGGTTGTTGATGTTCGCCACCTGGCCAAAACATTGTCAGATCACTGCCCCGTTATGCTAGAGATGCAGGTCCCCACTTGTGAGCGTCCCCCTTTTCAATGGCATTTGCAGCCTTCCTCGCTTACTGACCAGGTGTTCAGGTGTACAGTAGGCACGGCCATTAGTAATTTTTTTTAAAGAAAACACCGGCTCCGTAGACAGCGCTGGGGTTCTTTGGGAGGCATTTAAAGTCACCATCAGAGGCATCTGTATGGGAGTGCAGGCAGGTGTCTTGAAGGATCTGCGACATCGGATCAATAGACTGGCCGGTGATATCTCTGCACTAGAGCGTGAGTATGCCCAAAACCCAGTCCCACATAAACTTGCCGCTATACGGGAGTTGGTAACGGAACATAACGATACAGTGGATCAGGAGCTGGCACATAGGTCACGGCGCTATACTGCTCGTTACTATGGGGAGGGGGGTCGTCCAAGTCGCTCACTTGCTCAGAAACTGGCCGCACTTCGTAGCCAGGACTACATCACAGAGATGCTAGACTTTGAGGGAATAGCGCACTATAATTCCCCTGAAATTAGTGGGGTGGTGCTGGACTTCTACTCCAACCTCTATGGGGATCAGGCGCAAGTGTCAGCTGCTGACATAAATGCATACTTAGACGATATCGCGTTGGGGTGGCTGTCTGTCGACCAATGTGAATATCTCACACAGCCCTTGGAGACGTGCAAGATGTAAAATTGGCCATTATGTCGCTGCTCACATGTAAGGCGGCTGGCCTGGATGGACTCCCTAGTGAGTTCTACAAGGCCTATGCTGATGACCTCGCGCCCAGACTCTTGGATGTCTTTGCGGAGGCATACGACAAGGGCACTCTTCCCCCCCACGTTAAAAGAGGCCCTCCTTGTTATGCTTCTCAAGCCTGACAAAGCTGCCAATCGATGCGACTCCTACCGCCCTCTCTCCATCATAAATATAGACGCCAACATTTTGGCAAAAATGATTGCCACTAGGCTTCAACCCCTCATTCCAAACCTGGTCCTCCCGGATCAGTCGCGCTTTGTCCCTGCCCGGTCAACTGCGCATAACTTACGCACGGTCTTCTCCACCCTGCATTATTTTGAGGCAGATTTTCAAGCGGTTGCTGTGTTGCTCGACGCAGCAAAAGCATTTGATTCCCTGCAATGGGAATTTATGTTCACAGTCCTACTCAGAATGGGGCTACCACCCTTTTTTGTGAAGTGGATACAACTACTATATGAGGCGCCTGCAGAGCGTGTGCGGGTCAATGGCTGGGTTTCAATTGCGTTTCCCATTCGGCGTGGCACGCGGCAGGGCTGCCCCCTGTCGCCGATGCTTTTCGCGCTTGCATTGGAGCCACTGGCTTGTAAGCTCCCCCAGCGTCACGCACAGGCAGCGTCATGATTCAGACAGCGTCCATTGGTAGTCTCGCTGTACGCCGATGATATGCTTCTGTATGTTCGAGAGCCTGCAACGTTTCTCCCAGAATTGCTCCGTGAATATATCAAATTCTAACGTTTTTCAGGGCTTGGCATTAACTGGGCGAAATCGACGGTGTTCCAGCTGACGGCTGGTAGGCAGCGTGTGGAGCTAGACTTCCCATTGACATGGTCAACTGACCCAGTAAAATATTTAGGGGTATGGCTACACAGAGACCCTGAGGTGGTGGTTTCCGAGAATTATGGCCGTGCCCTGACCCAAATCACTGATAGAGCAGCGAGATGGGCCAAACTCCCGCTTTCTCTAGCAGATCGCATCGCAGTGGTTAAAATGACGATTTTGCCCAAACTACTCTATTTGTTTATTAATATTCCCATCCGCCTCACTCTTGTGGTGTTTAACTTGCTTCAGTCAGCACTGCTGTCCTTTGTGTGGGGTGGTAAGAAGCCTCGATGCAGCTGGGAGGTGCTGGTATTACCGTTCGAGCGGGGAGGTTTCGAAGCCCCTGATATGTGCTTATACTATCTCTGTACACAGGCCCAGTTTGCACATTATTGGTTCTTTCCACAGCGATTCCAACCACATGTAGCTATTGAGGCTGATGCTGTCCTTCCGTTGGCCCTTGTCGCGACCGCCTTGTCTGGTGGGGGAGGTGGACCCAGGACTGAAATTAACCCCGCATTTTGCACAGCATGGGCGTGGAAGATGCTTGCAGCGCGTGCACAGTTGCAATATCTCTATGCCCCAACATTATCGCTCGCTGCGCACCCGGATATCTCTGCTGCACAAGAGCCGGCTGCCCTTAAAGAATTGGGTGCAGCGGGAATAACACAATTAGGTGACCTTTATAAACAAGGCCAGTTCAGGTCGCTCTCCGACATACAGGGTGGCAGGGACTGGGGTTTGATGCTTGGGTTCACTTATGTGCGTGTGCGGCAGGCGATCAGAACCATCTATCCTGATTACCCAGCTGAACCCAAGCCTCTGTTGGCACTGCAGGCGGTGTTAGCAGGTGAGGATCGCACAGACCTGATCACAAAGTTATATATTGCGTCCCTTAGGGAAAGAGAACAGCTTGATTCACCTTCATATAAAAAATGGGTGGCGATACTGGGGACTTCATTGTCGCCGGATGTGTGGAAGTTCTGCTGCACCCTGACTGGCCACCTAACGGCAAATTGTAACCTCCGCATCATCCATTTTAAATACTTGCACCAGTTATACTATACTCCGATTCAACTGATGCGCTTTGGTCTGCGGGAGAGCGCTTGCTCTGTTCGCTGTGGGCAGGGGGATGCGGATTTTTTGCATCTCGCATGGAATTGTACGGGAATATATACATTTTGGAGTAAGGTCATGAATATGCTTACGAACGTGGTGTCAGAACCTGTGCTATGTACTCCTGAGGTTTGCCTATTAGGCTGGGTAAAGAATATTAAACCCTGTAACCGCAGACTGGTGGCTGTTTCGACCTTACTGGTTAAGAGGGCGGTGGTGCAATGCTGGGGTTTAAACTCACCCCAACCTTGAAAAAGTGGGTCCGAGATTTACTTTACTGCAAAGAACAACTTGGGATCTATGCCGAGGAATTGCCTGAAACTTCACGCCCTAAAGACTTCTGGGCTCCGCTATCGGTGTACCTTCTGGGAAACCCTGAATTGCAATAGACGCTGTAATCTGATGCTCTTGCTCTGTTTAACCTTGGGACTGACACTTGTTGTAAAACTGCCACATGTGAGGATATGCTTCGTTGGGGTCACAGTACCTTTTACAGTGCCATGGGTGAAAGGGGGATGAGGGTGGTGGGAAGTTCCGAGGGATGTTGCTTTACTCTATGGAAAATGCTTGTACCGTTTGTGATCCTTGATGTCCGCCTTGGCCCCTAATAGGGGACCTACTGTGTATTATACAAGCTGTTCAATAAACAAAATAAAAAAAATAAAAAGTTTAAACCTTCAAAAAAAAAAAAAAGACTCATCAGAACAAGGGGTAAAGCGTCAGGCCATTTCAGTGTTGTAGATGCACACACCTTTCCTAACCTAGATGTTATTGTGCCATTTAACTGCTCAACCACTCCAGATGCTTCAGGTCGATAGGCACAATGCAGCTTCTGTTCAATCTGTAATGCTGCACAAATCATCCGAATTATCTCATTATTAAAGTGTGTTCCTCTATCTGTTTCTAAAGTGACTGGAAATCCGAATCTAGGAATCAGTTCTCTCAGAAGTAGTTTGGCGACAGTTAAGCTGTCATTCCTTCTTGTCGTATAGGCTTCCACCCAACGAGAGAACAAGCAGACAACAACCAACACATATTTCAGCCCATTGCATGAGGGCAGCTCGATAAAATCTAGTTGGAGGCGGGTAAATGGTCCTCCAACTCTTCCAATTCGTCCCCAACTAACAACTGTCTTTCTGCCTTGATTTTGTTTCTGACAAGTGATGCATCTCTGGCAAAGGCTCTCTGCAATGACCCTGAACCTTGGGTTATACCATGACTGCTTGAAGAGTCTGATCATTGCATCTCTTCCAACATGTGCAATTCCATGATATACCCTGGCCATATGGGAGAGTAAAAAATCTGGCAAGACTGGTCTTTTGTCAAAATAGACCCACACTTCATCTTCTGCTCGCTTTCTACAACCTGTATTTTTCCAAATTTCCTTTTCTTCATCACTTGCCTCTTCCTGCATCTGCCTCACTTCATCCCAAGTTTCAAATGGGTTTGTAAACATAAGATGGCATTCGCTATTTCCCCTTTCATTTGCTCTGTTTAAAGCCATTAAATTTCGTGCACAGAAACGCGCTATTTGGTCAGCGTATCTGTTGCCCTTCGTCACATATTCATCTCCTATGATTTATGTGCGGCACATTTGACCACTGCATTTCTTTTGGGCAATTGCAAAGCATCCAATAATTCTTTTACAGTTTTGCTGTTACGGATTGGAGAACCTGAAGAAGTCAGAAATCCCCTTTGCATCCATAGCTGTCCAAAATCATGGCCAACCCCAAACCCATATTGGCTATCCGTGAATATGGTCACCCTCAGACTTTTGGCAATTTTGCATGCTCTAATTAGAGCAATAAATTCAGCAATTTGAGCAGAGTTTACCCCTTTTAGACAGGATGCTTCCAGAACTCCCGCTATGGTGCAAACAGCATAGGCAGTGCATAATTCGCCTTTTTCATTTCTTAGGCATGGCCCATCTACAAATATTTCACGGTCTGGTTCTTCCAAAGGAACATCCTCTATATCAGACCTGGGTTTTGTGCACAATTCTGTCACATCCAAAGAATCATGATCCGCTTCCTCTCTCACTTCCTCACACCGAGAATTTGGCAATAGAGTTGCCGGGTTTACGGTTCACTCTCTTGTACTTAGTCAGCCGACTAGAGGTTAAGTATTGAGTCCGGGCTCGATTTAAAAGGATCTCAACAGAATGTGGCGCATACACTTTGACTGGATATCCCATCACAATCGCTTCACTTTGTTCCAGACTCACACAAGTGGCAACTACTGCTTTCAAACAGCCTGGTAACGCTGCAGCCACTGAATCCAAAGTAGCAGAAAAATATGCTACTGGTCGTCGTGCCATTCCATGTTTCTGAGTTAAGACTGAAAGTGCACAGCCATCTCTTTCGCAACAATACAATGCAAAATCCTTTGCATAATCTGGCATTCACAATGCAGGTGCTCGACAAAGTCTATTTCTCAATTTCGTAATGGCTTCCATACTTTCATCATCCAGTACAATCGGATCTTTCACATCTTTTCGTGTCAACCTCTGTAGAGGTTTTTCAATCAGTGAGAAACCACAGATCCACTGCCTACAGTATCCAACCATTCCCAAAAACATTTGCACTTCTTTCTGAGTGGTAGGTGGGCTCATTTGTTTGATCACCCTAATTCTTTCTGGTGTCACTTTTCTGACTCCCTTCTCGATTTTATGTCCTAGATACTGGACCTCTTGTTTACAGAATTGCAATTTTGATGGTGACACTTTGTGTCCTTCTTCTGCTAAATGGTTCAGTAAGGCAAAGGTATCTGTCACACATGCCTCTCGGGTCTTTGATGCCACAATTAGGTCATCAATGTACTGAACCAAAACTGAATTTCCTGGCATGATCAAAGTTTCCAGACATCTTTTCAGAATCTGGTTGAAGATTGAAGGACTCTCGGTATACCCTTAAGGAACTCGGCACCATGCCAAGACCTGGTCTCCGAACTGGAATGCAAAAAGATATTGGCTCTCCGGATGCAAGGGAATCGAGAAAAATGCTTGGCACAGATCAATCATTGTGTACCATTCTGAATCACATGGAATTTAGTAAAGGATTACTGCTGGATTTGGTACTACGGGACAGCAAGGTACCACAATCTTATTAATCTTTCTCAAATCCTGTACTACTCTATATTTTCCGCTTGGCTTTTTAATTCCTATTATGGGTGAATTACAAGGACTACTCATTATTTCTCTCAAGATTCCCTATTCAATCATTTGATCTATCACTGGAGTGACTCCCGCAATTACTTCTGGACTCATTTTGTACTGAGGAGTGTTTGGATACACAGCTCCCTCTTTCACTGTAACCTGAATCGGGTCTACATTTGTCATTAAGCCAATCTCTTTCCCCGTAAAAGTCCCATACATCCGACCTCATGGTACTTCTAAGTTCTTCAGGCAAACTTTCTTCTGTAAGAAGTGAAAACAACTCATCCACTTCTGTCCCTTGCTTCGCTAACATAATTTTGAATTCAACATCCTCATCAGGTGTTTGAAGCGCACTACCATCTGGTGTACAGTAGATGGTACAACTCATCTTGCATAACAAATCTCTACCTAAGAGATTTACTGGACTCGAGTCACATACCACAAACCAATGCATGTCTCTGAAGTTTCCAATATGAACTTCTATTGGATTTGTGACTGGAGTTCTAATATGCTTATTTGCGACTCCTACAACTTGGATAGTTTCTCCCGAGAGGGGTAGGTTTGGAATTTCTGCTGCTCTCACAGTAGAACGGGTAGCACCAGTGTCCACCAGGAATGTAATATCATTACCTTCCACCTTTCCTTCTAAAAAAGGACCTGACTGATCTACCGCCAAAAATGCGCCAAGTACGCACTCTTCCTCCCCCCTCAGGCACCGTCATTGAGATGAGTCTGAATCATTCTCATTGCACTGCAACCAAAATTGCGGAACCATCTGCACACTTTGATTCTTACCGATCTGGTCACCTCCATGAAATCCAGTGTTCACACCATACCTCTGCACTTGAGCATTCACATTATTTGACATAGGAGCTTTTGGCACCTGTAACTGTGGGGTAACTACCTGCTGCTGCTGGTTCACAACCACCTCATTCTGCACCTGTGGATTTAAATTTTGATTTACCCCATTATTCTTTTGAGCAGATCTACACTCATTCTTCCAATGTCCAATCTTTCCGCACGCATGACAAGGACATTTCTTCCTAGCCTCTTCTTTACTCATTTTACCTCTACCGTTACCTCCATTGGGCACCTAACCACTTTGATTCTGACCATTCGTCTGATAACCTGTCTGAGAATTATTATTTACCTCTTGTTGCTCTGCTACCTTCACTTGTGCCCACGTCATTTTCTCCTTTAGTTTCTTGTGTCTTGATTCAATGTCATCGCTACAATACTTCGCATACCTCAAAATTTCATCAATTGTTTTACTCTGCCAGCAAATCAAATGTTGCTGAATCATATTACTAATCTCCGGCTTCAACCCAAACACAAAACGATACACAAAATGTCCCATATCCTTGTCTCCAATATTCTCAAATCCGCTGTACTGTTTAAATACTTGCAATAGCCTTTCATAGTAGGCATGCACTGACTCCTTTGGTTCTTGGGTCGTCCTATCTATCTTAACCCAATCTGTTTATTTAGGGGAAATTTTTCCCTTTAAGATAGTGATTACCCGATTATACTTTTTCATCACCTCTTCATATGGTGCACCTGTTTTAGGGTCTCTAGGATATTCTTCTTTTGGACAATCGACAGTGATCTTACATTCTGTCCACAAGTCCACTGGCACAACAATCTCAAATAACCCATCCAAATCCTTTAACAGAACCTTTGAGACCTTCACAAACCTTTCTACCTGTTTGTCCATTCAACGGGTTTCTCTCTTAATCTGGGGAAATCATTCGTAACCGATAATATATCCTGCCTTGACCAAGGAACATGAACATATCCACCACCTGGTACTTCTCTCATCGGACACGCCCTTTCAACCTGTTCTGTTTCCTTTAATGGGAACATAGACACTCCTTTACTAGCTGCCTCTTCCTTCTTTTTCACCCATCTATTTTTCCATCGATCTACATCTCCCCATTTCTTCAAAATGTTCATCAACTCTTTTATCTGTAACCTTTTTCCAGACGCATTCAAACTCTCTAGATCCTTTTCAGTAAATGCCAATCTGTACAATTTCTGCAACACCTTTGACTTCTCTATGTCTATTCCATACTCACTAGCATCTTCGGATATTTTCGCATGAAAATTCCTTGCTCTCCAAGTCATGCTTTTACACAAAAACAATAATTCATCATCTCGATAAGTCCCTAGTCTGTCTGGACTTATTGTACCAATAATCATCTCTTCCAAATCTACTTTCAATTGACTCACATTTATACTTTGCGGTTGAGGTTCTTTCTTTTCCATTCTTTTTACCCAATCATTCAATTCTTCTGATGAAAGACCTGTTGAACTCCCTGTCATTGGAGTGACATTTGTCCCTATTCTCCTTGGATTTAATTGTATATCTTTTCTAGGGGTTTCCGTTATCATTTCACAACCCGGAAGATCTAACAATGGAATGTTTGTGTCAGCCTGTCTATTCTCATTGACTACCGTCTCCATTCCACTCCTGACATTACTCATTGGAACTGCTAATGTATGTACTGTAGGTGTATTCTGGTTTTCTACAAACAAAGGAAATACAGGACCTATTATAACCGGTACCGTCAATGCTTCTGCATTTAGACTCAACTGATTTATTTTCTGAATCTGCTCTACATTTGCCTTGTTTAGCATCTCAAATTCTTTTTCTCGCATTATCCTAGCCATGTTCGAAATCTGTGGGATTAATGGATTTGCCATAAAGGGTGCATTAGGAGTCACCTCAACTGAATTTTCTTGATATGGCGGAGGTCTTTTGGTCATAATATCCTCAAATAATTCATCATCTGACTCGTTTACACCATCTCTTGCACTTGAACTCTCTGGGCCTGATTCACAGAACTAACTTACATCAAAAAACGTAAACGTAAACGTAAACGTAAATGTAAAGTTAGTACTTTTTAGGTATTCACAGAAGTTAGTAGTCCTAACTTTAGGACTCCTAAATGCCTTCTGTGAATACCGAAAGTCTGAAAGTTAGGATTTTTCTCAGTTTAGGAGTAGTAAAGTTAAGTAAAATCCTAACTTTAAGACTTTCGGTATTCACAGAAGGCATTTAGGAGTCCTAAAGTTAGGACTACTAACTTCTGTGAATACCTAAAAAGTACTAACTTTACGTTTACGTTTACGTTTTTGACGTAAGTTAGTTCTGTGAATCAGGCCCTCTATGATTTTCCTTTTCTCTTTAGATTTACCTCCTGTCTGTTTGTCAGCAGCTAAAACTGGGTACAAACCCTCAGTTACCACAGCTCTCCTCCATCGTTTCATTGTGTCCTCTCTTCTCTCAAAAGGGTATCTAGACATTAAATTCCTGTATCTCCTACCTTCTCGATACTTCTCTCTTACCATAGCTTCTATTTCCCATTCCTCTAACACTTCATACTGTGTAGGTCTGGGATTCGGCTCTAATGAATTCATTCTATTTCTCAAATTCTGCAAAATCCTCATATTGAACGAACCATGCTGTGGAAAAGCTAAAACACCATCATCCTTTGTATACTCCACCAAATTCCCCAACCATGTACATGTATGATATCCCTGCTCTAACATCATATAAGAAGCAGGCGTTCCTGGAGGGGGAATAAGAATTCCCTCTCTAGTCACAATCGGTTTATCCTTTTTGAAGAATTTCTTTATTTTCTCAAGCATCTTCATTTTCCTGACTTTTTATACAAGCGTATTTCCACAGAACAAACAAGGAAACCTTTCCGTAAATCTACTTATTCTATTTGTCAGTTCTCATCCAATACTAGCGCGACACACACCAACCAACCAATCAGAACACCACTACGTAAGCAATATCTCAACCAATACTAGCGCGGCTCACACCAACCAGTCGATCACAGCTCCTGTGCACGCCCGCTGCCTGACCAATGTCAGCGCGGCTTTTCTGACATCAGTATTACTCCTTCCACTGACCCTTCCTTTACAAAATAATACGACAATATTTTTCTAAGTGTTTTTAATAACAAATTCGATTAGTAACAACACAAAACAATGCTACCTTGTCTGCTCCACTAAATAAAGAGATAGTTTTCAATCTTTCCAAGAGGTTTTCTTCACTACGAGTACTAATAACGTCCAGCGCTATTTTACTCTTCAAACAAGCTCCGGGTGGACCTATTACTCCTCCAGGGATAAGGCCAAAGTTTTGCAAGAGGACTTTTTGGTGTGAAAAGAGGTCTTGGTACTCCCCTGGGAATAAGGCTAGAGTTTCGGAAGTGGACCCTTCGCTATTTCAGACACGCTACTCTTATACGAAATTTCCCTGAATATAACACCTTCAGCCCTTTGTAGCTTTGGTATTATTACAACAGACAACGTACTTCTGCAGTGTGATTTCTTTACCACAATCTTCTTCTGCCTATTTCAGGCTAATTCCATTCCCGGGATTCCTCAAGTATCTCCGTACCTGTACTTCTAAACAACATAGAACAGGACACTAACTTTTTCGAGTTAAACCATATAATCAATAATCATTACCAAACTAATCAATAATCAAACTATCCTCTGCTACCAGGAAACTGATCCAGTGCGCGGCCAATGCCTAATCAGGGATCAATACTCAATAATATAGCAGAACAATGGCCCATACACATTCACCCAAGTCCCTGATGCGCTGGGGTCAATTTGACAAAAGTTCAATTCTCTTCCTCCTAAAATTCATATATGGTATTTCCAAAATACTTATCTATTTTATACATCAACTCTTCCTCTACTTGGTTAATGAACCAATTAGTTGAATATTTGATGGTAATGATACTCCTTATCTGACTAATCATTTGATCAACTAAATAAAACACAGACTCTCGTTGAAGTTAATAATTTTATCTCAAATCAAAGGATAAAAATGCTCAAAGTATACGGATACAAGTGCAAACAATGAACTCACAAAGGGAGAGAACATCAGCAATTCAAAATAGAGACAAACTCATCAATCAAATAATGACATTGTGCATGGAGTGGATAGATAAAGAGACAAAAGTTTCAGAGACAAAATACATTCGCAGATAAAATATGCAAGAACAAGTCAGAATAATACAAACCCGACGGACTTGTAGGAAACCACCCCTCAGGCATAAGTGGTGGTGGGGATCCCCTGAAATAGAGTCAGGGGACAAAGATTTCAGGGACAGGAACAGGACAGGACAGGAACAGCTAGGCCTCTCTGCAAACCGATGAACTGCGACACATCTCCCCTCTCTCAGCCTCTCCTAACGACACCTAAACCACACCCCTAAAGGCACCCCAGTTATACCCTAAAACCTACATGTCCGCCCCACATCAGTTGTAACATTCAGCATAACTAGACAGTTGATTGGTGGACTTTGGGGGTGGTATGTCACACCATGGTGACTTCACTAATATTTGGGCTTATTCATTGTTTTATGCCTATTCACATGAAATAATATTCGCTCCGTTCACACGATCCGATCCCCGTTACAATTGTATACAAATTTAAGCAATGTCTACGGAAGAAGTCCTTCTGTCCCATGGTCTGTCACATCGCTTGGCAGACGTTCATCACATTGGCCTTCAACTCTTTCATTTCTTCTGCTGTGCTCAGCGCTTCAGCGTGCCTTTGTCAGAACAGCTTTACTCATCCATCCAACCCCGCCTTCATTCGGCCAACTTAAGGAAAAATGGAGTCTTATCCAGCTCACTAATACAAATGGAAAATGAACATTCATTAATTATATGATAATGTAGTTTTTCACTGTTTACCACCCACCTTTGCACTATTCCCTGTTAACGTTTTTCCTAGCATAGCTTTGTGCAAATCAATATCATTTATTAATTCAAGGCAAGCTGCAACATGCAAACTACGAAATGCAGTCATGCATTGTTTCTCGTTTCCTTCAAAGCATAATGTAAATACGGTTTTAGTTCTTTCATGCGTTATCTCACGTTAGGGCATGCATGCGCAAAGCAGTTTCCCCTGTGTTCATGTAAAGTGTACGTTAATTTTCTATTACTACTTACTGTTAGTACGTATTATGGGGTATTCATTTGAGCAGGTTTCCTTTTGCGAAATCCTGCTCCTTCAACATTTAGTCACAGTTAATTATTATAACAACTGTGCTGATTCAACTTGGGAGGACATTGTGAAATTACTAGCTAAGGAGTTGGGCATGTTTTTAGTTTTTGTTAAGGAAAGTGTTATGCTTGCATGGGCAGGAAATTTTAACATTTGTTTAAGTATTCTTCCAGCTAAAGACGTTTGTGGAATATTGGATAGGGTAGGAAACAAACAGACCCACTTCTATCATTCATCATATGGCAATGCTTCGATTGAGCTCTTTTTAATACATATTTTAACTTTAGGAATGGACATATTAGCTAATGACATCTACTCTTACTTTTATTGGGCGAGGTGCTGCAAAGGTCATATACCACATTTTAGTGTGACGTCATGTCTCAGTGACCCCAATCTAATAACAATACCTATAAACACTGAAATTGTTAAAAAAAAGGAACAGAATTTCAAAGAAGATATAGAGGCCATTCATTGAGTGGAGTTTGATTGAAATGGGCTGGTATCCACCTGAATGAACTTCTCCCTGAAATTATCAAAGGCAACAAGACCAATTTTGGAACATGTTTGACAGAGGTATTCGAACCAATGAAAATTGTGAGCTTCTTTCAAGAAATGTGTAGAAGTGCTGATAGGTGATTGATTCCAACCAAATTCACTGGCAAAGGGAGTAACAAGGCGTGGTTTGATACTGTTTAGACTAAAGCGCACAAGCAAATTAAGGATTTATTACAACGCAGACCCTGCGACTATGCTGAAGTTACCTGCTGGGTCATTCATGAACATAAGGCATTTCAAGCATGTTTCTTCAGGGAAGTTTACATGCCTAAACAAATTTAAAAGAGACTGAACAAAAAATGAGAACATTTGTTACAAAGTTGTTTGCCTATGTATACAGGATAAATATTACAGGAATATTTATTTAGACATAGCTTTTGCCAATTTTTACAAGATCGTCCTTTTGTCTGTGTTTATCTTAATGTCCAACATGGATCCGGTTGGAGCAGTTGGAAAATTTTTAAGGTTGCTGATAATGAAATGTCTGTAGGTCTCAACCACTCTGATACATATTCAATTTGGAATAAAAGCAGATTTCAGATCCTGGTTCCTCCTGCAGCCTGCATTGGAGTCGGAGACAAATGTAATATTTGCAAGATGCCTGGTTTTTACATTTAGATTTAGCTGACAGTGTTTTTCTAATCATTTTATCAGCCTTCAGCGTTCTCTGGGACCAGCTCTTCACCACTGGCGAAAACTAGCATTGACTAAGCCAAAATGTCTGGCTATGGTGTGCTAATTAGCAGTATAAACTGTTACTCGTTGTCCCATTTGAGTTAGCAGCAGAAGGGTGCAGTGTTACAATTTGACTCTAGCTATCCCAATGGAAGGCCTGATTCATGAAGGTACACTTAGACATAAAGTCTTCAGTTTAGACCTGAAGACTAAGTTTAGACATCAGGTCTAAGCTTAGACTTTGGGGCTGATTCCGATATCGGCCGGTATGGCTCCGAATCGGATTCGGCTTAACCGGATCCGATTCGGAGCCCTATTGCCCGACCGATTCGTACGCGCGTCCGGGCGAGCGAGTACGATGCGAAATCGCCGACCAACTCGTCCGGGCGTCCCGACCGCTCCGACCGACTCGTTCCCGGGTCTAACCACACCGACCGACTCGCTCGGACTCGACTCGCACCGCGCAATGGAGACGTTCCCTGGCCGGGTAAGTACGATGCGCGGCGCGAGCAATCCGATCGAGCCGCGCACTCCGGCTCCAAAGAGCAGTCGGAGCCGTACTTTGGGGGTCCATGTCGGACCCCCCTGTACGCGTTGCCGCGCGAGTCGCACACAGGGGGGGACCCATGGGTCCCCCCTACCTGTGCGTGTACGGCGCGAGTCGCTTCGCCATGTACACGCTGTAGGGGGCGCCCTTGTCCGCCTCGCACCCATTGAGTCAATGGGAGCCCGCGTACGCGTTGTACGACAGGCTCCCATTGACTTCAATGGGAGTCCGACCGACTCGAGTCCGATGGCATACGTGCGCATCGTACTCGTTCGGTCGGGCTGCATGGGTCCGATTCGGTCGGAAATCTCTCCGGGTCCGGCTAGGTCGGAGACATTTCCGGCCCGAATCGGAATCGGCCCCACAGTGTCTAAACTTAGACTTCAGGTCTAAGCGTACCTTTGTGAGTCGGGCCCTGAGTCTGCAGCATCAGGGTGCATTTGATCAAGCTGTTACTAGATGTCCCAGTTGAGTCAGCAGCACAGGAGTGCAGTCCCACAAGCTGGCACTAGATATGCCTATTGACTTAGCAGCACAACAATGCAGTTGTAAATCCATTTCTAGATGACCCTGTATAGGCAGGAATGCAAGGGTGTAGCATCAAAAGCCATTTCTTGATGTGCCTGTTGGGTCTAAAATGCAATAATGCTGTATGAGAAGCCAATACTAGAGGTCACTGTTGAGTCAGTATCACTAGGGGGCAACATTAACAGATGGTACTAGATGTCCCTTTTGAATCTACAGCATAAATATGCTGTTGAATGAGCAAGTACTAAAGTAACCTTTGAATCAGCAGCAGAAGGGTGCACTACTTCAGACAGGTACTATATGTGTTAAAAAACCGCACACACAAACAAGCACTTACCTGATATGTCCTGGCCCAGCGGGAACAATGGTGTGAAGACAGTCTGACCATTCCTTTCAGTGCTCTACATGAGGAACAGAAGACACTGTTCACCTATGAGCACACCCAAGGGAATGGAGGTGAGGATAAAATAATAAAAGACAGCCAACTGGTACTTTGCTGTCTGTATGGATCTCCTTTAAATGTGCCACCTGGATACGTCTTTAGGAGCATCTTAGGGAAGGAGTCAGTCAATAGGTACTTGGGGTTGTTTGTAAGAAAATAGTGGACAAAGTATGAGTAACACAGTGATGTACCTGCTGCCACTCATACACTGAGTCCACACTCACATATAGAAAATCACTTACATGTATTATATGGCTCTTTAACTGGATTGAAAAGTTCTAACTGGAATTTTGGATTCACTCCAAATTACTCCCAAGGTTTCACACTCTTTTCTCCTGGGGTTCGTGATAGGTTTTCAGACCCCTTTTACTAGGATGCTTGCCTTAAAATTCACATTGCACTCTTCATCATTCTCTGTCCAAAGTTTTGAGTCATGGCTCACTGGAGTGCTAAACATCTGACTGCTCACTTAATCATTAAAGTTCAAAGTTCTGATTCTCACCACTCACTTGAGCACAAAATATTTATGTAATTCGCTAAATCCTTAGTTCACATGATTTTAGTACTCTTAGTATTCACAATCCTTACTCTGCATGAGTTAGTTTTGTATGAATAGAATTAGTAATCACAATCCTAAGGTTGCATGATTCAAATTCTGGATGCCAAATCACAAAGGATCCACTCATTCGAGTGCAGATCCGCTACGCTGTTTGGTGGTATGGTAATTATGTCCTACTATCATACGCATGTGCATACATACATCAATTGTTGTTTCTTCTTTCCTTTGTTTTGCAGATCCGGGGAGGATCTGTCACGATGGTCGTGCCAGATGGAGAAGATACAGTGATCAAGAAAGGAGTGCAGGACTACAAGGTAATCTGCAATATCCACTCGCTGCCAGAATCAGCACAGGCCAATCTGAGAAGGAGTGTCTTCTGTTGAAGCAAAGATTGCCTAGCAGGGTGTGATCGCGAGGGCGTGGCTTATAAGCCCTCATATCCAAGATGCCTGCTGAGACTTGGAAGGCTCACTCTGTCTCACAGTAAGTCTAAAAAATATTGGCTCCCTGGGAAATTTGCACTCTCGCGCCTGCCCATATATACAGACTTGCATTGCCCCTGAAATGTTACATACAGATCGCCCTCCTTCTGGACTCACACATACAATTGTGCATTACTTCATCTGAATGTTTACATTTTGGTTTTGATTGTGACAGTGTTAAACCTGGCCAGTCATAGGTGGGGGTCATCTCATGTGTTACTGGTAACATGGTGAGAGTGTATGGAAATGACGCCAGACACTGGCACAGGTGTAATTATGGGTATGTTATCTGTAGGTGGCCATGACAGTTCCCCCTCTTATCGAACCACCATCTGAGCGGTTGTATGGGTGTTGTTGGTGGAAACACCATGAGAGTGGGGGAGCTGAAAGATGGTAGCTGGCTCCCAAGAACTTTTCTCGGGTCCAAACACTTTCCAATCTATCAGGTAATCTACTTGTCCCCTCATCAGTTTAGAGTCCAGTATTTGCTTCACCTCACACTCTAGTTCTCCTTCAACTTCAACGGGCATGGGAGAACGATCCAGTCAACTACTGGGAGGACAGGGGCGAAGGAGGGACACATTTAACACTGGATGCATGTGTCAATTGGCTGCTAAATCTAAGAGCCTTGCCACCGGGTTTATCACTTTAACTATGGTGTATGGTCCTACATATTTGGGTTTCAATTTGTGGTTTCCCGTTAGGGTTACGTTTCAGAGACAAACCTTATCTCCAACTTGATATGGGGGATCATGAGAGCGTTTCCAGTAAAAAAAAGTTTGCTGTTGTATTTTGATTTTGCTAGGTTTTTTTTCGCCTCCTGTATAACATTACAAAGGTGTTAATGTTGTTCTTGTATGGAAGGGTGGGTGGTTGTGGCCAGCCACTTGAATGGCAATGTGTTTGGGTAAATCCTATTTAAGCAATAAAAGGGGGAGCACCCTAGTATGGTGTGGTCTGTGTTGTAGGCAAATTCCACCAGCCATAGGAGGGTATTCCAGTCTATCCCCTGTTGTAGTGCTAAACGCCTAAGATATTGCTCTAGTGTTTGGTTTAATTGCTCGGTTTTTCCATCAGTCTGAGGTTGATAACTAGTAGACAACATAGCGTCAATATGCTTGTATTCACAAAGTCTTTGCCAAAAATATGATGTAAATTGTGACCCATGATCGGTTATAAGAATTGTGGGTATACCATGTAATCTCACAATGTGTTGTAGGAACAGGTTGGCTAACTCTGCAACAGTTGATAGTTTTGGTAAGGCATAAAGTGTCCCATCTTGGTCAGATGGTGTACCACCACAAGGATAACTGTGTTACTTTCACTGGGGTGCATCTCTACAATGAAGTTCATTAAGATAGTTTGAGTGCACTTGAATTGGTCATAGTAGACCAACTGGCATTTTGTGGTCCATATTCCCTTCCCATGTGGCCTCCCAAGGTTGAGTCATGAACCCATTTCAATACCTGTTGCTCTAAGTTATCGCCCGGTGTATACAAGGCCTTGCGCTGATACAACAATTCTCCCTCCTAGGTTCTGTTTTTGGGATCTACTTGCACCCATGCAAGGGTGTCTATGGGTTGTAGGTGAGATTTAAGGGTTTTAAAGAAATTGGCAGATGGTGTCACAAGAAAAGCAGTACATTATTTGGACTTGTTCTCTGATAATATTAATGGAGGCTCAGTTACTGGGTTTTTGACAGGACCATTTGGTGGTTCAGATCTGGAGACAGCATCCGCTTTCCCATTTTTATACCAGTTCGATATTTAATCAGACAATCGAAGTCGGAGAAAAATAACGACCAACGTAGCTGTCATTCTGTAAGTGCTCTGGCAGACTTTAAAAACTGTAGGTTGCGGTGGTCCGAGTAGATCTCTACTGCATGGTGATCTCTCATCAGATAATTACGCTATTCCTTAAATGCATGGTTAATAGCTAGTAGCTCTTTGTCCATGATACTGTAATTCACTTCACAGGGTGTGAATTTCTGGGAGTATTAGGTCACTGGGTGTAACTGCCTAGTCTCGGGGTGTCTTTGCGAAAGAACTCCTCCCAACTCGAAATGTGAGGTGTCAGCCTCTAATCCAAAAGGGAGATTTACATCTGGATGTCATAAGATGTGTGCTAGGTTAAATCTTTGTTTCAATTTCTAAAAAGCTTGTTCAGTATCATAGGTTCACGCAAAGGGAACACCTTTTCTTAGCAGGTGAGTTATGGGTTGTATTATGGTGGTAACGTTTTTTATAAAACGCCTGTAAAAATTGGCAAACCCTAAAAACTCAGTAGAGTTTTGATAGTTAGGTGATTTTCATTGGCTGATCGCTAACATCTTTCTGTCATCTATCTTAATTCTTTCTGGATTGATGATGCATCTGAGAAATCCAATTTCATCTGACCAAAATGGCCTGTACATGAGTCACGTGCTCCTGCAATGTTTCAGAGTAGGTAAGGATGCGGTCTATGTAGATAATACAAAGCATCCAAATATCCCCGCAGGACGTCATCCATAAAATACTGGAATGATGCTGGGGCGTTGCAAAGACCGAATGGCATGACCTGATATTCGAACGGGCCAAACTTGGTCCTGAAAGCGGTCTTCCATTTGTTACCTAGTTGTGATATGCCCCTGGAGGTCGAGTTTCGTGAACATTTATAAACGTTTTATGTGGTCCAATAGGACTGGGATAAGGGCTAATGGGTATCTCTTTTTGACTCTTACTTGGTTAATAGCTCTGTAGTCAAAACAAGTTCCTAATACTTTTCCCTTCCCAGGCACAAAGAAAAGAGGGAAGGAGGCTGGAGACTGTGAGGGATGAATAGATCCTGAAGCCAGGTTATTAATAATGTATTCTTGTAGGTCCTGTGTCTCTGGTTCTGTCAGAGCACATATTCGACTGCATGAAATGGTACTCCCGGGATCTAGTCTATCTTGTAGTCATGCTCTCTGTACAGAGGGAGTAGATTTCCTTCTGGTCATCAAAGAATGATTGATACTGCCGATAGGCTTCTGGTAATGTTACAGTGCAGCATATATGGGGTTCTGAACTGCCATAAGTCAGGTGTTTGGAGGGGTTATCTGAAGCTCTACACAAGAACGTTTGATGCTTAGTGCAGTGTTTATGGCGGAATGAGGAATCCATGAATCCATGAATACAGAGCCATTAGCCCATTGAATCGTGGGGTCATGTAGACTAAGCCATGGCATACCCAGTAATAACCTGAACAGTGATGCATCAATTAGGTCTAAGTGCAGTGATTTGAAGTGATCCACTGCCAGCTGCATTATGAGGGTGTCCGTATGATACTGCACTGGGTCGGAGCTTAACGGTGTGCTGTATACTGCCTTGACCAGTTCCCAGAGTTTCTTTTGGAAAACAAGGGATGTTTATTTCTTGAACTAACTCTTGATCAATACAATTACTAGGGGCCCCTGAGTCTAACAAGGCCAGGACCTTCATTAGATGCTCAATTGGCAACCATAGAGTTACTTGTAGGTTTATATACGCCACCGAAGCTTGTAGCATGCTAGCAAGGACTGATTAGATCTCTATTTCATTTTCACCTGAACAAAGGACCTCGGTCTTCTTCAGGGTGTCTAGTTTTCCAACTCTGTATTGTCTTTGGAACCTTTGTGGACCACCGTCTGGTTTTTTCCAGGTGGCAGCTTATATGTAGATGGAGTTCGGCACTCTCTAATGAATTGCCCTCTTTTACCGCAGTACACGCAAAGCTTCTGTTTTCTTTGTTGCTCATGCCATTCACTTGCACGGGTTCAACCCTTGCTGTGTTCTTAGACCTTTCTTAGCTTGTGGTTTTTGAATGAACAACAATTAGTTTTGAGTCTCCCTGAGTTTTATCACCTCGTCTCTCTAGGAGTCTGTGGTTTAGCTGTACTGTTAGTTCAATTAGGTCGTCACAGGAACTGGTTAGGTTTACAACCTGAGCTAGCACATCTTTCATATTGCTGCATGAGCCTTGATAGAACAAGGATGTTTGTTACTCTATGGGCCATTCTGTTTCAAATATTAGTTGATTAAATGTAGTGATATGTTCCACAACGGTCAGGCCTGCTGGGGCCTCGACAGGGGTAGAAAGGCCTCCTGGGGAGGTGGGAAGGGATATGTCCTCCCTGTGAATAACTAGTTTTACAAAAAGATATCCCTCCTGGGACCTCAAAAGGTCCTATGGTGGTGAAATGGGAAAAAGTAAAGGAAGGGGCGAACAACCGTCAATGATGTAGGAGGGGATGTTCTGGAGATCAACAAAACACCTATAAGAGTCTGTACCTTACTGATTAAGTAATGTCCCCGGGTTGTAAGGTGGGAAGGGAGGGAGACCCTTTTGTTATTATAGCCCTCACTCACTCTAATAGTGACATGCTTCATCATTGGGCTCACCCTGGCTCCTAAAGGTCAGGGTGGGCTCGACCATATTCCAGGGAGCACTTGTGGAGATTTTGGGTATGGGGGCGTAAGTTTAAAGATAAAATTCCTCTCCCACTGCTAAAGTATCCTTTTTTGTGGAGGGGGGGAGGTTAAAAAAGACTATGTTAGGGTTGGAGGATGTGATGGTCCTATGACCCTAACTGAACACCAACATGTTTCAGCCCTATCGCTGGCCTATTTATGGTCCCGGGCTTTCGTCAGGGTGGGATGCGAAGAGGTCACTTCCCCCAGAGACGTGAGTGCTGTGTGATCATGCAATTAACATGTAACACCTGAAAGACAAAGAGTGAAAAAAAGACAAACACATAAAGGACATGTAGTGACTTTTGTGCGGTCAGGCCTGATGTTGCTCATCGCAAAAAAAGCTAGACCGTTGTTGTTCCCCTTAGGGATGTACCGTGAGGGCAACTGGTATCATGTGTAAGGCATCAGAGTGTGATAGTGTCTGGTGTTCACCATTCAGAGTTTGTACCAGTGGCACGCATTCACGGGTTTATTGTTTAACCATACATTTATGGAGAGAGATGCACGCAGTAATACTGTTTCATTTGTGTCTCTCACAATAATTGTTGCTGCTTAGTATCATACACACATACATACATACACACTGTTACCCGAACTGTGAATATTATTGAGTGACTAATAATAGTGGGGTAAAAACCAGTAGTCGATGACTGTAAGTTCAGGTCACTCACCCCGGTAGGACAAGGCATAAGCTCCCAACAAGGGGCTTAGAGGGGGGAGGGCCTTGTAGTCACACTCTGTAAGTGAATAAAAATAAAAAAAACGGTAAGGTAGGTAAGTATAAGGAATATACCATTGAGATCGAGGTCCGAAGGCTCTGTTTAGCGTAATGGTTTGCCGGGAATATTCTGGGGGAATCACTTACTTCGTCAAAGGTCCAGCCCCATAAGAGACCTACTGTGCTGTGCTCCTCTGCATGTCTGTGGAGTGAGTGGGGCGCCATGGTGAAATACTGAGGATCGGGGCGTGCGCGCTGTTTCTGCATTGCATCCGTGTCCCTAGGCGATTGGGTAGAGAGCGTAGGCTCGTCACGGTTGGATGCACGTAGCTTGTGGCGGAGGTCCCGGTTGCTATGGGAGCGGCAGAGACGCTGCTCGTTCTCCCATGTGTGGACGCGAGTGTGGCTTTCTGTGCTCTTGATAAAGTTAGAAGTAAGAGGGAAAAAAACTTGATTGCTAAACATAAGCGGAAAATAGGGATCATACCATGTTTATATCATATGCTGTTTCGAGTGAGAACGGTTGGAAAGTGCTGTATTGCCAACCATAACTGAAAAACGTTGCCATGGGGAACATACCATGCTGAATCGCATGCCCCATCTGGGAATGTTATTTCTGATTATGTATATAATTCACACGTCCTACCTGGGAACATATTTTGTGAGGAAAAGACGTGTGAAGAGAATAAGCCGTATCTCATTGAGACACATGGGTGAGCCTGTCCGCAATATTATATATATACTGATGTGGTTGATGTGCCATATTAGGGACTACTGTGGGGGACAAGGTGGCGCGGATAGGTAGCAATGCCTGAATATTGAATAAACCACGAGCTATGTGGTATCTGGTTCGCGGACCACCCATGACGTGGATAATGTTTGGCGTCTGTATTGGCGTTCCATTTGTGAAGAGTAAGCATACAGTGGTATGTTGGGGTGTGATAGAGACTGATCTCCATGTGGGATCATATTCAGGGGTGTCGATCTGTGTGTACCCTAGGTCTCGGCATGGGGGCCATGGGCCTCTGCATGGTAGCCATAGGTTCATCTATTAAGATTGTTGAGTTGGTTCCATCGGATGTCATCGTTGAGGCCATTTTTGTTTGTCTGTAAGCAATCATCTCTGTTCTTTGCGCAATAGTGTGTCTTGGACTCCGTTTTGTGCAAATATTTTTTCTATAATCGTCCATTTCAGATCATTTTCAGTGTGACTGGATTCCAAGAAGTGGGTCGTGAGCTTGGTCATTGTTTTTTTGCAGCGAATGGTGCTTCTGTGTTCACTGATTCTTATTTTAATTTTTCCCGAAGTCATGCCTATATATTTGAGATCACATGGGCAAGTGATCATGTATATGTAAAACTAAATGTAGTGATATACATCAATAAATCTTGCGAGCCTTGTTTTAGTGTAATTAATTTGTGGTCGAGAGATAGAAGATGGGTCTTTCTATTGAATAGTTTTTTAATTTCCCCACAAAACACAGAGAAATCATAGAGTAATGGATCATTTTGTTCAATCAATGGGATTGATCAGTTGGCTGTATTGCTATTTAAATAGGAAAGAGTGAATGCAGTCTTGGTTTGCTCGTCTGGGAATGCAGCTGGCTGACAGAGAAAGTGTAGTCTACACTGGTTTAGAAAAACACTAAACTTCTGTGGGTCTACATAGAAACGTTCTGGGGGAGCCAGGGTATCTGTGGGGCTTTAACCATATAAATGGAGGAAGGAACTGTAGGAGGAATGTTTGGAGCCTGCGGAGGACTATAGAAACCTGCACTCTGCATGCCCCCTCCATGGGAGAAGGTAGGGTGGTGTAGTTGAACAAAGTCCCAGAAGTACTACGGGGAGGAGGTAATGTCCATGGTTTTCATATGTGATCCTCCACACATTTTACCACTGCCTGGTTTAACTTTATGGGTGATTCCTGCTACTTTTCTTTGGATGGACCATAGGTCTCTCCCCAAATCCTGGCTTTATGCTTGTGTGCCTTGCACCTCAACCTGCAAGCTTGTGATGGTTCCTAAATGTGTGGTTAGCACTGTATTGGTATCCATCATTCAGACTGGGTGTCTATGTGGGCTAGGCAATTGGTTAGAAGCCTGCCCACACAAACAAGCACTAGCCTGACATGTCGTGGCCCAGCAAGAAGGATGGTGTGAAGACAATCCAACCACTCTCATTAGTGTCCTACACTGGGAGCACAAGACACTATTTACCTATGAGTGCACCCAAGGGAATAGGGATGTGGATCAAATAATAAAAGACAACCTATTGGTACTACGCTGTCTGAATGGATATTCTTTCGATGTGCCACCTGGAACGATCTGTAGAAGCGTCATAGGGAAAGAGTCAGTCATGTGCTACTTGTCGTTGTCTGTAAGAAAATAGTGGACAAGGTATGAGCAACATGATGTATCTGCTGCTACTCATACACTGTCATTCGCATCACTGATATTCCACACTCACATATAGCCAATCACTCATATATTAAACAGCTGTTTAACTGGATCACAGAGTTATAACTAGAGTTTTGGATCACTCCAAATTACGCCTATATTTCACACTCTTTTCTCTTGGGGTTCGTGATAGTTTCCCAGACCCTTTTGGCGTGGACATTTGTCTTAAAATTCACATTGCACTCTTCATCATTCTCTGTCCAATGGTTTGAGTCACAGCTCTCTGGAGTGGTAAACCTGGAAATGTGCACTTAACCATTCAAGTTCAAAGTTCTGATTCTCACCGCTCATTCGAGTGCAAAGACTCTTAAGGGCTTATTTACAAGCCACTCACGCAGCCGGTGCGTCACTTTTTATCAGATAAAAAATGATGCACTGGTAGCGCAAGGGGCTTGTAAACAAGCATCCAAATATTCACAATCCTTAGTTTGCATGACTTAGTTTTGCATGATTGAAATTTGTAATCACAATCCTGAGGTTGCATGATTTGAAATCTGGATGCTAAATCACAAAGGATTTGCTCACTTGAGTGCAGATCCGCTATGTGATTTAGTGGTTTAGTAATTCCTGCTACCATATGTCCGTGCATGAATACGCCGCATTGCCACTTAGCTGACTGTTGTTTCATGTTTCTTTTGTTTTGCAGATCTGGGCAGGATCAGCTGTGATGGTCGTACATCTGGCAGAAGATGTGGCAATTAAGAAAGGAGCGCAGGACTACGAGGTACCTTGCAATCCCCATGGCTTTGGGAATCAGCACTGGTCGCTCTGGAGAAGGACAGTCTTTTGTTGAGGCAAGATTGCCTGGCAGGGTGTGGTCGCGAGGGCATTGCTTATAAGCTCTTGTGTCCAATATGTCCACTGAGACATGGAAATCTCACGGTAAGCCTCAGAAAACGTAGGCTCCCTGGGAAATGGAGTCCGTTATATCCACATTAGTGCTTGCCCATATATACAGCTTTTCATTGCCCCTGAAATATTACATGCAGCTTGCACTCCTTCCGAACTCACACATACAATTGTGCATTACTTCCCCAGAGTTTTCACATTTCGGGTCTAAATAGCGACAGCGCTAGACCTGGTCAGTCATACGTGGTGGTCTTCTCATGTGTTACTCGGAAACATGGTGAGAGAGTATGGAAATGGTGCCAGACACAGGCGAACTTATGCATGTGTTGCCTGTACATGCCCACGACAATATAGCCCTGTTAACGTTGAGCTCCTTTTCTTGAAATACATAAAAGGGAAAATAGCTTATATTTTATTAGTAAATCGTTTATTTATGTTAATCAAAATCTTAATAAATATTACAAAACTTGTCTGTAAGCAACTGTGCTTAAGCTTTAGTGTCAGACAGAATTGGCCACACCATGGCTGAGCTTCTCCACACTCACAATCCTTTTGGAAAGCATCTGCATACACAGATACCTTTGCACGGCCACAAAATGTCATTATTCTCAAAAGAAAATACATTGCTTGATAACATTAAGGACTAACCAAAAGTTTCAGCTTTTGTGGCGTTAATGTTTTTTGTGGAAGAACATGTTAAAAAGACTCCTCTAATGCTCAGTCTTAATTATCCTTGTAACCATTGCATATAATCCCTTAAATAAGAAAACTCATGTTTTAAAATGCTTTTTCCCCCTCTCTCCCTTTCTTCTCTGTATTGGACTTTCTTTCTCTCTACCTTTTTCAACCTTTTTTCTTGTTCTCACATGAGTGTGTTTCTAATTCGCTCTCCTAGCCAGTGTTTCGCTCTTGTATTATATTATGTTGTAATTGTTGTTAAATGGTGTCTTTTTGTTTTTTCTATTGTATTTACAGCCCATTGTACCTACTTCCATGTTCCCCTCCTCAACCCGCAACATGTTTAATGTTGTTTCGTGGAATGTTCGTGGTCTTGGTCACCCTGTTAAGCGTCAAAAGGTACTATCTCATTTATCCAAACTTAATTCTCATGTAGCTTTTTTACAGGAAACGCATTGTAATGATATTGAATCTCTCAAACTTAAACGTCAATGGGTTAATCAGGTTGTTTTTTTCCCCTGCTGCTAATCGAAAAGGTGGCGTTGCCATTTTATTTCATAAATCTCTTAATTAATACTCAGATTTTATCCACTGAATGTGATTTGAATGGACGATGGGTTTTGGTTGAGGCTATTATATTCCAAAAACAAGTGACTTTTTTCAATATTTATGGCCCAGTTAAAGCTGACCCGTAATTTTGGAATAGTATCAAAGTGAAACTTTCTTCAATCTCCAATCCCAATATCATTGTTGCTGGTGACTTCAATGATTTATTAGATCCCTTTACTGATAGAAAATCTAAGTGTAAATTCAAACCTGATAATTCCCATAGAGCATTTCAATCTGCCATTTCCTCTCGTCCATTCTTTGATATGTGGAAAACTTGTAACCTTGATATATGTGAGTTTACATTTTTTTCTAATGTACATCATACTATGTCTCGTATTGACTATGTTTTGGTTTCCAAATCTCTTCTTCCCACTATTCAACCATCAGAGATTGGTTCTATTTTTATTTCTGATCATGCTCCTGTCCTATCTTTCTTTGAAATGTCCTTCATTAACCCCAAACTTGGCCAAAGGCATTTTAATAATACTTTATTATCAGACCAATCCTTTATCTCAGAAGTGACCTTGTTTATTCATGAATTTTTTCAAATTAATCATTCTAAAGATACCTCTATCCCTAACAACTGGATGCTTTTAAAGCTTCCTTCAGAACCTTTACAATCGCCTACTCTGCCAGAAAAAAAGCATTAAATGCTCAATACCTCTCCACCCTCAAACATATAAAAACTCTTGAACACACCTACTTTACCTCCAAATCTTCCTTGTGTTTGCAAGATTTGCTCACAGTTAAATCTACTTTGAACAAAATAGCCACAATTGATGCTTGTAATATCCTCCTTAAAATCAAATCTAAATATCATGGTGGCCAAAATAAGGCTGGTAAAATGTTAGCCAACTATTTAAAAATTAAATCAGAGAAGAAAACTGTTGGTCCTATTCGATGTGAACTTAGTAATAAGATGCTGTTTTCAAATCCCACCATTACTAATGCCTTTCAGTCCTATTACGAACAATTATATACGGAGGATACAGACCCATCTGAAGATGGCATTGAATCTTTTTTTCAGGGACTCCCTAGCCTTCCTTCCATTCTTGAGAGTCTCTCCGCCCTAGAAAAGGATATTTCCCTTTCAGAAATTACTGATGCCCTTAAATCCCTAAAGAAAGCCAAAGCTCCTGGCCCTGATGGCTTCACTGTTGAGCTTCTCTTATTTTTTTCTACCATTTTTGCCCCCAAATTACTTGAACTTTATACTTCCTTTTTATCTAATTCTAAGGCTAGTGGTTCTTTTTTAGAATCCCTTAAAATTATTATCCCGAAACCCGATAAAGATCCTACTTTGTGTAAAAATTACCGACCTATTTCGTTAATTAACTATGATTGTAAGGTCTTTGCAAAAATGTTAGCATCCCGTTTGAATGACCTCCTTCCTCTTCTAATTAATCTGGACCAATCAGGTTTTATTAAAGGCAGACTTGCATCTGACAATTCCAGATTGTTTTCTAATATTCTTACCCTTGGGAAAAAATATCCTTCTCCCCTAGCAGCCTTGTCAGTTGATTCTGAGAAAGCATTTGCCCGTATAAATTGGCAATTTATGTTTTCTACCCTTTGTTGGTTTGGTTTTGGTCATAAATGTATCTCTTTAATTAAATTGTTATATACTGACCCACGTGCCTGTGTGTTTGTTAATGGCCATTTTTCTCCCTTTTTTAAACTTCATAGAGGTACTTGACAGGGATGTCCTTTGTCTCCATTACTTTTTCTCCTATGCCTGGAGCCTTTCCTAGAGCGAATCAGATGCAACCCTGGTATAGCTGGAAATAAAGTCAAATCCCATGAAGTAAAACTTTCTGCTTATGCAGATGATGTTTTAATTTATATGTCTAATCCCTCTACGTCCATCGACCCGTTTTTGCAAGAGATTGCTCTTTTTCCAAGATCTCTGGTTACAAATTGAATTTTTCCAAAACTGAAATCCTACCATTAAATTCATCTTGTTATCATTATATGTTTCATAAGACTAATTTCACATGGTGCCCTCAAAAGATTTAGGGGCCGATTCCGATCTCTCCCGGTAGGGCTCCGAATCGGATTCGGCTTTACCGGATCCGATTCGGAGCCCTGTTTCCCGACCGATTCGTACGTGCGTCCGGGCGAGCGAGTACGATGCCAAAACTCCGACCGACTCGTTCGCGAGACCCAACCGCACCGACTGACTCGTACACGAAAGCCGACCGCTCCGACCGACTCGCTTGGACACGCCTCGCACCATGCAATGGAGACGTTCCCCCGCCGGGCAAGTACGATGCGCGCCGCGAGCAGACCGACCGACTCGCGCCGTCCGGCTCGAAGGAGCAGTCGGAGCCGTACTTTGGGGGTCCGTGTCGGACCCCCCTGTACGCGTAGCTGCGTGAGTCGCACACAGGGGGGACCCATGGGTCCCCCTACCTGTGCATGTACGGCGCGAGTCGCTTCGCCGCGTACACGCTGTAGGGGGCCCCCTTGTTCGCCCCGCACCCATTGAGTAAATGGGAGCCCGCGTACGCGTTGTACGACAGGCTCCCATTGACTTCAATGGGAGTCCGACCGAATCGAGTCCGATGGCTTACGTGCGCATCGTACTCGTTCGGTCGGGCTGCTAGGGTCCTATTCGGTCGGAGAGATTTCCGGCCCGAATCGGAATCGGCCCCTAAATATTTGGGAGTTTGGTTTTCTTCTACTATACCTGACACACTTGTTCATAATTTTACCGCCCTAAAAACTAAACTCCTAAAATTATTATATTCTTGGTCTCCCCTATTTTTATCTTGGGGTAGATTAGATACTATCAAAATGGTGATTGTCCCCCATGTTCTTTTTCTACTTTCTATGCTGCCTTTTAAAATTCCTAATTATTATTTTTCCCAAATAAACTCTATCTGTAGTAAGTTTCTCTGAAATAACAAGCGTGCTCGTATTGCCTTATCAAAATTAATTAGACCGAAAAATGAAGGGGGGGTACGATTTCCTGACTTTAAACTATATCATACTGCCTTTTTAATTCGTCAATATTTTGCTATGTCTAAAGATTAACCCCTTCGGTGCTCATGACGAGCTGGACTCGTCATGGCACACAGTGCTCGTGTGCTCATGACGAGTCCAGCTCGTCATGACTCCCTGCACAGGAAATCCCTCTGGTGCGGGCACCAGAGGGATTCCCTTTTCTTCCCTAAAGCCTCGGGAGCTGGGGAAGAGCTTCCCCAGCTCCCGAGGCTCCCCTGGTTTCCCTGAAATGACGATCGGCGCGCACGTCGCGCTGATGTCATTTCAGTGAAACTGAAACTGAAATGAGCCAAGAGGCTCATTTCAGTTTCAGTTTCTACGTGCTCAGGGGGCTATCTCAGCCCCTGAGCACGTAGAAACTCAGGAGAGGTATCGTTGGAAAGGGAGAATCTCCCCTTTCCAATGGTACCCCCTCCTAATGGATCCCTGCTTGGGGATCGCCCCAGGAGGGCGATCCCCAAGCAGAGATCCACCCACTAGGCACCAGGGAGGGGGAGCGGCCCCTTGGGCAAGGGTCTTTGCTCCCCCCATTATAAATTGGCATGATTAGTCTTTCTGCCCCCTGGGGGTAGATGGGGGCAGTAGCCCCCAATCTGCCCCCGGGGGTAGAAAGCCCACTAGACACCAGGGATTTTTTAATGCGATATTTATTAGGGGTGGGGGCTGCCCAAAGCGGGCATGCCGATGCCCCCACCCCCAGCCACAAAATTAGTCTTTCTGCCCCCTGGGGGGCAGATGGGGCAGTAGCCCCCAATCTGCCCCCCAGGGGGCAGAAAGCCCACTAGATACCAGGGATTTCTTTTTAAATTATAGTTAGGGGTGGGGGCTGCCCAATATGGGCATGCCAATGCCCCCACCACCGCGCCACAAAGGTACAGACTTTCTGCCCCTCCTGGGGGGCAGATGGGGGCAGTAGCCCCCAATCTGCCCCCCCGGGGGGGCAGAAAGCCCACTAGATACCAGGGATTTTTTTAAATATTATAATTTGGGGTAGGGGCTGCCCAATATGGGCATACCAATGCCCCCACCCTGACGCAAAGGTACAGTCTTTCTGCCCCTCCTGGGGGGCAGAAAGCCCAATAGACACCAGGGTTTTTTTTCCCCTCAATAAATTTAGGGGTGGGGTTGCCCAAGATGGGCATGCCAATGCCCCCACCCCGCCCCCCACAAAATTCCAGTCTTTCTGCCTCCCCGGGGGTTCAGAAACACCCTAGATGCCAGGGATTATTTTTTTATAGGCCCGGGGTGGGGGCTGCCCAGAATGGGCATGCAAATGCCCCCACCCTACCCCCCAAAGAAAAAAAAAGACTTTCTGCCCCCCCAGGAGGCAGATGGAGGCAATAGCCCCTGATCTGCCCCCCCGGGAGGGGGCAGAAAGCCCACTAAGCCTCAGGGATTTTTTTTTTATATAGGTAGGGGTGGGGGCTGCCCAGAATGGGCATGTTAATGCCCCCACCCCCAAAAAAATGCTACAGTCTTTCTGCCCCCCCCCCCCCGGGAGGCAGATGGGGCAATAGCACCTTATCTGCACCCCCCGGGGGGGGCAGAAAGCCCACTAGCCACCAGGGATTTTTGTTTTTTACAAAGTTCGGGGTGGGGGCTGTCAAGAATGGACATGGCAATGCCCCCACCCACCCCAAAAAGATGCCACTGTCTTTCTGCCCCTCCCAGGAGGCAGATGGGGGCAGTAGCCCCTGATCTGCCCCCCGGGGGGGCAGAAAGCCCACTATGTGCCAGCGATTATGCTGGCTTTTTTATACGCAGGGGTGGGGGCTGACCAGAATGGGCATCCCAATGCCCCCGACCCCCAAAAGAAAGTCACAGTCTTTCTGCCCCCCTCAGGGGCATATAGGGGCAATAGCCCCTAATTTCCCCCCTCCCCAGGGCGGCAGAAAGCCCACTAGGCACTGACATTTTTTCGGAATGTGCCTACCTGTTGAATTTGGTTCCTAGCTCTGCCGGCACCTAGGGAAACCTTGCAAACCTATACATTTTTTAAAACTAGATACCCAGGGGAATCTAGGATGGGCTGACTTGACTGGCTCTCACCAGGTTCTGTTACCCAGAATCCCTTGCAAACCTAAAAATGTGTCCAAAAAACACATTTTCCTCACATTTCTGTGGTGGAAAGTTCTGGAATCTGTGTGGATCCACAAATTTCCACCCATCCCGCATTCCCCAAAGTCTTCCGAGAAAAATGGCACCTCACATGTGTGGGTAGGCCTAGTGCTCGCGACAGGAAACGGCCCAAACGCAACGTGGACACACCACATTTTCACAGTGAAAACGGACCCTTTTTTTGCAAAGTGCCTAGCTGTAGATTTTGAACCCTAACACTGCCAGCACCTAGGGAAACCTAGCAAACCTATACATTTTTGAAAACTAGACACCCAGGGGAATCCAGGATGGGGTGACTTGACTGGCTCTCACCAGGATCTGTTACCCAGAATCCCTTGCAAACCTAAAAATATGTCCAAAAAAACATATTTTCCTCACATTTCTGTGGTGGAAAGTTCTGGAATCTGCGTGGATGTACAAAATTACACCCACCCCGCGTCCCCCAAAGTCTTCCGTGAAAAATGGTACCTCACTTGTGTGGATGGGTCAAGTACCCGCGACAGGCAAGGGCCCAAAACCTATTGAGGCGACATCAAAATTACCTATCACAAACCAACCTGGTTTTGCAAGGGGGGGTCCCATGAGTTTTTGGCCCGGGCTCGACGGCCAGCTAGGGAAACATACCCAACCCACACATTTCTGAAAACTAGACACCCGGGGGATTCCAGGGAGGTATGGCTTGTGTGGATCCCCCAACGTTTTCTTACCCACAATCCCCTGCAAACCTGAAATTTGGCTGAACAAATCACTTTTTTCACACATTTTTGTGTGGTAAAGTTGTGGCATCACGGGGCTGACACAAATTTCCTACCACCCAGCATTCCCCCAGGTCTCCCGATAAAAATGGTGCCTCACTCGGGTGGAAGGCCCAAGTACCCGCGACAGGCAAGGGCCCACAACGTATTGAGGCGACCTCAAAATGGCCTATCACAAAACGACCTGGTTTTGCAAGGGGGGTCCCATGACGTTTTAGCCCGGGGCTCGGCGGCCACCAAGGGAAACCTACCAAACCCACACATTTCTGAAAACTAGACACTCGGGGGAGTCCAGCAAGGTATGGGTTGCGTGGGTCCCCCAACGTTTTCCTACCCAGAATCCCTTGCAAACCTGAAATTTTGCTGAAAAAATTCACTTTTTTCACACATTTTTGTGTGGGAAAGTTGTGGCATCACCGAGCTGACACAAATTTCCTACCACCCAGCATTCCCCCAGGTCTCCTGATAAAAATGGTGCATCACTCGGGTTGGAGGTCCAAGTACGCGCGACAGGCAAGGGCCCAAAACGTATTGAGGCGACATCAAAATTGCCTATCACAAAACGACCTGGTTTTGCAATGGGGGTCCCATGACTTTTTGGCCCGGGGCTCGGCGGCCACATAGGGAAACCTACCAAACCCACACATTTCTGAAAAGCAGACACCCGGGGGATTCCAGGGAGGTATGGCTTGCGTGGATCCTTTAACGTTTTCTTACCCAGAATCCCCTGCAAACCTGAAATTTGGCTGAAAAAATCACTTTTTTCACACATTTTTGTGTGGTAAAGTTGTGGCATCACGGGGCTGAAACAAATTTCCTACCACCCAGCGTTCCCCCAGGTCTCCCGATAAAAATGGTGCCTCACTCGGGTGGGAGGCCCAAGTACCCGCGACAGGCAAGCGCCCACAATGTATTGAGGCGACCTCAAAATGGCCTATCACAAAACGACCTGGTTTTGCAAGGGGGTCCCATGACGCTTTAGCCCGGCGCTCGGCGGCTACCAAGGAAACCTACCAAACCCACACATTTCTGAAAGGTAGACACCCGGGGATTCCAGGGAGGTATGGCTTGCGTGGATCCCCCAACGTTTTCTTACCCAGAATCCCTGCAAACCTGAAATTTGGCTGAACAAATCACTTTTTCACACATTTTTGTGTGGTAAAGTTGTGGCATCACGGGGCTGACACAAATTTCCTACCACCCAGCGTTCCCCCAGGTCTCCCGATAAAAATGGTGCCTCACTCGGGTGGGAGGCCCAAGTACCCGCGACAGGCAGGGCCCACAACGTATTGAGGCGACCTCAAAATGGCCTATCACAAAACGACCTGGTTTTTCAAGGGGTCCCATGACGTTTTGGCCCGGGGCTCGGCAGCCACCTAGGAAACCTACCAAACCCACACATTTCTGAAAAGTAGACACCCGGGGATTCCAGGGAGGTATGGCTTGCGTGGATCCCCCAACGTTTTCTTACCCAGAATCCCCTGCAAACCTGAAATTTGGCTGAACAAATCACTTTTTCACACATTTTTGTGGTAAAGTTGTGGCATCACAGGGCTGACACAAATTTCCTACCACCCAGCGTTCCCCCAGGTCTCCCGATAAAAATGGTGCCTCACTCGGTTGGGAGGCCCAAGTACCCGCGACAGGCAAGGGCCCACAACGTATTGAGGCGACCTCAAAATGGCCTATCACAAAACGACCTGGTTTTTCAAGGGGGGACCCATGACGTTTTGGCCCGGGGCTCGGCAGCCACCTAGGGAAACCTACCAAACCCACACATTTCTGAAAAGTAGACACCCGGGGATTCCAGGGAGGTATGGCTTGCGTGGATCCCCCAACGTTTTCTTACCCAGAATCCCCTGCAAACCTGAAATTTGGCTGAACAAATCACTTTTTTCACACATTTTTGTGTGGTAAAGTTGTGGCATCACGGGGCTGACACAAATTTCCTACCACCCAGCGTTTCCCCAGGTGTGGGTTTGGTAGGTTTCCCTAGGTGGCCGCCGAGCCCCGGGCCAAAAAGTCATGGGACTCCCCTTGCAAAACCAGGTCGTTTTGTGATAGGCCATTTTGAGGTCGCCTCAATACGTTGTGGGCCCTTGCCTGTCGTGGGTACTTGGACCTCCCACCCGAGTGAGGCACCATTTTTATCGGGAGACCTGGGGAACGCTGGGTGGTAGGAAATGTGTGTCAGCCCCATGATGCCACAACTTTACCACACAAAAATGTGTGAAAAATGGATTTTTTCAGCAAAATGTCAGGTTTGCAGGGGATTCTGGGTAAGAAAACGCTGGGGAATCCATGCAAGCCATACCTCCCTGGAATCCCCTGGGTGTCTACTTTTCAGAAATGTGCGGGTTTGGTAGATTTCCCTAGGTGGCCACCGAGCCCCGACCCAAAACGTCATGGGACCCCCCTTGCAAAACCAGGTCGTTTTGTGATAGGCCATTTTGAGGTCGCCTCAATACGTTGTGGGCCCTTGCCTGTCGCGGGTACTTGGGCCTCCCACCCGAGTGAGGCACCATTTTTATCGGGAGACCTGGGGGAACGCTGGGTGGTAGGAAATTTGTGTCAGCCCCGTGATGCCACAACTTTACCACACAAAAATGTGTGAAAAAAGAGATTTTGTCAGCAAAATGTCAGGTTTGCAGGGGATTCTGGGTAAGAAAACGCTGGGGAATCCACGCAAGCCATACCTCCCTGGAATCCCCTGGGTGTCTACTTTTCAGAAATGTGTGGGTTTGGTAGATTTCCCTAGGTGGCCGCCGAGCCCCGGGCCAAAACGTCATGGGACCCCCTTGCAAAACCAGGTCGTTTTGTGATAGGCCATTTTGAGGTCGCCTCAATACGTTGTGGGCCCTTGCCTGTCGCGGGTACTTGGGCCTCCCACCCGAGTGAGGCACCATTTTTATCGGGAGACCTGGGGAACGCTGGGTGGTAGGAAATTTGTGTCAGCCCCATGATGCCACAACTTTACCACACAAAAATGTGTGAAAAAGGGATTTTTCAGCAAAATGTCAGGTTTGCAGGGGATTCTGGGTAAGAAAACGTTGGGGTAGCCACGCAAGCCATACCTCCCTGGAATCCCCGGGTGTCTACTTTTCAGAAAGATGTGGGTTTGGTAGGTTTCCTAGGTGGCCGCGAGCCCCGGGCCAAAACGTCATGGGAACCCCTTGCAAAACCAGGTCGTTTTGTGATAGGCCATTTTGAGTTCGCCTCAATACGTTGTGGGCCCTTGCCTGTCGCGGGTACTTGGGCCTCCCACCCGAGTGAGGCACCATTTTTATCGGGAGACCTGGGGGAATGCTGGGTGGTAGGAAATTTGTGTCAGCCCCGTGATGCCACAACTTTACCACACAAAAATGTGTGAGAAAAGGGATTTTTTCAGCAAAATGTCAGGTTTGCAGGGGATTCTGGGTCAGAAAACATTGGGGGATCCACGCAAGACATACCTCCCTGGAATCCCCGAGTGTCTACTTTTCAGAAATGTGTGGGTTTGGTAGGTTTCCTAGATGGCCGCCGAGCACGGGGCCAAAATCCAGGTGACCCCCTTGCAAAACCAGGTGATTTTGAGATAGGCAATTTTGATGTCGCCTCACTACGTTTGGGCCCTTGCCTGTCGTGGGTACTTGGGCCTCCCACACAAGTGAGGCACCATTTTTATCGGGAGACCTGGGGAACGCTGGGTGGTAGGAAATTTGTGTGAGGCAAGTGATGCCACACTTTCCCACAAAAATGTGTGAAAAAAGTGATTTTTTAGCTAAAATTGAGGTTTGCAGGGGATTCTGGGTAAGGAAACGTTGGGGGATCCACGCAAGCCATACCTCCCTGGAAGCCCCGGGTGTCTACTTTTCAGAAATGTGTGTGTTTGGTAGGTTTCCCTAGGTGCCGGCAGAGCTAGGGTTCAAAAACTACACCTAGGCACTTTGCCAAAAAAGGGTCATATTTCACTGCGAAATTGAGTGTGACCACGTTGCGTTTTGCGTCGTTTCCTGTCGCAGGCACTAGGCCGACCCACACAAGTGAGGTACCATTTTTCTCATAAGACTTTGGGGAACACAGGGTGGGTGGAAATTTGTGGATCCACGCAGATTCCAGAACTTTCCACCACAGAAATGTGGGGAAAATGTGTTTTTTTTGGCAATTTTTTGGGTTTGCAAGGGATTCTGGGTAACAGAACCTGGTGGGAGGCAGTCAAGTCACCCCATCCTGGATTCCCCTGGATGTCTAGTTTTCAAAATGTATAGGTTTGCTAGGTTTCCCTAGGTGACGGCAGAGCTAGGGTTCAAAAACTACAGCTAGGCACTTTGCCAACAAAGGGTCATTTTTTACAGCGAAATTGAGGTGTGACCACGTTGCGTTTTGCGCTGTTTCCTGTCGCAGGCACTAGGCCGACCCACACAAGTGAGGTACCATTTTTCTCGTAAGACTTTGGGGAACGCAGGTTGAGTGAAAATTGTGGATCCACGCAGATTCCAGAACTTTCCACCACAGAAATGTGGGGAAAATGTGTTTTTTGGACAATTTTTTAGGTTTGCAAGGGATTCTGGGTAACAGAATCTGGTGGGAGGCAGTCAAGTCACCCTATTCTGGATTTCCCTGGGTGTCTAGTTTTCAAAAATGTATAGGTTTGCTAGGTTTCCCTAGGTGACGGCAGAGCTAGGGTTAAAAAACGACAGCTAGGCACTTTGCCAAAAAAGGGTCATTTTTCACTGCGAAATTGAGGTGTGACCACGTTGCGTTTTGCGCTGTTTCCTGTCGCAGGCACTAGGCCGACCCACACAAGTGAGGTACCATTTTTCTCGTAAGACTTTAGGGAACGCGGGGTGGGTGGAAAATTGTGGATCCACACAGATTCCAAAACTTTCCACCACAGAAATGTGGGAAAAATGTGTTTTTTTGGACAATATTTTAGGTTTGCGAGGGATTCTGGGTAACAGAACCTGGTGGGAGGCAGTCAAGTCACCCCATCCTGGATTCCCCTGGGTGTCTAGTTTTCAAAAATGTATAGGTTTGCTAGGTTTCCCTAGGTGCCGGCAGAGCTAGGGTACAAAAACTACAGCTAGGCACTTTGCCAAAAAAGGGTCATTTTTCACTGCGAAATTGAGGTGTGACCACGTTGCGTTTTGCGCCGTTTCCTGTCGCAGGCACTAGGCCGACCCACACAAGTGAGGTACCATTTTTCTCGTAAGACTTTGGGGAACGCGGGGTGGGTGGAAATTTGTGGATCCACGCAGATTACAGAACTTTCCACCACAGAAATGTGGGGAAAATGTGTTTTTTTGGACAATTTTTTAGGTTTGCAAGGAATTCTGGGTAACAGAACCTGGTGGGAGGCAGTCAAGTCACCCCATCCTGGATTCCCCTGGGTGTCTAGTTTCCAAAAATGTATAGGTTTGCTAGGTTTCCCTAGGTGCCGGCAGAGCTAGGGTTCAAAAACTACAGCTAGGCACTTTGCAAAAAAAGGGTCATTTTCCACTGTGAAAATGTGGTGCGTCCACGTTGCGTTTTACGCTGCTTCCTGTCGCGGGCACTAGGCCTACCCACACAAGTGAGGTACCATTTTTTTTGGAAGACCTTGGGGAACGCGGGGTGAGTGGAATTTTGTGGATCCACGCAGAATCCAGAACTTTCCACCACAGAAAAGTGAGGAAAATGTGTTTTTTTTACCAATGTTTTAGGTTTGCAAGGGATTCTGGGTAACAGAACCTGGTGGGAGCCAGTCAAGTCACCCCATCCTGAATTCCCCTGGGTGTCTAGTTTTCAAAAATGTATAGGTTTGCTAGGTTTCCCTAAGTGCCCGCAGAGCTAGGGTTCAAAAACTACAGCTAGGCACTTTGCAAAAAAAGGGTAATTTTTCATTGTGAAAATGTGGTACGTCCACGTTGCATTTTGAGCCATTTCCTGTTATGGGCACAAGGCCTACCCACACAAGTGAGGTACCATTTTTATCGGGAGACTTAGGGTAACACAGAATTGTAGAGCAACTGTTATTACCTATTGACTTTCGATGCATTTCTGCCTTCCAAATGAAAGACAATGTGTAAAAAATAAGTCATTTTGAAAAATGACCTATAATTCTCATGCTAGTATGGGTACTCCCAATTTCGGAAATGTGCAAATATCTACTGTTTCTAAAATCTACATTTTGTTCCCATTTGAAAAATACATAGGTGTCTTTCATAACAATTTTTCCATGTATACATTTTCCCAAAATAATTGCTATATACCCGGCACATAATAAAAAACCATTGCAAGATGCTGCTCAGTTATTGGCTCTGGGTTCGTTGGGTTCTTAGTGAACCTACAAGTCCTATATATCCCCACAACCAGAAAGGTACAGCGGATATAACGGTATATTGCTTTCAAATAGCTATTATAATTAGAAGAAGTTACAGGTGAAAACGTTGACACAAATGGCTGTTTTTTTCAACTAATTTTCAATTTGTCCTTCATTTAACTGTTAGTTTCTATAAGGAAAACTTTAAGGATCTACACAAATGACCCCTTGCTGAATTCATAATTTTGTCTACTTTTCAGAAATGTATGGCTTTCCAGGATCCATTATTGGTTTCATACCCATTTCTACCATTAACTGGAAGGAGGTTGAAAGCACAAAAATAGCAAAAATAGGCTATGTCCCAGAAAAATGCCAACACTGTGTAAAAAATGTTGGTTTTCTGACAAAAGTCTGTCATTCCCTAAAAGCTGGGAAAATGGTTATTTCAGCCCCACAAACCCTTTTTTGATAACATTTGCAGGGAAAACCCCAGACGCTTTCATTTGCAGCCCGTTTTTCCCATTTTTCAGGGAATCCACAAACTCTGGGTACCTTTAGAATCCCCATGATGTTGGAAGAAAAGGACGCAAATTTGGCGTGGATAACTTATGTGGTCAAAAAGTTACAGGGGCCTAAGCGCGCACTACCCCAAATAGCCAAAAAAAGGCTTAGCACAGGGGGGGGAAAAGGCCTAGCAGCGAAGGGGTCAACTTGATTCTCCTATACCGAAATGGGTTGTTTTTGAACGTTCTTTATTACATGAATTTTCTTTTCAAAATGTTGGTTCTATGTCCAATTGTACCTTTATATCTAAAAACTCTATTCTCAAGTACTCCCACTATTTATTACACACCATTTTTAACCAAGGATCTGATCCTATTCAATCCTTTCTTGCTTCCTCTATTTTGTATAATACATTTATTAAATTTCACCACAAATCATTTTACTTCAAACATTGGAAGGAAAAGGGTATTTTTTTGTTCATCATCTGACTTCCCATAACTCTGTTTTATCCTTCCCACAATTGCAGGAGAAGTATGGCCTTCCTGATTCCTGTCTCCAACAATACAATCAATTAATTCCTGTACTTCATACTTATTTATTAAATAATAACTTTACACCTGATGTTACACCATTTATTCCTAAGACACCTTTGTATGATTTCCCTATTGATTCCACCCCTAAAGCCTCATTTATTTATAAATCTCTTTCTTCGCCTCTCACTTTAAGAAATAAATCACCTACTGAACTTTTATGGGAGAGAGATTTATCTCAATCATTATCTATCCAACAATTGGATTTATTATGGAGTAAATTATTTAAAACCTCTAAAGCTGCTAATATTACCCAATCTTTATTTTTTATTTATAGTACAGCTGTAATTACCCCTTATTTCCTTCATAAAATTGACACATCTGTTTTCTCCTCCTGCTGGTTTTGTCTTGAATCTGATGGTACCTTGAGTCATCTCCTTTATCATTGTCCTAAAGGTCTTGTATTTTTGGAAACTATTTGGGCAAAATGTTTATTGATTTTCTCTTGTAATATTCCACTTTTTTCCAAAATGTTTTTCTTGGTACCTTGTCTACTGACTTTGATAACTTTTCTCCAAAACCTGTTTTATTTAATCTTTTTATTGCTCTTGCTTTTAAAATTATTTTATCATGTTGGAAAGATAATTCTAAGTTATCTATTATGGCTTGGTGGAACCTTATATGTGATGAACATAGAATATCTACTGTTTCTTCTTCTTCTATATCTCGTAAAATCAAATCTGACCTACTCTGGCTCCCTTTTACTACCTTCTTATCCTCACACTCATCACCTCCCTAAGAACTCACTATATCTCTTTTTTTCTTTTTCTTTTATCTCTTTCTTTCTTTTTCTTTCTTTCTCCTTTCCTTTCCTCTTCCCTTTTATAAAAAATGTATACACTGCATAATTATCTTTTCATGTTTTTTAATCTGTGTATTACTATACTTAGATTTCATATTCCTATGTTGTTAAGGAATTTCTGGTTCAACTGAATTAATTATTGTTATGAATTGTTAATAAGGTATATTTCTCTTATTTCTGTAATGCTTACTATTCATTATCTTCAATAAAAGTACTAAACTAAAAAAAATGTTTTAAAATGCTTGTTTGTGGTGGGAGGCAGGCTTAACGGGGAATGAAAGAAAAATATATGTTTATTGGAGAATTATCTGAAAATATTTTTTTGGCTCATGTTTTTTGTATAGCAAAATAATCCACAGAAGAGCGGCTGTCTCAGAAGACAATAAAAGCAATAGAGGGGGCCAGGCTCCTCTGTAGGAGACTGAATGCAAACAAGGCCCACAACGCTCTGTACCATATCTGTATACCCAGAATTATTTGCACAATCTGAAACACTCAAAGAAATAATGAATTCCTTGAGAGTATTAACCACTATGATTCTTTCAGGTTTTGCTGCTTGATTGTTTTTGTAGACCTGCATGGTGATAACCTCTCCAAATACTGAAAGGGAAAAATACTGGAATTTCGGAATGCTCACGTCTCAATGGGCAGTAATAGGTGCATATCTACAATTCTCTGTACCAGTGCTTAATTTGGGCCAGTTATTTCCGGGGCTCGGCACCGGCACTTTATTGTCAACACCGGCACTTAATGTCAACACCTACACGCATGGCAGTCTGTCACATGGTGGCTCTGTTTGTCTAATTAAGATAGATTCAGATGGTACCTTCCAAGAAGGAATCTTTGCTCCAGCTCAGCAAGAGATCTGGTAGTTCCCACCCACAGACTGGCTACCTGGGCAGGCAAGAGCCTGGTAAGCTGCTAGGACCTGAACTGGAACCGGTTTCCTCTGGTGTTAAAAACGGGCTCTTCTTTACTAAAGTTCAGGAAAGATTTAAAAATCTGGCTTTGTGGGCATGATTAGTATTCCCCGTATTCCTGTCTATCATTTTACTCTTATTGAGCAGCGCCAAGACGTCCCCGGGCATTTGTTTGCACTGTATAAATAATAAATCAAATCAAATCATGCGCATAACCACAGTTATTTATTAATTCAATATACACAAAAAATGACTAATAACTGCTGCCCATGCCATTTCTATAGCTTCGGGAAGCCTGCAATAGTCTGCATTGTCACACTCATGGGAGTGTGATGGTTAGTAGTTGTGTTGCTGGCAGGAGCATTGGGTGGTGCAAGCTGCTGTGGCCTCCTGACGAGGGCCCTGGCACATATTTCTCTTCATATTGAGCACTGTATCTGCATATCCGAAATCTTTATAACACTCCCAAACAGTTCTTTCTCATTTTCATAGGTAATGTACATTTTTTATTGTATTAAGAATTAGGAAACGTTTTATCTTTTGCTGCATTGTGGAAGAGCTTAGTGCATTAAACTTTCCCTGATACCAAGGGCCAGATGTATGACCCTAAATTGCATGCGCAAATGGGTTTGCGACCCGTTTGCGCATGCAAAATGGCCCAGGGCCATGTACAATTCCTAAATGGCGAGTCGCAATTTATTTGCAACTCGCTATTTAGGAATTGCGAGTCGCAATTAGGAAGGGGTGTTCCCTTCCTAATTGCGTCCGCAAATCAATGTATGAATGTTTTGTGACCGCAATTTCAGTTGCAAAACACTTGCAAATTACCACCCTCTTGAAGAGGGTGGTAATGCAGTCGCAATTTGGAAGGTGTCCCCAGGGGACCCCTTCCACTTTGTGACTGTCTCTAAAAATATTTTTTGAGGGCAGGCAATGGTCCCAGGGACCACTACCTGCCCTTAAAAAATTAAACGAAAACGTTTCATTTACTTTTTTAAATGCATCCCATTTTCCTTTAAGGAAAACAGGCTGCATTTTAAAACAAAAACTGCTTTATTTAAAAGCAGTCCCAGACATGGTGGTCTGCTGAGCCCAGCAGGCCACCATACCTGGGAGGGCCTGTCATTCCCAATGGGCTCGCAAATTGCGAGAGGCTCATTAATATTAATGAGCCTCGCAATTTGCGACCCCATTGGGAATCGCAAACAGTGTTCAACACACTGTTGTACATGGCAAATTGCACCTAGCAAATTGCAACTCGCAAATGAGTTGCAATTTGCGAGGCGCAATTTTGCTGGTCGTACATCTGGCCCCAAATGATTTGTGATTTTGCATGTTAGTATCTATTGCATATTATTATGGATCATGAAATAAAAGAATGCTCACATTTCATATTGTTAACCTCTGAAGGGTAAATATTTGAATAAATAGAAACACATACGAAAGTTGGCATCTTGAGTTATAAATGGAAATAGAAGCCTTCTTAGAATGAGGTTTATAGTATCTTTAATAAAAACCCATTCTATGGCAGCTACTTGAAGGAGAAGAACTATAGTGGCACATACAACCAGGAATATTGGAGAAGGACCATAATCAGCAATATGAAAGAAGGACCAAAATAGCATATTCGACAGAGAGAAACCAAAGGAAGCTGAAATTTAAAAAAAAACTGTCTGATTCAACTCAGGGAACGAAAAGGGAGCCTCAGTAAAGCAGTGACACAGCTCATTAGGAAAAAGTATGTAAATGCTGAATAAACATTGGTAACTGTTCTTTTTTAACCCTTTCTGTGCCTATCACGTAATGGTTACGTCCTGGCTGTGTGAGGAGGACGTTACAGTTACGTCCACTACGCACATCCAAGAAATCCCTCTGCTGCATACAGCAGTGGGATTTCATTTTTTTTTTCAGCCTCTGGAGTAGGGGAAGGGCTTCCCCTGCCATTTGTATTGGGAGACCTAGGGGAATGCTGGGTGGAAGGAAGTTTGTCGCTCCCTGCAGATTTCAGAACTTGCAATCACATAAATGTGAGGAAAATGTGTTTTTTATACTCAAAGTTTGAGGTTTGCAAGGCATTCTGCGTAATAAAATATGGTGAAAGCCACACAACCCAGCCCACCCTGGATAGCCCTAGGTAGGCTAGGTTTCCCTGGGTGCTGGCTAAGCCAGGGTCCAAAATCTAAGGGTATAAAATGGTAGAACAATTGTTATTATCATTTTCTGGGCCCAGGGAGCCTTCACCTGCGTGGCCGGGTCCGGGAGCTCCGACTGGGCCCAAGGGCCCCGTGGCTCCATCCACCAGCCTGCTACACCGCTAAGGGCTTTGCCTGCATGATAAGCTTCCTGCAGGCCCTAGGTTGGAGCTCTGTCAGGGCCCAACTCGCAGCCACGTGCCTGAGGCCCAGCTGGGGCTCCGAGCATACGGGCTGCAGGGTTTCCTGAGCCTGGCCATTTGGTTGCACGCCATGCATTCCACTGGGGGGGGACCAGATGGCTGGGCTGCCCTGGAAGTCCTGATCAGGGTTCATTTGCTTCCTTGAGGCCAGCCAGGGCTCCAGGAGGCCGGGTGCATGCGTGTCTTTGGTCCCCTCTGTCACTAGGTGCACACGGATTTCAAGAAAGGAGGGTAGCCTTCCTCCAGATCACTAGGGACAGGGGACCCAGGACCCTCTTGTGGTCTGGTGGTTCTCCTCAGGCCTGCCGCTTGGCAGAGTGCCCATGATGGGCCCCGTGGGCCCGGGAAGGCCTCCCCTTGGCGACCGGGTCCAGGAAATCTGACTGGGGCCTGCCAGGCCCCAGAGCAGGCGCTCCCACCCTAGGCTCCATTCTCCAGCCTGCCCCACTGCCAAGGGCCTGGGACAGGGTCCATCGGAACCAGGGAGGCTTACCCTGCTTGGCTTGGTTCTGAAGGTCTGACCGGGGCCCTGGCAGGCCCTGGGAGGGGTGCGCCCCATCCTAAGCTCTGTCTTTTGGTGCACCGCATGGCCAAGCCCCTGGGAAGGGCTCCTGCAGTCCTGGGAAGGTCTCCCATGCTCGGCTGGGTCCAGGCACTCTAATCAGGCCCCGGGGCCCTGCCACGCCCCGGGCAGACACCCCTGCCCTGGGCTCTGTACTCTGACCTGCCGCACTGCCAAACACCTGGTATGGGGGTCCATTGGGCCCGGGGAGTCTTCTCTGCTTGGTCTGGTTCAAGAGTTCCGACCGGGGCCCTCCCGGGCCCCGGGGTGAACACCTCTGCTCTGGGCTCTGTTCTCCGGCCTGCCGTACTACCAAGGGCCCAGGACAGGGGTCCGTGGGGGCCAGGGAGTCTTCCCCTGCTTGGCTGGGTTCAGAAGCTCTGATTGGGGCCTCGGTGGACCCGGGGGTGGGGGCCCCACATCCTGGGCTCTGTCCCTCAGCCCACCGCATGGCCAAGTCCCTGGGATGGGCTCCCGTGGGCCCGGGACCCCGCCCGGTCCCAGGCAGGCCATCCCACACTGGGCTCTGTCCTCAAGCCTGCTTCCCTGCCAAGGGCCTGTGATGTGGGTCCATCGGGCCCGGGGAGTCTTCCCCTGCTTGGCCTGGGTCAGGAGTTCCAACCAGGGCCCTCCCGGGCCTCGGGTGGACACCTCTGCCCTGGGCTCTGTCCTCTGTCCTGCCGCACTGCGAAGGGCCCAGGACGGGGGTCAGTTGGGCCCGGGAAGTCTTCCCCTGCTTGGCTAGGTTCACAAGCTCTGACCAGGGCCACTGAGGGCCGTGGGGTGTGGGCCCTCCATCCTGGGCTCTGTCCTTGGGCCTGCTGCATGGCAAAGTGCCTGGGACGAGGTCCTGGGGGCCCGGGGTGGCTTCCCGTGCTCGGCTGGGTCCAGGAGCTCCAACTGGGTCAGGGAGCCCCACCAGGCCCCAGGGCAGGTGCTCCCGCCCTGGGCTCCATCCTCTGGCCACCGCACTGCCAAGGGCCTGGAATGGGTGTCCATTGGGCCCAGAAAGACCTCCCCCGCTTTGCCTGTGTGTTAAGGTGCTTGTGGGCCCCGGGCCGGAGCACTGTAAGGGGCCCCCTCGCAACCTCATGCCTGAGGCCAGGTGGGGCTCCGAGCCCCTGAGCCACAGAGTCCCTGTCCCTCCAGGAACAAGCGGAAGCCCTTTTGTTGAGGCACAGCATGACCTGCTGAACATTCTTTGAGCCTGGCCATCTGGTTGCATCAAGCCCCTTGGCCATCTTGTTGCGCGCAATTCTTTCCAATGGCACTACCAGATGGCTGGGCTGCCCTGGAAGTCCCGATGTGGGCTGATTTGCTTCCCTGGTCCCAGCCAGGGCTCCAGGAGGCCATGTGCAGTTGCGCCTTTGGTCCCCTCTGTCACAAGAAAGAGGGGTATTTTCCCTCTGGATTACCAGGGAGAGGGTACCTCAGACCCCCTTGAGGTCCAATGATTCTGAGCTGGGCGAAGCCAGGGCCCGGGTCTGCCTGCCGGGGCCCCCAGATGCCTGGGTCTGCTCCTGCCTCCCAGCCCTGTCTGATGGGCCTTTCCTCCAAGCCTGCCTACCCCGAGAGCAGGCAGGGACATGAGGTGGACATCCCAGCTGCCCTGGAAGTCCTGTTGAGGACTCAGTTGCTTCCATAAGCCCATGCAGGGCTCTAGGAGTGTGAGTGCATTTGTGCTGGTGGTTCCCTCTGTCCGTTGGTGTGCATGAAATACTAGTAAAGGTTGTAGCCCTCCTCTAGATTATTAGAGACAGGGTACTCCAGACCCTCTTGTGGTCCAGCGGGTCTCAGCTGGGTGCTACCAGGGCCCGGGCTGCTGGGGCCCCCAGGTGCCTGGGTTGATGCTAGCCTCCTAGACCTGCTCGATGAGCCTTTCCACTGAGCTTACCTTCCCCGAGAGCAGGTAGGAACATGAAGCTGCCATCCCAGCTGCCCTTGAAGTCCCAATAAGGGATCATTGGATTACTTAACCCCAGGCAGGGCCCTAGGAGGTTGGGTGTGTGGATTATGAGAAAGCTGGGTAGCCTTCCTCCGGATTACTAGGTACAGGGTACTCCGGACCCCCATGGGGTCTGGCAGGTTCTCATCCAGTGACCAGCTGGCCCAGGACTGGCCCGCCTCCGTCCTGGGCTCCGTTCTTAGGCCCCCTGCATGCTAGAGCACCCAGGACAGATTTCTGCTGGCCCAGGGAGACTTGCCCTGCTTAGCCAGGTCCCGAAGTTCCAACGGACCCCGGGATGGGTATCCCCCATTTTCTGGCCCACTGTGTGGCAAAGCACCTGGGACAGGGGTCCGGGGAGGCCTTCCCTGTGTGTCCGGGCCCAGTAGCTCTGACTGGGCCTGGGGCCCCGCTGGGCTCCGTCCCCCGGCCTGCCCCATGGCCAAGGCCCCGAGTCGGGGTTCCTATGGGCCTAGGGAGGCCTCCCCCCGCTTCGCCTGCGTGTTAAGGTGCCTTCGATCCCCAGGTCAGAGGTCCATCAGTGCCCCCCCTCCAGCCCTGTGCCTGAGGCCCAGGTGGGGCTCCAAGCCCCCGCGCCTCAGAGCTTCCGTCCCCTCCAAGGACAAGTGGAAGCCCTGTTCGTTAAGGCACAGTGCAACCAGATGTCCGTTCTTCGAGCTCGCCCATCTGGTCATGGGCAATGCTTTCCAATGTCGCTACCAGATGGCCGAGACGCCCTGGAAGTCCTGATGGGGGCTCATTTGGTAGAGGCCCGGTAAGGGCAAGTTTATAATATTAAATCAATGGAGCACATTTAATATGAGTGTGCACTTTCATACACAAATGAATATAACTCCTGTCAGTACATTAGATTCATACTGCATGTGACATACAGTAAATCTTTAATAATCAAGTGTAAGTATGGCTAAGAACTACATTTTATCTGAAATATGCGTGTAAAATTAGTGCAAACATTACATCAATCCGTTATTGTTTCTAGAATAATCCCATTCTAAATATGTGAGGATGGTTTATTCATCAAGTCTTCAAAGATTATCTCATTTAATACAGTTAAGGCACAAAGTGTTATGTGTGAATTCTCGAATTCTACAGTGAATGCACTTCAGTAATGAAGTCAAGGGCAAAAATGTTATATTAATTGTCATTAGGTCACACAGGAAAGGTACTAAGTGAACGTTTAGGTTATGCATTTGTAACATGTAAAAGTGGGGTCAAAATTACACTGTACCACCTGAAGTGCTGAAGAGCGCAAATTTCTTTTTCACATTACTAAGAATACTTCTTCCTCTGCATTGAGCTGGCTAGCAATTAGATGTTATTGAGTACTGTTTACAATAATAATATCTATAATGCTGTTTTGATTGGTGACCTCCTTAAATCAAGTTTAGCTTGTTGCATATTTTTAAAACATACCAATGCGGTTATCCCAAAGTCCCTCTGGGTTTAGAGAAGAGATGGTTGGAATCTCACTAGTTGCACTGTTAGACTGCTGTTGATAGTGAACGGTGTTAGTAAACTGCACGAACAGTATTATATTTTTATGAAGACATTATTTTATCCATTTTACAACTACGGCAAAAGTATGTTCATCCATAATGATTTACTTCAAGAAACAATTTTGTCCCTGAAGAACGCTCAATAGTAAATTCATTAAATAAGAGAAAGCTATGGAGCTGGCTTTCCGAAGCGTGTGTCTGTTAGCATAAAGTATGTTCTTTCTAACAGTTGATTTAAACACAATGCAAGCTTTTCCTGGTGATTGAATCTCATCGACCGTTCTGTCTTTAAGGAAGATAGGGGACTCTAGCCTTCTGCAAAAGGAATACATGTTGGATTAAATCAGCCCTGCAGTGCACAATAGCTCATGTCAATAAAATGAATAACAATGGTCTGCTTGCAAATTGTTGTACTAAGACGCCAATAATGTTTTTATGCATTCATTAGTAAACAAAAAATGTACATATCAGTAGATGCTAGAAAGTGGCGCTTGAGAAATAAATCCCATGTAAAAGACATTGCACTTTCTTAACATCAGATATGCTTGGTAGCACCTTCTAGATCTATAGATGAATAGGTGTGTAATAAAAATAGAAACATGCAATACATCAGCATTTACAAACATCAAAGTACAAGTTACCCCAAACCCAATGCTCTCTTCCCTTAAGAACGTTAAAAGTAAATATTTAATGGTAATTTTTTTGGGGAAGCAGCATATAAGAATAAAAATCAATACTTTCGTCCAAGATTTGAGATAGTACTCACACTGCAAGCTCTATATTTTCAATTACTCAACACTGTATAATTCTGTGAGCAAAAGAACGTCATAGCAAAGCAAAGGCTTCATCTGTGCACGTTTGAGAAATATTCATGCATGAAGCTCCACACAAAAAGTGCATTATCTCTATGTTTTTTGCACTTTTCCTTTACAAAATACTGGTAATATTAGCTATACAGTGCCAATGATGAATTGCAATGCCTTTATCGAAGGGAATATGTATTGAATAGACAATCAGGGATAATTTATATTGATTATTTATTTATGCGTTTTTATATAGCGCAAACTTTACCCGAACGTGTCAGATCGCTTTACAGTAGAACCAGTCACATTACGCAAGGACTTCAGAGTACAAGAATGACATAAAAGATACGACACAGATAAACTCTAAACTCACATAAGAATGGTAGCAAGTGCATATGTCTCCTACAGATACTAGTGGTTAGAATTACATATATACAAGTTGCAAATTCACTCAAGATTGCATTTTAAGAAAAGTTGAAGCGATTATGGTTGGAAAAATATATATTACATATTTACCAGGGGCATAACACAGGCCCCCGCAGCCCCCGCGGTGCGGGGGGCCCGGAACTGCAGGGGGCCCCCTCAGCACAGTACTCAGGCCCAGTAGCTCCGGATTAAATCCAGAGCGGGGGGCCCTCCATGTGCGTGGCAGGGGGGCCCCCTCAACTTTCGTTACGCCACTGATATTTACAGAGCATGATCTTCTCGCCATTGCTGGGGTTTTTGCAGTGCTCGCTCAGCCAGCCCTTCAGGGTGCTGTTGCACTCACTGGCGCTGATCTAGGGCCTTGAGGGATCCCCTAGCTGATGATGGCCGTAGGGGTAGAAGGCCGGGTGGTGGTGGGCAAAGGTGGCGTGCTGGAGCCCGGGCCTGTCCTTGACCTCGTACTGGGCTCCAACTATGGGAAGGGGGGTACCTCAGTGCTGTAGGGCATGAAGACTCCTAAACCAGTGTAGGGGAGTTTGTAAATGGAGGAAAGGTAGTCATTGATTCAGTGCTGTGGGAGAGAGACTGGAGAATGTCAAAAAACTAAATAAAAGCACCCAAGCCCATTGAGTAATCAGAAAGGGCTTTTTGTCAGCTTGAAATCTAAGTTCAAAAGTGTTGACGGACAGGACATGTGAAGGTCACTAGAACACCATAACGTCTCATTGATTGAGGTTCAATGAAACATGCAATAGGTTATTTTTTATTATGATAAAGTCTATTTATAAAGCAAACATACACCCAAAGGTTTCATGGCACTTCGCAGTAAGGAAGAAGGGAAGGTATACAATGACTAAAATGCATGTTTAAATACCCAGGTTTTTAACATTGTTTTGAAACTCTTATAACCTGTCTCTACCTTAAGTGAATCTGACAATGAGTTCCAAAGTTTAGAGACGCAGAAAGAAAAACATTTGCCTCACACTCTGGATTTTCAAATCTTCCGACCTTTCAGTAAATTTTCAGGCGACAATCAAAGGCTGTAGCTAGGGCAATATCTCACAAGCCATGTACACTCAGATATAGGTGGCCAGTGCAAAAAATTCAACAATGGGTGCAAAGAGGAACACCAACGCACAGTAGATCAAGTCTAGCTGCTGCATTTTGAACCACTTGCAGCTTTTGGATTGAGTATTGGGGTAAATTCAAATACAACGTATTAGCATAATCCGAACAGGTGATAAGAGTGACTGCCATCGCTATCTTTTTCCTGCTTTTTCCCAAAAAATTGCAACTGCTAGTAGCAAGTGGACACAATCACAGAAATCTGTTTTTAAGAGTAGGTGATTTATCAGTCCTAACACCTAGGCTCTTCACAACAGGGGATGGTTCAGGGCATGGCCCCAGGTGGGATGGACAATATATTGACTTCTATAAGTTGGAATTTCCACTTACACTAGGATCTCTCCCTTTTCCGCATTCAACCTTAAGCGGTTGGTTGCCATCCACTCCCAGATAAATGTCATGACCCATTGGTAGGCCTCATGTCTGGATAGGTTTTTAGGCAGTCTTAATAGTATCTGTGAGTCATTCTCCTATTGTGCATTTTAAGGCCCATGGCTGTCAGTGCCTCAGCAAGTGGAGTCATGTATATATTAAAAGGTGCGCCAATAAGGAAGAGCCCTGCAGTACTCTATACATAACTGAAGTTGCTGGTGCATGGCTACATTTTCTTGTTTTATCTGCGTTCAGACAAAAATAACCAAACACAGGTCAAAGCAGTTTACCAGGCTTGCAGCTGACTTTCAATTTAGGAGAATATAGAGATGTTCCACCGCATGAAGTTCCATTATTTTAACACATATGCGCACACCGACCTGAGGATAGATATTTTTCTCTTGCAGGCAATGTTGCTTTTTATGTAGATTTTCTATGTGGTGGGCTCTTAATTCCTTTCATTTACTCGTTGGTGTTTGTTTTCCATTTCATAGAATTAATTTCTTTGTGAGTTTTTCTCAGGGTTGCTTGGGTGTGCTAAGTATGTTTTTAAATGTTCAGTTTTTTTCGGGGATGGTGACTTAAGTATGGTAATGTGAAGGCCGTGAATTTTTTTCTGCTGTTTAACAGCCTTTGGTTTCAAATGTGGGTGAGCCTTCCAAAATGTGATAACCTTTCAGCACTTGGGGTTTTGTTTGTAGTGAGTAATTCACAATGTCCCTATTTGTTAAATGTGAAGTGTGCTTTCGTTGGTTGATAATACTGAACTTTTCAACCAGGGTACTAATTTAAAGGAAGGAATGAAATAAGAGGCAGGTGAGGCAGATATCCTTTCTGACTGCCTCCCCAGCTTTTCAGTGTCTTTTTAGAGGGTAAGCAAAGGCTAACAAGACAGGTGGCAGTAGCTACACGGACTCCACCATTGTGCCCATCATCAGGTTTGATTGATACCACCAAAAATGCTGATGAACCAGTCACTTGATTTACAGTGACTGGTCATCACCATTTTGGTGACATCAACACCAGGAAAGACCACTATACATCAGAACTTCCATGCAAGTGTCACTAGTTAGCATGGTAAAAATTAGCAGCTTTTAAAAGAGTACTAGCATTTCCTGTTTCCATAACAGTGGCTGGAATTCCACTATGACACAAGGCCTATTTGCCATTGTTGCAACAAAGCTTGCCCTCAGAAGTAGCTCCCTCTATGGAACTAGATTGCTGCTGTCGTGGTAATCTTGAAATACAAAACACCTGCTGCTGCCAGGGTTGCTGTGGTGTTTTCTCCCTATGATGCATTTGCTGAGAAGAGCCTTTCCTTTCCTACCACTTACAGCGAGGAAATCTTTGGTCTAGGCTCTCATCATGAGCCGTTTGGATTATGGTAATGCCTTATTGGGCTCAGCAAATGAGACTTTGCTCTCTACATTACAAGTGGTGTAGAACTCGTCTCGTCAGTAATTTCCATCTGGAGCTGCATCTACCCCTCTCTCGCGTGATTACACTGGCTACCGGTACGAAATAGAATCTTCTTCAAGATCTGCTGTTTAACCCTTAAGGCTCAGATAGGTAAAGGTCCCAGCTATTTATCTTCAAACCTTATTCATTATTCCCCTTCAAGACTTCTAAGATCAATCGGCAAAGCTTTTCTCACTGTTCCGAAGGTCTGAAAGTCTCGTCCAGGGGGCAGGTCATTTTCGTATCTATGTTATGTTATGTTAAAAATTATTTATAAAGCGCTCGTACACCGGTTGGTTTCATGGCACTGAGTACTATGGGGGTGCCGCCCCGGAACAGTTCATTCGTATGCTTGGATGTACAGCCATGTGTTGAGAGATTTTCTGAATCTCAGTAGATCAGTGCTTGACATGATTTCCAGGGGGATGGAGTTCCACAATCGGGGGGCCAGAGTTGCAAACCTACATCCCCCTTGGCGCTTCAGCTTGAAGGTAGTGATCCAGCGGTATACTAACAACAGATACTCCACTACCATATACTCACCTGGGCCCATATAACTTCTCACACTAATACCAAGTAGACCGCTGGAGCTTGTAGTTTATAGATTTCATGTCTCAGGAATAGTTATATTTCTTGTTCTAACTAAACCTTTCACTGATCAAAAAGTTCTTTCTTCTGGTCAATGGACCATTAGTTGGAACTAGTTGATGGTGATAACTAACATAACTTATTAAACATTCTTTAATGAAATAATCACAGACTCGGGAAGTTTTTTAAATCTTTATCTAAATTAATTGAATGTGAACCATCTCAAAGTTTCAGTACAAACACCCTTATTCGCAAGAGTGTCAATTCAATCAATACTCAATAAGTAATAATAATTCAGATTCACACAACAACTTATGCTCAGAAAGGAGAGGACAGAGAGAGAAGAACATCTATCAATACAATGAATTTATAGTTACCAAGAATGATGTGAAGACCAACCCCCTGGCCAAAGGGCTGGTAAAGGTCCCCTGGGATAGATCAGGAGACAAAGACTTCAGGACAGGAATCAGGACAGGATACTTCACCTCTCTAAATACCGACGATTGCGTCGCAACCCTCTCTGGCACTCTCTTCCTCCTCGTGGTTCTTCCGCGATCTTCTTTGTAACCCAATTAAGTTAAATAGATGGTTCTGCATTCAGTTTCTTTATCAGCGTCTCACAGCATCAGCACCACCCACAGCACCGACAGCATCCCGAACTCTGCATCGCCTCTGCTCTTGCTCTGACCCCCGCTTCAATCCTTTCTTCCGTGTCTGCAGCTCGCTCTACTAGCTAACTAAAACTACCTCAATTATACCTTTCCATATTCACGTACCACCCATTAATGTTTCAATTTCGCAAAATACTAACTCTGATTGGTCAGGCGAGGGGGGATGATCATCACACCATGCTTACATTTCACTTATTTCATTGCACCATTGTCTTTTAACCCATCCCCTTAAACTTTATTAAATCATTTCCTTTCCCGTACATTTCCAAACTTTATTAATACAAAATGTTTCAACTTTATGAATAAGGCTTCTTCATATGAACTCTTCACCCTCATGTTCCCAGGGCACATCTTCTCTGGCCTTGGACGCGTGACAAATCCTTAGTCATCCTTCCTTGTTCTCTCTCTGGTGCGCATACGTGGGGTCAAGTCAGTCAGCTCAATTCAGACAAGTTTGGTAGGCCCAAATGCGCACTAATAATAAAGTCAAAAGAAGAAATATTATTCTAAAAAATAAATGTTTTCACTGTATACCACCAACCTCTACTCTAACCCACTTTGATTATTATTACCCTTTCTGCATTTGCGTTAGTATAAAAACTTATTTTCTATTCTGCGTAGCAGGTCCCATGCATGTGAACTTTCAAGCGGCCATTTTAATATCTTTTGCGCAGGCGCAAGATTTTCCCTCCAAGCATTAGTACATCATACTACTTAGATGCAGTAGACGCATGCGCAGTAAAGATCCCTTGTTAGAGTGCGTTTTAGTCCTTCGTTCATGTTGTTATGGTTAGTAAACACATATGCAAGCTTCACTGTCCCGCGTGTCTTTTCTAAAATGCGGATTATTAATTACAAACACACAATTAGTAATTCGTTAACGAGTTAAAACGAAAGGATTGCTTCCGAGCAACTCTCATTTACGAGTCCTTGCTCCATCAATCCCCTCTCTGATGGCATTTTAAGCCATCACAAAATTACCCATCCCATCCCAGATACCAACTTTAGCACATCTCAATTCTCTATTTCTTTTCTCAATTTTACATCAACCAATTTGTTTCCTTCTAAATCCTTCATTTTCTTGTATAATTTGCCTTTCATTTCTTCCAACTGTATTTCATCATACTTTCTTTTTCGTTTCTGTCCCTTTCCTTCTCTTTCAAAATGTATTTTTCCTCTCTTTCCTTTTCTACAACATTTATATGTAATTATTATTATCATCACTACCGTTATTATCATGACTAATGGTATTATTATTTGACCTAGGAAACTTTTCCCAAAATCAGCAAACCGTTTCCCTATTGATGTTATACTTTTTGTTAGTCTTCCCCACACACCATCAACCTCCAGTTGGGTCAAGTCTTTATGCATTCTCGTAATATTTTCAATATATCCTTTAATTTCTCTGCTCTTGTCTGGAATGTAAGTGCAACAATGTTGAATTTTCAACATGCCACAAACTCCACCTTCCTTTGCTAAAAATATGTCAAGATCAAGACGGTTCTGTAAAACCATAGACCTAATTGCAACCATCTCTATGTTAATCATTAAGAATCCTCCTGCAGTATCTGTAGAAAGACGATCAACTATGGTTGATAACTTACACATTTTCTGTGAATTAAGAATGACTCCAACTGAGGGTATCAATGCACTAAAAATATCTCCTACAATTTCAGAAAAACTAGCTCTTCTTCTACGTGTTAGTCCATTAGAATTTCCATTGGTTCCACTGATTCTGTCTACATGATACATTTTTGGAAAAACTATTCCAAAGTAACAGCTCCCGTACCATCTTGCAGGTAACCTATAATATGCGTTGCTCCCGCAAACATAATAAACTCCTGGAAATACAGGATCAGTTCCCCCTTTTAGTCCCCACCCTCCTGAAATTAGGAAGTTGTGTTCACATTCACTGGAACCAATGTAATTATTGTTATCTTTAATCTATGGAGGCAGAATTTTCCCTTTTTCACAAAATCCAGGGACATCGCAGCATGAGCCTTGCCATTTGCATAGATTCCCTCTTTCCCAGCCCATGGAGGTACATGGGGTTTCTGTTCCGTTGCTTTCTTTATTAAATCCTGTCTCCTTTCTTCTACTAAATCTAAAAAATCTTTTTCTTCTTTTCTCAATGTACATGTTAGATTATCTTTATGTGCCTGAACTAAATCTATTGAACTCATTGTTAAGAAAAATTCACCCATAAATTGTGCATTTTTACTACTAACTACTGGATTCATATTCTTTCTAATAGGTAAATCAGAAAATACTACATCTAGATTTGAATAAAAATACTGAAGTCTCCCTGTAGCATAAAATTAACTTGATAAAATACTACATGACACACCATATGTTAAAGATATATGGTGATACGTCACCCCTTCTGATACTGATGAGGGTAACTTCATACACACATAGCAATTGTTAATCTCCATAGTACTAACATATTGAAATAACAGTTTAATAAACATATTTGAGGACGTATTATAGTCTGATTCATTATGATACTTGGCTTCAACTTCCACTCCTATTTCTATTTTAGTTTCTTTTATTCTATCTCCCTTAACATTAATATCTGTATTATTCTTGTCACTTGTTTTTATTAACAAAGGTACTCCTACTGTTAGGAATAACCATACCAATGCTACTAATAAAATACTACAAAAACAAAATCTAATACATTTTCTTTTCAATCCACATTTTGGTCTTTCAGTAACTTCAATTTCTGCCATTTTACTTGCGAGAAAATTTCTTCTCTCTTATCCTTACTTTGTCAATTTGACTTTCTTTTTCGTTCTTAAGGAGGCCTTAATTTGCTTTCATCAATCTGCGCAATATGAACCTCTTCTGTTTCATTACTCGAATCTAGAGATTCAAATTCTTCAAGTATGACATAGGTCCATTCAGGAGCCTTATATCTTCTGTTTAAATTTCTCAATCTTGGACTTCTTTGAGTTATTTTTGCTAAGGTTTGTTTAGGTCGTGTTTGGCTTGTGATTTCATTTACTTGTTCTGGTTTCTTTTCTGATTTTCTCAAATGATATCTTAATTTCTTTATTCCAGTTGGCCAATTGTCTCCCTTTCTGATTTTTTTGATTTGTACTGCACTTTCACCTTCTTTATCTCCTTTCAAAGTCCTTTTAATTTCACTTAGTCTAGGCACAATCTGTTCCTGTTCTCTGTTTTCTGTGCTAGAACCTTCCTTTACTTTCTCCTGCTCAGGTCTTATTATATTTTGTTCTTCTTCTTCCTGAGCTTGTTCTTCTAATTCTATCTGACCCTGTTCAGGTCTTACTTTAAACTGTTCTTTTTCTGCCTGAACTTGTTCTTCTAATTCTACCTGATCCTGTTCAGGACTTATTTCAAACTTTTCTTCTTCTTCTGCCTGAACGTTTTCTTCTAATATTCCCTCCTCAGGTTCCTGAAAGTCTTTTTCTATCTCCACCTGAGTATGTTCTTCTTCTCCTGACTTTTCCTGACTACTTCCCTGTCTTTTCAGTTCTGTTCTTCTTCTTGTTTCAATAGCATCATCAATTACTCAATTATTGGTATCCATTCTTCCTGACTTGTACCTGGCCGTTTGTTATATGGTTGTCTTTCAGAATCTATCACTCTAGATTCTTCAATTTCACAGCTTACAACTCCTGACGCTTCAGCCTGTTCAGTCAGTGGTTGCTCTTGTTGTTCTGATGGGCTCGGAACTCTTCTGGTATGACTAGCATGAATCCAATTGGGCAAACCTGCGCACTTCACTGCTGTGGTAGTGACTAGTATGACTTGCCACGGTTTTTCCCACCTTGGTGCTGGGCATGACTTTCTTGCGTGTTTCTTCACTAGCACCCAATCTCCAGGATTCAAGTCATGTGCTTGTTCTGGCTGTCTTTCAACTGCGTCTTCTCCAACCTGGTGAGAGACAGAATGCACCACTTCAGCCAAACCTTTGCAATAGTCCAATACCAGATCATCAGTTATATTCATTCATTTATTTCCAGGAATGAATGCTTGTCTCATGGCTCTTCCCATGAGAACTTCATGTGGGCTCATTCCTGTTTTTCTGTATGGAATACTTCTGAGACCCATCAATACAAGAGGTAATGCATCTAGCCATTTCAGCATTGTGGATGCACACACCTTCCCTAGTCTTGACTTGATTGTGCCATTTAACTGTTCAACTATTCCAGAAGCCTCTGGACGATAAGCACAGTGCAGTTTTTGTTCAATGTTAAATGCAGCACAGATTAACCGAATTATTTCATTATTAAAATGAGGGCCTCTATCTGATTCCAAAGTGACTGGAAAACCGAAGCGTGGAATCATCTCCCTCAACAACAATTTAGCAACTGTAAGACTGTCATTTCTTCGAGTGGGATAAGCTTCCACCCATCTTGAAAAGAGGCATACTATGACAAGTATATATTTCAGTCCATTGCTAGGGGGCAATTCGATAAAATCCAACTGTAATCTGGTAAAGGGTCCTTCTGCCTTTCCAATCTTTCCCCAACTAACTATTGTCTTCCTACCTGGATTTTGCTGCTGACAGGTTAGGCATCTTTGGCAAAGGCTCTCTGTGACTACCCTGAATTTTGGATTGTACCAACTCTGTCTGAATAGTCTGATCATTGAGTCTCTCCCTATGTATGTTGCTCCATGATACACTCTTGCCATTTTTGAAAGTAAACAATTTGGAATGACTGGTCTTCCATCTAAATACACCCATACCTCATCATGTGGTCTCTTTGTACAAGCTGCCTTTATCCAAATTTCCTTTTCCTCAACTTCTTCCTGCAATTGTCTAATCTCATCCCATTTTTCTGGTACTGAGAAAAACATAAGTTGGCATCTGGTTTCACCCGTTTCAATTTTTCTGTTAATGGCCACTGTATTTTTGGCACAGTATTTAGCCACTTGGTCAGCATATTTATTGCCAGCAGTCACATAGTCACGTCCTGACTGATGTGCAGCGCATTTTACAACTGCTACCTCTTTTGGCAATTGCAATGCTTCCAATAAATCCTTCACATTTTTGCTGTTTCTAATAGGAGATCCTGAAGAAGTCAGAAATCCCCTCTGCATCCAGAGCTGGCCAAAGTCGTGCACAACCCCGAACCCATATTGGCTGTCCATAAATATGGTTACTCGCCAATTTTTCCCCAATTTGCATGCCATGGTTAGGGCTACCAATTTGGCTACTTGTGCAGACTTGACTCCAGGTAAACAGGATGCTTCAATTACCCCAGATATCCTACAAACAGCATATGCAGCACTTAATCCTCCTTCTTGTGTCCTAAGGCAGGATCCATCTACAAATAACTCATGGTCAGCCTCTTTCAAAGGGGTTTCCTTTATGTCAGGCCGGGGCTTCGTACAAAACTCAGTTACATCTAAACAATCATGATCACTTTCATCTCTCACTTCTTCCTTGCATGGGTCTGGCAATAGGGTAGCTGGGTACATAATCGTACACCTTATCACTGTCACATTCTCAGCTCCCAAAATCACTCTTTCGTACTTAGTCAATCGACTAGGGGTGAGATGTTGTGTTCTTGTTCTTGTCAAAAGAATCTCAACTGAGTGTGGAACATAAACTTTTACTGGATGTCCCATCACTATCGACTCACTCTGCTCCAGACTCATACAAGTAGCAGCTACTGCTTTTAAGCAGCCAGGTAGTGCTGAAGCCACTGGATCCAATGTAGCTGAAAAATATGCCACTGGTCGTCGACTCAATCCATGTCTATGTGTTAAAACTGAAAGTGCACAATTTTCTCTCTCACAACAAAATAATGCAAAATCTTTTGAATAATCAGGCATACCTAAGGCAGGAGCCTCACATAAACAACTTTGCAATTTCACAATTGCCTCTATTCAGTCATCATTCCAATCAATCGGATCTTTTGCTCTTTTCCGGGTCATTTGTATTAATGGTTTCGCTAACATAGAAAAAACATTAATCCATTGCCTACAGTACCCAACCACTCCCAAAAACATTCTCATTTCTCTCTGAGTCTGTGGCAATTGCATTTCCTTGATTATTTTTATTCTTTCCGGTGTCACTTTTCTAACTCCTCTTTCTATTTTATGCCCTAAATATCTAACTTCTTGTTGACAGAACTATTACTTTTCTGGAGACACATTGTGTCCTCCTTCAGCCAAATGCTTCAATAATGCAATTGTGTCTGTGACACAGTCTTCCCGAGTTTTTTGATGCCACCAGTAGGTCATCAATATACTGGACCAGAACAGATTTTCCAGGCATAATCAATGATTCTAGACACTTTTTCAAAATCTGATTAAAAATTGAGGGACACTCTGTGTACCCTTGAGGAACTCGACACCATGCGTAAATACGATCCTCAAACTTAAACGTAAAAAGATACTGGCTGTCTGGGTGCAAAGGAATGAAAAGAAAGCTTGGCATAAATCAATTACTGTAAACCAACCTGCATTCCAGGGTATCTCATAAAGGATCACTGCTGGATTTGGCACTATTGGACAACATGGCACTACAATTTTATTTATTTTTTGTAAATCCTGCACTATTCTGTACTTTCCGCTAGGCTTTTTCAGTCCCATTATTGGTGAATTACAGGGACTACCCATCACTTCTTTTAAAATACCTTGCTTAACCATTCGTTCAATTTCTGGAATAATTCCTGCCTTTACTTCTGGACTCATCTTGTACTGTCGGGTGTTTGGATACACTGCACCTTCTTTCACTGTCACTTTAACTGGGTCTATATTTGTCATTAACCTAATGTCTTTTCCTGTAAAATCCCACACTTCTGGATTTACTGTTGCTCTCAACTCTTCTGGTAATTCATTTTCAGTCACTAATGAAAACATTTCATCTACTTCCGTTCCCTGTTTGGCTAACATCATCTTGTATACAACGTTGTCATCTTGGGTTTGGAAAGCAACACCATCTGGTGTACAATAGATTGTGCAGTTCATCTTGCACAATAGATCTCTTCCCAACAGATTTACAGGACTGGAATCACAAACTACAAACCGATGCATTTCTTTGAAGTTTCTAATGTGTACTTCCATTGGTTTTGTGATTGGGGTTCTAATCTGTTGGTTAGACACGCCTACAACTTGGATTGATTCTCCCGAGAGGGGTAGGTTTGGGATGTCTGCTGTTCTCACAGTAGACCTGGTAGCACCAGTATCCAATAGGAAAGTAATGTCTTTACCTTCTACTTTCCCATCAACAAATGGACCTGACTGAACTACCGGCAAGGATGCGCCAAGCACGCACTCCTCTTCATCCCCCCTCAGGCACCGTCCGTCATTATGTGAAACTCGAACTCTCCTCATCATTCAGCAACAAATATTGTGTAATCGTTCCATTATTCTTACCACTTTCTCCTTGAAATCCGGTGTTTGCACTGAAACCTCGATGATTCACAAAATTTGGCATAGGAGCTGGTGGCACCTGATATTGTGGAGTAACTACCTGCTGCTGCTGATTCACATGTACTTCATTCTGCTTCTGTGGGATTAAATTTTGATTTGGCCCATAATTACTCTTATTATTCTGAGTACTCTTACACTCGTTCTTCCAATGTCCAAGCTTTCCACACGCATGACAAGGAAACTTCTTTTCGCTTCTTCTCTGTCCATTCGTCCCCTATATTTATTACCATTCGCTCCTTGATCATTCTGACCCTTCTCTTTTGCTTGATTATTATTTTGGGCATTCGTTTTCTCCTCTTGTTGTTCTGCCAATTTTACTTGTGCCCACATCATTTTCTCTTTTAGTTTCCTACGCCTGGCTTCAATATCATCTCCGCAATATTTTGCGTACTTTAAAATCTCATGCACTGTCTTGCTTTGCCAACACAGCATGTGCTGCTGTATCATCTGACTAATCTCTAGTTTCAAACCATATACAAACCGATACACAAAATGTCCCATATCCTTGTCACCGATATTTTCAAAACCACTATACTGCCTGAACACCTGTAGTAACCTCTCATAATATGCATGTACAGATTCATTTGGTTCCTGAGTTGTTCTATCTATTTTTACCCAGTCTGTTTTTTTGGGAGGAATTTTCCCTTTCAAATACGTAATCACTTGGTGATACTTTTTCATTACCTCCTCTGAGGGTGCTCCTGTCTTCGCATCTCTAGCATATTCCTCATTAGGCCAATCAATTGTGATCTTACATTCCGTCCATAAATCAGCAGGTACCACTATACCAAATAGACCATCCAAATCCTTCAATAAAACCTTTGAAACCTTCACAAATCTCTCTACCTGTTTATACCATTCAACTGGCTTTTCTCTCAGCTTTGGGAAATCATTTGTAAATGACTAAATATCTTGTCTACTCCAAGGAACATGAACATATACTCCTCCGGGAACCTCTCTCATTGGACACAATTTTTCCACTTTGCTTGTTTCTCTTACTGGAAATGCAGCTGCTGCTTCTCTCGCTTGTACTTCCTCTTTCTTTCTTATCCATCTAATTCTCCATTTATCAATGTCTCCCCATTTTCGCAAAATGCTCATTAATTCCTTTATCTGTAGTCTCTTTCCAGAAATATTTACACTTTCTAGATCTTTATCAGTAAAGTCCACTCGAAATGGTTTCTGTAGCAACTTTGATTTCCCTATGTCTATTCCAATCTCTGAAGCAACTTCAGTCAATCTCTCATGAAATACCCTTGCTCTCCTGGTTATGCTCTTACATAAAAATAATAATTTTTCTTCATTATAAGTATTCAATCTTTCTGTGCCCACACATCCTGTCATCATCTCTTCCAATTCCACTTTCAATCTGCTGATGTCTAATATCCTTGGTGTTGAGTTCTGATTATCTCTTTCCTGTGCCCATCTTTCTATATCTTCCGAAGTAACTACTGTTACGCCTCCAGTTCCTGTATGAACTAATGGTCTTCTCTCTCTCAAATTCATGGGCGTAACTCTTTTTGGAGTTTCAGTCAAAGGTTCCACATTAGGGAGATCCATTAATGAAATAATTGACTCACTTTCACTAGCCTGATCATCTGTAATTATTATTTCCTTCCTAGGACTATTTAATGGAATTGTCACAGGTTGTGGTTTCTGGCAAATCTTTTTATCTCCGTACAATGGGATTACCAGACCAATAGTCACTGGTACTGTCAAAGCTTCAGTATTCAAATTTATTTGACTTATCTTCTGAACTAGTTCTTCTCTAGTTTTATTTAGAACATCTCTTTCATTATCCTGCAACACCCTGCTATATGACGTATCATGTAAAATCTGTGGGATCAATGGCACTCCCATTACTGGTGCACTTGGGGTAACCTTACTGGTTGCTTCTTGATATGGCGGTGGATTTTTAATTAAAATATCCTCTAACAACTCGTCATCTGATTCACCATATCCTGCTGTATTCAGGTGTATTGTTTTCTCCTTCCACTTTCCTCCAGACTGTTCCTCAGCCATTAACACTGGATATAAACCTTCTGATACCATAGCTCTCCTCCATTGTTTCATCTACCCTTCGCGTGTCTTATGCAAGTGTCTCGGAAAGAATCCTCTATATCTCCCACCTCTGCATTTTTCTCGTTCATATGACTCAGTCTCTCATTCTTCCAAAGCCTCATATTGCGTTAACCTAGGTCTAGGTTCTAAATAATTCATTTTCAATCTCAAATTCTGAAGAATCCTTCCATTAAACGTACCATCTTTAGGAAATGCTAACACTCCATCATCCTTTGTATATTCTATCCAGTTTTCCAACCACACGCAAGTATGATATCCTCTCTCCATCATGATGCTGGTGTTTTCGGTGGCGGAATAGGAATTCCCTCTCTGGTTAACACAGGCTTATCCTTTACAAAGAAATTCTTAATTTTCTTTATAAATGACATTTTTCTTTTCTCTCCATACATCCTGGAGGAACGATGTATAAAATTGTATTCTGCAAACCCTTGAAATCTTCTACCTGTACGCCTTGCACTAACAGTCAAATCAAAATCCCGCATACAATCTCTCTTTACGCCAATCCTAGCGCGGCTCCTAACTAGCTATCCAATTAAATCAGGCTCACGCCCATGATCTGACCAATGCCAGCGCGGCCTTTTTCTGACGTCAGTTCTGCTCCTTACTACTGACCCCTCCTTTACAAGGCTTCTCCTGTCACACGCCCGCTGTTTCTACCAATCCCAGCGCGGCTCACTGTGACGTCAGTATAACTCCAGCAACTGACCCTCCCTTCACAAGGTAATACAAAAACTTATTTCTCAATATTTTCTTTAAAATTCTTCGTTATTAACGACATAAAAACATTCGCTACTCTGTCTGTTCCACTAAATCAAAAGATAGTTTATTTCTTTCCACTGCAAGTAAAACCCTTACGCTTACCCGTCATATAAGCTCCAGAGAACCTGCTACTCCTCCGGTGTCACCCGTTTTGGGAAATTCGAGACCAAAGTTTCACCAGCGAACTCCTTTTGCTGTCAATTAAGCTTGGAAGAACCTGCTACTCCTTCAGGGTTACCCTTTCTAGGTGATATAACACCTACAGTTTCACTAGCGAACTCTTTGCTATCAATCACTCTCACTTTTACACAGGAAATAGTCCTTAATTTAACACTGCCAGCCCTACCTAGCTTCTCAGAGTTATTCCAACAGATGAGTAGCCTCACTGCAGTGTGGTTTCTATCGCCACCCGCTATTCATTCCCCGTGAATTTTCCAGACAACTAAAACAAGACGCTAACCCTTTTTGTTAAACATAAATCAATAATCAATAATCTATACTTATCACCAAACTAGTTAATAATAACCATGGCTCTGCTACCAGAAAACTGATCCAGCGGTATACTAACAACAGATACTCCACTACCATATACTCACCTGGGCCCATATAACTTCTCACACTAATACCAAGTAGACCGCTGGAGCTTGTAGTTTATAGATTTCATGTCTCAGGAATAGTTATATTTCTTGTTCTAACTAAACCTTTCACTGATCAAAAAGTTATTTCCTCTGGTCGATGGTTCATTAGTTGGAACTAGTTGATGGTGATAACTAACGTAACTTATTAAACATTCTTTAATGAAATAATCACAGACTCGGGAAGTTTTTTAAATCTTTATCTAAATTAATTGAATGTGAACCATCTCAAAGTTTCAGTACAAACACCCTTATTCACAAGAGTGTCAATTCAATCAATACTCAATAAGTAATAATAATTCAGATTCACACAACAACTTATGCTCAGAAAGGAGAGGACAGAGAGAGAAGAACATCTATCAAGACGATGAATTTATAGTTACCAAGAATGAAGTGAAGACCAACCCCCTGGCCAAAGGGCTGGTAAAGGTCCCCCGGGATAGATCAGGAGACAAAGACTTCAGGACAGGAATCAGGACAGGATACTTCACCGCTCTAAATACAGACGATTGCGTCACACCCCTCTCTGACACTCTCTTCCTCCTCGTGGTTCTTCAGTGATCTTCTTTCTAACCCAATTAAGTTAAATAGATGGTTCTGCATTCAGTTTCTTCATCAGCGTCTCACAGCATCAGCACCACCCACAGCACCGACAGCATCCCGAACTCTGCATCGCCTCTGCTCTTGCTCCGACCCCCGCTTCAATCCTTTCTTCCGTGTCTGCAGCTCGCTCTACTAGCTAACTAAAACTACCTCAATTATACCTTTCCATATTCACGTACCACCCATTAATGTTTCAATTTCGCAAAATACTAACTCTGATTGGTCAGGCGAGGGGGGGATGATCATCACACCATGCTTACATTTCACTTATTTCATTGCACCATTGTCTTTTAACCCATCCCCTTAAACTTTATTAAATCATTTCCTTTCCCATACATTGCCATACTTTATTAATACAAAATGTTTCAACTTTATGAATAAGGCTTCTTCATATGAACTCTTCACCCTCATGTTCCCAGGGCACATCTTCTCTGGCCTTGGACGCGTGACAAATCCTTAGTCATCCTTCCTTGTTCTCTCTTTGGTGCGCATGCGTGGGGTCAAGTCAGTCAGCTCAATTCAGACAAGTTTGGTAGGCCCAAATGCGCACTAATAATAAAGTCAAAAGAAGAAATGTTGTTCTCAAAAATAAATGTTTTCACTTTATACCACTGATCCAGCGCTACCAATAAAATTTCTCCCCTTCTAGGCATTGACATCCAGGTTGAAAAACATTCTTCTTCACAATTATACCAATATGACGGTGGGGCCCATAACACCGCATAAACATTCACTCTCTCATATATTCCCTGGAACTCGTCCGCCTTTACTTAGGAGAAAAAGTTAATGAATGGCTGGAAGGAGACGGGATACCTTTTTAAATCAACATAATACTTCTCAAATTTCTCAGGTATTCCGCTAATTGGTCGATGGACCAACTAGTAGGAGTCAGTTGATGGTGATTAAGACCAGCTCAATCACTATAAACTTATTTTAAACATTTACAATCATTATTGAGCTAAAGAACCACAGACTCATAAATTTAATTATAATATAGTTTATCTAAATTTTTATAAGTATGAATAGATTCAGTTTTTATTAATCGGATCAAATACATTTATTATCATTATAAGAATAGATTGAAATTGTAATGCATACCCTTTAGATGGAAAAATAAAGTCCGTCACAGCAGTTAAATTCAGATCTCAGCATAGAACTCCCAAAAACTGACTGTCTGTCCTACAAAACAGGCCTCCTCGACGGACCACCTATATAGGTTTTCCGCCAATCTCTCTAGTTCCTTCTCAATGAGAATTATGAGTAAAAGATTAATCGTATTAAAATATAAAGGCCTATAGAAAAATAGCAGCGGCTTCTCCAGCGTCAGCGTCCAGTGCTCAATAAAAATATGTAAAAACAGCACTCCTCCTACTTAAGAGTAGGTCCTCTTATACCCTAATACTAGCTTACTAAACAGAAATGTTACATTTTGGGGGCGAGATCCACTCTAATTGGTCCATTTGAGGGGTAGCATACATCTCATTATTACCCTCCTTGCTCAAACCAGTTCCGAAGAATGTTCATAACTTTATCCTTTCTCACGGGTTCAGGACATTACCAATACATTTGACAGTCTTCATTTGTATCTTCTTTCCGATACTTTATTTTAAACAGTTCATTGTCCATTCACGGATGCACTGCTGGTTCTCACACTTGTTCACTAAGTCCCCCCTTGGCACACGCTTGGGTAATAAGGTCATCACAACCTTGATCCCTCTTCCATCCTAGGCTTTGGAAACAACCACGTGATGCATTCGTTCACAGCTTTTCTTTCGCTTGGAAGCCATCTTGCGCATGCGCACTCTAGCTTGTTCGCCTCAACAGCCATTTTTACAGCACGGCCTACCAGGCCTAAGCGAACTATCATAGAAATAAACAGAAAATAGTTAAGAATAAAGAAAATAAGCCTTTTTGTTTCCCTCCCGTCATTCTACGTACTCCAATTAGGTGTTACCTAGCAAAAGCAACATATAAAGCTATTTCTTACTTACCAACCGCTTTCTTTTGCCACTATACAATTTACTACGAAGCACAAATCATGCAAAATTATTCTAATTAGTACGCAAATCACTATGTTAGCATTAAGAACATTACCAATTGTAAGTAGATTAGTCTGCACAGATGTGGCATGTTACCAAAACATTTATGAAGAAAACATACGTTGTTGGTTATTCACTGAAACAAACAATTGTATTAATTATTAATGTTAATATTAGGGGGTTCAAAATGTTCTCGTTTACCTTGCTCCATCATCACCAACCTCTATTCTAACCCACTTTGATTATTACTACACTTTCTGCATTTGCGTTAGTATAAAAACGTATTTTCTATTCTGCGAAGCAGGTGCCATGCATGTGAACTTTCAAGCGACCATTTTAATATCTTTTGCGCAGGCGCAAGATTTTCCCTCCAAGCATTAGTACGTCATACTACTTAGATGCAGTAGACGCATGCGCAGTAAAGATCCCTTGTTAGAGTGCGTTTTAGTCCTTCGTTCATGTTGTTATGGTTAGTAAACACATATGCAAGCTTCACTGTCCCGCGTGTCTTTTCTAAAATGCGGATTATTAATTACAAACACACAGTTAGTAATTCGTTAACGAGTTAAAATGAAAGGATTGCTTCCGAGCAAGTCTCATCTACGAGCCCTTGCTCCATCAGTAGGGACAGTCAAAAGTTGGAGCTGGGCCGAGCGGAGGTTTCGTGAGGGGGTGTAGCGAGAGATAAGGCTGTCTATGAATTTAGGGCTCCGGCCATTCAGGGATTTAAACACCAGGCAGCCAATTTTGAATGTGCAGCGTTGGGGAATAGGGAGCCAGTGCAGCTTCCTAAGGAGGGGGGAAGCGTGTTGCCACCTGGGCTGTTTATATATCAGTCTAGCCGCTTGGTTCTGTACCATCTGTAACCGTTTTGTAAGGCCAAGTGGTAGACCATGGCTATCAGGACCTGTAACAGAGCTGCTTGGGTCAGTAGCCTGCTTATCTTTCTGATTTTACGCAACTGAAAGAAGCAGGTGGAGATCACAGAGCCTACATGAGATTTTAGGGAAAGGTCATTGCCTATGGTGACCCCTAAGCTTTTCACTGAGGGGGCAGGGGGGGTCCTAATTCGTTTGGCCAGTAATGTGGGCCCCACTGATTGTGACCACCACCTGTCAGAACCAGTTCGGTTTTGCTTGGGTTTAGTTTTAAGTGGTTGTGGTCCATCCAGTGACGAATGAATTTCATGGTGGACTGAAAGTCAGATATTGACTGGGAGGAGTTATCAATTGTGAACATTAGTTGGAGGTCGTCGGCATAGTTGAACGTGACCACTCTCCTTTCCTTCAAGGATCTGATCAGAGGGAGAAGGTAGAGGTTGAACAGGTGCGGGGAGAGCGAGGAACCCTGTGTGCCCCCTTGTGGTTTTGAGTTTGGGGGCTGTGAACTGGCCAATGCGGACTGCCTGAGAGCGGTCTTTCAGGAAAGAGTTGATCCAACTAAGGGCTGGGCCCTGGATGCCTGCCTCACTGACACGGTCTGCCAATATACCATGGTCGACCGTGTCAAATGCGGCCGAGAGATCTAACAGCACCAGGGCTTAGGGAGTGCCTCTGTCAGCCTTTTCTCGTAGGGAGTCCAGTACCGCCAGTATCACCGTTTCCGTGGAGTGGGCTGGACGTAAGCCCGCTTGGCGTGGGTCAAGGAAATCAGACTGTTCCATGAAATTGGACAAACATTTTGCGACATGGCCTTCCAGTACCTTGGCCAAATACGGGAGCAAGGAGTTGGGGCGGTAGTTTTCCAGCGTCTGGGGGTCGGCCCCAGGTTTCTTTAAGAGGGGGACCACTATAGCCTCCTTGAAGGCATTAGGGACACAGCCGTGGGAGTTGTTAAGGAGGGCGCAAGCAGGGTCCGGGAAGGCGGTGAAGGTCGCTTTCAGGACATGTGGGGGGCAGTGATCCAAAGGGGAACCAGATCTGACTTTTGACAGTAGATCGCGCAGGGTCTCGGTGTCAATGGGCGGGAAAGAATCGAAGGAGTGGGGATTCCTGGGCGTAGGAGGGGAGATTTCTGGAGAAGTATGGGTAGGAATACTGGCTTTGATGGAGACAATTTTGTCAATAAAAAAGTTGTTCAGAGAGTCGCAGAGGGCCTGCGATGGCGTGGGTTTGCTTAGTACTCTCTCTGGGTTGGACAGTTCGTCTACGATTGCAAAAGTTTCCTTAGCTTGGTTGTTTGAGGTTAATATTCTAGAGGAGAAATGTGCTGCCTTAGCTGTGGAGATTGCCTTTTTATATTCCTTCTAGGCCATTAGGTAGGTGATTTTTCCTGCATGTGAATAATTGTGCCTCCACTTCCTTTCTGATTGGCGGAGAGTTAGTTTTTGTAGTTTTAATTCAGGGGAAAACCATCTCTGCACTTCATGACGGCGGGTTAGTCTAATTTGTTTAAGTGGGGCATGTTCATTGCTGGCCGCTAAAAGCCAAGCTGAGATAGTCTCCTCATGGAGGTTAACGTCGGGTGTGGGGTGGGGAGCTGTGTTGACCAGTGTGGTATTAAAGTCGTTATTGTCAATGGCGTTCCATTTTCTCACCATTGCCCCCCTATTGGTGGGAATTTTACCGGTGGTCGGGTTCTTTAAAGTGAATTTTACCAGGTGATGATCAGACCATATACAGGGTGTGATGGACAGTGTGGATACCACCAAATTGATGGTCCAAAGTTGGTCCAGAGTGTGCCCTTTTATGTGGGTTGCTGAACAGATCTGTTGGGTGAAGTTCATGTTGTTTAAAGATTCAGTCAACTCGGTGGATTGCGGCCCTCCTTGAGGGTCGTTTGCCCAGTAGTTGAAGTTGCCTATCAATAGGATTCTGGCGTGGTTTGTTACTAGGTTTGTGACTTGTTCCCCCATAGAGTGGGAGAACAGGGGCATATGCTGTGGGGGCCTGTAGAGTAATACACATATGAGCGGGGCCGAGTCGGACTCCAGTTTTATCACAGCGTTATCTACTGCGGGGAGGCAGAGTGGGGTGAGGGCACTGAATTTGAGATCTTTGTGGATGATGGCCGCCACTCCACCATCCATCTTGCCTGGCGGGCGGTTTGTTTGCAGAATGTAGTATTCATTTGGTAGTGCGGCTAGGATATCGGGCGAGGATTCAGGAGTGAGCCAAGTTTCGGTGAGCAGAAGGATGTCAGGCTTTTCTGAATCTAGGAGGGCAAAGATTTCCTGCTGGTGTCTGACTAGGGATCGTGTGTTGAGGTAGTATATTGATATAGCCTTACACTCATCTTTCTTTTCCTGTTTCCGATGGGGGTGGACTGTGGGCTGGCTGACCTCAGGGAACGAATTTCGAGGCTGAAGTATGTTATTGTGGTGCAAGCTTGCAGTAATGTCAGGGTTGGGTGTGAGTGAGGTAGAGTGGAGCAGTCTGAGTTCTTGGGAGGAATACTTATAAAATTGGGCATAATGACTAGGCCCTGGGCACGTATGGACGCGGACGGGCGCAGACGGGCTTGCCTTTGCCGCGTCTTTGGCGTGACGCCGGCGCGCCTGTGGCACGCGTCCGCTGCGCTCCCGCGCTGAAGCTGCCAGCTGATTGCCTAACTCCCTCCTTTGGCCCACGTGATCGGACACCCTGGAGGGAGGCAGGAAGTAGCTGGAGTGCCCTAGACGGCGAGTGCTCAATGTGGTTAGTTAACTCTTTGTATTTTAAAAAGCAAAGGTTCAAATTCATACAGTTTTAAAAAGATTAAAAATGATGAGAAAAGCTCGTTGCAGTAAAATTACTGGTTACCGGGTGGCGGCCTCTTCCTAGAATTCCCGCTCCCGCGCTGCAGCCGGCATTTATGCCGGCTGATTGTCTAAGTCCCTCCTTTGGCCCACGTGATTGGACACCCTGGAGGGAGGCAGGAAGTAGCTGAAGCGCTCTAGACGGCGAGTGCTCAATGCGGTTAGTTTACTCTTTGTATTTTAAAAAGCAAAGGTTCAAATTCATACAGTTTTAAAAAGATTAAAAATGATGAGAAAAGCTTGTTGCAGTAAAATTACTGGTTACCGGGTGGTGGCCTCTTCCTAGAGTGCCCGCTCCCGCGCTGCAGCCGGCATTTATGCCAGCTGATTGCCTAAGTCCCTCCTTTGGCCCATGTGATCGGACACCCTGGAGGGAGGCAGGAAGTAGCTGGAGCGCCCTAGACGGCGAGTGCTCAATGCAGTTAGTTTACTCTTTGTATTTTAAAAAGCAAAGGTTCAAATTCATACAGTTTTAAAAAGATTAAAAATGATGAGAAAAGCTTGTTGCAGTAAAATTACTGGTTACCGGGTGGCGGCCTCTTCCTAGAGTGCCCGCTCCTGCGCTGCAGCCGGCATTTATGCCAGCTGATTGCCTAAGTCCCTCCTTTGGCCCATGTGATCGGACACCCTGGAGGGAGGCAGGAAGTAGCTGGAGCGCCCTAGACGGCGAGTGCTCAATGCGGTTAGTTTACTCTTTGTATTTTAAAAAGCAAAGGTTCAAATTCATACAGTTTTAAAAAGATTAAAAATGATGAGAAAAGCTCATTGCAGTAAAATTACTGGTTACCGGGTGGCGGCCTCTTCCTAGTATCTAGCCCCTCTTTATTGGAATAAGCTGCCTCTTCAAATCTGAACTTGCTTGGATCGCTTCCAGTTCAAGAAACGACTTAAGACTGCCTTGTCCTAATAGTGTTGTTTTCTTTTGCCTCTGTCCTGGTATCGCTCCTAGATGTCCCTCCCCGGGTGATTCGTACTCGTTATGAATTAAAATACATAAAATGGCAGAACACTAGCAGATTGAAGGTCAATTGCAAAACTTTCAATGAGGCCATACATTTGGATGCCCGATTTATTCATTTCTTTTTTTCATCGATTACCTATATGCATACTTGGACTCTTTGGGGCATATTCACAAGGAGCTATCTCCGAATTAACTGCACTTTATCGCAGCGAAAGTCGTGATACATTTACCCCCCATTCACAAGCCGGTGTTAACAGCCCACAGCACCAGTTTACCCGCGATAGCAGCCGCAAAAAACATTGCCACGGAGGACCCCCGCAAATATCGCTAATGAGATGCAAAGTAGGCGTTCCCGTGACAAAAGCAGAGACAACAGTACACCTCAACATTCACAACGACCAGCCACATCCACGATAAAAACACAAAACAGGCGATAAGGCGCGTTAGCACCAGGAAATCTACACCTGCTCTGACCTGGTGTAAACTCGGACGGCAGCCAGCACCACAAAAGGGAGCACAGCCCAGGGCCACATCCGAAGGGCAACAGATGCCATGGAGCCACTCATCATGTAGCCCGGACACCCAAGAGGGCCCCAACACCCACCCCCACCACCCCAGGACCCCATCCCACACCCGGAACACCCCCCCGGACCAACACAGACGCAGCGCAGACAAAGACAGCGGAACCCCAGGAAACGTACCAGCCACACAGACCCAACATCTGACAATGTCACCCTCCACTACAGGCTGAAAGGGACAACCAGCCTACGCATCCTGACCATCATCGCCTAACAGGCCTACGGCAACAACACAGCGGACAACCAACATCCCACCCCACACAAAGCTGATGGCGTGGCTGCACCTGTTGACCCCTGGGACCCCCCATCCAACACCCACCAGAGTCGGAGGAGTCTCACAGCCAGCCACATCCAAGTCCCCCACACCTATCCTGGACATCACCATCACCCTGGTACCCCAGTCCCCATATCTACAACACAATGTGCAGGATCCGCTGGAGACCAAGCAAGGACCATACACCATAGCAGGATGCACGCACGTGTTGGGGGCAATACACAGCACACATGTACTACCTGTGCCCCCTGGTGACACAGCACACAATCACCACAACAGGAAGCACACGTCCCACACCAATGTGCAGGCAACAACAGAACACTGTGGAACACCCAACAATGTCGCCTTCAAATACACAGCCAGTGTGCATGATACCTTCATCCTCCGACATTCCATCATCAACCAGCGTACCCAGGATGGCAACAAGGGAAATGTACAGCCCCTTGGCAATATACAAATGAACACCCCACACACCTCAACACCACAACCATGCAACTCACAACTCTGGCAATGCACACATCACAAAATCACATACAACAGGCACAACAATATGCCCACCCACCAGACACGACAGAACAACTTACAATGTCCACATGGGCAAGCCCTGAAAATGAGCCAGCAACGGCATGGCACCTCAGCCACATACTAGCCGAATGTAGGGAGAGGTGGCAACCAGGCATGTGTGAAGGATGCAGTAGAACCATGATTGGGAAAGTACACAATGCCAACAGTGCCGGAGATGTGCTGGACACCTCGCAGTATGCAGAACACACCCATATCCATGGCGACATACACCGCTTGAGTATAGTGGACAGTGGATGCCACCATGTCACCACAGCCATTGGGGGACCTCGCGGAAATGTTGCCTGTTACGCCCCCCCCTAAGCGTCAGCGGAGTGGGATGGCCCGCCGTACGCCACGCCAGCATGGGGGTATGAATAAAAACCACGTAGGCCTGGGCGCGGTCCACTTCTGGAAAGACCCACGTCCCTGCCAGGGCGGCACCTCCCACCTTGCCACGAGGCTCACGCCATCCTCATGAGCGGAGTTGCCTGAGATGCCATGCGCCTGTCAGACCCCGGCGCGCTGGTCCACGAACCCGTCAGGCCAGCCCCTGCGCAGCCAGGCCACACTGATCACCTTCCGACACCGGCGTGTGTCAAGGAGGGCCCACCACGTGCCGGCGCAAGCCACAAGCCCGAGGCCCGAGACCTTGGCAGCCACCTCAGACCATCACGGCCGCCACGACACTGGCCCACTTTATTCCTTTTTCGTTGACGTACTCCACTGCCGCCCCCGGCCTACTCTTCGGACCAGTAGGTCCCACATGTGGAACTGTGTCTTGAGTCATGAATGGCAGTGACCCCATATCCCGGCCAGCGGCCACAGCACCAGACCCCCCAGTTCAGAGAGGCATAGTTCCATATGGGCATCTTGCGACACGTGGTGCCACTAACCCTGTTCAACGCCGGCCTGCTACACGTGGTGCCACTAACCCTGTTCAACGCCAGCCTGCTACACGTGGTGCCACTAACCCTGTTCAATGCTGGCCTGCTACACGTGGTGCCACTAACCCTGTTCAACGCTGGCCTGCTACACGTGGTGCCACTAACCCTGTTCAACGCCGGCCTGCTACATGTGGTGCCACTAACCCTGTTCAATGCCAGCCTGCTACACGTGGTGCCACTGAACCTGAACAACGCAGGCCGGTGGGGCCATCCAACCTATGCCGGAGACACTCAGTGAATGGGCCGTGCTAACCGCTGCCTGAGGCCTACACCACGGTCAGGTAGGTCACACATTTGGAACTGAGCCTTGATTACACCATGGCAGTGAACATTAATTATGGCAGAGAACAATTCACAATACACCCTCCGATGTGGTGGCAGCAAGTCTGTGCATGGCATCACAACCACACGTGTCTGTGTGCCTACGCAGACCACTGCCCTCGGCCTAGGCTGTGCACGAGTGGGATCACAGATTTGGAACTGAACATAGGTAATTCAAGAGCAAGAATACATTTCTTTGCACGCACGGAGGGGCGTAAGAGGATGACACGTTGCAGTCCGGAGGGAACAGGATCAGCGTCACGGAGGTGATTGAACACTACCGACAACTGCCACTGTGTCACTAACTATGTGCCTCGCGAGCCAACGACCCGTGGCTGTGGGCCACTGCTGACCGCTGCCTCCGGCCTACACTGCGGTCCAGTAGGTCACAGAGCCTTGATTTGACATTCTTGGAGTTCACATATGTGTACCGGCATCATCGCAGACTGCATGCCCTCACAGCACCTGTGCCACTAAGTCTGTTCCCCGACATTCATGGACACTCACTGGTCGTACATTGGTGGCGTTTGAGTCTATGGACTAGGGGCTAGTTTTCATCCTCATGTAGCTGATCCCGAATTGTTGGTGCAAACGAGGGTTGCGCTTTCCACGCCTCCATTTGCTGCTTCCAGATAACATCAGTCCTTCCGCATCATGCCCTGGAGGACACCTTCCATTGTCCCCCGAAACCCTCTGCAACATACACCTCGGACATTGTTGGGGACCCGCTCAGGTCACATGGCCCATCTGACTGCACCGCAAGTCACCGTCCCGTGGCTGGGTGCCTGTGCCGGCCGCAGTGCATCCGGGGCCACTAACTCTGTGCTGCTCAGTCCTGGGACCCCTTCTTCTGAGACATTGAATGGCCTCTGTAGCGATGGTCTTGGGGTCATCAACGCCATGTGTCTGTGGCCCTGCGCTGTCCGCCTCCTCCGGCCCCAACTGCGGGCCACCAGGGCCCACACATGGCATCGAGTCTTGACCGGCCCTGACGTCACATCACCGCAGGAGGCACACGCCACCACCGCAAGGACCACCTTCAACCGCCATCTGCCAAAGTCGAAAAGGTGGTCCTGACAGATCTAAGGAATTGCTCAGACCTGTCGTGGATGCCGTCATCGGCCTGATACCCTGCTCAGCACTCCAGGTGCCAGTAACTCAGTGCACCGCAAGCCATTGTCCGTTACTGATTGTGTTTTGTGCTGTTGTGAGGTTACGCAGCAATGTCACCTCATGCAGTGGGGAAGACCTCGGACTATCATGAGGAAGATGTGTCAAGTGTGCGGAAGGAAGAGGGCACAGACAATGGGAGGGCAGGAGGCAACAGCCCCAAGGCAGGAATGCAGACTGGTGGTGGTAGTCAAGCTACACACCCGGATCTATTGCTGGGTATTGCGCTGTGGACTGCGGACGCAACTGTCACCTCAGGCAGTGTGGGAGACCTGGGACGTTGATGAGGAAGTTGATGCAGGTGTAACACACCCCACTGCATCTGCATCAGGACTGACCCAAAGGGACACAATCCTAGCAATTTCTTCACATGAGCCGCTCTTCTCTAGTGCCCCTACCTCAGAGCACTGCAACTCAAGGAACGTCCAGACTGAATATTGGGTGACCTCTGTCCTTACTCCGGATCCCTCCATGTTGCTCTGCATTTGACTCTGTTATGCTGGTGTTTTCTGTTTCCATTGCACTGGTGTCCACTGTTCAGGTTGTTGGCAGCACCAAGCACTCCGTGCGGGCTGCCTTATACTCACCCCACACACATCCAGCACAGGCATCACTGTACATGTGGCCCTGCCAATAAAGGGGCCGGGCGCACGTGCCCGTAGCCAGTTCAACATGATATGTGCATGTGTCTCTGTGGAGGTGTGGGTCTCCTTTGTGGGGTGTGGGGGGTCCCTGAAGGGCATTGGACACCCACGTATGTGTTCTAGTTCGCATTCCATGGGTTCAGCAACACCCTCACCTGTTTGGCCACCTCCTTTTGGCGTTCTGCCACCTGGCATTGGGGTGCCATGTGTGGGTGGGTGAAGTGTTGTGAGGCAGCCGTGATTGCGGGTGCTTCATGCTGTGTGGTCTGTTGCAGGGGCTGGGTTCTCCTCTGAGTAGCTTGTCTGCCCTGGTCCTGGTGGTGGGTTGTGTGGGATGTCCATGGGCTGTTGCATGGCGTCGGTGTCTGGGCTGTGGTGTTCGTCTCGGGCATCATTGATGGGTTATCTGTTCTGACCTGCTGGAGGTGTTGTTTGTCCCTCTGCATTGTGAAGGGGAGGTGCATGTTGGCATTGTGTTGGCGCCTTGTTCTTGTCGACATGCAGACTGTGTGACGATGTACATTGTGACTGTTTGGGCGGTGGTGGCTATTTGAGTTGGGACAGTGTACATTTGGCCTACATGGCTGATGTGGGGTTGTAGGGGTAGATGTGCATCTCACAGTTCCCTACTCTGTCCAATGTGATTGTTCTGTTACTGTGCCTGGTTGGACCCAGTTGTGTCCCCTATTCTGCAGTGTGGGTGTTGCACTTTGTGCCACATTGCCATGGTATGTGCTGTGATTGCTATGTGTGTGTGCTGCAGTGTGCCACGGGGATGGGGACATGTCCCTGGGTAATTGTGTGTGTGCAGTGTGTTACACCTCATTGTGCATGTGTGGCATTGTGCCCATCACCCCCCGTCACCCCAGTCCCTGTTGGATCCTCACCCTGTTGTTGTTGTGTCAGGTCCTGTCGGGCTGTGTCCGTACTCCCTACTCCTTGCACCCTCTCCACACTGATAACTGTGGCCTGGGTTTCCTCCTGCTCCTCCTGTGGTGCTGGACTGCCACCTCCTGTCGCCGTTGCTGCCTTCCTGTTGGCAGCGGGTTTGTACCTGGTTTAGGTTGTCAGGTCCTGCCGGCGCCTCTTGGCCTCCTGGATTGGCCTCCTGGGCACTGCGACTGCATTCCAGGTGGTCTGCTTGTGGGTCAGTTGCTGGTAGTGTTCTGTCGCCTCTGTGGCCTTGGTCTTGTTTTCCTGTGGTCTGCACCCCGTCTTCCTCTCCATTTTCTCCTTGGCCTTCCCCGACCCAGTTGTTCCTTGCTGGTGGTCTGTGGGGGTTGTGGGGTTCGCGTTGACCTCTGCGCTGGGTGAGGGTGCATCCATGTTGCTACGTGCTTTGGCTTGTTTCTGGTGTGTTGTGTCTGTGGTTTTTATGGTGCAATTTCCTGCCAGACACGTGGGATTTGCAGGCCTGAGGCTGCTTTTCGCTACTTTTTGTACCGCGATTGGCCTCATCGCATGATTTCTCGCGTTTCGCATTTTTTAGGCGTGGTGTTGATTTTCACGCTGGCATTTGACACGTTATCTGGTGACTATCGCATGGTACCGCCTTGTTGTGAATTCCACGTTGACACTGGGTTATTTTCCCGTGATAGGCTGCGTTATTGAAAGTTGCGTTACGCTACTCTTGCGGTAGTTATCACACGTTCTTGTGAATATACCCCTTTGTCTTTGAGAAGAGAAAAGGCGATAGGGAAATGCAATATACTTCATCACACGTTTTCAAAGACCTGCACACTCACTTTTACCTCGATTTTATTTTAATCAAGTCCTATAATTCTGCCCATTTACAGCTGGACATGGGTGTGGTGCACAAAGACTGGTGTATGAGTAAGTGTGACATATTGCGGTAGTGCTCCTGGAATATTCCTGAAATTCAAGGGTTGCTACAAGAGTAAATCACAGCAGTCCTTATGCGATCTGGGTCCATTATTTTCTCCTGCTACTTTTTAGCAGTTTTATATAGTGCAAATGCATTAGAGGGTTTTACATGTGCATCAGATTGCATTACACAAAGTCAGTTTTCTTTGTTTTGCTTTTGGACACAAGAAAAGTGAGTGATATGCCCATCACAGGCAGTTGAGATGACTCCAGGACTCCAACCCGGTGCCAAAGTCGGCAGCTCTACCATCCCAATATGTGATAGAATTATTTCCTCTTAAAATGTATATTTTTATTCTGCTAGAAAACTAAGCAGAACGGCCTCCTGTGTGCAATGTACTACCTCCTAAGTATGTTGTGCTATTACCGTCTGCACATTCAAGACCTTTTGTGAGTTGTTTTATCTGTGCCTCTTTGTTTTCGTCTGCGCGCGCTGCAGCTAACAGTTTCAACAAATTTGCATGAGCTGCACTTTTTAATTGATTTGAAGTATGGCCGAAGGTTTCGACAAGTTCTTATAATTGTGAAATAATTGCTTCCCCAAACCGTAGTTATTACGGGCAGCCTGCTGTTCACTTGAACACAAGCAGCTTGATGAGCGCTAACCACGGCAGACAGAACATTTCCAGGAGCCCTCATGCGGGGGAATTCTCATTAGAGGAGGACGCCACTTTAAAGGACTCCTAACTGCGCGCTGTCAGTCATTATAAGGAGAGCCCCTGGGGAGAGCAGGTCTGCCAGGATAAGGCAGGCGTTATTACATAGGGATCAACCTCATTTTATCCCTGCTTTGATCTTATATATTTTAGTGGTTAAATATTGAATTTCGTTTCCCGGTAGAGCCTGTGGGTCGCCCTCGAGATTGCACGTTACTTCCCCAAATGACGAGGAAAATTGAAAAATGAAATATCTTACTGCTATACGTTTAGCAATTCCGAGTCGAGTGAAAGAATTATGAAAACTGTTCTGCATGAGCTGCAGTTCAAATTCTGGAGCAAGTGCCACTTACACGGTACAAAGCGAGCATTAAAAGTATCTGAACTTATGCAGCCAGAGGCTGAAAAAGACCCATCAAAATTCCAAGGTACATATTGATAGGACCTATTCTAAATTATGTCCTGAACTTTCTAAGAGCTGATGCATGTGTAGAATAATTTAGAAAACAAACACAATATTCGTACCGCATTTAGATGTCAAATAGTTTCCCCGAGGTTAACCAGAGAATTTAGGTGATATTAAACGATTAATTACTTTGTGAGGTAAGAAAAATAACCCATGCACTGTAATGAAATCAAGGACTCGTGGGATATTAAGTATGTCGTGATGCCTAATTTGTGTGAATGTTTATTTTAATATTTGCGACTATACTCCGGATTTGAACGCTCCTAAAACCATGGGGAGCTAAAAACATATTTTGATCTGAGTACTCAGCTAGTTCTGATTGAATTAGAAAAGCATTGCTGTCATATTTTTCTTCTGAATGCATATCATGTGGCTTCCTTGCAAAGGGGAAATCCCCTTCTTAAAAATAAATCTTAGGGGGCGTGTCCAAGATGGCAAATGAATAGGAGCCGACCCGAGGAGCAGCGGTCCCAGCCATGTGACTGGCACAAAGTGCCATGCAATCTCTCTGGGAGGGGCCAAGCCAAAGAACTGATTGTTGCCACCCAGAGCCGCATAGCACCAGCAGACAATGGAATGACGGGCCACGGCCTACAGTGTGGCACACGGATCACCAGCGGACTGTGAGACAGAGACCGCGCGGTTCGTGAGAGTTCTGCCACAGCAGCGATGCGGGTGGCCCCCACACTAACAAAGGGTGGCCTCGAACCCTGCCTGGGAGGAAGCAACAAAGGAGTAGATACACATGTTGTGACGGAGGAAAATCATTGGGAGAAGAGCTCAGCAGGCACCAGGAGGCCCATCTGAATTCAGGATGTGGGTCTGGGTCTTCCCCTGGCCCTGAGAACATTAGTAACCCCGACACATCTGTCCTACCTACAGTCCCGGCGGTGGCCCCATGCCATAGAGAGGCATTCCTGCGTGAGGGGAGACGACCCCCATCCCGGGGCACTTGGTGGAGCGCGGATAACGCTGACAAGGTGTAGTGACCTGGGGTCAGGGGCACTAGGACCCTGCACTCGGACCTAGGGGAGGGGACAGAGACCGGACACCACTTCCGGTCAGGGAGTGGGGCGGGCACTTGACTGGATGAGGGCAGAGGGAACGGACGTGCATGTGGGCACGAAATAAGAACAGAATAAAGAACACGCTTATCACTTACCAGTCTCGGTGTGGGTCATTCAGAGAACACGACTACTGGCGATGAGCAGGTGGGATCCGGAGCCACCACAAGAAACCACTTTGCCACCACGTCCACGCGGAGCCAGGAGCCCACCCTGGTCCGCTGATCGACGAGACGACGTCGGGAGCACACCCGACCACAGAAGAAGACGAAACCAGGAGCCTACCATGGTCCGTCGGGCCCAAATAAGAGAAGACGCGAAATCGGGAGCCCTCCCCGATCGCAAAAGAAACGGAGCCAGGAGCTCACCCTGGTCCGTGTGCGGCGTCTACGGCGACATCGGGAGCCCACCCCGGCCGCATCAAGGAGAGTGAGGTGAGGGAAGTGCAAAACAAGCGCCCGATCGTGGAAAAGCCGCCTGCTGACTAAACGAGAGCCCGGCCGTCCCGCGTTGAGATTTGACCCGAAATCTCGCGAGAGCTCGGCGGCCATCTTGAAGTCAGGCGGGACAGCCAATGAAGAGCTGAAGAAGGCCCGGCGGCCATTTTAAAGTCAGGCAATGCAATAGCTAGCAAATCTCGCCCACAGAAGTACCGGCGGCCATCTTAGAGTCAGGCGGAACAGCGAATGAGAGGCTGGAGAGGGCCAGGCGGCCATTTTGAAGTCAGGCATTAACAAAAAGGCATAGGAAAAGGAGAAAATAAAGAACTAAAGGGAAATTGCAAAACAAAAAGGAAAGAAGGAACATAGCATAACAAAAAGAAGAGGGAAAGACAAAGGAAAGAAGGAAGATGACCAACGAAAGTGACTAGACCAGCGCGCAGGCAATATTTCGCAGACCACTACCATTCAGCTTATCGGAACCACAGACAGGCACCAGGTGGGAACGCTGGATTCAGCAATTCGAACGCTACATGCGCGCCACAGACATCGCAGAGGCAAAACACGTTGACCTCTTCTTAAATTTCGTAGGAGATGAAGTGGAGGACCTGCTCACAACATTCCCCAGCGACAAAACAGACACGTACAAGGGAATGATACAGTGCCTCACAGAGAATTTTGACCCGCAAAGAAACATCGATTTCGAGAGGTACACATTCAACACCGCGTGTCAACGAGCAGAGGAGTCCCTGGAAGATTTCGCAACAAGACTGCGAAAGCTAGTAACGTATTGCGAGTTTGACAAGTTCGACAATGATCAAGCGATACAACTGCGCATCATCGAAGGTTGCCAGTCCGTGGAGTTCCGCGCACGTATTTTAAAGGCACCAACGACACTGGAGAAGATACTGACAATGGCCCGAGCAGAAGCAAGAGCAACGACACATGCCAAAGAGATGGAGCTAGGTAAAGATAGAAGGGCGGAACAAGCGAACCGCGTAATGGGAAGCAACAAAAAAAAGAGAGCACACTGCCACCGCCAACGAAAAAACAGGAAAGAACATGCTACCGGTGCGGCCTTGACTTCCCACATGTCGGTGCGTGCCCGGCAATGGGCCAGAAATGCAGGAAATGCAACAGGGACAATCACTTTGCGAGTGCGTGCATGAGTAGACAGTTCAGAAGCGAGAGAGGAAGACCGGCAAGACCACGAGCAGTAACGAGCAGGTATGCCAGGCACATGGAGACGGGAAATCGCAGCTCCTCAGACGAATCCGAAGGAACAGTCGCATCAGAAAAAGCGGAACGACTGTATCTGATGTCAGATGCACCAGCAGAAGAACGAAGGCCAGAGCACATTAACACCGTGGAGAAGCATCAGATCAAAAAAACAGCAACAGTGGAGATTGAAGTAGGAGACCACAGCACACGTTTCGTGCTTGATAGTGGGGCCACGTGCAACATCATGTGCACGTCGGAGTATGAGAAGATGAAGATAAGACCGCCACTATCACCATCTACCGTCGATGTTTTCACCTGGGGCTCGAAGAAGCCGGTGGAAAACATGGGGAAGTTCATAGAAACACTGACGTACAAGGACCGGTCATGCAGAGAAGAGATACATGTGCTACGGGGAGACATCCCAGCACCATGCCTACTGAGCAATGTCATGGCGCAGGTAATGGGCCTCCTGGCCATGACATACCACATGTCAGAGAAACGGAACATTCTACAAGAACATCCAGCCATACTACAAGGCCTAGGGAAACTAAAAGGGAACCAAATAACATTGCACATCAACGAGGCAGTCAAACCTGTGGCGCAACATCATCGACGAGTGCCCATACATCTACAACCTCAGGTCGAAGAGGAAATGTTGGGCCTGATTCACAGAACTAACTTACGTCAAAAACGTAAAGTTAGTACTTTTTGGTATTCACAGAATACACTTACTCATTTTGGTATTCACAGAATGAACTTACTCATTTCGGTATTCACAGAAGTTAGTAGTCCTAACTTTAGGACTCCTAATTGCCTTCTGTGAATACCGAAAGTCTTAAAGTTAGGATTTTTCTCAGTTTAGGAGTAGTAAAGTTAGGTCGGGCTAGGGGCAATCCTAGCACAACACCTGCCAGGTAGAGACTCACCAAGAAAAATTGTTGCGTACACAAGCAAAAGTCTGTCTGACGTTGAAAGAGCATACTCCCAACCTGAAAAGGAGAGCTTAGCGGTGGTATGGGCGTGCGAGCACTATCACATGTTCATTTACGGCAAACAATTCACCATCGTAACTGACCATCAGGCCCTGGTGACAATCTATGGCAATCCAAATGCAAAGATGCCACATCGCATTGAGCGCTGGGGCATAAGACTGATGGACTACGATTTCAAGATAGTGCACAAGCCGGGCAAAGAACACAACCTGGCCGACTACATGTCTCGGCACCCCTTACCACAGGCACCAGAGAAGACCTCAATGGCAGAAGAATATCTCAACTTTGTACTAAGACAGAACACGCCGGTGCCAATAACACTGGCTGAACTAGAGCAGGAGACAGCAAAGGATGACACTATGCAAGCGGCGAAAGCCACAACAAGACAGCAGAGATGGAGACACATCAACAACTGTGCAGTGGGAGATGGAGTCAACAAGGAGGAAATGATAACACTCAAAAAGATACATGACGAACTATCAGAGACTGAAAATGGTATACTAATGCGAGGAACAAGGATAGTAATACCAAGAAGGCTACGTCGACGGACTGTTAGCTTAGCACATGAATCACACAGAGGCATGGTCGCAACAAAGAAGATGCTACAGGAGAAGGTATGGTTCCCTGGCCTAGACAGAATGGTGGAAGATACCATCCTGAGCTGCCACATCTGTCAAACAACAGGCCAACCAGCAAAGCCAGAACCATTACATATGTCAGAACTTCCAAAGGCAGTATGGACAACGTTAGCAGCAGACTTCTATGGGCCACTAGACACGGGCAACTATCTGCTTGTGATCATTGATGAATACTCGAGGTTTCCCATAGTACTCCACATCTCCTCGACATCAGCAACTGCGACACTACCAATATTCGATGACATATTTGCAGCCTGGGGATCACCAGAGACACTAAAGACAGACAATGGTCCTCCGTTTTCAGGGGAAGAGTTAAAAAAATTCATTACCTACCTAGGCATTCCTCACAGGAAGATAACACCTCTGTGGCCACAAGCGAATGGCATGGTGGAGAGATTCATGGGCAACATAAAGAAGGCGGTCCAAAGAGCAAAGCTGGGGCAGATTTCCATAGGACAGGCGCTCTGTCAAGTGCTACGGGACTATAGAAACACCCCCCACAGCTCCACAGGAAGATGTCCAAGCAGAACGAGTCTACCACAGCTAGAGGTGAAGAGTTCACCAGAACACAGCAGCATTGCTGTGAGGGACCAGGAGGCAAAGGAGAAGATGAAAGCATATGCGGACGCCAGGCGACATGCCACTCCTGTGCACCTCAAGCAAGGGGACCAAGTGGTAGTGCGTCAGCGGCAACGGAGAAAGTCTGACAGTCCATTCTCAAAGGACCAACTAACAATAACAGAGGTCAAGGGGCCAATGATCACGGCGGAGTTGGGTCCCTACCGAATAACAAGAAACAGTTCTCACTTCAAAGGAGTGAAGACCATCAATGAAGACGGAGAGGACACTGCGGCGGAGGCGCAGAGGAGAGAAACAGAGCAATAGAAAATGAAGGAAGATGCACAGACAAGAGTGAAGGACATGAAGAGGAGTCACAGGAAGGAAAACAAGGGACTTGTCCAAAAAGAGTGAGAAAAAGGACAAAAAGACTGATTGAGGAAATGTAGTGATGGGGATGAAGGCATGTCTCTCCATTCTTCCCATTTTTTCTCTCTCTCTATCTTTTCTTCCTCTTCTTCTCGACACATACTTGGGATCTATCTCTCTCTCTCCTCGCATTCCTTTCGTGACAAAGGGGGAGATGTAGTGTCCTGGGGTCAGGGGCACTAGGACCCTGCACTCGGACCTAGGGGAGGGGACAGAGACCGGACACCACTTCCGGTCAGGGAGTGGGGCGGGCACTTGACTGAACGAGGGCAGAGGGAACGGACGTGCATGTGGGCACGAAATAAGAACAGAATAAAGAACACGCTTATCACTTACCAGTCTCGATGTGGGTCATTCAGAGAACACGAGACAAGGGACTTCCTTCACGAGAGGCCTAAGGACTAGAGGTGAGCCGGGTGCGACAGCACAGAGTGCAGGGGCATAGCAAGAGCAGACCCCCTGTCCCTAAAGAGAGACGGCCAGGCAGCTTCCCCCTCCTGCACCACATCAGAGCTACATCCAGCGCCAGAGTGACCCTGCCCCTGACCTACCCAGCCACACTGCCACATTCCTAGCACCTAGAATGGTCATTTAGGCCCCAGCCTTTGACAGTCATGGCAACTAACAGAGGCGAAAAAAAGACTCTACTCTGAAAGACCTGCTGGCGAAATCCCAGGCCAAGAAAACATAGTCTTCATGAGACTCATCTTCTCCCAGCTAGGGGCCCTCTGGCTCCCTATAGAAACACCAGGACCAACTAGAACTAGACACCTCTCTCATCTGTGCATTTATGGAAACTCTGTTTGGTGGGTTACGGGATGAAACTGCAGCACTCCAAATGGGAATGACCAGTAACCTTAAGAAAATCAAGAGAAACCAGCTGGAAGTCAGACAATGGGTGGACACGCTGAAATGTGGTTGCAACACTAAGGAGGAGGAAATTGAATCCCACTGAAAAAATTCACTCTACAATTACATATGAAAGACTTGGAGAACACATTCCGCTGCTCCAATATCCGCATTTGAGGGGTGCCCCTTGTGGCAGATTCTGGCGACCTGGAAGGCTATATCCTATGCCTTTTCCACCATATACTCCAGGACCTTGTGGACAAGGATATTGTGCTAGACAAGGTGCACAGAGATACCTAATGTGACGCAGGACATCCTCATGTGCCTCCACCATTACCGCCATAAGGAAACCATCATGACAGCAGTACATGACTCAGCCCCATCCAATTTGAAAGCACAAAACTCTGGCTATACCAGGACCTGTCACCCACCACCCTCCTACACTGGCATTCCCTTAAAGCTGCCACAACCTTCCTCCATGACTATGGAAACAAATATTGATGGGGTCATCCCTTCCACCTGATCTTTGTGTGGGAGCAGGAGACGCGTATGGTCAAAATCATGGAAGAGGCCTTATCTATCATGGGGCTCACTGGTGCCTCTGACACCTCGCAACAACCAATGCAAGACCGTGCCCTGCCAGGATGCAGGAGAGGGACTGGGAACGCCAGAAAGGACTGGTGAAGATGGCCGACACTACGGTACTGGCCCGCACAATCGAACAGCTGTCGAGAGCTGCTGTGAGCGGTCAGCACTACTCTGCCAAATCCAATACCAAGATGACGCCTATAGCCAACAGTCAAATTATGTTATGCTTTGGTGCTCCTGCCTCTTCTGACTAGGGAGCTTTCCCTCGCCTGACCCCCTGATTAGCTAACTATCATTGATTCAATTAACACTACAGGCCCGGGACCACCCCCTTCCTGTGGATCATGTGAATGGGTTCGAGGAGCCCCGGCTATGGGATATACCCTTCCATCCCCTCTCCTGTAGACACAACCCACTACTACATGATGCCACAAACCAACATAGTGGCTCCTGCCCAGTTGTTTAACCCTAGTTATATCTCCTGCCCCTACTGCCCCCAAACTGTGGTGGCCCTATCTGGTATTTGAAGAGCTCCCGCTAATTTAGCTACATGCCACAATACCACAGAGCAACACTCATTTGCATATAACTCTCAGAGCTGGCCTTAAACCCCACTCCGAATGATTAAAATAATTAGCTTAAACAACTAGGGCCTCAATGCCCCCGCCAAACAGTGGGCACTATGGACAATGCTGCCAAGTTGTTTACCTTTAGTTATATATTCTGCCCCTTAAATCCCCCACCCTGTGGTGGTCCTATCTGATATTTGACAAGCTTCTGCTAAGTTAGCTACATGCCACAACACCACAGAATTAGACTCATTCATGCACGGCTCACAGAGCTGGCCTTAAACCCCATTATGAATGATTAAAATAATTTGCTTAAACATTGGGGCCTCAAAGCCCTGCCAAACGGCGGGCACTACTGACAATGCTTAAAGAATTGAACTGAGATATTTGCCTCTTACAAGAAAAGACTGGGGGGAGCTGAAACCCACTGATTCGATAGACAATATTTCTCCTAAGCCCCAGTAAAAAATCAAGGGTAGCGTTACTCCTGACCTCCAACCTCCAGGGGCAGGTGCAACAGATCCATGCAGAAGTCACAGGCAGATTACTGCTCTGCTACTTACATGGGCTGGCCCTGGCTCAAGGAAGACGGCGTCGTAGATATTTGGCGGCTGCAACATAACAACAGTAGAGCATACTTCTACTTCTCAACCACCTACCATTCCTATGCCCCCATAGACTACTTTCTACAAACGTCCCACTTGGCGAAAGCCAATACCATCTCCCACATCGGTGGTCGCTGCTTTATCAGACAATGCTCCAATCACACTTAGGATGTCCTCGCCCCCAGTAAGATATAGCGTCTCAACCATACTCTCCTTTCCTATGCATCAACAGAGGTGACTGAAGTGATTAGCAACTACCTTCAAGCAAATGACTCCCCCAACTCAAAGGCAGGGTCTGTATCGCCTTCATAGCCATCTAAGCATGGCTGAGCAGGATTAGGAGGGAGAAGCAGGCCTCCTTGGAGAACGGAGTATGGAAATTAGATGACGCACACAAACAACCCAGTACCCACAGAGTGTGCTGCCACTAGCCCACAAACTGCTCAAAGCCCTTGCACTGGACAGAGCCAAACTAGCCCTCCTCCATACCAAGCAGAGATTTTACACTGTGGTAACAAAGCGGGGCACCTACTAGTCAATAAACGGAGTCTAGACACATAAATTTAGAGTTCAGGAGATACACCAGCTCTGTTGCCTGCATCAAACATGACATAGCACAAGCATTCAAATGCTTCTACATGGACCTCTATACTACAGACAGAACAGACCCTCTAGAGACAGCACTTATCTTTCTTCCACTCCCACCGCACATCTTCCTGTACGGGATGCACAAGACCTACAGGCAGATATTAGAGTGGACGAAGTGCTCACTGTCATCGTCCGACTGCCACAGGTCAAAGTCCCTGAGATGGAAAGATTCACAACAAAATGTTATAAGCGCTTTGGCATTCAGCTAGTCCCCGTGCTAACATGCCTTTATAACTCATTCAGGGAGACAGGCACACTGACAAACTCAATGAGGAAGGCATTCATCACGGTGTTCCCTAACCTTGGGAATGACCTGACAAATTGCCCTTCTTACCACCTGATCTTCATACTGAACACTGAGGCTAAGCTTTTCATGAGCATTCTGGTGGCACGCTTGAACCCCTATATGCTGGGATATATTGACCTGGAACTAACCAGGCATATCCCAGAGCATAGCTGCAGTGACAATACCAAGAGAATGATGCACCTCATTGACGAAGTGATCCACTCTTGCACGTCAGTGCTGCTCCTCTCAATCGATGCCAAAAAAGCGTTCAACAGCATACACTGGCTATACCTCTGCCACATCTTGGACAGGACAGGCCTGGGCCCTAAATTTCAGCACTAGACAGGGTTGCCCACTTTCCACTTCTCCTCTTCGCCCTTTACACGGAGCCCCTATCCGAGAGAAGCAGAAGGGACAAACAAATCACCAGCATAACCCTGAGCCACCAGGAACCCAAAATCACCCTCTATGCAGAATATGAGATATACTGACAATTACACATGCCCTACTACAAACACTTTAAGCCTTTGGGGCAGTCTCCAGCTTCAAGGTCAACATCCAAAAGTCGGAAGGCCTTAACCGTACAGTGCCATACCACAACCGCCTCACCCTGGAACAGCTTTTCCCTATACATTGGGCAAAACACTAGATCCACTTCTTGGGGTTGAAATATATGTTTCACACTGGGGAGATGGTATGATAAAGTTATAGCACAGGCGAGAGCATGGATTCACAGCATCTTTATTAGAGCACTCTTTATTCAGCCTCCTGTTCGTGCCCCAACCGACTTGTGAGATCTTTTTTCAAAAAACCCCACTCTACCTTCCATTATAGAACTTCTATCATAGAATCGTCTTACTATTCTATTCTTATTACATCATCACATTTCTCCCACCTACCCCTTTTAAATAAAGAAAACGAAAGAGATGGAAGAAGAGAGAAAAAAAAATTAAACTCAGCAATGTTCAATTAAACCTTTAGGTTTCTTTAAAAGTCTTTCAGACTTCCTGGCCACTTGTCGATCTTGTTGGATACTTGGTTGTACACCTTCATTCTCAACATTTGGATTGGATTTTTTGAATAATGTCGTGTTCCTTGTTACTGTTTTGTCATCATTCCTTGCTGTTCCTTTAACTTTTATTATCTCCATTGGCATTGCATGAAATCTACTTTGTGATTTTTTTACCTGTTGTTGATGAACCAGTACCAAATCACCTATGTGATACTCTTGGTTCTGACATCTTCTTCCTTTTTATGCATAATGTTTCATTTTATCATTTGCTTCTTTTTCTTTTTGTAATGTTTCTTTATGATCTTTCGGCGGAACTGCTGGTAAGTGTGGTAGATGAGTTTGTCTTGACTGACCAAACAATAGTTCTGAAGGACACTTTCCAGTTGACGTATGCGGGGTGTTTCTGTAATCCCGTAAAACTTGACACAATGCCTGATTTATTGATATCTGTGACAGTTTTGCACTTTGCACGGCCTTCTTAATAGTGGCCATCAATCTTTCTATCATTCCATTAGCTTGAGGCCACATAGGAGTTATTTTCTGATTCACAATTCCCAAGTAGTTCATACATTTTTTAAATTCAGTTCCATTAAATGGTGGTCCATTATCTGTTTTCAAAACATTAGGTATCCCCCATGTGGAATATATTTAATCTAAAACTGGAAGTACTACTGATGTTGATGTTGATGATACCACTTTTACAATTGGAAAGCATGAATACTCATCTATTATGGCTAATAGATACTGTCCTGAATCTAGTGGTCCATAAAAATCCACTGCTACATTAGCCCACACAGCATCTGGCAACTCTGGCATGTGTAATTCTTCTATTCCTCTTTCTCAAGAAGTAAATTGGCATATGGGACAAGACTGAACTATTTCTTATACTTGTTGATTGAGTCTAAGAAACCACAACTTTTCCCTTAAAAAATTCTTTGTGGCAGAGATACCCCTGTGGCTTTTGTGCGCTAAGTCAATTACTCGTTGTTGTAGACAAAGTGGAATGATCAATTTATTTCCTCTTAGAAGTATTCCAGAAGAAGCCACTGACAGTTCAGATTGTATGTTTTTGAATGCTAGTATATCGTGTTTCCTTATGCTTGACTTGAAATGACTAGCACTATTTATTAGTCTCCAATTGTTTTCATGTATAATCCCGATTACTTCTTGAATAGTGTAATCCATATGTGCAGCCTCAATTAATTGTACCTCTGTAATATTTTCTGGTTGATTTGACTATGAAACAGATATATTTTCTGGCTGATTTGACTATGAAACAGATATATTCTTCTGCATCTAACCCTGATCACTCTCTGAGTTAAATGGATGTCTGGACAAATAATCTGCCAGGTTATGTTCTTTTCTTGGTTTATGAAGAATTCTGAAGTCATAATCCATCAATCTCATTCCCCATCTTTCAATTCTAGGTGGCATTTTTATTTTTGTATTCCAAAAATGGACACAAGAGCTTGGTGATCTGTAATTATCACAAATGGTTTTCCATATATGAAATCATGATAATGTTCACATACCCAAACAACCGCTAAACTTTCCTTTTCAGGCTGAGAATATCTTTGTTCAACATCAGAGAGACTTTTACTTGCATAAGAAACTATACATCTAGGAGTTTCTCTTCCAGGCTTATGTTGTACAAGGATTGCACCTAATCCTACAGGGCTAGTGCCTACCACCAATTCTGTACACAAATATGGGTCAAAATATTTTAAATTTGCTGCCATGATATGTGTAGCTTTATTTCGTTAAATGCATGTTCACAATCTCATTCCAGTGAAACTTTTGACCATTTTTTGTTAATTCTCTGAGGGGTGAGCTCAAAGTTGCTAAATTATTAACATATCTTGCACAATAACTGGCCATTCCCAGAGATGACCGTATATCTGTTACATCTTTAGGTCTTTGTATTGCAATCAGAGCAGTTACGTTTTTAGGGTCTGGTTTCATTCCTTCACAAGAAAATATGTGACCATAAAATGTCACTTCAGTTTTATTTATTTCCCATTTCTTTAAGATAAGAGTCAATCCAGCTTTAAGCAGTTGTTGACATACTCCATCCTGGGCCTGATCATGTTCCTCTTGAGTTTTACCAAAGACTAAAATATCTTCAATGTCATTCATGCTATTTTGTTCAGGTCTAATGATGTTTTTTATAATTTCTTGAAAAATCTCAGCAGCTGAACATATCCCACAGTGTATCCGTTTATATCTAAACAGTCCCATATGCGTAGAGAATGTTGTGATATATCTTGATTGATCATCAATTTCTAAATGATGATAATCTTTACATAAGTCAAGTTTTGAAAACACAACAGCCCCATTGATGCTGATGATCATATCGTTTAGATGAGGACCCGGATATTTCTCTCTTTCAATGGCAGTGATTGGAATTCTCATGTCCACACAAATCCTGATATCTTCAGTGTCTTTTTTTGGAACAATTACAATGGGTGACACCCATGGCGTTGGACATGTTGCTTCTTCAATTATGCCCTGCTCAAGCAACAACTTTATTTCTTTCTCTACATTTGCTTGCATATGAACTGGAACTCTTCTGTGTGTTTGTGCTACAGGTTTCACTGGTTCATTTATGTGTAGGGTAATTGGTTTATCCTTTAACTTGCCTAATCCATTAAATAATTGTCGGTACTTCGTCAGAATTGGATGATCTGTTGTTATATGACAAGTCACTGCTAAAAATCCCATGAATTGAGCAGTTACATTACTTAGCAAGCACAGTCCTGGCACTTCTCCTTGTAGAACATGTGTTTCTTCTTTGGTAACCATATCTCCATATTTTAGTATTTCCTCAAATTTTCCTAGACAGGAAACAGGATGTTTGACTCCCTTTTGAAAAATACTCACGTTCGAAGGGCTTAGAGGTGGCTGTTCAGCCATTTTCGCACATTCACTTATGCACATTATGTTGCATGTCACCCTACTATCAAGTACAAATGGTACTTTTTGGGGACCTAGTATTAGATCAACTGACGTGGTCTTCTGGATATTTTCTTTCTTTAGCATATTGAGTTGCTAATTTTCATTACCTTCGTACATCATATATAATCTTTCACTTTGTTCAAATTCTTCCTCAGAGTCTCTCTCAACTTCCTCCATTTGTCTTATATGTTTTATGCTTCCAGTTTTCTTTTTCTCATCTAGATTAATTTGCTTGTTTCCAGTTTCTTTCCTAATCCAATTTTCTTTCTTCTCCTTCTTAAATCTGCATACACTTGCGAAATGATTGTACCTTCCACATTCCTTGCATTGCTGTCCCATTGCTGGACAGGACCTTTGATGTGGAAATTGAAATCCACACCTATAATACAATTTCTTTTCTTTGTATTTTATTTCCAACTAGCTTTTGTTACTTGTATTTCCTGACATTTGTCTCACTTGCTCTAGAGTCTTTACTCTTCCTTCTTCCATGTTCGTGGCATGTTTTTGAGCCTGCATTTCTGTTCTAGCCACATGTAGATTTTCTTGTAGGTCATACGTTTTTCTAGGAGCTTTTTCCTAAACTTTACTGAGTTACAACCTTGTATTACTCTTAACCTTATTGCTTCTTTATTACTAAACCTATTGAATTCACAGAATGTTACTAATATTTTTAGTCTCGTGACAAAATCATTCATTGTCTCATCTTCTTTTTGACATGCCATATTAAAATTGTACCTCTCAAAATTCCTTTGAGGGTCAAACTTATCATTTAAGCATTTCATAAGTCCTTTGTATGTACTCCGTTCTTGTTCTGGAAACGTAACAATTAAATCTTCCACATCATCTCCCACATGATTAAGAAATAGATCTTTTGCCTGCTAGTCAGTGTAGTTTTTGCATGTTGCCTTTAAAAAATGTTGAAACCTTCTTGTCCATTTTTCCCACCTTTGAGCAACTTTTTGTTGTTCTGACAAATCAAAGGGTAATGGTCTCCTAAAAATTGTACTAGATATTGTCCCTGTACCATCTTCCTCATTGTATATGTCTGAATTCATGTTAATTGTTACATTACTACCTTCATTTTCTAATGACATGACTGCTGGTGTTTTAATATATATTTCTTACATCAGTATTTATTGTTGATTTGCTACTTGAACTTTCTAGACAATTTGAATTTTTTATAGCATCAGTGTTCATGAATTTGGCTTTGCCTGCTCTGTGCTGCTTTTGTTTCTCTAGTTTTTTCTTCTTTTCACTTAGGCATAAATGTGAGTTTAAGCTTGTACATGTGAAACGCTGTAATTTTCTTTGTTTGTTTGTGTACATTCAAATACGCCTGACTTTTAAATGGCAGCCGTTATTATGCCTATGTAAAAGATGCAGGGTGCCTGACTCTCTAAAATGGCCGCTGTCACTTCAGGCATGCACACACGGTCAGTCTCTGCAAAGTGCCTGACTCTCTGAAATGGCCGCCGTCACTTCAGGCATGTGCATTCATTCGTATCTGTTCAAAGAATGACACGCGTGTGACACTTTGCCTGATTCATCACCTATATATGTGCGCGCACAGCTTTGCCTGACTCTCTAAGATGGCCGTCGCCTCCTGCATGCACAATGTGTGCACATCACGCACCCCTTATCCTTTCTTCAGTGCGAAGAGCATGCAGAGAAACAGTCTCGGTCAAAAAGCAGAACGAAATGAGGTAGCGTAGAGATAGCTTAGTCGAAAACAGCACTGGTAAGCCTCAATTGTAATTCACGTGGGTTCTTCCAATCGTCGCCATTATGATGAAGTTATAGCACAGACGAGGGCATGGATTCACAGCTTCTTTATTAGAGCACTCTTCATTCAGCCTCCTGTTCATTCCCCAAATGACTTGTGTGATCCTTTTTAAAAAAAACCCACTCTACCTTCCATTATAGAACTTCTATCATAGAATCTTCTTACTATTTTATATTCTTATTACATCATCACAGATGGCAGAATCCAAATATATAGATCTGTCAGAAACAACACGAGCTGACCTACATTGGTGCAAATGGGGTGGCATCTCCTGACTGGGCCGACTTGCAGCAGTAAAAACGACCCTCCTTCCCAATATCCTCTATGTTATGGACACCCTACCACTCCAGCCACCGTACTGCCAACTTGACAAACTTCAACATACAGTAGAGCAGTATATGTGGAAGGGCAAGAGACCATGCATGGCTAAGCAACAGACCTACCTCCCAATGGGTGCGGGAGGGCTGGGAATCCCACACCTCGCTCACTATTACACGTCTGCCCAAATGTGCTAAATACTGGAATAGAATAGGACACTCACAGAAAAAACATTGGTGCTTTATGGACCAAACCGAAGCTGGCCTCCACATCTGAAAGATCCCCTGGCTCCTCAAAAGTCTACATTTCCCCAGTGACGAAATCGAAAGTCACTGCCTAGGACCGGGTTAAAAACTCGAAAGGGCTGTCCATGCATACCTCGCCCCTCACTCCTCAACCCTCAACCAAATGCAACATGGCCTTTCCACATGCAGCGAGTGGCACATACTTCCAATCTTGGCAGAATGGCGACTGCAAAAGAATAAGTGATTTCTTTGATTACACTTGCCCAATGGACTTCTCCCACCTATGTGACCTTTATAACCTTCTGAAGGAGGAACAATGGTACTACAACACTATACGCCACTAGATCACACAACCACACATCTGCCCCATGGCCAGAAGACTGCTCACAAATTACAAGAAATGGCTAATCACCAAAACAGATTTTAAACACCTCCAATCTCTGGTATACTCCTTCTAAAACAACTCAGATACCACCTAAAAGTCCCCGGCCCAGAAGAGATGGGAAGTGACACTTGAATGGCCCTTCATGACTGCAGAATGGACAGACATCCTCTAGAGAGTCTCGTCCTCTGCCACTAGCGCAGCAGCCAAAGAGACTTGGTATTTCAACGCAAGAAATTATTCAAATGGAAACAAGGTCGCTCTTACCTTTGCTGGTGGCACTGTGTCTAGGTGGGCACCCTGACCCACTTCCTCTGGAGATGCTCCTAGCTTAAAAGAATCTGGGAGGCAGTACTAAAGGACGTTAATGAAATATTCAACACAGGCATTCCTGCGCTTCTGATTTATGTCTTGCTAGGCCTCTCTAAGGCCCTCACATATCGTCTCCACTCACCCTGGGGGAAGGCCATCACAACGTCTTTGTGTGCTGCCAAACAAGCTATCACTGCAAAATGGGGGACTGACTCCACCCCGGAGCACCAAGACTGGCTCAACAGGCTGTGGGACGTTATTGAAATGGAGAAATTGACTGCTTCCATGGATGGGAATCTACCTCACTTTAATAAAATGTGGTCATTTTGCCTCCTTTTTCTCGCATGACACTTTCAGGAACTCACATGCCCACAATACCTCCAGAATACTGCTCGAGAAGGACAATCAAGGGGCCGGCCCCCAAATGGAGAGAACAGGTGCCTTCACCTGCCAAACACCATACAAGCAAGAACTCTGAGAGCACCAGAACTGTAACCACCTCTTCCTCACTCATCCCCTGCCCTTCAACCCCTATGGTTTACCCCCTTTCCCCTTCCCCTTCCCCTCCTCCCAAACCCCCCTCATCCCTTCCACTTTATTCTCCTCTTAACCTCACCAGCCAATGGTTATAGGTGAGTGAGTCTCTTGATGTTGTTCCGCGCTTTTCTTTTTTTATTTAAAGAAAACCAATAAAACAGATTTGAACTATAAAAATAAATCATAAAATATTGCATGCATACAGAATTCAGGTACCATTTTGTGAAAAAATACAATGTTGGGGAGAAATTTGATTTTTATTGCACATTTATGGCATATGCAGGTCATTATGTGTAAGTAAGCATACCCCGTATCTATGAAAGTCATCTTACCCTGGATTTCTGTACCCAGGCTACTTTGGTAAGTGCTGAACCCCAGTATCAATAAAACAGCTATCTGTCATGACAAGTGATAAGAAATGTGTTTTATCTAGACATAATTTTAACATTTAACATTTTCCGGGCATGAAAATGTGCTGACATTGATGAAAGCCTACCACTCTGAAACCAATGGGTGTCTAATTTTCAGACGTTTCTAGGGTTGATTGATTTCCTTGGGTGAATGCCATCCCCAGGCACAAATACTACATCAATCTCCTTTCAAAACATGAATGTAAATTCAATGCAATTGTTTGGTGTTTTTAGTGTATTTTTGGGCCTTTCCAATCCCAATATATTGTCCCAATCACACAAGTAAGCATTGTTATTATCAGAAGAAATGACAGTATGGTGAGTTGTAGAACATTTCTGGTTTGCAGCAGATTTGGGATTTTTTTCTTCACAGGTATGATGAAATTCTGTGACTTCACTCAAAGCTGGATGCTTAAGGCTTTCTGGGTAAGAAACCTAGAATCTATTGAGTGCCTATTTTTCAAAATAAAACACACAAAAGGAGATGGGAGGAATGCTTACAATAAGTCGAACAACTGGAAGTTACTCAAGGTAGCATTTGAACCCTTCGTTCTTTTCCCCAAAATACCACCTCAGTTTTGCCTCACCCATTCGCAAATCAGTCTTGATTCTGCCACAATAATATCAGTCCAGCCCGAACTGCCTGGTCGGCTCCTCACTGAACCAGAACACAAGAGCAACTCAAAACCAGTTTCTCCCTGATTAGGGCTCTTCAGTCGGGTGTAGATTGGTTCCAGTCACACAGTGAGCATGGGACCCACACCTTGACATACACTTGGCCACTTAAGAGGTTACATCACATACACAAAAGCATATAATAGGAATAATTACAATAAGTCTAACCACTAACAATAGGTCTGGGTTGCAAAAGGCAAAAGAACAATGGGTTGGAATACTACCCAGAGTGATTGCTAGTGCTTAGACAACTTGCAAGCATTTCTCCCCCCACCTCTTATGTGTTTTATTTTTCAAACATGCCCAGAGATGGAAGGTTTCGTGGATGCTAGCCAATCCCTACCCAAAAAAAGGAACTTTGGGTGATAAACTGTCTTTTGTTCAATACTCATCCAAGACGTTACCTCACAAAGGACCCGATTCACAAAAGTAATCTGAGACAAAATCCTAACTTTACGACTTTTGGTATTCACAAAGGGCATTTAGGAGTAGTAAAGTTATGATTTTGTCACAGTTAAACTTAAGTTTTGGTCTTAAGTTAAACTTAAGACCAAAACTTAAACTTAAGACCAAAACTTTGTCTCAGTCAAACTTAAGTTTTGGTCTTAAGTTAAACTTAAGACCAAAACTAAAACGTTGTCTCAGTTAAACGTAAGTTTAGGTCTTAAGTTAAACCTAAGACCAAAACTTAAGCTTAAGACCAAAACTTTGTCTCAGTTAAACCTAAGTTTTGGTCTTAAGTTAAACTTAAGACCAAAACTTAAGTTTAACTGAGACAAAATCCTAACTTTACTTCTCCTAAGCGTGCTTTGTGAATACCGAAAGTCGTAAAGTTAGGATTTTGTCTCAGATTACTTTTGTGCATCGGGCCTAAAATCTTTTGGAAATTCTCTGGCTTCACACAAAGTTTGCAGTTTTCAGGGTATTCAGAGTAAGAAAGAGTAGTGGGATCCCTACAAACCACACCATACTGCACTGACTGGTGTCCAATTTTGAGAAATGTCTGGGGTCAGGAGGTTTCCATGGGTGCTGGCTGAATCCAGGCCTAAATATAGTATCCATACACATTTTTAGAATTGAGGTAATACTGGATGATATGGCTTTTGCCATCCCTATAGCTTCTGATTTTTTGTGAAATGTAATGAAATCTGTATTTTGAAGCATAGTTTGACATTGTCATGGCATTCTGAGAAAGGAATGTAGTGAATTCTGGGCAGGTCATACCACCCGGGACTCTCCTTGGACCTTATTTTTCAGGAATTATTTATTTGGGTATATTTCCCTTGATGGCGGCTGAACACAGGATCTAATTGAGCAGTCACCCACATCTCAAAAGAATGACTTTTGCAAAGGGCAATGGAAGCTCTTCTTTTAGACCTTTCCTGTCCTTGTCAGTAGACACACCCATATCCATGGTGTGCCATTTTTATCCTTGTCCTCATGCCAGATCCCTCTGTGACAGTTCTCCTGGCCAGCCTGCCCGCAGTCCACTACCCTCTGCTGCCTGTCTTCCTGCTGCCCTCTTTTTGTGCATCCTGTGCTTGTTTCTTGCTCTGTTTTGCTATTTCTGTTTGTTTTTCTGCCCTCTGTTTTGCCTTTTTTTAATCTTTTTCTGCCCTCTGTTTTGCCTTTTTCTACTCCTTTTTCTGCCCTCTGTTCATGGATGTCATTTGGGTGTAGTCAAGGGCCTTACTTCCAAACTTTTGTCTCCTCTGAGGCCAGGGGTCGCAAAGGAAGTGCCAGGAGTAGCAGAGAGCAAGGTAGAGGTCACAGCTGCGACCCCTGACTATCCCCAATGGACGTCCATGCCGCTGGTTTGCCTTTTCTGCCCTCCATTTTGCCTTTTTTGCTTGTTTTTCACTCTTCTGTTTTGCCCACTTCCACTCTGGTTTGCCTTTTCTGCTTTTTTTTCTGCCATCTGTTTTGCCTTTTTCTGCTAATTTTTCTGTCCTCTGATTTGCCCTCTTCTGCTCTGGTTTGCTTTTTCTGCTCATTTTTCTGCCCTTTGCTTTGCCTTTTTCTGCTAGTTTCTTCCCACTTTTGGCCGTTTCTTCAAGACCTGGCCTTTCAACTAAGACCTCAACCCCAGTGCCCAGATACCCCCAGAGGTGACAGTGCCGCACTCTACAAATGCTGATTGATTGATTGAGTGATCCTGCCAAGTGCAATGATTTCTTTCGTGGTAGGACTTGAGATGTTCCCTAAAATTTATTGAAATTTTCAAAAGAGAAATGTAAGAAAAGTTTGTTTTTTGAAGCATACTCTGATATTTATATGCCACTACGCATAAGGAAAATTGGGAACTGGGAAAGTAACACCACCCTGGACTGCCTCAGAACTCTAGCTTTCAAAAGTCTTAAGATTTGGTAAGTTTCTTTTTGTGCCTGTTGACCCTCAGTTCCAATAAAGCCGTGAACTACCATCACAAATGTTATCTTATCCAAACATTCTCCAGCTGCAACATTGGTGTAATCTAATTGTAAGATATCATATTTTTATAACTGAGAAATGTCTGGAAAGGGAAAATATTGAGAAATCAGAGCAAGAGGAAGGAGGAAAAAAAAGAAATGCTATGAAGCATTTTGAAAAATGATACGTCAAATGAATTGACATACAATTTTTTCCCTGTCCTTATAGCAAATTGTGAGAGAAACTGTGCTGAAAAATACCTTGCTGGGTCACAACACTTTCAATGTTTTCATGGAAGGTATGTAGTGTCAACCCTGAGGAAAGATTCTTGTAATTTTATGCTAATTTAACACCATTTTTTTAAATTTCCTGGTGGTGAGACCCTCCATTACACTCTGGAGCCACTCACACTTGCCCACTTGCTCTGTGCAATGTGGGGTAGGTATGAATGCCAGCCACCTTCAAACAGAAATTAAATTTAAAGTGAACATCGCTGGTGCTAAAGAGAGCTTGAGAACATCCAGGTCTTCAAGTGTGTGTGTAAAGCTTCTTGGTGCTCAAAGGCCTACATGGCTGAGAGTAACTTCCTCAAAATCCTAAGAATGGGGCAGGAAAAGCATCTACCTTCACAAAGAACTGAGGAAATATTAGAAATGACATACGTATGAACAAAGCTGTATGCAGAGATTGCAGCAAACAATATGCATCCACAGTATGTCTACAAGAACACTGGTCTGGTGGATTACTGACTGACATAAATACAGGCATTTCAAGACTTCTTTTTGTGCACTGAGTCAATGGAAATTCTGGCAAGGGGAATATAGATGAGGTCCGGATGAGGTGCCAACTGCGTTCTGAAATATTTGAAGATGATAAATGTTATACTCGGGCATACTCTGGTAGACAGATTAGCTGTTTTTAAATTGAAATTATTTCTCACCTTCATATTTGTCCATCCAGTGTGAAAATGTGAGAAGATATTTTGGAAAGTGTTAAGGGAGACAAAGCATGTGGGAAAGAGTTAAAAAAGCTGGAGATTGACAGTCAGGGTCTTATCAAGGAAAATATGAATATTAGATAAGGCGTATGGAGGTACATGGGAGACATTGATGGTGGATGACCACAAGGTAGCCAACAAGATAACTTTTGCTCTGACAAACAGTTGAGTAGGGCATCAGGGGCCACATTATACATTGTGCCGTGAGGGCACAAGGGGTATGTGCGCCAGCTTGTGCACTCCTTGGGGTACAATGGTATTACAGAACGGGCCACAGACGCTTGTGCTGTCTCTCTGTTAAAATTATAGCGCTGGCATTCATGTAGCACCAGTGCTAGCATGAGAGGGATATGTCTCATTTGCTTGGGGGCATGGTCCCATGCAAATGAGGGAATCACCATGTCTCTGCGCCTGTGCCATTCTATAGATGCATGCAAAAAGAACAATTGATGGACAGAATGTTGAACAATGTCAAACATTCACTCCAGTACAGAGATCTGGGCCTAAATCCATTGGTTTTTGTTGTTGTTTTTTTGCTCCCCATGCCATTCCAGTTCAAACCCAGCCATATGCAAATCAGTCGTGACCCTGCTCCCCATGGGAACAGTACAGCCCGAACTGTCAGGCCTGGTGCTCCCTGGACCAGAAAGAAGCATCCTGGGACCGGTTTCAGTGTTTCACCCCTCATCAGCCACGCTAGCTTGACTCAAGTGGAATTGGAAGGTCGGGACCCACGTCTGGGCATACCCGTCCCTCGCGGGGTGGACAATGGAAAAAAGAACAATTGATGGAAAGAATGTTGAACAATGTCAAACATTCCCCCAGTACAGAAATCAGGGCCTAATCCATATATTTTTGCTCCCCATGACATTCCAGTTTAAACCCAGCCATATGCAAATCAGTCTTGATCCTGCTCCCCATGGGAGCAGTCCAGCCCGAACTGCCAGGCCAGGTGTGGAATTCAGGAAAGGAGGTAGACTGAGATGTAGTTATATCCAAAAGGTAGATTTATTCTTCAGTTCAATCAGGACAGGAACATTAGATGATAAGATGGTCGTAGTAGTATCAGTAGTATCAGCCCCTCCAGGAGCAGCATCCCTGCTGCTCAGCCCACATACAGCAACTGACTTTTCATTCAACCATACACACACGAACACTCCGTGACATCACTCACACAATGGCTGAGCAGCAGAGTACAGAACACAGAGAAAGGACTAAACATAATAAAAGCAGAATACCACACAAGGTCCTCCTTGGACCAGAAGCAAGCATCATGGGACAGGTTTTGGGGCTTCACCCCTCATCAGTCAGGCTATCTTGACTCCTAATGGCATGGCGAGCATCGGACCCACATCTGGGCATGCCCATCCCACTCAGGGTGACAAATGCAAAAAGAACAATTGATGGACAGAATATTTAACAATGTCAAATATCCACCCCAATACAGAGATCTGGGCCTAAATCCATTTTTTTGTGCCCCATGCCATTCCAGTTTAAATCCAGCCATATGCAAATCAGTCATGACCCTGCTCCCCATGGGAACAGTCCGCCCGATCTGCCAGGCCAGGTCCTCCCTGGACCGTAAACAAGCATCCTGGGACTGGTTTCGGGGTTTCACCCCTCATCAGTCAGGCTAGCTTGACTCCAGTGGCATGGAGAGCAAGGGACCCACATTTAGGCATGGCCTTCCCACTCAGGGTGACAAATGCAAAAAGAACAATTGATGGACAGAATGCTGAACAATGTCAAACATTCACCCCAATACAGAGATCTGGGCCTAAATCCATTGTTTTTTGCTCCCCATGTCATTCCAGTTGAAACCCAGCCATATGCAAATCAGTCTTGACCCAGCTCCCCATGAGAACTGTCCAGCCCGAACTGCCAGACTCTGTCGTCTTTAGACCAGAAACAAGCACCCTGGACCAGTTTTGGAGTTTCTAGATATATGGTATACTACTTTACTAGGGACTTATAAGTAAATCAAATATGGAAATCAAGTATAAGCCAATTTTTGCCATGTTTATGGAGTGATCACAATTACTTAATTGCACAAAGTCCTAAGACCAACAAAAATGAATTCAGTCAAACAGGAGGGATGAAGGCAAAATGTTTGGGAGTGACCCTGAAAAGAGGGCCAAGTCAGACAGTTTGGCAGTTTTGAGTTTCAACAAATGGTACCACATTACTTTGCTCTAGAGAAAAGACATGCTTGAAAAACAGTGAGATTGGCAGATTAGACTAATTTTGAATTGTGTGTCCTCTGTAAACCAATGGAAAAGCAACTCACAGAGCAAGCTGCAGTCCCATGTGGGACAACATATGATGATGATGATCACTTGGAGATGTTTGCTGAGGATTTACTTATTACTATTGATGTATATTTATCGAACTTCCATGCAAGATGTGTGTATATTACACTTGTTTCATGATACAAATTCATGATATGTGTTTCCCAACTTCACTTATCTGATAAAATAATTTTGCTAGTTGAAAAATAGAACTATGAATACAAATTCTAATACACTTTTGTAAAGGCAGTCATTTTCCAATCAAATAATGACTTGTCACCACCATGTACCATAACAGTTTCACAAAAGTTTGTAAAATTCCACAAAAGTACCACGGTCACCGATATCACTAAGATTAAATGCCTTCTTACTTAAAAAATACTTATCTGCAGTACCCCAAAAAATATTCTGTGCACCATAATAATAATCTTGTCGAATTTTATAGAAATCCATTCAGCTATTTTTGTGCTACTTCAAATACAAAAGTCCATGGAAAATGCATTGGTGAAAGAATGTGTTTTTGCACCCCACTTTTATCTTTGCACCCCTTAATGATTCACTGCAAAAATGTACATCATCACCAAATGTAGAAAATTATATAGGTCTTTAATGTTTTATAGTTATTCGTCAAATGGGTGGAAAGTTATTAGGGAGCAAAAATATCAGAGGAATTCCTATCTCTGAGAATGCTCACTGTAACTACAGAGTGACAATCAGATTTAATGTGATTTCTTTCTTTTTATCTATTGTATTTGTTTATCGGTTTACATAATCATGTGATCATAAATGTGTCTTTTAGTTGTTCACGTAGTAATTCTAAAACTTTACATATGCAGTCTAGTTTATTTTTTTGGGCTTCCTTGTTACTTTTAGAAGAATTGTGCTGTATATGAAGCCCAAAGTGTATGAAAGCGCCAATCATTGTTATTATAAAAATTGCAATTATTATTTTGACCTAGTGACCTATTAACATGTCCCCTATATAGTAGTTTGTGTAACTCACTGCTAGGTCACTTTTTCATTTTGTTGCACAGGAGTGCATAAGGAAGATGGTTTTCCCATTTGGCTTGTTGGGCACAGTTTTATTTTGTAAGCTGGAGAGCATGCAAAGAAAATATATGTAGATTAAAATATGCTGTCTGTGTTATTTATTTGTTTACTGGTTTCCATTAGCATGGGACCATAAATGGGCCATTCAGTTGTTCATGTAGTAGATCTGAAACTTTACATATTCAGTCAGGTTTATTATTTGGGCTTCCTTGCTAATATTCGTAGTACTGTGCTACACACATCTCACTAAGGTTTTGGCCTTAATAACTTCATAACGACTTTATACCATCACTTGCAATAGCAAAAAGGATCATCTACATAGTCTAATGTACATTGCTGGGAAATTTCATTTGAATCTGTTCAGCCAATTTTACTGCTATATCCGATAAGAACAGTCATGCAAAATGCATTGGGGTACAAACCTGTTTTGAGACCCCCCCTTCTTTCTTTGCATCCCCTTGACCAAACACTGCAAAACGTTCCATTCTCAGCCATTGTAATAGGTCTGGAAAGTTTCTCACTTTCTCAAGGATATGGGTGCAAAGCAATTAAGCATAAAAATCAATGGAATTCCTATCTCTGGCTGGTATCCCTAACTATGACTACAGAGTGGCTACCTCCATTATGGAATATATATATATATATATATATATATATATATATATATATATATATATATATATATATATATATATATATATATATATATATATATATATATATATATATATATTTCATAAACAAAAATCCAAAGGCTACAAGGACTTTATAGTTAGGCTCAGATTTCACTCATACAAAACCATGAAAATTCAGCAGTATAATTTACCTGAGCTAACTATAACTTATGCCACTGCAATGCACCACTTATGACCTCACATATTACATCACTCATGACATGGTCACTGATAACATCGTCCTGTGAGTGTAAGTTTTTCGTAAACATTTCTGAGACTTAAACATATATACTAAACTACAGCATAAGTTAAATTACTATTCTTTCTATACTAGTAACTAATCATACTATTTCTAATATATCTCATCTGAGTGGCTATGTGACTGTCTGTGTCAGTGTGTGAGTGGATGCCTGAGTGGCTGTATGGGTGTTTGAGTGGCTGTGCAAGTGGCTGTATGGAATTGTTAGTGGGTATGTGAGTGGCTGTATGACTGAGTTAGTGGCTGTGTGAGTGGCTGAATAGGTGTGTGGGTGGCTTTATGGGTGACTGAGTGGCTGTGAGAGTGGTTGCATTGGAGAGTTAATATCTGTGTGAGTGACTGTAAGGGTGAGTGAGTGGGTGTGTGAGTGGTTGTATGGATGTGTGAGTGGTTGTATGAATGTGTGGATGGGTATGTAAGTGGTTCTGTGGGTATGTAAGTGGGTGTGTGAGTGGTTGTATGAGTGAGTGAGTGGTTGTGTCAGTGGCTGTATGGGTAAGTGGTTGGATGTGTCAGTAGCTGTATTGAGTGAGTGGCAGTGTGTGTGGCTATATGGGTGAGTATTTAGATGTGTGAGTACCTGTATGGGTGAGTGAGTGGATGTGTGAGTTTCTATATGGGTGATTGAGTGGGTGTGTCAGTGGCTGTAAGGGTGTATTAGTAGGTATGTAAGTGTCTGTATAATTGGATGTGTGTGTGGCTGTATTGGTGAGTGAGTGGGTACATGAGTGGCTGTATGGGTGAGTTAGTGGGTGTGTGAGTGACAGAATGAGTGAGTAGATGTGTTAATTGCTCTATGGATGAGTGATTAGTTGTGTGAGTACTGGTATGAGTCTGTGAACAGGTATGTGAGGGGTTGTGTGGAAGTTGGTGTATGAGAGGTTCTATAGGATGTGATTGGGTGTGTGAGTGGTTCTGTGGATAATATCATCATGGATGTCATCAGTGATGTAATTTGAGATGTAATCAGTGATGTCATCAGTGTTGTCACTGACCATGTCATGAGTCATGTAAAATGTGAGGTTATAGGCAATGCATTGCAGGGGCATAAGTTATAGAAGAAGAAGAATTGTTATTGTCAATTAATACAAATAATTAGAATCAAAGAATATATATAAAATACATTGGATTGGTTAAGAGAATAGATTTATAAATACATAATCGAGCAATTCTGTTTTCTTCAATCATTGAGGATAACGTAACATAACAACTCATTGATCTCACAACAGTACATCGCTAAAATGGCATTTCATTCTATAATTTATATTTTATATAATATTTCTTTCTTTCTTTATTAAAACAACGCTTCTTTTGTGCTAGTAAAAATCTTCCATAAAACTATCTTTACTACATTACTTTATAATTTCCAATGTTTAAAGTGCCATCGTGCATTTCATTCAAAAAGTGCTGTTTTTACTTGAATAATCTTTCTATATTATTGTATAAAATTGAAAAGGAATTAAAATTATTTATCATGTCAGGATACACCAAATAGATCAAATAATTAATACTACAAGTTATTACAGGTTATTACAATGTGATAAAACCATTTGAAGTTTTCCATTCCTGTGCCAAAATAACATCTTCAACTTCAATATTTAAGGAATTGGGATCAACAGTCTAACCATGCTCAGGTCTCACAGCACTGTTAGAAATAAAATAGCAGTAAAACAGATTACTGGTCATTACAGGCTGCCCTTTGTATCTAGGGGGGATTCATGATTTATCTTTTTTTTAGCTATAAGGATGAACTTTACAAACTGAGTTGTTAAACGGGCTGATTTCCCTGAAAGGCAAGTTATAAGTGCTTGTCGACATGTTTTCACTCTATTTTCACTGAGGATAGATTTTAACAGTGCTTTCCTCTCCACATAGTCTACAACTATTTGTTGACCAATTTTGTACCCATATTGGGGTTCCATCCTTTGTAGGATATCGACCGAATTGTAGTAAAAGAAGTTTATCCCTTACAAACGGGTTTAAATAGGAGATCAGATAAGGTTGTGGCTTTATTTTATTAAATGAGTTAATGACCGACCAGGCATGCCTTTTTTTTGTAAACTCCTCCTTATCCAGTATGGTCGATAAGAAGTTTGCTGATTGATTTAATATCTGTCTAAACACCCCATTATTTCTGACCATATGTTCAAAGGGCTGGGACTTAAAAGTATTTAGGCTCTCCGTTAGATAGGATCTCCAACCACCTGCAAACTCTTGCTTCATTACTTCCTGCCAGCAATGGTTTGTGAGCGTGCCGGGACAGTAAAAACAAATATAAGCATTTTAGATATGCAGATTGCCTCACTAAAGATTGTTCTTTTCAAGCCAAATTCCAACCAGATGTTAGCTAGTCCGACAGTTCTTGGTACCCTAAAAGTTGATTTAAAAACTTGTATTTGTAGATTGTCAAGGATTTTGGAGTCTTTACCTCGAAATATTACTGATCTGTAGGCCAGAGAGCGAATCAGCTTTGACTTTATTACCTTAAGTAAATGTTCATATTTTGGACATAGCAACGTATCTCGCAGCTTTCTAAAAGCAAAACACAATGCAGTAGCTTTAGCCTTTATATTATTAAAGTGCTGTTTGAAAGACATTCTGTCATCAAACGAGATACCTAGATATTTCTAAAGTGTTACAGTTTCAATCTTTAACCCATTGATGTTGTATATTCTCATATCCGATTTGGTTGAACCTATCGTCATGGTTTTTGTTTTTTTGAAGTTCATTTGTAAACCATTAGTTAGAGTATAATTATTAAATGATTCTATCAATCTTAGTAGGCCTATAGCAGTATGGCTTACCTATATAGTATTATATGCATACTGTAAATATTTTATATTTTGTCCTGAAAAATTTGATGAATGAGCATTAACATTTTTAAAATAAGATGGTAGATCAGCCATAAAAAGGTTAAAAAGACATGGGGCCAAGACACAACCTTGTTTAAGACCACCATGGGTTTGCAGACGGCGGGTAGTGCTTCTGCCATCCCCCACTTTGACCTGGACCCTCGTATTAGAATATAACAACAAAATCATGCCTAACAATTATTTAGGCATTCCCCATGCAGCTAGCTTTGCGCAAAGTATGTTGCGGGGAACAGAGTTTAAAGCTGCCTTAAGATTTACGAAACAGATGTAGAACTTTTGCCTTTTATGCTTTGCTCTTTCCGCCAGAAAGGTCAGAGACATCAAGTTCGCGATCGTTGACTGGCCCCTACGAAAACCAGTTTGGAATATTGGTTTGATTTCTTCTTTCGCAGCCCAGTCTTCCAAGTCCTTTAGCAAACATGTAGCAAAAATGTTTGCCTCGATATCTGTTAGGGCAATTAACCGATAGTTGGCCGGATTATCTGGTGGGCCGCTTTTATAAAGTGGCTGAATTATACTTCCTTGCCATGATTTCGGAACCATTTTAGATTTTACAACGCCTTTAAATAGTGAGGTTAAAATTTCTAACCAGAGATCTATTTTCACTTTAAAAACAGCTTTTGGGATCCCATATGGGCCCTGCACCCCAATTGATCTAATCCCACTCATGGCCATTTTGACTGATTCTTCTTGTAGTGTCTCGGTTACTAAAGGTTTGACTTCGTTGTAATGATCATTTTCCTTCATCTCACTACTTGTGTTAGTCAGCTGCCTTAGGATATACTGTTCGATGTTAGTGTCTAAGACAGTAACTGAAGGGGCCCCATATAGATTTTTGATGAAAGATGCCCAGCATGATTCTGAGATGTTGGATCTGTTAGCTCTTCTACTGCCATATTCAAGATTATTAACTAATCCCCAAAATGCTTTCAAATGTTCGCTTTACTAGCAAAGTGCAATTTTGTCCATATTTCTTCATGGTATGTTCTTTTTGCCTTCCGTATATCATTTTAGTATATTCTTCTCAAGTGTTTTAGTGAGCACAGTTTTGAGGATTTAAAAGCACTGTTCGGTTGTTTAAAGATGGCCCATGATGCTTTATTAAGTGCTTTTTTTGTTGATATCACTGGCTGCCCGTCAGCAGAAGAATTGAATTTAAGGCACTCACCATGGCATACAGAGCCACCATGGGTCGGGGACCGACATATCTGAGACTCAGATTGCAAAGTTACCAACATGACTGTGTTCTGAGATCCAACCACTTGAATCTGCTCACTATTCCCCACTTTCGTAGGGCTTGGATAGGGGGCAGAGCTTTTGCGGTTGAGCCGCAAAGCTCTGGAATACCATCTCTTTACACATTCGCAAAACTGAACCAGAATTTGCTGTCAGGAAAGCTTTGAAACCGGGTTGTTCGACCGCACTTAGCCCTTTGTCCTGTGACTATGAGTTATTCTGCAGCCTTAGCCCGGGAACACCTCCGTTGGAGGTAGCCGTGCGCTCAATAAATGTTCTAAATAAATAAATAAAAAATTTAAAAAAATATGTGCATACCACCCTGTTCCTACTGGCCTTATAGGGTATCCCCTAGTTGTGGTTTTTGACCAGAAGTGATCAGTCAAAGAAGCACAGAGTCAGGCCATATTTCAACCATTGATTTCCCATTTTTGCTCTCAGTAAGTGCTAATTCTATTGCGGGTTCTATGTATGCCAGTATCTCCGTTTGTTTTGTTGGGTGCCACACTAGCCTTTTCAGATTGTATGCAGTTGGTCCAGATACAAGGGACGTTGACTTAGGCAAATGATCAACTGTTAACATCAATGTCAATGTTTGTAGGTGATGGTCACTTTCCACTCTAGGGATCACTTGATACTCCAAGAGGCAAGATACAAGTTACTTTACAATAAAAGTGTAATCAATAATAGAATGTTGCAGTGAATTTTTGAATGATGAGGCACTCTCAGTATTATTTTGAGTGACTTCCTGTAGCAGCATAAGATCATATTTATTTAGCTGGGAGCAACACATCTGTAACAAATCTCTACTCGGTTTAGCAGCACCATTTTTAGAGAGCAATGCATGTTGAAGTCTCCTGAGATAATTAGGGTATTGGTAATTCAGAAATTTAACTATGTCCCAAAGCACGGTGAATTGAGATATCTTATCTGATCTCTTTGTACTTAATATACATTTAAGAATATTATCGGTTTCTCAAAATCTATTTTGATACACAATAGCCAAGTTAATTGGAAATCGATTATAGTGCTTGATATCCAGATCCAGCGACACATAAGTGGATTACCCCCCTTTTGCTCAACCAAAGGCATATGGACGGGATGCATAATTGGCATACTCCTGATAACCAATTATGGGTTCTTTGCACATTTTCCAAGTTTCCTGGAACATTAGAACTTTGAAGCTCTGTATAAAAATGACTGTGTCTTCATCTTCTAGCAATTTTATCAGGCCATGAACATTCCATGAACAAATATTAATGGAATTTCTTCTATTGATCGAGCTGCTCAACCTTCAGTTATTCCCTTCAGCATTCTCTTTAGTAAGAATTTTCAGAAGCCAGACCCAATCATCACTAAAAACTGGATTTTTCTTTAATTCTTCACACATTCGTGAGCCAGAGTTACAACTTGTAATTTTAATGCCAGTAGATAGAACAGGATTGAATAGTGGACCTATTGATCCTTTTAAAGACATTAGTGTACCCTCCACGTGTTCCACTTGTCATGGGGTTTGGCTGAACAGATCTCTTTAACACAGGCTTTGGAAATAATAGGGTTGGATATTGGTTATCATTGCATATTTTAGTTTGATACCCCATTTCACAAATTGAGGTCCTTTGTTGATTATCTCTTCACTATGCCAAGTTATACAAGACACTTCTTGAGTGGGTTCCTTAGATCTTGTTTAAATTGGACTGAGTCTAAATCATCCGATATTAGATCGTTAAGCTCTGGAATTGAGTTTAGCAGCTTAAGAATATTACTATGATATAAAATATTGTGTGGGCCACTTGAAAAGCACCGTGGAATAGATATTAATTTGACAGAGGAACTGTTATCTCCGTTTGTTATTGAGGTTCTTGTGTGAGCATGATTAGAAAGTAATGAAGATGAGCCTTGTATCTTCTAGCCCCCTGAGAAATCATCTACTGTAACAATATCCCTTAGAACACCGTTTTATTCCAGGTTATCTTTTTTTATTTGAACCAAACTTTTCCCAGATCGTGAGGTTAATGGAGGCATTATATTTGTTGATTTGTTTTCCGATAAAACTGAGATGTTGTGTCACATTCCCCTCTCTTGATCTCTGCTTCTTGATAGAGGCCATTGTCCAGGGTCTTGTCTGGACACGGGGCAATTTAGCACATCTATAGAATGATTTAATATTGACTTATTAACGGCATCTTCCGACGAACGTAGCACGTCTGGTCTACTTGTACTTGAAGTCAGCGCATCTTTCACTTCACACTGGTGTATTTCCGAAGATTTAATAATTGGATAGTTTTCTTTTGGTTTATTGAGTAAACCTATCTTCATTGGTTTAGATATGTTCTTTGCTTTGTTATGCGCTTTTCATGGTCTTTTTCTTGCTCTTTTAGTTAGCTCTTTTTGTTTTGGTTTGGGTGATAAGGCTGTATTATTAGTAATTTGGGTATCTTCGTCGGCTTGTGCTGATGATGACTCTATGGGTTCATTATATTCAATGAGATCAGGGGGTTCTTGTAGACCACTTAATATACTTCCTTCCCCTATTAAAGATTTTCCCTGCATTGATCTTTCTTTGTTGATCATATTATACTCAGTCGCTGGTCTTGGGAGTTGTGGAAACCTATTTTATTGTTCTTTATCTTATTTTGTTGACTAGATGTTGGCACTGTTGGTGCTTTGATGACATGGCACTGGCAGTGACCATGCTCTACTATGCCTTCTCGCTCTTTTGTGTTCTGTACCAACATTGTCTTAACTACCAAAGAACCGACTATACTTGGTAACGTATGGGCTCAGGTGCAAGTGATCAATTGATTATCTCTATCAGATTGAGCCCTTACTAATACATTTGTTAAATTTATCCCCTGCACGTGCTAAACGCACTTCAAAACCTGGCACCTTACGTGGTTCAGGGACACCCTGGCGGCATCCCATAAATCAGGGTCCCATAGGCAACCATGTCCCCAGCTAACTCAGACCTCTGGTTGTTTCCAATCTCTGGAATACAACATGGCACACCACCGGCAGCGCAGGTTATTTTTCAATCCTTGAAACACTGCGATGAACTTTATTCCCTGCACGCCCCAGTCGCACCTCAGAACCTGCCACTGCGCTAAGCAGCATCCACTTTAAATGGTTAAGGGACCCCCTGGCAGCACCCCCATATCCAGGGTCCACGAGTCATCCTTGTTCCCATTTAGTGCAGACAATATGGCTCACCACCGGCAGCGTGGGTTGGTTTCAATCCCTGGAACACTGCGAGGAGCACTATACCCCACGTGCGCAACACGCCCTGGGTACATAGTTACATCTCCACCCCACCCAGGTGCCCCGTGACCTACACGCCTGATTAACCATGGACTCCATGGCAGTATAACTGCACAACCCCACAGCACCATGGCTGATTAGCCTACTCGGCCTCTAGTAATGCTCATACCAAATATTAACATCATAGCTGACCACCCTGCCTTTGCAAGCCGGGATCCCGTATCCATTTGCCGGCCCACCACCAGCAGTATAGGTTATATCCCACTTACGCCACGAGAAGCTGGCACACACCAGCGGTTTACACTATTTGCTACTCTGATCCTGTACTGCTCTTATCCACCTCCACTACCTACCAGCATCCACTTGTATGCCCCGATGCGTTCAGGACCATTTAGGCTGCTTTACCACATCCTCCTTTACATTACAGGTGTGGTCTCTCGCAACGCCAGCGAGCAGCCCAGCATTTCGCAGATGGGGCAGATCCCTTCCCCCATTTAGGTGAGTTTTGTGATGGAGGATTCTACATAGGACACACGTGTGGGCACACAATCACGGGGGCACACCACCACTTCCTCCGTTGGACAGCCCTCCACCTTAGGACGCATCACCATGTGGCCTTGCCACAACATCATCAATATGATGTATGTTTGAGATATGGACTTACTGTTGTTTTTTTTTAACACACACGACCATGGTGTTTTTATACTCTGTCCTTTGCAGAAGCTGGCTATCCTGTTTCTCTACCCCCCATGATTCCATGGTTTCTCTATCTCTAAGAACAATGCAAACTAATGATGTTTTTTGTAATTTTTGTTTTTTTCTTACAGGTGCACTCTTTTCCAGAAGGTATAATTTACCTCTAGTTTTCACCACACAACAGGACTACAGCTGAGTCCTGACTGAAGGGGACGTGACTTCTCTCTTTTTTAACCCAGTACACGCCGCCCCCTATGAGTAGATGAGGATACTTAGGTCCTGAATAAATGCCTAGATCCATACGGACTGTATAGGGCATGAAACATGTCGACCTCCTGCACAACTCACTCATTCATTTAAAACTGAAGCAGGTTTAATTTTCCCTCTCCAGTCCACGACTTTCTAGTCGGTGTTTTTACTCATGGCACAGGTACCCCACGAATAAACTACCATTGGAGAATCCTGTAGCTATTTTTACCCACACACACAACATCCCACTTCTACTCACCACACATATGCCCCTCCACAACATCTTTAAGCTTCACGACAGCAAACCGAGAAGACCTCCGGCAAAGAGCCCCCCTGCTGGGCCCATTGGGCATTGCAACGCCGGCCCAATGAGGAGCTGCCCTATAATGAAGCATGACACCCCTCGGGGTGTGTGAGGGCCCTTGCTCCTTATTGGAGCTATCCCTGTGCAACCGCGTACTGTCTTATCTAGCACCTGTTCATATCTAACACAACATTCCTTGCCTGTCACTCCAGTTCTTCTTCCCGTCATTCCCTTCGCTTCTTTCTCCTTTCCCTTATAGCAACAGCATACTTTCTTGTTTTACCATATTCCCAAGGGGCCTGTATGCTGGACCTCCTAAGCCCCTGTCCCTACTTGTGAGATTAATTGAAACTAACTAGTCACTGGTCACTGATTGCGTGAAGCGTTTTGACCCCCCCACAGCACTGCTGAAGTTGCTTGAATAAATGGTGTTTGAATAAATGGTGTTTGGGACCCTCCTCTGTGCCTCCTCAATGCTGTTACAGCTGGAAAGGGGGATCAAGGGAATCAAGGGATTGCAAGCCGATTTGGTCAGGCTAGGAGGTGGTAGATCTCACTGAGGGCAGAGGTCATAAAGGATACCCTTACTTGTGGGCCCTTCTCCTCTCCTCCTCACCTTCGATGTATTGTTTTAGGACCGCTGTCTGGCCACTTTATCTGACCTCGGTCTGGCCCGCAATTTCTCCCTCCTGGAGGCACTCCGGGTGCAAGTTATAGATAGTTCAGGTAACTATAACTGTTGAATTTCTGTAGCTAATCTGAGCCTAACTATAATGTCACTGCAACCTTTTTTTCAGTAAATTTCTAAGTTTTTTAAATTTTATTTCCTAACTATAATGTCCCTGTAACCTTTGTTTTTTGTAGTGAATTTCTATGGTTGATTACATTATATTTCCTAACTATACCGTACCTGTAACCTTTTGTTTTTTAAGTGAATATCTAAGGTTTTCTTCATTTTATTTCCTAACTGTAACCTGTAAACTTTGAGAGTGAGTGTGTGAGTGAGTGTATGAGTGTCTTCCTTGGTTGTGTGAGTTCGTGTGTGAGTGTCTCAATAGGTGTGTGAGTGGGTGTGTGAGTGTCTGAGTTTGCCTGGGAATGGTTGCATAAGTGTCTCACTGGGTGTGTGAGTGGGTGCTTGAGTGACTGAGTGGGTCTGTGACTGGGTGTGGGAGTGTCTGAGTAGATGCATGTTTATGTGTATGAGTGGGTGTGAAAGTGTCTGAGTGGGTTTGTGAGTGCCTCCATGTGTGTGTGAGTCAACCCGTTAGTCAGTGCATGAGCATCTGAGTAGGTCTGTAAGTGGGTGTGTGAGTCTCTTATTAGATGTCTGAGTGGAAACATTAGTGCCTGAGTGTGTGTCTGGGTGGGTCTGTGAGTAGGTGTTGGAGTGTCTGAGTGTGTTTGTGAGTGCCTCCATGAGTGTGTGAGTTAATCTGTGAGTGAGTGTGAGGGTCTCTGAGTGGGTGCATGAGTGTCTGAGTGGCTGTCTGAGTAGGTGTGTGAGTGTCTCATGGGTGTCTGAGTAGGTCTGTGAGTGGGTGTCAGAAAGTCTGAGTGGGTTTGTGACTGCCTCCATAAGTGTGTGAGTCAGTCTGTGAATGAACACATGAGTGTCTGAGTGGGTCTGTAAGTGGGTGCATAAGTTTTAAGTGAGTCTGTGAGTGGATGTGTGAGTCTGTAGCTGGGTCTGTTAGTGAGTGGATGAGTCTATGAGTGGGTCTGTGAGTGAATGCATGAGTCTCTGAGAGGGTCTGTGAGTAAGTGCATGAGTCTCTGATTGGGTCTATGAGTGAGTGCGTGAGTCTCTGAGTGGGTCTGTGAATGGGCGTGTGAGTCTCTAAGTGAGTCTGTGAGTGGATGCATGACCATTTCAGTTGGTCTACGAGTGGGTGCATGAATCTCTGAGTAGGTCTGTGATTGCATGCATGAGTTTCTCAGGGGGTCTGTGAGTGGGTGCATGAGCCTTTAAGTGGGTCTGTAAGTGGGTACATGAGTGTCTGAGTGTCTTTGTGAATGGGTGCATGAGTCTCTGAGTGGGTTTGTGAGTGGGTGTATGAGTGTCTCATTGGGTCTGTGAGTGGGTGCGTGAATCTCTGAATGGGTCTGTGAGTGGGTGAGTGGGTATCTGAGTGCTCTCTGTTTTGCACTCATCTGATCTGATTTGCCTTTTCTGCTTGTTTTTCTGTACTCTGTTTTGCCTTTCCTGCTTGTTTTTCTCCCCTCTGTTTCACCCTCTTCTGCTTTGTTTTGCCTTTCTTGCAGAATTGTTCTACCCTCTGTTTTGCCTTTTCTGCTTGTTGTTCTGCCATCTGTTTTGTCCTCTTCTGCTCTGTTTTGCCTAGATGTTGGCACTCATTTTTTTCCTCTGTTTTGCATTTTCTACACTCCTTTTTGCCTCTTATGAGCCCCAGGGACCACCACCTCCCTGAGGCTTTACTGGTATTAATGAGGGGGGCAGCTGGGACCCCCCTCCACTGAGCTCCAAAAGCCCTGGTGACCACCAGCTCTGTGGGGCTTTATTTATACCGAACATGGGGGTCCACACATACACCCCTCCTGGGGCTTTCATATGGCCCAGGGACCACCACCTCCTAGGGGGCAAATACATTCTTTAAAGTGGGAGGGAGACCATGCAGCCCACCTCCCTGGCCACATACGGCCCGGGGACCCCATCCCCTGGGCCTGGCCTTAACTTATTGGGGAGGGGAGCCACGTTGTACTCCAGGCCGATTTTGGCCCTACAGACTCCATCCCCCGGGGCCCAGCCATGTGTCTCTGGGTGCCCTGGCCCAAGTCAGGGCACCAGTGTTCACAGTGGGGGCCGCAGGGGGAGCCTCAGAGCCCCTGTGGTCCCAGACAGCTCCCTGTCTCCTGTGGGAGCCGGCATTGATGCTGCACACAGGGAGCTGCTAGAATTGCAGCCCCCTGCATGCAGGAACAATAAGTTCATCTCGTGCCCTGCCCGCATGTCTGTGAGCAGAGAAAGAGATTAAACCTTGACTTACAGCAGCTGGGAGCAGTTTGACAGTTCCCACCCACTGAAACAGGAGTGTTTGCTTTTGTTTGGTGGTGCTTTCAGCTCCCACCAAGCAAAAGCACACAGCTATGTCCCAGAGGGATAGGCACCCCGTGACATAGCAGAAGCTGGCCCTGAAGAGTGGCAGACCCTAGGGCCATTAATGGGTCCAGTAGGGGAGCCATGTGGCCCCCACCTTTACTTTTCACGAGCCGGAACCAGGGAGGTGGTGGTCTTCAGGGCCATATATGGCCCCGAAGGGGGGCTGCATGGCCCCTCCCTCTTTTTAAAGTTATATGCCCCAGAGACATGGTGGTACCTGGGGTTCGGGGTTCCACAAGGCCCCCATTACTTTCAATTTAGCCCCAGGGAAGTGGTGATTCCCAGGCCCCAGGGGCTCTGCGTGGCCTACCATTACTTTTAATTTAGTCCTGGGGAGGTGGTGGTCCCTGGGGCCCGGGGGGGTTTGGCATGGAACCCCTTCTATTTTTCTTTACTATAGCCCAGGAAGATGGTGGGGCCCAGGGAGGTCTGTGAAGCCCCCCGTTATAATGTTCATAAGTTCTAGGGAGCTGCTGGGCCACAGGGCAAAGTAGCCCTTGGAGAGGGCCCCTTCCACTTTTTATTAAATTGCAGCATGCCACTCATGTGCCCTTTTCAAAAGAAGCACAGGAGCCCACGCTTGTTTTTTAAAAAATGTTTGCTGTGAATTTGCAAATTTTGCAAATTTGCAGCAATTTGTTTTTTGCAAACATTTTTTTTTGCCCTGCCGGGACCCTTCTCGGACCCCAAGACCAAGGCTTGAGGGTCTGCCTTCCTTTCTTTTTTTAATGGTTTTTTTGAGACTCGGCTCAAGCTAAGTCCCAAGATGGCTGTGAACACTTCCTGGTTGAAGTTTTGGCAGCCAATCAGATCTCTGCAGATCTCTGCATGAGCTCGTAATTATTCATGAAGACTTCATGATCATAGATAGACAAATTTGAATTCCTTTAATATCTTTCAAACTATTGAACGGATTTACACCAAATAACGAAAAGCTAGCTTTCTGCCAAATTTTGTGTAATTTGTAGCAGTTCGGTCTGCAGACATGTCTAAAGAGTCTATAGGAATTAACATGGGTAACACACTTTCTTTGACCCCCCCTTTTTCTCAGCACCTGCTTAACAGATCACCCAAGACTTTCCATGCGCAACAAGAACCACCAGCACACTTTTTGGGAACATTGCGTGAAGATTCGTCAAACAGTGCCAAAGATATGGGCAAGTCATTTGAGAAGTCATCAGTAATGTCTTGAGTGATGTCACTGACCATGTCATGAATGATGTAATATGTGAGGTCATAAGCAGTGCATTGCAGGGCGCGAGTTATAGTCAGTTCAGCTAACTATAAATGCTAAATTTCTCTGGTTTTGTATGAGTGAAATGTCAGCCTAACTATAACCTCCCTGCAACCTTTGTTTTTTTCAGTGAATTTCTACGTTTTTTGAAATGCTAATTCCTAACTATAACGTCCCTGTAACCTTTGTTTTTATTCTAATACATAACTATGGGCCATATGTAGGTAATTTCTATTTACCGATTCCTAAATACCGAATTTTACCGATTCGGTATTTAAGAATCGGTAAATAGAATGTAGGTAAACATTCGGTAAATTTTACCGATTCGGTAATATTCGTTATTACCTATTCGCTATTTACCGAATCGGTAATAAGGAATACCTTCCTATTCATTCCTATGGGCCTGGAGGCCCATAGGAATGAATGGGAAGCCATTCACTATTACCGATTCGGTAAATACCGAATCGGTAATAGGGGGAGCATATTCAAGCGTGGCAGGGTGTCAAATTGACACCCTGTTGCACCCCTGAATCGTGCATGTGTGGCGCACATACATGCCCTAAGGGCATGTATGTCTGCCACATGGCACTTTTAAAAAAGCACAAAATTGCTTTTTAAAAGGTATTCGGTATTTACCACCAACTTGTAGTTGGTGGTAAATAACGAATCCTTAAACCAAAAATGCACTCACTTGAGTGCTCCCTACATAGGATTTAAGGAATCGGTAATTTACTGATTCCTTAAAATAACGAATCGGTAAATTACCGACTCCTTAAATCCGGCCTCCTACATCGCAAAGGGCTAAATACCGGTCGGTAACGGGAAATTTACCGATTTTCGGCCGTTACCGACCGGTATTAGCCCACCTACATATGGCCCTATATCGTCCCTGTATTTATTTCAATAATTTGATATTGAACATTTCATATGCATGGTGCACCACTTACTGTTTTATTTGTTATCTATTCATTTGAAAAGTACACTAATCATCTTATTTCAAGATATTTTTTGATTTTTACCATGATATTGCGACAAACCTCAAATACCGCGTGTTTTTCAGAAAGTGTAAAACACATATATAGACATATTTTAGATAAAGTTTCAGTGTAGGTGTTTAGTCCGATACTAATTTAACTTTCCCCTTTGTATTCATTTGTCAAAAAAACTAAATAAAAAATGCATTTACCTTCTTCACAATGACCTCGGTAGTCACAGATGCAAATGACAAAGTGTAAAACAGATATATAGACATATTTTACACAAAGTTTGAGTCTAGCTTTTTTTTTTTTTAAACTATTTTTATTGCGTCAAGTGTCAAATACAATGCAGAACTCTGTAACCCAGAGGCTGTCTGCTACAGTTTAAAGTACAAAAAGTTTCATTGACATTTAATATAACATTTTTCAAGAAGAAATAATAATATGTACCCAACAAAACTCCCCCCCATGCACTGTCTCTGCATTACATTTCAAGCATCGCCTCCACTCCCACCGCATCAATGACGCTTCCCGCTTAACCATTGGTCCCCTGCACCACAGTCCTGCCCACCTGTCCCAGAATCGCAGCATCTCCAGCAGAAATAGGCTCCAAGTAAAGGCCTCTATAATCCGCCCATCGCTTCCAGATCTTGGAATGCTTTTGCGGGCACCCCCGTGCTTTAAAGATAGGAGTCTCCAGACCCATGTTAAAATCGAGACCGTTCTTCCATGCTGACAAGGAAGGCGGGGCCTCTGCTTTCCACTTACGTGCAATGTCTTGTTCGGCTAATGTAAATCCCAGTAACATCAGGTGGCACTTATAGATATTTCCCCCCACACCCTCCATTATATGTAACAGCACTAGTTTAGGCAAAAAGGGGAGCTCCCACCCCAAAACCTCCACAAGGCAGGCCCAAACCCCCGCCAGAATTTCGCAATCGCTATACACTGCCAGACCGTATGAAATAAGGTGCCATCCTCCTGACCACATCTTAGACAAAGCGGGGACGCCACTAGGCCTGCCCTCCACAACCTGGCTCTAGTATAGTATACCCGGTGTAGGTAGTTAAATTGGATTAGCCGGAGCCACATTGCGATTGCAGCCTCCCGAGGGGAGGCCAGCGCCTCCGTCCAGTCTTCTCCGTCCAATAGGCCGAGGTCCTCCTCCCATGCCTCCCTTAGTTTATCTAGTGTGGTGGGGCAGTTCGTCACCAGAGACTGATAGATTCTGGAGATTTTATGGTCTTGTAGGTCTTCCATAAACAATTTGGCTTCAATGGGGCTAAAATCAGGGAGGGACTCCAAGCCCATAACACTGGGGAGGACGGCATGCCTGAACTGAAGGTATTTATAAAATTGAGTCTTTGGCATCTGATATTCTTGCCGGAGGTCTTGAAACGACTTTAGAACCATGCCTTGTATCACATCCCCCAGGGTAGAGATCCCTATATTGTCCCACTCTCGGAAGCCCGCTAGACCAGCTAATTGTGGCAATCTCCCATTGGACCACAGTGGAGTCTCCTTTGTCAACCTGCCCCACCACCCCAACTTCTGCAGAGCCTGCTTCCACACTTGGAACACCACCCTAGTGGCAGACGGCAGGGCATTACGCATTGAGGCCGAGTATAAAATAGTGTGTAAAGTAGTAGTCCCCTTGCATCTCCGCTCTACCGCATTTGCAGGGTCAGACCTGTCCCCATACCACCAGTCATTTAATATCAATAAGTGTGAGGCCATGTAGTAGAATTGGACATCCAAGGCGGCCAAACCACCACAGTATGTTGACTGGAAACATGTCTGCAACGCCACTCTGGGTGCCCTCCCTGCCCACAAGAACTGCCCCAGAGCCGAGTTAACTTGGCGAAACCACGAAGGGGGGATGGGGAAGGGATAATTCTGTAATTGGTAGAGCAGCCGCGGCAGCGATACCATCTTGAAGATGGCCGATCGACCGGGGATGGAATGGGGCGTATGAGACCAGGCTCTCAGCTCTTCGCGCACAGGTGCCCACACTGGCATTATGTTATGTTCCCAGGACACACTTGGTGAGTCTGATAGGAAAACTCCCAGATACTTTACTCCTATTGTAGTTACCGGCACCGCCGAGGCCCAAGTATCCAGTTCCACTTGTTTCCAGAGAATCCACAAAGTGGATTTACAGGGGTTCATGAACAAACCCGATGACTCCAAAAAAATGCATGATACGAAGCAGCCGTGGTCCTGTTCTGTTAACATCTGTCAAAAAAAATAGGACATCATAGGCGTATAATGCGATGCGATCCGACAGTCCCTGGGCCCATTCAAAACCTGCCACCTGCGCATCCATCCGGACCCACGCTGCCAAAGGCTCCATAGCTAAAGGGAACAGGAATGGCGACAATGGGCAACCCTGCCGGGTACCCCTTCCAATAGAGAAAGTGAAGGAGGCAGACCCCGCGATGCGAACTGAGGCCGTGAGGTCCGTATATAGCAACTTTAAATAGGACAGAAAGCGTGGACCAATATTCAGGCGATCTAGAAGAGCAAATAGGTACGTCCAGCTAAGGGAATCGAATGCCCTATCCATGTCTGCCAACAGGAGTGCAGCTGACGCATCCAGCCCCCGAATAGTGGCTATGGTGATGTGCGCACGACAAATGTTATGCTGCGTCGCTCTCTGAGGCATAAAGCCAGCCTGATCTGGGTGGACCAGTGAGGTAATATGGGAATGGAGGCGGTTGGCCAAAGCCTTAGCCAAGATCTTAGCCTCTATGTTCAGTAATGAAATAGGGCGATAGGAAGTATGTTGGTCTGGGGGTCGGCCCGGTTTGTGAAACACAACCACCTCGGCATGCCTCCAGTCCCGCGGAAGGCATCCACGTTTCCGTGCTTCTTCCACCACCAGAAGGAAATGGGGTCCCAATTTCGTGGAATATCTCTTAAAAAACTCACATGGGTACCCATTAGAGCCCGGAGCTTTCCCAGAGTTAAGGTCTCCTAGAGCTGAGCCCAGCTCCTGCTCTGTAAGCGGAAGGTCTAGCTCTGCCCGAGCCTCATCAGAAAGTGTCCAGGGCGGAAGGTCCCCTATGAAGCGGTGTACCATATCCGCTGGTAGGGATTCCTTCGGGGTATAGAGTTCTGCATAGTACTGAGCAAAACTCTCCGCAATCACAGAGGGATCCCCAAGGGTCCTCCCATCAGATCCCGAAATCTCAGGAAGGACCAGGGGGCGCAAAACTCCCTGGCACAGGCGATGCAGTAGTTTGCTAGATTTGTCCCCCCACTGGTAAATCCTACTACGGGACGCCAACCAAGCCAGTCGAGCCTCGTCCATCAACAAGTCAGCATGCGTTTGTCTCGCCACCAGCAGCTGTCGGTGCACCAGGGCACCCCCTTCCTCCCTACTGACCCGCTCGAGGAGAAGTGTGGCTCAATGGTTAGAGCGGCAGACCCTGATGCAGAGATCTGGCCCGGGACCAGGGTTCAATTCCCGCCTCGGCGGGTCTTGGGCTCAATTTCCTCGGACCTGATAATTCTCGCCTCGGTGCCTATTCTAATCATGGGTCCCACTCTGCAACTCTGGGCAATAGCTTGCTTAATCTCCACAACGGCCCCAACAGCGCTGGGATGCCTGGCTTCACCCTGGGGGTGCCCAGGAGTGGACATTTCACAGGGAAAAGCCAGGAAGGGTTCCACAGCGGTATGCGTACAGCGCCTAGACACCCCTTTGGGGGTATGGGTGCGCTTTACAAGTACAAATTTCATTTCATTTCATTTCATTTATAATATGAGCCTCAGACCTTAGCAATGACTCCTTCCTGGTCTGGCGTGCTGCGGAGCAATATGAGATATCTACTCTTCGTATGGTTGACTTCATTGCCTCCCATAAGGGTTCAGCTGCTGCCACCGACCCAATGTTAAACTCCAAATATTGATCAATTGCCTGACCTATATGGTCTCTATACTGTTCATCCTGCAAATTCCAAGGGGAGAGGCGCCATCGAAAGGGTGGTTTCGAGGGGCCAAGTTGCAACATTATCGCGACTGGGGAATGATCTGATGGCACGAATATATAGTCCAATCTCGAAAATGATTTGTGGACTGCTGAGAGATATGTATAGCCCTGTTCCTCCCTATGCAACCTACGCCAAGAATCAACCCAGCCCAAACCTGACACCAGGGAACATAATTTGGTGGCTTGACAAACAGCGGACTGGCCTCCCTGTCTCCATCTATCCCTCGCCATATCCATCACATCATTCCAATCTCCCCCTACAATTGCCAATCCATCCGGTACATCTGCCCACAGGGTCGTAAGGCGCTCAACCAGTGGCCAGGACAATGGAGGGGGGCATAGACACTACCCAACACCACCTGTTCCTCATAGATAGTACCCTTAATGAAGACGTACCTCCCCTGCGTATCTGCCCGCGTCTTAGAATGTGTATAAGGGACCCTTCGGTGAATAAGAATAGCGACCCCCCGGGATCCCCTCGTGAACCCAGAATGGAACACCTGCGAATAGCCGTATCGAAGAAAGCAGAGGGCCTTAGTTCCCAGTAGGTGCGTCTCCTGCAGCATCAAGACATCAGCCCGATAGCTTTTGACCTGCTGGAGGATGGACCCCCTCTTCACCTTGTCCAGCGCCCCCCTAACATTCCAGCTCACAATCCGGATATCCCCAGCATGGACCTGCAACCTAGCTGTGGGGCCTGTCATCTATAGAATCAGTAGTATCAATGAGCAGTACAGGTGACAACCAGCAAGCAAGCAGCGGTTCAAGGTAGCGGGGATGCAGTGCAGTGAGGTAATAAAAACATCTCAGGTCAGGGTACATGAAACAATTATCATCTAGAGTGCAGGTAGTAACCCTACATAGCAATAATCGAGTGCAAACAAATAATGTAATCAACCCAACTAACCCCCACCCCCACCCCAATACCTCAAAACAGCTGAAGTATCTGTCGCGGCGAAGGCGGCAAGGGGACCCCAACGGGAGCCCTCCGCCCGCCTCCACCAATGGATCCCCTGAAACCCACCCATAGTCTACAGGCAGTCCGCCGGACTACAGAAGGTCAAACGAGGGTACTAGCCCCTACACTCGCTTCGTCGGTCAGAGCGGATATTCTCGAGAGGTCCCCAACTGAGAGAGTTTCATTATATTTACGAGGCCGAATTCCCCGGCCGAGGCACCGAGGCAGATCTGCTGGCGTCGCTATGGGACTGAGAGCGGCGCCTGGATCTTGATCTTCTAGCCCCCTTGAGTTTAGGCTTAGGTGGTTTCCGGACAGTTTCACCAGCCGAAGAATCCGGCTCCAGCCTGTGCGGCGTGTGCGGCCGCACCCTCACCGTTTCGTCTGTCCAATTGAAGACATCTTCAGGTGACTCAAAGAACAAAGTGCGTGACTGATAAACCACTCGCAGTCTGGCAGGATACAGGAGGGCATATGGCAGTTTCAATTCACGGAGGCGGGCCTTTGCCGCCATAAAGGACTGCCGCTTCTGCTGAACCAGTCTGGTATAGTCCGGAAATATAAGGAAACAAGTGTTTTCAAATTGAAGGGGTTCCTTGAGTCGGCCCTGTTTCAGGATGGCGTCCCTGTCGTGGTGGTTTAGGATCTTCGCTATGACTGGTCTTGGCCTGGCTCCCGGGGGTGGCTTCTGCATGAGGGCCCTATGTGCCCGTTCAATAACAAAACAGCGAAACATCGATTCCGGGGGAAGCCAACAGATGAGCCATTTGGTCAAGAACTGTTCCATGTCTCCCCCTCACATCCCTCCGGAAACCCCACAAAGCGCAGATTGCTCCTCCTTGCCCTCCCTTTGCATCTTCAACGCGAGCAGCTAAGCCTCTGGTAATGGTTTCCAGCGTCGCCACTTTCTTTTTCAAAGTAGTAACAGTGTCCTCCACTTCTGAGACCCTAGTCTCAGCCTCCGCGATTCGCTCCGTTACATTTCGTAGATCTTGTCGGAGGAGTAGTACTTCAGAGCCCACCTCCCCGATTTTAGTTTCCAAGGCGGTTCTGGACTGCGTAATGGCCGCCATGAGGGCTGCATTATCCGGGACCCCACCCTGAGCGCACCCTTGGTCAGCCGCCGAGGCCCCCGGCCCAGTGTATCGGTCTAATGTGCTTTGTTTAGCCGAACCCCCTGTCGGCTTATCTTTCTTCATAGCGGCAATAGGGCTCCAATGCAGTGGATTGCTGGCAAGGCAGGCCCCCCGACCGAAGCTCCAGTTCAAATATAGCAGCCAAGTCCAAGGCACGCAGACCGTTCACCTGTGCGCTCTCACTCTATGTGGGCCGGGTCCGGTATGGCGGCTCCTGAAGAGGCAGGACACGGGCGGAGATCTCCCACCCTCAAGCCGCACCGAGCGCTCGCTCGGCCACCTCCTCAGGCAGTCAAAACTCCACCCCCCTAGCGGGTGTCCACCTGTCTCCAAAAGCTCGAGAGGGTGCCCCAACAGTCCGCACACGAGGCCACCCAAGCGTCTGCAAACCACATCTCAACAAACCTCCGCCAATGATGGCGTCCACATATATCTGGGGGCAATCTCTATCTGCTTGGGCCTCCCAGGCAGCCGCAGCTACTCCCTCCGGCACTGTCTTCAATGGTCCGTGAGGCCCGAGTTGAGTCTAGCTTTTTAATAACATATTGGTTTAACTTTATTTTAACGACACATTTGTAAAAAACGACAGTTTTAAAAAATAACTATCAACAGTGGAACTCAAAAATAGAACATAACTACCAAACAAAGAACTGTCATTGGCTTGCACAGTTTTACAGCTAAATTGGTGAAGTGTAACATATGTGAGAAGATATTATCTCATGGCACGGCAAAAAAATATTCATGGGGTACACTAAGAGTGCTGTGCCACTTGAAAACATACCACCTGAAGCAACTTAAAATTACATGGAGAAAAAATGTCGGGGATCATCAGCCTCCAGACCTCCAGCCCAGCCCCTACCCCTGACAACAAAGTTCCAGCTCAAGTGGAGAGAGGATGCAGTGAAATGTCACCAGAACTAAAGCGTTTTGCTACCTTTTGCATGGACTGTAACACCATCGTAACAGCCGGGGAACAATCTGAGAATGTAATTTTGCAGAATGTGAAAATCCATACGTGTTAATTTGAATTCTTTTTTTAGTGCAGCAGTTCAAGCACTGTGAAAAAATATAAACAAAGAAAAATGTGCTAGGGTTTCATTTTGAACATTAGGCAACCAAAACAAGATACAGTGGTGGAGTGGACAAGACTTCTTAGATGCAACGTAATGCTGCTGGTATTATCGTACCTCTGTTTAGGTTTTATCTGTAGTAACAGAATGTACTCCTATAATGTTTTATAAATTCCTTTCCTTCAGTTAAAAAGAATCTTTCATTTCTAACAACTTGCTGTAGACAGTACCCCTAGAAGGCCGAATAATGTCTCAGAAACTCATAATTCATATACATTTCAACACAATACCACATTTTGTTGTCCTAAATTTTGCTTAGAACTTCAGTTCTAGAAATAGCAGATATAAGATTGTTAACTTTTTATGTAGTCTTGATTTGAATGACATTTCTATGTCGTTGCACTCTGTCCATCCTCTTTGTTATCTTTAATATATTGTGCAGTGTTTAGAGGTTATATTAACTCCTTCATGAAATATATTTGCTATAGTTGTGAAACTTCTTTTTGAAATGGAAATTTGTCCAGCTACAAAGTTTGTAATTTCAATTTCTAATTTTGTACCATCTACTCTGCGTCATTGTAGCATGACTATGACATATTTCCTTATGTTTGTACTAAGAACGTACAAGTTCTAATCTCCTGTTTGGACAGGTCATATCTTGATGGGAGTTTTTGGTTACATTTTTAAAGGTCACAGCTTTACAATCTGGTAACGTCAAGTAGAGGAATAGTTCCAAATTAATTTCAGTGCTAGAGGTGAATTCACAATGTTCACAATTATGATTCCATTTATAACTTAAGCCAGATAATTAATTGATATTCACATCCTTTTCCTCTAATAATTCTAGCATTAACATTAAAAACTCTTGAATATCCTGCTGAACATTTTAAGACAATACTAGTCTAGTATACTACTCTATCTTTTAGACCTTTCTTCTCTGCTGCTCTGTTGATGGAAACTTGCCTGACTTTGGCTCCATACAGACTATAGCCTGAAATGGAAGTATACTTTGGATAAGAATTCACTCATAAACATTTAAACCTTGAAGTGGTTCTGGAATGGTAACCAGTACTAACTTGTTATGCACAGCTCTAGCAGGCATTTTATTATCAACTAATTTATTGTAACAATACTTAAATATAACTTGCTTTGTGGACAAAACAAAGCGTTCTTCTGCAAACAAGTACACAGCAAACTTTTCTCAGATATCATTACTTTCTTTTTCACTTTTTAAATACAAATCAACAGTCCGTGTTTGAATCTTGTAGTGAGTGTGTCGACAACATATACAAACATACTCTAGTTCTTTGGAGCACACTATTAAATGTTGTAATCCCTTCTTCAAAGCTATCAACTTTAATACCTGTGTAATGTTCTGCAACTCCTCCTGTTGTCAACTCTTCATTACCCGTAGAGTCCTGTTCTGAACGAAAGAAATAAAAATGCACATCATCACAAACCTTTTCTACCTCAGCCACAGTACCATATAAACGTGCTCTATTCAATTCTCCAAAATATAAAGCAGGATTTTTCACAGAGTACAACCTCCTATCTAAAGTTTGCACTGTTGAGAGGTATACAGCTTACATCGTGAAATGATGACAGGAGCTTTGGCACACTTTCTTTGATAAACAAGGTAGTGAGTTTCCTTTCAAATATGTATGTTTTCTAACCTTGCAAGGATCTAATCCTTGTAAAGTACTCATTTTGTGTTTTAAACTTCACCTTGGAAAGATATGTAGAAATGTTCTTAGTATATCAATGAATTTCTGTTGAATACTACTGCTACAATTCCATTTGCATACAGAGCATGACTATGCCTTTCCTGTACCTCTTCTGCAATAACGTGCTCTACATTTCTAGATACCGTCACCTCTTTCGCTCTGGGAGTGCCAATTTGCATTTCATAACATCGTCCTCTTTCATCAATACCATAAACAAATGTGTTATCCTGGAGATAGCTTTCTTCATTAAAGAAAGGCTCTGTAGTAGATGTATCCATTCTCCACTAAAAACTGTACTAAAGTTAGTTTCTTTGACTAATCTTTTCTTCTGGTTTTGTCTCCTCATGTACAACACTATTTTGTCAAAAGTCTTCATTCTATTTATAGTCAAAATGAAAAGTTTCCTCTTCAAAGCAAAGGCCTTATCAACTACTCCCTCACGGTGTTCTTTTTGTTTCAGTCCCTTTCTCCTTCTTCTATACTTTTTCATATTTCTCAGTAGATTTATAGCCACTCTACTACGAAACATCCTGACTTTGATTTCCTTTAGCTGCTTCTGTCTCCTGGCTAAGGTATGTCCATCTTTGTTACTTTCTCTCTTGTTCTTGTATTATAGATATTGTCCACTCTTATTCTTTCTTTCTCATAGTGTGATTTTCCCCTTTTGTGTCTCAGTTCTGGAGAGATTCTATAGTTGCTTCTGTTGATTTTTCCTCTGAACTTTTGTAGGCATTCTAACTGTGTAGTTTTGTAGATATTGTTCTATAAAAAAAAAATGTTATTTTGATTTTTACTCTAGCCAACGAACCAATTACTTTACTACTGACACACATAATACATAAACAATGTTTATGTTATAATGCAGTTTTAAATCTACAGATGAAATGAGCTATATAACTACATGCACCTACTTCAATATACCAAACCCAAAGGCAAACACAAAACTTTATTTACTGGTCAACTTTTAACATTATAGCACCCTCTCCTACAACACAGCTGCACCATATGTCAGTTCTCACTTATACATGTTGAAAGACCAGTATATCCCTTCTGTAGTAAATTTAAAAATCAACATCATCCAACGTGTAGAAGTACATACAGTGTCTTAACACTGTAAATCCAAAAAGACAACATAAGAGCTACTTGTGTACCTCTCTACCACTGTGTCAGTGGTGTGTTTAGTTTCTAATTGCTTTTCTACTTAAATATATCACATTTAAATTTTGGGAAACAGTGCATATAAAAATCTGCACATTAATCTCTATCAGAGCATAGAGCTCACTAATTATTCCAAGTACATGCAAAGAGTGTGTCACAGCTTGCATATATAATTCACCAGATGGTTCGAAAAGACTGCATATTCCTCACTGAAACATGTAAATACATGTGTTTGAATACATGAATGCTCCCTGGATGATTGAATGAGTGCAGAGGTGGTGCTTAGGTGATTCCCTGAGGATACAGGTAGTGCCTGGATGATTCCCTGAGAGTCTGAGAACTTCATGGTTCGTTCCATATCTACATAGTTAGTGTCTGTGTGTTTGCATGAGTATATCACTACTATCTGGGTGTTTGGATGAGTGCATGAGTAGTACCTGAATGGTTAGATAAATGTATGACTAATGCCTCAAATATTCAATACATGCATAGATACTGGTTGGATGATTAAATGAGTGCTACTCCAGTGCCTGGATGATTGCAGGAGTGCTTAGATAGTACACAGGTGTTTTATAGAGTGCATGCATAAGGCATATGTGATTGTTTAAGTACATACATAGCACCTAGCCAATTGGATAAGTGCATGAGTAGTGTTTCAATGATTGGATGACTACTTGGCTGCTGCCCTTGTGTTTTTGGTTCATTGAACAGGTAGTGCCTGGGTATTTAGATAAGTACATGAGTAGTGCCTGGATATTTGAATGGGTGCATCAGTAGTTCCTGGCTGATTATATGAGTGCATGACTGGTGTCTGAGTGATTCCATGAATCCATTGTTAAAGCTTGAGTGATTGGATGAAAGCAAATGTACTGCTGGTGTGATTGTATTAGTGCAAGTGTATTGCCTCAGTAATTGAATGAGTGCATAGGTACTGGGTGGGTGATAGGTACACTGCCATGGTACTCCCTGCATAATTAGATGAGTGCGTGACTAGTGCCTTAGTGTTTGGATGAGTGCATGGGCTGTGCGTCAGTATTTCGAGGAGTACATGGGTTGTAAGTGGGTTTCTGGATCAGTGCATGGGTTTTGCCCGGGTGTTTGAATGACTGCATAGGTGCAGCCTTGGTGACTGTGTAACTGAATGGTTAGTGCCTGTGTGATTGGATGAATGCATGGGTAGTGCCTGCATAGTTCAATAACTACATAATTAGTGCCTGTGGTATTGCAAGAGTGCATGTGTAGTGCCTGGGTTCTTGAATAAGGGTGTGGACAGTGCGTGAGTGATTCGGTGACTGCCTGAGTAGTGACTGGGTGATTGGATGAATGCCTGAGTAGTGCCTGACTGACTGTGGAAGTACCTCCATTGCTATAGGATACATGACAGTTGTGACTATATCTGTGACTTATTGTTTAAGTCAATCTGTCAGTATCAAACTAACTATTTTAGCATATCTATCCTTTTCTACTGAGCTATGTGTGAGTAAAGTCTACATATTACACTTGATCTACAATTGCATACATGGCTGTCTAGGAGCATACATTGCTCTGTTACTCAGCTTGCACATGCACCACTAAGTTTGAAAAACGGAAAACAACAATTCTCACTTTTTCAAAGCACAAAACCTTTTCTTAATGGTATACCTACATCAATTCATAAATATGTTTTGTTTGAGAACATATATTCAGCATTTCTCAAAGAAAAGTTCCACACCAAGTGAAGCTAGACAAGAACTCTCAAGAGATATTCTGCGCTATAAACCCTCCTCAATTTTAAACAGAGCATGTTTAAAGAAATGCACCACCCTCACCATATACATGAAATTTTCAACAGGCTTAAAGAACATAGCTCACCATGTAAACATATATGCAATTTCATAAAAGATATACACCATCAGGCCATCTTTCCAAAATATTTAGTTCTCTCCATCTTCAAGTAAACTCAAGAGTCTCATCGTACATATAACTATCTGCAACCAGAAAAACCGTATATCACCATCTAAACATATGCAAACTGGTCTTATAAGTTAAAAAACACATTGACAAACAATTACTAAGACATACCTAACAAGTATTACTAGATTTGTTTATCTTTTATTCATGACTACACTACTCGTGTTTAATAATGTGACTAAATGTTCTACAATTCCCAGAATGCAAATAACATAGGTCTGTCTGTTCTGCACATAATGCTTGGACATTTAAAACATTGTAATTTTCAAAGGAATTGATCATTGTAATTTTCAACAGTACTAACATCTTAAACACATACCCTGTGCCAGATACAGTTCATCGGATATTTTTTTTCATATCACTGTCATACCTTTTTTTATCTAACTCCCATATACTTTTTCATTTCAAATGTACATTTTTAAATAATTAAAAAGTTATGTACAGTGAATTGAGTTAAAAGAATATATTGTTGTTTTAACTCTTTCTGGATAGTTTTGACACTTTTAAGATTTATAAAAACTAAGTAAAATAATGGTATACCACTCTCATAGAAAGCAACTATAAAATGACATACTCTTCAACTTTCTACAGTCTATGATCATGAGAAAGGTAGCAAATGAAATCATGTCTTTCATTTCAGACTACTCTATCTCCACTTGTGAATGGTTAGCATCTGTTAACCCTTTCCGTCTCTTTCAAAATCAGGATCCTCTCTCCGCGTGTTCGCGATGTTTTCATGATGATCGCGGAGTATTCGTGAAAAAAAAGAGGAGTCCTATATTTAGCTTCAGTCTTTTAACATTTAAATACTGCAGAACAGTTTATTACATAGTCCTGAATTAGACATTAAAGTTCATCATTACTTAAATTGTGTCATAACTCCTCAAAATTTAAAAAAAATGTCTGTCTCTTTAACACTTTACCCCAATGCACTCTTAGCTCAGTGTACCTAGCAACCCAGCAAACCAGGGGAAACAGTAGGTCACAAGTTCACAGCACATTCTAGAAGGACCATGCTACTTCCAAATGAGATACAGCAGGTGTGATTTACTCCTCAGATTCAAAATCATATCCATGTCTGTAGTACATTTCTTCTTTTAAGAAGGATTTTTAGCTATTGCATCCAACACACTACCTAGTTTTATTCAATTACATGGTGACAGCATCCAATGAAATATATATTTAAAAAAAAAAAAGAAAACAACCCCATTTTAACTGCTTTTCATTTGGAAAACTACATCCTTCAGCTCCAGCCTTCTCCTGATTGCTATTGCTCCTTCACTTCAAAATGCTTAGAGTATGGATTGTTGTCCATAGCTATGTCTATTGGGCTAAAGAGGCTGCGAAAAAGAGTGGTATTGACAGGGACTTGGGTTTGCCAAATGTGGAGATTGCTTGGGTTGGCCAGAGAGGGTTGCTGGCTTTGGTTAAAACCATTGTGGATTGCAGAGCTCCTCGCCTCATTATTGTGCACTGTGGTGACAATGACCTTGCACATTGATTGGAGTATGGCTGGAAATCCTAATGAAGGATACTTTTGCAGAACTGATGTCACTTTTCCCTCACATCGTCTTGGTGTACACTAATATATGCCAAAGACAGAAATGGAAGTAGTCTAATCAATTCTGTCCACAGATTGACAAAGCCAGAAAATATGTTAATAACATTGTTTCGGCTTTCCTCAGAGACCATAACATGGGCTCTTTCTACAACAAAAATCAATGTTTTAACATGCATGAAATCTATAGAAGTGATGGAGTTCACTTTACAAACAAAGGGAACAGAGTGTTTCCAAGCAACCTGAAACTCTGCATACAGTCTTATCTATAACTGTCTTACACACTCTCAACACAAAGGCTCCTGTCAGAGCCATCCAAGAGCACAACATTTTGTACATTTTCTTGTTTAATACTTTTGGGAATTTTTTAATCTGCAACAACGTCGCAATGATCATGATCATGTCAAAAAATCGGAAAACAAAAGCAGACATTCAATGACCACCACCACATTACAAAATGTTAACTTAAAAATTAATTCTAGTATTACAAAACACACATTACCAACTACATCACTACTTAAAAAACATGTTTATACACATATTTTTCTAGTAAGTTTAAAAAAAAACTGTTTGAACCCTACTTTCCTTCTTCACTATGACACCGATAGTCGCGAGGACTTTGGTAATCGCTACAATCGCACCTTTTTTAAGAGATGTAAAACACATATATTCACACATGTTACAGTATTTTAAACACTAGGGGTTTATTACTGTACTGTTTAAAGTCATGTTTTTATAAAGAGTTTGTATAAAAACTATTTTTTAAACAGATTTTCCATTTTTGTGATTACTTCAAGAGTCGCAATGACTTCGGTAACCGCAACGATTGCACCTTTGTTTATAAAGTGTAAAACACATTTATGCTCACATTTTACAGTATTTTACATACTAGGGGTTTATTAGTGCACTGTTTAAATCACATTTTCTGGGGAGTTTGTATAAAAAACATCTTTAAAACGAATTTCTGTTTTTGTGATGATTCCTGGTGCCGCAGTGATATAGGTGACTGCGATCACAGTGAATACGTCACGAAATGACACAACAAAAGCAGACATTCAATAGCCACCACCACATACAAAACCTATAACTGCAAAATAGATTCTAACCAACACACTAAACACATTACTATCTAAAAGACTCTGTAATAGCATGTATAACACCCTTAATATCTCTATAACACAGTGTATAACTCTTTCAATGGAATCTGTGACTGCATGCATCACGGTATCAGTAAGTTTCTCATTCACTGTTTATGTATTTCACTGGATCTGTGAGATGGTGCATCAGTATATCAGTGGTTCTGTAATGAACTGTGTGACTGTCTCAGTGCATCTATGACTGGGTGCATCAGTGTCTCAATGGATCTGTGATTTGGTTGCATGATTCTCTCAGTTGATCTGTGAGTAGGTGCATGAGTGCCTTTGTACATTTGAAAGTAAGTATATGACTGTCTGACTGGATCTGTGAGTGGATATAACTGTCTAAGCGCATGTCTCAGGGGTGAGTAAGTGGGTGCATTAGTATCTGAGTGGGTCGGTGACTCAGCACATAAGTCTCTCAGTGGGTCTATGACTGGGAGCATGAGTGTCTGAATGGTTCTGTGAATGGGCATGTGGGTCTCTGAGTACAACTGTGAGTGGGTGCATAAGTCTTTGAGTGGGTCTGTGACTGGGTGTGTGAGTGACTGTATGGGTGTGTGAATGTCTGAGTGGGTGAATGAGAGTCTGAGTGAATCCGTGAGTAGGGGTACAAGTGTCTCAATGGATTTGAGAGTGAGAGCATAAGTCTCTGAGTGGGTGAGTAAATGGGTACATGCATGAGTGTCTGAGAGGGTCTGTGACTGGTAGGGCAAGTGTCTGGTTGGGTATGTGAGTGGATGCATAAGTCTTTGAGTGGGTGAGTGAATTTATGCATGTACATCTGAGTGAGTCTATGAGTGGGTGTATGAGTGAGCCACTGAGTGTATAACTCTCTGACAGGATATGTGACAGAGTATGTGAGAGAATGTATGGATGTGTGAGTGTGTGTATGAGTGTCTGAGTGTATCTATGAGTGAGTGTAAAAGTGTCTCAGTGGGTCTGTCAGTGGGTGTATGTGTCTCAGTGGCTTTGTGAGTACATACGTGTGTGTGTGAGTGGGTCTGTGAGTGGGTGCGTGAGACTCTGAGTGGGTCTGTACATGGGTATGTGATTCTCCAAGTGAGTCCGTAAGTGGCTACATGAGTATCTGAGTGTGTCTGTGAGTGAGTACATGACTACCCAGGTGGGTCTGTGAGTGGGTGTAAGAGTCTCTAAGTGGATATGAGACTGTGCGTATGAGCCTATGATTGGGTCTCTAAGTAGGTGCGTGGGTTTCTGAGTGGGCCTGTACATGGGTGCGTCACTATCTGTGTGAGTCTGTAAGTGGGTGCATGAGTGCCTGAATGGGTATGTGAGTGGGTGCATGAGTATCTGAGTGGGTATGTGACTGGATGTATAAGTGTTTGTGAGTACATGAGTCTGTGACAGTGACCGATGAGTGTGTGCAAATATTTATATATTTTTTATATTTCTACCAATATTTGTGATGTGACCACGATAGTCTTGATGTCCCCATGATGGTACATGGGGGGCTGTGCTGGTGCGACGAATATTATGCGCAAGCAAAAAAATACATTTTAGACACATAACTTGTGTCACTAATACCTCCATTTCTCAAACATGGGGTCAGAGGTGCGTCCAGCCAATCACAGCATTCCTGCTGGTGCGCTTTCTCAATTTACCTCGAACATGTCGCGATTTAACCATGATCACCATGAAACTGCCTTAACTTCTTGTTCAGATTGCATCCAGCCAATTAGAGAATCCCCACTGGTATACGCTTTCATGATTTACCTCGAACACATCGCGATTTCACCACGATCACCGGAAACTGCCTCGAAATATCCACGGGCAGAAATATCACTATATTGTTTGTTTTTAATTTCACAAAAACTACAGAACGGATTTGCACCAAATAACAAAAAGCTAAATCTGCGTTAATACATCTAGCTTTCTGCCAAATTTGATGTAATTCCATCCAGCGGTTCATGCTGTAGGTTCGACAACATGTTCCAATGGTAATTAACATTACAAATGCACCCTTATTTCACGTCCCTATTTCTTGAACCCCACTCCACGGATCACCCCCAACCTTTTCATGACACACCAAACTTACTTTGGCATTTTTTCTGAAAATTTCATGCAGATTGGTCAAATGACGACAAAGTTATAGGTGAGTCAAAAAATGCTTTTCCTATGAAAACTAGGTCCTAACTTTAACTACCTACTGGCGACTGCCAGTAGGATGGATATATATATATATATTACCTACTGGCAGTCACCAGTAGGTAGTTATAGTTAGGACCTTGTTTCTATTCAAAAAGTGTCTTTTCTTTTGGCAATATCTTTGGCGCCGTTTGACAAATCTTCGCGACATTTTCAAAACTAATGGCCCGCTCACTTCACCTGTTGTGTTGAAAGTTTCAGGGTGATTCGTCAAGCAGGGGCTGAGAAAAAGGGGGGTTCCTAAAACGCCTACTCTCCATGTTAATTTCTATAGGAAACTTTAGATGGCTACAGCCCAAACTGCTGAACGGAATTACATCAAATTTGCAAAAAGGTAGCTCTTGGTTCAGAAAGCACTCCTTTTGTTAAATGGTATAAATCCGTTCAGTAGTTCCTGAGAAATGTAAACATTTCTCAGAAATACAAATATCCCCGCGGAGAATCCGCGAACCCTCTCGATCTCGAGCCTGCATTCTGATTGGCTGCCAAAAGGTCCTACCAGGAAGTGTTGGCAGCCATCTTGTGACTCGGTTAAACCAAGTCACAAGAAAAAAGGTTGAAAAATGATAAAAAACAAGAAAAGGGGTCAGGGTAGAAACACCTTGACCCCGTAGGCCTGCTCAGGACCCCCAGGGCCCAAAAAAGCATTTTTATTAAAAACATTGCGGCGGGATTCACGCTGGAAGCGCAAATCCCGCCCCCCCCAAAAAAATGAAGCGTGGTCTCTTGCGCTTTGTTTCTTTCAAGCCCCCGGGTGGGACAGGTCTGTGGGACAATGCCAGATTATAATGCAGGGGCCCGTGGGGGCTCCTGGCCCCCACGCAGCACCGGGGACCACCACCTCCCAGGGACTATATGCATTAAATGTGGGGGGCCACGTGGACCCCCACACAGCCCTGGGGACCAATTCCTCTGGGGCACCAACTAATTAAATGAGGGGGTCCGTTGCGACCCCCCCAGCCCCATGGACCACTACCTCCCCGGGGCTACACAGATGATGTTATCAGTGATGTTATTTGAGATGTCATCAGTGATGTCACTGACCATGTCATGAGTGATGTAATATGTGACGTCATCAGCCGTGCATTGCGGGGCGTGAGTTATAGTTAGCTCAGCTAACTATAACGGCTGAATTTCTCTGGTTTTGTAAGAGTGAAATGTCAGCCTAACTATAAAGTTCCTGTTACCTGTGTTTTTTTCGAAGAATTTCTAAGGTTTTTTTAAATCCTAATTCTTAACTATAACGTCCCTGAAACCTGTGTTTTTTCAGTAAATATATATATATAAATATATATATATATATTCACTGAAAAAAACATCGGTTTCAGAGACGTTATAGTTAGAAATTAGCATTTAAAAAACCTTACAAATTCACTCAAAAAACCATAGGTTTCAGAGACGTTATAGTTTGAAATTAGCATTTAAAAAACCTTAGAAATTCACCGAAAAAACCATACGTTTCAGGCACGTTATAGTTAGTTGCACATTTTACTCATACAAAACCAGAGAAATTCGGCCGTTATAGTTAGTTAAGCTAACTATAACTCGCGCCCCCGCAATGCACTGCTGATGACGTCACATATTACATCATTCATCACTTGGTCAGTGACATCACTGATGACATCACTGATGACATCTGAAATGACATCACTGATTACATCACTAATCACATCATCCAGTGACTGTGTGTTTCTGTAAAGTTTAAATATGTTTATATATATATATATATATATATATGCCAAGCTGTATTGAAGAATGAGTGGGTGTATAAGTGTCTGAATGGATGATTTAGTAGGTGCGTGACTGACTGTATAAGTGAGTGATTAAACGTGTCTTACTGAATGCATGGGTTAGTGACTAATGTGTGTGAATGTCTGTATCAGTTTGTCAGTTGGTGTGTAAGCGGCTGCATGGGTTGGTGAATAGCTATATGAGTGTGTATATGGGTTATTGATTGGCTGTGTGAGTATGTGTATGGGTGCCTGAGTGTTTTTGTGGGTGGGTGGGGGTGGGTGATTTTGTGTATAGATGTGTGAGTAGGTGATTCAGTGGGTGTATAGGTTGAAGAGTGCATCTGTGAAGGGCTGTATGGGTGGGTGAGTGTGTGTATGGGTATGTTGGATAGTGAATGGATGTCTCAGTGGTACATGTGCGAGTAACTACATATATGAAATGCAGTATATGTGAGTGTTGGAGAATATAAATGAATATATGTGAGAGTAAGTGATTGTGAGAGTGTCTGTATGGATGAGTGTGTGCTTGTGTTAGTGATTGTAGAAGAGAGTAAGTATGTGTTAATATCTGTATGAATAAGTGAAGTGGTGTGTGTATAACTGTATAGGTGAGTAAATGGGAGTGTGATTGATTGTTTGCATGTTTGACTAGGTGTGTGAGTAATTGTATGGGTGAGTGGTGGTGTGTGAGTGTGTGTATAGGTGTATGAGTGCATATGATAGTGCTGTACTGATGAGTGACTGCATGTATGAGTGACTGTATGGGTGAATGAGTGGATGTGTGTGTAGACCTAGGAATCAGTGAGTGGGTATGTAGTAACTAGTATTGGTGTGTCTATGGTTTTGAAAATAGTAGTTAGCATTTTAGAGTGGGTGTATGAAAGGTTATATTAGGGTGTGAGGAGGTGCATCAGATTATCACGTGGATGATGTGATTAGTGATGTAATCAGTGATGTCATTTGAGATGTCATCAGTGATGTCACTGACCATGTGATGAATGATGTAATATGTGACGTCATCAGCAGTGCATTGAGGGGGCACGAGTTATAGTTAGCTTAACTAACTATAACGGCCGAATTTCTCTGGTTTTGTATGAGTAAAATGTGCAACTAACTATAACGTGCCTGAAACCTATGGTTTTTTCGGTGAATTTCTAAGGTTTTTTAAATGCTAATTTCTAACTATAACGTCTCTGAAACCTATGGTTTTTTGAGTGAATTTGTAAGGTTTTTTAAATGCTAATTTCTAACTATAACGTCTCTGAAACCGATGGTTTTTTCAGTGAATTTCAAAAGTTTTTTAAATGCTAATTTCTAACTCTAACATCTCTGAAACATATGGTTTTTTGAGTGAATTTCTAAGGTTTTTTAAATGCTAATTTCTAACTATAATGTCTCTGAAACCTATGTTTTTTTTGTGAATTTTAAAGGTTTTTTAAATGCTAATATGTAACTACAAAGTCCCTGAAACGTATGCTTTTTTTAGTGAATATATATATATACCTAGCTATAGTTAGAACTATATTTGGATAAGAAATTGATTTTTTAATTTGCTAATAACTTTTGGCGCATTTTGGCAAATCTTCACGAAAAAAGTTTTAGCACCTGTGCTCCTTCCTAGGGGCCAAAAAAGGGGTCCTAAACTTAAATTTCCCTATGGAATTTCTATAGGCATTTTTGTTACGCTCTAGAAGTAAAATGGATGAATAGAATTTTCACCAAATTTAGCAGGAAGCTAGATGTTGGTACAGAAAGTGTGTTTTTTGTGATTTGTTGTAAATGTTGCGAGAGTCCTGCAGCTATGAATAATGAAAAATAGAGCTGTATGATTGATCGATAGCACTTTTTTCCCACTGACTTATGCTAGTAGGTAATGTATGAGTTAGGTAAAAGAAGTTAAAGCACTAAGCATAATGAGACATCTAAGTTTGTTGTGTGCACTATATATATGGTCCCTGTTTTAAATGAATGTGGTAAGGTGCACAATATAGACAGCATAAAGGGTCGTCGCTAAATGCTGTTATTATGAGCAATGTAATGGGTCCTATGTTGATTTTCCTGGCTTTAGGGCCAAAATTGTGTTTTTGTTAGTGCATTTGTTTAGATGTGGCATATGTTTTGAAATATATTGGAGAATAATGTTAGTTTTTGGGAAACGCAGAAGTAGAAAGATTAGTACTGATATTAAATTTCATTTAGAGCCGATGCTGAAGTGAATAGCACATATGGATGCAAATTTGTGCAACGATGCAGTGGTATTTAGTGACAATGCTGCTGCATGTTTGAGCTGTTTTGTGTCTTAACAACATGATTTCCTGGCTGGAAAGAGGAAAAGGAAGCCTTGATGTGATGTTATTTGAAACAGGTCTGATTTTTATTGGGAGTTTAATATCTATGATGAAATAGGTTTGTGCCTCACATGTGACAAGTTAATGGTGTTTTGTGTTAGTTTGGAAGATACTGAATGAACAACTAAGTGAATAGCTTTTTTGTAACAGCAAGCAAAATTGTGACAATAGCAGTGCATGTATACTTTATTAACACACAACCACAGTGACACACACAGATTTTTACACCGAAGTAACTTTTGTGTTTCGAACTGTTCCTTCTTTTGTCCTTATATTTTTTTCTTTGTGTATTGTTTTCTGCCTTTTGTCCGCCCCCTCCCACGTCATTTATTTAAATATTGCGAAAACCAACTCAAGTTGTTACCTTGGGCGCGAACCTAAGAAGAGGAGGCCCTTAGACATCAACCCCTGCCTGTTCTGTAATATAACATCAATTTGCTTGAACACTGCAGAGAAACAGCGAGCAGGACACTGGGAGTCGATTACAGACTCTCAGCTAAGGACACATTGGCCTCAACAGAGAAATGCAAACCTGCCTTATTCTTAACGTTGTGAAGCAATAAGAGGTGTGTGTGTGTGTGTGTGGTGTGGTGGGGGAGTGAGACACCAGAGAAAAGCAGAGACAGGGACGAAGAGAAGAAAAATTGTATGACACAAACCAGAGAATGTAAAACAATTATGTAATTACCGTTGTTTGTGGTTAGTCTTTTATTTGCAGTCCTGGTTCATGCTTGACGCACTGTGTGATTTTGTGCAGATAGCACTGTGGAAACGATTGTCACTATTTATGTTTTTTACTTAAATAGTGCTGCTGTGTACGGAAATAGGTTTTTGTGTAGACAGCAGCACTATTTAAGTAAAAAACATAAATGGTGACAATTGTTTCTATAGTGCTATGTGCACAGGATCACACAGTGCGTTAAGCATAAACCGGGACTGCAAATAAAAAACTAACCAAAAACAACACTAATTACATATTTGTTTTGCATTCTCTCCTTTGCGTTGTACAATTTACAGTTTGATGGTGTGTGGTAACCGGTGCACGGACATCTGGCGCTCTGCGGTGCTTATAAACCACACATTGCTATACACAGGGGGCACTTTCCTTCTCGGTCTTGTTCTCGGTTTTTGTTTTCAGTCATCCATTATGAACTCCCGGATGAGCTACTCGTGATTTTGTGGATACATATCACTAAAGTGAAGTCTTCTACAATAGGTTTTGTGGAAGACTTCATTTTAGTGATAGGGATTTCACAAAATCACAAAATCACGAGCAGCTCACCCGGGAGTTCATAATGGATGACTGAAAACAGAAACTGATAGCGAGACTGAGAAAGAAAGTGCCCCCTGTGTATAGCAATGTGTGGTTTGTAAGCACCGCTCAGCGCCAGATGTCTGTGCACCGGTTCCCACACATCTTGAAAGTGTGCACCCCCGAGCGCATGACTGACCGTATTAATGGTGGCTGCGGGCTGGGAAGGGAGTGCTGGGCAAACTCGCCTGGTTCCTGGCGGAGGAATGCTGGCGAAAGGGTATGTTGTTTAGTTTTGTTGGCGTCGCCGCTTCAGTTTGGAGGCTGGTTCGCGAGCAGCTCAAGTTTTACCTCTTCTCGGACCTTTTTTGAGCTTTATAAACACAGCCGCTTTCCCACTGCTTGTGACCTCGGCAGAGACCTCGGCATAAGTAGCAGTCCGGGAGGAAAGACTGGAAGACGCGTAGTTATGCCAATTAGGAGCGGAAGTGTACGCGGTATAAATTTTAACTCCATATATATATATAATATATATATTAAATTGCCCCCGGGACCTCTGTTTTATTTTCTCTCGATGCGAGGCACAAGATGGCTGCTAACACTTCCTGGTCTGAAGTGTTAGCAGCCAATCAGAGGCAAGCTCGTGCTCGGGAGTTAGACTCCGCCCAGATATATATATATATGTTTCCTTTAATAGCTCAAAAACTACTGAACGGATTTACACCATTTAAACAAAATCGTGCTTTCTGGACCAAGACCTTCCTCCCTGCCAAATTTGGCGTAATTCCGTTCAGCAGTTTGACCTGTAGCCTTGTCTAAAGTTTCCTATGGAAATTGCATGGAGAAAACACGTTTTGGGACCCCCCTTTTTTCTCAGCCCCCCTTGACGAATCACCCCCAAACTTTCAAGATAGGAGCTGATCTAAAAGAGGAACTTTTGGAAAATTTCGTAAAGATTCGTCAAACGACGCCAAAGTTATAAGCACATCAAAAAATGCTTTTCCTATGGAAACTAGGTTCTAACTATAACTATCTACTGGCGACCGCCAGTAGATAATATATATATATATATATATATATTCACTGAAAAAACCATAGGTTTTAGGGACAGTTATAGTTAGTTGGACATTGCACTCGTACAAAACCCGTGAAATTCCCCCGTTATAGTTAGTTCAGCTAACTATAACTCGCGCCCCCGCAATGCACTGCTGATGACGTCACATATTACATCACTCATGACATGGTCAGTGACATCACTGATGACATCACTGATGACATCTCAAATGACATCACTGATTAAATCAATCATGTGATAATTTAATGCATCTTCTCACACCCTAATATAACTTTTGATACACCCACTCTAAATTACAGACTGCCATTCTCAAAACCATACACACTCCAATACCAATAAGTACATACCCACTCACTGATTCTTAGGTCTACAAACACACATCTACTCACTCACCCGTACAGTCACTCATACTTACAGTCACTCAGTACAGGACTATCATATGCACTCATACACCTATATAAACACTCACACAACGCATAGAGGTACTCACACACCTAGTCAGTCATGCAAATAATTAATCACACTCCAATTTACTCACCTATACAGTTATACACACCAGCTCACTTATTCATAAAAATACTAGCACATTCTTACGCTCCTATGCAATCACTGATGCAAGCACACACTCATCCATATAGCCACTCTCACAATCACACACTCTCACTTATAGCCATTTATATACTCCAACACACATATATACTGCCTTTCACATATGTAGTTACACACACATGTACCACTGAGATATACATTCAATCACTAACACACCCATACACACACTCACCCACCCATACAGTCCATCACAGACGCACTCTTGAAACCATGCACCCAGTGAATCACCCACTCACACATCTATGCACAGAGTCACACACACCCACCCACACAAACACTGAGGCACCCATATAGATACTCAGAGAACCAATCCATAACCCATATAGACACTCATTTAGCTAGTCAGAAACCCATGCAGCTGCTTACACAACAACAGACAGACGGATACAGACATTCACACAGTTTAGTCACTCAACCATGCATCCAGTAAGATACATTTAATCACTCACTTATAGACTCAGTCACGCACCTACTAAATCATCCATTCAGACGCTTATACACCCACTCATTCTTCAATACGCCTTTCCCTATATATATTAAACATATTTAAACTTTACAGAAACACACAGTCACTGGATGATGTCAGTGATGTCATCAGTGATGTCACTGACCATGTCATGAGTGATGTAATTTCTGACGTCATCAGCAGTGCATTGCGGGGGCGCGAGTTATAGTTAGCTGAACTAACTATAACGGGGGAATTTTACGGGTTTTGTACGAGTGCAATGTCCAACTAACTATAACTTTCCCTAAAACCTATGGTTTTTTCAGTGAATTTCAAAGGTTTTTTAAATGCTAAACCCTAACTATAACAGGCCTGAAACCTATGGTTTTTTCAGTGAATTTCAAAGGTTTTTAAAATGCTAATTCCTAACTATAACAAGCCTGAAACCTATGGTTTTTTCAGTGAATTTCAAAGGTTTTTTAAATGCTAATTCCTAACTATAACATGTCTGAAACCTATGGTTTTTTCAGTGAATTTCAAAGGTTTTGTAAATGACAATTTTTAAATGTATTAATTGTTATATTTATTTTTTGGGATACTGATTTACTACATTTTTTTAAACTATTTATTGTTAGATATTTTATTTTTTAAATTACATTGTAATTACATTATACATTACATTACAAAATATACTTTCTCAGAATGAATTACTTTAGTTTAAATACTTTGCAAATAGGCAATAGACTTTTAAGTACAGTAGTTACAGTTGTTGCAATGGGCAACACAATTTCAAACACAATGCAACATTGAGCTCAATGTGAATTTCTAGCTAAATGCAATTAGTTACTTTATGGATTACTTTTCTAACCACAGGACTGGATCCTAGATTCAGTCCTGGGACATCTCCTGTAAACAGTTGAGTAAAAGCGTTTTGGTTACAGTAGTGATTTTTAAGGAATATTATTGTATTTTAAAAGTTGACACTTAGAAACTTTTTCACATAGAATCACCAATGTTATCCTATGGGAGGAAATTCACTTAGCAGGTAAGTAGTGTTATCGTTACTTTTTCTTACTCAGTGGTGGATCCTGGATCCAGCACTGGTGCATCTCCTGTAAACAGTTGAAAGAATGCGTTTAAGTCATACAGGCGATTTTTAAGGAATATTTGTAGTTTGTGAAAATCAACACTTTGAAACTTTTCTGCTGAAAACCAGACAATGGAATCCTACGGAAGGAAATATAAGTTACTGGTAAGTACGGTTAAAATTACTTTTCAGGATCAGTACTGGGCTGAAAGATGCAGCACTGAGGTCTCTCCTGATAACAGGTGAGTAAATCGGAATTCGTATTTTGGCTGATTTTTGAGGAATATTATAAAGTTCCAAAACTCCACACTTAGAAGAATTTCCAAGTGAAACCAGTCAATGATATCCTATGGAAGGAAATTCAAGTTACTGGTAAGTATGGTTAAAATTACTTTTCAGGATCAGTACTGGGCTGAAAGATGCAGCACTGAGGTCTCTCCTGATAACAGGTGAGTAAATCGGAATTCGTATTTCGGCTAATTTTAGAGGAATATTATAAAGTTCCAAAACTCCACACTTAGAAGAATTTCCAAGTGAAACCAGTCAATGTTAGCCTATGGAAGGAAATTCAAGTTACTGGTAAGTACGGTTAGAATTACTTTTCAGGATCTGTACTGGGCTGAAAGATGCAGCACTGAGGTCTCTCCTGATAACAGGTGAGTAAATCGGAATTCGTAGTTCGGCTGATTTTAGAGGAATATTTGCACAATGGTGAAGGAAGGGGGTGGGGCCTGAGGTGACATGTCTGCAAACACACCCCGTGGCGCGTTTTAAGTTGGGGGATTACGTCCCCTTGAATCATGAGGGTCCCTGAGGTCCAACTAGCCCACCCTGTACCTCCAGTATGCGCCAGGGAGCTGCGTTGCAGAGAGGTGTTCAGAGGCCACGCCCCTTTTACACCTCTCTGCAACGCAGCTCTGTGGCGCTTTCTGGACGTACCTGGTGGGCTAGTTGGCCCCCAGGGACCCTCAGGATTGAAGGGGATTTAATTCCCCATCTTAAAACACGCCAAGGGGGCCTGTTTGCACACATGTCACCTGAAGCCCCACCCCTCCCTTCACCACTGTGGCGCGTTTTAAGTTGGGGGATTAAGTCCCCTTGAATACTGAGGGTCCCTGGAGTCCAACTAGCCCACCATGTACCTCCAAATAGCGCCACAGAGCTGCGTTGCAGAGAGGTGTAAAAAGGGCGTGGCCTCTGTACACCTCTCTGCAACGCAGCCCCTGGCGCATACTGGAGGTTCCTGGTGGGCTAGTTGGCCCCAGGGACCCCCAGTATTCAAGGGGAATTACTTCCCTTCTTAAAACGCGCCAGGGGCGCGTTTGCAGACTGCTGCAGGGAGGGGCGGGGCCTCCGGCACAATGCCGTTTTTTTCTTTTTTTTTATGGGAGGGGGGCTGCGTGACCCCCTTCCCTCAGCCACTTTTGGCCCCGGGGACCCCATCCCCGGGGCCTGAGCATTTAAAAAAAAAAAACGGGAAGGGGGCCGCATGGCCCCCCTTCCCTGGGCCTCTATTGGCCCCGGGGACCCCATCCCCGGGGCATGCCCTCTTTTTTATTTTAAAAAAATATATATATTTGGAGGGGGGCTGCGTGGCCCCCCTCCTCAGGCCATTTAAGGCCCCGGGGACCCCATCCCCCGGGGCCGGCCTTGCCCTTTTTTATTTTTTTTATTTTATTTTTTAGTTGGGGAGGGGGCTGTGTGGCCCCCTCCTGGCCACTTATGGCCCCGGGGACCCCATCCCCCGGGGCCTGGCCTCTCGTTGGAGACTGTGGGGGTCCCCAATCCCCCACAGTCCCAGCCGGCTCCCCGCCTCCTGCGGGAACCGGCATTGCTTTTCCACATGGGGAGCAGCTAACATGCTGCTCCCCGTGTGGAAAAGCAATTGAGTTTGCATTTTGAAAGAGAGAGCAGGTTTCCTGCTCTCTCTTTCAAAATGCAAACCAAGTTTGCTATGACAGGACGGGAGCCGCGAGGCTCCCGTCCTGTCATAGCAAACTACAGTGTCCCGGGGGTAGGTACCCCTGGACACTGCAGGAGCCGGCCCTGGGGGTGGTGGTCCCCAGGGCCATCACTGACTCCAGGAGGGGCCGCGCAGCCCCTCCCAACTTGTTCAAAGCCCGGGGAGGTGGCGGTCCCTGGGGCGTGTGGGGGGGCTGGAGCCCCCCCACACAGGTTTTTAAAATAAAAATAAAGAAGCCCCGGGGGTGGCGGTCCCCGGGGCAGCGGGAGGGCAAAGAGCCCTCCCACCATCATTTTTTAATAAAGCCCCGTGGGTGGCAGTCCTTGGGGCTTGGGGGGCCTTAGAGGCCCCCCATAAACAATAAACCCACCCCCCGCATGCCCCCGGGACTTGGGCCACCCGGGGGCAAATTTGCATCGAGGCACGGGAGAACGCGCTTCGATTTTTTTTTTTCGGCAGGATCCGCGCATCCTGAGCGCATCCTGCTGATTTTTTATTTTTTTTTAAATTTTTTTTGCCCCGGGGTCCTTATAGGACCCCCTGAGCAGGACTAGGGGGTCAGGGTGTTTCTACCCTGCCCCCTTTTTGCGTTTTGCACCCTTGTTTTTGTCTTTTCTTGTCCCTCGTTCTACCGAGGAACAAGATGGCTGCCAACACTTTCTGGTTTGGAGTGTTGACAGCCAATTACCATGCAGCTCGTGGTCGGGAGGGTGCGCGGATCCTCCGTGCCTCTAAATATCGAACTTTTATTTTGGATGTTCTCAGCAACTACTGAACGGATTTACACCATTTTTAAAAAGGGTGCTTTCTGAACCAAGCACTACCTTTTTGCCAAATTTGGTGTAATTCCGTTCAGCAGTTTTTGCTGTCGCCTTGCATAAATTTTCCTATGGGAAATCGATGTTTTCACTCTTATTTTTTTAATTTCTCCGCAACTACTGAACGGATTTACACCATTTAAAAAAAAGGTTGCTTTCTGAACCAAGCGCTACCTTTTTGCAAAATTTGGTGTAATTCCGTTCAGCAGTTCGGGCTGTAGCCGTGGCTAAAATTTCCTATGGGAATTAACATGGAAAAACTGAGAAAACGCGTTTTGGGACCCCCTTTTTCTCGGCCCCGCTTGACGAATCAACCCGAGACTTTCAGGGTAGGAGTGGAGTGGACCGCCCCAACAAGTTTGAAGCTTTCGCGAAGATTCGTCAACCAGCGCAAGAGTTATTTCAGATAGAATGTTGCGGATTTCCTATGGATAAAGGTCCTAACTATAACTATCTACTGGCGACCGCCAGTAGATAATATATATATATATATATATATATATATATATATATATATATATATATATATATATATTATCTACTGGCGGTCGACAGTAGATAGTTATAGTTAGGACCTATTTTCCATAGGAAATCCGCAACATTCTATTTGAAATAACGTTGGCGCCGGTTGACGAATCTTCGCGAAAGTTTCCAACTTGTTGGGGCGCTCCGGTCCGCTCCTATCCTGAAAGTCTCGGGGTGATTCGTCAAGCAGGGGCTGAGAAAAAAGGGAGGTCCCAAAACGTGTTTTCCCCATTCATTTTTCCATAGGAACCTTTAGTCGCAGCTACAGCCCGAACTGCTGAACGGAATTACACCAAATTTGGCAAAGAGGTAGCCCTTGGTTCAGTGTCGTGCCTTTTGCTTAAATGGTGTAAATCCGTTCAGTAGTTCCTGAGAAAATCAAAGTAAAATCACATATATATCTGGGCGGAGCCTAACCACACATGTCATTGTGAGATCTGATTGGCTGTCAGCACTTCATCCTGGAATTGCTGGCAGCCATCTTGAGACCAATATACATGATAGTACCCCATTGAAATGCATTGTAGTGAATCAAAGATTTTGAGGGTTACCAAAAGGAGAACTATAAAGGGTGATAACAGACTTTAGTTACATTAGAATTCATTTGTTGATGGTACCATACTAATTTCAGGAATTGTGGTGTGTTCTAAGGTGATTTTACCCTGTGAAAAACCTTCTGCTGGGATATCATGAATCATGTTTGAGAGAAAACTATTTTCACATGCTTGTCCCATAGAGTTTTGGAAGGTGCTCCAGAAGCTAAAATGAGAGCATATTTTATGTAAATTCACATTATCTTTCTCAGTCATATGAGAATGAAGTCTGACATTCTCAGTAAAACATGTACATCCAACAAGGGCAGAGACTGTCAGTTGATTCCTTTGTGTTCTACTGCAGCTTCCCAGAGTGTTCTAAAGAACAACTAGAGTGCTAACAGCCTTACTTATGACAAAAGTATGGCACACCTGAAGCCATCTTGATTGGAATAAACTGGTAACACTTAAAACATTTAATTTAAAAAGGAACAAAATGATGGGGTTCATTTTGTCATAGAAATTATGGTTAGTGCTGTAGAAAGAAAAATTATGACATGTTTCAAGTGTGATCTCAAATATCTTCCTGTTATATTTCAACAGGAGCAGCCTGCTAGTTGATGCCTTTGTGTTCTACTGCAGCTTCCCAGAGTGTTCTAAAGAACAACTAGAGCGCTAACAGCCTTACTTATGACAAAAGTATGGCACACCTGAAGCCATCTTAATTGGGATTAAACCGGTAACACTTAAAACATTTAATTTAAAAAGGAACAAAATGAGGGGGTTCTTTTTGAAATAGAAATTATGGTTAGTGCTGCAGAAAGACAAATTAGGGCATGTTTTAAGTGAGATCTCAAATCCTCTTCTATTTCATCAGAAAATTCTGACATGCAGACTGAAACAATCACTTTCAATACCAGCAGCAGACTTCCAGTTAACTCCCTGGTGAGCAGTAGCTTTACTACAGTGTTCTAATGAGCAACTAGAGTGCTAACATTCTGAATTTATGGCAAATGTGAGACACATCTGAATGCCTTCTCGATGGAATCAAAGTAAAAAACTGAAAGCATTTCCTACTGAGGAGACTGCAGTAAATGAGGAAATTAGGAAACTTCATAACAAAGAAGTCTTCCAAGATGGCCACCAGTGAAAAAGAGCCCAAATGTAGCACAAATATTACCCAGATGTAGCCCACATATAGCCCAATGACAAAAGTGTGCAAAACACTTTTTATTTTTATTTTTTTGCAGTTTTATGTAGTGCAGACTGGTCAGGTAATGGAGCGTTGCATCTTAAAACATGACCCCCTACACTACAAAAACACCACTGCACTACCCTAAACCCTAAAACACTACCCCCAGCACGACCCCCTACACTACCCAAACACCACTGCACTAACCTAAATCCTAAAACACTACCCCCAGCACGACCCCCTACACTACCCAAACACCACTGCACTACCCTAAAACATGACCCCCTATACTACACAAACACCACTGCACTACCCTAAACCCTAAAACACTACCCCCAGCACGACCCCCTACACTACCCAAACACCACTGCACTAACCTAAATCCTAAAACACTACCCCCAGCACGACCCCCTACACTACCCAAACACCACTGCACTACCCTAAAACATGACCCCCTATACTACACAAACACCACTGCACTACCCTAAACCCTAAAACACTACCCCCAGCACGACCCCCTACACTACACAAGCACCACTGCACTACCCTAAACCCTAAAACACTATCCCCAGCACGACCCCCTACACTGCCCGAACACCACTGCACTACCCTAAACCCTGAAAAACCAGCCCCTGCACGACCCCCTACACTGCCCAAACACCACTGCACTGCCCTAAACCCTGAAACACCACCCCTAGCACAACCCCCTACACTGCCCGAACACCACTGCACTGCCCTAAACCCTGAAACACCACACCCAGCACAACCCCTACACTGCCCGAATACCACTGCACTGCCCTAAACCCTGAAACACTACCCCCAGCAAGACCCCTACACTGCCCGAACACCACTGCACTGCCCTAAACCCTGAAACATCACCCCCAGCAAGACCCCCTACACTGCCCGAACACCACTGCCTCTAAACCCTGAAACACCACCCCCAGCACGACCCCCTACACTGCCCGAACACCACTGCACTGCCCTAAACCCTGAATCACCACCCTCAGCACGACCCCCTACACTGCCCAAACACCACTGCTCTGCCCAAAACCCTGAAACACCAGCCCCAGCACGACTCCCTACACTGCCCGAACACCACTGCTCTACCCAAAACCCTGAAACACCAGCCCCAGCACGACCCCCTACACTGCCCGAACACCACTGCACTGCCCTAAACCCTGAAACACCACCCCCAGCACAACCCCGTACACTGCCCGAACACCACTGCACTGCCCTAAACCCTGAAACACCAGCCCCAGCACGACCGCCTACACTGCCCGAAAACCACTGCACTGCCCTAAACCCTGAAACACCAGCCCCAGCACGACCCCCTATACTGCCCGAACACCACTGCACTGCCCTAAACCCTCAAACACCAGCCCCAGCACGACCCCTACACTGCCCAAACACCACTGCACTGCCCTAAACCCTCAAACACCAGCCCCAGCAAGACCCCCTACACTGCCCGAACACCACTGCACTAAACCCTTGAAACACCACCCCCAGCAAGACCACCTACACTGCCCGAACACCACTGCACTGCCCTAAACCCTGAAACACCATCCCGTGCATGACCCCCTAGGAAACTTCATAACAAAGAAGTCTTCCAAGATGGCCACCAGTGAAAAAAGAGCCCAAATGTAGCACAAATATTACCCAGATGTAGCCCACATATAGCCCAATGACAAAAGTGTGCAAAACACTTTTTATTTTTAGTTTTTTGCAGTTTTATGTAGTGCAGACTGGTCAGGTAATGGAGCGTTGCATCTTAAAACATGACCCCCTACACTACAAAAACACCACTGCACTACCCTAAACCCTAAAACACTACCCCCAGCACGACCCCCTACACTACACAAGCACCACTGCACTATCCTAATCCCTAAAACACTACCCCCAGCATGACCCCCTACACTACACAAACACCACTGCACTACCCTAAACCCTAAAACACTATCCCCAGCACGACCCCTACACTACCCAAACACCACTGCACTAACCTAAATCCTAAAACACTACCCCTAGCACGACCCCCTACACTGCCCAAACACCACTGCACTACCCTAAAACATGACCCCCTACACTACACAAACACCACTGCACTACCCTAAACCCTAAAACACTACCCCCAGCATGACCTCCTACACTACACAAGCACCACTGCTCTACCCTAAACCCTAAAACACTACCCCCAACACGACCCCGTACACTGCCCGAACACCACTGCACTGCCCTAAACCCTGAAACACCACCCCTAGCACGACCCCCTATACTGCCTGAACACAACTGCACTGCCCTAAACCCTGAAACACCACCCCTTCACGACCCCCTACACTGCCCGAACACCACTGCTCTGCCCTAAACCCTGAACCTCCACCCCCAGCACGACCCCCTACACTGCCCGAATACCACTGCACTGCCCTAAACCCTGAAACACTACCCCCAGCAAGACCCCCTACACTGCCCGAACACCACTGCACTGCCCTAAACCCTGAAACATCACCCCCAGCACATACCCCCTACACTGCCCGAACACCACTGCCCTAAACCCTGAAACACCACCCCCAGCACGACCCCCTACACTGCCCGAACACCACTGCACTGCCCTAAACCCTGAATCACCACCCTCAGCACGACCCCCTACACTGCCCAAACACCACTGCTCTGCCTAAAACCCTGAAACACCAGCCCCAGCACGACCCCCTACACTGCCCGAACACCACTGCACTGCCCTAAACCTTGAAACACCAGCCCCAGCACGACCCCCTACACTGCCCAAACACCACTGCACTGCCCTAAACCCTGAAACACCACCCCCAGCACGACCCCCTACACTGCCCGAGCACCACTGCACTGCCCTAAACCCAGAAACACCAGCCCCAGCACGACCCCCTACACTGCCCGAACACCACTGCACTGCCCTAAACCCTGAAACACCAGCCCCAGCACGACCGCCTACACTGCCCGAACACCACTGCACTGCCCTAAACCGTGAAACACCAGCCTCAGAATGACCCCCTACACTGCCTGAACACCACTGCACTGCCCTAAACCCTGAAACATCACCCCCAGCAAGACCCCCTACACTGCCCAAACACCACTGCCCTAAACCCTGAAACACCACCCCCAGCAAGACCCCCTACATTGCCCGAAGACCACTGCACTGCCCTAAACCCTGAAACACCACCCCCAGCACGACCCCCTACACTGCCCAAACACCACTGCACTGCCCTAAACCCTGAAATACCACCCCCTGCACGACCCCCTACACTGCCCGAACACCACTGCACTGCCCTAAACCCTGAAACACCAGCCCCAGCATGACCGCCTACACTGCCCGAACACCACTGCACTGCCCTAAACCCTGAAACACCAGCCCCAGCACGACCCCCTACACTGCCCGAACACCACTGCACTGCCCTAAACCGTGAAACACCAGCCTCAGCATGACCCCCTACACTGCCTGAACACAACTGCACTGCCCAAAACCCTGAAACACCACCCCAGCACGACCCCCTACACTGCCCGAATACCACTGCACTGCCCTAAACCCTGAAACACCACCCCTGCACGAACCCCTACACTGCCCGAACACTACTGCACTGCCCTAAACCCTGAAAGACCATCACCAGCACGACCCCCTACACTGCCACGAACACCACTGCACTGCCCTAAACCCTGAAACACTACCCCCAGCAAGACCCCCTACACTGCCCGAACACCACTGCACTGCCCTAAACCCTGAAACATCACCCCCAGCAAGACCCCCTACACTACCCGAACACCACTGCCCTAAACCCTGAAACACCACCCCCAGCAAGACGCCCTATACTGCCCAAACACCACTGCACTGCCCTAAACCCTGAAACACCACCCCCAGCATGACCCCTACACTGCCCGAACACCACTGCTCTGCCCAAAACCCTGAAACACCAGCCCCAGCACGACCCCCTACACTGCCCTAACACCAATGCACTGCCCTAAACCCTGAAACACCAGCCCCAGCACAACTGCCTACACTGCCCGAACACCACTGCACTGCCCTAAACCCTGAAACACCACCCCCAGCACGACCCCCTACACTGCCCGAACACCACTGCACTGCCCTAAACCCTGAAACACCAGCCCCAGCACAACCCCGTACACTGCCCGAACAACACTGCACTGCCCTAAACCCTGAAACACCAGCCCCAGCAGTACCCCCTACACTGCCCGAAAACCACTGCACTGGCCTAAACCCTGAAACACCAGCCCCAGCATGACCCCCTACACTGCCCGAACACCACTGCACTGCCCTAAACCCTCAAGCACTAGCCCCAGCACGACCCCTACACTGCCCAAACACCACTGCACTGCCCTAAACCCTGAAAGACAAGCCCCAGCAAGACCCCCTACACTGCCCGAACACCACTGCACTAAACCCTTGAAACACCACCCCCAGCAAGACCACCTACACTGCCCGAACACCACTCTGCCCTAAACCCTGAAACACCACCCCCTGCACGACCCCCTACACTGCCCAAACACCACTGCACTGCCCTAAACCCTGAAACACCACCCTCTGCACGACCCCCTACACTGCCCGAACACCACTGCACTGCCCTAAACCCTCAAACACCAGCCCCAGCACGACCCCTACACTGCCCAAACACCACTGCACTGCCCTAAACCCTGAAACACCAGCCCCAGCAAGACCCCCTACACTGCCCGAACACCACTGCACTAAACCCTTGAAACACCACCCCCAGCAAGACCACCTACACTGCCCGAACACCACTGCACTGCCCTAAACCCTGAAACACCACCCCCGGCACGACCCCCTACACTGCCCAAACACCACTGCACTGCCCTAAACCCTGAAACACCACCCCCAGCAAGACCCCCTACACTGCCCGAACACCACTGCACTAAACCCTTGAAACACTACCCCCAGCAAGACCACCTACACTGCCCGAACACCACTGCACTGCCCTAAACCCTGAAACACCACCCCTGCACGACCCCCTACACTGCCCAAACACCACTGCACTGCCCTAAACCCTGAAACACCACCCCCTGCACGACCCCCTACACTGCCCGAACACCACTGCTCTGCCCTAAACCCTAAAACACCACCCCTCAGCACGACACCCTACACTGCCCGAACACCACTGCACTGCCCTAAACCCTGAAACACCACCCCAAGCACGACCCCTACACTGCCCGAGCACCACTGCACTGCCCTAAACCCTGAAACACCAGCCCCAGCACGACCCCCTACACTGCCCGAACACCACTGCACTGCCCTAAACCCTGAAACACCAGCCCCAGCACGACCGCGTACACTGCCCGAACACCACTGCACTGCCCTAAACCGTGAAACACCAGCCTCAGAATGACCCCCTACACTGCCTGAACACCACTGCACTGCCCTAAACCCTGAAACATCACCCCCAGCAAGACCCCCTACACTGCCCGAACACCACTACACTAAACCCTTGAAACACCACCCCCAGCAAGACCACCTACACTGCCCGAAGACCACTGCACTGCCCTAAACCCTGAAACACCACCCCCTGCATGACCCCCTACACTGCCCAAACACCACTGCACTGCCCTAAACCCTGAAACACCACCCTCTGCACGACCCCCTACACTGCCCGAACACCACTGCACTGCCCTAAACCCTCAAACACCAGCCCCAGCACGACCCCTACACTGCCCGAACACCACTGCACTGCCCTAAACCCTGAAACACCAGCCCCAGCAAGACCCCCTACACTGCCCAAACACCACTGCACTAAACCCTTGAAACACCACCCCCAGCAAGACCACCTACACTGCCCGAACACCACTGCACTGCCCTAAACCCTGAAACACCACCCCCTGCACGACCCTCTACACTGCCCAAACACCACTGCACTGCCCTAAACCCTGAAACACCACCCCCAGCAAGACCCCCTACACTGCCCGAACACCACTGCACTAAACCCTTGAAACACTACCCCCAGCAAGACCACCTACACTGCCCGAACACCACTGCACTGCCCTAAACCCTGAAACACCACCCCCTGCACGACCCCCTACACTGCCCAAACACCACTGCACTGCCCTAAACCCTGAAACACCACCCCTGCACGACCCCCTACACTGCCCGAACACCACTGCTCTGCCCTAAACCCTAAAACACCACCCCTCAGCACGACACCCTACACTGCCCGAACACCACTGCACTGCCATAAACCCTGAAACACCACCCCCAGCACGACCCCCTACACTGCCCGAGCACCACTGCACTGCCCTAAACCCTGAAACACCAGCCCCAGCACGACCCCCTACACTGCCCGAACACCACTGCACTGCCCTAAACCCTGAAACACCAGCCCCAGCACGACCGCGTACACTGCCCGAACACCACTGCACTGCCCTAAACCATGAAACACCAGCCTCAGAATGACCCCCTACACTGCCTGAACACCACTGCACTGCCCTAAACCCTGAAACATCACCCCCAGCAAGACCCCTACACTGCCCGAACACCACTGCCCTAAACCCTGAAACACCACCCCCAGCAAGACCCCCTACACTGCCCGAAGACCACTGCACTGCCCTAAACCCTGAAACACCACCCCAGCACGACCCCCTACACTGCCCGAACACCACTGCACTGCCCTAAACCCTGAAACACCACCCCCTGCACGACCCCCTACACGGCCCGAACACCACTGCACTGCCCTAAACCCTGAAACACCAGCCCCAGCAAGACCCCCTACACTGCCCGAACACCACTGCACTAAACCCTTGAAACACCACCCCCAGCAAGACCACCTACACTGCCCGAACACCACTGCACTGCCCTAAACCCTGAAACACCAACCCCTGCACGACCCCCTACACTGCCCAAACACCACTGCACTGCCCTAAACCCTGAAACACCACCCTCTGCACGACCCCCTACACTGCCCGAACACCACTGCACTGCCCTAAACCCTCAAACACCAGCCCCAGCACGACCCCTACACTGCCCGAACACCACTGCACTGCCCTAAACCCTGAAACACCAGCCCCAGCAAGACCCCCTACATTGCCCGAACACCACTGCACTAAACCCTTGAAACACCACCCCCAGCAAGACCACCTACACTGCCCGAACACCACTGCACTGCCCTAAACCCTGAAACACCACCCCCTGCACGACCCCCTACACTGCCCAAACACCACTGCACTGCTCTAAACCCTGAAACACCACCCCCTGCACGACCCCCTACACTGCCCGAACACCACTGCTCTGCCCTAAACCCTAAAACACCACCGCTCAGCACGACACCCTACACTGCCCGAACACCACTGCACTGCCCTAAACCCTGAAACACCACCCCCAGCACGACCCCCTACACTGCCCGAGCACCACTGCACTGCCCTAAACCCTGAAACACCAGCCCCAGCACGACCCCTACACTGCCCGAACACCACTGCACTGCCCTAAACCCTGAAACACCAGCCCCAGCACGACCGCGTACACTGCCCGAACACCACTGCACTGCCCTAAACTGTGAAACACCAGCCTCAGAATGACCCCCTACACTGCCTGAACACCACTGCACTGCCCTAAACCCTGAAACATCACCCCCAGCAAGACCCCCTACACTGCCCGAACACCACTGCCCTAAACCCTGAAACACCACCCCCAGCAAGAACCCCTACACTGCCCGAAGACCACTGCACTGCCCTAAACCCTGAAACACCACCCCCAGCATGACCCCCTACACTGCCCGAACACCACTGCACTGCCCTAAACCCTGAAACTCCACCCCTGCATGACCCCTACACTGCCCGAACACCACTGCACTGCCCTAAATCCTGAAACACCAGCCCCAGCACGACCGCCTACACTGCCCGAACACCACTGCACTGCCCTAAACCCTGAAACACCAGCCCCAGCACGACCCCCTACACTGCCCGAACACCACTGCACTGCCCTAAACCGTGAAACACCAGCCTCAGCATGACCCCCTACACTGCCTGAACACCACTGCACTGACCAAAACCCTGAAACACCACCCCCAGCACGACCCCCTACACTGCCCGAATACCACTGCACTGCCCTAAACCCTGAAACACCACCCCCTGCACGAACCCCTACACTGCCCGAACACTACTGCACTGCCCTAAACCCTGAAACACCATCACCAGCACGACCCTCTACAATGCACGAACACCACTGCACTGCCCTAAACCCTGAAACACTACCCCCAGCAAGACCCCCTACACTGCCCGAACACCACTGCACTGCCCTAAACCCTGAAACATCACCCCCAGCAAGACCCCCTACACTACCCGAACACCACTGCCCTAAACCCTGAAACACCACCCCCAGCAAGACCCCCTACACTGCCCGAACACCACTGCACTAAACCCTTGAAACACCACCGCCAGCAAGACCACCTACACTGCCCGAACACCACTGCACTGCCCTAAACCCTGAAACACCACCCCCTGCACGACCCCCTACACTGCCCGAACACCACTGCACTGCCATAAACCCTGAAACACCACCCCCTGCACGACCCCCTACACTGCCCAAACACCACTGCACTGCCCTAAACCCTGAAACACCACCCCCTGCACGACCCCCTACACTGCCCGAACACCACTGCTCTGCCCTAAACCCTAAAACACCACCCCTCAGCACGACACCCTACACTGCCCGAACACCACTGCACTGCCCTAAACCCTGAAACACCACCCCCAGCACGACCCCCTACACTGCCCAAACACCACTGCACTGCCCTAAACCCTGAAACACCAACCCCTGCACGACCCCCTACACTGCCGGAACACCACTGCACTGCCCTAAACCCTAAAACACCACCCCAGCACGACCCCCTACACTGCCCGAACACCACTGCACTAAACCCTGAAACACCATCCCCAGCAAGACCACCTACACTGGCCGAACACCACTGCACTGCCCTAAACCCTGAAACACCACCCCTGCACGACCCCCTACACTGCCCAAACACCACTGCACTGCCCTAAACCCTGAAACACCACCCCTGCACGACCCCCTACACTGCCCGAACACCACTGCATTGCCCTAAACCCTGAAACACCACCCCTCAGCACGACACCCTACACTGCCCGAACACCACTGTACTGCCCTAAACCCTGAAACACCACCCCCAGTAAGACCACCTTCACTGGCCGAACACCACTGCACTGCCCTAAACCCTGAAACACCACCCCATGCATGACCCCCTACACTGCCGGAATACCACTGCACTGCCCTAAACCCTGAAACACCACCCCCTGCACGACCCCCTACACTGCCCGAACACCACTGCATTGCCCTAAACCCTGAAACACCACCCCTCAGCACGACACCCTACACTGCCCGAACACCACTGCACTGCCCTAAACCCTTAAACACCACCCCCAGCACGACCCCCTACACTGCCCAAACACCACTGCACTGCCCTAAACCCTGAAACACCACCCCATGCATGACCCCCTACACTGCCGGAATACCACTGCACTGCCCTAAACCCTGAAACACCACCCCCAGCACGACCCCCTACACTGCCCGAACACCACTGCACTGCCCTAAACCCTGAAACACCAACCCCTGCACGACCCCTACACTGCCGGAACACCACTGCACTGCCCTAAACCCTAAAACACCACCCCAGCACGACCCCTACACTGCCCGAACACCACTGCACTAAACCCTGAAACACCATCCCCAGCAAGACCACCTACACTGGCCGAACACCACTGCACTGCCCTAAACCCTGAAACACCACCCCTGCACGACCCCCTACACTGCCCAAACACCACTGCACTGCCCTAAACCCTGAAACACCACCCCCTGCACGACCCCCTACACTGCCCGAACACCACTGCATTGCCCTAAACCCTGAAACACCACCCCTCAGCACGACACCCTACACTGCCCGAACACCACTGTACTGCCCTAAACCCTGAAACACCACCCCCAGTAAGACCACCTTCACTGGCCGAACACCACTGCACTGCCCTAAACCCTGAAACACCACCCCATGCATGACCCCCTACACTGCCGGAATACCACTGCACTGCCCTAAACCCTGAAACACCACCCCTGCACGACCCCTACACTGCCCGAACACCACTGCATTGCCCTAAACCCTGAAACACCACCCCTCAGCACGACACCCTACACTGCCCGAACACCACTGCACTGCCCTAAACCCTTAAACACCACCCCCAGCACGACCCCCTACACTGCCCAAACACCACTGCACTGCCCTAAACCCTGAAACACCACCCCATGCATGACCCCCTACACTGCCGGAATACCACTGCACTGCCCTAAACCCTGAAACACCACCCCCAGCACGACCCCCTACACTGCCCGAACACCACTGCACTGCCCTAAACCCTGAAACATCACCCCCAGCAAGACCCCCTACACTGCCTGAACACCACTGCCCTAAAGCCTGAAACACCACCCCCAGCAAGACTCCCTACACTGCCCGAACACCACTGCACTGCCCTAAACCCTGAAACACCACCTCCAGCACACCCCCTACACTGCCTGAACACCATTGCTCTGCCCTAAACCCTGAAACACTAGCCCCAGCACGACCCCCTACACTGCCTGAACACCACTGCACTGCCCTAAACCCTGAAACACCACCCCAGGCACGACCCCCTACACTGCCCGAACACCACTGCACTGGCCTAAACCCTGAAACACCAGCCCCAGCATGACCCCCTACACTGCCCGAACACCACTGCACTGCCCTAAACCCTGAAACACCAGCCCCAGCACCACCACCTAGACTGCCCGAACACCACTGCACTGCCCTAAACCCTGAAACACCAGCCCCAGCACAACCCCCTACACTGCCCGAACACCACTGCACTGCCCTAAACCCTGAAACACCAGCCCCAGCACGACCCCCTACACTGCCCGAACACCACTGCACTGCCCTAAACCCTGAAACACCAGCCCGAGCACGACCCCCTACACTGCCCGAACACCACTGCACTGCCCTAAACCCTGAAACACCACCCCTGCACGACCCCCTACACTGCCCGAACACCACTGCACTGCCCTAAACCCTGAAACACCACCCCCTGCACGACCCCCTACACTGCCCGAACACCACTGCACTGCCCTAAACCCTGAAACACCACCCCTGCACCACCCCCTACACTGCCCGAACACCACTGCCCTAAACCCTGAAACACCACCCCCTGCACGACCCCTACACTGCCGGAACACCACTGCACTGCCCTAAACCCTGAAACACCACCCCCAGCACGACCCCCTACACTGCCCGAACACCACTGCACTGCCCTAAACCCTAGAACAATACCCCCAGCACGACCCCCTACACTACCCGAACACCACTGCACTACCCTAAACCCTAAAATACTCCCCCCAGCACGACCCCCTACACTACCCGAACACGACTGCACTGCCCTAAACCCTCAAACACTCCCCCAGCACAACCCCCTACACTACCCGAACACCACTGCACTGCCCTAAACCCTAAAACACTCCCCCAGCACGACCCCCTACACTACCCAAACACCACTGCACTGCCCTAAACCCTAAAACACTCCCCCAGCACTACCCCTACACTACCCAAACACCACTGCACTGCCCTAAACCCTAAAACACTACCCCCGCATGACTCCCTACACTACCCAAACACCAATGCACTACCCTAATCCCTAAAACACTACCCCGCACGACCCCTACACTACCCAAAGACCACTGCACTACCCTAAACCCTTAAAACACTACCCCCGCACGACTCCTACACTACCCAAAGACCACTGCACTACCCTAAACCCTAAAACATGACCTCCTACACTACACAAACACCACTGCACTACCCTAAACCCTAAAAACTACCCCCAGCACGAACCCCTACACTACCCAAACACCACTGCACTACCCTAAACCCTCAAACACTACCCCCAGCAGTACCCCCTACACTACCCAAACACCACTGCACTACCCTAAACCCTAAACCACTACCCCCAGCAGTACCCCCTACACTACCCAAACACCATTGCACTACCCTAGACCCTAAAACACTACCCCCAGCAGTACCCCCTACACTACCCAAACACCACTGCACTACCCTAAATCACTACCCCCAGCACGACCCCCTACACTATCCAAACACCACTGCACTACCCTAAACCCTAAAACACTCCCTCCAGCACAACTCCGTATACTACCCAAACACCACTGCACTACCCTAAACCCTAAATCTACCCCCAGCATGACCCCCTACACTACACAAACACCACTGCACTACCCTAAACCCTAAAACACTACCCCCAGCACGACCCTCTTCACTACCTAAACACAACTGCACAATTTGTTACAGGCGTTGCAACGCAGGCCTGTGGTGCTTACTGGAAGTACCTGGTGGGCTAGTTGGGCCCCAGGGACCCTCAGGATTCAAGGTGACCTAATCCCCCAACTTAAAACGCTCCACGGGGCGCGTTTGCACAGTGGTGAAGGGAGGGGGCGGGGCCTCAGGTGACATGTGCACAAACACGCCCTGTGGTGCGTTTTAAGTTAGGGAATTAATTCCCTTTGAATCCTGAGGGACCCTGGGGGCCAACTAGCCCACCAGGTACCTTCAGTAAGCACAACAGAGTTGCGTTGCAGAGAGGTGAAAAGGTGCGTGGCCTCGGAATGCCTCTCTGCAACTCAGCTCTGTGGTCCTAACTGTAGGTACCTGGGGGCTAGTTGGGCCCCAGGGACCCTCAGGATTCAAGGGGACTTAATCCCGCAACTTAAAACGCGCCACGGGGCACGTTTGCACACATGTCACCTCAGGCCCCCCTCCCTTCACCACTGTGCAAACGCGCCCTGTAGCGCGTTTTAAGAGTTAGTTTTAATCCCCCTGCCCTATTATGTACTAGGGACTTGCAGAGGAGGTCATGCTAATCACAGGGGTACCCCAACGCATAGTGTTCCCTAGTGTATGTAGGTGTTTTCACTGTATTCTAAGTGTCTTTTAGCATAGCACTGGCTCTGGTTAGTCAGAGTCAGTTACCACCAATACCCGTCTGAAAATGTTGTGGGCACAGGATGATTTTGCACCAAGGCCTCTTTCTGCTCCTCTGTTGGTTCTTTCTGCACATCTTTTGCTTCTTTCTGTGCGTTTTTCTTCATTCTTCACATGTCTTACCTCTGTAGGCATAGTTAGAAACTAGCATTTAAAAACCTTTGAAATTCACTTAAAAATCATAGGTTTACGGCACGTTATAGTTAGAAATTAGCATTTAAAAAAACCTTGGAAATTCACTGAAAAAACCATAGGTTTCAGACACGTTATAGTTAGAAATTAGCATTTAAAAAATCTTTGAAATTCACTGAAAAAACCATAGGTTTTAGTGACAGTTATAGTTAGTTGGACATTTCACTCGTACAAAACCATAGAAATTCCCCCGTTATAGTTAGTTCAGCTAACTATAACTCGCGCCCGCAATGCACTGCTGATGACGTCACATATTACATCACTCATGACATGGTCAGTGACATCACTGATGACATCACTGATGACATCTCAAATGACATCACTGATGACATCATCCATGTGATAATTTCATGCATCTTCTCACACCCTAATATAACTTTTGATACACCCACTCTAAATTACAGACTGCCATTCTCAAAACCATAGACACTCCAACACCAAAAACTACATACCCACTCACTGATTCTTAGGTCTACACACACATCCACTCACTCACCCGTACAGTCACTCATACTTACAGTCACTCAGTACAGGACTATCATATGCACTCATACACCTATATAAACACTCACACACCGCCACTCATCCATAGAGGTACTCACACACCTAGTCATTCATGCAAAAATTAATCACACACCCATTTACTCACCTATACAGTTATACACACACCAGCTCACTTACTCATACAAATACTAGCACATTCTTACACTCTTATACAATAACTGATACAAGCACACACGTATCCATACAGCCACTCTCACTATCACACACTCTCACTTATAGCCATTTAAATACTCTAACACACATATATACTGCCTTTTACATATGTAGTTACTCGCACATGTACCACTGAGATATACATTCACTCACTAACACACCCATACACACACTCACCCACCCAAGCAGTCCATCACAGATACACTCTTGAAATCATGCACCCAGTGAATCACCCACTCACACATCTATGTACAGAGTCACACACACCCCACCCACACAAACACTCAGGCAGCCATACAGATACTCAGAGAACCAATCAATAACCCATATAGACACTCATGTAGCTATTCGCAAATCCATGCATCCACTTACACACCAACAAACAGACGGATACAGACATTCACACAGTTTAGTCATTAACCCATGCATTCAGTAAGATACGTTTAATCACTCACTTGTAGAGTCAGTCACTCACGTACTAAATCATCCATTCAGACACTTATACACCAACTCATTCTTCAATACGCCTTTCCCTATATATATTAAACATATTTAAACTTTACAGAAACACACAGTCACTGGATGATGTCATCAGTGATGTCATCAGTGATGTCATTTGAGATGTCATCAGTGATGTCATCAGTGATGTCATCAGTGATGTCACTGACCATGTCATGAGTGATGTAATATGTGACGTCATCAGCAGTGCATTGCGGGGGCGCGAGTTATAGTTAGCTGAACTAACTATAACGGGGGAATTTCTATGGTTTTGTACGAGTGAAATGTCCAACTAACTATAACTGTCACTAAAACCTATGTTTTTTTCAGTGAATATATATATATATATATGCAGGGTTAAATGCACAATACAGAGAATACATATAGGATGCAGGGAAATGTATACAGGGCTGATGGTAGCACCTATTCTCTAAATTTCTCAGGTATGGTTTGGCCTTCCTCCAAACGTCCTGCTGGTTGCCCTGTTATCGCTTCTTTGTTAAGTTGTCTTCTCTCTCTTTTTTATCTCTCGGTCATTTTATCAGTGTTATCTTTTTCTGACTTATTTTCTTTTCACCATGTCAGTCTTATTTCTCCTTCATTCATTGTCATTCTTCTCCTTGTTGTCTCACTTTAGTTCTTCCTTTCACGCTCTACTACCCCTTTGCCCTCTCCTTTGTTCTCTCTTCCTTTCTCCTATTTTTTCTTTCTTCCCCAGTTTTACCACGTCTTCCCCTGTTTTCTCCAGTCTTCTGTGTCTCATTGCACGGCTGCTCCTCTTTCGTTTCTGACACATCAGGGTTACAGCCTTTTCAGAGCACAAAGGCACGCTGTTCCCGTTCTTTTGACCATGTACCTCGATTCAGTCCTAAAAGGCGTTCTTGCGATATTCCCTTACACTGACGATCCCGCAGACAATGCGCCACGGTTGTAGAGCGGGTGAGCTTTAGAGGTCGGATGGAGGGTGGGAGGAGTGCACCTTTCTGACAAGAGTCCCTGCCAAAGCCCGCCCACCGCCCCGTCCAGCTTCCGCCATGCTGGCCTGGTCTGTATTTGTCCTCTCTAAAACCACCATCCCGCTAGCCTTTGGTTTCGGTGTTGCGTGCCACTCGCTGTAAAGCGCTTCAACATCTCAGCGGGGGTAGTAAGAGCTATTAAATGCAAATACAATACAGAAGAACCCCTTGGGGCATCCTTTCCCTCAAGCATTGAACCTGCCTTAAGGTCATAGAGTGGGAGGGGTGAATTACATACATCCTTTCTCCTTAATAATAACACCTGGGGACGTTGTATTGGACGGCACTGGGCCATCCTTTCTCGTTAGTAAATGGCTCCATGGCGGCAGATTGGGGATCTCATGTTCATCTCACTACATGTATTCTCATTAATAATAACATTGCTGCTCTGCCATAAATTGGGGCAATTATTTATTTCTACTTCCGCTCATGATGCTGCCGCTGCAACCAACCACACATTTAGGGCACTAAACACATCCTTGTTGCTTAAAACACAACCACCATAGCCCTTTTTGGGGGTGGCATTACTCGACATTTCAACAATAATATTAACTCCAGTATAACTATAAATCGGGGTGCTGTACCTCCGATCTCTATATAACGCTTCATTATAAGTATAATTACGGCGGCGCACAGAGTTTGTAAATAAGACCCTCGGTGAATATCTCAGTACTGACAAACCAGTGTGCACTACAGGGAAGTGGAAAGGAAAAATGTCAGAGCTTTGTGTATGTCTCCTTACTATAATGGTGCGTGCGGTGGGTCAGACGAGACTGTACTGTAAGCAGTGCCACTGTAATTATGTGGCAGGAGAGGGCCACGTTATGCAGCAGTTCTGAGTAAATTATTCAACAAGAAAGGACAAATTATGCGGCAAAATGCAGCAAGTTTTGTAATAATGTTACTTCATTCTTTCGTAATTTTTAAACTTGATAACACTATATGGGGACTGATTGCACTTCATTAGTATCAGTTTAACACTAAAATATAGCTGTAAGCAACAGAAAGATGATCAGTCCCGTACTGCAATGGGCCTTCCATTGCGCAGCAACATGTGTTGCTGCATTTTTTTAAACTATTGAATCATTTGAGTTAGAAACATTTTATTTTTAAATCTGCACATTATGTGGCAGATGATGGATTATGTGGCAAATGCGGCAAATCTATACAAATTCAAAAATTGCCGCACAATCTCATAATTCTAGTGGCCCTGGCTGTAAGAACTTGTTATATAGCTGAAGTCTAGGATCATAATGCACGTGGTAGGTATTAATATGTTGATTTATAGAGGTGGACTGGTAAAGATCTGTGGATGTCTCAGTACCAATGCATTCAACTTTCATAGTTTTCTGCAACACCCATGCTTATGCGCTTATGCATTTGATCCCCCCCCCCGCCCGTCCTCTCCCTGGGCCCTCCACATCACCTTTTGTTTACCACACACTCACCTGTGGATCACAGAGACCCGCGCTCAGCGGAATCATTTGTATAGCCAGGACACAGTGCAGGCAGGGTGTGTAATGTCAAGAAATGAAGAATGAACGCTCATGGAAAACGTTCATTGATTTATTGCACGTGAACCTCATTCTGAATAATCACTCCACTTTCACAAATTGCGCTATCAAAATTAATAACTCTTACACAAACAGAGTTTGGAAATAACTGAGTATGTCTTTTCAAGTGCACTTAGAGCTGAATCGCTCATATGTGCTCTTAAATGGTGCGGTGATGCAAAAGGAGACACAGTGAAGTGATGCTGTTTGCCTAAGATCACACAATTTGGTCTAGCAGGGTAGCCGGAATTGGAGTCTGCTGTGCATTTAGTGAGTGTTATGTTCTCAGGTATCCAATTTTACACCGGAAATCAACCTCTTCTGCATACTGGTCTTACAACAACAACAAAAAAAGCCCAGGCAGAGCTCACTTCGGCAGGCTTGCAAAGTACACAACCAGCATGATACATAAATAAAAGCAAAAATCTTCCTGAAAACAAGTTAAACGGGCCGATTTTGAGTCAGTCTCAAAGGGTGAAAAAGTAGAAAAGAGGATTGACTTTCAGGACAGGAGTGCAGGTCAGTTTAGCTAACGATGAGGTTGAAAAGTGCATGCTGCAGATTAGCTGAGTGAAAAGCTAAATGTAGGGAAGAGAATTATACAGGCTTCCAATGTAATACACCTGCCAAGTGCGGCAGCGCTGCAGCCTGTAGGTACACTTTCACGTGGCTACTATGCAGTGGAAAAACGTCACAAAGAAACACACTTTTCTGTTTGGAATGACGCCTTGGCATTGCAGAATATCCAGCTGTCCTGAGGGGGTGCTGAGTTCTGTCTGTATTCAATAGTGCCTTTGGGATGAGAGAGATTGGATATTGCTAGGGATGCCGACATGAGGTAGGATGCTAGGCGCTATATTGACTCAGCAGTCCTGTGGGAGGAAGGACCGAGCCAGAGGCAGGTCAGACTTCTCGGCTGGGGCAGGCTCGAGCCTTCATTGGCATGCTTATTTCGAGGCTCGAGTCCATAGCAAATACACTTGCACCCGTGTTGCGTCTTGCTGAGCTCTAAAAAAAAATATTCCTCTCTGAGACCACACCTCCTCCAGGGGGCCACGTCCACAAAGGAAGTCATCATACAATTGCTTGGTGCTGCATTCCAAGCAATGGGCAAATGGAAAGGCATCAGATCTTACAGAAAGCTTTAGTAGGCTCCATCTGCCTTTGGTGATTGGGCCTCGACTGACTCCTGCAATAGACAGGGGCATAGCTGCTATTGGTGCAGCAAGTGCGGTGGCACGGGGGCCCAGAGGCCTGAGGGGCCACTGAACCCTGGTTATTACTGTATTTCATTATTCTCACAGCTGTCAGGGGCCATTTCCTTCCCTGCCCTAGAGCTCGTGACACATTGGCTACACAGCTGACGGTGCAGCAGGTGCAGTGGCACTGGGTGCAGAGGTGCGAGGGGCCCACTAAACCTTGATTATTGCTGCACTTCACAGTTCAGACTGCGGCCCGGGGGCCCATTTCCTTCCCTGCACCTGGGTGCCTGGCACACTGGCTACGCCACTGCCAATAGATCTCTTAACCAGTCTCCATCCCGGTCTGACCTGCTTATTCCAGCCTGTTTCACGGCGCGGAAGGATCTCCCCCATGACTGAACAACACTCACGCGGGAGGCAGAGCATGCATCCAGCCTCGGTCGCTGCAACTGATGGTATTTATTCATTTATTTATTACTAGTAGTAGCCCGCCAGTGCCTTTCTAAACAATGGGGTCCCCGACCTGCGAGGGCCGCGGGCCGTGTCTTACACCCACACAGGTAGGTACTCACCGTTAGCAGGCACTGTGTCCTCTTCCACCGCCTCCGTTGTGTGCTCGTCTTCAAGGTGCCTCAGCTGCCGGTCCTGGTCACCAGCTCACTGGAGGAAGGTGAGGGTGTAAGGCCTTGTGCCAGGGGGTTGTCTCTCATGATGAAGTGATACTGGAAAATAATGGCCACCCGGGAGGAGTAAGGAGGCGTAGAGCAGAAAATATACGCAACCCTGAGCGTGGGTCTATATGGCACAAGGCCGGAGTCTTCCCAAATGAAGATGGGGGGCAGTGGTGCCGGCTGAGAAGCGCATCATGCCCGGGGGCCTTGAGGAAGGATGCACGATGCGTGCGAGGGGGGAAGTCTGGAGGTGGCAAAGAAAATTTGTCAACAGAGGGGATTCATGGGGAAGAAGGGGGCGCACGTAGAATGGGGAGCAGGGCAGGTGGCTTCAGAGGGGTGGGTGTGATGAAGGAGCAGAGGGGAGGAGGGAGCGAAAGGGCGGCTGGCGAGGGGAGCGGGGCCGGGTTGCAGCCGCACAGGGGTTGCTGCCGCTCTCTGCAGGGGTCCGCTCGGATGAAGCTCTGGAGAGCCGCGGCTGCCCTCTCTCTCATCAGGGTATTTCATTGAAAGTGGAGCTGATCTCCCCGCCCTCCCTCTCTGTCCTCCTCTCTGCCTCCCTCCTCGTGCACCTGGCACATGGCTCTGTTCCCTATCTCTCTCCTCCCTCCTCTCAATCCACCTGCACCTGCCTTCCTCATTCTAGTGGTCTAGCGCCTCCTCTCCCCCTCCCTCTCCCACATTCTTCCTCCTTCCTCGCCCGTGCTCCCATGTCCTTCTGTCCCCGCCCTCCTCCTTTTAACACTCCATCTTTCCATCTGTGATCAGGTGGCGGTGTGGCTCTTTGGGCCCAATGAACCCTAAGCCTTTTCGGTACATAGGCTGGGAACGTCCTCTGTGACGAGTGCCACCTCTGTACAGCTCACAGATGTTACAAACGACCCCTCTGCTCACTGCCATCTATCTCTCTGTAGCTCACATATATTGCCCCCCCTCCACCGCCAAAGGGTATGCTGGCTGGCTGGCGTACCCTACAATGAGTGCCACGACTCTACAATCCACCCAGGCTACCAGCCGACCCCACTGAGGGCCCTCTCTCCACAGCTCACTCATGTCACAGACGCCCGCTCTGCTGACTGCCGATCTTCTCGTTGCCAATTTGTGCCTTCGCTGTGCAGCTCACTGAGGTTGGGACGTGTATTCTCCGAAAAACGCCATCTCTCTAAAATTCATATATGCTACCATACGCCCCAACTGAGTGCCGTATCTCTACAGCTCACAAATGTTGACTGACGCTCCGTCTTCCGACTGCCACCTCTCTACAGCTCACTCTGGCTGACAGGCTCACCTTCGGATGAGTGCCATCTCTCTACAGCTCACGCTGGCTGATAGGCATTCCTGCATATATTTTTACCAAATGCCCCCGGGACCTGGCCCACCCGCGCTTCATTTAAAAAAAAATTTCGGCAGGATTCGCGGACCCAGTGCGAATTTCGCCTTATGGGACCCCCTGAGCAGGCCTACGGGGTCAGGGTGTTTCTACCCTGCCCCCTTTTCTTGTTTTTCGCGGTTGTTTTTATGTTTTCTTGTGACTCGGTTCTACCGAGTCACAAGATGGCTGCCAACATTTCCTGGTTTGTAGTGTTGACAGCCAATTATAATACAGCTCGTGGTCGGGAGGATCCACAGATCCACTGTGCCTCTAGATATCAAAACTTTTATTTTTTGATTTTCTCAGCAACTACCAAACGGATTTACACCATTTAAAAAAAGGGCGCTTTCTGAACCAAGCGCTACCTTTTTGCCAAATTTGGTGTAATTCCGTTCAGCAGTTCGAGCTGTAGCCGTGTCTAAAGTTTCCTATGGGAAAATGCATGGGAAAACACGTTTTGGGACCCCCCTTTTTTCTCGGCCCCCGCTTGACGAATCCCCCCAAGACTTTCAGGGTAGGAGCGGACCGGAGCGGGCCACAAAGTTTGAAAATTTCGCGAAGATACGTCAACCGGCAAGAGAGTTATTTCAAATAGAATGTCGCGGATTTCCTATGGATAATAGGTTGTAACTATAACTATCTACTGGCGACCGCCAGTAGATAATATATATATATATATATATATATATATATATATATATATATATATATATATTTCCATTTCTAATTGGAAAGGAAACACCGGTTTTGAAAAATGAAAGGTTCTGAAGAATCATCCACTGTCAGTGCATCTCCATATCAGGGGAACAACGGAAACAGCAGCACAGTGGATTTATAAATGCAAACCAGATTTGCTTTCTGAGGCCCACTGGAGGGCTAGAAAAATATTTTAATATTATTGCGGCAAAGTCACTGAACCCACTGGAGGAAAGAATTGACATTACACATACTTCAACTCCCAGCATGCACAAACACTGCAACTCACCTGAGAGGCCCACTGGAGGGCAATTATCTATCAGCATGCAGAGGAGAGGAGAGGGTGTGTCACTGCTTCTGTGGACTGTCAGCAAGCCTATGATTAAGGAGCAGGGACTCAGTTCTTGGTTCAGAAAGAACCCTTTTTGTTAAATGGTGTAAATCCGTTCAGTAGTTGCTGAGAAAATGAAAAGTAAAAAGTTAGTGATATCTATGGGCACGGAGGATTCGCGCACCCTCAGCGCACCCTGCGCGCACCGTCCCGATCACGAGCTGAATGTTAATTGGCTGTCAGCTGGCTGTCAACATTCCGATTCAGGAAATGTTGGCAGCCATTTTGTCCCTCGGTAGAACCGAGGGACAGAAAAATGCGCAAAGCGCACAAAGGGAGCAGGGTAGAAACACCCTGACCCCCTAGGTTTGCTCAGGGGTCCCACAAGGACCCCTGGGCAAAAAAAATTTTTTTTTAAAAATCGGCAGGATGCGCTCAGGGTGCGCGTATCTTGCCGAAAAAATCGAGCGCGGTCTCCAGCGCTCGATGTTAATTGGCCCCGGATGGCCCAAGTCCCGGGGGTGTGGTGGGGGATAATTTAATGTGTGGGGGCCTCAAGAGCCCCCAAGCCCCGGGGACCGCCACCCCCGGGGCTTTTTAAAAAATGGTGCGGGAGGGCTCTGAGCCCTCCCGCAGCCCCGGGGACCACCACCTCCCCGGGGCTTTTTAAAAAATTATTAAACCTGTGTGGGGGCTCCAGCCCCCACACGCCCCGAGACCACCACCTCCCCGGGGCACTAAACATTTTAATATGGGGGTCCGTTACGGACCCCAGAGCCCAGGGACCACCACCTCCCGGGGCTGTCTACTGAATGGGAGGGGGCTGCGCGGCCCCCTCCTGGAGCCCTTGATGGCCCTGGGGACCACCACCCCCAGGGCCGGCTCCTGCAGTGTCCCAGGGTGCCTACCCCGGGACACTGTAGTTTGCTATGGCAGGACGGGAGCCTCGCGGCTCCCGTCCTGTCATTGCAAACTTGCTTTGGATATTGGAAGAGAGAGCAGGAAACCTGCTCTCTCTTCCAATATCCCAAGCCGATTGCTTTTCCACATGGGGCGATACAAAAGGGGATGATGGACGGAACGTTTGAGCCAATCAAACACTCACCCCCAGTCAACTGATCTGGGTTTAATCCATCATCATTCTTCAGCTCACTCCACCACCCCAGTTCAGACATGGCCATATGCAAATCAGTCTGACCCTGTGCCTCATGGGAACAGTCCAGCCCGAACTGCCAAGCCATGTCTTCCCTGGACCGGAAACAAGCATCCTAGGACCGGTTTCTGGCATTCCAGCCGTCATCAGCCAGGCTTGCTTGAATCCAGTGGCAAAGTGAGCAAGGGACCCACGTCTGGGCATACCCCCGCCAACTTAGGGCGAACAAAGCGATACAAAAGGGGATGATGGACGGAACGTTTGAGCCAATCAAACACTCACCCCCAGTCAACTGATCTGGGTTTAATCCATCATCATTCTTCAGCTCACTCCACCACCCCAGTTCAGACATGGCCATATGCAAATCAGTCTGACCCTGTGCCTCATGGGAACAGTCCAGCCCGAACTGCCAAGCCATGTCTTCCTGGACCGGAAACAAGCATCCTAGGACCGGTTTCTGGCATTCCAGCCGTCATCAGCCAGGCTTGCTTGAATCCAGTGGCAAAGTGAGCAAGGGACCCACGTCTGGGCATACCCCCGCCAACTTAGGGCGAACAAAGCGATACAAAGGGGATGATGGACGGAGCGTTTGAGCCAATCAAACACTCACCCCCAGTCAACTGATCTGGGTTTAATCCATCATCATTCTTCAGCTCACTCCACCACCCCAGTTCAGACATGGCCATATGCAAATCAGTCTGACCCTGTGCCTCATGGGAACAGTCCAGCCCGAACTGCCAAGCCATGTCTTCCCTGGACCGGAAACAAGCATCCTAGGACCGGTTTCTGGCATTCCAGCCGTCATCAGCCAGGCTTGCTTGAATCCAGTGGCAAAGTGAGCAAGGGACCCACGTCTGGGCATACCCCGCCAACTTAGGGGCGAACAAGCGATACAAAGGGGATGATGGACGGAGCGTTTGAGCCAATCAAACACTCACCCCCAGTCAACTGATCTGGGTTTAATCCATCATCATTCTTCAGCTCACTCCACCACCCCAGTTCAGAAAAGGCCATATGCAAATCAGTCTGACCCTGTGCCTCATGGGAACAGTCCAGCCCGAACTGCCAAGCCATGTCTTCCCTGGACCGGAAACAAGCATCCTAGGACCGGTTTCTGGCATTCCAGCCGTCATCAGCCAGGCTTGCTTGAATCCAGTGGCAAAGTGAGCAAGGGACCCACGTCTGGGCATACCCCGCCAACTTAGGGCGAACAAAGCGATACAAAGGGGATGATGGACGGAACGTTTGAGCCAATCAAACACTCACCCCAGTCAACTGATCTGGGTTTAATCCATCATCATTCTTCAGCTCACTCCACCACCCCAGTTCAGACATGGCCATATGCAAATCAGTCCTGACCCTGTGCCTCATGGGAACAGTCCAGCCCGAACTGCCAAGCCATGTCTTCCTGGACCGGAAACAAGCATCCTAGGACCGGTTTCTGGCATTCCAGCCGTCATCAGCCAGGCTTGCTTGAATCCAGTGGCAAAGTGAGCAAGGGACCCACGTCTGGGCATACCCCGCCAACTTAGGGCGAACAAAGCGATACAAAGGGGATGATGGACGGAACGTTTGAGCCAATCAAACACTCACCCCCAGTCAACTGATCTGGGTTTAATCCATCATCATTCTTCAGCTCACTCCACCACCCCAGTTCAGACATGGCCATATGCAAATCAGTCTGACCCTGTGCCTCATGGGAACAGTCCAGCCCGAACTGCCAAGCCATGTCTTCCCTGGACCGGAAACAAGCATCCTAGGATCGGTTTCTGGCATTCCAGCCGTCATCAGCCAGGCTTGCTTGAATCCAGTGGCAAAGTGAGCAAGGGACCCACGTCTGGGCAGTTCGGGCTGGACTGTTCCCATGAGGCACAGGGTCAGACTGATTTGCATATGGCCATGTCTGAACTGGGGTGGTGGAGTGAGCTAAAGAATGATGATGGATTAAACCCAGATCAGTTGACTGGGGGTGAGTGTTTGATTGGCTCAAACGTTCCGTCCATCATCCCCTTTTGTATCGCTTTGTTCGCCCTAAGTTGGCGGGGGTATGCCCAGACGTGGGTCCCTTGCTCACTTTGCCACTGGATTCAAGCAAGCCTGGCTGATGATGGCTGGAATGCCAGAAACCAGTCCTAGGATGCTTGTTTCCGGTCCAGGGAAGACATGGCTTGGCAGTTCGGGCTGGACTGTTCCCATGAGGCACAGGGTCAGACTGATTTGCATATGGCCATGTCTGAACTGGGGTGGTGGAGTGAGCTAAAGAATGATGATGGATTAAACCCAGATCAGTTGACTGGGGGTGAGTGTTTGATTGGCTCAAACGTTCCGTCCATCATCCCCTTTGTATCGCTTGTTCGCCCTAAGTTGGCGGGGTATGCCCAGACGTGGGTCCCTTGCTCACTTTGCCACTGGATTCAAGCAAGCCTGGCTGATGACGGCTGGAATGCCAGAAACCGGTCCTAGGATGCTTGTTTCCGGTCCAGGGAAGACATGGCTTGGCAGTTCGGGCTGGACTGTTCCCATGAGGCACAGGGTCAGACTGATTTGCATATGGCCATGTCTGAACTGGGGTGGTGGAGTGAGCTAAAGAATGATGATGGATTAAACCCAGATCAGTTGACTGGGGGTGAGTGTTTGATTGGCTCAAACGTTCCGTCCATCATCCCCTTTTGTATCGCTTTGTTCGCCCTAAGTTGGCGGGGGTATGCCCAGACGTGGGTCCCTTGCTCACTTTGCCACTGGATTCAAGCAAGCCTGGCTGATGACGGCTGGAATGCCAGAAACCGGTCCTAGGATGCTTGTTTCCGGTCCAGGGAAGACATGGCTTGGCAGTTCGGGCTGGACTGTTCCCATGAGGCACAGGGTCAGACTGATTTGCATATGGCCATGTCTGAACTGGGGTGGTGGAGTGAGCTAAAGAATGATGATGGATTAAACCCAGATCAGTTGACTGGGGGTGAGTGTTTGATTGGCTCAAACGTTCCGTCCATCATTCCCTTTTGTATCGCTTTGTTCGCCCTAAGTTGGCGGGGGTATGCCCAGACGTGGGTCCCTTGCTCACTTTGCCACTGGATTCAAGCAAGCCTGGCTGATGACGGCTGGAATGCCAGAAACCGGTCCTAGGATGCTTGTTTCCGGTCCAGGAAGACATGGCTTGGCAGTTCGGGCTGGACTGTTCCCATGAGGCACAGGGTCAGACTGATTTGCATATGGCCATGTCTGAACTGGGGTGGTGGAGTGAGCTAAAGAATGATGATGGATTAAACCCAGATCAGTTGACTGGGGGTGAGTGTTTGATTGGCTCAAACGTTCCGTCCCTCATCCCCTTTTGTATCGCTTTCCACATGGGGAGCAGCATGTCAGCTGCTCCCCATGTGGAACAGCAATGCCGGCTCCCAAGGGACGTGGGGAGCCGGCGGGACTGTGGGGGGATTGGGGACCCCCCGACAGTCCCCAACGGAGAGGGCCAGCCCCGGGGGATGGGGTCCCCGGGGCAAGTAGTGGCCCAGGAGGGGGGCCACGCGGCCCCCCTCCCCAAAAAAGGAAAATGGCCCCGGGGGATGGGGTCCCCGGGGCCTTAAAATGGACAGAGGAGGGGGGCCACGCTGCCCCCTCAAAAAAATAAATATAGAGGCCATGCCCTGGGGATGGGGTCCCCGGGGCCAATACAGGCCAAGGGAAGGGGGCCACGCGGCCCCCTTCCCATTTTTTTTTTAAGGTAATTTAAAAAAGGGGTAAGGCCCTGGGGGATGGGGTCCCCAGGGCCCAAAAAAGAAAAAGGAAGGGGGCCACACAGCCCCCTTCAGGGGAGAAAATTTTTTTTTTTTTTTAAAAAACGATCGGGCCCGCAGGCCCCGCCCCCTTCCTTCACCACTCTGCAAACGCGCCCCCTGGCGCGTTTGCAGAGGGGCAACGCAGCTCTGTGGCGCTTTTTGGAGGTATATGGTGGGCTAGTTGGACTCCGGGGACCCTCAGGATTCAAGGGGACTTAATCCCCCAACTTAAAACGCGGCACGGGCGCGTTTGCACAGTGGTGAAGGGAGGGCGGGGCTTCAGGTGACGTGTGCAAACAGGCCCCGTGGCGCGTTTTAAGATGGGGAATTAAATCCCCTTCAATCCTGAGGGTCCCTGGGAGCCAACTAGCCCAACAGGTACATCCAGAAAGCGCCACAGAGCTGCGTTGCAGAGAGGTGTAAAGGGTGTGGCCTCTCTACACGTCTCTGCAACGCAGCCCCCTGGCGCATATTGGAGGTTCCTGGTGGGCTAGTTGGCCCCTAGGGACCCTCAGGATTCAAGGGGACTTAATCCCCCAACTTAAAACGCACCACGGGGCGCGTTTGCACAGATGTCACCTGAGGCCCCGCCCCCTCCCTTCACCATTGTGCAAATATTCTTCTAAAATCATCCGAAATACGAATTCCGATTTACTCACCTGTTATAAGGAGAGACCTCAGTGCTGCATCTTTCAGCCCAGTACTGGTCCTGAAAAGTAATTTTAACCATACTTACCAGTAACTTGAATTTCCTTCCATAGGATATCATTGCCTGCTTTTTGCTGAAAAAGTTTCTAAGTGTTGATTTTTGAAACATACAAATATTCCTCTAAAATCAGCCGAAATACGAATTCCGATTTACTCACCTGTTATAAGGAGAGACCTCAGTGCTGTATCTTTTAGCCCAGTACTGGTCCTGAAAAGTAATTTTAACCGTACTTACCGGTAACTTGAATTTCCTTCATAGGCTAACATTGACTGGTTTCACTTGGAAATTCTTCTAAGTGTGGAGTTTTGGAACTTTAAAATATTCCTCTAAAATCAGCCGAAATACGAATTCCGATTTACTCACCTGTTATCAGGAGAGACCTCAGTGCTGCATCTTTCAGCCCAGTACTGGTCCTGAAAAGTAATTTTAACCGTACTTACCAGTAACTTGAATTTCCTTCCATAGGCTAACATTGACTGGTTTCACTTGGAAATTCTTCTAAGTGTGGAGTTTTGGAACTTTAAAATATTCCTCTAAAATCAGCCGAAATACGAATTCCGATTTACTCACCTGTTATCAGGAGAGACCTCAGTGCTGCATCTTTCAGCCCAGTACTGGTCCTGAAAAGTAATTTTAACCGTACTTACCGGTAACTTGAATTTCCTTCATAGGCTAACATTGACTGGTTTCACTTGGAAATTCTTCTAAGTGTGGAGTTTTGTAACTTTAAAATATTCCTCTAAAATCAGCTGAAATACGAATTCCTATTTACTCACCTGTTATCAGGAGAGACCTCAGTGCTGCATCTTTCAGCCCAGTACTAATCCTCAAAAGTAATTTTAGCCGTACTTACCAGTAACTTGAATTTCCTTGCATAGGATATCATTGCCTGCTTTTTGCTGAAAAAGTTTCCAAGTGTTGATTTTTGGAACTTTAAAATATTCCTCTAAAATCAGCCGAAATCCGAATTCTGATTTACTCACCTGTTATCAGGAGAGACCTCAGTGCTGCATCTTTCAGCCAAGTACTGATCCTCAAAATTAATTTTAACCGTACTTACCGGTAACTTGAATTTCCTTCATAGGCTAACATTGACTGGTTTCACTTGGAAATTCTTCTAAGTGTGGAGTTTTGGAACTTTATAATATTCCTCTAAAATCAACCAAAGTACGAATTCCAATTTACTCACCTGTTATCAGGAGAGAACCCAGTGCTGCATCTTTTAGCCCAGCACTGACCCTGAAAAGTAATTTTAACCGTACTTACCAGTAACTTATATTTTCTTCCATAGGAATCCATTGTCTGGTTTTCAGCAGAAAACTTTCAAAGTGTCGATTTTCACAAACTACAAATATTCCTTAAAAATCGCCTGTATGACTTAAACGCATTCATTCAACTGTTTACAGGAGATGCACCAGTGCTGGATCCAGGATCCAACACTGAGTAAGAAAAAGTAACGATAACAGTTTTTACCTGCTAAGTGAATTTCCTTCCATAGGATAACATTGGTGATTCTATGAGAAAAAGTTTCTAAGTGTCAACTTTTAAAGTACAATAATATTCCTTAAAAATCACGACTGTAACCAAAACGCTTTTACTCAACTGTTTACAGGAGATGTGCCAGGACTGAATCTAGGATCCAGTCCTGTGGTTAGAAAAGTAATCCATAAAGTAACTAATTGCATTTAACTAGAAATTCACATTGAGCTGAATGTTGCATTGTGTTTGAAAATGTGTTGCACATTGCAACAACTGTAACTACTGTACTTAAAAGTCTATTGCCTATGTGCAAAGTATTTAAACTAAAGTAATTCATTCTGAGAAAGTATTTTTGTAATGTAATGTATAATGTAATTACAATGTAATTTAAATAATAAAATATGTAAAAAAATTTGTTTCTAAAAATGTAGTAAATCAGTATTTTAAAAATTTATATAACAATTAATACATTTAAAAATTGTCATTTACAAAACCTTTGAAATTCACTGAAAAAACCGTAGGTTTCAGACATGTTATAGTTACAAATTAGCATTTAAAAAACCTTTGAAATTCACTGAAAAAACCATAGGTTTCAGGGACGTTATAGTTACAAATTAGCATTTAAAAAACCTTTGAAATTCACTGAAAAAACCATAGGTTTTAGGGACAGTTATAGTTAGTTGGACATTGCACTCGTACAAAACCCGTGAAATTCCCCCGTTATAGTTAGTCCAGCTAACTATAACTCGCGCCCCCGCAATGCACTGCTGATGACGTCACATATTACACCACTCATGACATGGTCAGTGACATCACTGATGACATCACTGATGACATCTCAAATGACATCACTGATGACATCACTGATGACATCATCCATGTGATAATGTCATGCATCTTCTCACACCCTAATATAACCTTTGATACACCCACTCTAAAGTACAGACTGCCATTCGCAAAACCATAGACACTCCAACACCAATAACTACATACCCACTCACTGATTCTTAGGTCTACGCACACATCCGCTCACTCACCCGAACAGTCACTCATATTTACGGTCACTCAGTACAGGACTATCATATGCACTCATACTCCTATATAGACACTCAAACACCGCCACTCATCCATAGAGGTACTCACACACCTAGTCAGTCATGCAAATAATTAAACACACTACCATTTACTCACCTATACAGTTATACACACACCAGCTCACTTACTCATACAAATACTAGCACATTCTTACGCTCTTATACAATCACTGATACAAGCACACACTCATCCATACAGCCACTATCACAATCAGTCACTCTTGCTTATAGCTATTTATATACTCCAACACACATATATACTGCCTTTCACATATGTAGTTACTCACACATGTACCACTGGGACATACATTCACTCACTAACACACTCTTACACACACTTACCCACCCATACAGTCTATCACAGATGCACTCTTGAAACCATCCACCCAGTGAATCACCCACTCACACATCTATGCACAGAGTCGCACACACCCCTCCCACACAAACACTCAGGCACCCATACAGATACTCACACAAGCATTCAATAACTCATATAGACACTCATGTAGCTATTCTCAAACACATGCAGCCACTTACACAGCAACAGACAGACGGATACAGACATTCACTCAGTTTAGTCACTAACCCATGCATTCAGTAAGATACGTTAAATCACTCACTTATACAGTCAGTCACGCACCTACTAAATCATCCATACAGACACTTACACACCCACTCATTCTTCAATACGTCTTTTCCTATATATATTAAAAATATTTAAACTTTACAGAAACACACAATCACTGGATGATGTCATCAGTGATGTCATCAGTGATGTCATTTGAGATGTCATCAGTGATGTCATCAGTGATGTCACTGACCATGTCATGAGTGATGTAATATGTGACGTCATCAGCAGTGCATTGCAGGGGCGCGAGTTATAGTTAGCTGGACTAACTATAACGGGGGAATTTCACGGGTTTTGTATGAGTGCAATGTCCAACTAACTATAACTGTCCCTAAAACCTATGGTTTTTTCAGTGAATATATATATATATATATATATAAAATAATGTTATCGCTGGTCTTGAGAATATCGCCCACAGTCTTTTACAGATGACAACTTACACCTTTTGTTTGTGAAAAACTCCTAAACATCTATAAAGTACTTGTTTAACAACTAGTTACTCATTATGCATATTTTAGAACCAATAAAACACCAGACTTTACTAACACTATGTTATTTAGAAATAAAAAATACTTTCAAAGTTAAAAATATCGTCTCAAATACTTACCGACTACTACAAAACACATGACACACCTTCTTAATTTCTAATTTACCTTCGTAGTTGGTATGCAGATTTCAAATGTCACAAATGCATGCAATTCTTTTCTTGTCACACAGTGCATGTACTGCACCGCTTTCATCAAGAATGGAACCAGTAATGTTACAATTTCCCTGTTGCTCCACACATAAATACATGTAAAGAACAAATCAGAATAGTTCCTTAATTTTAGATTGCAAAACCTCTCTTTATTGGTTATTTTTTAACTTTCCATATAAACAGTTTTTTTAAGGACACATACAGGTGAAAAGTTCACCGTATTGTATCAACACTTTCTAGAACATTCTACGACATGTGCAGGTTAAAAGTTCATCATTTTTTTAAAACCTACCAATATATTTTTTTGCAACATTTTCTCCAAAATTTAACGGCACGTGCAGGTCAAAAGTTCACCATTCTTTCAAGTTTGAACTGCACCTTCCAAATACAATTAGCAGGTGTGGTTGAGCTGAGCAAATTTCATCCTATAGTATGTACTCCACGTATAAACTGCTTTTTTATTAACCAATCACAAAGATGCTTTTCATCAAAACTAAAATACACCCTACTTTTTAGGACACTATACATTTCATCTCCCAATCGGTTAAAGTTTTGTATGTGAAAAAAAAAGTAGTTCCCCATGTTTAAACATATCTCTCAATCTACAAACGGACTGCATGAGCTACAGACATTTATCTATATCTTCTAGCCATACCTTCAAAATGCTAGTGTGGATTGTAGGACATAGCTATGTTTTCTGGTGCAAGAGGTATGCAGAACAGAGACGTATTGACTTAGACCTAGGATTACAAAATGTGCACATTAAATGGTTTGCACAGAGAGGATTGAAGTGGCACCAATTGCTCCCTTTGGTTAAAACCTGTTTGCATCTCCAACACTCTGATCTCATGATTGTGCATTGTGGTGGTAACGACCTAGGCATATTGACTGGGGTAGGTTTGGAAATGCTTATGAAGGACACCTTTGGACAACTGATGTTACTTTTGCCTAAACTGTCTTTTTATATTCCAATATATGCCAAAGACAGCAGTGGAAATGGTCAAACCAATTTTGTCATAAGATTGAAAAATCTAGGAAGAATGTCAACAAAGCTGTGTCTGCATACCTCAGAGACCATAGAATGGGGTCGATCTACAACAACAACATACGTTTTGATATGGCTGATATCTACAGAAATGATGGAGTACACTTCACAGATGAGGGAAACCGAGTTTTCCTGATTAACCTGAAGCTGTGCATCCGCACTTATATGTAGCTCCAACTAATAAACACAAGGGCTCTTTTTAGAGCCGCCTTATATTCCCAATTTTGGCTCGCAGAGTGTCCGCTGTGGTTCGGCTAGCAGAGGGACACCTGCGGGCCGTCGGGCAGGCTCGCAGAGGAAGAGCTGCGGCCCGTGGGCTCAGCTCGCAGAGGGAGACCTACAAGCCGTTGGCTCGCAAAAGCACAGCACCGTACTGGCTCGCAGAGGGAGAGCTGTGGTCTGACTCGCAGAGGGAGACCAACGGGCCAACAGGCCTGCTAGCAGAGACACAGCTATCAGTTAACAGGCTGGCTCGCAGACATACAGCTGCGAGCCCTCCGAGCTGCAACCCGACGGACTAACTCGCAGAGGGAGAGTAACGGGCCGATGGGCCTGCTAGCACAGGCACAGCTACGAGCTAACTAGGTGGCTCACAGAGGTAGAGCTGCGGGTCCGACGGCTCACAGACACAGAGCTGCGAGCCGACGGACTGGCTTCTAAAGGCATAGCCGCGAGCTGATGATGTGGGGAGAGGGAGCGTAAAAGGAGTATCTCGCACAGACAGACCTGTGGGATATTTTCAGTATTGCCTCGCAGAGGTAGAATTACAGATCCTATGCCTTTTAGAGGGAGAGATGCGAGCTGACGGACTGAGTCACAAAACTGCAAGCTCGTGCTCGTAACGCCTCAGCCAATCAGATGTCAGAATTCTTAAATATCGATATCTGGAAAATTTGATATTTCTCTAAAACTACTGAACGGATTTACCCCATTTAAACAAAAGTGTGCTTTCTGGACCAAGACCTTTCTCTCTGCCAAATTTGGTGTAATTCCGTTCAGCAGTTTGACCTGTAGCCTTGTCTAAAGTTTCCTATGGAAATTGCATGGAGAAAACACGTTTTGGGACCTCCCTTTTTCTTAGCCCCCCTTGATGAATCCCCCCAAACTTTTAGGATAGGAGCTAACCTGAAAAGAGGAACTTTTTGGAAAATTTCGTAAAGATTCGTCAAACGACGCCAAAGTTATAAGCACATCAAAAAATGCTTTTCCTATGGAAACGTGGTCCTAACTATAACTATCTACTGGCGACCGCCAGTAGATAATATATATATATATATATATATATATATATATATATATATATATACTGCGTATCCCAACCAAAATCCTCCTCACACGGACAGAAGGGAACGGACTCCGAAATCGTGCTTGAATCTCCTTTATTCACTCACTCCAACTTCGGCATTACGCATTTGAGTCACTGCACGTGACCTTGATCACATGAGGAAATGCTACAAATCAGAATGTTTAAATCTGTTATGTCATCCTGTCACATGGTCGGAGTACAACAATCACCATAAAAGACATACTGTGTGATAGTCAGACATGAGTTGCGATAAATCCAGTATACAACATTGTGTAATCTCTGTTATCCATGACATAAACCAATTGTTTTATATAGGGCATTTGCATATATAAATAAATTAGTTCTTATATATAAATATAAGTCAATATATGTATTTGTAGACATTATTGTCCATAATCAAATCAATAAATAATTAAATAAGTAAAATAAAATGCATGAACTTATTTAATAAATATTATTTTCATTTTAAAATTATTATCATTTTAAAATATCTTTCTTGGGAAAACTATTGGTCTCACTGCATAGTGCTTGATAGTATCATTGTCTTCCCTAACCATAAATATGATTGTTCATTGCTAAACTATTCACGTTTCTGATTTATTTGATTGTGGTTATTCCTGTTGTACCCTGAGTTTTAACTAATTCCTGCTTCAATGCTTCTACGTATATGTCATTGTGTTTTCTCGCAAAGTGCTAGTGTGCAATTGACAAATAATGTCACTACTATCATAAAGTGCTAAGTGTTTGCCCATAGTGCAAAGTGCCTACGATTTTTAAAGTGCTAGTTTTCTCCTATAATTATACTAAAAAAACAGTTATGCAACTGTTTGCAAGACAGATAAAAACCATTTGTGTAGCAGCTAGATGTAAATAGCAGAGGCTCTAAAGCTCTCTTGTAAACCAATTCTGTCCGCAAGACCCTCAAATATCCTATCTGTATAGTTGAAACAGGGGAGAAGTATAACTCCATTCTATATTTCTTCTCTCTTTGCCTTTGTAATCTTCTTATTGTTTTTTGTCCATAAGTCATCTCTATATTCATTGTTAGGGAAATAACTGGTATAATCCTACACCAAGTTAACTCAATGTATGCAGGTATTTCTTTGTATCGTCTTATATTGAATAAATATGTCTGTGCAAAATACTAGCAATATCTAAAATGAATTTCATAAAGCCAGCATAAAACTTCCATAAAACCTTCATAAAATCTCCAAAAGAAACCTTCATAAAACTTCATAAAAATTTGACAAAAATCTCCCCCAGAAAACTCCACAACTTTCATACAAATTCCATAAATAACCCCACAAAAACCATTCTGAAATTAAAACACGTGTGTTACAGAAAATATTGCGTGACTCATATTTTACAGGAAATTGTGTAATTCTTCACTGTTGTTTAAACTAAACGAGGAGGTACAACAGGCCATCAAGACCCTCAAGCTACATAAGGCCCCAGGGCTGGCTGGACTGACAGCGCAATTTTATAAAACTTTCAGCGCAGAACTCAATCCCAAACTAACCATGCTTTTTAATCACATAGCGACCTCCAAACATGTGACACTCACCATGAGCGAAGCATTGATCACCGTGATCCCCAAGGCGGGAAAGGACCCGCAGCTTTGTGGATCCTACCGCCCCATAGCACTTCTCAACCTAGATGCCAAATTGTATTCCATAATATTGGCTTCTCGCCAAGATAGTTTGATGCCGGAGTTAATACATCCGGACCAATCCGGCTTTATTAAGGGCCAACAAACCCACGATAACGTGCGCAGATTAATTCACTTACTAGAAAAAACCACCAAAAAACAGATTCCCGCTGTACTCTTGGGTTTAGATGCCTAGAAGGCGTTTGACCGGGTGGACTGGTCCTTCCTCTTCCAAGTCCTTCACAGATTTGGATTCTGTGACACATTCATCAACATGATACAGGCTAATTTTGCAGCCCCAAGTGCCAGAATCATGGTTAATGGGGTGACTTCAGACTCTTTCTTGCTGGAGAGGGGAACGAGGCAGGGCTGCCCACTGTCCCCACTCCTCTTTGCGCTCAGCATTGAACCCTTAGCCGCAACTGTCCGTGAGTCCCCTGAGATCAGAGGAGTGCCCTTTGGATCTGACGAACATAAGATATCTCTGTTCGCTGATGATGTCTTGCTGACATTGGCAGACCCCCAACGATCTCTGACATCACTACAAAGGGAGTTGGCCCGATTTGAGCAAGTAGCAAGTCTCAAAATTAATCTACCTAAATCTTTCCTTCTCAATCTAACGATGCCGGATGCAGAACTAAGCACTCTGGTGGCATCTACACAATTTCAGTGGGCAAAGAAGTAACTGACTTATCTAGGGATCAAATTAACCCCCAAAATATCAAATCTGTTTGCTGCTATTTATCCACCACTCCTTAGCCAACTCCAAACTGACCTTAAGCGCTGGTCGTCACTTTACCTATCCTGGATTGGCAGACTACACGCCATTAAGATGGTGATCTGCCGAAGTTCTTGCACTTATTTCAGAGCCTTCCCATCAGTCTTGAGAAAAACTTCTTACACAGAGCGCTTATAATGCTTAAAACATTTATCTGGCAAAATAAGAGACAGTAATGGGTTTTTTAGGGATCAAGTTTGGGTATGGGTGAGAGGTCATAAGGGGTTTTTAGGTTTTAGAGATAGGTAGGTCTAACTCATATTACAGGGTTTTAATGTTCAGTGTCGGGTGGGGTAATGAGTAGTAATGGGTAGTAATGGGATATTAGGATTCAGGGATGGATATAAGCAAATGATAGTAAAAATATTTGTTTTTTAGGCTTCACTGATGGGTAGATGCAGTGACTCACAGCACCCACCTGCAACAGGATCTTTTTTCCATTTTAAAAGTGCCGGCAGGTTGCCACCTGTACAGAGAAACATGGGGCAGCTTTTAAATAGCTGCTCCATATTTCTTTTGAATGCACTGCCCTGGGAGCAGCGCATTCAACATAATAGGACACACTCTCCCTGTTTGCACCCGGAGCACCTGCTTAAAATGTGCCATGGCTCAAACAGGAAAAGTGCACCCTATCTGTAATAGGGCTCCACAGTTTCAGTGCATTGTCCAAGTTCCTGCAGCCTTTTCACATCCATGCATGGTGGCTTCCATTTTCTAATGCCAATGATGTACATTGCACCTCTCAATAATTTGCAGTACAGGTTTGTGAACCTGGCTCTTACAGAACTAAAGTGTGGGTACAGAACATGACGAAAACTAAAATTGATTAGGGCGCACTTAGACTTGTGTAGCAAATAATGCATTAATTGTTGTAGCCCGTGTTAGAAAATTGGGAACTTCGTCAGTGAGCATTATGATCACAGCAATGGTATCTGCCGTTGATATTAGTTTTCCAGGATTGTATTTTAGGTTCAGAAACGTCAATGACTTAGATGGATCTCTGTTAGATCTGCAATTTAAAATAGGTTAACTCGAAATGCCATCAACTTACTATTAGACGAGTGTGTAATTAAAGGATAAACTGAATTATATTAGAAGATAACTGGGGGTAAACAAGTCTTCCGACTGCTTAGTATGGGATAAATTGGGCAACTTGAAGAAAAATATTGCTAAACTGGTTTTTGTTCACTCTTGATTTATATGTAATTACAGGAAAATGAAACATATGGCAAAGTGTCAACAAATAGAGGCGAATGTTGCAACATATGGATGTATTGGGTGGTTATATTCAAGTGCGAAAAACCAGAGCAAATGCAATTTGTAGACAAATAGCGTAAAAAGAGCATGTGAATGAGATGTGATGCATAAACAGGGCATAATTCATACGTTCAACAGATGCAAGTTATGTTGTAATGATTGTTTATTCTTTAGGCGTACTTGGGATTTTACAATATGGTGTTCTAGAAAATTTAAAGCATTGATAAGAAATAAACTTAAATATCAAATAAACTCAATTGATAAGAGTGTCGTCTTGAACTCCTTCAGTATAAAATCATCCAACCATCAATTTCAGATAGATTTTCGTTCCTGAGTAGAGAAAACATGTAATAGCAGAGGAATGTGATCCTTTGTCCATGCATACTGAACAAATGTGTATTTAGAACAGTAGAACTGATTTTCCAAACCATTTGCGCATCTAAATGTCGTCTTTATATGCAAATAGCTTGCTTTACAAGTGCAATTCCAGGTTGATTATTCACTGAAAATATACATTCATAATGTAAATCAGACATGCAAAATAATACCACCCCATGGTGCAATATTGTACATGTGTAAATCCTACTCCGGGGACGACTGGAAACAGTCCAGGAAACAATGGCTTAAAGTGTTTGGCTCAGCTATCCCACTGAGGACAAACTAACGACCACATACATCTGTCTTCTGAACCTCTCCAGATCTGTTAAAATAGTGAAATGCCAAATATTATTTTTTTGTGAATCAGCGCCAGTTACACTTAAGCTGACACCTGCTTCTTTTCAAGTCAAAGTGCCATTTTTACTTCTCACCCAAAGCAGGATTGTGGCTATGTGGTTGGCTCTTTCAGTTGAAAGCGATAATTCTGTTACCAAAAAAATAATGCAAGGTAAAGCATCATAATCTAATAACCTGCGTGTGTATGTATTGCACGGTCGAAACGCGTGATGGCAGAAGGCAAATAAACGAGAATAATGATTTTGCATTGGTGTCTGCTTTGTTTCGTTGCGAAGGGATTTGAGAGTGATTGCAGGAGCAATATATGTGTATATATATATATATATGAACAGCACCACAGTCCTGTCAACTCCAAATACTCGGACGCAGGTACAGACCACAACGTGCCAAGAAGTAATTAAGCAGTGTTCTTTATTCCGTGCAAACCAGCATATATTCACTGAAAAAACCATAGGTTTTAGGGAAAGTTATAGTTAGTTGGACATTGCACTCGTACAAAACCTGTGAAATTCCCCCGTTATAGTTAGTTCAGCTAACTATAACTCGCGCCCCCGCAATGCACTGCTGATGACGTCACATATTACATCACTCATGACATGGTCAGTGACATCACTGATGACATCTCAAATGACATCACTGTTGACATCATGCAGTGACTGTGTGTTTCTGTAAAGTTTAAATATTTTTAATATATATAGGGAAAGGCGTATTGAAGAATGAGTGGGTGTATAAGTGTCTGAATGGATGATTTAGTAGGTGCGTGACTAACTCTATAAGTGAGTGATTAAACGTATCTTACTGAATGCATGGGTTAGTGACTAAACTGGGTGAATGTCTGTATCCGTCTGTCTGTTGCTGTGTAAGTTGCTGCATGGGTTTGTGAATAGCTACATGAGTGTCTATATGAGTTATTGATTGGTTGTCTGAGTATCTGTATGGGTGCCTGAGTGTTTGTGTGGGTGGGGTGTGTGCGACTCTGTGCATAGATGTGTGAGTGGGTGATTCACTGGGTGGATGGTTTCAAGAGTGCATCTGTGATAGACTGTATGGGTGGGTAAGTGTGTGTAAGAGTGTGTTAGTGAGTGAATGTATGTCCCAGTGGTACATGTGTGAGTAACTACATATGTGAAAGGCAGTATATATGTGTGTTGGAGTATATAAATAGCTATAAGCAAGAGTGTGTGATTGTGAGAGTGACTGTATGGATGAGTGTGTGCTTGTATCAGTGATTGTATAAGAGCGTAAGAATGTGCTAGTATTTGTATGAGTAAGTGAGCTGGTGTGTGGATAACTGTATAGGTGAGTAAATGGCAGTGTGTTTAATTATTTGCATGACTGACTAGGTGTGTGAGTACCTCTATGGATGCGTGGCGGTGTTTGAGTGTCTATATAGGAGTATGAGTGCATATGATAGTCCTGTACTGAGTGACCGTAAGTATGAGTGACTGTACGGGTGAGTGAGTGGATGTGTGTGTAGACCTAAGAATCAGTGAGTGGGTATGTAGTTATTGGTGTTGGAGTGTCTATGGTTTTGCGAATGGCAGTCTGTAATTTAGAGTGGGTGTATCAAAGGTTATATTAGGGTGTGAGGAGGTGCATCATATTATCACGTGGATGATGTCATCAGTGATGTCATCAGTAATGTCATTTGAGATGTCATCAGTGATGTCACTGACCATGTCATGAGTGATGTAATATGTGACGTCATCAGCAGTGCATTGCGGGGCGCGAGTTATAGTTAGCTGAACTAACGGGGGAATTTCACAGGTTTTGTACGAGTGCAATGTCCAACTAACTATAACTTTCCCTAAAACCTATGGTTTTTTCAGTGAATTTCAAAGGTTTTTAAATGCTAATTTCTAACTATAACGTGTCTGAAAGCTATGGTTTTTTCAGTGAATTTCAAAGGTTTTTTAAATGCTAATTTCTAACTATAACTGTCCCTAAAACCTATGGTTTTTTCAGTGAATTTCAAAGGTTTTTAAATGCTAATTCCTAACTATAGCATGTCTGAAACCTATGGTTTTTTTCAATGAATTTCAAAGGTTTTGTAAATGACAATTTTTAAATGTATTAATTGTTATATTTATTTTTTTGATACTGATTTACTACATTTTTTTAAACTATTCATTTTTAGATATTTTATTTTTTAAATTACATTGTAATTACATTATACATTACATTACAAAATATACTTTCTCAGAATGAATTACTTTAGTTTAAATACTTTGCAAATAGGCAATAGACTTTTAAGTACAGTAGTTACAGTTGTTGCAATGGGCAACACAATTTCAAACAATGCAAGATTGAGCTCAATGTGAATTTCTAGTTAAATGCAATTAGTTACTTTATGGATTACTTTACTAACCACAAGACTGGATCCTAGATTCAGTTCTGGGACATCTGCTGTAAACAGTTGAGTAAAAGCGTTTTGGTTACAGTAGTGATTTTTAAGGAATATTATTGTATTTTAAAAGTTGACACTTAGAAACTTTTTCACATAGAATCACCAATGTTATCCTATGGGAGGAAATTCACTTAGCAGGTAAGTAGTGTTATCGTTACTTTTTCTTACTCAGTGGTGGATCCTGGATCCAGCACTGGTGCATCTCCTGTAAACAGTTGAAAGAATGCGTTTAAGTCATACAGGCGATTTTTCAGGAATATTTGTAGTTTGTGAAAATCGACACTGAAACTTTCCTGCTGAAAACCAGTCAATGTTAGCCTATGGAAGGAAATTCAAGTTACTGGTAAGTACGGTTAGAATTACTTTTCAGGGTCAGTGCTGGGCTAAAAGATGCAGCACTGGGTTCTCTCCTGATAACAGGTGAGTAAATCGGAATTCGTAGTTCGGCTGATTTTAGAGGAATATTATAATGTTCCAAAACTCCACACTTAGAAGAATTTCCAAGTGAAACCAGTCAGTGTTAGCCTATGGAAGGAAATTCAAGTTACTGGTAAGTACGGTTAGAATTACCTTTCAGGGTCAGAGCTGGGCTAAAAGATGCAGCACTGGGTTCTCTCCTGATAACAGGTGAGTAAATCGGAATTCGTAGTTCGGCTGATTTTAGAGGAATATTATAAAGTTCCAAAACTCCACACTTAGAAGAATTTCCAAGTGAAACCAGTTAATGTTAGCCTTTGGAAGGAAATTCAAGTTACTGGTAAGTACGGTTAAAATTACTTTTGAGGATCAGTACTGGGCTCAAAGATGCAGCACTGAGGTCTCTCCTGATAACAGGTGAGTAAATCGGAATTCGTAGTTCGGCTGATTTTAGAGGAATATTTGCACAATGGTGAAGGGAGGGGGCGGGGCCTGAGGTGACATGTCTGCAAACACGCCCTGTGGCGCGTTTTAAGTTGGAGAATTAATTCCTCCTCAATCCCGAGGGTCCCTAGGGGCCAACTAGCCCACCAGATACCTCCAGTATGCGCCAGAGAGCTGCGTTGCAGAGAGGTGTTCAGAGGCCCCGGGGACCCCATCCCGTCCAGGAGAGGTGCAAAAGGGGGCGTGGCCTCTGAACACCTCTCTGCAATGCAGCTCCCTGGCGCATACTGGAGGTACAGGGTGGGCTAGTTGGACCCCAGGGACCCTCATGATTCAAGGGGACTTAATCCCCCAACTTAAAACGCGCCACGGGGCGCGTTTGCACAGATGTCACCTCAGGCCCCGCCCCCTCCCTTCACCATTGTGCAAATATTCCTCTAAAATCAGCCGAACTACGAATTCCAATTTACTCACCTGTTATCAGGAGAGACCTCAGTGCTGCATCTTTCAGCCCAGTACTGATCCTGAAAAGTAATTTAAACCGTACTTACCAGTAACTTGAATTTCCTTCCATAGGCTAACATTGACTGGTTTCACTTGGAAATTCTTCTAAGTGTGGAGTTTTGGAACTTTATAATATTCCTCTAAAATCAGCCGAAATACGAATTCCGATTTACTCACCTGTTATCAGGAGAGACCTCAGTGCTGCATCTTTCAGCCCAGTACTGATCCTGAAAAGTAATTTTAACCGTACTTACCAGTAACTTGAATTTCCTTCCATAGGATATCATTGCCTGCTTTTTGCTGAAAAAGCTTCTAAGTGTCGATTTTTGAAACATACAAATATTCCTCTAAAATCAGCCAAAATACGAATTCCGATTTACTCACCTGTTATCAGGAGAGACCTCAGTGCTGCATCTTTCAGCCCAGTACTGATCCTGAAAAGTAATTTTAACCGTACTTACCAGTAACTTATATTTCCTTCCATAGGAATCCATTGTCTGGTTTTCAGCAGAAAAGTTTCAAAGTGTTGATTTTCACAAACTACAAATATTCCTTAAAAATCGCCTGTATGACTTAAACGCATTCTTTCAGCTGTTTATAGGAGATGCACCAGTGCTGGATCCAGGATCCACCACTGAGTAAGAAAAAGTAACGATAACACTACTTACCTGCTAAGTGAATTTCCTCCCATAGGATAACATTGGTGACTCTATGTGAAAAAGTTTCTAAGTGTCAACTTTTAAAATACAATAATATTCCTTAAAAATCACTACTGTAACCAAAACGCTTTTACTCAACTGTTTACAGGAGATGTCCCAGGACTGAATCTAGGATCCAGTCCTGTGGTTAGAAAAGTAATCCATAAAGTAACTAATTGCATTTAGCTAGAAATTCACATTGAGTTCAATGTTGCATTGTGTTTGAAATTGTGTTGCCCATTGCAACAACTGTAACTACTGTACTTAAAAGTCTATTGCCTATTTGCAAAGTATTTAAACTAAAGTAATTCATTCTGAGAAAGTATATTTTGTAAAGTAATGTATAATGTAATTACAATGTAATTTAAAAAATAAAATATCTAAAAATAAATAGTTTAAAAAAATTTAGTAAATCAGTATCAAAAAAATAAATATAACAATTAATACATTTAAAAATTGTCATTTACAAAACCTTTGAAATTCACTGAAAAAAACCATAGGTTTCAGACATGTTATAGTTAGGAATTAGCATTTAAAAAACCTTTGAAATTCACTGAAAAAACCATAGGTTTCAGGCTTGTTATAGTTAGGAATTAGCATTTTAAAAACCTTTGAAATTCACTGAAAAACCATAGGTTTCAGGCCTGTTATAGTTAGGGTTTAGCATTTAAAAACCTTTGAAATTCACTGAAAAAACCATAGGTTTTAGGGAAAGTTATAGTTAGTTGGACATTGCACTCGTACAAAACCCGTGAAATTCCCCCGTTATAGTTAGTTCAGCTAACTATAACTCGTGCCCCCGCAATGAACTGCTGATGACGTCACATATTACATCACTGATGACATGGTCGGTGACATCTCTGATGACATCACTTATAACATCTCAAATGATATCACTGATGACATCATCCATGTGAGAATTTAATGCATCTTCTCACACCCTAATATAACTTTTGATACACCCACTCTAAATTACAGACTGCCATTCTCAAAACCATACACACTCCAATACCAATAAGTACATACCTACTCACTGATTCTTAGGTCTACACACACACATCTACTCACTCACCCGTACAGTCACTCATACTTACAGTCACTCAGTACAGGACTATCATATGCACTCATACACCTATATAAACACTCACACAACGCAACTCATCCATAGAGGTACTCACACACCTAGTCAGTCATGCAAATAATTAATCACACTCCAATTTACTCACCTATACAGTTATACACACCAGCTCACTTACTCATAAAAATACTAGCACATTCTTACGCTCCTATGCAATCACTGATGCAAGTACACACTCATCCATACAGTCACTCTCACAATCACACACTCTTGCTTATAGCCATTTATATACTCCAACACACATATATACTGCCTTTCACATATGTAGTTACTCACACATGTACCACTGAGATATACATTCAATCACTAACACACCCATACACACACTCACCCACCCATACAGTCCATCACAGACGCACTCTTGAAACCATGCACCCAGTGAATCACCCACTCACACATCTATGCACAGAGTCACACACACCCTACCCACACAAACACTGAGGCACCCATACAGATACTCAGAGAACCAATCCATAACCCATATAGACACTCATTTAGCTAGTCAGAAACCCATGCAGCTGCTTACACAACAACAGACAGACGGATACAGACATTCACACAGTTTAGTCACCCACCCATGCATCCAGTAAGATACGTTTAATCACTCACTTATAGACTCAGTCACGTACCTACTAAATCATCCATTCAGACGCTTATACACCCACTCATTCTTCAATACGCCTTTCCCTATATATATCAAACATATTTAAACTTTACAGAAACACACAGTCACTGGATGATGTCAGTGATGTCATCAGTGATGTCAATGACCATGTCATGAGTGATGTAATATGTGACGTCATCAGCAGTGCATTGCGAGGCGCGAGTTATAGTTAGCTGAACTAACTATAACGGGGGAATTTCACGGGTTTTGTATGAGTGCAATGTCCAACTAACTATATCTTTCCCTAAAACCTATGGTTTTTTCAGTGAATATATATATATATATATATATATATTTTTGTTATCCAATCGCCGAAAGCTTCAAAGGACGCACTCACAGCAGCTGAAGCACAAGCTTTATTATTGGAAAAACCGGCATCTTCACTCCAGATAACAGTTCATGCCGACGCGTTTCAAGGACACAGCCTCTTCTTCATGGGCAGCTCTAGCAACACACAGATGGCTCCAATCAATTAATTTAAATACATGCTGGACCCCCAGTGGGTCATGCGCAGTGCGTCTGTGTAGTACAAAGCATGCTGGGACATTGAGTCCCTATTGGAGATTATTATTCCTCGCAGTGAGTTCCGTGTGCTGCTAAAATTAAAGAGCATTGTTCTCCCTCCAGTGGGCTCCAAAGTGACATGCTGGTTCTTTATTTTCCTCAGTTGCTGCGCTGACCGTGGCTTCTGTAAGGTTACATACGCCTCGCAGCCCCTCCTTTACAGTCCTGGAGACGGTGCATCCTTTCACGGCAGGGCAACCGTGTAGTTAATTTTGTTATCCAATCGCCCGAAAGCTTCAAAGGACGCACTCACAGCAGCTGAAGCACAAGCTTTATTATTGGAAAAACCGGCATCTTCACTCCAGATAACAGTTCATGCCGACGCGTTTCAAGGACACAGCCTCTTCTTCATGGGCAGCTCTAGCAACACACAAATGGCTCCAATCAATTAATTTAAATACATGCTGGACCCCCAGTGGGTCATGCGCAGTGCGTCTGTGTAGTACAAAGCATGCTGGGACATTGAGTCCCTATTGGAGATTATTATTCCTCGCAGTGAGTTCCGTGTGCTGCTAAAATTAAAGAGCATTGTTCTCCCTCCAGTGGGCTCCAAAGTGACATGCTGGTTCTTTATTTTCCTCAGTTGCTGCGCTGACCGTGGCTTCTGTAAGGTTACATACGCCTCGCAGCCCCTCCTTTACAGTCCTGGAGACGGTGCATCCTTTCACGGCAGGGCAGCCGTGTAGTTAATTTTGTTATCCAATCACCCGAAAGCTTCAAAGGACGCACTCACAGCAGCTGAAGCACAAGCTTTATTATTGGAAAAACCGGCATCTTCACTCCAGATAACAGTTCATGCCGACGCGTTTCAAGGACACAGCCTCTTCTTCATGGGCAGCTCTAGCAACACACAGATGGCTCCAATCAATTAATTTAAATACATGCTGGACCCCCAGTGGGTCATGTGCAGTGCGTCTGTGTAGTACAAAGCATGCTGGGACATTGAGTCCCTATTGGAGATTATTATTCCTCGCAGTGAGTTCCGTGTGCTGCTAAAATTAAAGAGCATTGTTCTCCCTCCAGTGGGCTCCAAAGTGACATGCTGGTTCTTTATTTTCCTCAGTTGCTGCGCTGACCGTGGCTTCTGTAAGGTTACATACGCCTCGCAGTCCCTCCTTTACAGTCCTGGAGACAGTGCATCCTTTCACGGCAGGGCAGCCGTGTAGTTAATTTTGTTATCCAATCGCCCAAAAGCTTCAAAGGACGCACTCACAGCAGCTGAAGCACAAGCTTTATTATTGGAAAAACCGGCATCTTCACTCCAGATAACAGTTCATGCCGACGCGTTTCAAGGACACAGCCTCTTCTTCATGGGCAGCTCTAGCAACACACAGATGGCTCCAATCAATTAATTTAAATACATGCTGGACCCCCAGTGGGTCATGCGCAGTGCGTCTGTGTAGTACAAAGCATGCTGGGACATTGAGTCCCTATTGGAGATTATTATTCCTCGCAGTGAGTTCCGTGTGCTGCTAAAATTAAAGAGCATTGTTCTCCCTCCAGTGGGCTCCAAAGTGACATGCTGGTTCTTTATTTTCCTCAGTTGCTGCGCTGACCGTGGCTTCTGTAAGGTTACATACGCCTCGCAGCCCCTCCTTTACAGTCCTGGAGACGGTGCATCCTTTCACGGCAGGGCAGCCGTGTAGTTAATTTTGTTATCCAATCGCCGAAAGCTTCAAAGGACGCACTCACAGCAGCTGAAGCACAAGCTTTATTATTGGAAAAACCGGCATCTTCACTCCAGATAACAGTTCATGCCGACGCGTTTCAAGGACACAGCCTCTTCTTCATGGGCAGCTCTAGCAACACACAGATGGCTCCAATCAATTAATTTAAATACATGCTGGACTCCCAGTGGGTCATGCGCAGTGCGTCTGTGTAGTACAAAGCATGCTGGGACATTGAGTCCCTATTGGAGATTATTATTCCTCGCAGTGAGTTCCGTGTGATGCTAAAATTAAAGAGCATTGTTCTCCCTCCAGTGGGCTCCAAAGTGACATGCTGGTTCTTTATTTTCCTCAGTTGCTGCGCTGACCGTGGCTTCTGTAGAGTTACATACGCCTCGCAGCCCCTCCTTTACAGTCCTGGAGACGGTGCATTTTTCACGGCAGGGCAGCCGTGTAGTTAATTTTGTTATCCAAACGCCGAAAGCTTCAAAGGACGCACTCACAGCAGCTGAAGCACAAGCTTTATTGGAAAAACCGGCATCTTCACTCCAGATAACAGTTCATGCTGACGCGTTTCAAGGACACAGCCTCTTCTTCATGGGCAGCTCTAGCAACACACAGATGGCTCCAGACGCACTGCGCATGACCCACTGGGGGTCCAGCATGTATTTAAATTCATTGATTGGAGCCATCTGTGTGTTGCTAGAGCTGCCCATGAAGAAGAGGCTGTGTCCTTGAAACGCGTCGGCATGAACTGTTATCTGGAGTGAAGATGCCGGTTTTCCAATAATAAAGCTTGTGCTTCAGCTGCTGTGAGTGCGTCCTTTGAAGCTTTCGGGCGATTGGATAACAAAATTAACTACACGGCTGCCCTGCCGTGAAAGGATGCACCGTCTCCAGGACTGTAAAAGAGGGGCTGCGAGGCGTATGTAACCTTACAGAAGCCACGGTCAGCGCAGCAACTGAGGAAAATAAAGAACCAGCATGTCACTTTGGAGCCCACTGGAGGGAGAACAATGCTCTTTAATTTTAGCAGCACACGGAACTCACTGCGAGGAATAATAATCTCCAATAGGGACTCAATGTCCCAGCATGCTTTGTACTACACAGGCGCACTGCGCATGACCCACTGGGGGTCCAGCATGTATTTAAATTCATTGATTGGAGCCATCTGTGTGTTGCTAGAGCTGCCCATGAAGAAGAGGCTGTGTCCTTGAAACGCGTCGGCATGAACTGTTATCTGGAGTGAAGATGCCGGTTTTCCAATAATAAAGCTTGTGCTTCAGCTGCTGTGAGTGCGTCCTTTGAAGCTTTCGGGCGATTGGATAACAAAATTAACTGCACGGCTGCCCTGCCGTGAAAGGATGCACCGTCTCCAGGACTGTAAAGGAGGGACTGCGAGGCGTATGTAACCTTACAGAAGCCACGGTCAGCGCAGCAACTGAGGAAAATAAAGAACCAGCATGTCACTTTGGAGCCCACTGGAGGGAGAACAATGCTCTTTAATTTTAGCAGCACACGGAACTCACTGCGAGGAATAATAATCTCCAATAGGGACTCAATGTCCCAGCATGCTTTGTACTACACAGACGCACTGCGCATGACCCACTGGGGGTCCAGCATGTATTTAAATTAATTGATTGGAGCCATCTGTGTGTTGCTAGAGCTGCCCATGAAGAAGAGGCTGTGTCCTTGAAACGTGTCGGCATGAACTGTTATCTGGAGTGAAGATGCCGGTTTTTCCAATAATAAAGCTTGTGCTTCAGCTGCTGTGAGTGCGTCCTTTGAAGCTTTCGGGCGAATGGATAACAAAATATATATATATATATATATATATATATATATTCCTCTCGATTCTTTGGACGGCTTGCCGGCGCGCTTCCAAATCACCGGGGGTGCTGGTTCTGAGACGCCCTCTGCGTCTCTACGTATCAAAGCAGCAATTCTCCATTGATGGGAAAATAATCCAGCACTCCATGGGGGTTTATTCACTCAACTGTTATTCATGAGTGGTGGCATCCACGCGTTCCGGCTGTCACACGCAGCCTTGATCATGATGCAAATCGCCATTTTTTAAAACATTAAATATACATTTTCTAAAACATGAAAACAAACAAAGGACAGTCCCAATGCACGTCTCTGCCACTGTTTAGGTTAACATGGGCGCCATCTTGGAACATTGTATAACTCCCAGATATTCCATTCCTTTACATGCAAGTGCATTATAAAATGTATTGATGTTAATTTCCAACAATGTATTTCATCACTGTATTCGATTTTTGGAACATTGACAATTGTAAATTCCATTTTAACAATGCATCAAAACTTGCAAATATACTTTTCTCGGTCACCCTTTGTAACAACTGATAAACAGTTCGGCTTCGTTAAAGTGCTAAGTGCTTATTTCTTTCACAGTTCTTATTCTTAAAGTGCTAGTGCTCAATTTTTACTTTCCTCATTTTTTATATATATACATCATTTGGTTTTTTATAAGACTAATTTTTTGTATATTATAATTCATATACATTTTACTTAAAAACATTTTTCCTTATTGGAACAGAAGAAATAAAGTGCTAGTGCTTAATATCCTAAAGTGCTGAATAATAAAGTGCATGTGTTCCCTGTCCTTCTCCTCATAAATTTCACTCCATTAGTTTAAAAAAACAGTTTTTTTGAATGTTCAGCTTCACTTTTCAATTATTAATACAAGCAGGTAAACAGGTCTTCATCAATGAATTGGCCCATTTGGCTCCTTACTATCCAACTCTAGTATAAAAAAAATTCCAGCCTTCGGAGTTCTTTCTCTCTATTGCCTCCCCTTCTTTTCCTAGGAACTTCAGCTATACAGCTGTATTTCATCAGATTGGGGTCACTGTTATGTTCCCTCTCAAAGTGTCTGGCAACAGGGTAATTTCTATCATTATTAATGATAGCCCGTCTGTGTTGCAGGATCCTCCTGTGTGCTGGCAAGGTGGTGCTGCCTATATAAATCTTCTTACATGTACATTTCAGCATATAGACTATGTAGTTTGATTACATGTTAAGTGGCCTCTTACTTTCATGGTTCTATTTAAAGGTGTTTTAAAATCCACTATGTTTTCTCCATGCTAGCAGGCTTTACATTTAAAACACTTTTTAAAACCATTTTTCGCTGATAGCCATGTCTGAGTACGGGTTATTCCTTGATAATCACTTCTGACTAAGTGATCCTTGAGAGACCTAGATTTTTTGTATGTTATCTCAGGGTATTTTCTGCTATCCGGTCCTAATACAGGATCCTCTTTAATCAGGTGCCAATGCTTCTTTAGAATAGCTCTCACTTCATTATGTTTGGTATTATATGTTGTAATAAATCTGTGGCTACCTGGACCGTTCTTCTGTTTTCTCCTAGTCTGTGTTCTTGATGGCTCGAATAGTATTCTATCCCTATTCAATTTCCTAGCCTTTTCAGATGCCATTTGAATCACTGCCTGTGAGTACCCTCTCTGGATGAAACGCTCAATAATCTCACCTTTTATTTTCTCATACTCCACAAGATTGCTACAGGTTCTCCTCGCCCTGAAAAACTCTCCGAAGGGTATGCTTCGAATGAGTGGTGCAGGGTAGGCACTCCTCGCATGAAGGAGGGTATTAGCCGCTGTAGGCTTGCGGAAAATTGTCGACTCAAGCTTGTCTCCTTGTGCAGTTATTTTAACATCTAAAACTCAATAGATGTCCTACTGTAGTGTCCCATAAATTTCAAATTTAGGCTATTGTTGTTCAGGTCACTAATGAACAAATCGATGTTTTCTTCCGTGCCCTGCCACAGCACAAAAATGTCATCAATAAACCTGACCCAAACCAATACATTTGCCATCCAATGTTCCAGTTCAGGGCCCCTGAGCACCTGCTCCTCCCACCAGCCTAGATGTACATTAGCATAATTGGGGCGAAGCAGGTTCCCATGGCCGTCCCTTGCTCCTGCTGGTTCAAGTCTGTTTCAAACATAAAAATATTCTTCGTCAGGCACCAATTCATCATTTCTAAAATCATACAATTATGATGTACAAATCTCATAGGTCTAGCTTTCAGAAAATACTCAGTGGCTCTTAGGCCATCCGTATGTCTTATGCTGGTGTACAATGTGGTTATATCTAAGGTCAATAGCACCATATTCCTCTCCCATTGCACATCATATAGCTGTTTTAAAAAGTCTGCAGAGTCTCTAATATAGGAGGTTAGTGTTCTAACAATAGGATTCATGAAAAAGTCAATGTACCTGGAGACGTTTTCAAATAGACTCCCACACGAGGAGATGATCGGCCTCCCTGGTGGGTATATATATATATATATATATATATATATATATATATATATATATATATATATATATATATATATATATATATATATACCTACTGGCGGTCACCAGTAGGTAGTTATAGTTAGAACCTAGTTTCCATAGGAAAAGCATTTTTTGATTTGCTAATAACTTTAGCGTCGTTTGACGAATCTTCGTAAAATTCTCCCAAAAACAAGTCTATCCAGGTCAGCTCCTATCCTGAAAGTTTGGGGGTGATTCGTCAAGCGGGGGCTGAGAAAAAAGGGGGGTCCCAAAACTCGTTTTCTCCATGTTAATTTCCATAGGAAATTTTGCAACGAGCTACAGCCCGAACTGCTGAACGGAATTACACCAAATTTGGCAAAAAGGTAGCGCTTGGTTCAGAAAGCGACCTTTTTTTTAAATGGTGTAAATCCGTTCAGTAGTTTTTGAGAAATTCAAAAAATAAGAGTCAAAAAATCAATTTCCCATAGGAAACTTTGTGCAAGGCTACAGCCGAAACTACTGAACGGAATTACTCCAAATTTGGCAGAAAGGTAGTGCTTGGGTCAGAAAGCGACCTTTTAAAAATGGTGTAAATCCGTTCAGTAGTTGCTGATAACTTAGAAAAATAAAAGTTTCAATATCTGGGCGGAGCCTAAGTCGCGTGCGTGAGCTTCACTGTGATTGGCTGCTAGTAGTCCAAACCAGGAAGTGTTGGCAGCCATCTTGTGGCTCGGTAGAAGCGAGTCACCCAAAAATGGAGAAACAAAGGTATAAAATAAGAGAAGGGGGCAGGGTAGAAAAACCCTGACCCCCTAGGCCTGCTCAGGGGGTCCCAGAAGGACCCCCAAAGCCCAAAAAATCATTTTAAAAAAAAAAAAAAAAATCGGCAAAAATTTGCGCTGGGGTCGCGGGTTCTGGCGTTTCATTTTAATGAGGCCCTTGGGTGGGCTAGGTTCCAGGGGTATTTCTTCAAAAATAATAGCATGGACTCGCAGGGATTGCGGGGGTGCGCTGGGGTCCGGCTTCACTCATGTTGGGAGGGGGGTTGCGTGGCCCCCCTTCTGGAGCCTTCTATGTGCTTGTAACTTTGGCGTCGTTTGATGAATCTTTATGAAATTATCCAAAAAGTTTCTATTTTTTTTATTAGCTCTTATATTGAAAGTTTGGGGGTGAATGGTGTAGGAGGGGCTGAGAAAAAGAGGGTCCTAAAACGTGTTTTCTCCATGCAATTTCCATACGAAACTTTACAGAAGACTACAGGTGAAACTGCTGAACGGAATTACGCCAAATTTGGCAGGGAGAAAGGTGATGGTCCAGAAAGCACGCTTTTGTTTAAATGGTGTAAATCCGTTCAGTAGTTTTTGAGAAATATCAAATTTTACAGATATCGATATTTGAGAATTCTGACATGTGATTGGCTGAGGGGTTACAAGCACCAGCTTGCGGCTTATTGGCTGTGAATGGTTGAAACCAGGAAGTGTTGGCAGCCATTTTGTGATTTACTCCGTCAGCTCGCATCTCTCCGTGTAGAAGCCATCGGGTTCGTAGTTTTACCCCTGCGAGGCAACACTGGCATCTGTGTCTGTGTGAGATATGCCTTTCACGCTGCCTCTCTTCATATCACCAGGTCGCGGCTATGCCTTTAGAAGCCCGTCCGTCAGCTCGGAGCTCTGTGAGTCAGTCTGTCGGTACGATCCCCTACACTACCCAAAGACTACTAAAACACTACCCCAGCACGATCCCCTACACTACCCAAACACCACTGCACTACCCTAAACCCTAAATCTACCCCCAGCACGATCCCCTACCCAAACACCACTGCACTACCCTAAACCCTAAAATACTACCCCCAGCACAACCCCCTACACTACCCAAACACCACTGCATTGTCGTAAACCCTAAAACACTACCTCTAGCAGGACCCCCTACACTACGCAAACACCACTGCAGTACCCTAAATCCTAAACACTATCCCCAGCACGACCCCCTATACTACCCAAACACCACTAGACTACCCTAAACCCTAAAACACTACTCCCAACATGACCCCCTACACTACACAAACACTACTGCACTACCCTAAACCCTAACACACTACCCCCAGCACGACCCCTACACTACCCAAACACCACTGTTCTACCCTAAACCCTAAAAGACTACCCAGCATGACCCCCTACAGTACACAAACATCACTGCAATACCGTAAACACTAAAACACTACTCCGAAGACGACCCCCTACACTACACAAACACCACTGCACTACCCTAAACCCTAAAACACTACTCCCAGCATGACCCCTTACACTACCCAAACACCACTGCATTTATATAAACTCTAAAACACTACCTCCAGCACGATTCTTACACTACCCAAACACCACTGCACTACCTTAAACCCTAAAACGCTACCCCCAGCATGAACCCCCAAACAGTACACAAACACCACTGCACTACTCTAAATCCTAAAACAGTACTCGCTGCATGACTTCCCACACTACTCAAACACCACTGTGCTACCCTAAATCCTAAAACACTACTCTCAGCACGACCCCCTACACTACACAAACACCACTGCACTGCCGTAAACCTAAAACACTACTCCCAGCATGACCCCCTACACTACCCAAACACCACTGCACTGCCGTAAACCCTAAAACACTACTCCCAGCATGACCCCCTACACTACACAAACTCCACTGCACTACCCTAAACCCCAAAACAGTACTCCCAGCATGACCCCTTACACTACCCAAACATTACTGCATTGTCGTAAACTCTAAAACACTACCTCCAGCACGATTCTTACACTACCCAAACACCACTGCACTACCTTAAACCCTAAAACGCTACCTCCAGCATGAACCCCCTTCAGTACACAAACACCACTGTACTACCCTAAAGCATAAAACAGTACCAGTCCGTCGGTTCGCAGGTCTGCATCTGCGAGCCATCGTGTCCCTAGCTGTACATGTGCGAGCCAGTCCGTTAGGTGAATGGTGTGTCTCTGCTAGGAGGGCCGGTGGCCCGTTGGTGTCCCCTTGCGAGTTAGACCCGAGCTCTCCCTCTACGAGCCAGCACGCTGGTGTGCGTTTGCGAGCCGACGGCCCATAGCTCTCTCTGTGCGAGCCGAGCCTACGGGCCGCAGCTCTCCCTCTGCGAGCCTGCCCGACGGCCCGCAGGTCTCCCTGAGCTAGCCGGATCGCAGCTGTCACTCTGCGAACCGATATTGGGAATATAAGACAGCTCTAAAAAGAGCCCTTGTGTTTATTAGTTGGAGCTACATATAAGTGCGGATGCACAGCTTCAGGTTATTCAGAAAAACTCGATTTCCCTGATCTGTGAAGTGTACTCCATCACTTCTGTAGATATCAGCCATATCAAAACGTATGTTGTTGTTGTAGATCGACCCCATTATATGGTCTCTGAGGTATGCAGACACAGCTTTGTTGACATTCTTCCTAGATTTTTCAATCTGAGGACAAAATTGGTTTGACCATTTCCACTTCTGTCTTTGGCATATATTGGAATATACAAAGACAGTTTGAGGCAAAAGCAACATCAATTGTCGAAAGGTGTCTTTCATTAGCATTTCCAAACCTACACCAGTCAATGTGCCTAGGTCGTTTCCACCACAGTGCACAATCATGAGGTCAGGGTGTTGGAGATGCAAACAGGTTTTAACCAAAGGCAACAATTGGTGCCACTTCAATCCTCTCTGTCCAAACCATTTAATGTCCACATTTTGTAAACCTAGGTCTAAGTCAATACGTCTCTGTTCTGCATACCTCTTGCACCAGAAAACATAGCTATGTCCTACGATCCACACTAGCATTTTGAAGGTATGGCTGGGAAGTATGGATAGATGTCTGTAGCTCATGCAGTCCGTTTGTAGAATAAGAGATATGGTTAAAGGCGGGGAACTACTTTTGTTTCTCATTCAAAACGATAACTGATTGGGAGATGAAAAGCATTGTTTTTTAAAAGTAGGGTGCACATTCGTTTTGTGGAAAAGCATCTTTGTGATTGGTTAAGAAAAAGCAGTTTAAACGTGGAGTACATATGATAGGATAACATTTGGTCAACTCAACCACACCTGCTACTTGCATTTGGAAGGCACTGTTCGAACTTAAAACAATCGTGAACTTTTAACCTGCACGTGCCATTAAATGTTTGAGAAAATGTTGCAAAAAAATATTGTTAAGTTTACAAAAATTGATGAACTTTTAACCTGCACGTGTTGTAGAATATTCTAGAAAGTGTGTTGATAGAATACGTTGCACTTCTGACTTCTATGTGTCCTTGAATATTAAAAAAACTGTTTATATGGAAAATTCAAAAATAACCAATAGAGAGAAGTTTTGCAATCTAAAAGAATCAAGGAACTATTATAATTTGTTCTTTACATGTATTTATGTGTGGAGTAACAAAATTACAGACACAACAGCACCAGGAAGAGGAACAAGCAGGGAGTGGGGGGACGGGGGGAGATGGGCACAATGGCACACATGCACAATTAAGTACAGCACAACTACAGACAAACCATGGCTAAAATGAAACACACCAACAAGGAGCACAAGTCACACAACCCGCCAACATCACACCACTGAACAAGCACAGAAGTGAAAACCACACTGCCTGAAAGGGAGAAGGGTGAACAATACCTCACATGAAGGGACAGCACACACACATAGGAAGCAGAGCACACCAACATCCAACACAATGTTGTCCAAACACAAACATTCGCACAATCGAACACAGTACACAAATGCACTCGCCTGTGGCGGATAAACGTCCAAAAGCGTCAGTACGAAACAGGCACATGAGAACGCATAAGTACAAACCCACAGTCCGGATGGGGTAGCAATTCACGTATGGCAGGCAGCCAGAGAGTCCATGACACACACATTGGCATACAAATGAATACACAACAGATTTGGAGACAAGTGAAAATGTGGAAACTTTATAAAAAAAAGTGTGTCAGTACGGCCAAGAGTAGTGCCACGATATGCAGACAAATGCAGCAGCATGCCTGAATAAGGAACGTAGGAAAACGTCCATATTCACCTCGGGGTAGTCCATCACCAACACACGTCAGTGTCAAGCAGCGTTGGTTGTCCGCGCCTCGGACAAGAGTTGACACCAATGCAGCCATGCCCACTGTCGTCTTGGGACATGTGACCAAATGCACAACGTGCAATGATGCGGCGGGACACGTGCAATGTAGCACATTGAGTCGTGGTTGCAGGTACCTTGTCACTCGTCCATGATCGCGAGTGCAGCTGCATAAGCCACTATCTGTAATGAGTGATGGTTGGCCACAATATTTGACATGTCGTCGACGTAATCCATCAGCTGACCGGGACAGATGTGCTGACTCCAACCACTGTACCCAATGTGCACCCAAGCAGAATCGGGAAGTGGGTCAATTTGCTCACCGCATACTACGACACGTGCAATCTCCCAGGCCCAGTTCCCAACATGCATGCCAAACATCCATGCATGCCATAAACGGGCATCACCATGACACTCCTGGTCCTGGGCCAACAGGGGGCGCACACACCCATCGTAATCCATGTCAGCTACGCACGCGTTGGAGAGGCACACGTCCATGCACCACTCGGATAGGCACGTGCGACATTGCAATACAGGTTGAACGCAAGTGACGTCCGCAATGTGGAAGCTCAGCCGGTAAGTGATCCGCAGCACTGCCAAAGTCAGTGCACCCAGGACATGCAGCAGACGTGCAAGGTATAGGTGGACATGAATGGAGTCGACCATGTGTTCGGGATGCCCTGCCATTGCGTCAGTGGCTCTGCTTGTAGATGCACTGGCTTGTCGTGTGCCAGTCTTGTGGATGAAATGGCACAGCTTGGTGCAATGAGCCGGGTCTGTGTGCAATGGGCGCAGGGCAGGGGTGTGGTGGGAGTACGTGTGAAGGCCATTTCACGCACGCTAACTACGACGAAGGACTTTTGAGTGTGGGATGTGTACTCGTTGTTCTCAAATCGGGCAGTGCGTAGTGTGGGAGACGGATGCAAATATTATCGTATCTGTCAGGGGGGGCTGGCCACTTGCAAGTTCCTTCTCGGAGCAGCAGATTTGTTAGCACAAGATAGCTCAGACAAAGAACCTTTCATCCCTACAGTAACTTCTCCAGCTGCATTCATACAGGATGTGTACAAAGGCCGGTCGTGGGTGTTGTGGGATGTCTGCGACCCTGGTCATCATGGATGAGATGCCCAGCACGTGGCACATGGGCGGGTTCACTGTGTGTTACGTTGCCAAACGGCTGCTCCTCCCTCCCACGAGCCCCCACACTTTTGTGCGCTGCGCTGTTGTATCCCGTGCACTCCTACGGCACAGCATTGTAATGCCTATTCACGACTGTTCTGCAGCATTCCAATCACACCGTGACACTGCCGTTTGGAGGTGGTGCATGCCACTTTACAACATCGACTGCTGCAGCCCTTGTGGCGGCCACACCAGAACACAGAGACACACTTACCGCACTTCTTGCACACGGACATGTCCGAGACACCCCGTTCCCCTTGCCAGATAGGCACACCCCTGCGCTGACCTGTGTACGCCGGACCAGCACACGCCGCTTGTGCATGCAGGAGGATGCATGCGTAGCTACATGTCCAGGCTCACTGCCAACGCTGAGGTGACATGGTAACGTCCGCTGAAGACAGCACACTGTGATGTTGCAGGTCCCATGCCCATCTTGCTAACACAATGACCACACGGACACACTTGCTCAGATGCGGGTTCGGGGGGCATTGGCGGTCCTGGGGTTGTTGCGATGAGTGTTGTGGCCCTCATTGGGTATCCGTGTATCATGCTCATTGACTCTATGGCACCTGTGGGTGTTCCGGTGTGGCTCTTGGCTGTGTTCCCTTTCATGCTGCAGGTAGTCGTCCTGCTTAACACCAGCAGAAAGCAGGTGTAAAATCCCTGGTGCTAATGCGGCTTATCGCCGGAATTTGTTTCGCATCGCAGTTTTTGCCTTTCGTTGTGAAAGTTGTGATGTGGTTTTTCGTGTACAGAAAAATAAATGAACTGGGCAGTGTATCCCGTCAAGATTCAGCACCTGACCCACTATTCCCAATCAATGTAAATACAATGAGATTTCTTTATTGATTTTGTGTGTACACTGTAAATGCACCCACTACCACAGTGCAATTCAATACAGGATTTTAGTATTTAGAATAAATCGCAAAGGTGCACCTCATGTGTTTTTGCAAGGGGAACGCCTACTCTGCATCTCATTATCAGCACTTTAATGCAACTAAAGTTGAGATAAATCTAACACACTATTCAGAAGCTGGTGCAAACTGCAGACATCACCAGTATTCCCGCGATAACTGCCCCAAAATTTAACACCATGGTGGACACCACCAAATAACAGTAATAAGAACGAGAAAGAGTCACACAGCACTTAAGTAACAACCAAAAACTTTATTGATTTTTTTTTTTCCCAAACTTTATTTTTCCGTTTACGTACATATAGAGGATAAACTAAATTTAACAAACTCAACACAAAACAACAAGGCGAAAGACTCCTGTCGGGTCCATCAATGTCGACGACACAGCCTGGAAAATAAAGCACAAAATAAGGACGTGTGTAATGCGCATATCAAAGGAGTGAGACACAGAGAAAGAGAGAAGGAAAAAAAAGCCAGAGAGAAAAGAGAGGGAAGGAAAGAAAGGGAGTGAGAAAGGGAGAAGGGAGAGAGAGTGAGAGAGATGGAAGGAAAGTAAGGAAAGAGTGAGAGAGAGAGTGAAGAGAGGGAAGTGAGAGAGAGAGAGAGAGAGAGACACTGCCGCCCCTGCGCATCCATGACCAAATAATTACCTGCTGCCACCGGAGTGTCTACCAGTGGGCACTCCACGTGCCCATGAAAGCTCCAGGGCCCGGTCCCGCTACCATGGCTTGGTGCACATTATGTGGACCCGCTCCGCGGCCCAGCAGATCCCACACATGTCGCTGAGTCCTGAGTCATCAATGGCGGAGACCACATTAGCTTTTGGTGCTGCTGACCCTGTGCAACGCAAGTCAGCGCCACGTGGTGGTAGGCCGCTGACGGCCATACAACTTAGGGTGCGACTAACCCTGTGCAACTCAAGTCCGTGCCACATGGTGGTAGGCCCCTGACGGCCACATCAGCTTCAGGTGGCACTAACCCTGTGCAACTCAAGTCCGCGCCACGTGGTAGTAGGCCCCTGACGGCCACATCATCTTCGGGTGGCACTAACCCTGTGCAACTCAAGTCCGCGCCACGTGGTGGTAGGCCCCTGACGGCCACATCAGCTTCGGGTGACACTAAACCTGTGCAACTCAAGTCCGCGCCACGTGGTAGTAGGCCCCTGACGGCCATACAGCTCAGGGTGCGACTAACCCTCTGCGTAACTTTTCATGGACTCTTTATGATTGAGACCCGTGGAGCATCTGCCATCCAGTCACCACCGGCAATAAAGGATGTGACGTTGTCGATCCATTATACTTGTGTGGTCACATGGCCTTTGACGCATGTGCCGGATGGGTGTGGTGTGTGTGCAAACCTGCCCTCAGGGAGTGGCTGTGACATGTTGACAACTAGTCCACTGACCTGCATACCAACAACGAGTATGCCTGCGACAGGTAGCTATGTGGGGGGTGTGAAAACGTGTTTTCTCAATGGATTTTCCATAGGAAACTTTAGACAAGGCTACAGGTCAAACTGCTGAACGGAATTACGCAAATTTGGTAGGGAGAAAGGTCTTGGTCCAGAAAGCGCGCTTTCTCGCATCGACTGAAAATATAAAAGAAAGGTCCCGGGGGCAATTTAATGTACCGGAGCTCTGTCTGCGTGAGTTAACCCTTTCACGCTCCCTCCGCCCAACATCACCACTTCACAGCTATGCCGTTAGAAGCCAGTCCGTCGGCTCGCAACTCTCTACCTTTGCGAGCTAGTACGCTGCTGTTCCTGTACCTTTGCGAGCTACTACGCTGCTGTTCCTTTGGGAGCGGATGGCTCGTAGTACTGCGTCTGTGAGTCGAGCGGACGGGCTGCAGTTGTCCCTCTGCGAACCTGGGTGCGAACTGTTCATAAGTCACACTACATAAGCATTGAAAAGCCATTTTGTGATTCAGTCCGTCAACTGGCATCTGTCCAAGGCATTTCTGAAAACATACCGGAGTTCTTTCTGTGAGAGATACCCCTTTCACGCTGCCTCTCCCCACATCAGCAGGTAACGCACCCTCTTCCCACATTACCAACATACCCCCAACAACCTTCTTGGGCCCGGAATTGTCCCTGTGCGGTTGGACAAACAAGAATCTTAGTCATGTATAGATTTACATATAAAACATTTTTTTTAAACAAAACAACAACAAATAAAACTGAAGGGAGTCTGGTGCTGTGGTAGCTGCCACGAAGTTGGGGTCACTGCCATTCAGGACTCAGGACACAGTTCCACATGTGGGATTGGCTTGTATTGAACAGGGTTAGTGGCACCACATGTCGCGCCTTGTGTTGTACAGGGTTAGTGGCACCACGTGTCGCCGGCCTTGCATATGGAAATGTGCCTCACTGATCGAAGGGAGTCTGGTGCTGTGGTCGCTGCCACGGACTTGGGGTCACTGCCATTCAGGACTCAGGACACAGTTCCACATGTGGGATTGGCTTGTGTTGAACAGGGTTAGTGGCACCACGTGTCGCCAGCTTGTGTTGAACAGGGTTAGTGGCACCACGTGTCGCGGCTTGTGTTGAACAGGGTTAGTGGCACCACGTGTCAAAAATTCGAATTGCGAGCTCTGCTGCCCGCAGTGTAGACTGCTAATGAGTTTTCGTTTGCACTGGAAGATGAATTTGGTGATTGTACTAAAGCTATAACTGATATAAAAAAAGTTCTTGAAGCAAGGATACTAAAAGGATATTATGTAGGTTTTAGGCCTGTGATAGTTACTTGCCTACTGGACTCTGTAATGAATGAATCAAGACTTAATTTTAATTGTGAGCCCTGATGACCGCAGTGTAGGCCAGAGGTAGCGGTCAGCAAGGGCCCATAGCCACGTGGCGTTGAGTTGAGGTGCACAGTTAGTGGCACCAGAAGCATTGAGAATGTGTGAGCCTGTGATGCTGCTTGGTGCGGACGGGCCGCACTGGGAGCAATGTCTCTTGCCTACTGGACTGCGTCATCTGCAATCGCGACTGTATCTGAATTGTGAGCCCTGCTGACCGCAGTGTAGGCCAGAGGTAGCGGTGAGCAAGGGCCCACAGCCACGTGCATAGGTTGGTGGCCCCACCGGCCTGCGTAGTTCCGGTTCAGTGGCACCACGTGTCACCGGCCTTCCATATGCAAATACGCCTCACTAATCGAAGGGAGTCTGGTGCTGTGGTCTCTGCCACGAAGTTGGGGTCACTGCCATTCAGGAGTCAGGACACAGTTCCACATGTGGGATCGGCTTGTGTTGAACAGGGTTAGTGGCACCACGTGTCGCCGGCCTTGCATATGGAAATATGCCTCACTGATCAAAGGGAGTCTGGTGCTGTGGTCGCTGCCACGGACTTGGGGTCACTGCCATTCAGGACTCAGGACACAGTTCCACATGTGGGATCGGCTTGTGTTGAACAGGGTTAGTGGCAGCACGTGTCGCTGGCTTGTGTTGAACAGGGTTAGTGGCACCACATGTCGTGGCTTGTGCTGAACAGGGTTAGTGGCACCACGTGTCGCCGGCTTGTGTTGAACAGGGTTAGTGGCACCACGTGTCGCGGCTTGTGTTGAACAGGGTTAGTGGCACCACGTGTCGCCGGCTTGTGTTGAACAGAGTTAGTGGCACCAGGTGTCGCCGGTCTTCCACAGTGTAGGCCAGAGGCAGCAGTCAGCAAAGGCCCACAGCCACGTGACGTTGACTTGAGCTGCACAGATTGGGAGCATACAGCCTTCTTAACCGATTAAACTCTCTTACACAATTTGCATTGGCACTAATCTTGAATTGTTAGCCCTGCTAACTGCATTGTAGGCCAGAGGCAGCGGTCATCAAGGGCCCACAGCCACGTGGCGTTGACTTGAGCTGCACAGAGTTAGTGGTACTTGAAGCACTTAGCGTGTGCGCAGTCAGCGATGATGCGTGGTCCGGGCTGGCCACACTGGTAGCAATGTCTGTTGCCTGCTGGACTGCGTCATCTGCAATCACGAGTCGCTCTGAATTGTGAGCCCTACTCACCGCAGTGGAGGCAGGAGGCAGCGGTGAGGAAGGGCCCACAGGCACGTGTTGTTGACTTGAGCATTGTCTGTTGCCTACTGGACTGCGTCATCTGCAATCTCGACTCCATCTGAATTGTGAGCCCTACTGACCGCAGTGTAGGCTGGAGGCAGCGGTCAGGAAGGGCCCACAGCCAAGTGTTGTTGACTTGAGCAATGTCTCTTGCCTACTGGACTGCGTCATCTGCAATCGCTACTCAAACTCAACGCGTTTCGGGAGAACCCCTTGATCACGAGTGGTAATGTCAGTGTCGTGATCAAGGGGTTCTCCCTGAAACGCATTGAGTTTGTCTAAGCCTATTTTGAAATAAATTACCACTTTGCAACAACTTGGGTCCACGGTATGCTGCTTTTTGGATAGAGAGACCAGCATTGGAATTGTTATACTGGGACTCGCCATCCCGCCGTGGAACGCTGCCGCAAGAGGCAGGGGTGAGGCGTCTGCGTTGCTTCGCACGCTCAGCTGTGGGATATATATATATATATATATATATATATATATATATATATATATATATATATATATATTACCTACTGGCAGTCGCCAGTAGGTAGTTATAGTTAGGACCTAGTTTCCATAGGAAGACCGTTGTTTGATTTGCCAATATCTTTTGCGCCGTTTGATGAATCTTCGCAAATTTCTGTCTTGAAAGTTTCGGGGTGATTCGTCAAGCGGGGGCCGAGGAAGAAGGGGGGTCCCAAAACGCGGTTTTTCCATGTTCATTTCCATAGGAGACTTTAGACAAAGCTACAGCCCAGAACTGCTGAACGGAATTACACTAAATTTGTCAAAAAGGTAGCTCTTGGTCCAGAAAGCGTTCTTTTTTTTAAATGGTGTAAATCCGTTCAGTAGTTCCTGAGAAATTCAAAAATAAAAAAATATTGATATCTGGTGACCGCGGTGGATCCACAAACCCTCCCGAGCACGAGCTTGATTCTGATTGGCTGCCAACATTTCAAACCAGGAAGTGTTGGCAACCATCTTGTGACTCGGTTGAACCAAGTCACAAGAAAACAGTAAAAAAACGATTAAAAAAAGAAAGGGGGCAGGGTAGAAACATCTTGACCCCCTGACCCCCTAGGCCTTGTCAGGGGGTCCCATAGGGACCCCCAGGGCCCAAAAAAGTATTTTTTTATATTTTCAGCGGGATTCACGTAGGGTCTGCAAATCTGGCAGAAAATGTTTTAAAAAATGAAGGGCGGGCTCCCGCACTTTGTTTGTTTTAAGCCCCCGGGTGGGCTAGGTACCGGGGGCAATACAAAATTATGGTGCATGGACCCGCGGGCCCCTGCAGCCACAGGGATACCACCTCACTGGGGCTTTCTTAATAATGTGCAGGGTGGACTGCCACCTCCCTGGGGCTTTTTCTTAAAAATGCATGGGGGTGGCTCCTGGCCCCCACACACTGCCCCGGGGACCACCACATCCCCAGGGCAATAAATAATTTTGGGCAGGGGGCCTCATGGGCCCCCCCAAGCCCTGGGACTGCCACCTCCCCGGAGCTTTAATTTATTTAGGGCGGGGGGCCTCGCGGGCCCCCCTAAGCCCCGGGGACCACCACCTCCCCGGAGCTACATGCTTTAAATGCGGGGGCCACACAGCACCCCCGCAGCCCCAGGGACTGCCACCTCCCCAGGGCTACCTTTAAAATCTAAGTGTTAGGGGGCTCAAGCCCCCTCCACACTGACCCAGGGACCACCACCTCCCCGGGGCTCTGCAAATGCTGGGAGGGTGGCACGCCGCCCCCTCGTGGAGCCCTCCATGGCACTGGGGACCACCACCCCCCAGGTGTATTGAAGAATGAGGGGGTGTATGAGTGTCTGAATGGATGATTTAGTGGGTATGTGACTGACTGTATAAGTGAGTGATTAAACGTGACTTAGTGAATGCATGGGTGAATGACTAATCTGTGTCAATGTCTGTATCAGTCTGTCAGTTGGTGTGTAAGTGGCTGCATGGGTTGGTGAGTAGCTACATGAGTATCTATATGGGTTGGTGATTGGTTGTCTGATTACTTCTTTGGGTGCCTGAATGTCTGTGTGGGTGGGTATGACTCCCTGCATGGACGTGTGAGTGGGTGATTAACTGGGTGTATGGGTTCATGAGTGCATCTGTGAGAGGCTGTATGGATGAGTGAGTGTGCGTATGGCTTTGTTGGTGAGTGTATGGAAGTCTCAGTGGTATGTGGGTGAGTAACTGCATATGTGAAAGGCAGTATATGTGAGTGTTGGAGTATATAAGTGACTGTATATGTTAGTGGGGGTGGGTATGACTCCCTGCATGGATGTGTGAGTGGGTGGGTGATTAACTGGGTATATGCGTTCATGAGTGCATCTGTGAGAGGCTGTATGGGTGGGTGAGTGAGTGTGCCTATGGCTTTGTTGGTGAGTGTATGGAAGTCTCAGTGGTATATGAGTGAGTAACTGCATATGTGAAAGGCAGCATATGTGAGTGTTGAAGTATATAAGTGACTGTATGTGTGAGTGAGTGAGTGTGAGAGTGGCTATATGGGTTAGTGTGTGCTTGTTTCAGTGATTGTAGAAGAGTTACCATCTGTATGAATAGGTGAGGTGGTGTGTGTGTATAACTGTATAGGTGAGTAAATGGCAGTGTGATTTATTCTTTGAGTGACTGACTAGGTGTGTGAGAAATTATATGGATGAGTGGCGGTGTGTGAGTGTCTGTATGGGTGTATGAGTACATATATCAGTACCTGTATTGATGAATGACTGCGTGTATGAGTGAATGTTTGGATGAGTGAGTGCATGTGTGTGTAGACATATGAATTAGTGAGTGGGTATGTACTAACTGGTATTGGTGTGTCTATTGTTTCAAAAAAGGTAGTCTGTATTTTAGAGTGGGTGTATGAAAGGTGATATTAGGGTATGAGGAGGTGTATTGGATATTAAGTAGATGATGTCATCAGTGATGTAATTAGTGATATCATTTGAGATGTCATCAGTGATGTCACTGATCATGTCATGAGTGATGTATTATGTGATGTCATCAGCAGTGCATTGCGCGAGTTTAGTTAGCTCAGGTAACTATAACGGCCGAATTTCTCTGGTTTTGTACGAGTAAAAGGTCAGCCTAACTATAATGTCATTGAAACCTGTGGTTTTTTCAGTGAATTTCTAAGGTTCTTAAATGCTAATTCCTAACTATAACATCCCTGAAACCTCTGTTTTTTTCAGAGAATTTCCAAGGTTTTTTAAATGCTAATTTCTAACTATGCCTACATAGGTAGGACATGTGCAGAAAGAGGAAGAAAGGCCCAGAAAGAAGCAAGAGAAGAACAGAAAGAGGTAAGAGAGGTGCAGAAAGAGGAAGAAAGGTGCAGAAAGAAGCAAGAGAAATGCAGAAAGAGGCAACAGAAGTCCAGAAAGAGAAAGAAAGGTGCAGAAAGAAGCAAGAGATGTGCAGAAAGAACCAATAAAGGTGCAGAAAGAGGCCTACTTCGACTGTACCTTATAACAGACTCATACAAAGTAGCCTAATCACTAATCCTTCTCCCAAGATATCTTAAACCTCACTTTTCTCTTGAAGGTTCACTATTAATCGACTGCTCAGAATGGCAGGCCTACTAAATATAAAACAACAATCCTAAGCATATCACTGTTGTAAGTCTCCCAAGTTTGTTAAGGTATGCATGCGTGTGTCTGTGCTTTTACCTAGTGACATGGTACATAAAATAAACATACAAATACTTGAATACCTGTGTTTCAAACAACATGCTCTGTAAATTTGTGTACAAAAAGGTGTGTGTATTTCTTTCTGCTCATAATACATGGGTATTCCCTTGCTCACTTTGCCACTGGATTCAAGCTAGCCTGGCTGATGAGGGGTGTTACCCAAAACCGGTCCCAGGATGCTTTTTTCCAGTCCAGGGAAGACCTTGCTTGGCAGTTCTGGCTGTACTGTTCCCTTGAGGCACAGGGTTAAGACTGATTTGCATATAGCTGGGTCTGAACTGGGATGGCAAAGTGAGCTAAAGAACGATGATGGATTCAACCCAGATCTGATTACTGGGGGTGAGTATCTGAAAAGTTTCAGCACTCTCTCCATCATCTCCTTGTGTTTGCTTTACTCACCCATATAGTCATTCACACAGACACTCATTCTCCAACACACTTGACCAAACACTCACTAAAACAGCCACTCACTCACCTGTACAGTCATTTACACACCCAGTCAGTCGCTCATACAGTCATTCAGATATCCACTCACTAATGAGTGATGTCACTGACCATGTAAGGAGTGATGTAATATGTGAGGTCATAAGCAGTGCATTGTGTGTAAGTTAAAGTTAGCTGAGGTAACTGTACCTGCTGAACTTTTATGGTTTTATATGAGTGAAATGTGTGTCTAACTACAATGTAATCTTTCTTTTTTCAGTGCATTTTCAAGTTTTTCTAATTCTATTTCATAAGTATAATGTCCCTGTAACCTTTGATTTTCAGTGAATTTCTAAGGTTTTTTTATTCTGTTTCATAACTATAACATCCCTGTAACCTTTGTTTTTTTCTGTGAATTACAGCAGTGTTTTAAATGTTATTCCTAACTATAAGGAACACTGTAACTTTTGGATATTTTACTGAATTTATAAGGTTTTAAAAAAAAAATATTTCCTAACTGTAAATAAAATCTTGTCACTGTGTATGCCTGCATGCCGGAGTCTTCTTTCTATGGAAGTGTATGTGCATTCGCTGTATGTACCTGTCTGCGCCTTCTTTCTGTGCCTTCTTTTTGTGTACCTCTCCATCTCTTTCTTCTGTGTATGTTAAGTGCCTTCATTCTATGTGTCAATGTGCGCTTTCCCTCTGGATTCATGGCTTTACTTTCACTCTATGTGCCCATCCGTGGCTTCCCTCAAAGTGCCTACCCTTCTCCTCTATCTCTCACAGGCCTGGGTCCTCTATCTCTTGAATGAATGAATGAATGAGTTCATTTATAAAGTGCACAGCTACTCAAGTGTCCCGGCGCTAATGGTCCCCATCTATTCTGCTTATGCCCCTAGCTGCTGAAAAAAAGTTCTTAAAATGGATAGGTCAGTTGCGGAATAACCAGGTTTTAAGCAGCTTCTTGAAAACGGCGAGGTCTGTCACAGTTTTGAGGGACACCAGAAGAAGGTTCCAGGATTGGGCTCCCAGAAACCTAAAGAAACTACCTCCAGACCGGGCGCTGTGTATTCTAGGGACGGAGGCAAGGCCCACTGAGGATGACTTCAAAGTTCTCGATGGCGCATATTGGGTAACTCTCCTTCTGAGATGCCCTGCGCCACTGCCTTGCAGGGCCTTGAAAAATAACACCAACGTCTTAAACCTAATCCTCTTTTTACTGGCAGCCAGTGTAGTGCCTTGAGGTGCGGAGATATATGAGTCTTGGGCTTAAGCATAAGTACCATTCTAGCAGCTGCATTTTGGGCCACTTGCAAACAATTGAGAAGGCATTCGGGGAGGCCCAGCTACAGGACATTACATAAGAACAGTGGTCCCAGAAAGCGACCATACAATTCAAAGGCCAAAATTACAACATGATTATAAAAAATAAGACACAAGGTATTTTGTTGCTCCTAGTGTTTAATTCACACTGAGCATTAGTCTATTATTGACATAGTTCATATTATATACAATGATATCCCTAGGTGGGAAAAGGGAAAGGAGGGAAAGTGGAGTGAAGGTGATTCAAGTGAGGTAAGGGTAGTGACTTCAGAAGTATAGTTCGAATCAAAACAAAACAATTTAATATTCAAAAGACATGTGGCTCCTTGATTGAGCCTATTAATCAAAATATACACAAAACAACGGGCGCCCGTTCGTAAGGATTCATTTGAACAGAACTGCGGCACGTTGGAAACTTGAAAGTTCCAGCCAGTATTTCTAATGAAGGTGCTGTTTTTTCTCTCCCGGTCATTAGGAGCCACGTAGGCCCTAGCATAACTCCAGCCTCCAAGGGTGGTCTATGATCCCCTCACCCACCCTCACACCACAGTCCTGATGAAGACCCCGGCATAAGGATTTGAATAGCCTACGGATATATCGGGGTCGAAACGTCGACATTTCTTTATCAAGCCAGTTTTAACACCAGAGATTTAGCACTGTGTTAATTATTATCATGGCGATACACGTTGTTTTGTGTATATTTTGATTAATAGGCTCAATCAAGGAGCCACATGTCTTTTGAATATTAAATTGTTTTGTTTTGATTCGAACTATACTTCTGAAGTCACTACCCTTACCTCACTTGAATCACCTTCACTGCACTTTCCCTCCTTTCCCTTTTCCCACCTAAGGATATCATTGTATATAATATGAACTATGTCAATAATAGACTAATGCTCAGTGTGAATTAAGCACTAGGAGCAACAAAATACCTTGTGTCTTATTTTTTATAATCATGTTGTAATTTTGGCCTTTGAATTGTATGATCGCTTTCTGGGACCACTGTTCTTATGTACTGTCCTTTATCCAGGTCACAGAGACTAGTATTGGGTTTACCCTTCTTAGGTAACCAGCTACAGGACATTAGCATACTCTAGTCTAGAAGTGACTAATGCCTGGACCACGGTTTTCCTGTAATGTGGTGTTCCTGTGGTGTTCTTATTGAAGCTTCCAGTAGAAATATTGGAATATACCTAGCAGGTGAACTAAACCTTCAGTGCGGAACTGCCTTTTGTTTATTTTTTGTCTTTTTATCTATAATAAAATGCCAACTGGAGGAAGTGTGGAGCAGGTGTTACATGAAGAAAATGAAGAATAGGAGCAACACCCATCTCATGGAGAGTCTTCAGATGAAGAACCAGCCCCAAAACAGCAGTTTATTGCATGGGGTTTTTTCACAAACCCCTCCGGCGAAACAAAACAGTTGCCAAACGTGTTAAGTGTTCCTTGTGCGACAAAATCCTTTCAAGGGGCACTGCTAAGAAATATTCATGTGGGACAACTAGTATGTTGTCCCATTCAAAAACCTATCATAACTTTCACCTGAAGAGGGCGCAGAGGGAGAGAAGTAGAGACCAGCAGTCAACTTCCACTGCTACACCAGCTTGTCCAGGAGAAAAACTTTCTCATGAAGTGGTGAAATGGCTGCCAGAAACGACTCCTGAATTGAAGGGAATAATCATGTTTTGCCTAGACATAACACAGTCCTTACTGTTGGCTAGCAATGTGTTGCTGTCATTTTAGAAACATCCAAAAAACACACCTGCTAGTTTTTTTATATTTATGCCACTTTTTCCACTGTTTTTTAGTTTGCGGAGATAAAGTTTTATTTTCCAAGTTGCCATTTTATTTAAGAAAAAAAACACAAAAATACAAACGTTAGGAAAAAAACAGTTACAGAAAAAAAGAAGAAGAAAGGTTCTTGTTAGAACCACCTTTCATGGTTAAAAAAAGATAAACTGGATGCCTGTGTATACATAAAGAAGAGTGGTTGTATAAGTAAGTGACTGAGTGTGTTAGTGGCTGCATGGGTGAGTGATTGGGTGTGTTAGTGTCTGCATGAGGGAGTGACTGCCTCTGTAAGGGGCTGTATGGGTGGATGAAAGGCTGTGTAAGTGCCTGCATAACTGAGTGAGTGTTTGTGACTGTATAGATGGTGAGTATGTGTTAGTGGCTGTAAGAGTGACTGGGTGGGTGTGTGAATGACTGTATGTGAGTGACTGGGTGGGTAAGTGTCTATATGGGAGAGTGATTGGCTGTATGAGTGAGTAATTGGGTGTGTAAGTGCCTATATCAGTATTTGAGTGACTGTATGAGTGAGTGAGTGTTAGTGGGTTTATGAGTGAATAAGTGGGCACATGAGCTGCTGTATGAGTGAGATAGTGGGGATGTGATTGGCTGTATGAGTGAGTAAGTGGGTGTGTGAATAGTTTCACAACTGGCTACATAGAGGAGTGAGTGGGTATCTGAGAAGCTATATGAGTGAGTGAAAGGGTATATTAATCACTCTATGGGTGAGTGACTGGATGTGTGAGTGTCTGTATGGGTGAGGGACTGGGTGTGTCAGTGCCTGCATGAATGATTGACTGGGTGTATGAGTGTCTATATGAGTGAGTGAGTGAGTATGTATGCTTATCTAATTGAGTGAGTTGTGTGAGAGGTTGTATAGGTGAGTGACTGGGTATGTTAGTGTCTATATGGATGAGTGACTGGGTATGTAAGTGTCTGTATGGGTGAACGACTGGGTGTGTGAATGGCTGTATGAGTGAGTTACTGGGTGTGTGACTGTCTATATGAGTGATTATGTGGCTGTATGAGTGAGTGACGGTGTTTGAGTGCCTATATTATTGTGTAAGTGGCTATATGAGTGGGTGACTGCCTGTGTGAGTTGCCAAATAAGTGAGTGACTGGCTGTGTGAGTGGCTTTATGAGTGAACTAATGGGGGCGTGAGCTGCTCTATGAGTGAGATAGTGGGTATATTAGTGGCTGTATGAGTGAGTGACTGCCTGCGTGACTGCTTGTATAGGTGAGTAAATACCTGTGTAACTGCCTGTGTGAATGAGTAAGTGGTTCTGTGAATGGCTGCATAGGTGAGAGACTGGGTGTGCTAGTGCCTGTATAAATGAGTGACTGGCTGTAAAAGTGGTTGTATAGGTGAGTGAATGGCTGTGTGAGTGCTCGTATGATTGGGTGAGTGGCTGTGTGAGTGACTGCACAGGTGAGAGACTGGGTGTGTTAGTGCCTGTAGTGGGTGGGTAAGTGTGTGTGTTAGGTAGTCACTGGGTCTGTAAATGGTGGTATATCTGACTGAATGGGGGTGAAAGAGAATGTACGAGTCAGTGACTGGTAGTGTCAGCAGTTGCGTGGGTTAATAAGTAACTGTGTGAGTAGCTATATGGTTGAGTGAATGTGTGTGTAAGTAGTTCTATAAGTGAGTGAGTGGCTATGTCAGTGTTTGCATCAGTTTGTGTCTGGGTGTCTCAGTGGCCATAATATTATGTGCATGAGTATAGTAGTGTATTTAACAGTGTGTTCCTTGGTGTATCAGTGTATATACAAGAGTGTATCTGGGTGTGTCAGTGAATGCCTGGGTATGTTACTGTATGTAGCACTGTGTACATGGATGTATTAGTGTATTAATGAGTGTGTGTCTGGGTGTGTCAGTCAATGCATGAGTGCGTGTCTGGGTGTGTTAGTGTCTGCATCAGTGTATGTCTGGGTATGGTGCTATATACAACAGTGTGTGACTGGGTGTGCCACAGTCTGTATTGTGTATAAATGGGTATGTGAGTATCTTTCTAGATGAGTAAGCAGGTGTTTGAGTGTCTGCCTCAATGAATAATTGGCTGTGTGAGTCTGTATAGGGGTGAGTAAGTCAATTAGTCAGTGCCTGTATGTAATATTGAATATGTATGACAGTACCTGAATAAGTAATTGACTGACTGTGTTAGTAGCTGTTTAGGTAAGTAACATAGTGTATGTGTCACTGTTTACAGGAGTGAGTGTATGTCTTACCAGCAGTATGAGTGAGGGATTGAGAGTATCAGTAGTTACATGGGAAAGTGACTGACTATGCTTCTGAGTGTATGAATGACTGACTGCTTGTATAAGGTACTGTATAGGTGACTGAGTGCATGTTTTAGCAGCTGTATTAGGAAGTAACTGAGTGTGTGAATATCTGTATGCGTAAGTAAGATCATGTAGTAGTATATGTATTCGTAAGTGAGATGGAGTGTTAGTAACTGTGTCAGTGAGTAAGTGGATGAGTGAGTGATTGAATGGATGAGTAACTCTGTGTATTAGCTGTATAATCAGTGTGTCTGTGAATGTTTCAGTGGCTGTATAAGACTCTACCTTGGTGTATAGATTTTCAGTGCAAATTTGCCAAACTACACTGAAAGTAATAGTTAGCAAATGGGAAAACAAACTGGTGGCAAGGTATACTAAGTATTCTTCATGCATAAAAACACTCTCCGGGGTATATCTATGAAATATTTCTGTGGTAGAACAAGTACTTTGAGTCATCTAAAGACGTAGCAATCCCACCACTACTGAAAAAGAACATAAATATGTCTTAGTATTTCATTTTCAAAATTGCAGAAACATAACAATACTTATTCATTATACTGTAACATTATATCATAATATAGTAAACCATTTATTTTCCCTATTTTACTGTTCTGAACTTTAATACTTGTTATCCATAAACTATGTACTGAATGAAGCTTCATCCTTGAACAGTTGGGGAAAACCAATCATATGGAGTGTAGAAAAAAAACTGCACAGTATAGTGTTAAACGTAGCTGAGAGGCTGGGTGGTAGGGCTCTAACTCATTGGCTGCTCCTGTTGAGATCTCGGGTGGCTCTTGGGGTGCTGCTACTGCGGCACCAGCCCCAGGGACTACCGTCTGCTTGGGGTGTCCCGGGTGTGGTATGCCCGTTGTACCTCACCTGTGCGGCTCTGCAGGTCGAGATTCTGCACCTGGTGCCGGCCTCTGATGCAGCTGTTTTCTTGGGTGCAGGGTTGCCGCAGATGGCCAGCGGGGCCGTGGTGGCCCAGGAGTGCATTCGCACCCGCCCTGGCTGACATCTTGATGCCCTGGTATGCTGTTGGGGCCCCCTGCTGCCCTCTGCAGGGCCTGAAAATCCAAGCAGAGACTGCCGGTGAGTGACTGCTGACACACGTGGCTGGTGCGCACTTATTGGGCCTGATGCTATTGACTGCTCTGTCATCAGCCCTCTGTCTCTCTGTGTTCTGCTTTTTCCCCTGATCTCTTTTTTTCTCTTTTCATATTTTCTTCTTTTCCGTCACTTTCTTTCACTTTCTTCATTTTTCTGCATTTTTCCGCTTTTTCACTTTTTCCTCTTGTCACTTTTGCACCTTTTCCTCACAGTGTCCTTGCCGCTGCTTGTCCCCCATGGCCATGCCCCCTCTAGTGCCACTTTCCCACTTCACTTGCCTCCCAGCTGTCCAGCCCTCCCGCTCATGGTACTTAAGGGCAGCCACGTGCAGCGGGTGCGCTGCTGGCACATCGATGGCGCTTGGACCGCACCCAGCACCACTGACCCTGGTCCTTGGACCGTCCATGCTACGACGCCAGCACCGTCTAGGCCCTCTACACCGAATGCCACACCGCCTGCCGTCGGGTGTCGCTGAATGAAACCCAGGGCCCTTTTTCCTGCTGAAACTGCAGCTGCACCTTCTCCTGCCACTGCACACCAGCCCTACCCACCGCACAACTGACAAATTCTGGACCTCCCCGCCTCATATGTATCGTGCTCAACACACACTCCCTCCACAAACACGCAGTGGAGATCTGGAACCTACTCTACTCCGTCGACCCCGACATCGCCTTCCTCACAGAAACCTGGATGAACTCCACCTCCACCCTGGACATCGCCACAGCCATCCAGGATGGCTACAAGATCATTTACAAGAACTGCATCAACAAATCGGGTGGAGGCATCACCATCGTACACAAAAGCACCCTCCGCCTCACCACCAACTCGGACGACCACTCGACCAACATGGAGCACTTCCACTTCAAAGGTCCAGACCAACTCAAACACCACCCTCTGTGGCACCCTCATCTACAGACCCACTTGGACCCAGTCTACCCTTCAGCAACTCCATCATCGACTTCATCGCACCCCACGCTCCCAACTCTACAGACTACATCCTCCTCGGCGTCCTCAACTTTCGTCTGGACAACCTCAATGACAAGAACAGTTCGTCCCTGCTGGAGAACCTTACCATCTTCGGACTCAAACAATGGGTCACCTCCCCAACACACGCTCCACCCCATCTTCTCCACTAGGGACAACATTACCTCCAGCCACAGCTCCAAGCTCCTTTGGACCAGCCACCTATATGTCCGCTTCTCCTTCACAAAACCCACCGTACACCACCACGTCCACCGCTACCCTTGCAGAATTTGGAACAAGGTTACTGAAGAACAGCTCACCACCTCCCTCAGCAAACCCCGACCTCCGACGTCTGCGGAGGCTAATACCTCAGCACACAACTTCCACCGATGGAACTCCAACTTCGCAGACACACTGGCTTCCCTGGAGAAAGCACCAGGCAAAGCAACACTCCAAAAGAGCCAGCTGGTTCTCTCCTGCCCTTCATGAGTCCAGACACACCTGTAGACTGCTCAGGAAGAGATGGAGGAGCAGCAAGACCTCGGAAGACCACTCAGCCTTCAAACCCACTATCACCACACACCACCACCTTATTAGAACAACAAAGAAAGTGGCCCTACAAGAAAGGATTAATGCCAATGCACTCAATAGCAAAGAACGTTTCACCGTGGTCAAAGAATTCAGCAGAACCAGCACTGAGACAGCAGACATCCTGCCCTCCCAAGACCTCTACAACAACCTCGGCACCTTCTTCCACCGCAAGATTAAGGAGATCTATGACAGCTTCAACAGCCTCGATACCCAAGACCCTCTCACCCCACCTGTAACCACTGCACCCAATGACACTGGACCCCAGCAGACCCTGTCCAGTTGGACTCCTCTCACCGATGATGACACCCTCAAGATCATGAAGAGCATCCACTTCAGAGCACCCTCAGACCACTGCCCACACCACATCTTCAACAGAGCTGGCACCTCCATCTCCCCGAATTCTGCTTCACCATCAACTGCTCCATCAACTCTGCCACCTTCCCCTGAAGACTGGAAACACGCAGAGATCAACCCCTTGCTGAGGAAACCCTCTGCTGACCCGAACAACCTCAAGAACGTCAGACCCATCTCTCTGCTTCCCTTCCTAGCCAAGGTCATCGAGAAGGCCATCAATGCCCAATTTTCTGAATTCATTGAAGTGAACCACATCCTGGGTCTCTCCCAATCCGGCTTCTGAAGTAACCACAGCACCAAGACCCCCCTCCTTGCTGCCACAGACAACATCTGCTCCCTCCTCGACCCAGGTAAAACTGCATCCCTCATCCTTTTGGACCTCTCAGCCACCTTCGACACCGTCTCCCCCACACCCTATGAACGAGACTCCACAACATCGGCATCCGTGACAAACCCCTGGAATGGATCAACTCCTTCCTCACCGGCTCATCACACAGCATCAGATTACCACCGTTCCACTCTGAACCCACAGAGATCAGCTGTGGAGTGCCTCAAGGCTCTTACCTGAGCCCCACTCTCTTCAACACCTACTTGGCCCGCTCGCAGCCATCATCAGGAACCATGGACTCAACATTGTCTCCTACGTTGACCACACCCAGCTGATCCTTTCCAACACCAATGAACCCACAGTTGCCAAGAACAACTTCCATGACAGGATGAAGGCTGTCGACACCTGGATGGAGGACAGCTGCCTCAAGCTCAACTCAGAGAAGACCGAAGTCCTCATCCTAGGCTCCAACCCCTCCACCTGGAACGACTCCTGGTGGCCCGTAGATCGTGGATCCCCCACACCCACAGACCATGCATGACATCTCAACATAATTCTAGACTCCTCGCTCACTATGAACTGCCAGATCAATGCTGTCTCATCATCCTGCTTACACACAATGTGCCTGCTCTGCAAGATCTTCAAGTGGATCCCCACTGAGGGCCTTATTTATGAAGGCCTGCAACACTCTTACACCATTGTTGCATCACTTTTTGTGACGCTGCGGCTGCGTAAATAATGCACCACGTTGCGCCATATTTACCAAGTGAAGCATCTAATCAATTATGTCACTTTGTAAACCCCTGCGCTACATTATACCTGCGTCAGGTATAATGTATGCAGGGCGGGTGTTCCCCCGCAATATAGGGTCATAGAAGCGGCACAGTGCAACACTTCTAGGACTCTACTGCGTCAATCTCTTACACCTGCCTCAAAGCCGGCGTAAGACTGATGCTGGCCCTTTCACATGGGGCTTGCCTCATGTGAAAGGACACATTGCTGGAGTTGCGTCTGTTTTCAGACACACCCCAGCAATGCGCCACTTTTGTGCTTACAGATATGCCAGAAATACTGATGTATCTGTAACTCCTTGCAACATGGAGCGCCGTACATTAAATACGGCATATCCATCCTGTCGCAAGGAGGGCGCAGTGAAAACTGTTGCATCACTGTTTTCCACACAGCGATGCAACAGTTTTCATAAATAAGGCCCTGAGTCCAGAAAGACAGTCACCCACGCACTCATCAGCAGCAGACTCGACTATGGCACTGCACTATACGCCAACATCTACCAGAAACTCCTCAAGAAACTGAAGAACATTCAGAACGCCTCTGCAAGACTCATCCTCAATATCCCCTGCCGCAGCCACATCACCAGCCAACAAAAATATCACCTTCAAGATCCTCACACACGCCTACAAAACCCTATACGACGCTGGACCTGGGTGCCTCAACCACCGCCTCACATTCCACGCACCCGCCAGAGACCTCTGCTCTGCTCAACTGGCCCTGACCACCATTCACATATCTGCAAGACCGCGGCCAGAGGAAGATTGCAGCAAAGACCTGGAACACCATAAGGCAATCACCATCACTGCCTCAATTTAGGAAGGACCTCAAGAACTGCTCTTCGACTGAACTACAGAGCCTTATTGGTGAATAGTCATGCTTTACAAGTCACTTGATTGATTGATTGAAGTTACCTCTTATCTATACCTAGGAGCTCACCTTCAAATAAGAAGCACATCAAAACCATATTTACAACCCCACCAATACTTCACACCTTTAAAAATCTGGTCAGCAACATGTCCGAGAGGTGTCTTGCTCCTAGAGGTGAACAGAGAAAATATTCCATTTGCCCTCTCAAACGGATCTGGAGCATTTTTCATTAAAACTTGACACCTGGTTGAACAGAACGGAATGAAAATGTTTCAGAAATCTATTCTGTCTCGTCAGCCCTCTAGCATCAGATTGGAGTTTAACCTTCACAACCAGATTTTTGTGCAGAAGGCTACACTCTTACTCTACTGGTATAGACCATGCGCAGCAGATCCAGGATTTCTAAATTACAATCTGAAATGAACAGGACTCATGGAATCCACCTACCCCATAGAATAATGCACCTACTCAAGCTCCACAAACTTTAAATATGACTGAGATCTGGGAAAAAGGCCTAACGTACTTTTCACTGAAAAAAACACATAATAAATTGCAAGCTTCTCCCAGAAGTTAAGGATATTTTAACCCTCAGAAGATGATCAATTGGGCCCGTAGGCCTCACTGGAAATCAAGGGCTGCCATATCTTAAACTTTCAAACTCACGGGAGTTAAAGATTAAATATCTAAGACTAAGGCTTTTTTTGACATAGACTAAAACTGCCAAACATGGAATCACACAAGGGAAGTCATCAGCTGCCGATTTTGCAGCTACAGGCACAAATCACTGGCACACATTCCATACTGCAGTCCGATGTTTTATAGTGAGCAAAAAAAGCTTCTGCTTCCACATTAGAGAAGACTTGCAACACGCACTTGCCAGGAAGCAATATAATCTTGCTTCAAAAGCAACAATGGGCAATTAAAAGTGGGCTTTGCAAGTCTGATTATTCTGATTTCAAATACACTTAATGACTTAAAATGATTAAAGAAGTAGTATATATATTTTTTAACTGTTATAATCTTCTCTTACAGTTCATAGCTTATGGCTTAAGGCAAGCCCATCTGCACTCGTCCGCAACCCGACCACGACCAGTTCCAGGGACCCTGGTCCTCTGACCCCCTGGCGCTATGGCAACAGCAATCTCCAAGGACTCAACCCTGGATGCAACATCAACTGCCAGCTCTCAACACCGCACAACGCCCAAGGCCCTTTCTCCTGCCAACACTGCCGCCGCACCTTTACCCAACTCCGGAACCCAGATAGCTAACGCCAACCCACCGGATGCCAGTGCACCCAAACTCCTGAGCTGCACCCTCCTCAACATATGCTCCCTGCACAGACACGCAGTAGAAATCTGGGACCTCCTCAACACACACTTGCCTGATGTAACCTTCCTCACAGAGACCTGGACCAATGCCAGCTCCGCTCCCGACATCGCAACCGCCATCCCCAATGGGTACAAGATCCTGAGGGAAGACCACCCCATCCACCCTGGAGGAGGCCTCGCCATTGTCCACAAAAGCTCCTTCCGACTGCCAACATCCATCTCGAACGACGCCTTGCCCCCCATGGAACACATCCATTTCGTGAAACAGCCCAACTCCAGAATGACGCTAAGTGGAACCCTCACCAACAGACCTCACGTACCATGCTCCCGGATCATCGAACCCATTGCAGACTACATTGCGCCCAACGCCCTCACCTCCATGGACTACGTACTGCTCAGAGACCTGAACTTCCACCTTGATAACCTCAGCGACCCCCAACTCCACCGCCCTCCTAGATAACCTCGCCAATATCGGACTCAAGCAACTCAAACCCACCCCCACCCACACGGCGGGACACACATTCGCCAGCATCTTTGCCGGAGGAAGCAAAATCCGCTTCAGTCACACCACGCAACCACTCTGGATGGACCACCACTGCGTCCACTTCTCCTTCCCAAAACACACTGCACACAAGCCAACGCCACGCCTCCCACACAGAAACCGGAGCAAGATCACTGAAGAGCACCTTACCTCTGCCCTCAGCCACACTCCTCCCCCTCCACGACCGACACCAACTCTGCAGCCAACGACCTACACCAATGATTGCCGACTGCGCAAACACGCTCGCCCCCTCCCGAACTCCGACAGACGACACAACATGAAAGCCACCTGGTTCACCATGGACCTCCAAGAATCCAAGCACTCATGCAGATGACTGGAGAAAGCATGGAGGAACAGCAAAACCATGGAAGCATGCACCACCTACAGGGCCGCTACGACAGCACACCACAAACTTATCAGATCCACAAAGAGAATCTTCATTCAGGACAGAAACGTCTCCAACGCCCACAACTCCAAGGAACTCTTCACCATCATACAAGAATTCACCAGACACCAGACAGCAAAACCCCGACATCCCTCCCTCCCAGGACCTTTGTAATAAACTCAGCTCCTTCTTCCACCACAAAATTAGGACACTCTATGATAACTTTGATGACCTGAACCCCTGTCACCACAGAAGACACCGCAAAGACCATGAGGAGCATCCACTCCGGAGCACCCACCGACCTCTGCTCGCCACACATTTTCCACAGAGCCGCCTCTGCCATTGCACCAGAACTAGGATGGACATTCAACTGCATCCTCGAAACAGGCACGTTCCCCAATGACTGGAAATGCGGCAAAGTTAAGCCCCTCCTCAAGAAGCCCGACGGACCTCAAGAACTACAGGCCCATCTCTCTCCTCCCCTTCGCTGCCAAAGTCACCGAGAAATTCATCAACACCCAGCTAACGCACTTCATAGAATCCAACAACATCCTCGACTCATCTCAATCCAGATTCCGCAGCAACCACAGCACCGAGACCACCATCCTAGCCGCCACAGATGACATCTGCATCCTCCTCGATCAAGGCCACACTTGCAGCCCTCATCTTACTGGACCTCTCAGCAGCCTTCGACAGCGTCTCCCACCACACACTAGCTGCCAGACTTCACGATGCCGGCATGCAGGGAACTGCCTTAGACTGGATCTGCTCTTTCCTCTCCGGCAGAACACAAAGAATAAGACTCCTGCCCTTCCTCTCCAAACCCACAGAGATCAGATGCAGAGTACCCCAAGGATCCTCCCTCAGCCCCACACTCTTCAATATCTACATGGCCCCCTCGCAACCATTGTCAGAAAACATGGACTCAGCATAGTATCCTACACCAACGACACCCAGCTCATCCTCTTACCCTCACCAAGGACCCCAACATTACCAGGCACAGTTTCCAGGAAGGAATGAAGGACGTCGCATCCTGGATGATCAGCAGCTGCCTGAAGCTCAACTCAGAGAAATCTGAAGTCCTCATCCTCGGATCTACCCCCACTGCGTGGGATGACACCTGGTGGCCCCCCGCCCTCGTAAACCCTCCCACGGACCACGCCTGCAACCTCGGCATCATACTCAACTACTCTCTCACCATGAACCGACAGATCAACGCCTTATCCTCCACATGCTTTAACACCCACTGCATACTCTGCAAGACTTTCAAATGGATCCCCCAGAATCCAGGAAGACCGTCACCCACGCACTCATCACCAGCAGGCTGGACTAGGGAAATGCCCTCTATGCCAGAACCAACAAATCTCTCCTCCACAAACTTCAGACTGCTCAGAACACCACAGCCAGAATCGTCCTCAGCATCCCCCGACACAACCACATCACCCAGCACCTCCGAGACCTCCACTGGCTCCCCTTAGAAAAAGAGTGACCTTCAAGCTGCTCACACACGCCTACAAAGCCCTCCACAACACTGGACCCCAATACCTCAACTAAAGAATCTCCTTCCATGCTCCGCCGACTTAGCCCTGGCCGAAATCCCCAGCATCCACAGAGCCAGAACGAGAGCTAGATCCTTCTCCTACATCGCGGCCAAGACCTGGAACAAACTCCCCTCAGCATCAGATCAAGCCCAACACTCCAAACCCTCAGAAAAGACCTCAAGACCTGGCTCTTCGGATGACCTCGGACCTGCCCGAACCTCCCTCCCCCAGTGCTTTGAGACCCTAACGGATGAGTAGCATGCTCTATAAATCCCTGATTAATTGCTTGATGGATAAGAATGTGATGCTGCTTTTATATTTTTACATTATCATACATTTAATGGTTTTAATTAGCTATCAAGCTATATTGTATTGATTATTTGTTTTAGCAGCCTTCTAATTGTTAGCTAAAATGCTTTCTTGAAGTACAGTGTGCACTGGCCTGCTAGTTTGAGCTGCAGTGAAATGATCAACTCCTGTTAGGCCGGAGAAAGGCAGTTTACTCTTGTCTAAGTACAGTGCTATCGCTTTGATAATTTTATTAAAAAAAATAGGAAGATTCTTCTCTCAATTCTTCCAAGACTCAATGACTTGCTATAAAGGAGATGGATAATTGTATTCTTCAAACGTCTTTAAAAATCCTAAAGGCAGAGTAGATTCTGGTAGTAAAATCTCTCCACATAAACACTTTGAAAGCATTGACTGAAGAATAATGGTTGATGTTAACTACAGCCGTTTGTCAAGTTTTTAATTTAGGTGAATTGTTTCATAATATTCGCCTTCCTTAATTGCATTTTAGTTTTATGTAAGGAGCAGACATAAGCCCCTTGTTCTGATGTACATCAATGTGACAACTCCTTGGTTGAGTTGCATGTAATAAAAATGAGAAATACATGGGTCCTATTAGTGCACTTAGGCAGGTTGTAATCCTGGATCAGATGTATTGCTGGATGATTCTTTTAGGTGAACTGGTATGATCTTGTGGCTCTCAGATGTACTCATACCTTCCCAATTGATTCTTCTGTTTGACCAAGCAGCCTGTGCTTGAGGTCATACGCACCTTATATAAGCTGTTGTTGAATGTTACATCTGTGCACTGATTGGTGGCTGTATCTGGTGTTTCTATTGGGCTTAGGATTAGTGTTTTGATTGGATGATAAGTCTAGGGTTCAGATTGGTCCCTGGGTCAGTGATTCTATTGGACGTAGGGTTTAGGATTAGAGGTCTGATTGGTGGATAGGTTTAGTGTTTTTGATTGGTTTCTGAGGCTAGGGTTTATAGCGGACCTATGGCTTGGGGTTTTGTTTCTGATTGGGTGCTAGGCCTAGGGGTGTGATTGGATGTAAGGGCTTGGTCTCCAATTGGTCCTACGGCTAAGGGCTAGTGACGAGCGACCTGCAGTCCAATAGTCATATAAACACCGTCTGGAGAACAGAAAATTGTCGCAATCAATCAATCACAGAATTTGTAAAGTGCACTACTTACCCGCGAGGGTCTCAAGGCGCTGGGGAAGAAGAAGGGGGGATGCTGCTACTGGTCGAACAGCCAGGTCTTCAGTAGCCTCCTGAAGGTCAGCAGGTCTTGGGTCTGTCGTAGGCTGAGTGGAAGGGTGTTCCAGGTCTTGGCGGCGAGGTGGGAAAAGGATCTGCCGCTGGTGGTAGTTCTTCGGATGCGCGGGACGGTGGCAAAGGAGAGGTCGGCGGAGCGGAGCTGGCGGTTGGGAACGTGAGAAGGAGAGTCGTCTGTTGAGGTAGGCTGAGCCGGTCTTGTGGAGTGCCTTGTGTGCGTGGATGAGGAGTTTGAAGGAGATTCTCCTGTCGACGGGGAGCCAGTGCAGGTTTCTCAGGTGGGGGGTGATGTGGCTGTGGCGTGGAACATCGAGAATCAGGCGTGCAGAGGCGTTTTGAATTCTTTGCAGTCGTTTGATGAGCTTGGTCGGGGCTCCCGCATAGAGGGCATTTCCATAGTCGAGTCGGCTGCTAACGAGGGCCTGGGTGACTGTTCTTCTCGTGTCTGTCGGGATCCATCTGTAGATCTTGCGGAGCATGCGGAGGGTGTTGAAGCAGGAGGAGGAGACTGCGTTGACTTGCTTGGTCATGGAGAGCGTTGAGTCGAGGATGACTCCCAGGTTGCGTGCGTGGTCGGTGGGTGTCAGGGGTGCCCCCAGTGTTGTGGGCCACCAGGAGTCGTCCCAGGCTGAAGGGTTGGAGCCGAGGATGAGGACCTCCGTCTTGTCTGTGTTCAGCTTTAGTCGGCTGTTCTTCATCCAGTCGGCGACGGCCTTCATTCCTTCGTGGAGGCTGGATTTGGTGGTGAGGGGGTCCTTGGTGAGGGAGAGGATCAGTTGAGTGTCATCGGTGTAGGAGATTATGTTGAGATCGTGCTGTCGGGCAATGCGTGCTAGTGGGGCCATGTAGATGTTGAACAGTGTCGGGCTGAGGGATGATCCCTGGGGTACGCCGCAGATGATCTCGGAGGCTTCGGATCGGAATGGCGGGAGGAGGACTCTCTGTGTTCTGCCGGAGAGGAAGGAGGTGGTCCATTCTAGGGCTTTCTCTCGGATGCCTGCGTCGTGGAGGCGTGCGCGTGAGTGTGCGGTGGCAGACAGTGTCGAAGGTGGCGGAGAGGTCCAGGAGGATGAGGGCCGCGGTCTCACCGTTGTCCAGCAGGGTCCTGATGTCGGCGGCGGCGGCGATGAGGGCAGTCTCGGTGCTGTGGTTGCTGCGGAACCCTGACTGGGATGGGTCCAGGATGCTGTTTTCTTCGAGGTATCGGGTTAGCTGTCTGTTGACGATCTTCTCGATGACCTTTGCCGGGAATGGAAGCAGGGAGATGGGCCGGAAGTTCTTGAGGTCTTTCGGATCCGCCTTGGGTTTTTTGAGTAGGGCGTTGATCTCGGCGTGTTTCCAGCTCTCTGGGAAGGTCGCGGTCTCGAAGGAGAGGTTGATGACGTTGCGCAGGTGGGGTGCGATGGAGCTGCCGGCTTTGTTGAAGATGTGGTGCGGAAAAGGGTCTGACGGGGAGCCGGAGTGGATAGTGCTCATGGTCTTGATGATGTCATCGATGTTCACGTTGGCCCAGGCTGTCAAGGGGTCATGGTCGATAGCGTGTGGCGAGTCTGGTGTGTCGGGGTCTGTTGGGGCAGTTCGGGTGTCGAAGCTGTCGTGGATGTCGGTGATCTTGCGGTGGAAGAAGGTGGCGAGGGAATCGCACAGGGCTTGCGACGGCGGGATGTCGTTGGAATTGGAGCTGGGGTTGGAGAGTTCCTTCACGATGATGAAGAGCTCCTTGCTGTTGTGTGCGTTGTTGTCGAGGCGGTCTTTGAAGGAGGTCCTCTTGGCGGACCAGATGAGGTGATGGTGGTGGTGGCGGATGGCGTCTTTGTTGGCTGCGTTGCTGTCCGGTGTCTTTTCACTGTGTAATTTGTTCTCTAGTTTCCGGCAGGTGCGCTTGGATGCTAGGAGTTCCGGGGTGAACCAGCTGGCTCTCTTGCTGGTGTTCTCTGCGGGGCAAGGGTGTTGGCGCAGTCGTCCATCCATTGTCTGAGGTTGCGGGCGGCGTTGTCGGGGTTGGAGGGGTCGGCTGGTGGGCTGAGGGCGAGGTTTGTCTATAGTTGGTCTTTGGTGACTTTGCTCCAGCAGCGGCGGGGGATCTGTTGGGTGCGGTGGTGTGTGGTGGGTTTCTGGAAGGTGAAGTGGATGCAGCGGTGGTCGGTCCAGAGGAGTTCGGTGGTATGGCTGAAGGAGACGTGGGAGCTTGAGGAAAAGACGAGGTCGAGCGTGTGGCCGGCGGTGTGGGTCGGGGTAGTGACGAGCTGTCTCAGTCCGAGGTTGGCGAGGTTGTCGATCAGGGTGGTGGAGTTGCTGTCGTTGTTGTTCTCCAGGTGGAAGTTCAGGTCTCCGAGGAGGATGTAGTCAGTGGAGGTCAGGGCGTGCGTGCTGATGAAGTCGGCGATGGAGTCGCTGAATTGAGGTCGGGGTCCGGGGGTCTGTAGACGAGGGTGCCTCTTAGGGTGGTGTTGGGGTCCGTGTGGATCTGGAAGTGTATGTGTTCGGCGGTGCTGAGAGTGTCGTTGGTGCTGGTCGAGACCCTGATGGTGTTCTTGTAGACGATGGCGATTCCTCCTCCGACTCCGTTGGTGCGGTCTCGCATGCAACTGTTTCAATAAATTGAGTCCTAACAAATTTTCCCCGCAATTTGACGTGTTGGGGCCCCCTGCTGCCCTCTGCAGGGCCTGAAAATCCAAGCAGAGACTGCCGGTGAGTGACTGCTGACACACGTGGCTGGTGCGCACTTATTGGGCCTGATGCTATTGACTGCTCTGTCATCAGCCCTCTGTCTCTCTGTGTTCTGCTTTTTCCCCTGATCTCTTTTTTTCTCTTTTCATATTTTCTTCTTTTCCGTCACTTTCTTTCACTTTCTTCATTTTTCTGCATTTTTCCGCTTTTTCACTTTTTCCTCTTGTCACTTTTGCACCTTTTCCTCACAGTGTCCTTGCCGCTGCTTGTCCCCCATGGCCATGCCCCCTCTAGTGCCACTTTCCCACTTCACTTGCCTCCCAGCTGTCCAGCCCTCCCGCTCATGGTACTTAAGGGCAGCCACGTGCAGCGGGTGCGCTGCTGGCACATCGATGGCGCTTGGACCGCACCCAGCACCACTGACCCTGGTCCTTGGACCGTCCATGCTACGACGCCAGCACCGTCTAGGCCCTCTACACCGAATGCCACACCGCCTGCCGTCGGGTGTCGCTGAATGAAACCCAGGGCCCTTTTTCCTGCTGAAACTGCAGCTGCACCTTCTCCTGCCACTGCACACCAGCCCTACCCACCGCACAACTGACAAATTCTGGACCTCCCCGCCTCATATGTATCGTGCTCAACACACACTCCCTCCACAAACACGCAGTGGAGATCTGGAACCTACTCTACTCCGTCGACCCCGACATCGCCTTCCTCACAGAAACCTGGATGAACTCCACCTCCACCCTGGACATCGCCACAGCCATCCAGGATGGCTACAAGATCATTTACAAGAACTGCATCAACAAATCGGGTGGAGGCATCACCATCGTACACAAAAGCACCCTCCGCCTCACCACCAACTCGGACGACCACTCGACCAACATGGAGCACTTCCACTTCAAAGGTCCAGACCAACTCAAACACCACCCTCTGTGGCACCCTCATCTACAGACCCACTTGGACCCAGTCTACCCTTCAGCAACTCCATCATCGACTTCATCGCACCCCACGCTCCCAACTCTACAGACTACATCCTCCTCGGCGTCCTCAACTTTCGTCTGGACAACCTCAATGACAAGAACAGTTCGTCCCTGCTGGAGAACCTTACCATCTTCGGACTCAAACAATGGGTCACCTCCCCAACACACGCTCCACCCCATCTTCTCCACTAGGGACAACATTACCTCCAGCCACAGCTCCAAGCTCCTTTGGACCAGCCACCTATATGTCCGCTTCTCCTTCACAAAACCCACCGTACACCACCACGTCCACCGCTACCCTTGCAGAATTTGGAACAAGGTTACTGAAGAACAGCTCACCACCTCCCTCAGCAAACCCCGACCTCCGACGTCTGCGGAGGCTAATACCTCAGCACACAACTTCCACCGATGGAACTCCAACTTCGCAGACACACTGGCTTCCCTGGAGAAAGCACCAGGCAAAGCAACACTCCAAAAGAGCCAGCTGGTTCTCTCCTGCCCTTCATGAGTCCAGACACACCTGTAGACTGCTCAGGAAGAGATGGAGGAGCAGCAAGACCTCGGAAGACCACTCAGCCTTCAAACCCACTATCACCACACACCACCACCTTATTAGAACAACAAAGAAAGTGGCCCTACAAGAAAGGATTAATGCCAATGCACTCAATAGCAAAGAACGTTTCACCGTGGTCAAAGAATTCAGCAGAACCAGCACTGAGACAGCAGACATCCTGCCCTCCCAAGACCTCTACAACAACCTCGGCACCTTCTTCCACCGCAAGATTAAGGAGATCTATGACAGCTTCAACAGCCTCGATACCCAAGACCCTCTCACCCCACCTGTAACCACTGCACCCAATGACACTGGACCCCAGCAGACCCTGTCCAGTTGGACTCCTCTCACCGATGATGACACCCTCAAGATCATGAAGAGCATCCACTTCAGAGCACCCTCAGACCACTGCCCACACCACATCTTCAACAGAGCTGGCACCTCCATCTCCCCCGAATTCTGCTTCACCATCAACTGCTCCATCAACTCTGCCACCTTCCCCTGAAGACTGGAAACACGCAGAGATCAACCCCTTGCTGAGGAAACCCTCTGCTGACCCGAACAACCTCAAGAACGTCAGACCCATCTCTCTGCTTCCCTTCCTAGCCAAGGTCATCGAGAAGGCCATCAATGCCCAATTTTCTGAATTCATTGAAGTGAACCACATCCTGGGTCTCTCCCAATCCGGCTTCTGAAGTAACCACAGCACCAAGACCCCCCTCCTTGCTGCCACAGACAACATCTGCTCCCTCCTCGACCCAGGTAAAACTGCATCCCTCATCCTTTTGGACCTCTCAGCCACCTTCGACACCGTCTCCCCCACACCCTATGAACGAGACTCCACAACATCGGCATCCGTGACAAACCCCTGGAATGGATCAACTCCTTCCTCACCGGCTCATCACACAGCATCAGATTACCACCGTTCCACTCTGAACCCACAGAGATCAGCTGTGGAGTGCCTCAAGGCTCTTACCTGAGCCCCACTCTCTTCAACACCTACTTGGCCCGCTCGCAGCCATCATCAGGAACCATGGACTCAACATTGTCTCCTACGTTGACCACACCCAGCTGATCCTTTCCAACACCAATGAACCCACAGTTGCCAAGAACAACTTCCATGACAGGATGAAGGCTGTCGACACCTGGATGGAGGACAGCTGCCTCAAGCTCAACTCAGAGAAGACCGAAGTCCTCATCCTAGGCTCCAACCCCTCCACCTGGAACGACTCCTGGTGGCCCGTAGATCGTGGATCCCCCACACCCACAGACCATGCATGACATCTCAACATAATTCTAGACTCCTCGCTCACTATGAACTGCCAGATCAATGCTGTCTCATCATCCTGCTTACACACAATGTGCCTGCTCTGCAAGATCTTCAAGTGGATCCCCACTGAGGGCCTTATTTATGAAGGCCTGCAACACTCTTACACCATTGTTGCATCACTTTTTGTGACGCTGCGGCTGCGTAAATAATGCACCACGTTGCGCCATATTTACCAAGTGAAGCATCTAATCAATTATGTCACTTTGTAAACCCCTGCGCTACATTATACCTGCGTCAGGTATAATGTATGCAGGGCGGGTGTTCCCCCGCAATATAGGGTCATAGAAGCGGCACAGTGCAACACTTCTAGGACTCTACTGCGTCAATCTCTTACACCTGCCTCAAAGCCGGCGTAAGACTGATGCTGGCCCTTTCACATGGGGCTTGCCTCATGTGAAAGGACACATTGCTGGAGTTGCGTCTGTTTTCAGACACACCCCAGCAATGCGCCACTTTTGTGCTTACAGATATGCCAGAAATACTGATGTATCTGTAACTCCTTGCAACATGGAGCGCCGTACATTAAATACGGCATATCCATCCTGTCGCAAGGAGGGCGCAGTGAAAACTGTTGCATCACTGTTTTCCACACAGCGATGCAACAGTTTTCATAAATAAGGCCCTGAGTCCAGAAAGACAGTCACCCACGCACTCATCAGCAGCAGACTCGACTATGGCACTGCACTATACGCCAACATCTACCAGAAACTCCTCAAGAAACTGAAGAACATTCAGAACGCCTCTGCAAGACTCATCCTCAATATCCCCTGCCGCAGCCACATCACCAGCCAACAAAAATATCACCTTCAAGATCCTCACACACGCCTACAAAACCCTATACGACGCTGGACCTGGGTGCCTCAACCACCGCCTCACATTCCACGCACCCGCCAGAGACCTCTGCTCTGCTCAACTGGCCCTGACCACCATTCACATATCTGCAAGACCGCGGCCAGAGGAAGATTGCAGCAAAGACCTGGAACACCATAAGGCAATCACCATCACTGCCTCAATTTAGGAAGGACCTCAAGAACTGCTCTTCGACTGAACTACAGAGCCTTATTGGTGAATAGTCATGCTTTACAAGTCACTTGATTGATTGATTGAAGTTACCTCTTATCTATACCTAGGAGCTCACCTTCAAATAAGAAGCACATCAAAACCATATTTACAACCCCACCAATACTTCACACCTTTAAAAATCTGGTCAGCAACATGTCCGAGAGGTGTCTTGCTCCTAGAGGTGAACAGAGAAAATATTCCATTTGCCCTCTCAAACGGATCTGGAGCATTTTTCATTAAAACTTGACACCTGGTTGAACAGAACGGAATGAAAATGTTTCAGAAATCTATTCTGTCTCGTCAGCCCTCTAGCATCAGATTGGAGTTTAACCTTCACAACCAGATTTTTGTGCAGAAGGCTACACTCTTACTCTACTGGTATAGACCATGCGCAGCAGATCCAGGATTTCTAAATTACAATCTGAAATGAACAGGACTCATGGAATCCACCTACCCCATAGAATAATGCACCTACTCAAGCTCCACAAACTTTAAATATGACTGAGATCTGGGAAAAAGGCCTAACGTACTTTTCACTGAAAAAAACACATAATAAATTGCAAGCTTCTCCCAGAAGTTAAGGATATTTTAACCCTCAGAAGATGATCAATTGGGCCCGTAGGCCTCACTGGAAATCAAGGGCTGCCATATCTTAAACTTTCAAACTCACGGGAGTTAAAGATTAAATATCTAAGACTAAGGCTTTTTTGACATAGACTAAAACTGCCAAACATGGAATCACACAAGGGAAGTCATCAGCTGCCGATTTTGCAGCTACAGGCACAAATCACTGGCACACATTCCATACTGCAGTCCGATGTTTTATAGTGAGCAAAAAAGCTTCTGCTTCCACATTAGAGAAGACTTGCAACACGCACTTGCCAGGAAGCAATATAATCTTGCTTCAAAAGCAACAATGGGCAATTAAAAGTGGGCTTTGCAAGTCTGATTATTCTGATTTCAAATACACTTAATGACTTAAAATGATTAAAGAAGTAGTATATATATTTTTTAACTGTTATAATCTTCTCTTACAGTTCATAGCTTATGGCTTAAGGCAAGCCCATCTGCACTCGTCCGCAACCCGACCACGACCAGTTCCAGGGACCCTGGTCCTCTGACCCCCTGGCGCTATGGCAACAGCAATCTCCAAGGACTCAACCCTGGATGCAACATCAACTGCCAGCTCTCAACACCGCACAACGCCCAAGGCCCTTTCTCCTGCCAACACTGCCGCCGCACCTTTACCCAACTCCGGAACCCAGATAGCTAACGCCAACCCACCGGATGCCAGTGCACCCAAACTCCTGAGCTGCACCCTCCTCAACATATGCTCCCTGCACAGACACGCAGTAGAAATCTGGGACCTCCTCAACACACACTTGCCTGATGTAACCTTCCTCACAGAGACCTGGACCAATGCCAGCTCCGCTCCCGACATCGCAACCGCCATCCCCAATGGGTACAAGATCCTGAGGGAAGACCACCCCATCCACCCTGGAGGAGGCCTCGCCATTGTCCACAAAAGCTCCTTCCGACTGCCAACATCCATCTCGAACGACGCCTTGCCCCCCATGGAACACATCCATTTCGTGAAACAGCCCAACTCCAGAATGACGCTAAGTGGAACCCTCACCAACAGACCTCACGTACCATGCTCCCGGATCATCGAACCCATTGCAGACTACATTGCGCCCAACGCCCTCACCTCCATGGACTACGTACTGCTCAGAGACCTGAACTTCCACCTTGATAACCTCAGCGACCCCCAACTCCACCGCCCTCCTAGATAACCTCGCCAATATCGGACTCAAGCAACTCAAACCCACCCCCACCCACACGGCGGGACACACATTCGCCAGCATCTTTGCCGGAGGAAGCAAAATCCGCTTCAGTCACACCACGCAACCACTCTGGATGGACCACCACTGCGTCCACTTCTCCTTCCCAAAACACACTGCACACAAGCCAACGCCACGCCTCCCACACAGAAACCGGAGCAAGATCACTGAAGAGCACCTTACCTCTGCCCTCAGCCACACTCCTCCCCCTCCACGACCGACACCAACTCTGCAGCCAACGACCTACACCAATGATTGCCGACTGCGCAAACACGCTCGCCCCCTCCCGAACTCCGACAGACGACACAACATGAAAGCCACCTGGTTCACCATGGACCTCCAAGAATCCAAGCACTCATGCAGATGACTGGAGAAAGCATGGAGGAACAGCAAAACCATGGAAGCATGCACCACCTACAGGGCCGCTACGACAGCACACCACAAACTTATCAGATCCACAAAGAGAATCTTCATTCAGGACAGAAACGTCTCCAACGCCCACAACTCCAAGGAACTCTTCACCATCATACAAGAATTCACCAGACACCAGACAGCAAAACCCCCGACATCCCTCCCTCCCAGGACCTTTGTAATAAACTCAGCTCCTTCTTCCACCACAAAATTAGGACACTCTATGATAACTTTGATGACCTGAACCCCTGTCACCACAGAAGACACCGCAAAGACCATGAGGAGCATCCACTCCGGAGCACCCACCGACCTCTGCTCGCCACACATTTTCCACAGAGCCGCCTCTGCCATTGCACCAGAACTAGGATGGACATTCAACTGCATCCTCGAAACAGGCACGTTCCCCAATGACTGGAAATGCGGCAAAGTTAAGCCCCTCCTCAAGAAGCCCGACGGACCTCAAGAACTACAGGCCCATCTCTCTCCTCCCCTTCGCTGCCAAAGTCACCGAGAAATTCATCAACACCCAGCTAACGCACTTCATAGAATCCAACAACATCCTCGACTCATCTCAATCCAGATTCCGCAGCAACCACAGCACCGAGACCACCATCCTAGCCGCCACAGATGACATCTGCATCCTCCTCGATCAAGGCCACACTTGCAGCCCTCATCTTACTGGACCTCTCAGCAGCCTTCGACAGCGTCTCCCACCACACACTAGCTGCCAGACTTCACGATGCCGGCATGCAGGGAACTGCCTTAGACTGGATCTGCTCTTTCCTCTCCGGCAGAACACAAAGAATAAGACTCCTGCCCTTCCTCTCCAAACCCACAGAGATCAGATGCAGAGTACCCCAAGGATCCTCCCTCAGCCCCACACTCTTCAATATCTACATGGCCCCCCTCGCAACCATTGTCAGAAAACATGGACTCAGCATAGTATCCTACACCAACGACACCCAGCTCATCCTCTTACCCTCACCAAGGACCCCAACATTACCAGGCACAGTTTCCAGGAAGGAATGAAGGACGTCGCATCCTGGATGATCAGCAGCTGCCTGAAGCTCAACTCAGAGAAATCTGAAGTCCTCATCCTCGGATCTACCCCCACTGCGTGGGATGACACCTGGTGGCCCCCCGCCCTCGTAAACCCTCCCACGGACCACGCCTGCAACCTCGGCATCATACTCAACTACTCTCTCACCATGAACCGACAGATCAACGCCTTATCCTCCACATGCTTTAACACCCACTGCATACTCTGCAAGACTTTCAAATGGATCCCCCAGAATCCAGGAAGACCGTCACCCACGCACTCATCACCAGCAGGCTGGACTAGGGAAATGCCCTCTATGCCAGAACCAACAAATCTCTCCTCCACAAACTTCAGACTGCTCAGAACACCACAGCCAGAATCGTCCTCAGCATCCCCCGACACAACCACATCACCCAGCACCTCCGAGACCTCCACTGGCTCCCCTTAGAAAAAGAGTGACCTTCAAGCTGCTCACACACGCCTACAAAGCCCTCCACAACACTGGACCCCAATACCTCAACTAAAGAATCTCCTTCCATGCTCCGCCGACTTAGCCCTGGCCGAAATCCCCAGCATCCACAGAGCCAGAACGAGAGCTAGATCCTTCTCCTACATCGCGGCCAAGACCTGGAACAAACTCCCCTCAGCATCAGATCAAGCCCAACACTCCAAACCCTCAGAAAAGACCTCAAGACCTGGCTCTTCGGATGACCTCGGACCTGCCCGAACCTCCCTCCCCCAGTGCTTTGAGACCCTAACGGATGAGTAGCATGCTCTATAAATCCCTGATTAATTGCTTGATGGATAAGAATGTGATGCTGCTTTTATATTTTTACATTATCATACATTTAATGGTTTTAATTAGCTATCAAGCTATATTGTATTGATTATTTGTTTTAGCAGCCTTCTAATTGTTAGCTAAAATGCTTTCTTGAAGTACAGTGTGCACTGGCCTGCTAGTTTGAGCTGCAGTGAAATGATCAACTCCTGTTAGGCCGGAGAAAGGCAGTTTACTCTTGTCTAAGTACAGTGCTATCGCTTTGATAATTTTATTAAAAAAATAGGAAGATTCTTCTCTCAATTCTTCCAAGACTCAATGACTTGCTATAAAGGAGATGGATAATTGTATTCTTCAAACGTCTTTAAAAATCCTAAAGGCAGAGTAGATTCTGGTAGTAAAATCTCTCCACATAAACACTTTGAAAGCATTGACTGAAGAATAATGGTTGATGTTAACTACAGCCGTTTGTCAAGTTTTTAATTTAGGTGAATTGTTTCATAATATTCGCCTTCCTTAATTGCATTTTAGTTTTATGTAAGGAGCAGACATAAGCCCCTTGTTCTGATGTACATCAATGTGACAACTCCTTGGTTGAGTTGCATGTAATAAAAATGAGAAATACATGGGTCCTATTAGTGCACTTAGGCAGGTTGTAATCCTGGATCAGATGTATTGCTGGATGATTCTTTTAGGTGAACTGGTATGATCTTGTGGCTCTCAGATGTACTCATACCTTCCCAATTGATTCTTCTGTTTGACCAAGCAGCCTGTGCTTGAGGTCATACGCACCTTATATAAGCTGTTGTTGAATGTTACATCTGTGCACTGATTGGTGGCTGTATCTGGTGTTTCTATTGGGCTTAGGATTAGTGTTTTGATTGGATGATAAGTCTAGGGTTCAGATTGGTCCCTGGGTCAGTGATTCTATTGGACGTAGGGTTTAGGATTAGAGGTCTGATTGGTGGATAGGTTTAGTGTTTTTGATTGGTTTCTGAGGCTAGGGTTTATAGCGGACCTATGGCTTGGGGTTTTGTTTCTGATTGGGTGCTAGGCCTAGGGGTGTGATTGGATGTAAGGGCTTGGTCTCCAATTGGTCCTACGGCTAAGGGCTAGTGACGAGCGACCTGCAGTCCAATAGTCATATAAACACCGTCTGGAGAACAGAAAATTGTCGCAATCAATCAATCACAGAATTTGTAAAGTGCACTACTTACCCGCGAGGGTCTCAAGGCGCTGGGGAAGAAGAAGGGGGGATGCTGCTACTGGTCGAACAGCCAGGTCTTCAGTAGCCTCCTGAAGGTCAGCAGGTCTTGGGTCTGTCGTAGGCTGAGTGGAAGGGTGTTCCAGGTCTTGGCGGCGAGGTGGGAAAAGGATCTGCCGCTGGTGGTAGTTCTTCGGATGCGCGGGACGGTGGCAAAGGAGAGGTCGGCGGAGCGGAGCTGGCGGTTGGGAACGTAGAAGGAGAGTCGTCTGTTGAGGTAGGCTGAGCCGGTCTTGTGGAGTGCCTTGTGTGCGTGGATGAGGAGTTTGAAGGAGATTCTCCTGTCGACGGGGAGCCAGTGCAGGTTTCTCAGGTGGGGGGTGATGTGGCTGTGGCGTGGAACATCGAGAATCAGGCGTGCAGAGGCGTTTTGAATTCTTTGCAGTCGTTTGATGAGCTTGGTCGGGGCTCCCGCATAGAGGGCATTTCCATAGTCGAGTCGGCTGCTAACGAGGGCCTGGGTGACTGTTCTTCTCGTGTCTGTCGGGATCCATCTGTAGATCTTGCGGAGCATGCGGAGGGTGTTGAAGCAGGAGGAGGAGACTGCGTTGACTTGCTTGGTCATGGAGAGCGTTGAGTCGAGGATGACTCCCAGGTTGCGTGCGTGGTCGGTGGGTGTCAGGGGTGCCCCCAGTGTTGTGGGCCACCAGGAGTCGTCCCAGGCTGAAGGGTTGGAGCCGAGGATGAGGACCTCCGTCTTGTCTGTGTTCAGCTTTAGTCGGCTGTTCTTCATCCAGTCGGCGACGGCCTTCATTCCTTCGTGGAGGCTGGATTTGGTGGTGAGGGGGTCCTTGGTGAGGGAGAGGATCAGTTGAGTGTCATCGGTGTAGGAGATTATGTTGAGATCGTGCTGTCGGGCAATGCGTGCTAGTGGGGCCATGTAGATGTTGAACAGTGTCGGGCTGAGGGATGATCCCTGGGGTACGCCGCAGATGATCTCGGAGGCTTCGGATCGGAATGGCGGGAGGAGGACTCTCTGTGTTCTGCCGGAGAGGAAGGAGGTGGTCCATTCTAGGGCTTTCTCTCGGATGCCTGCGTCGTGGAGGCGTGCGCGTAGTGTGCGGTGGCAGACAGTGTCGAAGGTGGCGGAGAGGTCCAGGAGGATGAGGGCCGCGGTCTCACCGTTGTCCAGCAGGGTCCTGATGTCGGCGGCGGCGGCGATGAGGGCAGTCTCGGTGCTGTGGTTGCTGCGGAACCCTGACTGGGATGGGTCCAGGATGCTGTTTTCTTCGAGGTATCGGGTTAGCTGTCTGTTGACGATCTTCTCGATGACCTTTGCCGGGAATGGAAGCAGGGAGATGGGCCGGAAGTTCTTGAGGTCTTTCGGATCCGCCTTGGGTTTTTTGAGTAGGGCGTTGATCTCGGCGTGTTTCCAGCTCTCTGGGAAGGTCGCGGTCTCGAAGGAGAGGTTGATGACGTTGCGCAGGTGGGGTGCGATGGAGCTGCCGGCTTTGTTGAAGATGTGGTGCGGAAAAGGGTCTGACGGGGAGCCGGAGTGGATAGTGCTCATGGTCTTGATGATGTCATCGATGTTCACGTTGGCCCAGGCTGTCAAGGGGTCATGGTCGATAGCGTGTGGCGAGTCTGGTGTGTCGGGGTCTGTTGGGGCAGTTCGGGTGTCGAAGCTGTCGTGGATGTCGGTGATCTTGCGGTGGAAGAAGGTGGCGAGGGAATCGCACAGGGCTTGCGACGGCGGGATGTCGTTGGAATTGGAGCTGGGGTTGGAGAGTTCCTTCACGATGATGAAGAGCTCCTTGCTGTTGTGTGCGTTGTTGTCGAGGCGGTCTTTGAAGGAGGTCCTCTTGGCGGACCAGATGAGGTGATGGTGGTGGTGGCGGATGGCGTCTTTGTTGGCTGCGTTGCTGTCCGGTGTCTTTTCACTGTGTAATTTGTTCTCTAGTTTCCGGCAGGTGCGCTTGGATGCTAGGAGTTCCGGGGTGAACCAGCTGGCTCTCTTGCTGGTGTCTCTGCGGGGCAAGGGTGTTGGCGCAGTCGTCCATCCATTGTCTGAGGTTGCGGGCGGCGTTGTCGGGGTTGGAGGGGTCGGCTGGTGGGCTGAGGGCGAGGTTTGTCTATAGTTGGTCTTTGGTGACTTTGCTCCAGCAGCGGCGGGGGATCTGTTGGGTGCGGTGGTGTGTGGTGGGTTTCTGGAAGGTGAAGTGGATGCAGCGGTGGTCGGTCCAGAGGAGTTCGGTGGTATGGCTGAAGGAGACGTGGGAGCTTGAGGAAAAGACGAGGTCGAGCGTGTGGCCGGCGGTGTGGGTCGGGGTAGTGACGAGCTGTCTCAGTCCGAGGTTGGCGAGGTTGTCGATCAGGGTGGTGGAGTTGCTGTCGTTGTTGTTCTCCAGGTGGAAGTTCAGGTCTCCGAGGAGGATGTAGTCAGTGGAGGTCAGGGCGTGCGTGCTGATGAAGTCGGCGATGGAGTCGCTGAATTGAGGTCGGGGTCCGGGGGGTCTGTAGACGAGGGTGCCTCTTAGGGTGGTGTTGGGGTCCGTGTGGATCTGGAAGTGTATGTGTTCGGCGGTGCTGAGAGTGTCGTTGGTGCTGGTCGAGACCCTGATGGTGTTCTTGTAGACGATGGCGATTCCTCCTCCGACTCCGTTGGTGCGGTCTCGCATGCAACTGTTTCAATAAATTGAGTCCTAACAAATTTTCCCCGCAATTTGACGTCAGTAAAAATGGTGAATCGACCGTAAATGGGCCAATGGTCAAAGCAAGGGGCTTGGAAATGGGGCTAATGACCGGCACGCCTGAGAAACCCACCGAAACATTAGTTTGGCCAGACAGAGCTGCCCCCGGGACCAGTGTAAATCAGCAGTGAAATAAGGTCTATTCTGATCTATAGGCACTGGAACCGGTCCCTCGCCCTGTCCTCGGCTATCCTAGCAGTGAGAGAACCCTGTCACTTCGTCCATGTCATAATCATCGTGATAATACTGCCGGCCCTTGGGATCATCAAAATAATTCCTGCTCTGCCTATTGTGTGACATATCTTCTGACTGCATTCCCCCTCTACCTCCTGTTCCTCGCCCCCATGTCCTCAAAAACCTCGACCGCTTGGGGCCTCACCCTTCTGTAACAACTCCGGACACTCATTCCGCCAATGTCCCTCCTTTTTGCAGTACGCACATTGGTTGAGCCCGAGGGGTGCGTTTGACGCGCCATCTCTGCCAGACCGCTGCTGGGCCGAACCCAAACCTCTACCTCGTCCATTTCCCCTTGCAACCTGCTGCACCAATACCCTCGTCTTTAAATCCTTTGACTTTTTCTCCACCCTTTCCTTGTCCTCATTCTCTCTATGTTCGTAGTATTGTGCCATACTCAATATCACGGACGGGGATGATGTCGTCCAAGTACTTTCCGAAGCCTGCAACCACGTTGCAATCTCGGGAAGTAAGTTAGTGACAAATCTGTTGACAAATAAATGAGCACCACCCTCCTGCGACAGGTCCTGTCCACTAAAATCTGAGAACACCCCTTCAAATCTAGTAAAGAAATCCGACACACTTTCATCCTTCTTCTGGCGACACGCAGTCAACTTATCCCAATCCACTCTTTTTGACGGAATAAGTGAATGCATGTATGTGATAATACGCCCTGGCAAAGTGAGGAGCTCCGCTTTCGGCTTGTCGCCGAGCTTACGCTCCTTATCCCAAGCCCTAATCTCATCCCATGCTCCCCCCAACTCTAGTGCATGATCCTGCGTATGAACTTGCCTCCATATGTCCACTGGTACCAACAAGCTGAAAAACAACTCTATATCTGCTAACATCATTACTGTAGAGGAGGCCGCCTCCGTCAATTCCTTATAATATGCAGTAGGGTTTTTTCGGGGGTCCGGCAGCTGGCCCTTTAAGGATAGGACCTCACTCCTCTTCCAAGGAGTATAAATCCATTGCTCCTGAAACCGAGCGTCGACCCGTTGTCTAATCATAGCATTAGTGGAATCACGCAGTTCTGGAATTTCAGGGTGGTAAATGGGATGAACCTCCCTCATGGGATGCCGTGTCCCCATTGTCGGTACCTTCTGGAGCAATCTACCTCGGTAACCCACTAGTGTCGTCATATTGCTAAAAACCTCATTGGGAGCCATACCTGCAGCATATACCCGATCCCGTATGTCATATATGATTTGCGGTGCAACACCCTGAAAACATTGTTCCCACAACTCTATCAGCATCGCTGACATGTGTTTAAGGGCATGCTGCTGTATAAACGGCTCATAATCTTTCATCACACTCCACACATCCTCCACACTATAGATCGGGTGTCGAGCCCACTGAGCTGCTTGATTCGCCACCATTTTCTTTTCCTCATCACCCACTGCAGAACGCACCAATACTTTATCCATTCGATCTCGCGCCGCTGCTGAAATTCACATCATGCACGCCACGTGCAGGAGTTTCAACATTCAACTGTGCCTGGTGTGCCACACTCACGGGGGAAGGAGCAGATGCAGAGACAGGCACCATCATGTAGGGAGACAGGGTGGTAGGGGTGAGAGGGAGAGTAGCGGTCGAGCCAGAGCCGACAGACTGGACAGGAGAACTAACAGCACCTGCCCCGGTGCCTGGTGTGAGTAGAAGAGAAGCAGGAGGGGCCGGGGCTGTAGCGGTAGCACCAGAAACGGGAATGCTAGAAGGGGCGGCACTAGGGGCCAAGGACTGAGAGGCTGGGACTGCCGGGTATATCCGTTCAGGGGCATAAGGAGGAGGAGGACGAAAATCCAATAGGTCTTCGACGAAATCATCACCTTCCTCTCTAGTAACATAGCACTTATCTGTCTGTAACCAAAACTTTCTATCTGCACATTCTACCTTCTCTACCTTTCCTCTTTCATAAGCTACTGCTTTCTGTGTTATCGTTTACATCTGCCTCTTCTGGGCCTCTTTCTCTGCCCTCATGCGTCGCTGCTTTGCTTCTTTCTGCCATACTCTCAGAGAATCAAACATCGACTGTAAGCGGCCACTGTAACTCAGCATTGTCCCTCGTATATTTATGCCACAATGTGCTAAACATAACAGGGCCAATACCATGTTTAACATATATATCAAAATTTGGAGAACCCTCTGGAGGTGCAGGCTGGCTCTCTTCCAATCGAGCATCAGTAGAACAACATCGACATCCAAAACACCCCAATTTGCTAGAAAAAAAGGCATCTTAATATAAGACACAGGCACTGTCCCTAATGGACAAGTATAACACCAACAATCGACAGGCAAAGACAAAAACAAAATAACAAATATTGGTGACGAAGCCAAACAAAAACGGTCCAGGGACCACTCCCTACAGTCCGGAGACTGTGTCAAATTCAAGAAGACAGGTTCTAGCCCCAGACTTTTTCAAGCATTAGCCAAATTACCAGTTGGTCTGGCAGATTGTTCGCGGGCAGTCCCTGGCCTTTTCAAGCACGGGCCAAATTTCCGGGCGGTCCGATGAACTGCTCGCAAACACTCTGCGCCTTTCCAAAGATCCGCAGACCCACCCAGTTCAAGACAAGACAGTCCGGAGACCGTACCAAGACACAGCCCGTCAACTCGTGTTGTTCAAGCAAGGCAGTTCAAAAACTGCAGACAAGACAGTCTGAAGACCGTATCAAGACACAGCCCACAGGCTCGTGCCGTCCAAGAATGGCGCAATTTTTCCCAAGAATCAAATCACTCACCTGGTGCACACAGGTTGAGTCAAGCTATTCTCCACTGCCGACTCTTCGGACCAAACGGTCAACTCCAAGGTTTCGCCTTCTCAGGACCCCAGCTGGTAACCACTAGATGAGGGGGCGCCCGATCAGCCGGGCGGGGCAGCTGCGAGATCCAAGCTCGGTCTTCTGTGGGGTAACCCGATCCGCCCAACTGACCAAACGTACCCCCGACCCTACAACCCGATTACGGACGAGTCGGATCACCTTGCGGGGTCCCTGTTCGGGCACCAACTGAAAGAAGTGGCCCGGTCAGTCGGTCAGACAGTAGAGAATACAAACTTATATGCTTTATTAGAAATGCTCTGCAGAGGCGTCCATCATGACCTGCACCCTAGGATGTCTGCCATGGGACTAACTACCCAACGGTCCACACTGAGTAATCATTCTTCCCCAAAAGCCTCCAACCCCGCCCACCATGGAAAACTACCAGCCAGGGCCGAAAATGAACAAAGGAGGCACTGGGAGATGAGCTACCACCTGCCAGATGGGTACATGTTATCAGAAACCCAAGGCCACTGCGCTGGGTCTCAGCGTCTCCTAACGTGGGAGCAGAACTACACACTTAGATTGGAATGTGAGAGCTGAATTGTCTCCTCATTAGCAGGTCGGGAAACAGCCTTGGACATAAAGAAAAAACATTAGCGAAATACAGTGTTCTGCTGAGGCAAGCATTGCGGGCCATGAGGCCAAACTCGGGCACAGTCTAAGCAGCCTAATAAGGATTGCAAGAAACAAAATGGAGTCGCATTCGCCAACTGAAGCCTGCACATTACGCGGATAACTCAGTGGATTGCATGATGTAAATACAACTGCCATCTATTTAGCCACACATTGCTAACCTAATATAACATGAAAGGAATACATTGCAGGGATGGGATTTTAAAACCTAACACGTTGGCCGAAGGGGTTACCTAACTATTAGGGTTATATAAGGTCAGGGTTCAGGGCGTCTCAGCCTGGGCTTGTATGCGACAAGGGCAGTCGCCTGTTTGGGCCTGTTCAGGAAGGTCGGGCCTAGGGCTAGAGATGCTGCCCAATTTCACATTCAGCAACACCCACCTTACCCATCCATATCCACATCCACAACCAGATTAACACATTCACAGTAAATGTACTTAACTCAATTACTAAAACTAACCCTACACACTTTTCAATGCCTCAACACCCACTATAAAACCCCACAATCCAACCCTTTACACCCTCTACCCCAACTACCACATATTTGCACCTTCACTCACACGTAAAGCACCACTGTATCCTATACCACTAACCAATCCACTCATCACAAACACAACCCAAATCTAAATCATAGGTAACTATATCCCATCTAGACACATGCTCCCTGCTCCAATTACTCCTAACAGACCCCTTTCTGTCACCTACAAACATATTCTCAGCCTTTTGTCTTTTCATCCACCAACACCCTCCACTTCTTTTTGCCAAAAGAACACAACCACACAACTCTTACACTCCACTGCACCACACATATTACCTCTTTTAGCAATCAAATCTAACAAAAACACTCTTAACTCTTATTCATCCTCTCACACACACCACATACACTCTTTTCCAAAACACATCACCATCCACTTTACCTTGCAGCTTCCACTCGCAAGCAACACTTTACATACAAATCCTTCTCACAAAACAAATACATCATCAACTCCTTTCCCTACTCTTAAAAAAAAAACATAACACACACACCAGCACAACAAAATGTTTCACACACAACACCTCAGAATACTTTCCATCACAAACTAGAAACATACACCCACTCCCACCTTCCTGGCTACACAAATGATAAACACCATAAACAAACTCCAATGTCAAGTTTTCTCTCTTCCCGCACACCTAAGAAATATTCAGCAACACAGCAACTCTCTTTCAACCGCCTCTCATCCATTGGACAATTTAGAACCTTGCAACATGACCCACATGCTGCACCACCACCCCTAACTCATACACCTTCCACCCTTAACAGACCTGAACAAAATAAGCATCATGCCCCTCTTCACAACTTTGCATCTCCATGTCTACTGCACAACAAGGCTACTCTACAAAAACAGCATGGCTCACCAAATCACCCTCAACCACAATCTCAACCACCTACACATGCATACCCATCAAAATGCCTTTTTAGCCTGCTGGACGATGAACATGGTACAGAACAGCTATACTATTGCTTTCCTCAGACTGCTAATCACAGCACTAAGGACAAACCTGCTACAAGCCCACAAAATACTGCTCACTCTTCTACAAAACAAAGTCACACTATCACCAAAGCACATTCTCTAAACTGCCTACTAATAAATGCTCAATCACTCACATCTACAACCTTTTCACTGACACACAACCTGACTTACTCTTCATAACTGCATCATGGTTTGGAGATGATATGGCTCCAGTCTTGCATGAAGCCATTTCTCTAGGCTATCAAACTATCTCACAAAATCATATAGGCAAAGGAGGAGGTGGCCTAGCTGTATGTAATATATAAGCAAACATTAAATATCACTAAAGCTGAAAACGACTGTGGAACAAACTCAATTTTGAACACTTAGAAACACAGCTAACATCCAGTACAGATCTAGACACAATAAATTCAGTTAAAAAATGATATGAGTGGCTACGGGAAGCTTTTGATATCCTAATACCACAAAGAATGACATAACAGAATAAAAGAAAACAGGCACCATGGAGAAATACAGAGCTAAAAAAGACAAAACTGTAAGTTAGAAAAATACGATGAACGTAGCTCAAAACAAACACCAATCAAGAAAAACTTCGCCTATAGAAACTTAACAGATTATACAAGTCAACTATAAAAAAAGCTAAAAAAAAATACTATTCAGACAGAATTCAAAATGCTAAATGTGTAAATAAAGAATTCTATAAAATTCTCAACGAATTTCATAAACCAACTTCTCATCCCATTACTCAAGATTTCACAGACATACTGGCAAATCATTGTATAACCAAAGCATACACATTGGACTCCTATTTAAAACAAAGAGAAATCACCAGCACCGACCCTTTTCCAAAACAACAATCGAAGAGTACGCTAACTGAGCCTCTCCATTCCTTCCAACAAATTTCACACAATTAATATATGGATCTGGTCAAAGCAACTGTGTCCACCACAAACCTTCAAGAAAATTCTTCTAACTACCTCTGCTGCCACACCAATAAGAAGTTAAGGAATTGTTGATGATACTGTATCATCAACAATTCCTTAACAACACAAATATTTCCAGAAGAACTAAAAAAGTCATACATACTTCCATTACTATACTAAAGAAAACAAACCTGGACCCGCTTAACCCCAACAACTACAGACCAATTACAAATGGACCTTTCCTGGGCAAACTGAAAGAAAGAGCAGCATTTGGCAATTCATTAAAGATAATTCCATACTTTCAGACTTCCAAACAGGATTCCATCCAAGAAGAGGCACAGAATCTGCCCTCATTGCCATCTGGGATGACCTGAAGAACACAGTTGACTGGAACGGGGTTGCTGCACTACTTCTCTTGGACTTCTCAGATGCCTTTCACACAGTTGACCATGACACTCTAGTACAAAGACTCTACGAAGCTGGCATAGAGGGGACTGCTCTAGACTGGATCACAGCCTACCTTCACAACAGAACTAAGGTCATCCATAAACCCCCTTTCTCTTCCAAATCCTACTTCACAAAAGCAGGGGTCCCTCAAGGCTCTATCATCTCACCCATGCTTTTCCAGCTTTACATGAAGTAATTACCTGCACTGATCAATCAATTTAATCTCACATGCTATAACGATGCAGATGACACACAAATACTCCTGCAAATGGAAAGCCCCAAAGACATTGAAAACTCACTAATTTTCAGTTGTTTCAAAGCCGCAGATCAATGGATGACATGGAGCCATCTTAAATTCAATGATTCCAAAATGGAAATATTCACATGTGGTGATTAGAAACATTATGACCCACTCGCCGCCTTGCCTGATGATCTGGGAACACCACCTAAAGTATCAAGGGAAGTAAGAAACCGCGGAATTACCATGAAGAGCCCAAGCTATCAAAGAATGCCCAAGTGGACAATTAGCAAGATCAAGCTTCGTTACTATAAAAAATCTGAGACGCATCTTACCCCACCTGGGATTTCCACACAAGGTCCAGTCCACTATCTCTCTTATTCTGGCTAAACTTGATTTCGCCAATAGCCTCTACCACAGATCACCTTTAACAACTATGTAAAGACTACAATGGATTCAGACCTCTGTTGCCTGACTACTCTAACATATAAAGCCACAAGCCCAAATCTCCCCAGCCTTGAAAGCCCTACATTGGTTACCGGTTGCCAGAAGATCCACATTCAAGCTTCTTTGTATCACCCACAAAGCGATACATGGAACAGGACCTCACTTCATCAGGAATAAAAGTACCAAATACATTCAACAAAGGAACCTCCACTTTAGATTGGCACCTTGCCTCAAAATCCCACCATACAAGAAAAAAACTATAGGTGGCACATCCTTCTCTGTCCAAGCAGCCACACCATGGAACTCTTTACCCCAAACATAAGATCCACAGAACAATACCTTGTCTTTAGAGTTGGCTCTTCCCCACATATCCACCATACTCAAACATAAATATACAACATATCCCTCTGTATATAAGCATTTATTTGGACTATAGATATGTACCTGCATATGTGCTTTGCTTTAAATAAACATGTATAATAATTGTTTTTAAATATATCGATACTCGTTAGTTCTGCTTAACAAATGTACATATTGCTCATAGCTATATTATGCTATGTTTAACATGTATATATGTGACTGCATAAATAAGTAAATCTTTTATCATAACTATTTATCTGCAATTGCTTCTATATTTAATTACAAAAAAAACAACAATTTACTTACAGTACAGCAACACTTAAAAGTCTGATTTTATTAAATACAATTTAAATCTACATATATTACCTTCCTTGTACATTTGTGCCTTCCATGTGCTTGTGTATCTTAATATTTGTTACTTTGCTTCAAAATCAGCATATCCAATGCACTACCCTTTATCTCACCCTATATCTCTTGCAGTGTGTCTTCTCCCTCCACTCTGACTCATCTCAAACCTAATTCTTCTACTCTCTCCAATGCACTACCCTATTTCTCACCCTATGCCTCTCTCAATATATTCTCTACCTCAACTCTTTGACTCATCCCAAACCCCATTCCACTACTATGATCCCCAAAACAACCCTTTCTAGACTCTTCCCGCCTCTACCCCTCCTTGCATCATCCCATACCTCTTTTACTATCTAGATCTCCCAAACAAGCCTTTCTAAACCCTTGCCTCTGACTTTTCCCCCTCCAACTCCCCTTTACTCATCCCAAACCTCCACCTGCTATGAACTAAAAAAAAACTTTCTAGACCCTTTCCTCATCTAGCTTTCCACTTTCAATCCAAATAACAGACTAACATGTCCACAGCTCAAATTAGTTTCATATTTCCCTATACTAATTCCCCGCTAATCCTGTTTGGGTTCCAGAGTAGCATGCTATCCACCAAAAATCACTTCAACACCTCATCAGGGGTAGCAAGCTCTATATTAAAGCAAATCCTTCACTCTTCTATCCCTCCACTATCCTTTTTAAATACAAATAACAAACTCACATGTCCACCGCTCAAATTAATTTCATATTCCCTTATCCTAATTCCCCACTAATACTGTTTGGGTTCTGGAGTAGCGTGCTACCCACCGAAAAGCTCTTCAACACCTTATCCGGGGTAGGAAGTGCTATATAAATGCAAACCCTTCCCTCTTCTATGCCTCCACTACCCTTTTCAATCCAAATAACAGACTAACATGTCCACCGCTCAAATTAATTTCATATTTCACTATACTAATTCACCACAAAAGTGCTTTGATGCCTCGTCAGGGGTAGTAATTGTTATATAAATGCAATTACAATAAAAAACAATTAATAAGTAACACTATGCATTGCACTCACAACAATTCATTAATCAATTGTTTTATCTATTGTTACTACACTAATCTAAACAACCATATCCTAAAAATATTTGTTTTATTATTATACCTGGTACAATACTACTAATAAACATACACCACACTTGAATTTTGGAGATCCTTTTCAAAACACCATCCCTGGTAGGCCAAATGATGTATAAAATGCTGATGATCCATGTATACAAAATCCCATACATTACTTTATTCCACAAATAGTACATAGAGGATTGGTTGAAGAAACAAAAGGTGACAGTTGTGTAGTTTGAAAGGCAGTTTTAGTTTGCAGTTAAGGTTCCTGTTTCACACTTTAATTAGAGAGTGTATTATTCAGATGTTAAATTAACTACTTTCTAGAGGATAAAAGGACTCTGAATTTTGCCGAACAATTTAAAGACATCACACCTGATAGGCCGAATGATGTCTAAAATACTAATGATCCAAGTAGAAGAAACATCGTACAACATTTAAAAAAAAAAAAATCCTCCTTAGAACTTTGGTTGAAGACACAAAAGATAACAGTTTGGTAGCTTGAAATGACGTTTTGGTTTGAATTTAATATTGCTGTCATTCCATTCTGTCCATCCACTTTTGCTCTTTAAATGGACAGATGTTATATTGAGTCCTTTGTGAAAGATAATAGCCAAAGTAGTATAAGTTCTTCCAGAAATTAATACTTGTCCTGCTTTGAAGTTTGTAAGTTGAGTTTCTAATTTAGATCCACCTGCTCTGCATCGTTGTATCTTTTACATAAGATATTTTCCAGTTGCTCCTAGAATTAACGTAGACGTAACATCTGATCTGCAATTTGGACAGGTCAATTTTGGTTAGCCTTTTTCGTCAATCTGTCAAAAGGCACAGTTTTGCAATCTGGTATTGTTAAATACAGAAGATGCTAAAAATGTATTTGAGTGGTAGATGAATAATAACAATCTTCACAGTCAGGGTTCCATCTGTAACTCAGTCCAAATAAATCATCAATATTTGCTTCTTCTTGTTCTAAATCTGTAAGGATGACCATAATAAATGATTGTGCATCTTGTTGACTATTAGGGTAAATATTAGAGATCACATATCTAAAAGGTCTCAAATGCCTGAAGCAAAATGTATTACAGTTCTGTCAGTGACTAAACATTGGAGCAAATGATACAATGCTGAATACAATCTCTTATATGTTTTTGTTGAATTTGATTTACAAGATGTGGTAAATGAATCAGTTCAATCAGAACAACATTTGCATAGCAGTTGACACATGAACTGTTTTCGAGTTGGTATCCTACAATATCTTCCTCATTCTCCACTTTTTTCTTTTTAACACCTTCAAGCTAGTCCGTGTTTCCTTTCTTGAGGAGTGTATAGACTTCTTAACTGATTGTACTTCCTGACACAATTTGTATTGCCACTGAATTTCTTATCATCAAAAACAAACCGACCAATGTTCTAACTCAGGACAATGCTACATTTGACATTCCTTCTTTAGAGACAGTACTACCAATATTAACAAAAGCTGCAGCTACACTTAAACCCTGTGATTTATGGATAGTTACAGCATACGCTAGTGAGAGTGGGAATTGCTGGTGCTGCACATATAAATCTTTCACTAGCAAAAAGCATACAACATACCTGCCAATCTGTTTCACATCATCAATCTGATCAACTTTTATGGCCAAGTATTCAAACTCATCTCTATTTGGAAAATTAATGAAATCAATAACTTTACCCATTGCATCATTTACTAACTCTTCTTCAACATTTAAATTACACCACAAAATTACTCAGCTGTTCTTGCATACACGTAAATGCTTTTCTAATCCTGCAGTCATGGATGCAGACTTCTCTAAAGAATCCAGTTTTGCTTGTAGTTTTTCTGTGAGTAGTATTGTCACTCCCTGAGGTTCCATTTTATTGATGATTGTAATTTTGAAAATATCTTCTTTCTCCAGTTTTAGTAATTGTTCGTTGAAGTTGGAGCACTGTTGAAGTGTAGACATTAAACATACTATGGATTTCTGTTCTTCAATTAAATTATACATTAGTTCTTCTGCTGTGATGTTAGATGAAATAGATTCTTGTTAAGTTGACTTTTTAAAGCACGTTATCCTACGTTTGTTAGAACTCCTATTCTAATGTCCTTAAGAATATTTCTATAATCCACATCGATGCTGGATGCATATTTTTCACTAGTGTCAAAACTAAAAAGGTCCCTACCTAAAATTCTATGTGGATCATGTGTTGTGTAGTATATCTTTTTTTAATGATGAATAAAAATTGAATTTTTGATATACTGATTTTGTTTGAAATGTGATATTCTGATTATATTTTGATTATATTTTTACCATGTCAATTCCTTTGTAACTGATGCCAAAATAAAAATGATCCACATAGAATTTCAGGTAGGGACCTTTTTAGTTTTGACACTTGTTTACCCTTTTCCCTACTGCAGTTAATAGGGTGCCTCCTCTTTTTTCTATTTTTCACTAGTTCCTTGTATTCAACGTTTAACCAAATATTTACATTGCCAATCCTTCTCAAAGAATTCTTGTTTTATTAGTGACAAGTCTTTTGAAAACAGGTTGTTCTTTTTCGGGGGTAAGTTGCAGTATGTCACCGAATACAATCAAATGCTTTCCTCCAAAGAGTACATCACAGTTTGTTTTTAAGATCTGCTGCATTCTTAAGTGTATGAAGGCAAGCATTAAGTTTGATGGCATGCTCACTTCATCAATGACTAGAAGCTTCAGTTTTTTCAATACTCTTGATACCGCGTGACAAGCTTCACCAGATAGTCAATGTAGAGTAATTCCTTTAATGATATGTGCAGCTAATTCTATTGGTTTTGTTATTACACATGACAAATTTGACTTTGTAGTCTTCTGTAGATAACCAGTGAGAACTTTAATTAGAAAGCTTTTCCGGTGCCAAGCTTGACCACTGATGTATAGTAATATTGGTTTATACAAAGAACATTCACATTGTTTCTTCTCTTGGAGAAACCCATGCTCTAGTTATCTTTAACTTCGATGTAAATGTATTTTTGTTCATCGTTCAGTTGTTCTATTAACTGTTCGAAATTACCAGTTTCCTCTCTTGCTTGCTGCATTGCACTCTCCATCTCATTCATAGCTATAGCCGCTTCATTTTGAATTATTGGTTCTCCAAGAGCATCTTGAGTCAGTGGTCCAGAACTCTGCCTGGTTTCTGAACTCACCTTGAGTATCTCAGCAGCAATGGTTTCTTCCTGTTCAATCTCATCTTTCAACATCTGAAAATAGGTTGGAAAGACAGAACACTCAATCCTGTCTTTCACAGCATTGAAAGAGTCTTTGCAACAGTCATCATCATCATCATAATATCTTTATTCGGATATAAAATGTCCATAAAAGCACAAACAAATCTCACAGAATTAATCATAAAAATAATTCGATAAAACATCATAGGATTGTCACAAATATATAAAATTATATATATAGCAGCATCGTATAATAAAGTGCAAAGTGCGGATAGTTATAGGGGGAATAGCAGCAGAGGGAAATATACTATTGAATTCCAAGCAGAAAAACTCCACATATTTGAATATTAGTCAGGATCCAATCAGCATATTTTTGCATATAATACAATCAAGTCCATTTATCAGGGGTTCATAGAAGCACGAGAACGAATAGCCATTTTTAAAAAGTACAAATACGAAGTGTTAAGTTTTCCCCATTAAGCTGAAGGATAGTCCCGTATGCAACCTTAAAATCAGTTATTCCACTAGCTCTAAAAAACGGAATCAAGAGTTGCTTACTGTACTTTTGATAAAAATTACAAAAGAACAGAAAATGCAACATGGTTTGCTTACCTTGATTGCTACAAGGGCAAGACATTTCCTCAATATTAGGCTGAAAGCCTAAGGGGAAACACAACAGGTATTTTAATGTACCAGATCTAAGGCGAAAGAGCAAACTTCGTTCCCAGCGAGTAATATCTCTTAAAAGGTAACTAACTGGTAAATAAGAAGAAGGACCTCCGTCGTCTACCATTAATATATAACGTGCGACGGATACTTTAGAAAGCTCTTGTGCATATCTTATGTCCCCATAATATTTATATATAGCCTCACGAATAATCTTTTTATTAATTCCTTGTAATTGATCTGGTTTGTGAAAAATGTATCCAAGATTTACTCTAGTTAAACTTGCCCTCACTTCTGCAAGCCACGGTATATCTCCACCCTTATCGCATTTTAAACAGTCGACTATAATTTCCCTGGTTAGCGAGGCTGCCGGGTTTTGCCAAACCTTCAACCAAAACAGGGCAGGGCGGGACCTAATATAATCTTCTAAATAAAATAATTTTAACTCATTATGGCAAACAAAAGACGAAGAAGAGATAGGTATCCCCAAAACTCTCCTACAAAATCTGTTTTCTTCGACCTGGACGCTTTTAGAATTTATAAAGCCCCAGATTTCAGCCCCATATGTTACAGTGGGTACACACTGTGTTCTATAGATTTTGAGTAGGGACAACACTACCTCAAATCTTTTCGGTTGGGGGAGATTTAAAATCGAATTAACTGCCTTTAAGAATTTACTCCGACCATAAGCCAAATGGGATACCCAAGATCCATTATCTGAAAATTTTAAACCCAAATATGGAAAAGTGCGTGTGCGTAGTAAAATTTCAGAACCAGAATTAATAGCATTAATGAGACTTTTTTAGGACCACAACACATTAAAAAGGATTTCTTAAAATTCGTACAAAGGTTCAGGCCATTCATAAAATCAACAAAACCCCTAACTAGTATTCGCAGTGCATTGGGTGTACGACCCATTAAAACCGCGTCATCCGCATATAAAAGAGCGGGCAGTTTATTACCATTAATCATTGGAACATCTGTAGTCAGTTCAGACAACACATTGTGTAACTCATTAATATATAAAATGAACAAGAGTGGGGCTAAGACACACCCTTGTCTTACACCTCTTCCGACCACTATATCCTCTGAGACTGCCCCATCCGTATTTATTCTCACCCTTGCCTTTAGATCCCTGTGTAAATATGCTAAGAAATGCACTATAGCCTCATCCAACCCGTAGTTTAAAAGGCATTTCCAAAGCCGTGATCTATTAACAAAATCAAAGGCCGAGGTAAGGTCCATAAATGCTAGGTAGATGGGGCCGTTTCGAGCTATGGTGTATTTACCTATGATCAAATTAAGGTTAAGACACTGTTCCACCGTTCCAAGATTGCTTCTAAAACCTAGCTGACATCTGTTTAAAATGTTTTCCTCCTCGGCCCAGATACTGATTTTGTTAAATAATACCCTCCCCAATATCTTAAGGGTATTATCAATTAAAGAAATTGGTCTGTAACAACTCGGGTTGGATCTGTCTCCTTTTTTAAAAATTGGAACGATAACAGATGTGGACCATGTATTAGGGATTTCAGTTATTGTTAAATTATTAAAAACATTGAGTAAAAGAGGGCCCAGAACTCTGGCCTAGATTTTATAAGATCAATAGGGAGCCCATCTGGGCCAGGGGCCTTGTTACCCAAACTTTGATCGATAGCATCCTCAACCTCCGATATTGATATTTGAATTCGGGTGACAATGAAATTATCATCAATATCTTTACACTGAGGCGTAGCAGCATATATATTGGAAAAGTGGGCTACCCAAGCTTCACTCAATATATTACAGCTTAATGGAGTGAGTATAATGCCCAATGATCTCAGTGACTTGGCCGCTGTCCAAAAACCATTTGAGTTATTAAATCTTGCAGCACAAGCCAAGTTGTTCCATTGTTCTTTTAGGATCTCGTCTTTCCTCTGCTTAGTCACTCTCTTGTATACAAGCCTCAATGATCTAATGAGGCTTGGGTCCCTAGGGAAGCTGAGAGAGCAGCTCTAAGCTCTCTATTTGCCCGAGAGCAAATGCTATTAAACCACCTAGGGTTAGAGTTGGATGCAAGTACTGGTCCAGAAATCAATTTTTAACACCTGCACATAATTGAACAAATGAGGAAACTACCTCTGGGTTAGGATCAACAGGTGAAAGGCAAGTCTCACAAAGTGATCGATGAGTTGTTAACATTTTATGAAACACACTATCATTATTAATACCTTTCCATTTAACCCTTAAATTATCTGTTGAGGATACTATGTTACCGGCCCCTATCTCTTTTCTAGGATCAGGCCTGGGAGCAACCCTAAATAAAACTGAAATTGGATTATGATCCCCAAAAGTAGATGGTTTAACCTCGGCTTTAACTAAGTAGTCTTCTAGTGTAGCCGTTATAAAACGTAATCTATTGTTGAGGCGCAGCCATGACCTCTATAAGTGGGTACGGGGCTATCCACATTGTTTGCTGGCTGCGATATCCATAACACTTGACAGGCTACTATTTATTAAATGGTCCAATAACTCAAGCCCCCTTTTGCATGGATTGACCAGAAAGTGACAGGGGGAATTTGAAATATTTCCCCCTGCAATCTTTGCATTAAAATCACCACCCAGACAAATCCCAGCAAGTTTTTGATTTCCTGTAAGATTAGATATATCCGAAATAAAGTTAAAAAGGTTAATAAAATTTGGATTCGGTGAAGTTAAAATTATTATAAAAATTAATAAAACAAATCGAAGCCCCCCGTGTGTATATCAATGCTTGGATGTTAGCATTTTTAGTGGGGATTATTTTTACACTGCCACCCGACGCAATGCTCACCCAAATAGATAAACCACCCGAGGGTCTACCTTGTTTAGGGGGGGGTGTGGTAATATTAAAACATTCATACCCTTCAAGATATAACTCTATTGTTGCCCAAGTCTCTTGAAACATTAAAATATCGTATTTATTTACCGTCTTGGCCCAATCGTCGCTACTTAGTTTAGAAGCCAGGCCGGCGACATTCCAGCTTAACACATGTAACATTTGCAACAGTCATAGTGTCCATGTATATCAGATTTCAGCACGCTATGGCTTGAACAACTGCAAAAGTGCCAAGTAGAAAAACTCTCTTCTCTCCAGAGTTTGGCAGCTAAGCTTCCTGTGGTTAATTAGATTACCTTGTTGTGTCTCACCAAATAACCGTCACATCCAAGTACTGCATATCCCCCTTCGTCTATGTTTTCAGTTACATTACTTCTATATGTATAGTATTAAAGTACTTCATAGAGGCACATGTTTTGAAGATGTAGACTCCTTCTTGGGTAGTATGTATCCAACATATTACATTTCAGAATCTCTCTACTTTCTGTATCAAATTCTGTAAGATACTGCATTTCAGGGAAATACTTTAATACTCTATTTTGACTACTTGCAAGGCCTAGACTCACTTATAGAATTCCCTTTAACTTTGAAAACAAACTAGCCAAGCTTAACCGATCCGAGCACTCATAGGATCCTATTTCTCTGTGGAAAAGCATTTTCATGCTGAAACTGTACAATTTCTTGGTAAGACTATTTTCTGGAGAAATTTCCACCCACATCTCTTTCATCTCTGTCTTCTCTGATTTTGTTATATATGGATTCACATACTGAGCAATAGCGATGGAGTTATCTATAAAAGACAAGGCACCGTCGTCACTATCTTTTCCAAATTTCAGTGCATCTTTTACCTATAACAGCATGTGAATATGTAGAGCACCTCTAGCTTGGTACTCTTTACGCCAAAATAAATCATTTACTTCACCAAGAGGAGGATTACTTTTGTTGCAAATGAAAGACATCATGGCTTGAAACCTGAGTGTAAAATATCTGCAAACATTTGCAGAATCAAACGAGCAAAGTTCTCCAGATGTCTTCCTTTTGATGTCCTTTATGTGTAAGTTTGCTTCTCGCAAGAATTCAAGCAGGTCATCCCACGCATCCTCAGCACAACTGATTGCTAGAAACAAAGTAGGTGCTCCTAGATTCCTCAACATGCATTGCAGCTCATCTCGACGATGATACCAATGGCCATTGGCGCCACATTGGTATGTCATCAAGTTAATCATTGTATTCAGGTTTTCATCATTTCCTTGAACTTTGTCTACAAATTCCCTTGCTGTGAGATTTTGCAGATTCACTCCTGTTTTGAGAATGTGGTTTGTTGCATAAGATCGCCCTGACAAGTGACTCTCAAATAATAGATGGAATATATAGGGAATACACTGGCGAAACTAGAGTCCTCTGAGTATAGTCTAGTTGATCTGTACTCAGCTGCTGGTATCTGTACAGGCCTGTCATCACACCTACCACCTACTCCAGTGGAAACAGATGAGGAAAACACAGAGCTTCTAAACTTTTCTCCCACACAATCAAGGGAGATCCTCTTGCTTCTTTCATTTGAAAGAGATCAATAGCATCATCAATAATCTCTTTAGAATGCAGAGGATGGATACTGTGGTGTTCATACATTTCTTCTGATCTGGATTGATCCACCTTTTCAATCTGACCTCTTCATGGTAGTGTATAATCTTCCATATGTATTATATGTTGAAGAACATCTACATCTTTTAAAAAAATATATTACTTTGTACCAGTTATAATGTTGCAGTTTTTTTGGTTTACTAAGATCCAGTAACTCTTGCAATATTTTTTTTCTCTTGGTAGGGACACCATTCACAAGAATGATAAGTGGTTCTTCAAAATCTCTCTGCACTTCTATAGTTTCAATATTCTGCTTGAAATTTAATGGCAAGTGCACAACTCTACCTTTAAGACCTTTCTGTAGCTCTATTAGAGGTCACTTCCATGTCTTTGGCTCCGTACGAACTATAGCTTAGAAGGGATGTAAACACTGTATAAGAGTTGATTCATAAACATTTAATTAAATCTTGAAGTTGGTGCGGAATTGAAACTAGTTCTAACTTGTTATGTCTAGCTGGCATTTTATTATCCTCTAACTTATCATAACAGTACTTATATGTAATTTGTCATATGGAATAATCAAAGCGTTCCTCTACAAATAAATAAGCTGCAAATTCTATCCACTTATCTCTGTTGTCTTCTTCAGTTTTTGAAGACACAACAACATAATGAGTTTGACTTTTCTAGTGAGTGCTTCGACAACAAATACAAACACAGTTTGGTTTCTCTGAACAAATTGTGTTAAACTTTATAATCTCTTCTCAAAAGTTATCAGCATAAATACCTGTGTTCTGTTCCACTACACCTGCAGATACCATGTTCTCATTTTCCCTAACCTCCTGTTCAGATCCAAAGAAACGAAATGGAACATCATCACAAACCTTTCCTACCTCTGCCACCGTACCATGCAAAAGAGCTCTACTCTTTTCTCCTAAACATAGAGCAGGGGTTTTGACATTGTAAAGCCTCCTAACTAAATTTCACATTTTAGAGTGGTGAACAGCTAACATTTTAAACTGATGAAAGGTGCTTCTGCACACTTTCATTGATAGACATACTAGTGAATGTCCCTGTAAATCAATATATTTCCTTACTTGACATGAATCTAATCCTTGCAAAATCCCAATTTTCTGTTTTAGTGTTTTGCAGGGAAGCTGATCTAAGAAAGCTCTCAATATATCAATTGATTCCTGTCGAACACTATAAATACTGCTACAGTTCTATTTATTTACAGGGGCCTGTCTATGCCTTCACTGTACCTCTTCAGCTATCACATTTTCTACATTTCTAGGTACTATTACCTCTTTTGGAATAACACTACCATTCTACATCTCATAAAATAGTCCAGAATGTTCAACTGCATGCACTAGTGTGTTCTCTTGCAAGTAGCTTTCTTCATTGAAGAAAGGCTCAGTACTAGACGTTTGTCTCTATTCACAGCTGGAAACTGCACAAAATACTGCTATTGACAAGTCTTCTGTTATGGCTTATTTTCCTCATGAACAACACTATTTTATCCAGTGTCCTCATTCTGTTTAGAATCAAAATAAATAGCTTCCTCTTGAGCTCAAAGGCCTTATTGACTACATCCTCAGCACATTCTTTTGCCTGACTGCTTCTCATCCCCATTTATACATCTTCATAGTTCTTACTAGATTCAGAATTACTCTACTACGGAACATTCTAAATCTGATTTCCTTAAACTGACTCTGTCTTCTGGTTAAACTCTATACTTTTTTGTATTTTTTTTACTCTTCATATCATGTAGTTTTTCTCCTTTCTTAGTTGATTTCAAACTTTTTTAAAAATTTACTTGATTTTGCTGACTTTCTAGTTGTCCACATCCTATTTTAAGAAATGTCTTGCTTCTCTTACCAGCAGCTCTTTTCTCTTCCACCACTGTCCCTGCATTTTGCCTCGTTTGTTTCTCAGTTATGTAGAGATAGTATCATTTCTTCTGTTTTTATCTTGTCTCACTTTTTGATGGCATTGTAACTGTTTGTATTTAAGTATAAATTGATGCCTGAAAAGGAAAATAAATAAGTACATTTAGTTTTTCATTACGTACAGTCATATTACATAGTTTAAGTATATACCTACCAACAAAAACAGTTGTGCAATTATATCATAGCTAATATTACCTTCTGCAGAAGCAGCCCTGACCTGAAAATGCACAGACACCATCTCCAGTAGTAGGCCTAACCCATGTTTCAAGGACTACTTGACTGGATGGATGACTAGGTTGTGTTAGTACTTGGCTGCATATTTATTTATTTGTATATTTATTTATTTATATATTTATAAGTGCAGCATTCATCCGAGTGGATATCACAGCACTAGGAAAGCAAGAAACTGAGTGAGGGAGGTATAACGTTAGGGGCCTCTGTGTCAGCAGTTATACCCTGGGGAACATATGGGTTTTCAGCTTCCTTCTAAATTACATATTTCAGTAAGACGAAGGTCTAAAGGTAATTCATTCCAGTGAGTTGCCTCCAGATGAGAGAAAGAGCGGCCCCCTGCCCTGGCTTTCTTAATGCGTTTGTTTTTTGCCCGAGCCTGATTGCATGACCTTAGATTCCATGTCGGGGCATAGAATTCAATTTTATCTTGTAGAATTCTGGGGCCGTGTTGGTGTAGGGCTTTGTGTGCATGGCCCAGGAGCTTGAATTTAGCCATTTGGCGCACAGGCAGCAAAAGGAGCTCCCTCATACATTCTGATGCTGAGCTGTATTTGCTTTTGTTGCGCAACAACTTGGCAGCCCTGTTCTGGACTACCTGCATATCTGAGTAAGAGTAGGAGTCCACCTGTAGGAGTACCATCAGATGTTTAAGTAAGTATGCCAGTAAATGAATTTCTGTTTTAGTAACTCTATGGCTCTCTAAATGTGTATGTAAGTGGGTGAAGAAATAGCTCAGTGCTTATGTTAGGAAAAACAAGGGTATGTAAGTGTGTCTACAACTGCCTTTGATACTGCTGGATATATAACAAGAATCTGAGTATGTGAGTGAATGTATAAGTGACTCACTGTATAACTGGGTGAGACAGACAATCTATGCTTTTGAAAACAGAGGTGTTACTTTCATTAGAGATGGTATACTCATTGTAGTACTTGGCATAGGGATGTTAAAGTACACAAGTAATTTAATTAAACTGAAAAGGATATCTCTTACCTTTGAAGCAAAAAGCACCATGTTTTATGGCATACCTACACCATACCTCAAAGGACAGTTATCTGTAATAAAAGGTGGATTTAGGATTTGGCAAAGGGCTTTTTCATACCAAGTCAAGCTGTCACTAAAAGTGCACAGATACCCTCTGCAGTAGTAGGACTGACCCATGTTTAAAGGACTACTTGATCGAATGAGCTACTAGGTTGTGTCAGTACTTGGCTGCATATCTGACTGAGTGTAGGAGTCTATCTGTAAGAGTGCCATTAGATGTTTACGTAAGTATGCCAGTGTATGACTGTCTGTTTTAGTAACTCTATCGCTCTCAGAATGTATGTGTAAGTGGCTGAACAAATACCTCAGTGTCTGTGTTAGTGAATACAGGAGTATGTAAGCATGTCTGCAACTTCCTTTGATACTGCTGAATACATAACTAGAGTATGTATGTGAATGTATAAGTGCCTCTGTCACTGAGTGACTGGATGAGAGAGAGGCTCTATTCTTTTGAAAATATGTATGTCTCTTACCTTACAGAAGTTATAGTCTAGGTAGTACAAGGTATAGGGGGTCTGTAAGTGCATAAGTAACTTAGTCAAACTCAAAAGGACATCTCTTGCCTTTTAAGCACAAAACACCGTACATAATGGCATACCTACAGCCTATCTCACAGATTATGCATACTAAAAAGTGGGCTTAAAATTTTGCAAAGGGTTTTTTCATGCCAAGTTGAGCTGCCAGTAAAATTCCACACACAACCGCTGCAGTAGTACACCTGATACATGTTCAGAGGACTACTTGTCTGGATGGGTGACTAGATTGTGTCAGCACTTCTCTACATATGTGAGTGAGTATACGACTCTACCTATAGGAGTGCCATCAAATGTATAAGTATGTATGGCAGAATATGACTGCCTGTTTTACTAAGTTTATGGCTCTCTAAATGTCTATGTAAGTAACAGAATGAATATTTAAGTGTCTCTGTTGGTGAATACAGTGGTATGTAAGTGTGGCTGCAACTGCCTTTGATACTACTGCATACATAAGTAGTTTGTCAGTATAAGGGTGAATGTATAAGTGACTGTCACTTTGTGACTGGGTGAGAGAGCCTCCATGCTTTTGAAAACATGTATGTCACTTGCATTACATGTGATGTTCTCTATGTAGTACTTTTATAGAGGTCTGCAGGTGCGAGAGTAATTTAGTGAAACTGAAAAGGACATCTCTATCCTTTTAAGCACAAAGCACTGTGCTTTATGGCATACCTACAGCCCATCTCAGATGTAAGTTATGTGTACTAAAAGGTGGGTTTTAACACTTGGCTAATTAATTTTTCATGCCACGTTGAGTTGCAAGTAAAAGTGGATAGAGAGACCCTGAAGTAGTACTGCTGAACCATGTTTAAAGGACTACTTGTCTGGATGGGTAACTAGGTTCTATCAGCACCTCTCTGCATATCTGAGTGAGTGTATGAGAACATCTTTAGGAGTGCCATCAGATGTTTAAGTAAATATGCCAATATATGACTGTCTGTTTCAGTAACTCCATGGCTCTCTAGATAGGAGCTTAAGATTCAGTAGGCCAAATACGATTTTGAGTGGCTGATCATTTTTGTACATTAAAATCTGAAATCTAGGGCAGGATGTAAAATCATACTATTCGGCCACGCCCCACATTATGTATAAGATCTATTAGGAAAAGGGACCTAGCTGCGTAGCATGTCATTCTTTTATTGTAAATCGTTTTTAAAGCTATTTGAATTGTATAAAAGTGTATGTTTGGAGATTCAAAGGGACTAAGTCTTATGGAGTTCTGCACATTATATGGAGTCACGTTTGTTTTTAACCCCACTTGTTCAGTGAATTAGAATTGTTATGTTATCCAGAATATCTTGATATAATACATTTTAATTCCTTTCTCTTTTGTACATTTTTATGTGGGACTCATTGGAGTTCCGAATCATAAATAAACATATTAATATTGATATTGGCTCTCTAAGGGCCATATGTATCAAGCAATTTTCCGTTCGCAAACACTGCGAATCGCAAAAATCCAGTGTTTGCGATCGCAAAATTGCGTAATGCGATGTATGAAAGGAAATCGCTGTGCAAATTTGTGAATCGCAATAATAGCGATTCGCAGAACTCTGCGAGACAGAATCTGCGAATAATTCTGCGAAATCGCACTTTGCGGTACTTCATTTGCGAATATCGCAAATAAAGAATTAGCAAATAGCGATTCGCAAACGGAATGTATAAAAAAATCGCAAATTGCGAATTCTCCAAATTCGCAATTTTGCACCTCGCAATTACCACCAACTCTGAGCAGGTGGTAACCAGGTGCAACCTATATAAACTGACCCAGAATGCTACAGGGCCATTCACAATGGCTGCGCTGTACATCATCGCTAGGAGGCTGAGGATCAGAGCTGCTGCCCAGGGAAGGAGACGCCAGGAGAGGATATTCAGGGCACGCATCACCATGTTCCAGCAAACAGAGGAGGAGGTCCATGAAAAGTACAGGCTGCACCCAGACAGCATCCTAGAACTCATTGAGGAGCTAAAGCCCATGCTGGAGCACCCCACACGCAGGACACGCAACATCCCCACCCATGTGAAGGTCCTGTGCTCACCTCACCTGCTGGCGTCTGGTAGTTTTCAGGGGGTGATAGCAGCAGCAGGAGGGGTGACACAGAGTAGCCTGTCGCGCCTCTTTCACAGTTTCCTGGATGCCATGATGCAGAGGATGCATCACCACATCCATTTTCCAAACACGCAGCAGGCACTCGACCAAACCAAGCAGGGGTTCTATCAGATAGCCCAATTCCCCTTTGTAATTGGCTGCATTGATGGGACCCATGTCGCCCTCTCCCCCCCATCCCAGACAGAATATGTGTACAGGAACAGGAAGTGCTATCATTCCCTGAATATCCAGGTAGTCTGTGATGACACCCATGTAATCACGGACATAGTGGCAAAATATCCTGGTAGCACCCATGATTCATTCATATTCCGCCACAGTGGGCAACACCGTCGCCTCTTGGCTGGGGAGTTTGGCGAGGGCTACTTGCTAGGTAACTACATGGCTCACATTCACACATTCAGTAAAGCTCTTGGTTGGGATGACAGTGTGTAACCCATTTCTTTTGCACCCTGCAGGGGACAGCGCGTATGCAGTGTGTGATTTCATCATGACGCCCTACCTGAATCCAGCCACTGCTGCGGAGCGCCGCTACAACAATGCCCACAAGTCGACCCGCAGTGTGATAGAAAGGACTTTTGGCATCCTAAAGAGCCAATTTAGGTGCCTACACAAGAGCGGAGGTGCCCTCCAGTACAGCCCACAGACCTGCTGCAAGGTTGTGGTCGCATGTGCAATGCTCCACAACATAGCAACCAGGAAGGGCACCCCAGTGGAGCTGAGTGGCTCAGAGTCCTCTGATGATGAGGGACCAGCTCCTCGTGCAGGACCAGCATGTGGTGTCAGGGCGGCTGCCAGACGCCAGAGGCACCAGGAGATCACGCGTAACTATTTCTAGGTGAGGAATGTTGACACAATGCGATGTATTGGTGCAAACTGTGTTTTTATTCCTTGAATAGCAGGAATATATCTGGCACACAGCCTGACGCACACTTAATGTGTGCCACTCATATTTGCAAATGTTGAAGTCACAGAGCAAAGATGTCCGACACACTCCAGTCCCCAGCAATGGGTTACCTGACTCATTGCCATGCTTCCCTGATGCCACCTCACCTCCCGCGGGCACGGCCTGTTGCACACGCTGTGGGTGCCCACTACTCTCCCCCGGCTCATCGTGTGTTCTCCCCTGCCTCCCGCTCCTCCGTCTGGTCTCAGGGGGTGGTGGGGTCATGCTGCTCCTGCTTGACTGGTCCTCACTCTCCCCAGTGCCCAGGGGTCCTGTTCCACCTGTGCCAGCCGCCTGCATCAGTTCCACAGCATGTGTCACCTCCACCAAGATCTTGGCCACATCCTGGCTGTTATGTGCCATTTCAACCTGCATGCCCACACACCGACGTGACAGCAGGGACGTGACGGTGCACAGGCGGTTGACCGCCTTGCTGTATGTGTCAATGTGGGCGTTGGCTCTCCTCTGCATGGCACACAGTTCGCGTATTGCTCCGGTCATTTCCCTGAACCCATCCCTCATGTCGCTCATGTGATGGTTTAAAGAGGCAAATTGACGCTGCATTGATCTCATTGATTTTGCTTGCAGGCGCTGCACCCTCAGCATGGTGCCCTCCAGCCCTGCGAACACGGACTGCTGATCCTCAGCACCAGCACTGGTGGACGCCCTTGACCTGCGCCTGTTCCCCCCTCCTTCCCTCTGGGGGTCAGGGGACTGTTGCCTGCGACGGACTGCCCGGTGGGCTGGGACTGGTTGGGATTCTTCTCCGCTATCGTCTTGGTCTGCCTCCAACTGTGGTAGTGGTGGCACGATGTTGCGCTTTCTGCGCACTACAGGGATCTCAGGGGTCTGTACCTCCTGCTCCTCCTCCCCTGCCTGCTCATCGTTGTTGTCTGCCTCCTCAGCCCCTGCACTGCCCTCCTGCCTCACCGGTGGTGCTGTGGAGACAGAAGCACAGACATTTGTTTTAGTGTCCTGCAACTCCTTTTGTAAGAGAATAAATCTACTTCTTATTTGCATCACCTACGTACTCTCTGCCTGATTTTACCCTTCCCTGACTCACTGGCATTGTTACTACCTTGCTGTGTCTCATTGCAACAGTGTTTGGTGCACATGACTACATCTCCCATGATGCATTTCAGGGTGTACACAACAACATGTACTGGAGTTGCTCAACTGATTTGCTACTGGGGGGTCCTAACTGTGTGGGTGCTATTGGTGGAGTGGCAGGGGACAGATGGCATGCATCTTACCTTGTCTGGTGGGTGGTGGGTCGGAGCTGTCCAGGTCAGCCACTCCACTGACGCTCTCAGGTTGCAAGGTGGACTCCACCAACTCCTCATGGGGCGTGGAGTCTGTTGCAGTGGATGTTCCGCCACCGGTCTTATTCGACTCAGCCAGCCTGGTTGCCACCTTTTCTTTGGATCTTTGGCGCATATCGTATCACCGCTTGCGCAGATCCTCCATGGTGCGGTGAGTTACGCCAATGGCATTCACCTTTTCCTGTATGGAATCCCAGATTTTCCGCTTCCTTGCCTCCGGCACGCGCAGGGATTTTTTGCCAAAGAGGAGTTCATGGCTGACTACCATCTCCTCTATGAGTACTTCCTGCTCCCTCTCACTGAACTTTGGTTTTCTCTTCCTTCCTGCCTCCTCCTTCTCCTTCTCCTTCTCCTGTGGATTCATTTTGCCTCCCTGGATGGCAGTGCTGTGCTCCTTCACTGTCCTCCCAGCCTCTGACTGAGCTTCTGGCAATCAGGTGCAGCTGTGCAGTCACACTTCCTGGTTGTGATGTCATCAAGCTGCACCTGAGTGGCAGACTCCCGATTTTGCGATTCCTTAATTGCGAATTCGCAATTAAGGAATCGCAATGTGGACTTTCGCAGATAATTCTGCGAATTCTTGCGATTCGCTAGCGAATTGCGATTTGTTTCATACATCCGATTTTGCGATTCTCAAATAGCGATTCCCAAAAAATGGCTATTTGAGAATCGCAAAAACTAGGAATGATACATATGGCCCTAAATGTCTATGCAAGTAGCTGAATGAATATTTGAGTGTCTATGTTGGTGAATAGAGGCTTTAACTGCCTTTGATACTACTGAATACATAAGTAGTTTGTCAGTATATGAGTGAAAGTATAAGTGACTCTGTCAACTGTGTGACTGAGTGAGAGAGAGCCTCCATGCTTTTGAAAACATGTATGTCACTTGCATTACGTGTGGTATACTCTATGTAGTAGTTGCCATAGCGGTCTGCAAATGCACGAGTAACTTAGTGAAACTCAAAAAAACATCTCCTCATTTTTAAGCACAAAGCACCGTGCTTTATGGCATACCTATAGCCTACCTCAGAGGTGAGTTGAGTATACTAAAAGGTGGGTTTAAGACTTGATTAAAAGCTTTTTCATGCCAAGTCAAGCTGGCAGAAAAAACTGCACAGATACCGTCTTCAGTAGTAGGTCTGACCTAAAAATACAGAGATACTCTCTCTAGTAGTAGGTCTGACCCATATTTAAAGGACTACTTGTTTGCCTGGGTGACCTGGTTGTGTCAGTACTTGGCTACATATTTGAGTGAGTGTAGGAGAGTCCACCTGTAGGAGTACCATCAGATGTTTAAGTAAGTATGCTGGTATATGACTATCTGTTTTAGTAACTCTGTGGCTCTCTAAATGTGTATGTAAGTGGCTGAATGAATAGCTGAGTGCCCGTGTTGGTGAACACGTAAGTTTGTAAGTGTGTTTGCAACTGTCTTTGATACTTCTGGATATATAACTAGTTTCTGAGTAGTGAATGTATGAGTGCTTCTGCGCTGTCTGACTGCATGAGAGAGACTCTCTATGCTTTGGAGAACATGTCTGTCACTTGCAGTAACAGTGCACAGACAGGCTCTGCAGGAGTAGGCCATGACTCTGTTGTGTAAGTACTTGCCTACATATCTGAGTGACTGTAGGAGTATATATAACTGTGCCTAGGGGTCTCAAACACACATGTGACTGACTGAAACTTTGAAGTGCATATCACCCCTTCTAACCACGTAGCATTCAGCCTTATGGCCTACGTACACCCTACTTTAGGGGTAACTTATATGAAATTGTAATTGGAGTTATATAGCGCTTACTCCCCCTGATGAAGCATTGAAGCACTTTCGGCGAGTAGCACGCTACTCCGGAACCCAAAAAGGATTAGTGGTGAATTAGTATGGGGACATTATTAAATTAATTTGAGTGGTGGACATGTGAGGCTGTTAGTTTGATTGAAAAGGATAGTGGAGGGATAGAAGAGGATAGGGTCTAGAAAGTGTTTATTTGGAGATCACAGCAGCAAGAGGAGGTTTGGGATGAGCAGAGGGAAAGGGGGAAGAGTCAGAGGGAAGGGTTTAGAAAGGCTTGTTTGAGAGATCTGAGTATTAAAAGAGTTTTGAGATGATGCAAGGAGGGAAGAGTCTGGAAAGGGTTATTTTGGGGATCCTAGTAGTAGAGTGGGGTTTGAGATGAGTCAGAGAGTAGAGGTAAAGGATATATTGAGAGAGGTATAGGGTGAGAAATAGGGTAGTGCATTCGAGAGAGTAGTAGACTGAGGTTTGGGATGAGTCAGAACGTGGAAGTTGAGGATATATTGCTAGAGATATAGGACAAGATATAGGGTAGTGCATTGGAGATGATGAATTAGGAGTAAAGTAATAAATATAAAGCTACATATGTACATGGAAGGTATATATGTATAAGTAAGATAATCTGGATTTACGTTGTATTTGATAAACTCAGACTTTCAAGTGTTGCTCTACTTTAAACTAATTTTTATACTTTCGCTTTTTTATCAATAGTGAATCAATTGTAGATTAATAGGTATGATAAAAATGTACTTATTTGTGCACTGACCTATATACATGTTAAACATATAATATTATAACCATAAATAATATGTACATTTGTTAAGCAGAGCTAACGAATATCTATATAATTAACAACATGATTATTATAAACATTTATTCAAAGGAATACACATATTTAGGAACACATATAATCCAAATACCTGACTATATACATAGGGATATGCTGTAGATTTATGTTTGAGTATGATGGTTATGTGGGGAAGAGCCAACTATTGAGTAGTCTTCTGAAGATAAGGCAGTTATCTGTTCTAGAGGAGAGTTTAAAATTTGGCAAGGAATTGTAAATGTCAACTCAACCTAGCAGTAAAACTGCAGAAGCAGACCCAACACACATTTCTAGAGCTACTTGTCTGCATAGGTGATTAGGAGTAGCACTACTTCAGTACATATCTAAATAGGTGCATCAGTTCCTCTCTGTTTGTGTCAGTGGATATATAAATGACTATGTAGCTATATGACTAGTTGTCTTACTACCTCTATGGGTCTCTATATGTGTATGGAACTGCCTGTATGGATTTCTTACTAGCTGTATTTGTGAGCGCTGGGGTATATAACAGTGTGTGCAACTGGCTCTCTTACTGTTCAATATATACGTGCTGTATGGCATGTGACTGAAAAGGTGACTGCCTCTCTCTGACTGGCTGTATGAGTATATCTATGTTTTCCTTAATGGGTAAGTGAGTTTCTGTATGGGTGGGATACTGCATGTATAATTGGACATATAGGTCTAAAAGTACACATATAGGTTAGCAAACTTAAAACTACATTTTTCTTGAAAGCACTCTGTCCTATAGCCTACCTACAGCCTTTCATAGGAATCAGTTATGTGTAATTACTGCTGCCTACATATATTCTGTATAGGTATGCCATTAAATACCTACGTACCTCACAATCTGTCTGAAAGACACATGAGTAATTATTGTTTCCTACATATGTATAAAACTTGTACTATTTGCGAAACACTGCATATCCAACTATGCTTTTGGAGTCTCAAACTAAACATGTGACTCAGTATTATTTTAAACAGCATGTCTTACTATGTATGCACATGCAAACCTGCCCTATACCTCATGAACGGCCACCCTGAAAGGTATCTAATAATTAGCTGCCAAGTTTCACCGGTTCATGCTTTATATACTGCTCTAGTGCATGTTTTTCCTTTCAATTCTGTGACTTGCAGTCTGCTTTTAAAAAATAAAAAATAGAACTACAAGTTCCAAAGTTCAAATAATTTTCTTTTTGAGCAGCACATAATTTTTTTTTTAAATATATATCTTTATTTGCATTTCGTGAAGAAGACAGTTTACAAATAACATTAAAACAAAAAAAAAAGAAAAAAAAAAAGAGAGGGGGGGGAAGTGTGAGTTAACTGACTACTTTTGCGTATGTGATACATGGGACAGATACGTATTGCCAACATTGGAACATACCAACTGTGTTTTCTAATACATTCGTTATCCCTAGAACGCCTAATGTTCATGTGGCCAAGGCCTGACCACAGAGTCTGAATTCAACTCACCAATTGTCCAAGGGAACGCGTAGCAGTGTCTGCATATCGCAGAGGAAATAGTGCCTCCCATCTTAACCACACATATCCTTGACCACACTCAGCTTTGCAGTCAAGCTCAAAATTACAGCAAAATCAGATATAATTTGTTATTTTCATAACTTTAACCTTTAAACAGAAAACTAAACAAACAAAAAAAAAATCCCCAAAAAAAATCATCGCCTCGCCCTGACTAAAGTATGGAAAGTAGGTACGCCTTCCATGCAATCACACCAAGTAAGCGGGACCGCCCATTGGAATGATCATCGAGAGGGTCAGTGTATTACTCAGATACAGCCTCTGTCCCCCGGTCATCTCCCTCAATTCTTCTAGCCTCCTGTGAGGAATCGCACCCTCCATCCCCACTTGTACCCATCAGACTTGTCAGAATAGCATCCCAGAGCTGGGCTATAGGGTATTTACGTAGCTCTGCTATCTCCTCCCTGTGCAGCGCCGCACTTTCCGCCTGAGCCCATACTAAAAGAGAGTTCCTCCACCCAGCCATTACAGGTGGATCGGCGTGTTTCCAATGCTTAGTGATTAATCTCTTAGCTACAATGAGGCCCAGGTCAATAAATCTAGATGTGACTCTGTGTTTCTTGGGTCTAGGATACAGGCCCAGTATGCCTACCTCCCATGTCTGCAGCAGCGTCCTTTCAGTGCTTGTCGCAAGCGCCATTATGACCTCTCTCCAATATGTTTGTAGAGGAGCGCAGAGCCACAGCATATGTAGCAAGTCCGCATTCTCCTGCAAGCAACGGGGGCATGCTGATGTGGTCATGTGAAAGTACGTATTTATTTTATCAGGGGAAAGGTATGCCCTATGTACAATGTATGTTTGTATAAGCCTGAATTTGGCATTACGTGGTATGTTCGTGGGGGTGGCCAATATCCGGGCCCATTCGCTGTCTGTCCAAGGGGTGCCTCTGTCTGCTTCCCACTTCACCCGAAGCTGTGTCAGTGGTTGTGTAGTATGCGTCAGCATTGCTTCCGCCAGCCAGTGAATGATATGGGATCCATTACCCATAACATGCAGGTACTGTAATAGAAGGTGTGTTTCTGGTTCGGCATTGATGTCGCCCCACGCTGTAGTAACCAATCTCAGAATAGAAGTGTAGAGTAAAAATTGGCCTGTGGGTAGACCAACGTCGTCTGCTAGACTCTCGAATGATATTAGAGCACCCTCAACGTAAAGGTCGCCCAGGGTGTGCAACTCCGCCTAATGCCAGGACGCCAGCATCCCGGCCGGTGACACTCGTCCTGCCTCTCGGCATCCCTAAGAGTGGTATGGACGGAGCATAAGGGGTCGCGCTCCTGGTAAGATATAGGCTCCTTTTATAACAACGACATGCCAGAGCAAGGCATGTTTGTGTTGGGCGTGGAGGCCTAGCAATGGGATGAAACAAGTGATTTATCTGTAATTGGGACCATGGGGGCTGCGTAGTAGCCGTATCCTCTAGATTAACACCCACCAACCACTTCGTCACCCATTGCAGCTGCGCCGCCAGGTAGTACAGCTCCAAGTTGGGGACCCCCAGTCCACCTTTTTCAGTAGGGGCATAGAGTTTTCGGAGCGCCATCCGGGGTCGGCCCCTGTTCCAGATAAGATCGCGGAACAGTCGCTTGAGCGCTCGGAAAGTCGCTACTGGGACATAAACCGGGAGGTTGGCAAAATAATATAATAGTTTCGGCAACACCACCATCTTAGTGAGCGCTACTCTACCCATTACGTTCAATGGGAGAGTCTTCCAGAATTGGATCTGTGCCTTGATGGCGGATATTGCTCTGGTCAGGTTACCCTCCAGGATGTCATCAGGGTCCCTATAGATGAATATGTCTAGGTAACGAAATGTGGACGGGTGCCAAAGGAGAGGGGAGCCGTTCATGTGGACATTGGGGTCAGGGATTCCATCCCGGAAGGGGTACAATCCCGACTTGGCCCAATTCACCTGGAGACCCGAGACGTCTGCAAAGGAGCGGAGAGTCTCCGCAATAGTGACCGGAATATCATGTATGTCCCTCAGATACAGTAGCAGATTATCTGCATACAAAGAAACTGCGTGTAGGTTGTCCCCTAGTTGGATGCCCCAGCCCACTCCCTCCCTCCGCAGTCGTGCCGCCAGCGGCTCCATAGCTAATGGGAAAAGGAGAGGCGACAAAGGGCAGCCCTGTCTGGTACCTCTGTACACCCGAACACTCTCTGAGATCAGTCGGCCAGTCCGTACTCTAACAGACGGTTGCGTATATAACAGTTGGACCATTTGTAGGATGGAATCGCCCAGGCCATACCTCCGTAACACCTCAAATAGGTATGGCCACTCGAGAGAGTCAAAGGCCTTCTTGAGGTCTAATACTAAACAACCGGGTCTGGGCCATATGTCAGTTGCGTAGCGTTGAACTCTGAAGAGTCTCCGATTGTTCAAAGCTGTGCTTCGTGTAGGGAAAAAGCCATTTGGCCCGAACCAATGGAGCCAGCTGGGCCGCTATAATGGATGCCAGGATCTTATAATCCGTATTGAGTAATGCCTGCGGTCTGTATGAGCCCAGTGCCTCCAGGTCCCTACCAGGTTTAGGGAGGGAGACCAGCAATGCTTCATTTTGTGAATCAGTGAGAGTGAAGTCTGTTAACGCGGTGTTGTACACTTTTAATAATTGTGGCGCCAGGGTATCCGAATAAGCTTTATAAAATTCCACCGGTAGCCCGTCGGGGCCAGGGGTTTTACCCGACGCCAGTGAGCGTATACCCGTCCAGATTTCCTCTAGTACAAGGGGTTCATCCAATTTATCTCTTTGCTCGGGCATGAGTTGTGGTAGTGTAATGTCTCCTAAATATCTGCCTATGTCCTCGGATGTGGCTGTGATATGCGACTTGTATAGAATGCTGTAGTGGGATACGAATTCCTGGTGTATATCCTGTTGGGAGTATATCATGGTGTTCTGCATGGGGCGAAGCGAGGTAACGGGTGAGGTAGTGTCTTCTTGTCTGATCAGCCATGCTAAAAGCCTGCCAGCCTTATCCCCCGAGTGATGCGTGCGCGCTGAGTGTGCCGCATAATTCAGGCACCTAAGCCTTTCCAACAGTGCAGTGTGTTCCCCCCTGCTGCGCACAAGGCGTCTGCTCGAGCCCTCCACTGCCCCCCTCTCCTGGGACGCCAGCCCGCCCTCCAGTGCAGAGAGGTCTTTTTCAAGCTGTCGACGCATACCAGCCTGCATTCCCAGGCAGTGTCCCCTGGTTACTATCTTAAAAGCATCCCACTCCACCAGCAAGGATGAAGCAGTTACCTCATTGTCTACAAAGTATTGTGTAATGGCCATGCCTAGTGTGTCCCTGAACGTCCCTTCCAGTAGCATGTCCGGCTGTAGGCACCATTTAGGTATTGGGGGCGTGTCGCTAATCCAATCAAATTGTAAGGTGTGGGGGTTGTGATCAGAATGAGTTCTCCCGAGATATTGGGGCTCTGCGATCACTGGTAGAAGATCAGCAGTCACCAATATCCGGTCTAGGCGGACATGCAACCCGTGGGCACCAGAGTAGAAGGAGTACACTCTGTCCTGTGTGTTCCTGTGTCTCCACACATCTACCAAGTGCCACTGAGCCGCCCATGCTTTCAGCACCTTCATGGCAGCAGTCGTGGGAGCCCCAGGCAGAGGGGGAAAGGAGCGGTCCAGGAATGCATCTAAGACGCAGTTATAATCCCCCCCAGAATCATCGGGATCCCATGCCAAGCAGCTAGTTGAGCCAACAGAGTATTGAAAAATGAGGCCTGGTCAACATTAGGCGCATAAATTGAAGCAATAATTACTTGTTGTCCGTCCAGTCTACCCTTAACAAGGAAATACCGACCCTCCGAGTCAATGATAGAGTCATCAATATGAAGTGGGGTGCCCGGTCGTACCCAGATTAATGTCCCCCTGGCATATGCAGAGTACCCTGTGGCATGAAGTTGCCCCCTCCATCTCCTGCGTAAGTGATTTACCTCAGTCCCCGACACATGAGTCTCCTTAAGGAGAGCAATTTGTACGTGGTGATTTTTCAGATATGAATAAATAAGGTACCTGCGGGAGGGGCTATGTATGCCTCTCACGTTCCATGTACATATCTTGACAGGGCCCATGGCATTGTATAGAGGTAGTTGCGTGCATCACGAGCATGCCTGTGGACATTCAAACAGGCGGGATATATACGAGGGATAAGAAGCGCTCTCGAGCTGCGTGAATATGTGTTATAGGATGTGCATCGGTCCAGGGCGTGGCTGGCGGAAACTCAACAATGAACTAAAACATACAATGCCATAAGGGTGAAAATGCAACATGCAGTCGTCCAAACAATACCAAAAAACAACATTACGTCAAGAAAGAAGGTGGGGTTCCCCACTGAGCCGACAGAGTATTGAAAAATGAGGCCTGTTCAACATTAGGCGCATAAATTGAAGCAATAATTACTTGTTGTCCATCCAGTCTACCCTTAACAAGGACATAACAACCCTCCGAGTCAATGATAGAGTCATCAATATGAAGTGGGGTGCCTGGTCGTACCCAGAATAATGTCCCCCTGGCATATGCAGAGTACCCTGTGACATGAAGTTGCCCCCTCCATCTCCTGCGTAAGTGATTTACCTCAGTCCCCGACACATGAGTCTCCTTAAGGAGAGCAATTTGTACGTGGTGATGTTTCAGATATGAATAAATAAGGTACCTGCGGGAGGGGCTATGTATGCCTCTCACGTTCCATGTACATATCTTGACATCCATGGCGTTGTATAGAAGTAGTTGCGTGCATCACGAGCATGCCTGTGGACATTCAAACAGGCGGGATATATACGAGGGATAAGAAGCGCTCTCGGGCTGCGTGAATATGTGGTATAGGATGTGCATCGGTCCAGGGCGTGGCTGGCGGAAACTCAACAATGAACTAAAACATACAATGCCATAAGGGCGAAAATGCAACATGCAGTCGTCCAAACAATACCAAAAAACGACATTACGTCAAGAAAGAAGGGGGGGTTCCCCACTCAGGTAGGATACTGCAGCTAGTTCTGAAACACCCTATGATGATGGCTCCCCCTCCCCGCCAAGTATGCAGACATCTGGGCTATTATGACTATATAAAGAACAAGAGTACGCTATGCATGGATGACCCCCAGGTTCCAGGGTCTAGAGTGATAACAGTTAGAACCATATATTCTCGTTCATTCCCGCCCACCAACTGTTAAGACCTATCAGTGCAATCACAATTCAATAACAACAGAGGAGTATGGGACCATGGCCCCGGAATACTTGCATGTCCCACGGTATGTGCTGAGAGCCGCTAGAATAAAATATGTTCATGAGGGCTATATTATGCCATCCGCCGTCTGAGGGGTGACCACCGAAACACCACCCGATTCCTGTGAGTTCAGCATGTCGTCCGAGCGCTGTCCCCATCTTGTGTTGTGTGAGTGGGGGATGTTTCGCCTGGTGTCCCACTGATCTCCACCACCGCCTGGAGGGCATTACGTTGATCCTGCACCATCTGGTCCGGGTCTGGGCCCAGTCCTTGGGGCGAGCGGGTCGTCCTGCGCCGTCTGCTTGTTCTACGCCGGTTGTTGGGCCCTCTTTTCCCAGCGTCAGTCGAGTCCGTTGACGCGGGAGCGTCCCCTGTGGAAATTCTTGTATCCAGCCAGTCACTAGCTGCCTCCGCGCTGTCAAAGAAATGGGTCTTGCCATCAGCTATCACCCGCAGACGTGCCGGGAAGAACAAGGAATATTTAAGATCCTGTTGCCGTAGGCGGCATTTTACTGCCATGTAGGAATACCGCTGACGTTGGACTGCTATGGTATAGTCAGGAAAGAACATTACGTTTTGATTTTCCACCTGAACATTCGCCAATTTCCTGGTTTCCTGGAGAATCACATCCCTGTCTCTGTAGTTCAGCACCCGCAGCAGGAACGGTCTAGGGTTTGCTCCCGGGGGAGGGCATTTAGCCGGTGTCCTGTGTGCTCGTTCAATAACGAAGTGAGAAGAGATCGATTCCTCCGGCAATATGTCTCTCAGCCAAGCTTCGGCATATGCCACTGCGTCTTTTCCCTCCACTCCCTCTGGAAGGCCCACCATGCGTACATTGTTTCTCCTCGATCTACCTTCAGCGTCCTCGGCTCAGCGCTCCAAGAAGTTCACTCGGTCAACAAGGTCGTTGAGTCGTTTTTCCCCTGCCATCACTTGTGGAGAAATTGCCTGTATGGTGTCTTCCACTGCAGAAGTCCTGTCCGCAAGCCTGCAGTGATCCGCGTGTAGAAGGTTCAAGTCAATGACCACATTGTCAATTTTACTTTCGAGGGAACTGCGTGTCAGTTCCATAGTCTTTCCCAGCTGTTCCACCGCTGCCAGTGCAGTGTCCAACTTGCTGGCCATTTGACTGGGTGATGCCTCTCCAGCCATCTTGTCAGACTGAGCATGTGTCAAGGGGGGTTGAGTTGTTGGGCCCCCAGCGCCAGTTCGAGGTCGGCCCCTGTGTGCAGGGCAGTGGGTGTCAGATCTCTCAGCGTGGGCAGGTATGGGGAGGAGAGAGGAGCACATCCCCCATGTGATCTGTGTCCCAAGCAGTAGAGGGGGATTCAGGAAGAGAGCGTGCTCGCCCTGGCGCGGCGGTGGCACGACCAATAACTCAAATCTTGTTTAGGGAGACCGCCAGCGATGAGGGGGGGAAGGCCAAGGTCCTCAGAGGCAGTGTGGTGACAGGCCAGTGAGCACACACCCCTCAGTTCAGCACCCCGCCCCTGCCAGCTCCCATCGGTGTACCTTCAGCGGGCTCCCTGGCGTTCACTCCTTCCTTCCGCCCTCATGTGCCTTACCAACAGGGACAGTGTTCATAGTAGTGGCATGGTGTCCCCCAGTCTGCAGGTACATTGATTGTGAGTACCCCACCGGAGGTATGTGCTGCAGCTGGGCGCTGCGATGCTGTTATGCTCCCTCCTGGCAGACCCACATGGCAGCCACTCCCAGCGTCTCCATATGTGCGCTGTAGTCGGTAGTGGCGAGACCCATCTGGTCTGGCCCCATAGGGGGTAGTCGTGCCCCCGGCAACTCCGAGTGTCTCCTTTCCTCAACTGGCCGACCGCACCTCTAGCTCCCCCGTCGGGGGCCTCGCATGTTCCAAGCAGTCGGCGCTATGGCGTGGGGGCCGGGTTACTGTGTGGCCCTAGCGATGGCTATTGCAGTCAGTGGGGTGTCTTTTGGAGGCCGCAGGACTCACCGCCGGCAGCTCCGTTTGGCGGCCGCCATATTGCCGTGTTGCGCACTGTCGGGTGATATCCACCCCGTGGGTTGCCGAGCACCGGCGCTCATACAGTGGGGGTCAGCAGGGTCACCGCTCGAGCTTAGGGCAGTCTGGTATCTTCGGCCCGCTCTGCCGACCAGGTAGAGAGCTCCGTCAGTCGCTCCCAGCGCCGCGGCCTGGTGGGTGGGGCCTGACTCCGGTGTTTCCTGGAGGCGGCAGCCGGGAACTGCACAGCCCCGGCCGGCCGCTACCTCCGTTCCTCAGTCCCGGCCACCGCGTTATCTCTCCTTCATATCCCCGAACAGCTCCTCGCCACCCTGGTCACGGCGGGGATCTGCCAGCACGATCGATAGCCACAGGATCAGTTTCAAGTGGATCTATGGAGCGGGCAGAGGGGAGCATGTGCCGGTGCCTCAGCTGTGCACGTCTGACTCCATTGCCCGCGTGGCCCCGCCCCCCTTGAGCAGCACATCATGTATGGACTTCTAAAACTTTGCAGAGTTTTTAGTATATTGTTAAGTTTAACTTTAAAAGCTAAGCAAACAGTTGTTTTTATCCCAACTAGATCATGCAGCAAAACAGCACATGTACAATATACAGTTCTAGGGCAACACATATTTAAGCCACCTCACACACACCTAACCTCAATCTCAGACAAACAGTCACAATACACCCAGAGACACTTACTCACTCATTAATAAATATATACAAACACAACCACTCATAGATCATCCCATACAGTTAGAATATTTTCTGTATATGATACCCACTTTTATTAACCTCATGTAAACATCAACCTTTTCAAAAACAATTTTTTTTAAAGTTTGGTCTAATTCACATCATAAAAATTGAGGGGCATATTAGCAAGACCCACGTTAAAATTATCGCCGTTTTAGTGGCAGGAAACTGCCGCTAAAACGGGATAATGGGCTTGCTAATATGCGTTATAGAATTCCAATAGAAGCCCAGGTTAGATGTCCTGCACATCTAACCTGGGCTTCTATTGGAATTCCATAACGCATATTAGCAAGCCCATTATCGCCGTTTTAGCGGCAGTTTCCTGCCGCTAAAACGGCGATAATTTTAACGTGGGTCTTGCTAATATGCCCCTGAGTTTTATGGTTAAATACTTTTTTTCTGCTCTTATTAGATAGATGCAATCCACTCAGAAAATGTGAAAAATAAGCATAAGAATGGCACACCACTCTCATACAAAGCAACGGTTAATTGCAATCTTTTCAACTTTGGACTCTCAGATACTGCGGAAGGCAGAAAATTAAAACATGTTTAAAAATATGTAAACCAGGACCTCACCTCCATTTTAACTTCCTTTCATATTGAAAACTGTCTCATTCAGCTCCAGCCTTCTCCTTTCTGCTACAGCTCTTCCTTCACTTCAAAATGGTAAGAGTGTGGATTGTGGGCCACAGAGAGTGTGCTAGAAAGAGTGGCATTGACAAGCACTTGGGTTTAGCTAATGTGAACATTATTTGGATTGGCCAGAGAGGGTTACTGTGGCATCAATTGCTACCTTTGGTTGAAAGCACTGTGAATTGCCAACCCCTGACCTCATGATTGTGCACTGTGATGGCACACTGACTGGGGAAGGACTTAAAATTCTAATGAAAAATACATTTGTACAACTAATGACACCTTTCCCTCACACTGCCTTGGTATTCTCCAACATATGCCAGAGGCAGAAATTAATGTGGTCAAATCAATTCTGTCCACAGATTGACAAAGTCAGGAAAAATGTTAATAAAACTGTTTCTGCATTCCTCAGAGACCATAACATGGGCTCTATCTACAATAATTTATGTTTTGACATGCATGGAATCTATAGAAGTGATGGAGTTCACTTCATAGACGAAGGTAACAGGGTATTTCTCAGTAACTTGAAACTCTGCATCCTGTCTTATGTGTAGCTGTCATGTGTACACAATCTACACAAAGGCTCTTCTCAGAGACACCCTATTTCCCAAAATATTGTTAATTGTTTTTAAAAATATTTCATTTTTTTAATTCAAAATTCATGAATACGTTGTGAATACGCAAAACAAAAACAGACATTCAATAGACACCAGCACATTCAAAATTCATAACTATATAAGTGATTCTGTGCATCACACTGGGAACATCAGAATCTAAATGAGTCTATGAGCGCATGTATGAGTCTCTGTGAGTGGGTCTATGTCTCATATACTACTATTTCCCGACAATTTTGTTGCGATCCCACGAGACTCCCATGAGATAGAGAGAAATATATGGTTGCAATGAGGCATTTCTGTGCTACCAGACTCGCAGGAGTTGTGCGGTATCTTATATAAAATAAAGTAGTGGGGTACAGAAAATCTGTCCTAGAGAGAGGTTTCAGTGCAGAGTGTTGTGTATGTGCAGACTGTAGTACTAACACTCTATTATGCACAGCTATTATCATTGAAATATGTGTTAAATGTTTGAGCTTGCGAGAGTCAGGCAAATACATGAGTGGAAGAAGGCGTTTAAGTGCTCCTGCTCTTGTGAAACTCTCACAAGTGTCTCTCATGAGAGTATTTCAATAGAAGAGGGAGTTATAACTTGACAGCATCATATTATCTAAGAAGAAGGTGGCTCTAACAAGAGCCATTGTATTGAAAGTATGGCGTGTTGAGCTACACTTAGAACCGGATGTGTTCCTTGATGTATTTGAGGAAGATCCTGTTCCCTTTTGCAATGATGTGTACTCCATCTCTCCTATAAACACCTGGCAATACATGTTGTTGTGATATATAGAGCCCATGTCATAGTCACAGAGGAATGCAGAAACTGTTTTATTGACGTGCTTTCGGCACTTCTCAATCTTATGGAAAAACTCTTTTGAATATTGGCATTTCTGCCCCTGACATATATTGGAATATACAAACGCAGCTTGAAGAAAGAGAGACATAAATTGAGAAAAGATTTTCTTCATTTTGATTTCAAGCACAATACCTGTGATTGTGCCTATGTTATTGCCACAACAGTACACTATCATCAGGTCTGGGTATTCAAAATCCAAAATGCTCTCAACCATTGGTAACAATTGATGCCACGTCATACCTCAATGGCCAATCCAATTTATAGCCAAGTTTGGAGATCCAAGATTCTTGTCAGTACCACAATTAATGCCATATTATCTTGCCCAGTGGATGAAGCTGTCCATGGTGCAGTATGAAGATCTCAGACACAAAAGAGGGTGCTCAGCAAAATGAGTAATCTTCAGGAACAATATGGAGTTATATGAGGAGAACCAAATTGAAGGATGTCAAAAGAATAAATGTAATTGGTAGGTTTTTGGCAGTTACAAAAGTAAGTTTGGTTGTGACCAACCATTGTCTATATGGTGCACAATTACTTGATAAACAGTATGAGCTTTTCTATTGGCTGACCTTCATATTTTGGTACGACCCCTTGAGAGTCTTGTAAGGGTCATTGGCAAGCTTCTGCAGGTGAAACTTGAAGAGGGTTTCCTCATACAATCCCTCAAGACTCTCACAAGAGTTGCAAGGAACTTGCCCGAGTGACCCTGGCACAAGGTGTTTCTTTTGATCTTGCGAGAGTCTCATGAGTTGGATTGTACAGGGAGAGAAAAGAGCATGTATTACCACAGTTCAAGTGCCATTAAACAAGCAAAAACCAATACAAGTAAGCCCAGGTAGTGAATGTTGATTATTAAGCTACAATAAAAGGTTACAAAAACCATTAAAGGGGATTATGGTATATGTAGGACATATAATGTGAAACAGATACATTTCTTCTGTGCTGAAGTTCATGGTTTCAGCAGAAAAAAACTGGGGGAAGGAAGATGGCGGTTTGATTCTGCCGTAGAGAGCTTGCAACCTCGGCTGCTCCCGCTGATGGTATCTCGGACTATCTGAATCCGCCGTACCAGAGACGCCTGGAAACGCCATCAATGTCAATTTATCTCGCTTATTGCCCTCTCCGACTTCTTAGGATTGTGCAGTGGTATACGGGGGCAACACGCCACTTCCTAACATGGAGACTACTAAGTTTGCAAGGTCTGCAGATGAGCAAGGCCCCACTGCGGGCCCGAAATCAGCGTACACCCGCTGTTGCACCCACTCCTGCTGCCGCTGCCCATCCCAAAAGCAAAGGAAATAAACTTACCGTGACGTGTGGCCGTCGCATAGCTGGAGACGGAGGAGGGAGCTCCCAACTTGGTAAACCTGTACTTAAACTTTTCCAGACCGGAAAGTCTGCAGGCATTATTTAGATGTGTGCCGCTCCTCCACGGGAACAGACCATGGCGGCGGCTTTGATGGAGGCGGTGCAGTCGGATCGAGACAGTGTCGCAGTCTCCCCTTCTTTGAAGATCAGAGCGATGGCGCTGAAAACGCTGCAATGATACAAGGTAATCCGCTTGTCTCACAGTTTGGATCTGAAGTTGGTCTAGCGGGAGCAAATAGCCTGGCTAATGATGTTATAAAAAACACTGGCTCGCATAATCTCATTATAGAATACGCCGCAACTACGTCCCAACCGGCAACAATAATTACTGCTTCCAGCACTGGCAGCGATGCTAGCAGTAACTCAGTTCTAACTCCTAGTGGTCATAGTAATGAGTGCTGCGCTACAAATATGATAGATATTGATCAAACGGGAGTAGCATCGCCATCCTGGAAAAATGGAGCTAATGGAGTTAAGGAAGTTAATGGAGCTAAAGGAGTCAGCGATCAAAGGGAAGAGGATTCTGAGAATAAGGGGGGGCAGAGAAGCTGACGGCGCAACAGTGATGACATCAGATCAGGCCTCTGTTCAGGACACTGATTTTATAGAAAACGATATCACTGATAATGTTATTTTGATCACTTCTCCCCCTATCTCTGTTACCGCTACATCAGTTACCTTCAGCGATCTGAGCAGCAACTTGTACAGTAATCTTAGATCAGATGGCACTCAGAAAGATAAGCAGACAGCTGTAGGAAGTGTACCCAATAAGGGGATAAAACCTAAAAAGAAACAGAAGACCAAGGAGCACGCTACAACATACTTTAATATGATAAAATTACCAGATACTAGTGGGCGTACTAGTAAAGTTAGCCCGCTTCAAAAATGGGTCACGGCCAAGGGCGATGTTAAAGCTATTATATCAAGGTTATCTGGATCGTTATCTAGCAATGACTTGCAAACATCTGCCATGGTGAGTCCTGATTTTGTTGCTCAAACTTGTGAAGCTGCTACCGGCTCTCACTTGGAGGGCAGCGAGGAAGATACTGTGGCAGACTTTTCTTTTGCGACCTCCGCCACTTTTACAAATAATGGAGAGCCTCTGATTGTTACTTCCAAGGAGCCCTCACTATCTGCTATTTTTCAAGCACTTCACGAACAAAGAACTGAGATGCAAAGCAGCTTTAATCAAGCTAGAGTAGATAGTGGTTTGATACAGCAGGGCCTGTCTGAAGTCTCGGCTAAAGTAGTTGGTCTAACACAAGAAATAGCAGAACTACAGCAGCGTCTGTTGAACACGAAGGATATTGCTGCAACAACTGCAAAGACAACTGAAATACATGATGGCCAGCTTCTATTTCTTAAAAACAAAATTGAAGATCTTGAAAATAGGCAACGTAGGAATAATTTAAGACTCTTTGGTATCCCTGAGGAAAAAGAGGGTACTGACCCTCGGGCCTATATAGTTCAGCTGTTTCAGGAATCATTTCCAGATCTCTCCGACTGGGATTGGGATTCTCAGATTCAGCGGGCTCATAGACTTCCATTGTTTTTAAATCAAGAAGCACGAGTTAGTAGACAACATCCTAGGCCTATGATTATTTACTTCGGAAACTTCTTACTTAGACAAGCAGTCTTTTTTCGAGCCTCTAGGTCTAGGTTTTCTAGGTCAAATCTCTGCAAAGAATCAATGGAGCGGCGCTGGAAACTGCGCCAACTGATCGATCCTTTGAAGGCAGCTGGTGCACAAGCATTTCTTCAAGAGCCAGCGAGACTTAAAGTTATACGTGGGGGACATACTTGGTTCTTTCATGCGAGGCTCAGCAGCTTCTTAACTCTTGGAGGTCGCTGGAGAAGACGGCTCCCTAAGACTTGAACATATATGATATATGATGGATTTTCTATTTATATGATTTCATCTTGTGTTTTCTATGGTTCCCTTTCTTTGTTTCTTTCTTTTTCAGGTACGTGAACCGTAGAGTAAAGATATAGGCAGATATAGGCAAGAACTTACCTATGATTATTTCTATGACTATCTTTATTATTATATGACGATATATGTAGATATAAGGTGTCCTCCTTCCGGCAGGGGTGCCCTTTTTTTTTCTTTTTCTGGGGCCCTCTTTTTTTTTCTGTGCATATGATTTAGGCTATGTCGGGGCTAATGTTTAGCGGGTAGCACCCGGGGGGGTGCATAAGCTCTCTAGTGGCTGTAAGGTCTAACTACAGCCTGGTTGGGGTGATTCCTTCTCTAGGAAATGGGGAGGGCTGGGTGGGTTTTTTCTCAGGGAGGGTTGGGGGGGCATGGGCTTGGCCCTGGGGAGTTTGGGTGGAGGGGGTAAATATAAAAATATCGAAAGGAGTAAACATAAGAACTATTTGTAATATGAGATATGCTATCTATTGCAGCACTTTTAGATTAGGATGTTATAAACTTTGTGACATAATGTTTCTTCATCTGGGTACTATCCAAAATAAGGGCAACAGACAGAGGTATGGCTCAGGGTCTCTAGGTCGCCACATGCTAAATCTACAAAATAAATGCGGTTAATCAAGTGTCTAAACTAGAATGTCTCTGGATTAAATTCTGCCGGTAAACGCCAGATGGTACGGGCAGAGCTGCGAAATTATAAACCTCATGTTGTTGCTCTTGTTGAGACACATCTGGCATACAAAGATAGACAGGTATTAAAACAATTGGATTATAAGATAATACTTCCCAGACAGTTTCTATCAGAGGTGTTGCCATTTTAATTGACAAACAACTTGACTACACTCTGCTTAGAGCCTCTCATGATAATCGAGGCAGGTGGATAATAGTACAGATACTTATTGGGTGCAGGTGCGAGCACGCAGCGGACGCGCGCAGCGGGCGCGCCAAAGGCAAGCCCATCTGCGCTCGTCCGCGCTCGGTCCGGGCTCAGGGCTAAGACCCCTGGAAGTTGTAGGGCAGATAAACCCCCTTCGTTTACTTACACTTCTAAGACTCTATTAGAACTGAGGGGGGCGGACAGGGGTCGAGATTGCATATGCCTCTCTTTTGACTCCTCTCCTACACCATGGGTGCAGGTTTGTCTTCATTGCCATACTATCCTTCCTAAAATCCTGTTTTTGCCTGCTGTTTGTTGTAAGGATCAAGGATCTGGGTCGGGTGGGGACAATATCCAAGTAATGAAATGTTGTTTGGTTAATGCGAGATCTCTAGTGAAGCACAGCCTAGAATGCGCAAGGCTTATTGAAGATTGGGACATAAAGTTAGCTTTTATTACGGAGACATGGACGGATGATTCCTCTGGTCCTGACATATTAAAGGCCACCCCACCAGAGTTCTTATGCTATAGGCAAAATAGACAATACAGGAAAGGGGAGTGGCCGTGATATATCACAATTCCATCAAGGCATCATTTCAGTCGGTCCCATTTGAAATATGTGAGGCACTATCCTTTAATCTCAAGCTTTCCAACCATCATGTGTTTAAAGGTATTCTCTTATACAGACCTCCGGGAGCTAGAAATACTTTTCTAGCTTCACTGGATAATATTCTAGAAGAAGGCCTCTGCACAGATGCATATACAATCATGGGGGATTTTAATTTCCATTTGGAGAGCCTAGAGGACCCCGATACTGTGACGCTGATAGATACAATGAATAGTGCAGACTTGAAGCAACTGGTTCTTGGCCCTACACACAGGGCAGGTCACACCTTGGATGGTATTTTCTCTAATCATCCCGGCCTTCAGTTTACTGGCCTCCTGCCTCTCGTATGGTCAGATCATGCTGCCGCCCAATTCGAGCTGACTTTTAGACCTCGACCCACAAGTGGGCCTTATCAAAAGGCCAAATAATAACTAGAGCCTGGAAGAATATTGAGGCAACTGCTTTACAGGAGCTTCTCATCTCCACGGCCAACCAGTTGCCGGTGAGTGTGGAAGAAGCCGCCATGGTATATACAAATTGGCTTGAGAAGGCCTGTGATAAACTAGCCCCTAAAAAATCTTTCTGCCCTAAAAGACTTCAACCATCTGCCCCGTGGTATACCGAAGACTTGAAAAATCACAAGCTCACCTGCAAACGGTTAGAGCGAAGTTGGAGAAGGGGCTATAAAGAATCAGATAAAAAACTCTACAACATGGGGTTGTATAAGTATAAACAACTGCTCCAACTAGCCAAACAAGAGTTCTATGTGGCACGTATAGATTTAGCAAAAAAGTTGGTGAAAGAACTATTCAGAACTGTCTCTAGCCTGGTTACGCCACGCTCAGCCATAGTTGATTCAAGTCAAGAGCTGTGTGAGGAGATAGCCAATTTCTTTTTGACCAAAGTGGAAACCATTTTCTCAGCCTTCTGCGGGCTAAATGGTGCCACGTTGGATCCGGCAAGAGATAAACTTAAGCCCTTAAATATTCCCACTGAGATACTAGAAACTTTTAGGCCAGTATCTCCGGACAATTTGGAGAAACTGCTTATGGCTGCTAAATCAGGATCACCCTATGACCCTTGCCCAGTAGCAGTGGCTAAATTGGCTCCTGGTCCAATTGCGCGATCACTGGCCTTCATTTTTGAGGGAATGTGTGAATCAGGGCATTTCCCCACTTGTTGGAAACTGGCCTCCATTCTGCCCCTGTTAAAAAAACCAAGTCTGGATCCAAAGGACCCCAACAATTTCCGCCCGATCTCGCGTCTTCCACTCCCAGCCAAGCTGGTAGAAAAAGTTCTGAACACTCAACTTAGTTCGTTCCTGGTAGCAACATAAGCCCTGGACCACTCCCAGTATGGTTTCAGAGGGGGACACAGCACCGAGTCTGCCCTCATCAAGGCCACAGAGGAGATCAGAGAGGCCGTTGATGGAGGTGGGAGGGCGGCTTTGATCTTGTTGGATCTATCGGCGGCCTTTGATACGGTCCATCATGGTATCTTGATGGACCGTCTAAAAGTGTGGGATCCAATCCAAAGCCTGGGCTTTGCTAAATTTTTTCTATCCAGCAGAGGACATTCCGTTGCATTAGGTGGATATCAATCTAAACCCTTTTCGCTACCCTGTGGGGTCCCACAGGGGTCCTCCTAGCCCCACCCTGTTTAATGTCTATGTTTCTTCTTTGGCCCCCATTGTTAGAGAGTTTGGGTTTGGTATTACCTCCTACGCGGATGATACCCAAATTGTGGTGTCTCTACGACCAGGTCAGGAAACAGGTATAGATCAGCGTTTCCAAGCCTGTATGCAATCAGTGGGGAAATGGATGACAGAGAGTTGTCTGAAGCTTAATTCAGGCAAAACCGAAGTCCTACTGTTTGGGAAAGACACTAATTTTTGGACTCCAAGTTGGTGGCCTGATTCGATGGGCTCTCTCCCTCTGCCTTCAAAAAAGGTGAAGAATCTGGGGGTTATTATAGATGAGAGACTCACCTTTGGGGATCAGGTAAATGCAGTAACATCATCAACTGCTTATGTGCTCAGAATGGTTAGGAAAGTAATGCCCTTCCTACCTCTGGGTAGTCGCCAAACAGTGGTCACAGCTCTGGTGTTGCCGAGGCTGGATTACTGCAACAGCCTGTATTTGAATATTCAACTAAAAGTCTGAATAAACTTCAGCTGCTGCAAAATGCAGCAGCGAGACTTTGACTGGCACATCTAAATTTTCATCCATTTCAAAGGAAATAAGGAAGCTGCACTGGCTCCCAATAAGGAGTCGAGTGCGTTTCAAATCACTATGCATGGTCTTTAAGGCTCTGCATGGTAAAGGCCCAGACTATCTGAACAAGATGTTCCAGTGGTACATCCCGAAAAGAGCACTTCGCTCGTTAGGGGCTAAGCTGGTTTCTGTACCTCCCAGGAAGAAAGCTCTGTGGGGGGCAGAAGCTTTGCTGTGTGCGCGGCGAAAGCCTGGAATGTCCTTCCGTTTTGCCTAAGAAACGCTGATGATCTGTTGGATTTTAGGAAAGGTTTGAAGACCTGGCTTTTTGCTGAATGAGCTCAGTTTTTCCTTGCTCGCTGCCTCAGGATAGATATGATAGCGCCAGGACACCCTTGGGTAATCGCTGCGCTTTATAAAAGTTATTAACATAACATAACATAACATTGATGGTCATAAATTTGTGTTATGTACTCTCTACGGTCCAAACTTGGATGAGCCGCTTATGTTTGAGATGTTATCATTAGATCTTTTCGAATGGCAGGAAGACTTAATTATTATGGAAGATTTTAATTGTATTATGAACTCAAACTTAGATTCAACCAATCGAGGTGCCTCGGCTAGAGGAAAGTAAGGGCTGCTATTATGGAAATGGCTCGATTGCATGGTCTTAAAGATGCTTGGTGGTCATTGCATCCTTTACAACCTGGCTATACTTACTACAGTGCACCTCATCGGCAATACTCAAGAATTGATATGTTTTGGTTAACAATACAATTCTGAATATAGCCAAGTGTGAAGTATGTCCCAAGATAGTATCAGATCATAATCCCATACTGCTGTCACTCACGCTTCGCTCATCTAGCAAACAAACACCCCAATTCTCTTTTCCTCGCTATTTACTGATGGATATAGAGTTTTTAACATTTATGAAGAATAGCATTGGTAATTTTATTTTAGATAACGAAGACTCTGCCTCTATTTTTCTGTCTGGGATTCACTAAAAGCTTACATAAGAGGAGTTACTCAGCAATATGTTCTTAGGCAGAATGGCAGCAAGAGTTTGGCAACTAAGGCTACTAGGGAATCCATTCGGCAATTAGAAATAGTACATGCCGATGAAATCAGACAAGGACTTACTCAACACACGACAGCCTCAGCATATTCATAAACATATTTACTTTTAATTGAAAAGCGCGCCGCATTGGGACGGTTCGAAAAGATGGCGGTTAGCTATAATAAAAACCGAGCTCTTCAATACGAGTACGGTGAACAAGTAGACAAAGTTCTTGCACATCAACTCTCTGATAAAAGGGCGAAACGAGAAATAAAGGGCATAAAAGGTGATGGGGGGCTATTTTACACACAGCCTGAGAAGATAGTAGAACAATTTCTTGGTTTCTATCAGAAATTATATAGTAGCCCTAATGTATTTGACGAAGGAAAAAACATTGACTATATAGATGACTGTAACTTCCGTGACACTATTCATAGACTTGAAGTAGAACAGATACATTCCCTTAATCTAGATATTATGGCTGAAGAAATATCTGATCCTATTTTGGCCCTCCCTTCTGGAAAAGCAGCAGGTGAGGATACCATACCAGCAGAATTTTATAAAACATTTAAGACAAGCCTGACCCTCTAATGTGCAAAATTATGAACCATATTAGTGTGAGTGGGATGGTACCCAGCTCGTGGGATATGACAAACATTGTCTTTTTAAAAAAAAATAATAAACCTAAGGAAGAGTGTGGGTCATATCGCCCGATTTCACTAATAAATGCAGATGCAAAAATGTTTGCAAAAATATTGGCAATGCATCTTGCGTCTTTTATGGTACAACTAGTCTCTGACCAACAACATGGATTTATACCTGGCAGAGACACGACTGCACACGTGAATACTACCCTAGTTGCTTTTGATGTTGCCTCTAAGCTAAACCTGGACATGGGGATGATTATGCTTGATGCGGAAAAAGCATTCGATCGTGTAACATGGGACTGTCTCTGGGCCATACTTATGGCATACAACATCCATGGTTGTTTCTATGATTGGATCAGAGCCTTGTATAAACGTTCAAGTGCCAAACTAATCTATCTACATTACCAGTCCACTCCTTTTATGATATCGAAGGGCACACAACAAGGCTGTCCTCTCTCACCTTTACTTTTTGCCCTATGTATAGAGCCATTTATAAGATCATTGCTTGCCAACTTATCTATTTCGCCAGTCTTATTAGGCCCTGGCGAATTGAAAATAACAGCTTATGCCGACGATATAGCTGTTTTCTCTACGGATCCAGTTAAAGCTATAGAGGCAATCCAAACTGAGGCTAGGATTTTTTGGGAACTTTCTGGATACAAACTGAATGTCAATAAGTGACACAGACCATTCTCAATTTTCAAACAAGTAGGGAGGTACTCGGGGGCTGCCCTGCAGCAACTAACTTAGGCATGCAGATTACCTCAGATATGGGACAGATTATAAAGCTGAATTATGATCCCTTACTTAAACTTATGATTACTAAAATGAAGGTCTGGCATAAACTGCCTATTAGCATTATAGGCTGCTGTAACATTATTAAAATGATTGTTTTACCTAAATTTCTTTATTTATTCAGGTCAATACCATTACGAGTACCGAATTATTCTTTTTTTAAACTTGAGGGTGCTATTAGCAGCTTCATATGGGGCTATAAGCAATCAAGGCATGCTATAAGATACCTAAAACTTGCCCTATAAATTTGGAGGATTTCAATTACCTGACTTTAAACTTTACTTTTGGGCCTCTTTCGCAGGACGTTTACGTGACCTTCTTGCTCTTAGCAGACATCACTGCTGCTATAGCCTTGCCATTGGCAGTGATAGTATTATGTTTTTATATAGGATTAATGATCCAAATTATTTTAAAAGAGTACGGTTTAAGACTCTTAAGGACATAGTATATATTTAGCGTGAGATTACAGCCAACTGCTCTGTGCCCCTGATACATCTTAGTCTACCATTGTGGAGTAATCCCATGCTTCCGGAAATATTCCATGACACTCAACCTAAATCTTGGGACAGACATGGTATTAGCCAACTCAGGCATTTATATAATGCCAACGGCTTTCGTACGTTTGAAGATTTACAGACGCTATCCGGTATTCCCAAGAATATGTTTTATAAATATCTACAGATTAGAGACTGCTTATGGGGACGCAGAGCGATAAGAAAACACACGGGATCGGATATACTGACTTATCTGCACTCTGATGCAAAATTGACTATCAGTAAGACCTATCAGTTATTTTCTCAAATTTGGGAGAATGATAGTCTAAAGCTAGCATCTAAATGGAGTGAGCAATTGGGTCAAGATATTAGCCCTAGAGATATCGAAGATGCATTAGAAACTTTAGATATTGCGGTACATTCTGTCAATTTAAAGTTGCAACAGTTTAAAACCTTATGCATGCTCTATTACACTCCAGAACGAATAGCTAGGTGGGTAGCCACTAATGGTGCAAATATGAATGAGAAATGCAAATGTGTGACATGTGGATTGCTTGCTGCAGATTGCTTACACATATTTGCTACTTGCTCAGGCTTGTCAGTTTTTTGGAAAGACGTTTTGCATATAATAACTGACCGTTTAAAGATCAACATACAATTAACGGAAAAAGAGGTTATGCTTGGCTATAAGTCAGATTTGGACTTTGGGTTAAGATCTCTTATATCGGTTATCATAGTAACAGCACGACTATCTATTGCCCGGGCTTGGGTATCTAAAATACCACCTAGGGCTTTGGAATGGTGGGCAATGCTAAGGGAAATATTTGAAAGAGAAATGGCTATAGCTAAGTACAGGGGTATCCGTTCTGGGAAGAAGTTTCATCGAATCTGGGAGCCCATGCTAAATATTGGTCTATAAAAACTGTTAGGTACTCATGTGATACTGTACTTGTATGTATTTATTCATTTATATATACTATGTCTATTTTCCTTCTTCTTTTCTTTCTTCTCCTTGCCGATCTTTTATTTTCTCTTCGTTATTTTCTTTTCTTCTTTCTTTCTTTTGAATATATAGATATTTTTTCGACATATGTTTTGAATATTATTATTACCGATGTATTGCTTATATATTTACTAAAAAATGTTTTTTTTAAAACAATACCTCAAGACTCTCACAAGAGTTGCAAGGAACTTGCCCGAGTGACCCTGGCACAAGGTGTTTCTTTCGATCTTGCGAGAGTCTCATGAGTTGAATTGTACAGGGAGAGAAAAGAGCGTGTATTACCACAGTTCAAGTGCCATTAAACAAGCAAAAAACCAATACAAGTAAGCACAGGTAGTGAATGTTAAATATTAAGCTACAATAAAAGGTTACAAAAACCATTAAAGGGGATTATGGTATATGTAGTACATATAATGTGAAACAGATACATTTCTTCTGTGCTGAAGTTCATGGTTTCAGCAGAAAAAAAACTGTCAACACCGCACTCTTGGTAGCAATGACTAGTCCAGCGGCAAGCAAACCCGGGTATTCCAAATACTTTTTGCACTCTGTTGATAATAGATATATAGCAAGGCTGAAGGGGCAAATGTGAAGATGACTATTGTACAGTCTTTAAATTACATTGAGCTTCCAAACTGCTATCACTTGAGAGACTGGGTTCATAGCATGGAGCTAACATTTTAATTGTTTTAACTTTGAGAAAGGCTAAATGTATCTTTAGAAAGTTCAAAATGTGTTGCTATTGTTTGTGATCTAGCACTTTGTTCTCACACTAAGCACTTTAACCTGTGAGCCTTAATATTCCCTGCTAATTTGGAAATAAACAATGTCTCATGGAGTATTTGCATAGAACATGTTTACATAACATTGCCTTTACTGATCATTACGCTGCACACACTGAATAAGCGCATTGTTACGCTTTCTCAAGGCACACTTTGCACAGCAACTTGACTATTGTGTGCCCTCTCTAATTTTTTATTGATCTATTGGCATTTTTTTAACATTTGATGTAGTCATGGCACTTTAAGGACTGATGAGTATTACTGTGGTTTTTGCTGATGGGATTGCTGTATCTGAATTTTCATTGTAATAGTTTTAATGAACTGATCAATAAATGTATTCATTCATTCAGTCACACCCTTTACTCTGTTGATAGATATCAGTAGACAACTTGCTTCTTATAAACCCATGAAACACAGGAGGTACTGGCTCTGAAAGGTCTTCTGCATAAAATATTACCTCTCTGTTAAGCGGTCATTTAGCGAGACCACTGTTACAGGGTAGTATGAGATAGGATCACTGTTTGATGAAATTGTACTCTGCAGAATGTATAGCATGCTGAAATGTAGTTGCTTAGGGCCTACGTGTTCTGTCAATGTTTCTACACAGACTGCAGAAATACAGAACATCATTACAAAACCTTTCATACCCACTGTTCAACCAGTACTGGCATGTCAGAACAGATGGTGTTCTGTTATAAAAGTGAATAATTCACTGTATGGACTTGTATAAGGAGTAACTCTTTCATAAACACTACCACAGCCAAACTCTACCTTGTTTAAATTATATAGGAGATAGCTTAGTGCTTGTCTAAAACCTTCTACACTAACCCTTTACTGTTTCAGAGGTATCAGTAGAGACCCTTTTATACCCAATTTATAAACTCCACACATCAATTAGTAGAAAGGGATTGTTCACAGAAACCTTCACTATCCCTCATCTCCCCACTGATAAAATGTATTAGTACAGAGGCTAGTGTTTGTCCAAGGCCTTTTACAGACACTAATTACTCCATTCACAAATACTAGTGCACAGCTTGCTGGTTCTAAAGCCGTGTAACACAGGAGGTACTTGCTCTCAAAGGTCTTCTACAGAAAACATTAGTTCTCTGTGGAGCTCTCACTAATGAGGCTACTGTTACATGGTAGTATGAGATAGAATCACTGTTTTATAGCATGCTGAAATGTACTAGCATAGGGCCTACTTATTCTCTCAATACTTCTACACAAACTGCCTCTTCTGCTCATATAAATTATTACAGAGGATGGTCTTACTGTACTGAACAGCTTATTCACTCAGACGAAACATGTTTTCACAGGGATGACTTTCTCAGTAGAGCCTTTCACACCCACCCTTCACAGTGAATAGGTGTCTCAACATAGAGATTATATTGTGATTAAACAAAAGAGGCCTTTAGCCTGTATACTCCTATAAGAAAAGTTTCTGCTCTCTATTGAAACTGAACAAAAGAGAATCTGTGGAATGTTAGATAATACCAGGCTGACCGTTTGCATAGATCCTTCTACATAGATCCTTTATCCTCTTCAGAAATGTCAGTACACAAGTTGGTCTTTCTCATCTGACCCAAACAGTATACACTCTGAGAAAACATCTGTTGAGAGACATGGGTCTATTACTGAATTCCTTTACACTTAGTGTCTAACCTGTACAGTGCTGTCAGTAGAGGTGGTGAGCTGTTTTAAATGTGAACCATTCACTCTGAACGGGCTTGTATAAGAGGGAGTTATTCTTCATGAAATAATACCACAACCAAAGTGTGCTCTGTTTAAATTTGGTAGCAGAGGGCTTAGTGCTTGTCTAAAACCTTCTACACTAACCTTTTACCTTCTTCAGAGGTGCCAGTAGAGATCTTGCTGTCTCTGAGCCAGTGCTTAATTTGAGCCGGTGCTTTCCGGTGCTAAGCACCGGCACTTAATTGGTTTCCAGTGCTCGGCACTGGCACCTAATTGTCAACACCATACATAGAACAGTCTACCACATTGTGGTGCTGCTCATCTAATTTAGAAATGAGCAGAAAAACGGTTCTTAGGAATACAATATACATTAAATTTGCTAATTACCTGCCTCCCCAGCCATTCCTTTAGCTGTGGGGACCTGGAATAATCTGAACTGTCGCATTTACATGCGAGAGAGATGGTTAGTAGTTGTTTTGGCAGCGATGACAAGTGCGATGGGTAGTGCAAGATGCAGTGGCCTCGTGGTCAGAGCCCTGGCACTTAATATTTAACAAATTAAGCACTGCTCTGAACCCACTAATACACCATGTTCTGTCAAATCAAATCAAAATTACTTTATTCGACTAATAGAAAATCAATCATAAAAGTTCAAATATACATCACAGATAAAAAACTAAAAACAAACAATTTATATCGGCAATTGATCATTTTCCTAGTTCTCAGAGACGCACATAAAAAGGAAGCAACACTAAAACAGGTCAGTGGATCAAGCAACATCCGTAAAAAGTATAAGGCCATGTTCTCTCACATAGGATACCTTTGTGTAGATGTGAATTACTTATTAAACCCTTTTATACCCAACCTTCAACCTCTATAGACCTATTTGTAGAGAAAGGGAATCTTCTGATACAAATAAGGTAATCACTATCTATAACATTATATTACCAAGCTTTGGTTTTATATCAAACTTTATCATCCATCATCTCCCCTCTGGTAAAATATAGTAGCACAGGGGCTACTGTCTTTCTGAGGCCTTTTAGATACACCCTTTACTCTGTCCAGAGATATTAGTAGACATCTTGCTTTTTATAAAGCCATATAGTACAGGATGTACTAGCTTACAAAAGCCTACTAAGTAGTTGGTCTCTGTTGAGCTGTCATTTACAAAGACTGCTGTTACAGGGTAGTATAAGATAAGATTACTGTTTGATGAAAGTCTGCCATGCAGAATGTATAGCATGCTGAAATGCAATACCACAGGGCCTACGTATTCTGTCAATGGGTCTATAGAGACTGTGTATTCTGGTTAGAGGAATCATTAGAGAGGTTGGTCTTATTGTACTTAACTAAACACCCTATTCGCTAAGACAAAACATCTGTGGAGAGGAATTACTTTCTTTGTAAAGCCTTTCACAGCATACCTCACCATGAAGAGGTGTCTCAACAGAGAGTCTATATTGTGATATAAAAGAGGCATTTAGCCTGTATACACTTTTAAAAAAATGAGCTGCTCTCTCCTGAAACTGAAACATAGAGAATTTGTGAATTGCTAAACTGTGATAATAGCAGGCCTACTGTTTGTGTAGATCCTTCTATATAGATCCTTTATCCACTTGATAAATGTCAGTACACAAGTTGGTCTTTCTCATCTGAAGCAAACCGTGTTCACTCTGAGTTAACATCTTTTGAGAGACATGGGTCTAATAAAGAATCCCTTCACACTCAGTGCCTAACTTGTACAGGGCTGTCAGGAGAGGTGATGTACTGTTTTGAATGTCAAACATTTACTCTTTATGAGTTGTATAAGATGGATTTACAATTTCATGAAACAGTACCAGTAACAAATGATTTTCTGTTTAAACCTGGTAGCAGGGGGGAGGGCCTAGTGCTTGTCTAAAACCTTCTACTGTGACCCCTTACTCTCTTTAGAGGTATCAGTAGAGGTGCTCATGTCTGTAACCCCGTTCATACACCAAGTTTTCTCACAAGACATACCTTTGTGCATTGTGAACTACTCAGAAAACTTTACACCCAACCTACAACCTCTGTAAACCTAATAGTAGAGATCTGGAATGTTCTGATGCAAATGAGGTAATCACTCTCTATAAAATTATATTACTAAGTTTTGGTTCTATATCAAACCTTATTCTACCTGATGTCCCCTATGGTAAACTGTAGTAGCACAGGGTCTAATGTTTGTCTGAAGCCTTTCATGCACACCCTTCACTCTGTTCAGAGATATTAGTAGACATCTTGCTGTTTATAAAGCCATGCTATACAGGAGGTACTAGCTTTCAAAGTCCTTCTATACTAAGCAGTTGGTGTCTGTTAAGCTGTCATTTAGAGATATGTTGTTACAGGGTATTTTGAGATACAATCAGTGAAACTGTACCATGGAGAATGTGAATCATGCTGACATGTAGTAACACAATGCCTACCTTTTATTTATTAGTAAGCACTCTTCAAAAAGTAGAAATAAATATTATGTGTTGAATATTGTTTGTTTATGGTTTCCAGTCAGTTCAAGATGCCATCAAATCAGCAGAAAAGAAAGAAGAAAAAACTACAGTAGTACAAAGAACACTCCAAACATGAAGCAGACACAGAGTAAGAAAATGAAGGTAGAGGAAACTTCAAATCTAGTAAGAGTACCAAATGTTTTTAATAAAAGATTAACAACATCATTAAAGTTTCTTCTACAGTTGTGAGTAGAATGCAAAATGTGCCAACATCTAACAGAGGGCCAACCAGATAGATTTAAGAAAAACAAATGTAAACATTTTTGTCAGAAGTTCTTCCATAGAAGAGTAGTATGCAATATTATGAGAAGCATGAAAGCAGTAAAAAGCAAAAGATAAACTGATTAATTCACTGAAGAAAAAATGTTGTCAGAAGGTTCAAGTGAGTAAACCAAACTTCTGCAGTATTTTTCAGGGAGAGTGGAAACACACGTCTGGTACTGAGGCATTTGTTAGTGAGGAGAGTCATTTACATGAAACTCAGTTAGTGTTTGCAATTGACAGAGATGGTCATGGATTTGAAATCAATGAAGGTACACCCATTGAAAAAACAAATAGTGCCCAGTAATGTAGAAGAAGAAGTAATTAATGAAGTATTAGGTCAACGTCCTCAAAATCCAGTTTTTTAGTGGAAATGAAGGAGTATATGCAATATAAGACAACAGTCTATTAACAAACTTAGACTGTTCTTAAATAAATACTGCAAAATAACTGTGAAAAAAATGAAACTACTCTAAAGGCTGATCCTTTTTGTGAAAGGAAACTTACAAACCTTGAAGAACATTCATTGGCATGCTTATCACAGCAGATTTGTGACGGTACTTTCCATCATATACGAATGCAGTCTGTGCACCACACTAAAATGTGTAATCTTGTAAGAAGATTGTGTTTTATAAAAGTCCACCTCTTCAGCTTCAAAAACTAAATGATATGCTATTAAGAGGTACTCATTCTGAAAGGCAGTTCTGTAATAGATAGCATTCAGATGCAATATTTTAGTCCTGAAAGGCCAAGTGAAGAGATTCAGATGGCTGTGGAGATCAGCACTGAAAATTCTAATAATGCTACAGTGTTAGAGAAAATTTAAACATAAAACAATGCATTTGAAAGAACAACTGCAGAAATGTCAGACAAGGTGTGTGTTTGTTGCAGGCAAACTCACTACAAATCACAAGTCAAAAAAATTATATTTGTGAAAAAACAAAAGAGAGCAATGTAGTACAGTGGTTTAAGCTTGCTTTCTATTTGATCACCGAAGATAGGTTTGACTTGTGTTTAAGCCAGGTTGTCTGTAAATATTGTATTGCCAAACTGGATGATAATAAAATACCTGCTGGAGGTATTCATGGGAAATGGGATTCTTTTCCAATTCCTTCTCAGCTTCAAAACCTGAATGTGTTTGAGACTGTTCTGATACGAACAGCACATCTCTTCCAAGTCATTGTTAGCAATGTATACTAAAAATAAGAAATGACCTCCTACTGAACTGCTAAAAGGTTTGAAAGGTAAAGTTGTGTACTTACCTTTGAATATGAAGGCAAATATTGAAACTATAGGGGTAGGTCGAGATGAAGAGGAACCACTAGAGTTTCTAGTTAATAGAGTTCCCACCAAGGGGAAATAAAAATTGGCATGAACTGCTCAGCATTGATAGAGTTAAGAGAGCTTTGCAATACTTTAAAATAGAAAATGCATTTTACAAGGCTATTGATGTAGAGGAACATGTTACCTGTCTAAGAACAGAAAGTTTCTACTGCTCAGTTTGAAAAGGTTGATTTAGGTGAAGCTGAAGAATTATATAAACATTTCAATACGGTTAAGCATGACAACCTACTGTCCTTACTGGAACGAAGGATGGGCCTAACTGGCTCAGTGCTACAATGGTTCACCTCCTTCCTAAATAACAGAACACAAAGAATTAAGACGAAGCATTCACTCTCTCAACCCTCCATGGTCACCATAGGGGTTCCACAGGGCTCAGCACTCTCACCCATCCTTTTCAATTTACTCATGGAACCCCTGGCAAACGCACTGAACTCTGCAAACATTCTATATCACCTCTATGCAGATGACACTCAACTGTATATGAAAATTTCCCAACCAGAAGACTTCATCTCCCTCAACGCTATTCTACAGAATACTCAAAGTTGGCTCACTGACAACCACCTCATGCTTAACACCAAAAAAACGGAATTCCTTCTCATCTCTCCTCCCAATCACACACCCAAGATAGACTTATGGTTGAAGCATCTTACCTCTTTGACTGTGCTCCCCACATCATTGACTCCGCGAAATCCTTGGGAGTCAACATAGACAAACACTTGAACATGCAGGCGCAAATCAATATTGCCACCAAGGGAGCTAATCATCAGATGAGCATACTAAGGAAACTTAAACCCTTCCTCCCACAGAATGACTTAAAAATGGCACTACAAGCCCTAGTGCTACCAAGATTGGACTATGGAAGCACCACTCTATGCGGTTTCCCCAAATACAAGCTTGCCCCGCTGAGGTCTTCGCTTAACGCTGCGGACAGACTGGTCTCAGGAACTAAAAGAAATAACCACATTTCTCCGACCTTGAAAGCTCTGAACTGGCTACCCTACGAGGCAAGAATACACCTAAAGATCGCCTGCATGACCCACAAAGTCCTGCATAGCAATACCCCCAGTTACTTAGCACGAAAGCTTGAGCGATCAGGAGGATGCCAACAATTGCGTAGTGGTATCATTGGAAAGGGGAGAATGTCCCCTTTACAATGGTACCCCTCCCCAGTGGATCCCTGCTTGGGGATTGCCCCAGGAGGGCGATCCCCAAGCAGGGATCCACCCACTAGACACCAGGGAGGGTGGAGCGGCCCCTTCGGCAAGGGCTTTTGCTCCCCCCAATTTTTTTGGGGTGTGATTTAGTCTTTTTGCCCCCCTTGGGGGGCAAAAAGCACACTAGACCCCAGGGATATTTTTTTTTTGCCGCATAATCTATTTGGGTGGGGGCTGCCCGTGAGGCATGTCCATGCCCCCACCCCACAAAATTTAAAGCCTTTCTGCCCCCGGAGGCATAAAGCCCACTATACGCCAGGATTTTTTTTAAATTATAATTTGTGGTGGGGGCTGCCCAATATGGGCATGCCCATGCCCCCACCCAACCCCACACAAATGACAGCCTTTCTGCCCCCCCTGGGGGGCAGATGGGGGCATTAGCCCAAATCTGTCCCCTCGGGGGGGCAAAAAGCCCAGTAGACGCCAGGGATTTTATGGGCAAATTTTAATTAGGGTGGGGGCATTGGCATGCCCATTTTGGGCAGGCCCCACCCTAATTAAAATTTGCCCAAAAAACTCCCTGGCATCTAGTGGACTTTCTGCCCCTCCTGGGGGGCAGATGGGGGCATTAGCCCCCAATCTGCCCCGCCGGGGGGGCAAAAAGCCCACTAGATGCCAGGGATTTTCTTGGGGCAAATTTAATTAGGGTGGGGCTCCCAAAGCGGGCATGCCCATGCCCCCACCCCTCCCCTGCAAAAATAACAGCCTTCCTGCCCCCTGGGGGTCATGTGGGGCAGTAGCCCCCAATCTGCCTCCCGGAGGCAAAAGCCCACTAGACGCCAGGGAGGTTTTGGGCAAATTGTAATTAGGGTGGGGGCATTGGCATGCCCGTTTTGGACAGCCCCCACCCTAATTAAAATTTGCCCAAAAACTCCCTGGCGTCTAGTGGACTTTCTGCCCCCCCTGGGGGGCATATGGGGGCATTAGGCCCCAATCTGCCCCGCCGGGGGGGCAAAAAGCCCACTAGTCGCCAGGGATTTTTTTGGGGCAAATTTGAATTAGGGTGGGGGCTGCCCAAAATGGGCATGCCCATGCCCCCACCCCTCCCCGCAAAAACTTACAGCCTTCCTGACCCCCTGGGGGGCAGATGGGGCAGTAGCCCCCAATCTGCCCCCCGGGGGGGCAGAAAGCCCACTAAACGCCAGGGATTTGTTTTGTGCATTTTTTTTAGGGTGGAGGCTGCCCAAAATGGGCATGCCAATGCCCCCACCCCCAGCACCATTACAGCCTTTCTGCCCCCCCTGGGGGATTCCAGGGAGGTATGGCTTGCGTGGATCCCCCAACGTTTTCTTACCCAGAATCCCCTGCAAACCTCAAATTTAGCTGAAAAAAATCACTTTTTCCACACATTTTTGTGTGGGAAAGTTGTGGCATCACTGGGCTGACACAAATTTCCTACCACACAGCGTTCCCCAGGTCTCCCGATAAAAATGGTGCCTCACTCGTGTGGGAGGCAGAAGTACCCGCGACAGGCAAAGGCCAAAAACGTATTGAGGCGACATCAAAATTGCCTATCACAAAACGACCTCGTTTTGCATGGGGGGGTCACCTGGCTTTTTGGCCCGTGCGCGACGGGTACCTAGGGAAACCTACCAAATCCACACATTTTTGAAAAGTAGACTCCGGGGGATTCCAGGGAGGTATGGCTTGCGTGGATCCCCCAACGTTTTCTTACCCAGAATCCCCTGCAAACCTGAAATTTTGCTGAAAAAAATCACTTTTTTCACAAATTTGTGTGTGGGAAAGTTGTGGCATCACCGGGCTGACACAAATTTCCTACCACCCAGCGTTCGCCCAGGTCTCCCGATAAAAATGGTGCCTCACTCGGGTGGGAGGCCCAAGTACCCGCAACAGGCAAGGGCCCAAAACGTATTGAGGCGACATCAAAATTGCCTATCACAAAACGACCAGGTTTTGCAAGTGGGGTCCCATGACTTTTTGGACCGGGTCTCGGCGGCCACCAAGAGAAACCTACCAAACCCACACATTTCTGAAAAGTAGACACCCGGGGGATTCCAGGGAGGTATGGCTTGCGTGGATCCCCCAACGTTTTCTTACCCAGAATCCCCTGTAAACCTGAAATTGTGCTGAAAAAATCCCTTTTTTCACACATTTGTGTGTGGGAAAGTTGTGGCATCACCGGGCTGACACAAATTTCCTACCACCCAGTGTTCGCCCAGGTCTCCCGATAAAAATGGTGCCTCACTCGGGTGGGAGGCCCAAGAACCCGCGACAGGCAAGGGCCCAAAACGTATTGAGGCGACATCAAAATTGCCTATCACAAAACGACCTGGTTTTGCAAGGGGGGGTCCCATGACTTTTTGGCCCGGGGCTCGGCGGCCACCTAGGGAAACCTACCAAACCCACACATTTCTGAAAACTAGATACGCGGGGGATTCCAGGGAGGTATGGCTTGCGTGGATCCCCCAACGTTTTCTTACCCAGAATCCCCTGCAAACCTGAAATTTTGATGAAAAAATCACTTTTTTCACACATTTGTGTGTGGGAAAGTTGTGCCTGTCGCGGGTACTTGAGCCTCCCAGCTGAGTGAGGCACCATTTTTATCGGGAGACCTGGGGGAACGCTCGGTGGTAGGAAATTTGTGTAAGCCCGGTGATGCCACAACTTTCCCACACACAAATGTGTGAAAAAGTGATTTTTTCAGCAAAATTTCAGGTTTGCAGGGGATTCTGGGTAAGAAAACGTTGGGGGATCCAGCCAAGCCATACCTCCCTGGAATCCCCTGGGTGTCTAGTTTTCAGAAATGTGTGGGTTTGGTAGGTTTCCCTAGGTGGCCGCCGAGCCCGAGCCAAAAGTCATGGGACCCCCTTGCAAAACCAGGTCATTTTGTGATAGGCAATTTTGATGTTGCCTCAATACGTTTTGGGCCCTTGCCTGTCAGCGGGTACTTGGGCCTCCCACCCGAGTGAGGCACCATTTTTATCGGGAGACCTGGAGGAACGCTGGGTGGTAGGAAATTTGTGTCAGCTCGGTGATGCTACAACTTTCCTCACACAAATGTGTGAAAAAAGTGATTTTTTCAGCAAAAGTTCAGGTTTGCAGGGGATTCTGGGTAAGAAAACTTTGGGAGATCATTTGAATGAATGGCATGATAGAAATCTCATCAACATTGATGAATACACATTTTTGATCAAGGAAAATCCCACAGTACCAACTATATATTTCCTACCAAAAATCCACAAGACTCTAGTAAAACCTCCAAGAAGACCAATTGTTTCCTCATGTGACTCCCTATATGAGAATTTATCAACTTATGTAGACACCTATTTGGCACCTATAGTTCAATGATTAAGCTCGTACATAAGAGACACTGGCAATTTTTTGCGCATATTAACAGGCACCAGTTGGAATGAGAACTACATCATGGCAACAATTGATGTGGTATATCTGTATACGTCAATCGAGCGCAAAACAGGACTACAAGCTTGCACATATTTTTTGAAACAGCAAAATATCACGGAACTACAGCACTCAGAAATGCTTTTGAAGATGATAGAAATATGTCTGACTGTTAGAAATGGGGGTCTCTAGTTGGCAGAGGTGGGTACCTTTGTCCAAATAGGGACCCTTGCTTCTAGTCAGGGTAAGGGGGATACGCTCCTAAAATAACACCTATTCACCCCCTTGGTAGCTTGGCACGAGCAGACAGGCTTATCTCAGAGGCAGTGTGTAAAGCATTTGTGAACACATACAGTAACACAGTGAAACCACTACAAATGGACACCACACCAGTTTAGAAAAATAAGTAATCTTTATCTAAACTCAAAACAAGACCAAACAACAAAAATCCACAATAAGTAATAAAAATATGACTTTCAGATGGTAGAGATAGTTCAGTTCAATGCAAGTTGTAAATGCGACACTTTTCTCAAAAGTACCTTAGATGCATCACGCAAAGCAAACAAAATGGCCGCAGTGAAGGTGATGCAGCTGTTCCTTACACTCAGGGGAGGTGATGCGTCTGTTCCTTACTGCGGCGCAGGGGAGGTGATGCTTCAGTTCCTTACTGCGTGGGGAGTTGATGCGTCTGTTTCTTACTGCGGACCCCAAACGATGCAACAGTCTTGGCGCCTCGATGCGATGTGTCGATCCGGTACGATGCGTGTCTTCGTGCAGCGGCACAGCAGGCTTGCATGAGGATCGGTGCGGCGGCAGCGATTTCTCGAACCGCGGCAGGTGCTGCGACGGTTTCTTTGCCGATGCGTCAGGAAACCAGTGCGGATGCGACACGCTTCTTCGTGTTGCGTCGATTTCCCAGCTCCCAGCGACAAACAGTCTCCAGAGGTCCTAAACAGCAGCAGGCACCTCTTTTCAGGTTGGAATTCCCAGCAAGGGAATTCAGGGGAGCTGGTGGTGAAGTCTTTGTGTCCCTGAGACTTCAGAACAGGAGGCAAGCTCAGTTTCAAGCCCTTGAAGATCTTTTCTTCAAGAAGGTGACAAAGCAAACAGCAAAGTCCTTTTTCTCCTTTCCTTGGCAGCAAGCAGCCACTGCAGGCCAACCCCAGACAGCAAACAGCACAGGGGCAGTATTCCTCCTCAGCTTATCCGGCTCTTCTCCTTGGCAAAGGTTCCTCTTGATTTCCCAGAAGTGATCTAAAAGTCTGGGGTCTGGGCCCCTCTTTTTATACACCAACATCCTTTGTTCTCTGAAGGCAGAGAGTGTCTGTACCAAGCCAAAACCAGTTCTGGGGGGCACTTGCAAATGCACAACAACCTCCTTTTTCAGTGTGAGCTCTGGCTTCAGACACACCACAGGGGGGCGGAGCCGTCATTGTGGAAGGCAGGCACAGCCCTATTCAGGTGAAGATGCTACTCCTCCCACCACTCCAAATGTAGACCAAGCCTAATCATCCCAGCTCTGACTCATCAGACTTCTGGAGCCACTGCTCTGCTCCAGCCCCTGTCATCCAAAAGCCAGACATGCAATACCCAAACCTGGCAGAGGCACACTGGATGGTTAGGCAAGAAAATACCTACTTTCTAAAAGTGGTATTTTCAAACACAGAATGTAAAAATCACCCTCACTAAAAGATGCACTTTAACATTCTGAGTTCAGGCATGCTGAACTTTATTTTCCTATCTTGTTCCCAGGGTCAGTTATGTTTATACGATGTTATAAACAAAATCCCCATTCTGGACTATGGGAACAGACATCCTTGCAATGGTGAAAAACGAAATTGGCAGTATTTCACTATCAGGACATGCCACACACATCAGGGCATGTCCTACCTTTCACATACAATGCACCCTGCCCACAGGGGTACCTTGGGCCTACCTTAGGGGTGACTAACGTTTAGAAAAGGGAAAGTTTAGGGACTGGCAAGTGTGTGCACTTGCCAAGTCGACATGGCAGTCCCAGACTGCAAACAGGCTCTGCAATGGCAGGCCTGAGTCACATTTTATAAGCTGCTTCTGCGGGTGGCACATTTAGTGCTGCAAGCCCACCAGCAGCATTTGATTTACAGGCCCTGGGCACACGTAGTGTACTGTACTAGGGTCTGACAAGTAAATCAAATGAGCCAATCATGGAATCACTAATTCATAACAGTACTTTACAAAGGGAGCACTTACACTTTGCCACTGAACAGCAGTGGCAAAGTGCCCAAAGCATCTAGACCAGCAAAAACACAGGAGGCAACAGCAGAAAAAATGGAAGGGAGACCCACACCAATGGTGCCAGATCTAACACGTGTCCCCTCCAGCTGAAATGTGGGGAGAACTACCCACCCTCTTCGGAGTTCTCTTCACTAAGGTGGAAAAATCTGAACAGACCATCAGCATTGGCGTGTTCTGTACCAGGGCGGTGTTCCACCGTAAAGTCCATCCCCTGTAGGGAAATGGACTACCTCAACAGCTTTGGATTCTCATTCCTCATCTGCATCAACCATCTGAGGGGCCTGTGGTCTGTCTGAACCCGGAAGTGAGTCCCAAACAAGTATGAGCTCAGCTTCTTCAGCACCCAGACCACAGCAAATGCCTCACGCTCAATCGCACTCCACCTCTGTTCCCGTGGAAGTAACCTCCTACTAATGAAGGCTACAGGTTGGTCTAGGCCCTCCTCAATTAGCTGTGAGAGCACAGCCACCACACCATGCTCTGAAGCATCTATCTGCACAATGAATTCTCTTGAGAAGGTGGGTGCTTAAGCACGGGCGCTGTGCACATGGCTGATTTCAGGGCATCAAAAGCCTTCTGGCAGGCGTCAGTCCAGTTCACTTTCCTTGTCTGCTTCCTGGAAGTCAGCTCTGTCAAGGGGGCAACAATGGTGCCATACCCCTTGACAAATCTCCTGTAGTAACTGGTGAGTCCTAGAAAGGCTCTCACCTCTGTCTGAGTCTTGGGGGGTTTCCAAGCCAGAATGGTATAAATCTTTGGCTGTAGGGGCGCCACCTGGCCGCTCCCTTGCTGGTGTCCCAAGTACACCACAGAACCCTGCCTGATCTGGCACTTACTCGCCTTGATCGTGAGGCCTCCCCTCTGAAGCACCTTCAACACTTCCCAGAGGTGGTGCAGATGTTCCTCCCAAGTGGCACTGAACACTGCGATGTCATCCAGGTAGGCTGCACTGAAATCTTCCAGTCCAGCCAACACCTGGTTGACCAACCTCTGAAAGGTGGCAGGGGCATTCTTCATCCCAAAGGGCATCACTTGGAATTGGTAGTGCCCATCTGGTGTGGAGAATTCTGACCTCTCTCTTGCCCCATCTGTCAAGGTGATCTGCCAGTACCCAGACGTTAAGTCAAACGTACTGAGGTACCTGGCAGCCCCCAACCGATCAATGAGCTCATGAGCTCTGGGGATGGGATGTGCGTCAGTCCTGGTGACTGAATTGAGCCTGCGGTAGTCCACACAGAACCGGAGTTCTGGCGTGGCACCGGGTGCGGCAGCCTTCGGGACCAAGACCACTGGGCTGGCCCAAGGGATGTCTGAGGGCTCAATCACCCCTAGCGCTAACATCTTGGAGACCTCCTCCTTGATGCAAGCTCTGACCCTGTCAGTCACTCTGTAAATCTTATGTTTTACTGGAGGACTGTCCCCAGTGTCCACATCATGGACGCACCACTGAGTGACACCGGGGGTCAGGGAGAACAGGTCAGGGAACTGTCCCAACAGTTGGCGACAGTCACTCTGCTGCTCAGGGGTCAGGGAGTTAGAGAGGTTCACACAATCCACTGACCCATCTTGCTCCTTTGCAGACAGGAGGTCAGGAAGAGGCTCAGTCTCCTCTTCCATCCCAGCATCTTTTGCTAGGAGCATGCCCACTTTGGACCTCTCCAAGTGGGGCTTCAGGCGGTTCACATGCAGGACCCGCAAGGGGTTCCTGGGAGACTGCAAGTCCATCAAGTAGGTGGCGCTGCTCCTGCGCTCCACCACCTCAAATGGTCCAGTCCACTTATCCTGGAGCGCACAAGGCTCCACTGGGGCCATGACCCAAACTTTTTGTCCAGGCTGAAACACGATCAGAGTGGCATTCTGATCATATCAATGTTTCATCTCCTCCTGGCTGACTTCCTGATTCGCCTGAGCGAGTTGTCTGAAGCGCTTAGTCTGGTTTCTGAAGGCCAGCATGTAGCTATATACATCCTGGGGAGGTTTACTGGGTGCTTTCTCCCAGCCTTCTTTCACCAGAGTCAGAAGTCCTCTCACAGGATGGCCATACAGCAGTTCAAAGAGACTGAACCCTAAGGAATTCTGGGGCACCTCTCTGTAAGCAAACAGAAGGCATGGCAAGAGGACGTCCCACTTATGCCTCATGGGTTCACGAAGACCCATAATCATGCCCTTCAGGGTCCGGTTGAATCTCTCAACCACCCCATTACCTTTGGGGTGGTAAGGAGTGATGAACTTAAAGGTTACACCACACTCCTGCCAGAGGGACTTCATATACTTCGATATGAAGTTGGTATCACGGTCGGACACCACCTCTCTGGGGAACCCCACATGGGAGAAAATCCCCATCAACGCACGACCCACCACGGGGGCCGTCACAGTCCGGAGAGGGATGGCTTCCAGGTACCGGGTGGCATGGTCTACCAAGACCAGGATGAACCTGTTGCCCATGGCTGTCTTGGGATCCAGAGGCCCCACAATGTCAATGCCCACCCTCTCAAAGGGGGTGCTGACTACAGGGAAAGGTTGGAGAGGAGTTTTGCACTTTCTTCCACTCTTACCACTTGCATGGCAAGTCTGGCAAGTCCTACAATGAGTATCAGAACTCTTTCGCATTTGGGGCCAGTAAAAGTGGGTGACAAGCCTTTCAAAGGTCTTGTCTTGCCCCAAACGTCCTGCCAAAGGCACATCATGAGCCAGAACCAGTAGGAAGGCACTGAAGCTCTGGGGTACCACCAGCACACGGGCTGACCCAGGCTCAGCAACCTTAGGCTCGCTATACAGGAGACCATTCTCCCAGTATATCCAATGTGATCCGGACTGATCACCTGCTGCCTGGTTTGCAGCCTGTTGCCACAAACCAACAAGAGAAGGGCACTTCTTCTGCTCCTCGCAGAACTCTTCCCTGGAGGGGCCTCTTTCCTGCTGCCAATGGGTCAGCTCAGGCAGGCCCCCCAGTTCACCCACTTGTTCCCCTGTAGGCTCCAGGGCATCCCCCTCAAGGTTTGCCTCCTCCTGGACCATGGGAACTTCGGGCGCCGGTTTCCTGCACCCCCTGCCTCTTCTCTTCCCAGCAGGCACCTGGGCCACTCTTTCAGGCTCCAGGTCCTCTTGAGTGCCCTTACTGGCTGCCATTGACCGAGTGGTCACACATGCCCACTCAGGCAGTCCCAACATCTCCAAATGAGACCTCCGCTCCACCTTTGCCCAAGGGGAGCTCTCCAAATCATTGCCTAGCAGACAGTCAACAGGCATGGCAGGCCTCACTGCTACTCTCAAGGTATCTGAGACCCCCCCCACTCAAAGGGAACCTGTGCCACTTTGCAGAGGCACTCTGAGTTGTCAGCGGCAACTACAGGGTAGAATGTGTCGGGGACCACCTGCTCTTCAGACACCAGCTGACAACTGATAGCTGTTACACTGGCTCCGGTGTCTCTCAGAGCCTCCACACTATGGCCATTGATGGTCACCCACTGCCTGTACTTTTTAGTGTTATCAGGCAGATGAGCCCTAGGGACCATCTCACTGTCTCCTAAAGAGACCAGGGACATCTCTGCGGGACCCCACCCACCTTGGGCACCCATCTCCTCCCCCAAGGCTACACTAGCCATTTCCCGGGGCGGTGCACCAGTGGGTGCAGTGGTCACTGTGTTGGGACACTTGGGACTTCCTTGGAAGTGACCCACCTGTCCATAGCTAAAACAGGTCTTGGGACCCTTCTGCACAGGCTTCCCTGGCGGGACCCATGGTCTTTTGTCAGCGGCAGGCTGGTAACCCTTACCTTGGTTCCCTTGGGGATTACTTTGGAGCCCTTTTTGGAACTCCTTTTGTTTACCCTTGTCCCCCCCACTCTTCTGCTGGGGACCATGTCTACCTTTGGGAGAGTCTCCCACAAGACCCTTCTGGACCCTGGTACTGACCCAGCGGTCCGCCTCCACAGCAAGCTTCCTGGGATCAGTCAGCTAACTATCATTCAGGTGCTGGCGTAGCTCTGGAAAACAACTACTGGACAAGTGCTCCCATGCAACGAAATCATAGAGCGCCTGAAAATCATTTGCCTTGCTACCCTTCACCCAACCATCCAATGCTCTGCAAAAAAAAGACACATATTCCACCCACGTGCTAGACTCCAGCTTCTTGCAATTTCTAAATTTCTGCCTATAAAGCTCTGGAGTCAACCCTTACCTGGCTACTAAGGCTTCCTTCACGGGGGCATAGGACATCTGATCCTCAGGGGGCAATCATAGCAAGGCTTCCTTCACCCATAAAGCGGCCCAACAACCCCACTCCCCAATCTCTCTCAGGGACCTGATGGGACTTCATCGCTACCTCAAAGGCCTTAAACCACTGTCCAATGTTCTCATGCTTCATGAAATCCTTAATGACATCCTTGGGAATATACACTTTTCCTTCTACAGGCACTGATGGTGTGCTGCCACCAGAGGGAGTGATCTCTAAGCTCTTTGCCTTCAGCTCTAGCTCCCTCAACACTCTCTCATGCTCTAAAAGCATCTTCTTTTCCTCCATGGCCAATTTCTTGCTCTCCAACTCCAACCTCTTATTCTCTAAGTCACCCTGGCTCCCCAGTTTGAGCTTAGCAAGCTCCATTTCATGCACTCTGCTTTTTTCCCTGTCTTCCAACTCTTCTGGAGACAGACCCCTTGAAGACACACTGCTGCCTTCCCTGGGAGGCACTCCCCTCCAGTTAGGCCCACTAACCCATCCTGCTGCCCTTCTAAATTCTCCCCCTCCACCATAGGATCCTCGGTCTGCCCACTGGCATTCCTTGCTTCAAACCAGGCCCTCAGCACCTTTTGGAACTCCTCCTTCCTGGTGAGGCCTCTTATTGAGATTTTAATTTTTTTGCAGATGGTTTTAAGTTGTGGCACAGGGTAGGTATCAACCCTCTCTTCTTCAAATTCAATATCCACAAATGCAATGGATCCTTGATTACTCATGGTGAAAAATGGCAGTTCTCAAGATGCAAAAAATTCCAAGGAAAAGCTCTACCAAAATGTATGTGGTCGCGAAATGGTCTGCACTCACTAGTAGTGTACACCAATCACTGTATGCAAATCACAAATGCAAATCCAGGATCCTCACCGCTGACCACCAATGTTAGAAATGGGGGTCTCTAGTTGGCAGAAGTGGGTACCTTTGTCCAAATAGGGACCCTTGCTTCTAGTCAGGGTAAGGGGGATATACTCCTAAAATAACCCCTGCTCACCCCCTTGGTAGCTTGGCATGAGCAGACAGGCTTATCTCAGAGGCAGTGTGTAAAGCATTTGTGAACACATACAGTAACACAGTGAAACCACTACAAATGGACACCACACCACTTTAGAAAAATAAGTAATCTTTATCTAAACTCAAAACAAGACCAAACGACAAAAAAATCCACAATACAGTAATAAAAATATGACTTTCAGATGGTAGAGATAGTTCAGTTCAATGCAAGTTGTAAATGCAACACTTTTCTCAAAAGTACCTTAGATGCGTCACGCAAAGCAAACAAAATGGCCACAGAGAAGGTGATGCATCTGTTCCTTACACTCAGGGGAGGTGATGCGTCTGTACCCTACTGCGGCGCAGGGGAGGTGATGTGTCAGTTCCTTACTGCGTGGGGAGTTGATGCGTCTGTTTCTTACTGCGGATCCCAAACGATGCGAAAGTCCTTGTGCCTCGATGCGATGCGTCGATCCGGTACGATGCGTGTCTTCGTGCAGCCACACAGCAGGCTTGCATCAGGATCGGTGCGGCGGCAGCGATTTCTCGAGCCGCAGCAGGCGCTGCGACGGTTTCTTCAGCGATGCGTCGGGAAACCAGTGCGGATGCAACACGCTTCTTCGGTGTTGCGTCGATTTCCCAGCTCCCAGCGACAAACAGTCTCCAGAGGTCCTAAACAGCAGCAGGCACCTCTTTGCAGGTTGGAATTCCCAGCAAGGGAATTCAGGGGAGCTGGTGGTGAAGTCTTTGTGACCCTGAGACTTCAGAACAGGAGGCAAGCTCAGTTTCAAGCCCTTGGAGATCTTTTCTTCAAGTAGGTGACAAAGCAAACAGCAAAGTCCTTTTTCTCCTTTCCTTGGCGGCAAGCAGCCACTGCAGGCCAACCTAAGACAGCAAACAGCACAGGGGCAGTATTCCTCCTCAGCTTATCTGGCTCTTCTCCTTGGAAAAGGTTCCTCTTGATTTCCCAGAAGTGATCTAAAAGTTTGGAGTCTGGGCCCCTCTTTTTATACACCAAAATCCTTTGTTCTCTGAAGTCAGAGAGTGTCTGTACCCAGCCAAAACCAGTTCTGGGGTGTCCTTTGCAAGTGCACAACAACCTCCTTTGTCAGTGTGAGCCATGGCTTCAGACACACCACAATGGGGTGGAGCCATCATTGTGGAAGGCAGGCACAGCCCTATTCAGGTGAAGATGCTACTCCTCCCACCACTCCAAATGCAGACCAAGCCTATTCATCCCAACCCTGACTCATCAGACTTCTGGAGCCACTGCGCTGCTCCAGCCCCTGTCATCCAAAAGCCAGACATGCAATCAACAAACCTGGCAGGGGCACACTGGATGGTTAGGCAAGAAAATACCTACTTTTTAAAAGTGGTATTTTCAAACACAGAATGTAAAAATCACCCTCACTAAAAGATGCACTTTAACATTCTGAGTTCAGGCATACTAAACTTTATTTTCCTATCTTGTTCCCAGGGTCAGTTATGTTTATAAGATGTTATAAACCACCGCCCCATTCTGGCCTATGGGAACAGACAGCCTTGCAATAGTGAAAAACTAAATTGGCAGTATTTTCACTATCAGGACATGCCACACACATCAGGGCATGTCCTACCTTTCACATACAATGCACCCTGCCCACAGGGGTACCTTGGGCCTACCTTAGGGGTGACTAACATGTAGAAAAGGGAAGGTTTAGGGACTGGCAAGTGTGTGCACTTGCCAAGTCGACATGGCAGTCCCAGACTGCACACAGGCTCTGCAATGGCAGGCCTGAGTCACATTTTACAAGCAGCTTCTGCAGGTGACACAATCAGTGCTGCATGCCCACCAGCAGCATTTGATTTTCAGACCCTGGGCGCACGTAGTGCACTGTACTAGGGCCTGACAAGTAAATCAAATGAGCCAATCATGGAATCACTAATTCATAACAGTACTTTACAATGGGAGCACTTGCACTTTGGCACTGAACAGCAGTGGCATTGAACAGCAGTGGCAAAGTGCCCAAAGCATATAGACCAGCAAAAATAAAGGAGGCAACAGCAGAAAAAATGGAAGAGAGACCCACGCCACCGGTGCCAGGTCTAACACTGACGAACAACATTTTCCTATTCAATCACGAGTTCTTCCACCAAAGATGCGTAACTGCGGTGGGCATTTCATTATAACCTAATTATGCCAATATCACAATGGGGTGGTGGGAGAAGGAAATAGCATGGGGAACCAACAACCACAAAGATTTGGACAATATAATTTTGTGGGTCAGTTATATAGACGACCTATTCCTCATATGGAATGGAGACGAGGATAGCTTCAGATATTACTTTGAAAAATGGAATCAAAATGAAATTGGACTATCATTCACATGTGAGACAAGTAAATCCAACATCAACTTTTTAGATACACATATCTACATAGACCAGGGTATCATACATTCTACCCTACACAGGAAGGAAACAGCCACCAACAGCATACTTCCTGGGGACAGTTTTCATCCGAAATCATTGATAAAAAGTATCCCGTTCGGAGAACTGATAAGAATGAAGTGAAATTGTTCTAAAGAAGAGGATGCTGAAGCCAAATTCAATGAAACCCTGAACAGAATGCACAGTAGAAGATACAAACAGAAAGATCTGATATCATGCCTCAAAAAAGTTAGAACGAAATCACGTGGGGAACTACTTATCCCAAAGAAAGAAACGTTATGTCAGGAAATGAAATGTGCAAAATAACAAGCACCCAGGCTAATCATTACTTACAGTAAAGAGAGTAAGAAAATTGTAAATGCAGTCCAAAAACACTGGCATCTGATAGCAAAGGATCCAGATATTGTCGAAATACTAGGCAAGAGACCACTAGTTACTTACAGAAAAACTAAATCGCTGAAAGACCAATTGACACAAAGTCATTTACAAGACCCAAAACCAACAACAAACTGGCTATTAGAAGCAATAAATGGTTTTGTAAAATGTAACAGCTGCATGGCCTATAAAATAGGCATGAACAAAGATCATCTTATTGACAAAGAAGGAAAGAAAATCCAAATCAAACAGAATATCACCTGCAAAACAACATACGTGATCTACTTGATACATGCAATTGTGGTCTACAATACATGGGGACCACAACATACATGTTGTGAAAACGTATATTAGTACATATACGAGCAGGTATAAACAGAGACTTAAACTACGCTACAGCCAAACATCTGTTAGAATGCCAAAATGGTGATTGGAAAATGATGAGATTTTTTGGGCTTGATACTATAAGACAGAATGACCGAGGTGGAGACAGAACCAAGAAATGAAGACAACTGGAATCATGTTACATTATACAACTTCGAACTAAGACACCGATGGGCCTTAACAATGACGAAGAACTCTTTGTACACCTGTAAAATCATTCCAGACATGACTGAACATTGAGACATTTCAAATAAAGGTATGAGACTGTATCAGGTACTATACCGAGGAACATATATTGAAACTCTCATGAACTCTCAGAAATATGTAAGAATATATGTCATATTGTGATCTGGTCATTGAACAAATAATCAAGACAATAATTAGTGATAGCTTCATACTAATGAGTGCACAAATATACAATGACACAATGCATGATTTACGATACTATATCCTTAAGCTTTTCTGATTTAATGAAACAATGACAGGAAAAATAAAATTGCCTGCTGACTCAATAGAAAATGAATGTTCTGTAACTAATGTGACAATTGTAACCTGGAAATTACACATGAAATTTGAAAAACTACAACTCCCATCATTCTTTATTATGAGCAGTAGATGGAGAGTATAAGTTGTGAAAGCAATGAGGGACTCACCTACCATGAGAAAGACCCAGTGAGGTCGAAACACGTTGGTGGAGTAGTGGTGTTCGGCATTAAAATCGTACAACGAATCTACTGAGTGCGGCGTTTTCCTTCAAAACATATATATATATTTATATATTCACTGGAAAAAACACAGGTTTCAGGGATGTTATAGTTAGTTGGACATTTCACTCGTACAAAACCAGAGAAATTCGGATGTTATAGTTAGTTGAGCTGACTATAAATCGCGCACCCGCAATGCACTGCTCATGACGTCACATATTACATCATTCATGACATGGTCAGTGACATCACTGATGACATTTCAAATGACATCATGGATGACATCACTGATGACATCATCCAGTGACTGTGTGTTTCTGTAAAGTTTAAATATGTTTTATATATATAAATGCCAAGGTGTATTGAAGAATGAGTGGGTGTATGAGTGTCTGAATGGATGATTTAGTAGGTGCGTGACTGGCTGTATAAGTGAGTGTTTAAACATCTCTTACTCAATACATGGGTTAGTGACTAAACTGTGTGAATGACTGTATCAGTCTGTCAGTTGGTGTGTAAGAATCTGTATAGGTTGGTGAGTAGCTACATGAGTGACTATATGGGTTATTGATTGGTTTTCTGACTATCTGTATATGTGCCTGAGTGTCTGTGTGGGTAGGAGGGGGGGTGTCACTCTGTGCATAGATGTGTGAGTGGGTGATTCATTGGGTGTATGGGTTCATGACTGCATCTGTGAAGGGCTGTATGGGTACGTGAGTGTGTCTATGGGTGTGTTGGTGAGTGAATGGATGTCTCAGTGGTACATGTGTGAGTAACTACATATGTGAAAGGCAGTATATGTGAGTGTTGGAGTATATAAATGACTATATCTGAGAGTGAAAGTCCCTGAAACCTATGGTTTTTTCAGTGAATTTCTAAGGTTTTTTAAATGCTAATTTCTAACTATATCGTCCCTGAAACCTATGCTTTTTCAGTGATTTTGTAAGGTTTTTCAAATGCTAAATCTTAACTATATAATTATTTTAAACTTACCTTTTCTACAATATTTGTACGTTTTTTTAGAATTCCTTTTTTTTTTAAATGATTGAAAGTATATTTTTGAACTTTTCTTTTTTAAATTATACTTCATTTCTCTAAAATCTTTTTCTACAAATAAAATCACTGTTTTAAAATACATATATTATACACTACTAAACATATCCTTTGTTATTTACACGTACAACTTAAATTTATATTTACTTGAAATAACCTTTTTAATACTGTAAAAGGTATTTTGTTGTATTGTTATGCTTTTTAAAAAAAAAAATTACACAGGGGTCGCGCACCCTACGCGAACCTACACGATGGGTGCACGGTTTAAGGGTGTGGTAACCCGGCTGACGCGTGTTTTCAGAGTCGCGGCAGGGTCGCGACTCCGGCGTAATTTTAAAAGTATGAAATATCATTGTAGAAATTATAAATATCGGTTTTGGTTAAAGACTTTCACTAATATAATTTAGAAAATAATTTATAAACAGTATACTTTAGTTTACTATGAACTGTACAAAATTTCACGAGTGCGCGACATATGCGCGTAGGGTGCGTGACCCCGCCCTGCACGTATTTCCGGGGTCGCGCCGGGATCGCGCCGGGGTCGCGACTTTGGCGTATTTTCAAAGTGTGAAATATCACTATACAGAGTTCAAATATCAGATTTGTATAAACACATTCACTAATATACTTTTAAAAATATTTTGTAAACATCTATTTATACTTTATAATTATATATATGAAATTTTACGGGTGCGCGACGTGTAAGCGACGGGTGCACGCACCCTACGCGACTCCATGTGACCTGAAAAGAAAACTTCTCATTGGTTTAAATCATTCTTTTAGAGGGAGGATCTAACACCTGTTTTATTTCCCTTATTATTTGTCAGTCTTCCTGGCAACACCTTTTTTGTGTAGGGTGCTGGATTTGCTTTTTTTTTTGGTGTGTTTCACTTTTTACAGCAATATGGCATCCAGTCACCCTGAGCAAGATCTTGAAGAAGACTCTGAGGAAGTGGAAGAGCCAATTAAAAAAAGAAAAGAGAGTGTAGTCTGGGCTTTCTTTTCAGTAACAGAGGGCGAAAAGAAAGTAAACGCTAGAAAAGTTACCTGCACTATCTGCAAAGCAGTACTTTCCCGAGGTTCGGAGAAGAAGTACTCCTGTGGAACTTCTTCTATGAAGAAGCACTTAGAAACGAAGCATCCTGTTCGCTTAGCCAAAGAGATCATGCGGCGGGAGAGAAATGAACAAGCTTCACAGGCTGACAATAATGCCCCATCAACATCGGGTGCAGGAGTTCCAGCTTCACCTCGGCCACACATTGTTCCTGAGCTGGTGCATGCGTCTATTAATAGCTGCAAATGCAATGCAAAACTGTGTGTTTTGGAGCAATGTCTTGAGGTTATTGTCAATACAATCAAAGCACACAAGTGTTAATTTTTTTTTCTGTCATTGACATTGTTCTTTTTCCTGTTTCTTTTCAACTACTGATGTTACAGTGTTGAATTTTTTCTTTTTTCAAAAAAAGTCAAAAACACCCAAAAAAACAAATATTTAAAAATACAAAAGAATACAAAATTGTTTAAAAAAAAATAAAAACGGTTCTTACGGAACAACATCAACTGGTTAAAAATAGAAAAGTTTCCAGAGTGATTGCATAAGTGAGGCGGTAGTGTGTGAGTGATTGGAGGAATATGTGGGTAGTGTGTAGTTGATTGCATGAGTAAAGTATGATCTCAGCTTCTTCAGCACCCAGACCACAGCAAATGCCTCACGCTCAATCGCACTCCACCTCTGTTCCCATGGAAGTAACCTCCTACTAATGAAGGCTACAGGTTGGTCTAGGCCCTCCTCATTTAGCTGTGAGAGCACAGCCCCCACACCATGCTCTGAAGCATCTATCTGCACAATGAATTCTCTTGAGAAGTTGGGTGCTTAAGCACGGGCGCTGTGCACATGGCTGATTTCAGGGCATCAAAAGCCTTCTGGCAGGCGTCAGTCCAGTTCACTTTCCTTGTCTGCTTCCTGGAAGTCAGCTCTGTCAAGGGGGCAACAATGGTGCCATACCCCTTGACAAATCTCCTGTAATAACTGGTGAGTCCTAGAAAGGCTCTCACCTCTGTCTGAGTCTTGGGGGGTTTCCAAGCCAGAATGGTATCAATCTTTGGCTGTAGGGGCGCCACCTGGCCGCTCCCTACCTGGTGTCCCAAGTACACCACAGAACCCTGCCCGATCTGGCACTTACTCGCCTTGATCGTGAGGCCTGCCCTCTGAAGCACCTTCAACACTTCCCAGAGGTGGTGCAGATGTTCCTCCCAAGTGGCACTGAACACTGCGATGTCATCCAGGTAGGCTGCACTGAAATCTTCCAGTCCAGCCAACACCCGGTTGACCAACCTCTGAAAGGTGGCAGGGGCATTCTTCATCCCAAAGGGCATCACTTGGAATTGGTAGTGCCCATCTGGTGTGGAGAATGCTGACCTCTCTCTTGCCCCATCTGTCAAGGTGATCTGCCAGTACCCAGACATTAAGTCAAACGTACTGAGGTACCTGGCAGCCCCCAACCGATCAATGAGCTCATGAGCTCTGGGGATGGGGTGTGCGTCAGTCCTGGTGACTGAATTGAGCCCGCGGTAGTCCACACAGAACCGGAGTTCTGGCGTGGCACCGGGTGCGGCCGCCTTCGGGACCAAGACCACTGGGCTGGCCCAAGGGCTGTCTGAGGGCTCAATCACCCCTAGCGCTAAAATCTTGGAGACCTCCTCCTTGATGCAAGCTCTGACCCTGTCAGTCACTCTGTAAATCTTATGTTTTACTGGAGGACTGTCCCCAGTGTCCACATCATGGACGCACCACTGAGTGACACCGGGGGTCAGGGAGAACAGGTCAGGGAACTGTCCCAACAGTTGGCGGCAGTCACTCTGCTGCTCAGGGAGTTAGAGAGGTTCACACCATCCACTGACCCATCTTGCTCCTTTGCAGACAGGAGGTCAGGAAGAGGCTCAGGCTCCTCTTCCATCCCAGCATCTTTTGCTAGGAGCATGCCCACTTTGGACCTCTCCAAGTGGGGCTTCAGGCGGTTCACATGCAGGACCCGCAAGGGGTTCCTGGGAGACTGCAAGTCCACCAAGTAGGTGACGCTGCTCTTGCGCTCCACCACCTCAAATGGTCCAGTCCACTTATCCTGGAGCGCACAAGGCTCCACTGGGGCCATGACCCAAACTTTTTGGCCAGGCTGAAACTCGATCAGAGTGGCATTCTGATCATATCAACGTTTCATCTCCTCCTGGCTGACTTCCAGATTCGCCTGAGCGAGTTGTCTGAAGCGCTTAGTCTGGTTTCTGAAGGCCAGCATGTAGCTATATACATCCTGGGGAGGTTTACTGGGTGCTTTCTCCCAGCCTTCTTTCACCAGACTCAGAAGTCCTCTCACAGGATGGCCATACAGCAGTTCAAAGAGACTGAACCCTAAGGACTTCTGGGGCACCTCTCTGTAAGCAAACAGAAGGCATGGCAAGAGGACGTCCCACTTACGCCTCATGGGTTCACGAAGACCCATAATCATGCCCTTCAGGGTCCGGTTGATTCTCTCAACCACCCCATTACCTTGGGGGTGGTAAGGAGTGGTGAACTTAAAGGTTACACCACACTCCTGCCAGAGGGACTTCATATACTTCGATATGAAGTTGGTACCACGGTCGGACACCACCTCTCTGGGGAACCCCACATGGGAGAAAATCCCCATCAACGCACGACCCACCACGGGGGCCGTCATAGTCCGGAGAGGGAAGGCTTCCGGGTACCGGGTGGCATGGTCTACCAAGACCAGGATGAACCTGTTGCCCATGGCTGTCTTGGGATCCAGAGGCCCCACAATGTCAATGCCCACCCTCTCAAAGGGGGTGCTGACCACATGGAAAGGTTGTAGAGGAGCCTTGCACTTTCTTCCACTCTTACCACTTGCCTGGCAAGTCTGGCAAGTCCTACAATGAGTATCAGAACTCTTTCGCATTTGGGGCCAGTAAAAGTGGGTGACAAGCCTTTCAAAGGTCTTGTCTTGCCCCAAATGTCCTGCCAAAGGCACATCATGAGCCAGAACCAGTAGGAAGGCTCTGAAGCGCTGGGGTACCACCAGCACACGGGCTGACCCAGGCTCAGCAACCTTAGGCTCGCTATACAGGAGACCATTCTCCCAGTATATCCAATGTGATCCGGACTGATCACCTGCTGCCTGGTTTGCAGCCTGTTGCCACAAACCAACAAGAGAAGGGCACTTCTTCTGCTCCTCGCAGAACTCTTCCCTGGAGGGGCCTCTTTCCTGCTGTCAATGGGTCAGCTCAGGCAGGCCCCCCAGTTCAGCCACTTGTTCCCCTGTAGGCTCCAGGGCATCCCCCTCAAGGTTTGCCTCCTCCTGGACCGTGGGAACTTCGGGGGCCAGTTTCTTGCACCCCCTGCCTCTTCTCTTCCTGGCAGGCACCCGGGCCACTCTTTCAGGCTCCAGGTCCTCTTGAGTGCCCTTACTGGCTGCCATTGACCGAGTGGTCACACATGCCCACTCAGGCAGTCCCAACGTCTCCAAATGAGACCTCCGCTCCACCTTCGCCCAAGGGGAGCTCTCCAAATTATTGCCTAGCAGACAGTCAACAGGCATGGCTGACCTCACTGCTACTCTCAAGGTATCTGAGACCCCCCCCACTCAAAGGGAACCTGTGCCACTTTGCAGAGGCACTCTGAGTTGTCAGCGGCAACTACAGGGTAGAATGTGTCGGGGACCACCTGCTCTTCAGACACCAGCTGACAACTGATAGCTGTTACACTGGCTCCGGTGTCTCTCAGAGCCTCCACACTATGGCCATTGATGGTCACCCACTGCCTGTACTTTTTAGTGTTATCAGGCAGATGAGCCCTAGGGACCATCTCACTGTCTCCTAAAGAGACCAGGGACATCTCTGCGGAACCCCACCCACCTTGGGCACCCATCTCCTCCCCCAAGGCTACACTAGCCATTTCCCGGGGCAGTGCACCAGTGGGTGCAGTGGTCACTGTGTTGGGACACTTGGGACTTCCTTGGAAGTGACCCACCTGTCCATAGCTAAAACAGGTCTTGGGACCCTTCTGCACAGGCTTCCCTGGCGGGACCCATGGTCTTTTGTCAGCGGCAGGCTGGGAACCCTTACCTTGGTTCCCTTGGGGATTACTTTGGAGCTTTTTTTGGAACTCCTTTTGTTTACCCTTGTCCCCCCCACTCTTCTGCTGGGGACCATGCCTACCTTTGGGGGAGTCTCGCACAAGACCCTTGTGGACCCTGGTACTGACCCAGCGGTCCGCCTCCACAGCAAGCTTCCTGGGATCAGTCAGCTTACTATCATTCAGGTGCTGGCGTAGCTCTGGAAAACAACTACTGGACAAGTGCTCCCATGCAACCAAATCATAGAGCGCCTGAAAATCATTTGCCTTGCTACCCTTCACCCAACCATCCAATGCTCTGCAAAAAAAAGACACATATTCCACCCAGGTGCTAGACTCCAGCTTCTTGCAATTTCTAAATTTCTGCCTATAAAGCTCTGGAGTCAACCCATACCTGGCTACTAAGGCTTCCTTCATGGGGGCATAGGACATCTGATCCTCAGGGGGCAATGATAGCAAGGTTTCCTTCACCCATAAAGCGGCCCAACAACCCCACTCCCCAATCTCTCTCAGGGACCCGATGGGACTTCATCGCTACCTCATAGGCCTTCAACCACTGCCCACTGTTCTCATGTTTCATGAAATCCTTAATGACATCCTTGGGAATATACACTTTTCCTTCTACAGGCACTGATGGTGTGCTGCCACCAGAGGGAGTGATCTCTAAGCTCTTTGCCTTCAACTCTAGCTCCCTCAACACTCTCTCATGCTCTAAAAGCATCTTCTTTTCCTCCATGGCCAATTTCTTGCTCTCCAACTCCAACCTCTTATTCTCTAAGTCACCCTGGCTCCCCAGTTTGAGCTTAGCAAGCTCCATTTCATGCACTCTGCTTTTTTCCCTGTCTTCCAACTCTTCTGGAGACAGACCCCTTCAAGACACACTGCTGCCTTCCCTGGTAGGCACTCCCCTCCAGTTAGGCCCACTAACCCATCCTACTGCCCTTCTAAATTCTCCCCCTCCACCATAGGATCCTTGGTCTGCCCACTGGCATTCCTTGCTTCAAACCAGGCCCTCAGCACCTTTTGGAACTCCTCCTTCCTGGTGAAGCCTCTTATTGAGATTTTAATTTTTTTGCAGATGGTTTTAACTTGTGGCACAGGGTAGGTATCAACCCTCTCTTCTTCAAATTCAATATCCACAAATGCAATGGATCCTTGTTTACGCATGGTGAAAAACGGCAGTTCTCAAGATGCAAAAAAATTCAAGGAAAAGCTCTACCAAAATGTATGTGGTCGCAAAATGGTCTGCACTCACTAGTAGTGTACACCAATCACTGTATGCAAATCACAAATGCAAGTCCAGGATCCTCACCGCTGACCAGCAATGTTAGAAATGGGGGTCTCTAGTTAGCAGAGGTAGGTACCTTTGTCCAAATAGGGACCCTTGCTTCTAGTCAGGGTAAGGGGGATACACTCCTAAAATAACCCCTGCTCACCCCCTTGGTAGCTTGGCATGAGCAGACAGGCTTATCTCAGAGGCAGTGTGTAAAGCTTTTGTGAACACATACAGTAGCATAGTGAAACCACTACAAATGGACACCACACCAGTTTAGAAAAATAAATAATCTTTATCTAAACTCAAAACAAGACCAAACGACAAAAAAATCCACAATACAGTAATAAAAATATGACTTTCAGATGGTAGAGATAGTTCAGTTCAATGCAAGTTGTAAATGCAACACTTTTCTCAAAAGTACCTTAGATGCGTCACGCAAAGCAAAGAAAATGGCCACAGAGAAGGTGATGCATCTGTTCCTTACACTCAGGGGAGGTGATGCGTCTGTACCCTACTGCGGCGCAGGGGAGGTGATGTGTCAGTTCCTTACTGCGTGGGGAGTTAATGCGTCTGTTTCTTACTGCGGACCCCAAACGATGCGACAGTCTTGGCGCCTCGATGCGATGCGTCGATCCGGTACGATGCGTGTCTTCGTGCAGCCGCACAGCAGGCTTGCATCAGGATCGGTGTGGCGGCAGCAATTTCTCGAGCCGCAGCAGGCGCTGCGACGGTTTCTTCAGCGATGCGTCGGGAAACCAGTGCGAATGCGACACACTTCTTCGGTGTTGCGTCGATTTCCCAGCTCCCAGAGACAAACAGTCTCCAGAGGTCCTAAACAGCAGCAGGCACCTCTTTGCAGGTTGGAATTCCCAGCAAGGGAATTCAGGGGAGCTGGTGGTGAAGTCTTTGTGTCCCTGAGACTTCAGAACAGGAGGCAAGCTCGGTTTCAAGCCCTTGGAGATCTTTTCTTCAAGTAGGTGACAAAGCAAACAGCAAAGTCCTTTTTCTCCTTTCCTTGGCAGCAAGCAGCCACTGCAGGCCAACCCGAGACAGCAAACAGCACAGGGGCAGTATTCCTCCTCAGCTTATCCGGCTCTTCTCCTTGGAAAAAGTTCCTCTTGATTTCCCAGAAGTGATCTAAAAGTTTGGAGTCTGGGCCCCTCTTTTTATACACCAAAATCCTTTGTTCTCTGAAGGCAGAGAGTGTCTGTACCCAGCCAAAACCAGTTCTGGGGTGCCCTTTGCAAGTGCACAACAACCTCCTTTATCAGTGTGAGCCATGGCTTCAGACACACCACAACGGGGTGGAGCCATCATTGTGGAAGGCAGGCACAGCCCTATTCAGGTGAAGATGCTACTCCTCCCACCACTCCAAATGCAGACCAAGCCTATTCATCCCAACCCTGACTCATCCGACATCTGGAGCCACTGCGCTGCTCCAGCCCCTGTCATCCAAAAGCCAGACATGCAATCAACAAACCTGGCAGAGGCACACTGGATGGTTAGGCAAGAAAATACCTACTTTCTAAAAGTGGTATTTTCAAACACAGAATGTAAAAATCACCCTCACTAAAAGATGCACTTTAACATTCTGAGTTCAGGCATACTAAACTTTATTTTCCTATCTTGTTCCCAGGGTCAGTTATGTTTATAAGATGTTATAAACCACCGCCCCATTCTGGCCTATGGGAACAGACAGCCTTGCAATAGTGAAAAACTAAATTGGCAGTATTTCACTATCAGGACATGCCACACACATCAGGGCATGTCCTACCTTTCACATACAATGCACCCTGCCCACAGGGGTACCTTGGGCCTACCTTAGGGGTGACTAACATGTAGAAAAGGGAAGGATTAGGGACTGGCAAGTGTGCACACTTGCCAAGTCGACATGGCAGTCCCAGACTGCACACAGGCTCTGCAATGGCAGGCCTGAGATACAATTTACAAGCAGCTTCACCAGGTGACACAATCAGGGCTGCATGCCCACCAGCAGCATTTGATTTGCAGACCCTGGGCACACGTAGTGCACTGTACTAGGGTCTGACAAGTAAAATGGAATCACTAATTCATAACAGTACTTTACAATGGGAGCACTTGCACTTTGGCACTTAACAGCAGTGGCAAAGTGCCCAAAGCATATAGACCAGCAAAAATACAGGAGGCAACAGCAGAAAAAATGGAAGAGAGACCCACACCACCGGTGCCAGGTCTAACACTGACGAACAACATTTTCCTATTCAATCACGAGTTCTTCCACCAAAAATGCGGAACTGCGGTGGGCATTTCATTTTCACCTAATTATGCCAATATCACAATGGTGTGGTGGGAGAATGAAATAGCATGGGGAACCAACAACCACAAAGATTTGGACAATATAATGTTGTGGGTCAGTTATATAGACGACCTATTCCTCATATGGAATGGAGTCGAGGATAGCTTCAGACATTACTTTGAAAAATGGAATCAAAATGAAATTGGACTATCATTCACATGTGAGACAAGTAAATCCAACATCAACTTTTTAGATACACATATCTACATAGACCAGGGTATCATACATTCTACCCTACACAGGAAGGAAACAGCCACCAACAGCATACTTCATGGGGACAGTTTCCATCCGAAATCATTGATAAAATGTATCCCGTTCGGAGAACTGATAAGAATGAAGTGAAATTGTTCTAAAGAAGAGGATGCTGAAGCCAAATTCAATGAAACCCTGAACAGAATGCACAGTAGAAGATACAAACAGAAAGATCTGATATCATGCCTCAAAAAAGTTAGAACGAAATCACGTGGGGAACTACTTATCCCAAAGAAAGAAACGTTATGTCAGGAAACGCAATGTGCAAAATAACAAGCACCCAGGCTAATCATTACTTACACTAAAGAGAGTAAGAAAATTGTAAATGAAGTGCAAAAACACTGGCATCTGATAGCAAAGGATCCAGATATTGTCGAAATACTAGGCAAGAGACCACTAGTTACTTACAGAAAAACAAAATCGCTGAAAGACAAATTGACACAAAGTCATTTACAAGACCCAAAACCAACAACAAACTGGCTATTAGAAGCAATAAATGGTTTTGTAAAATGTAACAGCTGCATGGCCTATAAAATAGGCATGAACAAAGATCATCTAATTGACAAAGAAGGAAAGAAAATCCAAATCAAACAGAATATCACCTGCAAAACAACATACGTGATCTACTTGATACATGCAATTGTGGTCTACAATACATAGGGACCACAACATGCATGTTGTGAAAACGTATATATCAGTACATATACGAGCAGGTATAAACAGAGACTTAAACTACGCTACAGCCAAACATCTGTTAGAATGCCAAAATGGTGATTGGAAAATGATGAGATTTTTTGGGCTTGATACTATAAGACAGAATGAACGAGGTGGAGGCATAACCAAGAAATGAAGACAACTGGAATCATGTTACATTATACAACTTCGAACTAAGACACCGATGGGCCTTAACAATGACGAAGAACTCTTTGTACACCTGTAAAATCATTCCAGACATGACTGAACATTGAGACATTTCAAATAAAGGTATGAGAGACTGTATCAGGTACTATACCGAGGAACATATATCGAAACTCTCATGAACTCTCAGAAATATGTAAGAATATATGTCATATTGTGATCTGGTCATTGAACAAATAATCAAGACTATAATTAGTGATAGCTTCATACTAATGAATGCACAAATATACAATGACACAATGCATGATTTACGATACTATATCCTTAAGCTTTTCTGATTTAATGAAACAATGACAGGAAAAATAAAATTGCCTGCTGACTCAATAGAAAATGAATGTCCTGTAACTAGTGTGACAATTGTAACCTGGAAATTACACATGAAATTTGAAAAACTACAATTCCCATCATTCTTTATTATGAGCAGTAGATGGAGAGTATAAGTTGTGAAAGCGATGAGGGACTCACCTACCGTGAGAAAGACCCAGTGAGGTCGAAACACGTTGGTGGAGTAGTGGTGTTCGGCATTAAAATCGTACAATGAATCTACTGAGTGCGGCGTTTTCCTTCAAAACATATATATATATTTATATATTCACAGGAAAAAACATAGGTTTCAGGGATGTTATAGTTAGTTGGACATTTCACTCGTACAAAACCAGAGAAATTCGGATGTTATAGTTAGTTGAGCTAACTATAAATTGCGCCCCCGCAATGCACTGCTCATGACATCACATATTACATCATTCATGACATGGTCAGTGACATCACTGATGACATTTCAAATGACATCACGGATGACATCACTGATGACATCATCCAGTGACTGTGTGTTTCTGTAAAGTTTAAATATGTTTTATATATATAAATGCCAAGGTGTATTGAAGAATGAGTGGGTGAATGAGTGTCTGAATGGATGATTTAGTAGGTGCGTGACTGACTGTATAAGTGAGTGTTTAAACATCTCTTACTCAATACATGGGTTAGTGACTAAACTGTGTGAATGACTGTATCAGTCTGTCATTTGGTGTGTAAGAGTCTGCTTAGGTTGGTGAGTAGCTACATGAGGGTCTATATGGGTTATTGATTGGTTGTCTGACTATCTGTATATGTGCCTGAGTGTCTGTGTGGGTAGGTGGGGGGTGTGTCACTCTGTGCATAGATGTGTGAGTGGGTGATTCATTGGGTGTATGGGTTCATGACTGCATCTGTGAAGGGCTGTATGGGTACGTGAGTGTGTCTATGGATGTGTTGGTGAGTGAATGGATGTCTCAGTGGTACATGTGTGAGTAACTACATATGTGAAAGGCAGTATATGTGAGTGTTGGAGTATATAAATGACTATATCTGAGAGTGCGTGATTGTGAGAGTGGCCGTATGGATGAGTGTGTGCTTGTATCAGTGATTGTATAAGAGCGTAAGTATGTGTTAGTATCTGTATGAATAAGTGAGGTGGTGTGTGTATAACTGTATAGGTGAGTAAATGGGAGTGTGATTGATTCTTTGCATGGCTGACTAGGTGGATGAGTGGTGATATGTGAGTGTCTGTATAGGTGTATGAGTGCAAATGATAGTGCTGTATTGATAAGTGACTGCATGTATGAGTGAGTGTATGGGTGAATGAGTGCATGTGTGTGTAGACCTAGGAATCAGTGAGTGGGTATGTAGTAACTGGTATTGGTGTGTCTATGGTTTCGAAAATGGTAGTCTGTATTTTAGAGTGGGTGTATCAAAGGTTATATTAGGGAGTGAGGTGGTGCATCAGATTATCACGTGGATGATGTCATCAATGATGTCATCAGTGATGTCATTTGAGATGTCATCAGTGATGTCATCAGTGATGTCACTGACCATGTCATGAATGATGTAATATGTGATGTCATGAGAATTGCATTGCGGGGGCGTGAGTTATAGTTAGCTCAACTAACTATAACGTCTGAATTTCTCTGGTTTTGTACGAGTGAAATGTCCAACTAACTATAACGACCCTGAAACCTGTGGTTTTTTCAGTGAATTTGAACGTTTTTTTAAATGCTTATTTCTAACTATAACGTCCCTGAAACCTGTGGTTTTTTCAGTGAATTTCAAAGGTTTTTTAAATGCTTATTTCTAAATATAAAGTCCCTGAAACCTATGGTTTTTTCAGTGAATTTCTAAGGTTTTTTAAATGCTAATTTCTGACTATAACGTCCCTGAAACCTATGCTTTTTCAGTGATTTTGTAAGGTTTTTCAAATGCAAAATCTTAACTATATAATTATTTTAAACTTACCTTTTCTACGATATTTGTAAGTTTTTTTTAGAATTCCTTTTTTTTAAAATGATTGAAAGTATATTTTTGAACTTTTCTTTTTTAAATTATACTTCGTTTCTCTAAAATCTTTTTCTACAACTAAAATCACTGTTTTAAAATACATATATTATACACTACTAAACATATCCTTTGTTATTTATACGTACACCTTAAATTTATATTTACTTGAAATAACATTTTTAATACTGTAAAAGGTATTTTGTTGTATTGTTATGCTTTTTTTTAAAAAAAATTACACAGGGGTCGCGCACCATACGCGAACCTACACGATGGGTGCACGGTTTAAGGGTGCGGTAACCCGGCTGACGCGTGTTTTCAGAGTCGCGGCAGGGTCGCGACTCCGGCGTAATTTTAAAAGTATGAAATATCATTGTAGAAATTATAAATATCGGTTTTGGTTAAAGAATTTCACTAATATAATCTTGAAAATAATTTATAAACAGTATACTTTAGTTTACTATGAACTGTACAAAATTTCACGAGTGCGCGACATATGCGCGTAGGGTGCGTGACCCCGCCCTGCACGTATTTCCGGGGTTGCGCCGGGGTCGCGACTTTGGCGTATTTTTAAAGTGTGAAATATCACTATACAGAGTTCAAATATCAGATTTGTATAAACACTTTCACTAATATACTTTTTAAAATATTTTGTAAACATCTATTTATACTTTATAATTATATGTATGAAATTTTACAGGTGCGCGACGTGTAAGCGACGGGTGCGCGCACCCTACGCGACTCAATGTGACCTGAAAAGAAAACTTCTCATTGGTTTAAATCATTCTTTTAGAGGGAGGATCTAACACCTGTTTTATTTCCCTTATTATTTGTCAGTCTTCCTGGCAACACCTTTTTTGTGTAGGCTGCTGGATTTGCTTTTTTTTTTGGTGTGTTTCACTTTTTACAGCAATATGGCATCCAGTCACCCTGAGCAAGATCTTGAAGAAGACTCTGAGGAAGTGGAAGAACCAATTAAAAAAAGAAAAGAGAGTGTAGTCTGGGCTTTCTTTTCAGTACCAGAGGGCGAAAAGAAAGTAAACGCTAGAAAAGTTACCTGCACTATCTGCAAAGCAGTACTTTCCCGAGGTTCGGAGAAGAAGTACTCCTGTGGAACTTCTTCTATGAAGAAGCACTTAGAAACGAAGCATCCTGTTCGCTTAGCCATAGAGATCATGCGGCGGGAGAGAAATGAACAAGCTTCACAGGCTGACAATAATGCCCCATCAACATCGGGTGCAGGAGTTCCAGCTTCACCTCGGCCACACATTGTTCCTGAGCTGGTGTATGCGTCTATTAATAGCTGCAAATGCAATGCAAAACTGTGTGTTTTGGAGCAATGTCTTGAGGTTATTGTCAATACAATCAAAGCACACAAGTGTTAATTTTTTTCTGTCATTGACATTGTTCTTTTTCCTGTTTCTTTTCAACTACTGATGTTACAGTGTTGAATTTTTTCTTTTTTCAAAAAAAGTCAAAAACACCAACAAAAACAAATCTTTAAAAATACAAAAAAATACAAAATTGTTTAAAAAAAATAAAAAACGGTTCTTACGGAACCACATCAACTGGTTAAAAATAGAAAAGTTTCCAGAGTGATTGCATAAGTGAGGCGGTAGTGTGTGAGTGATTGGAGGAATATGTGGGTAGTGTGTAGTTGATTGCATGAGTAAATGGGTAGTACGTCAGTGTATGCATCACTTTACAGGTACTGTTTGAAGGAATGGATGAGTGTAATAGAAGTGCCTGAATGATTGGAGGAGTGCATAGGTAGTACCTGAGTGATTGCATGACTGTATAGCTAGTGTTTGAGTGATTGCATGAGTGCATGGATAGTGCCTGGGTGATTGCAGGAGTGCAAAAGTAGTGCGTAGTGATATTATAAATGTTTCAGTAGTGGTGGAGTGATTGGATGAGTGCATAGGTACTGGCTGGGTGATTGTAGGAGTGCATGTGTAGTGCATGGGTAATTGGAGCAGTGCATGGGTAGTGCCTGTGTTATTGCATGAGTGGATGAGTACAGCCTGGGTGATTTGAGGAGTGCATTGGAAATGCCTGGGTGATTTTGTAACTGCATAGGTATGGAATGGCTGATTTTGTTAGTGCATTGGTAATGCCTGGGTAATTGCATGAGTGCAGAGGTAATGTATGGGTGATTGGAACAGTGCATGGGTAATGCCTGAGTCATTGCATGAGTTTATGGGTAATGCCTGGATAATTGCATGAGTGCATGGGTAGTGCCTGGGTGATTGGAGGAGTGCAAGGATAGTGCATGGTGATATTATAAGTGCATGGGTACTAACTGGGTAATTAGAGGAGTGCATGGGTAGTGCCTGGGTGAATACATTAGTGCATGGGTGAGTGGATGAGTGCATGGGTAGTGCCTGGGTTATATCATGAGTGGATGAGTAGTGCCTGGGTGATTGGAAGAGTGCATTGGTAATGCCTGGATGATTTTGTAAGTGCATAGGCTATGCTTCAGTGACTGAAGGAGTGCATGGGTAATGCTGATGTGATTTGAGGAGTGAGATGATTGAGTTTGAAAAAATGAATGACTTCAATAAAAGTGACTTTAAACATTACTTCATATTATTATGCGTATTACATTATTTCATCTTACCTTCTTTATTGAAGCAGATATCAATCTCATTGAAACTATTTTACAGTTGTTTCATTGTAAACTAAATTTAAAATACTTTCAAACTTTAGTATTATTATCTGTAAAGAGAAGAAAAAATACAGTTATTGCATATAATATTATAGTTTTAAGAACACAACATAATTTTAGAATTACATAACATATTCAGTTTGTATTTTTTGCTGTTGTCAGATTCTATTGAATTTCACCATACACAGTGATTTCAATGTTGATCATCATATAACAGCGGGCAAAAAAATACAATCAGTAAGATTGTTAAAAAAAACAATTCTGTGTTGAAAATATTTACAAGTTCAACTTTCTATTTACATTTTCTAAAATATACACTCTCATTTACATTGCATATAATATAAAGATCAAATATATAAACTACTTCTTTCAACACAATTTTCCAAATGCAATATCAATTAGCCCAAACAATAATCCAAACACTAATTATTCACATCTTCCCTATAAGCCGAATTTTGTTTCCAAATTCATTTGCATTGAAAATATCGAAAATAAACTCGTTATTTTGTGTTTACATCTTCCCAATAGGCCGAATTATGTTTTCAAAACTTTGGCATCAAAAATATCAGATATGAATTTGGTAATTCATAAGGCAACCGACAATTGAATTCCAAATGGGCATCATTACAGTGTGTCCATCCTTTATTGCACTTTAAATACACAGTGTAGTGTCCAGATGCTGTAGTAGGTCCATCATGGAAAATAATAGCCACTGCTTTAAAAGTTCTTCCTGAAATTGATACTTGATTTGCCACAAAAGTTTTAATTTTAGTTTCCAATTTTCTTCCATCTGCTCTACAACGTTGTAGCATTAAAATCACATATTGTCCAAATCTTTCTATAAATAATGTTGTCAACATTTCTGATTTACAATGAGAACATTTCATATCTTGATTAGCTGTTTTTACTAATTTGTTAAAAGACACTGATTTGCAATCTGGTATTGTCAAATATATGAATCGTTCAGTGTCTATTTCAGTGGTAGAAGAAAATGAGCACTCTTCACATTTATGATTCCATCTGTAACTTAGTCCAAATAAATTTTCAATTTCAATCCCTTCTTCTTCCAATACTGCAAGCATAAACATAAAAAACTCTTGTGCATCTCGTTGCATATTAAGTGTAAATTGCGAAGAACCAGTACATATATCCAAAAGATGCCGAATGCCAGAATCAGTATGGATTTTAGTTCTATCACTTACCAACTTTTGAAAAGATGAAGTAATAAAGAACAGAATCTTTTTCTCGATTTTCCATAACTTTATGATAAAGATCTTCTAGATAAAAGACAACATTTACAATTACATAGCAGTTGATACCTGAACTATTTTCTAACTGGTATCCTACAATATCATCAACAGAGTCTATTTTCATTTTCTTGGCAGCTTCATGCTTCTCTTGATTTGTTTTCTTTTTTTCAATCTCACTAGAATGTTTGTCATATCTCCGTTTTGGACATAGTATATGTTTTTCATATACGGGATATTCACCTAAGTTAGGAGCATACAGTCTTCTTAACCGATTATACTCTCTTACACAATTTGAATCTGCACTAACCTTTTTCTCATCAAAATCAATCAAATACAATCCAGATAATGTTCTTACTCGAGACAATGCAACATATGCCATGCCCTCTTTAAACACTGTACTTCCAATATTTACCAAAGCACTGTCTATACTTAAACCTTGAGATTTATGAATGTTCACCGCATATGCTAAAGAAAGAGGAAACTGTTTTCTAAGAACATACAAATCTTTTACAAGCAAAAAACGAACAGCACAGCGTCCAATCTGTTTTACCTCTTCAATCTGATCAAATGTAATCTTCAAAAATTCAATTCCATCTTTGAGCTGAAAATTCACATAATCAACAACATTTCCCATTGCTCCATTCACTAAACCGTTTTCAACATCTAAACTACGCCATAATATTTCCCGACAGTTTACACATACATATAAAGTATTTTCTAAACCTGCAGTCTTAGACACCGACTTTTCCAAAGAATCCAGGGGCATATTAGCAAGACCGGCGATAAAATTATCGCCGTTTTAGCGGCAGGAAACTGCCGCTAAAACGGCGATAATGGGCTTGCTAATATGCGTTATGGAATTCAATAGAAGCCCAGGTTAGATGTGCAGGACATCTAACCTGGGCTTCTATTGGAATTCTATAACGCATATTAGCAAGCCCATTATCGCCGTTTTAGCGGCAGTTTCCTGCCGCTAAAACGGCGATAATTTTATCGCCGGTCTTGCTAATATGCCCCCCAATTTTGACTGTAATTTCTCTGAGAGAAGAATAGTAACTCCTTCATGTTCCATTTTATGAATCGCTTCCATTTTCACTATTGGTTGTTTCTCCAGTTTCAAAAGTTCTTGATTGAATGTAGAATACTCTTGCAGTGTTGGCATTAGACAAACTATAGATTTATTTTCTCCAATTTTTTTGTACATTATTTCAGGCACAATATTTTCATTTGGAAACAAGTTTGTTAGTAGTCGACTTTGTAAAGCTTCTTTACCATGTTTTGTCAAAACACCAATTCTAATATCTTGGAAAATGTTCCCATAATCTTCATCACTTGCTTATCGCATATTCTTAATAAGTACGTTATATTCAAAATGAGACCAAATGTTGATATTTCCAATACTTCCCAAAGATTTCCTATTGTCTTCATGGACAAGTGTTTTAAAAACTGGTTGTCCTTTCACAGGAGTAAGTTGTAATAGATTGCCAAATACAATTACATGTTTTCCTCCAAATAAAATATCATAATCTGTTTTTAAAATCTGTTGCATTCTTAAATGTATAAAGGCAAGCGTTAAGTTTGAGACCATGCTCACCTCATCAATAATCAGAAGTTTCATTTTCTTTAGTACTCTTGAAACTTCATAACAAGCTTCTCCAGATAGCTTGTGATATTCCAACTTATTTTCATGTTCAACTGGTAGCATGAGTAATCGATGTAACACAATCCCTTTAATGTTATGTGCTGCTAACCCAGTTTGAGCGGTTACAACACAAGATAAATGTGATTGAGTGATTCTATGTAGCTAACTGGTCAAAACTTTAATTTAAAAACTTTTTCCTGTTCCAGGTTGTCCACTGATATATATTCGAATAGGTATATATTTCTTTTTGTTCAATATTTAGTTGTTCTTCCAAGTTTCCCAAATCAATAATATCCTGTTGTGCTTGTTGCATTGCCGTTTCCACTTCATTCATAGCGATTGCTGCTTCATTTTCAAGAATTGGTTGTCCTAGTGGATCTTGACTTAGAGGAGCAGAACTTTGACTATCTTGAGAACTATCTCTAGCGATTTCAGCTGCAATACTAGTTTCGTGTTCAATCTCTTCATTCAACATTTGTAAATATTGTGGAAAAACTGTGCATTCAATGCTATCTTTACATGCATTAAAAGAATCTTTATAGCAGTCAAAAATCTCCAAGTATTTCCATTTCACTGCGCCAAGGCTTGAAAAGTTGCAGAAGTGCTAAATAGAAAAATTCCCTTTTATCTGGAGTTTCGCAACAGTGTTTCCTGTGGTTAATAAGATTTCCTTTGGCATGTTTTACCAAACATCCTTCACATCCAATTACTGCATATTTTTCTTCATTTATATTTTCTGTAACATTTCTCTTAAAGCTGTAATGTTGCAGTACTTCATAGAGACATATGTTTTCCAGATGTGGACTCCTTTTGGGATAGTACGTATCCAACATATTTGTTTTGACAATATCTGTACTTTCCGGCTCATTCAAAGCTAAGTATTTAATTTCTTGTACAGATTTCAATACTCGATTTCGTGTTGCAGCAAGACCTAGACATACCCAAATGATTCCTCTTGACTTTGAATATAAACTTGCAGAGGTCAACCGATCCGAACATTCGTAGGATCCAATCTCTCGATGGGAAAGCATCTTCAAACTAAAGCTGTACAATTTGTTACTAAGAGTCTTCTCTTGTGAAATTTCTTCCCACATTTCTTTCAACTCCGTCTTTTCAGATTTGGTTAGATATGATGTAACATAGCGAGCAACAGCAATCGAATTATCTGCAACATATTGGATAGCCATATTTGCATTCCACATCGTCAAAATCACTGGATTGTAGTCATTAATATACTTTGAATCTTCACTTCTTTTTATGTTGTAAGTATTCTTCGGAGATTTCCGAGTTATAGTATGTCTTACTGCTGACATGAAACTGTTGACTCTTCCTTTCGAAATTACTGGACGTGGGAATCCAAAACGACATTTCGTATAAAATTTTCCCTTTGACTTGGATGTCCGTCGACAATATTTTCCACATCGATGACTTTGAAACCATAAATCTTGTTGTCTTAAGGTATTGTCTCCTCCTGTTTTTGGAATACCACAGGTAACATAGTCTTCAATGAAAGACAAAACAGCTTCATCAGAATCGGTTCCAAATTTAGGTGCATCCTTGATCCATAATAGCATGTATATATGAGGAGCACCTCTGGCTTGGTACTCCTTTCTCCAAAAGAAATCAATAACTTCTCCAAGAGGTGGATTATTTTTATTGCAGACAAAAGACATCATAGCTTGAAACCTATGAGTAAAATATCTGCACACATTTACAGGATCCAAGGAACACAGTTCTCCAGCTGTCTTCAATTCAATGTTTTTAATATTTGAATTTGCTTCTCATAGAAATTCAAGTAAATCATCCCATGCGTATTCAGCACAGCTAAGCGTAACAAACCACGTAGGTGTTCCTAAGTTCCTTAACATACATTTCAGTTCTCCATGACGTTGATACCAATACTCATTGGTACCACGTTGACATGCCATCAAATTAATTAATTGAGATTCTAAATGATCGCATCTTTGTTGAACTTTGTCCAAAAATTCCTTTGCAGAAAGATGTGTAAGATGAACTCCTGTTTTTAATATGTGGTTCACTACATATGAAAGTCCAGACAAATCACTTTCAAACAGAAGATGAAATAAATATGGAACACACTGTCGAAACCTTGGATCTTCTGAATAGAATCTTGTTGAACAGTATTCTGAAGCTGGAATCTGTACTGCTCGTTCATCATATCGACCACCTTTTCCAGTGGGGAAGAGCTGTGGAAAACAACGAGCTTCTAAATTCTTTCCCAAACACTCATGGTAGTTCCCTTCGCTTTCTTCATTTGGAATAACTCAATAGTATTTCCAATCACTTCTTTTGAGTGTAAAGGATGTATACTGTAATGTTCATAAATTTCTTCACTCCTGGACTTGTCAACTTTTTCGATTTGGCCAGTTGAAATTTCTCTATCATCTCCTAAAGATATTTCTTGTTCTTCCAGATATAACATTTTTATAATAAATATTGTTTTCTATGAGATATTTTGTAGCCTTTTGAACTTTGGTGACATCTACTAACTCTTGCCATATTTTCTGACTCTTTGTTGGTACACCATTAACTAGAATAACTACAGGTTCAGTTTCCTCTGTCTCTACACCAACAGTTTCAATATTTTTCTTAAAATCTAAAGGTAAATACACAACTCTTCCTTTTAAACCTCTTTGTAAATGTGTTGGAGGCAACTTACCTGTTTTAGGCTTTATTATGTACAGCTCTAGCTGGCATTTTGTTCTCTTCTAGTTTGCTGTAACAATATTTAGAAATACGTAGATCACTACCCAACTCAAAACAACCTTCCACCAACAAATAAGCACCAAATTGCTGCCACTTATCAATATTTTCCTTTTCACTTTTTAAATACACATCAACATTCCTAGTTTGACTTCTATAGTGAGTACGTCGACAACAAATACAAACATAGGGGCTGATTAGGATGGCGGGCAGACTTTAGTCCGCCCGCCATCGTAGCGGTAACGGGACTGCCCCCTTGCCATGCGGCAGTCCCGCACCCCTGATAACGATGCGATCGCCACTGCGGTGGTCGCATCTGGCAATTCAACATTGCGGCGGTGCTGCTGGCTGCAGCACCCGCCGCAATGTCCAATGGCCATGTTGTGCATTTCCATGCACAACGTGGCAGGCACCGCGCGGTGCCTGCCACCTTGTGCATGGAAATGTAGGGGGGTACCATAGGTACCCCCTAAGTGCACCCAACCACCCCCCACCCCCCCGGGGGCCCGCAACGGGCTCCCAAAGCAAATCCCCGCCAGCCTTTACATGGCAGCATCGCCGCCATGGAAAGGCCTTTCAGGACACGCATCCTAATATGACTGGCGGTGCCTGCTAGGCACCGCCACTATATTAGTGGCCCAAGTCCGCACGTCCGGCAATTGTAACGATTGTCGACCGGCGGAAAAGCGGCGGACGCACTTTGCGTCCGCCGCAATACCCCCCACCATCATAATATGGCAGGGGGCATTTCACTGTAGGATGGCGTAACGATCGCCACCGAAGGCCCAGCGGTGGCGATCGTTACGCCATCCTAATGACCCCCATAGTTTGGTTTTTCACAACAAACTACCTTAAACTTTGTAATTTCTTCTACAAACTTCTCAGTAGTATTGTCTTCCACCTCTTCTTCAACACCTACACTTATCAAACTCTCACTTTCTCTACACTCCCCTTCAGGACCAAAGAAACGAAACTGTATATCATCACAAACTTTTTTTACATCCAACACTGAACCATGCAAAAGAGCAGTGTTTATTTCACTTAAAGATAATGCAGGACTTTTTACATAGTACAATCTTCTTACTTTCTGAATGATGTACTGCTAACATTCTCAGATGATGAAAACGACTTTGACACACTTTTGTAGAAAGACAAGCCGGAGAATGACCCTGTAAGCCAGAATTTTTTCTCACTTTACAAGGGTCTAGTCCTTGCAACATCTTAATTTTCTGTTTAACACTTTTTTTACTATAGTCTTGCAAGAAATTACGTAAAATATCAATAGATTCCTGTCATATACTACAAATACTACTACAATCCCACCTAAACACTGGAGCTTGTGAACGTCTCCCTTGAACTTCTTCAGCTATTACTTCTTCCACATTTCTAGCAACCATCTTTTCTTTTTCAATTGGACAACCGTTCTTAACCTCATAAGAACAACCACTGGTATCAACTGCGTGAACTAATGTATTTTGTTGAAAATAGCTTTCTTCATTAAAAAAGGTTCTGAACTAGAAGTGTGCTTCCATTCACCCAAACTTTTTTGCAAAAGTTAATTCTATTAAGTCTTTTTCTTTTACTTTTCTCCTTCATAAAATGCATTATTTTATTCAATGTTTGCATTCTCTTTAATACTAATATAAACAATCTTCTTTTCAATTCAAATGCGTTTTCAACTACACTTTCAATGTGTTGTTTCTTCTTGTAAAATGCGGATCTTTTTCTATATTTTTTGCAATCTTTCAATACATTTTGTAGTACTCTACTTTTATACATTCGTTTCCTAATGTCCTTATATTCTTTCATCCTTCTTTCAACATAGATTATTTTTCCATAACCTGATTTTCTATTCATATGTCCTTTTTCGTTTCCTTCTGAATGGTTGTACTACTTTTCTTTTTCTTTTCTCCATTTTGTAAATTCGTTATCTTCTTTAAAACTCTTTTAACAAATTCTTTAGTTCTCTTACCAGAAGACTATTTCTTCAATGTCACATGTTGTACTTTATCTAATTTCTCCTTTTCTCTTTCCTTTAAATAGTACTGTTTTCTTTCTTTTCTTTTGATCTTTTCTTGCCATACTCAAGCTTTACTAATAATAATGGTGAGTATCTGAAAAGAAAGAAAAGTTTAAATACTCTTGTTAAATCATTTAATATGAATAAAATAATTATATACAAATATTATCATATATAAATAAAAACATATTTTTAATTGCACTCCAAAGGTATGTGAGACACTGCAGAATTCCTACAATTAGAAGACATCACAACCTATACAACAGAACCACAGAGCACAACCAAAACATTTCTCTTCTGCTATCCAAATCTACTTTGAAGTGCACTCTGTAGTCCCTGGGTGATTGCATGAGAACAAAGGTACTGCCTGGATGATTGGAGGAGTATTAGGGTACTGTCTGGGTGATTGCATAAGTGCATAGGTCATGGTTCAGTGATTTTATAACTCCATGAGTACTGACAAAGTGATTGGAGGAATGCATAGATCCCAACGCAGTCATTGCAAGAATGCAAGGGTAGTGCTTGGGTGATTGAACTACTGTATAGCTAATGCATTGGTGATTGCATGAGTGCAGAGATCATATGTAGATGATTAGAGAACTACATACGTAATGTCTGAGTGATTGCATAAGTTGAGGAATAATATCTGAGGGATTACAAGAACACATACAAACTGCCTGGGTGATTTTATAAGTGCATGGGTACTACCTAAGTGATTGGAGGAGTGTATAGATTCTGACAGGGTGATTGGAGGAGTGCAAGAATAGTGCCTGGGTGATTCAATTAGTGTATAGCTAAAGCATAAGTGATTGCAGAATGCAAGAGTAATGTTTGGGGGATTACAAAAGTACATAGGAAGTGCCTGGGTGATTTTATAACTGCATAGGTACTACCTGGGTAATTGGAGTACTACTATGGCAGTGTCTGAGTGATAGATCCTGACATATGGTGAGACTTATACCTGAGACATGTTATAGACTTTTTTTATATTTGCCTAGGCCCAACACTCTCAACATTACTAGAATGGTAAAGCAGCAGGAAAAAAGTGACATTTAAGACATGTAAGGAAATGGACTGCAACAAAGGTGCAGAAAGAAGCAAGAATATTGCAGTAAGAAACAACAGAGATACAGAAGAAGGAAAGAGATGTGCAAAAAGAGGGAAGAGCAGTGCAGAAAGAAACAATAAACGTGCAGGAAAACGGAAAAAGGGTGCTGAAAAAAAGCATGTGAGGTGCAGAAGTAAGAAAAAGAAATGCAGAAAGAAGCAACAGAGGTACTCAAAGAGGCAAGGGAGGTGCAGAAAGAGGAAAGAGAGTTACAGAAAGAGGCACGTGAACTGAAGAAGGAGGCAAGAGAACTACAGAAAGAGGCAACAGAAGTGCAGAAAGAGGCAAGTGAGGTGCAGAAAGAAGCAAGATAAGTGCAGAAAGAAGTAACAAAAATACAGAAAGAGGAAAGAGGGGTGTACATAGAGGAAAGAGGGGTGCAAAAAGAACCAAGAGAAGTGCAGAAACAAACAAGGAAAGTGCATAAAGAAACAACAGACATACAAAAAGGGGGAATTGGGGTGCAGGAAGACACAAAAGGGATACAGAAACAAACAACAGAGGTGCAGAAACAAACAAAAGAAGTGCAGAAAAAAGAAACAAAGGTGCAGAAAGAGGCAAGAGGGATGCAGAAAAAGCGAAGAGGGGTGTGAAATACCTATGAGGGATGCAGAAAGAAGCAACAAAGGTGTGCAAAGAAGCAAGAGGAGTGCACAAAAAAGAAGCAACAGAGGTGCAGAAAGAGACAAAAGGGGTGCAAAAAGAGAAAAAAGGGGTCCAGAAAGAGACATAAAGGGTGCAAAAAGAAGAAGCAAGAGATGTACAGAAAAAACAAAAGAAGTGCAGAAAGAATGAACAGAGGTGTAGAAAGAGGCAACAGGGATGCAGAAAGAGGAAACAGCATGGGTAATACCTTGGTGATTACATGAGTGCATAGGTAGTGCCTGGCTAATTGCATGAGTGCCGCAGTGATGCCTGAGTGATTACAGCAGTGCAAATGTAGTACCTGGATCGTTAGAAGACTCCATGGGTAGTACTTGGGTGTTTTTATAACTGTATAAGTGTTGGGCCTAGCAAAATATAAAGCAGGAGGCTATTACATAACTTAACTACAAGTCTCTCCATATTGTTAGAAGCATGTATACATATGTCTCTACATCTTCAAACCAACATCATATCTAAAAGAAAAATGTATACAATATTTATTAACTGCATACTGCCTAGGTGATTACAGATGTTCAAACGTAGTGCCTGGGTGATTTAATAAGTGCATGGGTACTACTTAGGTGATTGCAGGACTACTGAGTTAGTACCTGAGTGAATAAAGGAGTGCAAACATACTGCCTGGGTGAATTCTTATCAACATAGGTACTGCCTGCATGATTGCATGACTGCAGGAATAGTACATAACTACTGCCTGGCTGATTGCATGACTGCAGGGGTGATATCTGGGGGATTGCTGGAATACATAGAAAGTGAATGGGTGGTTTTATAACTGCATGGGTACTACCTGAGTGATTACAGGAGTACAAACGTAGTGCCTGGGTGATTTTATAAGTGCATGGGTACTTCTTAGGTGATTGCAGGACTAGTGAGTTAGTACCTGAGTGAATAAAGGAGTGCAAACATACTGCCTGGGTGAATTCTTATCAACATAGGTACTGCCTGCATGATTGCATGACTGCAGGAATAGTACATAACTACTGCCTGGGTGATTGCATGACTGCAGTGGTAATATCTGGGGGATTGCTGGAATACATAGAAAGTGAATGGGTGGTTTTATAACTGCATGGGTACTTCTTGGGTGATTGCAGGACTACTGAGGTAGTGCCTGAGTGAATAAAGGAGTGCAAAGGTAGTGCGGGGAGATTTCTTAACAGCGTGACTACTGGCTGAGTTACTACATAAGTACAAGGGTACTGCCTCCATGATTGAAGTGGTGCAACGGCAGTGGCTGGGTGATTATATAAGTGCATGAGTACTGCCTACATGATTGAAAGAGTGCATAGGTAAAACCTTGGTGATTGCATGAGTGCATAGGTAGTGCCTGGATGACTGCATGAGTGCCACAGTGATGCCTCAGTGATTACAGCAGTGCATATATAGTGACTGGATCATTAGAAGACTGCATGGGTAGTACTTTGGTGTTTTTATAACTGCATAAGTGTTGGGCCTAGCAAAATATAAACCAGCAGACTATTACATGATTCAACTACAAGTCTCTCCATATTGTTAGAAGAAAGCATACATATGTCTCTACGTTTTCAAACCAACATCATATCTAAAAGAAATATGTATACAATATTTTATAAGTACTGCCTGGGTGATTACAGAAGTACTAAGGTACTACCTGAGTGATTACAGGAGTGCAAAGGCAGTGCCTGGATGATTTTAGAAGTGCATGGGTACTTCTTGGGTGATTGCAGGACTACTGAGTTAGTTCCTATGTGAATAAAGGAGTGCAAACATGCTGCCGGCCTGAATTCTTATCAATATAGGTACTGCCTGCATGATTGCATGACTGCAGGGATAGTACATAACTAGTGCCTGAGTGATTGCATGACTGCAGGGGCAATATCTGGGGGATTACTGGAATGCATAGAAAGTGAATGGGTGATTTTATAAGTCCATGAGTACTGCCTGAGTGATTACAAAAGTACTAAGGTACTACCTGAGTGATTACAGGAGTGCAAAGGTAGTGCCTAGGTGATTTTATAAGTACAAAGAGTACTGGCTGAATGATTACATAAGTACAAGAGTAGTACCTGCATGATTGAAAGAGTGAAAAGATAGTGGCTGACTGAATGAAGCACTGTATACCTAATGCATTGGTGATTGCATGAGTACAGGGGTAATATCTAGGGATTTACATGACTACAAAGGAAGTGACTGGGTGGTCTTATAAGTGCATGGGTACTTCTTGGGCGATTGCAGGACTATTGAGGTAGTGCCTGAGTGAATAAAGGAGTGCAAAAGTAGTGCCTGGGAGATTTCTTAACAGCATGACTACTGGCTGAGTGATTACATAAGTACAAGGGTAGTGCCTGCATGATTGAAAGAGTGGAAAGATAGTGGCTGGCTGAATGAAGCACTGTATACCTAATGCATTGGTGATTGCATGAGTACAGGGGTAACATCTGAGGGATTAAAGGAGTACATGGGTAACACCTGGGTGATTGCGTGACCACAGGGGTAATATCTAGGGATTTACATGACTAGGTAGGAAGTGACTGGGTGGTTTTATAAGTGCATGGGTACTTCTTGGGTGATTGCAGGACTACTGAGGTAGTGCCTGAGTGAATAAAGGAGTGCAAAGGTAGTGCCTGGGAGATTTATTAACAGCGTGACTACAGGCTGAGTGACTGCATAAGTACAAGGGTAGTGCCTTCATGATTGAAGTAGTGCAATGGTAGTGGCTGGGTGATTATATAAGTGCATGAGTACTGCCTACATGATTGCATATGTAGTGCCTGGGTGATTGCATGAGTGCCACAGTAATGCTTGAGTGATTACAGCAGTGCATATGTAGTACCTGGATCATTAGAAGACTGCATGGGTAGTACTTGGGTGTTTTTATAACTGCATAAGTGTTGGGCCTAGCAAAATATAAACCAGCAGACTATTACATGACTCAACTACAAGTCTCTCCATATTGTTAGAAGAATGCATACATAAGTCTCTATGTTTTCAAACCAACATCATATCTAAAAGAAATATGTATACAATATTTTATAAGTCCATGAGTACTGCCTGGGTGATTACAGAAGTACTAAGGTACAACCTGAGTGATTACAGGACTGCAAAGGTACTGGTTGGGTGATTTTATAAGTGCATGGGTACTTCTTGGGTGATTGCAGGACTACTGAGTTAGTACCTGAGTGAATAAAGGAGTGCAAACATACTGCCTGGGTGAATTCTTATCAACATAGGTACAGCCTGCATCATTGCATGACTGCAGGGATAGTACATAACTACTGCCTGGGTGATTGCTTGACTGCAGGGGTAATATCTGGGGGATTATTGGAATACATAGAAAGTGAATGGGTGATTTTATAAGTCCATGAGTACTGCCTGAGTGATTACAAAAGTACTAAGGTACTACCTGAGTGATTACAGGAGTGCAAAGGTAGTGCCTAGGTGATTTTATAAGTACAAAGAGTACTGGCTGAATGATTACATAAGTACAAGAGTAGTGCCTGCATGATTGAAAGAGTGGAAAGATAGTGGCTGACAGAATGAAGCACTGTATACCTAATGCATTGGTGATTGCATGAGTACAGGAGTAACGTCTGGGGGATTAAAGTAGTACATAGGTAACACCTGGGTGATTGCATGACTACAGGGGTAATATCTGGGGGATTACTTGAATACATAGAAATTGAATGGGTGATTTTATAAGTCCATGAGTACTACCTGAGTGATTACAAACGTACTAAGGTACTACCTGAGTGATTACAGGAGTGCAAAGGTAGTGCCTAGGTGTTTTTATAAGTACAAAGAGTACTGGCTGAATGATTACATGAGTACAAAAGCAGTGCCTGTATGATTTAAAGAGTGGAAAGATAGTGGCTGACTGAATGAAGCACTTTATACCTAATACATTGGTGATTGCATGAGTACAGGGGTAACGTCTGGGAGATTAAAGGAGTACATAGGTAACGCCTGGTTGCTTGCATGACTACAGGGATAATATCTAGGGATTTACATGACTACATAGGAAGTGACTGGGCGATTTTATAAGTGCATGGGTACTTCTTGCGTGATTACAGGACTACTGAGGTAGTGCCTTAGTGAATAAAGGAGTGCAGAAGTAGTGCCTGGGAGATTTCTTAACAGTGTGACTACTGGCTGAGTGATTACATAAGTACAAGGGTACTGCCTCCATGATTGAAGCAGTGCAACGGTAATGGCTGGGTGATTATATAAGTGCATGAGTAGTGCCTACATGATTGAAAGAGTGCATGAGTAATACTTTGGTGATTGCATGAGTGCATAGATAGTGCCGGGGTGATTGCATGAGTGCCACAGTGATGCTTGAGTGATCACATCAGTGCATATGTAGTACCTGGATCATTAGCAGACTGCATCGGTAGTACTTGGGTGTTTTTATAACTGCATAAGTGTTGGGCCTAGCAAAATATAAAGCAGCAGAGTATTACATGACTCAACTACAAGTCTCTCCATATTGTTAGAAGAAAGCATACATATGTCTCTACGTTTTCAAACCAACATCACATCTAAAAGAAATATGTATACAATTTTTTATAAGTCCATGAGTACTGCCTGGGTGATTACAGAAGTACTAAGGTACTACCTGAGTGATTACAGGAGTGCTAAGGTAGTGCCTGGGTGATTTTATATGTGCATGGGTACTTCTTGGGTGATTGCAGAACTACTGAGGTTGTGCCCAAGTGAATAAAAGAGTGCAAAAGTAGTGCTTGGGAGATTTCTTAACAGCATGACTACTGGCTGAGTTATTACATAAGTACAAGGGTAGTGCCTCCATGATTGAAATAGTGCAACGGTAGTGGCTGGGTGATTATATAAGTGCATGAGTACTGCCTACATGATTGAAAGAGTGCATGAGTAATACCTTGGTGATTGCATGAGTCCATTGGTGGTGCCTGGGTGATTGCATGAGTGTCGCAGTGATGCCTGAGTGATCACAGCAGTGCATATATAGTGACTGGATCATTAGAAGACTGCATGGTTAGTACTTGGGTGTTTTTATAACTGCATAAGTGTTGGGCCTAGCAAAATATAAAACAGCAGAGTATTACATGAAAAACTACAAGTCTCTACATATTGTTAGAAGCATGCATACATATGTCTCTACATTTTCAAACCAACATCATATCTAAAAGAATAATGTATATAATATTTTTTAACTGCATGAGTATTGCCTAGGGCATTACAGAAGTACTAAGGTACTACCTGAGTGATTACAGGAGTGCAAACGTAGTACCTGGGTGATTTTATTAGTGCATGGGTACTTCTTGGGTGATTGCAGGACTACTGAGTTAGTACCTGAGTGAATAAAGGAGTGCAAACATACTGCCTGGGTGAATTCTAATCAACATAGGTACAGCCTGCATCATTGAATGACTGCAGGGATAATACATAACTAGTGCCTGGGTGATTGCATGACTGCAGGGGTAATATATGGGGGATTATTGGAATACACAGAAAGTGATTGGGTGATTTTATAAGTCCATGAGTACTGCCTGAGAGATTACAAAAGTACTAAGGTACTACCTGAGTGATTACAGGAGTGCAAAGGTAGTGCCTAGATGATTTTATAAGTACGTGACTACTGGCTGAATGATTACATAAGTACAAGTGTAGTGCCTGCATAATTAAAAGAGTGGAAAGATAGTGCCTGGCTGAATGAAGCACTGTATACCTAATGCATTGGTGATTGCATGAGTACAGGAGTAACGTCTGGGGGGTTAAAGGAGTACATAGGAAACACCTGGGTGATTGCATGACTACAGGGGTAATATCTAGGGATTTACATGACTACATAGGAAGTGACTGGGTGGTTTTATAAGTGCATGGGTACTTCTTGGGTGATTGCAGGACTATTGAGGTAGTGCCTGAGTGAATAAAGGAGTGCAAAAGTAGTGCCTGGGAGATTTATTAACAGCATGACTACTGGCTGAGTGATTACATAAGTACATGTGTAGTGCCTCCATCATTGAAGTAGGGCAACGGTAGTGGCTGGGTGATTATATAAGTGCATGAGTACTGCCTACATGATTGAAAGAGTGCATAGGTAATACCTTGGTGATTGCATGAGTGCATACGTAGTGCCTGGGTGAATGCATCATACAAATTACTCTAGTAAATAACATTTCTACAAACATCTCAACCCTCACTTTCAGGCTGCTGCTTTACCATTTTACAACTACTTATACTATTACACCTAACCAAATACAAATTAAGAACCCTTCGGTTATCTTTAGTAAAAGTCTCACCATATTACTAAAAACACACATGAATATGTCTGAACCATAACACTATCCAAACCTTAAAAATTCACAGAACAAAATTTCAATTTCTAGCAAACATCAAAAATTATGCGGCATATTTCAACTGTACCTCTCTAGAAACTTACAAAAAGAAGCCTAATCAATAACACCTTATGTCAGCATCTTTTAAACCACACGTTTGTGATGCATCTTCACCATTCTACCAGTACTCACAGTCTTGAGCCTACCACATAAAAAGAAACAACATCTCTATGTTATACACCATGCACCTTCAAATGTATATACATATACTAGTAGAAACATACTTGAGACAGAAGTCCAAGCAAACCTTAAAAGTTGACAGACTCCACCTCCAAATTTTAAGCAACAGCTAAAATTATGCAGTATACTACAAATGTACATATCCACACACTAAAACAAACTACCATAATCACTAATCCATCTTCCAACATACACATATTACTATACAGAAACTATTTCAAACAACATTTAACTACAATAAAACAAACTACAATACACATCTGTACAATTAATAATATATTTGAAACATCACAGTTTTTGAATTATTTATAAGTTTAAAATAAACCTAATACATAATACACCTCACAAATGTATAACTCAGCTTCAAAATAGATCTGTAGAATTTAAAATATCGCAAACTCATAAATGATTTTCTTATGCACACAATCAATGTAATGCACCAGTGTCAGCATGAAAAAAACAGTAATGGCAAAGTTTCCCTCTCTTTCTCCACACAAATACATGTAACTAACAAATCACATTCCTTCCTACATTATTTCAAATGATGAAACACATTTCTATTGGTTAGACATATTAACCCTTCCCAACTGACTTCTAAAAGTGCCCAAACTGATTCTGGAATTTTTTGGAGTCGCGACTCCACCGTGCACCACCGCGATGGAGCCGCAAATCCATACAGGAGTTCAAAAATATATTACAAATAAAAATACCACTATTTTTTTAAGAACACACCACTTCTAAAGATACTACTGACTTGGGAAATCTTACTTTAATAAGATTTCACTTATATATAAATTACAATTTCACATTTTAAGTTTCCCCATTCTCCTTAATGCCAGTTTCCATAGTAACAGTTCATGGAACATTCAACTTAACTGAGAGGTCACAAGCTCACCATATTTTCAAGTTCACCACACAATGTTACAAATGCAAACAGCACGTGTGGTTGACTTTGCAAAATATGAGCTTATCCTATCTACTGTACCTTTCAAAAATTTTTTACTAACCAATAAGAAACATGCTTTTTAAAGAAAGTAACATGCACCCTATTTTTCAATGTACAATGTTCTTAAACAACCAATCAATTCTCTAGTTTTAAAAAAGCAGCATCTTGTCCACCATTTTACATACCGCTCATTCTACCAACTGACTACCTCAGCTACAGACATATTTTCATTACATCCAGACATCCCTTCAAGATGCTCACAGTGTGGATTGTTGGACACAGCTATGTTTTCTGGTGCAAAAGGTATGCTGAACGCAGAGGTATTGACAAATACCTAGCTTTGTAAAATGTGGACATTAAATGTATTGCACAGAGGATTAAAATGGCACCAATTGATGCCTTTGGTTAAAACCTTTTTGCATCTCCAACCCCCTGACCTCATGATTGTGCACTCTGGTGGCAATGACTTAGGCACATTGACTGGGGTAGGACTGGAAATGCTCATAAAGGACACCTTTGCACAATTGATGTTGCTTTTACCTCAAACTGTCTTTGTATACTCTAACATATGCCAAAGACAGAAATGGAAGTGGTCAAATCAATTCTGTCCACAGATTGAGAAAGCTAGAAAGAATGTCAATAAAGCTATTTCTGCTTACCTCAGAGACCATAGGATGGGCTCCATATATAACAACAATATACGTTTTGATATGGATGATGTCTACAGAAGTGATGGAGTACACTTCACAGATCAAGGAAACAGAGTCTTTCTCAACAACCTAAAGCTCTGCATCAGCACTTACATGTAGCTACAACAAACTTCAAAATGAAAACAAGGGCTCTTTTTAGAGCCACCCTATAACATTTTTTTAAATTTTGGGTGCGCGAACCCGTCGTGAATTTACAAAACAAAAGCACAAACTCAATGTACTACAACACAACACCTTTCAAGTTTAACTATTACTTTCTAATTTTATATATTTTTAACAACTCTATCAATTGTAATCTTGTCATTAACTTCAATCCCAGTACCTCTTAAAAACAACTTCATTAATACAACACTACCTTCTACATTATATACTACTTAATTATTTATATAAGGTGGATTCGCGAAGCCAATGCGATGTTACATGGGGGTCCGCGCTGAGAGCCGAGTTGGGGTCGCGACTCCAAACTCGAAAGAAATTTAAAAAACGGCTCACTTCCATTATTCGGTATTCACCCCGGGGACCCCATCCCCCGGGGCTTGCCACAAATTTTTTTTTTTCAAAAAAAGGGGACCGCGTGACCCCCCTCCTCAGGCCAATATTGGCCCCGGGGACCCCATCCCCCGGAGCCTGGCCTTGTTTTTTTTTATATGAACGGGAGGGAGGCCGTGTGGCCCCCCTTCCCTGGGCCACTATTAGCCCAGGGGAGCCCATCCCCCGGGGCCTGACCTCTTTTCTTTAATCTTGAATTAGGGGAGCGGGGCTGCGTGGCCCCCCTCCCCTGGGCCACCAATGGACCCGGGGACCCCATCCCCCAAATCCTGGCCTTGTTTGTATTTTTTAAAAATTAGGGGAGGAGGGCAGCGTGGTCCCCCGCCCGGGCCACTTCTGGCCCCGGGGACCCCCTCCCCCAGGGCCTGGCCTCCTTGATGGGGACCGTGGGGGAGCACCAATGCCCCCACGGTCCCTGCCGGCTCTCCGGAGCCGGCATTGCTTTTGGGCAAGGGGAGCTGCTAACGTGCAGCTCCCCTTGTCCAAAAACAATTCTGCTTTGCTTCTTGGAAGCGAGAGCAGGTTTCCTGCTCTCGCTTCCAAGAAGCAAAGCAGTGTTTGCAATAAGAGGGCAGGAACCACGCAGCTCCCGCCCTGTCATTGCAAACAGCAATGTCCCGGGGGTGGGCACCCCAGGACATTGCAGGAGCCAGCCCTGGGGGGTGGCGGTTCCCAGGGCCATCGATGGCTCCAGGAGGGGGCCGCGTGATCCCCTCCCAACAATTAACATTTCCTGGGGAGGTGGTGTTCCCTGGGGCTTTGGGGGGCACGCGAGCCCCCCCCATTAATGAAGGAAGCCTGGGTGAAGTGGTGGTCCCCGGGGCTTAGGGGGGCTGCCGAGGCCCCCCTCATTAATAACAGAAGTCCCGGGGAGGTGGTGGTCCCCGGAGCTTGGGGGGGGCCCACGACGCCCCCCGATTAATAAAAGAAGCCCCGGGGAAGTGATGGTCCCCGGGGCTGCGGTAGCCCCCGCAGGCCCCCGCAAATTAATTAGTGATTACCCCCAGGACCTGGCCCACCCGGGGGCTTAAGTACAAGGAAGCGCGACTTCGGCCGTTTAAAAAAAAAAATGCTTCTTTTGGGCCTGGAGGTCCTTGTTGAACCCCCTGAGCAGGCCTAGGGGGTCAGGGTGTTTCTACCCTGCCCCCTTTTCTTCTTTTTTACCTTTATTTTTACCTTTTTCTTCTGACTCGGTTACCGAGTCACAAGATGGCTGCCAACACTTCCTGGTTTGGAGTGTAGGCAGCCAATACGAATGAAGCTAGTGCTCGGGAGGGTTTGCGAATCCTCCTCGGTGCTCAGATATCGATATTTTTATTTTTTGAATTTCTCAGCAACTACTGAACGGATTTACACCATTTAAAAAAAAAGCACGCTTTCTAGACCAAGACCTACCTTTTTGCCAAATTTGGTGTAATTCCGTTCAGCAGTTCGAGCTGTAGCCTGTTTCAAAATTCCTATGGAAATTAACATGGAGAAAACGCGTTTTGGGACCCCCCTTTTTTCTTGGTCCCCGCTTGACAAATCACCCCCAAACTTTCAAGATAGGAGCTGACCTGAGTGAACCATTAGTTTTGAAAATGTTGCGAAGATTCGTCAAACGGCGCCAAAGATATTGGCAAATGAAAAAACGCTTTTTCTATGGATAATAGGTCCTAACTATACCTACCTACTGGCGACTGCCAGTAGAGGTAATATATGTATATATATATATATATATATATATATATATATATATATATATATATATATATCAACAGGATTCCGTCTCTCCAAAGCATTCTTTTTCAAAAACGGATACGGACCACAGTAGGTGCTTCGGAATTTTATTTGTGCACAGCCGCCATAACGCGTTTCAGCTCACTACAAGCCTTGATCACATGACATGGGATTGCGTTACATCAGTGAATTTAAAGTGACAGGTGCTGGTGTGGTTTCAACCACGGGTGCAAAGTCGCAATAGACATAGAAGACATCCAACAATATCATTCCTCATTCATTGATTTTCCTCATGTAAAACATAAAATGTGAAATGGAGTAAAATCTAATATGGCTTACCGATGTTAAACAATATTTAACAAATATTTTAGCATCTTAATCTATTAACAATATAAAATGCAATTCATTCAAATATTTTAGGTAATAGCCATTATTGCTCGAGAAATTGCCAGCAGTAAACGTCAATATACATCCATAATGGTTTTCCTGTATGTCGTTACCCTGTGCTCTCGAGTCCCTTATGCACAGATCCCTGTCAAATACATTTTGGTTTTTTCACGCATAGTATATTGAAGTTACACCTTTCAACAATGTTGGCTCAATAGCCTATGGTTCTTATATGTCTTTATTGCTATAAGTGAAAGTGCTATAGTGCAAAACTTAAAAAGTGATTTCAAATATAATGTATATCGAAATACATAAAGTGCAACACCTATAGTCCTGTTTCGTATGTTATTTTGTTTTTGATTAATTCCATTTGGACTCTCGTAAAAGATCCTGAATGCAGTGAATAACATGATTTGGGTCCCCAAATCTGATAATTGTTTCCTGTACACCTTCTACTGCATAGATTTTATAATGACATTTTAATTTTTATAATCTATTATTCCATAATGTTCAATGACTCCGATATAGCCGGTATAAATACCGCTATAAGAGATAGTTCTGTTGTGGGATATTTGTAGACAGGAGACCGAGAGGAACTCCACTCTGCAATATTGATAAGAATGTGCAAATGCGCAAAAATGTCTCCAATAAATAAATACAACACCAAATATAAACATAAATATAAATGTAAAATTATATAAATATCAATATGTAAAATGTTAAATATTAAATACTGGATAAAATGCTGCATATACTACATAAAAAGAGTCTTTCTAAAATTACATGGTATTCATTCTTAGATCATCATAAACATGTAAACAGATCCTCCGATATGTTCAGTCCTCCTGGTTATTTGGAATCTAATTCAACGATATAGCGTGTATCTAGCTGTCTTAGTTTAGATTCCCTATTTCCACCTCTTCTACTCGGAGGTACTGAATCGATTACATAATATCGGAGGTCCTGACTATTGGAATTATGTTTCTCCCTAAAATGCTGTGCTACTGGATAGGTATTATCTTGGTTGGTTATTGCCCTCATATGTTCTAGCACCCTCTTGTGTACTTGCAATTTGGTGCTCCCAACATATTGAAAGTTACATGGGCAAGATAATACATAAACTGCAAATTCTGTTTTACAGGTCATTAATTTGGTGATTTTATGTTGCTTGGTACTGAATTGGGTTTGATATGTGGTCACATTTACGCCCTGCTGACAGGCTTTACAGGTTTTACATTTGTAAAAGCCTTTGTGGGTTTGTAGCCAGTTTGTTCCAACTAAAACCTCTGATATTTACTAGGCCATCCCGCATGGATGGTCCTCTACTGTAAGTAATGGACGGTCTTAGTGGTAGGGTAGGGCCCAGGACAGGATCATTAAGTATTAGTGTCCAATTCCGGTTAATTATGGACTGTAACTGTTTTTGCTGGTTACTGTACTCCATAATTATCCTGAACTCCTTAATTTTGATCACATTCTCGTCCCCCAATGGTTGTGTGCCAGTGTCAAACATGATCTGTTTCTCTTCCAGTAGTACGTGTCTCTCTAATTGCATGGATTTTCTAATGGCACAATTAATAACTTTGTTAGAGTAACCTCGCTCCATAAACCTGTTTTTGCTTGTATTCTGTGCATCAATCAGATCTATATTGTTACTGTGGATGCGCCTCAGGCATAGCATTTCCCCATAGGGGATGCTGTAGATTAAATGTTTAGGGTGAGAACTGCTGGCATGTAGAATGGAATTACCAGCAGTCTCTTTCCTGAATAACTTGGTCTCAATTTTCTCATCCCTAATGTACACCTGGGTATCCAAAAAGTTGACCTGAGTATTACTGATTGTGGCTGTGAAGTGTAGGTTGATTTCATTGGCATTGATGTTGTTTACAAATTCATTCGCCTCCTCTGCAGTTCCTTCCCATACCACAAAAAGGTCATCTATAAAACATAACCATAGTTTGATGTTCCTTTTGATGTATTGCTCATGATTGGTACCGAGGACTAGCTCCTCGCACCAGCCCATGTGGAGACACGCGTAGCTGGGAGAGAAGCTGGCCCCCATAGCCATCCCTCTGGTCTGTTGATATAAAATGTTATTGAACATAAAAACATTGTTAGTTAGACAAAAGTCCACCATTTGAATCAACATGTCGTTATGATCTTTTACATTTCCTGCTCTTGTGTTGAGATAATGTCCCAGAGCTCGTAAACCATCAGTATGTCTGATACTAGTGTAAAGCGAGCTGCCATCAAGTGCAATGAGTAGATATTCCTTTTTCCATGCAAAGTTTCTTGGTTTTCTGAAAAAGTCACTTGTGTCGCGTATGTATGATGGCAACGCTTTGACATGTTCTTGTAAGAAGTAATCCACATACTGTGATATATTCTCAAGTAAACTGTTTCTGGCCGAGATGATCGGTCTACCGGGAGTTTTTTCAGGTCTTTGTGGACTTTAGGAATAAAATAGATTGTTGGCGTCACAGGATGTTCATTTTTCAAAAACTTATATTCCTGTATTGTTATCAATACATTTGATTTCCATGCTGTTAATTTTTTGTAAAATGCCGTGTGTATAGATTTCAAATCGGAGACACTGCTCCTAATGTAGCACGTCCTATCATTTAGTTGTGAATAGGCCTCTTTTGAATATTCCTCTTTAGACATTATAACAATATTGCCACCTTTGTCTGAATTGCGGATCACTATTTTGTTATTATCTTGCAGTTTTTTCATGAGTTCATGATATTTTTGATTTTGTCTGTTATATTTTGGTTTGGTATTTTGAGTTCTGTGGTGTAGTTGTTTAATCTGATCCATCACTTGTTCTTGAAAAATATCAATTGAGTCTCTTAGAGTAATGCGGTTAAATGTAGATTTGGGTCTGAAGGGCGTTGGTTGAATTTTTACTTCGTTTGCCCTTAAGGTACTCTCTTTGTATGTTGATGCATTATCATTTTCCTCAGCTACATCAATATCCCGGATGTGTTGAGTTACACTTTCACCCCATAATTCATGAATATCATCAATGAATGGTACATCCGATTGGGATAGATTGGCAGGTAGATCAACTACGGTTGGTATCATTGCTTTTTGAGTTGGCAAATTCGTGTCTTTTTTGGACAACATGTGAAATTTCCTCAATTTGAGTTTTCTAATACTTTTGTAAACATCAAGGGGTCGATTCCGATCCTGGTCGGAGGCGCACCTAATACCATTCGGCCGGGAAAAAAGCCAGGCGAATGCCTGTTTCCCGACCGATTCGCACATACGTCCGAACGAGCAAGTACGATGCGCACAACAGCATAGATTCCGACCCAGTCGTACTCACCCAATCCAGGTCCTGTTCCCCGACCGAGCCGGATCCGGAATCGTAGAATCGAGCCGCACGGAAGCAAAAATGCAGCCCCGTCCGGCCGGACAAGTACAATGCGCTTCCCGTACGCGCCGAACCCGTCGCTATGCACGGCACGTCAAAGCATCCGGGCTAGGCGCACATAAGCTCCGATTCGCGCCACAACACGATCCACGGCTACGAGACGAACACGCCAGCGACGAGGACGAGGCGAAGCAAAGAGAAAGACGAACGAGACGAACCAACCATGAATCCCTTCGTGCCGATCCTACCAATATTCTACCTCTATTACCGGAACAGGCACGGACGCGTACGGCGCAGAAGGTAAGTCAGAGACCAACAACAAAAACAAACTACACGTACCCGACACATCACACACAGAGGGATGCAGAAATACCTACACCAGCAACAGCAGCACCATAGGGGCGGGATGGCCCTCACCAATGCCACACATACACATAGGGGCCTGTATGCCTACCACTACTGCCACCCCTACTCATGGGGTGCTGGATGCCTGTCACTACTACCAGACACAGAATACGCTTCAAAGCGTTGTGTACCGTCTTTAAAGCCCTTAATGGCAAAGGTCCTGACTACCTACAACAAAAAATTAAGTGGTACATTCCTAGGAGAGTGCTACGATCATCGGGGGCGAAGAAAGTCACAATTAGCACTGTTAAAAGGCAGGCTGGGGAGGCAGAAGCTTTATTAACAGTGCGTCCAAATCTTGGAACGAGCTTCCTTTTCAACTGAGGAGTGCCACAGACCTCCTCTCCTTCAGGAAGGGACTCAAAACTTGGCTGTTTAACCAATAAACCTTTTTGTCAACTTCTCTCAGGTTCAGCAGGCAGTGCACAGCGCCAGGACACCCTCGGGTAACAGAGCGCTTTATAAGTTTGATTAACATAACATAACTACTACCACCTCTACCCATGGGGGGCTGGATGCCTGTCACTACTACCACCCTTACCCAGGGGGTGCCAGATGCCTACCACTACTACCACCCTTACCCAGGGGGTGACAGATGCCTACCACTACTACCACCCTTACCCAGGGGGTGCCAGATGCCACCACTACTACCACCCTTACCCAGGGGGTACCAGATGCCAACCACTACTACCACCCTTACCCAGGGGGTGCCAGATGCCTACCACTACTACCACCCTTACCCAGGGTGTGCCAGATGCCTACCACTACTACCACCCTTACCCAGGGGGTGCCAGATGCCTACCACTACTACCACCCTTACCCAGGGGGTGCCAGATGCCTGTCACTACTACCACCTCTACCCATGGGGGCTGGATGCCTGTCACTACTAACACCCTTACCCAGGGGGTGCCAGATGCCAACCACTACTACCACCTCTACCCATGGGGGCTGGATGCCTACCACTACTACCACCCTTACCCAGGGGGTGCCAGATGCCTACCACTACTACCACCCTTACCCAGGGGTGCCAGATGCCTACCACTACTACCACCCTTACCCAGGGGGTGCCAGATGCCTACCACTAATACCACCTCTACCCATGGGGGCTGGATGCCTACCACTACTACCACCCTTACCCAGGGGGTGCCAGATGCCTACCACTACTACCACCCTTACCCAGGGGGTGCCAGATGCCTACCACTACTACCACCCCTACCCATGGGGGGCTGGATGCCTGTCACTACTACCACCCTTACACAGGGGGTGCCAGATGCCTACCACAACTACCACCCTTACCCAGGGGGTGCCAGATGCCTACCACTACTACCACCCTTACCCAGGGGTGCCAGATGCCTACCACTACTACCACCCTTACCCAGGGGGTGCCAGATGCCTGTCACTACTACCACCTCTACCCATGGGGGCTGGATGCCTGTCACTACTACCACCCTTACCCAGGGGTGCCAGATGCCAACCACTACTACCACCTCTACCCATGGGGGCTGGATGCCTACCACTACTACCACCCTTACCCAGGGGGTGACAGATGCCTACCACTACTACCACCCTTACCCAGGGGGTGCCAGATGCCTACCACCAACACCACCCCCACTCATAGGATAGACAATGCATGACACAACCAGCACACCACAACCTAGGGAATGCAAGAAAAGACATCCCCCAACACCATGACAAGCGTGTGTAGACTGTGTCAAATGCCTACAACACTGAACATGACTTTGAACATACAATGTGACCCCCTATCACATGTGCCACACATATATGTGTGTGGCCCCCACAATGCAAGCAGGCCATGACCATTGTGGCAATGGGGTCCAAAACCCCATCATCACAGTGACCAAAATGTTAGTGTGGGGTCCATAGCTGAAGCACATTTTGAACATTGTGGCAATGGGGCCTAAACCCCCATCATCACAGTGACCAAAAGGTAAGTGTGGGTTCCATAGCTGAAGCACATTTTGAACATTGTGGCAATGGGGCCTAAACCCCCATCATCACAGTGACCAAAAGGTAAGTGTGGGTTCCATAGCTGAAGCACATTTTGAACATTGTGGCAATGGGGCCTAAACCCCCATCATAACAGTGACCAAAATGCAAGTGTTGACAAAGAAAAAGCTGCAACTGCCAAACTGCATGGATGATTCCTGGTCACAGAACATAAAACACATCAGTGGCAAAGTAGTGCATGTGTCCCATTGCAACATAGATTGGGGGAGGCAAATACTGCAGTGCAAATAAGACATACCTTTGGCCATGTGCAGACAAACAACACCCATGGGGGCTGACACTGTCAACATTCATCAATGACACAATGACAGAAGTGACCATCAGAATGCAGACCCACATATTTGCACCAATGGGCACACAAATGCAGATACCCTGTGGAGACTGTAGTTGTGAGGTGAACAGATACCATATCATGGCACCAATGGGACACACAAACCATGTTCATTGTGCTGACCGATGACCTAGGAGTCCCAGGGACAGCAGGGGAAACCCACCAAACAACATACAGCCAATGGCACACCAAAGATATGCCAATGCAGTGGTGCAGATGCACAAACACAAACAGGCAGACCCACACTGTACATCAAACACAACAGGTGAGGGGGGGTGCCAGTGTCCCCAGGCAACCACACAACACATGAGGAGGCCTGAATACCAATTACACAGATGTGCATACAGTGCCACACAAAGGTAACTCATGGATCCAAGTCCCCTATGTGGGCAATCAGGCATTGTCAGATGAGAGGGAGCACAAATCACACATGTCACACAAGCATGTAGGAACAGCAACTGACACAGCAAGACACAGACACACCACAGCACTACCCCCAGGGCCCCCACAATGTGGTGACCCTGGGCTGCATTACAATCCCACTGTGATGACAAAGCCAAATGTCGTTCACACTGTGAACCACAGTCATGTGTCCTGAGCAACAAACTACCATCACACCTACACAAGCACAAATCAATCAGCACAGCCAGTAAGCCAAGGCCAACATGGAGGCAGGGGTCTAGCCAGGCAAGAACTCTCATCTGCACACACTCAACATCACACACCTCGACCTCCAACAATGTGCAGCAGTGAAGCACACATGCACTGGTGACATTGCACATGCACCCATGACAATCCCAGGCTGGTGGGTGGGAACCAAGGTGCAGAAACACATCACACATGGCCACTCAACAAGACTCCTGAATGTCTGACACACTGCACACTACGCTGTACATGGACATGACGGCAATACCACACCAACCAATGGGATCCCAGCCACAGTCACACACCAATGAAGAAGCCAAGGACACCCACAAAGAACACACATAGACAACTACCAACATTGCAGCCCGGACCCTGAGGAGTGCCAGCAGTCACACACTACGTGTCACAATCACTGAAAGATAACAAAAACTGGAAATCACATGACAGGTGTAAACAACAAGTGCCAAGGGGAATCCTGACTGTGACCCATCTGCGTCTGCACACAAACTCAGCCCTGACAGCAAACACACCTATGGGTGACACCCTGATGACCGGTAATGTGCCATGCACCCACATCACAGAGAATCCAGGGAGAAGACTTGGGGGAACATAGGTCAACTCAGCAAGCATCACAAACAGGTACAACACTAGGGATCCCAGCATGCACAGCAAAACGGAAGTGAACACACAGACATGCTCATATAACACACACCTTGGGCGCAGGCAATGTCACAGGAGTACACACTGCCATGAGGGGACTCCACTCCTGTGTGAGGAAAGCTGTGCCATATGTTGCCTCAGTAGGGCTCCATCATGTCAGCTGAGCACTTGGTCACACAGTCAACAATTAGCACCAAATGAATGCTCCCGTCACATCAGCCTGGTCATGGGAGTGCCAACGAAATCATCAGCACAGATCCAACACACTTGTATAGCAATGTTGCACTGACAACACAGATGAGTCCTTCCCCATTGATGCCCAAACCTGCATGTCCAGTGGAGATGGCCACACGGTCAGGGAAGTAGACGAATTGAACAATGGCAGGCACAACAGATGTGCAGGGGTGGAAGCCACAGATGTGAAATTGCTAATGTAAGTAGGAAATCCCATTGCCAAATATTGAACACATGACACCCTCAGATGCTGCTAAGGATGACATGGATACACCACAGGATAGGACACATTCCCCCTGGACCACATGTGTTCCTGCACAGTAACACTTCATTATCATGAGACCAAATATCACCATCACTGCAGCAAGGGTATGGTTAGCATCATCAACAACATGTACATCAGAAGCAAAAGCACTAGAGAACAGAAAGGTGCTTTATTCAGCATATGTGGGTCTAACTGTTGATGTCCAGCAAAAAATTAACAAAGGCCAATGGCCAGTCCAACTTGAAAGTCAAAACAGGGTGACAGTGGCAGATGTCACCCTACGCATGCCTGCACTGATGAAAGCCAGGGACAATCCCCTCAGAGGGGCATACGGGGGGGCAGGCCAGGCACCGCAGGGACAGGATCATGGCTCACCAGAAGGAGGCAGGGAAGGGGTGGTGGGTGCTGGAGAGCCACTGACAACTGCAGTGGAGGTGTCTGACATGGTGTGTGCCGGCACAACTGGGGGGAATGACTCTGATGGTGTGGGTGCCGGCAATACTGCAGGGGACCGTGCAGATGGAGTGGACAGGTTCCCCACTGCAGTGCCCAAGTCAGACAGGGTGGTAGTGGACTCCACTGCAGTGCCTACCTCCAGGGGAGGAGAATGGGGATCAGGTAAGGTGGGCAGGACACAGGGGAGGACACCGTCTCCACACCAGTGGCACAGACAAGCGCAGCGGGGGTGTGGGGCCGGAAGAGCGAGTGGCAGGGGAGAAGGCTTGATCCTTTTGGGGATGGTGTATCTGTGGGTGGGGGAACCTGGGGCAGGGTGTGGTGGGGGCACCTGTGGAGTGGGGGCCTGAGGGATGGAGGAAGGAGACTTGGTGCCTGAGCTGCAGGGCGGCGGCGGGGTCTTTCTCTTCTGGGTCCGGGGGGACTTGCGGATGGGGGCGTCAGTCGGTCTGCGCCTGGGGAGGGTGTCCGGTGGCGAGGGGCACTCCGCTCCGTGTGGGTGGGCTTCCTCTTCCCCTGAATGCTGGATCAGCTGGATCGGAAGGGAAGAGGCCGAGGTCACTGAGGAAGAGCCGCTGGGTCTTTGGGGTTGCAGGTGAGGCAACGGAGGGGGCTTTGGAGGGAGAGGCAACTGTGGACTGCGCAGTGCTCGTGGATGCGTGTGTGTGTGACTGGGCTCCATCCCCTGTGAGTGTGGTTTCAGTCCCCTGACTGTGCATGCGTGTGCGTCTTGTCTGTGGCGTGTGTGTGTGTGTGCTGCTTGTGTCTGTGCTGGTGTGTGCCTGTGCCGGTGTGTGTGTGCTTGGGACAGGTAAGGTGCTGGGGAGTGTGGATGGGGCAGAGACAGGAGGGGTGAGGGACTGTTGGAGGAGGGACACTGCTGCCGTCAGGGAGGAGTCCATGGACCTATTGCCCCTCTGTAGGGCAGACATGCCCGATGAGATGCCCTCCATGAACGACACCAGCTGAGTCAACAGAGTGGTGTGTGCATGGAGGACACTCAGCATCGCTGTCTGCCCTACATGGAGCTGCCGAAGGAGGTACACAGACTCCTCACTCAGGGCAGCAGGGGACACAGGGGCAGGGGATGCGGTGCCTGGCCCGAAGGAGACACGCTCCAGTACATGGGAGCCTCCACGGAACTCGGGAATGGGAGCCGATGGGAGGGCGGTGGTCGTGGTGGTGGCGGGGACAGCAACACTAGCTGGGGTGTGGTGGCTGCTGACACCCGCCTCCATAAGGGAGTCATCCTACGAGCTGCTGTGGTCCTCAGCTGAGGTGGATGGTGCTGAGGACTCCTCGGTGTGGCTCCCCTCGCCCTCCGTGCCACTGGGTCCCTCCGACCACTCCTCGGCTGTCGACCCAGTCTGGCTCTGCGGCTCCTCCTGGTCCATGGAGCTGTCCCCTCCTGTGGCCGTGGATGTATCTGCAAACAATAGGGAGACAGACATCAGTCACCTGCACCGAACGCACACACCACAGTAAGTACAGCACAATACAGAGCAAGCCCTGGCATCCTAAGTTGAACATTGCTAAAATTGCCCAAACAGAATAGGAGAAGCCAATTGTCAGTCTGATCGTCAACCATGGCACTCACATCACACCTGGCCTTGCACCCATCTGTCTGTCGTCCGTTGTCTGGCAATACCCTAGTGTGGACACATGCACCACCTGCACAGTAGTTGGACGGTGCAGAGAACACGGTGAAGCATGTGAACATGCACACATCACAACTCATGCCACTGAGTCAGTACAGGTGCCCGGATGAAAGTGATGCCCAGAGTCAGATATATGAAATGCATGTGATGCATACCAGCGACAGACACCACGATGCACCCATGTGCAGATAGCCATTGCCACTATGGTGTGCACGTAGCACATGTCACTCCCCTGCAGGATCACTCATAGGAAGTCACATGCCATGGCACAGGCATGCCTGCTAAGTCATACATCACTGTCTCCAGTCACATGGGCAGGGCAGCCACACAACAACAGTCTGCACTGTGTCACAATAGTAGGTCATGGGGAATGCAAGTACTGGAGCTGAACAAGTGCACATGTACATCCCCCACACACCACATCATCTGAACCCTTATCTGTCCAGGTCATACTGATTGGACATATGGGTGACCTGTAACACAAGCCTCTGAACCTGAGCACCTCACAATCTGCTGTGAATGGGAAACAGCTGCATGGACCTCACATTCGCATATCCCAGTCTGCACGGTCAGGTGTTCAAACACCGATGTGTCACACAAGTATCGTCTCCTATGGTCACATCTCCGGTGGCATGCTGAGCCCCAACCGATAAACACCCCAGCAGTCCTGACATCGAAGCCACAGCACACTGACACAGAGGCTGACACCTGAAGGGACATATCACTGAGCACAACGTGTCAGCTGATACACAGGAGAGGGAGTACAGCGTGCATTGCATGGCCTGGAGTAGGCATGACTGTCCTGCCCCACATGAATGAGGGATGAACCCTGGACAGTAGGCAGCTGGCTGAGTATGTGTGACACACGTAATATACACACTCCTGGGGCCCAAACATTGTTCCCACCCGCAGCTTGGGTGTGTGCCAGTTACCCCAGGCACATGTGGTGGATCAGCTCAGCAATTGGACCACAGATCAAAGTAACACGCAGATTACATGTCAGAACACAGGCATTGTGTAAGCAATGGACCCACCCATGATGCCCACCACAGTTAGGGGAACAGATGCTGTCCCCCACCTTGAGTCAAGCTAACTGCAAGGACACAGTACCCAAGTGGCACAATTCCCTGACTGCAAGGGCCACACCTGGGTATCAGATGAGGAGTGGGCAGTGCACAATCGAGGGACATGGGTCCTGGACCACATGACTGATGTGCTGTGGAAGTTTAACCAGGCCAGAGGAGGGCATATAGCATGGCAGACAGAGTACACAATGCAGTCATGGACTCACCCCTCCGTGCTGCTCCCTGGCCTTCAGCTGCCCATCCAGATCAGGGAAGACCACCGCCAGGATCCTGAGCATGTGGGGGTCAGGGTCCGGTGTCCGCCCCTCCTGCGAGGAGGCGACAGCTTCAGCTGGACCCGTGCGATCCTCCGGGTCCAGCCCCGAAGGTCCTGCCACCTCTTCTGGCAGTTGCGGATCCGGCGCTTGTAGTCCCCCACGGATCTCACTGCCCGGACGATGGTCAGCCATATCTTCTGCTTCTGGTGGGCATCAACCTGTGAGGATGACAAAGTGAGAATGCTATTACTACACATGCAACATATCCGTGCATTACACAGTTGTGTATACATGTCTCAATCACAGGGGCACATGATGTACACAGGCAGTGCAACGATGGCCATGGACAGTATGCCAGCAGTAACTACATGGTATCATTGCCTGGGAAGTAAAACCTTGTTTAAATGCACTGTCACTGCACTATACCTGTCCAGTGCATGTGACTACACACTATGGGGGTGACAACTACTCAGTGAGCCTGCTAGCCAGTGGCGTGCAGACTGTTAGCCTTGCTAGTCAGACAACATGCACATTTAGGAAGGCAGTGGACAGAACACTCACCTGCTCCCCTGCTTTCCCATACAGCTTGCTGTACTGTGGAAAGAGGCTGTCCAGCAGGGCCTGGTTCTCCTCAGTGCTGAAGGCTGGGGCTCTCTCCACAGTACGTGCCATTGCAGGGTCCAGAGGATGCAGATACAGCAGCAGTGGTGGTGGCAGATGTCGTCCTGGAGCATGTAGTGCAGGCAAGTGAGCTCTCAGGGGAACAGCCAGCATTATATGTGTGCTGCAGAGGCAGTTACTGTCCCATGTGTCCAAAGTGATAGGTCCAAGTCGTTAGCATCTTCTGAATCTGGCCAATCCATGGAATTGCACCACTTACACACGCCCCCAGCATCCTTCAAAAGTTCAACTTCATGACACCCATGAATTTGCAACATTGTTGTGGGTGACCAACTGAATTTCCAGCATCAGACTCATTCAAAATTTGGAAACGCGTCCGTTGCCAGGCCAGGCCATAGCCAATGGGTGCACACTGATCGGTCCATTGCTGTTCAACGCGTACCTAGGATACAACGCGTACCCGCACACATTGAATGCAGTCGGCCGGCCGGGCACACCGATCGGTCCATTGCTGTTCAACGCGTACCCGGGATACAACGCGTACCCGCACACATTGAATGCAGTGGGCTGGCCGGGCACACCGATCGGTCCATTGCTGTTCAACGCGTACCCGGGATGCAACGCGTACCCGCACACATTGAATGCAATGGGCCGGCTAGGCACACCGATCGGTCCATTGGTGTTCAACGCGTACCCGGGATGCAACGCGTACCCGCACACATTGAATGCAATGGGCCGGCCGGGCACACCGATCGGTCCATTGCTGTTCAACGCGTACCCGGGATGCAACGCGTACCCGCACACATTGAATGCAATGGGCCGGCCGGGCACACCGATCGGTCCATTGCTGTTCAACGCGTACCCGGGATGCAATGCGTACCCGCACACATTGAATGCAATGGGCCGGCCGGGCACACCGATCGGTCCATTGCTGTTCAACGCGTACCCGGGATGCAACGCGTACCCGCACACATTGAATGCAATGGGCCGGCCGGGCACACTGATCGGTCCATTGCTGTTCAACGCGTACCCAGGATGCAACGCGTACCCGCACACATTGAATGTAATGGGCCGGCCGGGCACACCGATCAGTCCATTGCTGTTCAACGCGTACCTAGGATACAACGCGTACCCGCACACATTGAATGCAATGGCCAATGTGTGTGCACCGATCGGTCCATTGCTGTCCAACGCGTCCCTGTACATGTCACTGGCATATGTCACCTTGCCTGTCACAGGTGTACATATACCAGCCACATATACTTCCCAGGGAGTGAGGGGCACACCTACAACAACACAGCCTGTCCAAACTGTATCCTAAGGCATGTAAGGCTGCATTACCTATTCCGTGTATGGGGGTGAACATGTTGTTCTGTGGGTGTCACTTGGGGCAGCCACCCCCAGGCTGTGCACGTGTTCATGGGGACAGTATCCTTGGTGTTTCGTGTACATGACCACTGTGATGTGCAACTGTTCATATCTGAGCATGTGGCATGGTCACATTTCACGGTGGTGTATGTGTATGTCATGTCACATGCCCCCTGAGTCCCATGTGGGACGGTATGTTTAGCCCAGGGTGACCCAATGGCACAATAGTGATGGTCCTCCACAGTCTGTGTGCATGTTGTGTTTACAATGTCTCTGATTTCATGTGCACAATGGGAGACAGTCTCCACACCCACGTTGTTTGTGCATGGACTTTGATGCTGTGCGTGTGTGTGTCACAGACGTCCATGTCTGTCCTGCCGAGGCAACAGGGACCACTACCTGTGGGGGTCATGGTTGTTTTGCTGTGGTGTATACATGATACGCCATGTCATGCCAGTGTCCATGTGGCAATACAGGGTCCCTGGGAATCTACCTGTTGTTGAGCTGTGATGCCTGGGGCACATCTGTCCTCACATGTCACTGTGGGGTGTGTTTGTAACGTGGCAGCAGGAGATGGGAAATGTGACACGTCCTCATGATACCCAATGGCACAACCAGGGACTTATTGATGCCACTTGTTGAACTGTGATGTTGGATGTTGGCCATGTATGTGCCATACATGTCCTTACGGAACTGCACACATCATGTACTTGTGCCTCATAATGATGTATCGTGTGATATTGAGTGTGTACAATGCCACATATGTGGGGTGAGTGACAATCTTTCTTTCTTCACCTATGCACTGCAGGGCACCAGCTGTCCATAGACCATTCCCTGACCTGGCAACGATGGTGGAACGTGACAGCATCCGACGGTACCGCTTCACCAGGCAGCTGATTGATGATTTGGCAGTGCGCTTGGCACCACACCTGCAAACTGGCCGGCCGTACCCTACAGCGCTGACCCCCAAGGTGAAGGTGATGGCAGCCCTACACTTCTTTGCCACTGGTACCTTTCAACACACTCTGGCGACTGCTGGTGGGATGTCACAGACCATGTTCAGCCGTGTGCTCCGCGATGTATTGGAGGCTATGTTGATATACCTGAACCAGTACATCTATTTCCCTAGACTCCAGCAACTCACTGACGTGAAGAGTGACTTCTATGCCCTGGGGAGGATGCCGCATGTCATTGGCTCCATTGATGGGACACATGTGGCTTTGGTACCACCACAGGCACAGGAGCAGGCCTACAGGAACCGCAAGCACTACCACTCGGTCAATGCACTGGTGGTCTGTCTTGCAGATATGACCATCACACACGTGTGTGCCCATTTCCCTGGTTCTGCACACGATGCCTACGTGATGAGGAGTAGTCGCATCCCGAGGATGATGTCACAGATGCGGAACCAACGAGCCTGGCTTGTTGGTGTGTACTGACTTTGTACCATTGTGTGTGTTCTGCAATGTAGTGTTCCACCCTCTTTTCCAACTCAGCTAATGTGCAATTGTCTGTATGTAGGTGACTCCGGATATCCCAACATGCCATGGTTGCTGACGCCCCTCAGGAACCCTGTGACCCCAGCCCAGATGCGCTACAATGAGGCACATGGTCGGACGAGGAGAGTGATTGAGCGGACATTTGGTCTCCTGAAGAGCCGCTTCCGCTGCCTGGACAAGACAGGAGGGTACCTCCCATATGCCCCGGCAAAGGTGTGCAAGATTGTCATCGTCTGCTGCATGCTACACAACCTGGCAGTGCGGAAGGAGTTGCCTCTCATCCTGGATGACGATGACCAACGTCCGCCACCTGTGGAGGATCCTGGCCTGGACCACGATGCCAGTGATGATGATGATGATGATGATGGTGGTGATGTCCGCACACAGCTCATCACCAACTTCTTCAGCTAAATGTAAGTATCCAGAGATGTCATGTAACTGATGTGAGTTTGCATGATATGTGTTGGTGGTGCTCTGGTGCTGTTTGAGTGTGTCCATGTGCTACATGACTGTATGCGTGTAGCGATGTGTCCTTACAGGTAGTCTGTACTCCCCAACAGTGTTGACATGCTAACTTGGTTCTGGGTGGGTATCTTGTGACGTGTATTGGGCATGAGTATTGCAGTTCTGTCCTGTTCTTCAGTGCTTTTGACTGTGTGTCATTTCTGTCCTTCACAGGGTACTTTCAGAGTTGTTTGGTCAACTGTGATCCCCGACACTGTCATTCGACTTCCAGGGTGGTAGCTGTTGTGTCCCTACAGGTGATGTGCACCACACCCATGGACTTCCTTCTACACTTGTTGACTGTGTGCCCGCTGCCAGGTGGGATTACCTTGCATCTGTGGTGGTTACAACATGTTGCAAATGTGTAATAAACCTGTGCTTCACTTTGTGATGTGCGTTGTCTGTGGTCACACACCTGACTGACATTTGCTTACTGCACCAGTGGGCTAGTTGACACAGACTGTGAATAGGTGTTGGGTCTGTGCAATGCAACGTATTTCCTGGCAACATCAGTGTAGGTGATGAGTCAGATGGCCATGGTGTGTATGTGTTGTGTAGCCCTGGTGGTGTGCCTCCCTCATATGTGTGACGTCGCCATGACTCACATGCCGGTGTTGTACTTGCTGTAGCAGTTAGCATGCACAGTGTCATTTCCCAGATCATCATCGCCACTTCAGAGACAACGTAGGAATCACAACAGAGGCAAGTATGGTGTGTTAGTGAGTTTATTGACATACATGTGTGAGTATAGTGCACAGGATGGTGGGTGCTGTACATTGTGATTGTAATCCAAAGTTCCTAGATGATTTGGAAGTCCTGGTAGCAGAAATGTCCAGAGTAGAGTCCACAGTCATCTGAGACATTGGTCCAACTTGAGCTCCCCATGTCATGTGGGAGAGTTGTGTTGCAGTCAACAGGGTGAACAGTTTGCGCACAAAGGTGATTATCCAGAACAGGTTTTGGCTTCCTGGGGGTTGCACATGGCCATCGGCCTCTCACTTGCCCCTCCTCGGACGACCCCTCTTCTTTGGGGGGGACCCTCAAGTGCAGGCTGCTGCGGTGCAGGGGACTCTCCGCCAGAGTCATCCTCCCTCCCTGTGGCAGTTGCAGTTGTTTCAGCAGCAGATGTTGTGGGCACACAGGGAGGTGTTGACTGGTTGCTGCTCATCTGGCGGAGGCATTGTAATATGTCCCTATGCACCGCCGTCATCTCTTGCAGTGTGTCCCACTTGGACTCCACGCGGGACATGTGTGAGTCCAAGCGGGCATGATGGGCAGCCTGCTGCTGTTTAATGTCCCTGAGGAGCCCCACTACCTGGCTGAGCTCTCCGGTGCTGGACTGGTACGCATTGGCTATGCGTGCCAGTTGTGGGTCATCATGCAGTCCAGACCCCTCTGCAAGCAGCGACCTTTGTCTCCCACCCCTCTCACCACCCCTGGCGACACGTGCAGTACCTGAGGTGGCACGCACAGGTGACCCTGGGCCCCCTTGGGGGTTGTTGGTGGTGTTGGTGTCCATGGCCCCACGTTGGTCCAGGGTCCCTGTGCTGGTGGTGGTGGTGCTCCTTGGTCTTTGCATGTCGGCAGGGGTGGTATGTGTGTTGACAGTCGTTGGAGGGGTGGGTGCAGGGGGTGCAGCTGGTGGTCCTGCTGGTGCTGCATGATGACTTGCTCCGGAGGTGCCAGGTTGGTCTTCTTCATCCGAGGAGGGCAGAGGCTGTTCCACACCAGTGAGCTCCGTATCCTCTTGAGCCTGGGTCGGGGACTCCTCAGCGTCTGCTGCTGTGTCCCCGTCATCACCTGTTTTTGGGAGACACACACAATGTATGTTATGTTTCTGCAGGCATCAATGTTTGACACACCTGACAGTTGTGACTGTGCCTCTGGATGCGGGCCTGTACATTGCATTGTCCCAATTTGTCACAGTCAGGGGTTGATATTGGTGTAGCACATTGTCCTGCATTATTTGGGCATTTCTATGTGAATGTTGGGGTGTGTACATAGTCTGCATTGGTTGTATTTGGTTGACATCCGGCCCGCCTTCCCACCCAGCCAGATATCCCACCATGGAACGTGCTTCCATTGCAGGGAGTGCAATTTGTCTTTCAGGATGTCAGTCAGTGGTGTCCTGCTGTTGGTTGGTGCCCAGTTCCCAGCATGGCCTTGTGCTCCCCACAAAAGAGCACCAGTGTCAGACATCTTTGAAGTGGCTTTTGACTCCCTGTGAGGTGTGCATGCTTGGGTGTGTTCTTGCTGGGCCATGTGGTGGGGGATGTTGGGCTGTGACTACCACTCCCATCATGCTTTTGCCTCCACCCCCCTTCCCAGCATGGCCATGCTTCCTTCCTTTTGACTCTGCTTCCCTGTGGGGTTGTGTGCCTGTGCTGACAAGATGGCTGACAGTGTTATCCTGGGGTTTGTTTTGCTACAAGTCCCATGGATGTCCCTGTGCTTCACACTGCATGACCCAGGGTTGTGGTTCTTTGTGGGATATTTGATTGGTGTGTGAGGCAATGCTTTCTCCCAGGTGAGTTGTGTGGAGTTTGTGTTAGGGGGGTGTGTGGGTGGAGCTGCTGGTGACTATGGTCAGTGCTGTGAGTCCTCCTTCCCACCCAGCCAGATATGCCACCATGGAACGTGCTTCCGTTGCAGGGAGTGCAAGTTGTCTTTCAGGATGTCAGTCAGTGGTGTCCTGCTGTTGGTTGGTGCCCAGTTCCCAGCAGGGCCATGTGCTCCCCACAACTGGGCACCAGTGTCAGCCATCTTGTCAGTTCTTGTCCACTCCCTGTGATGTGTGCATGGTTCAGGGTGGTGTTGATGGGCCAGTTGTGGGGGTGGACAATATCTGTGACTACCACTCCCATCATGCTATTGCCTCCACCCCACTTCCCAGCATGCCCATACTTACTTGCTTTTGGGTGGACTTCACTGTGTGTGAGTGTGAGAGCAATGGCAAGATGGCTGACAGTGGTGTCCTGCTGTTGCTTGGTGCCCAGTTCCCAGCAGGGCCATGTGCTCCCCACAGCAGTAGCCAGTGTCAGCCATCTTGTCAGTTGTTTTCCACTCCCTGTGATGTGCGCATGGTTCAGGGTGGTGTTGATGGGACAGTTGTGGGGGTGACCAATATCTGTGACTACCACTCCCATCATTCTATTGCCTCCACCCCACTTCCCAGCATGCCCATACTTACTTGCTTTTGGGTGGACTTCACTGTGTGTGAGTGTGAGAGCAATGGCAAGATGGCTGACAGTGGTGTCCTGCTGTTGCTTGGTGCCCAGTTCCCAGCAGGGCCATGTGCTCCCCACAGCAGTAGCCAGTGTCAGCCATCTTGTCAGTTGTTTTCCACTCCCTGTGATGTGCGCATGGTTCAGGGTGGTGTTGATGTGACTGTTGTGGGGGTGACCAATATCTGTGACTACCACTCCCATCATGCTATTGACTCCACCCCACTTCCCAGCATGCCCATGCTTCCTTCCTTTTGACTCTGCTTCCCTGTGGGGTTGTGTGCCTGTGCTGACAAGATGACTGACAGTGTTATCCTGGGGTTAGTTTTGCTACACGTCCCATGTGTGTCCCTGTGCTTCACACTGCATGACCCAGGGTTGTGGTTCTTTGTGGGATATTTGATTTGGGTGTGAGGCAATGCATTCTCCCAGGTGAGTTGTGTGGAGTTTGTGTTAGGGGTGTGTGTGAGTGGAGCTACTGGTAACTATGGTCAGTGCTGTGAGTCCTCCTTCCCACCCAGCCAGATTCTCCACCATGGAGCGTGCTTCCGTTGCAGGGAGTGCAAGTTGTCTTTCAGGATGTCAGTCAGTGGTGTCCTGCTGTTGGTTGGTGCACAGTTGCCAGCAGGGCCTTGTGCTCCCCACAGCAGTAGCCAGTGTCAGCCATCTTGTCAGTTGTTTTCCACTCCCTGTGATGTGAGCATGGTTCATGGTGGTGTTGATGTGCGCATTGTGAGGGTGGGCAATATCTGTGACTACGACTCCCATGATGCTATTGGCTACACTGACTTGCCCAGCATACACAAGATTCCTTCCTTTGAGTGGGCTTCACTGTGAGGTGGTGTTGTAGTGGTGGCTACATGTCTAGATGTGTTTGTTAGTTATATTTGTGCCACTGCCTAGCTGTAGTTGTAGTGTTGTTTGTACATGTGATGACACAGTTACATATCACTATGAGATGGCATGTGTTGTGTTTATCTGACTGACATACACATTTTGGGATGATTCTGTTCTGGTTGGTGTGTATTTGCTTAGGGTGCATGGTTTAACTCTCCCCTTGACAGTGATGTGTGTGTATTGTGGCACAATATTGTGTACATTTGTTGTGTACTCACCAGGCTCTGGGATGTTTTCTAGTCCATAGACGCTCACTGGTGGTAGGATGGCCCGCACCTTCTCCTCCCAAGGCCTGAGGTATAGTGGTTTGGCAGGAGGGCCACTGCCGGTGTGTTGGCTCAAGAGGTAGTCCTTCTTCAACAGCTCCTTGACCCTCCTGCGCACGTCATACCACCTGTTCTGGATGTCTTCCTTTGTGCGCAAACATGGTGATTGTGCGTTCACCCTGTCAACGATCCTCGCCCACATCTTGGTTTTCTGCGACATGGGGGTCTGTTGGACCAGTGTACCAAACAGCTGTGGCTCTACCCTGAGGATCTCATCTACCAGGACTTCCAATTCACTATCTAGGAACTTTGGATTCTTCTTGGGGGCATGGTGATGGGTGGTGGTGGTGAGTGATGTGTGTGTTGGTGTGCAAGTGAGGGTGTGTGAGTGTGTGTTTTGCTGGGTGTATGTGAGGGTGCTATTTGTTGAGGTGCTGATGGTGTGTGACTTGTGTGATGGATGAGCTGTGGGTGTGTGCTTGCTGTCTGTTGAGTGCTGGCAGGTAATTTGAATTTGCAAAGGATCATGGTAGGGATTTGTGTCCTTTATATGGGTGGAGTTGTGGGTGTGTCTTTGTTCCCTGTTCCCCCCCCCCAGTATTTATTGGCTTTGTGATTGCTTGTTTGGCCTTTTTTTGTGTTTTTTTTTCCTTGGTTCTTTTTGTGCATGTAGGAGACGTTCTTCTGACCGAGTCGGACCCTCCAGTTGTCTTGTGCGTGCCTCTCCTATTCATTCACGCTGTGTTTGTGCTGTTTTCTGTGCTGCGTACGCGTCGGTCGCGGGGTTTTGGGTTGCTTCGGCTCGTAGTTTTGAATGCGTGTCGGTCGTGCGGCTTGGGCTCCGTGCGACTCGGTCGTGCTTTCCACGCATTGCATCGTACTTGGCGGGTCAGAGTTCGCGGGTACGTTTTGTTCGGGATTCTTCCTGGTGCGTGTCGGTCGGTTCGATTCGCGTGGTTTTCCGGCCAGATGGCTGTATTCCGCGCGGCTCGGTCGTTCGGCTTGTGTTCCGTACGAGTCGGTCGGATTTAGCATGCTTTTCATCGTACTTTGCGGGTCGGGCTGCACCGGTACGTGTCGGTCGGTATTTATTCCGGCTCCGAGTCGGTCGGTATTTTTTCCGGCCCGAATCGGAATCTGCCCCCAAGTCTGGTTTTTGAGTAATTGAAATTTCTCGCTGGACAATACGACAAACCCAGGCTCAGGATCTGTTTATCTGTTTCACTTAGATCTATGTTCGCTAAGTTCATGATTGTTTGATTACTGCTCAAATTATTAATTACTTTCTGTTTCTCCAGCCGTTGTTGGTCTTTTTTGATTGGAGGCGTTTCCTGTTGGCTTTCCTCCTTTGTCTACGCCTGAAGTTCCTGCTTGCCCGGAGTTGGTCCTTTGTACCCTTGGTCAGAGAGTTTGCCTCCTGTCGTGGCATAAAAAACCAAGTTCTTCCTCCAATGTATGTTTTTGGGCTGCTTGGTTTATGTTCGTATTTCTCGACTCTCTATCCGATTCGCTGTCAACTGCAGAGCTCAGCTCTGATTGCGAGGTACTGGATGTTGCTTCATTGCTCCTAATAGGGCCCACTTTCGGCTCTCCTGTATTTCTGAATTTTGTCGATCTTAATACCTCATATTTCTTTGCAAAAGTAAAGATTTGTCCGAGTTCATAATCGGTTTTGCCTCTATTAAATTTAAACCTTTTTCTTTCTTTAATTTTGTATTCTTCTTTCTTTAGCCTCTGCAACATTTCATTCCGAAGTTTCGTTGTTTCATCTGTCTCACCCATGGTTTCTAGTTCCTCATTGATTTTGTCTATTTCTTCTAATAGTGCTGTTCGATCAATGTCCGCATATTTTATCAGTATTAGTACGAGCCGTTTTGAGGAATCCAAATTGCACTCGGCCCATTCTCTCATCATGTGAGGATTTGGACTTTCATAGCTTGGGGCTATGAGTATCCGTAGACCCCTCGGTATTCTGCCCACATCTATGTAACGCTGTAATGAGCATGATGCCCACCATTTCCTCTGTTCGGATTTCATCTTCTTTTCTAACTATTTAAATTTTTCTTTTACTGAGTCTGTTTGTTTTGTTAGTACTGTGTTGCTACTCTTGGCACTAGATGGCACCGTTGGGCAGTCACTGAACATTTCTAGTGCTGCCGCCTCTCGATCGTGTACCATGTCCGCCGACATTGCACATAGATTTTAAATGTCTTTAATCATTTAGGGAGTTTACCATAAGCAATCTTTAGTTGTCTCCCTTTCGCACACATTTCCACCCCGCAATGCCAAATTCACCTACCAAGTAAGTAACTTGATTCCTCTGATATATATATATGTATATATATATATATATATATATATATATATATATATATATATATATATATATATTCACTGAAAAAACCATAGGTTTCAGGGGCGTTATTGTTAGTTGGACATTTCACTCGTACAAAACCATAGAAATTCCCCCGTTATAGTTAGTTCAGCTAACTATAACTCGCGCGCCCGCAATGCACTGCTGATGATATCACATATTACATCACTCATGACATGGTCAGTGACATCACTCATGACATCACTGATGACATCTCAAATGACATCACTGATGACATCACTGATGACATCATCCTTGTGATAGAGTGGCAGACCTCCTCTCACCCTAATATAACCTTTGATACACACACTCAAAAATACAAACTAACATTTTCAAAACAATGGACATACCAATACCAGTTACAACACACCTATTCAGTAATTCCAAGATCTACACACACATCCACTCATTCACCAACAGTCCCTATACAGTCACTCATACATGTACTCACTCATCATATGTACTCATACACCTATACATCCTGTTACACACCGCCACTCATCCATAGAGTTACTCACACACATAGTCACACATGCAAACAAAGTATCAAACATCCATTTACTTGCATATACAGTTATACACACACTACCACACTTACTTCTACAGAAACTTACACATACTTACTCTCTTAAACAATCACTTATAGAAACACCTATTTATTTGTACAGGAACTCTTCCAATCTCTCACTCTCACATATACTCACTTATATACACCAATACTCACATATACTAGTTTAAAACATATGTAGTTACTCATAAAGACACTATTGAGACAGTCATTCACTCACTAACACACCCATACACATACTCATCCACCTATACAGTCCTGCACACATGCTGTCTTCAACACATACAAACAGTGAGTCACTCATTCATGCATCTATGCACTAAGTAATACCCCCACCAAACCATACAGACACTCAGACACTCATACTGATACTCAAAAACCAACTAAAAACCCATATAGACACTCATGTAGCTACTCACCAACCCATGCAGCCACTTATACACAAAGTGAGAGACTGATACAGATATTTTCATATTTAAACATTACTCACTAACCCATGTATTCACTAAGATACACTTAGTCAGTTATACAATCAATTTTACAAAAAAAATCATCCATTTAGACACTTATATACCCATTTATTCTTCCATCGACCTTGAGATATACATATATAAAACATATTTAATTTTCAGAAAAACACACATTCACTGGATGATGTCATCAGTGATTTAATCAGTGATGTCATTTGAGATGTCATCAGTGATGTCATGAGTGATGTTACTGACCATGTCATGAGTGATGTCACTGACCATGTCATGAGTGATGTAATATGTGACGTCATCAGCAGTGCATTGCGGGCGCGCGAGTTATAGTTAGCTGAACTAACTATAACGGGGGAATTTCTATGGTTTTGTACGAGTGAAATGTCCAACTAACTATAACGCCCCTGAAACCTATGGTTTTTTCAGTGAATTTCTAAGGTTTTTTAAATGCTAATTTCTAACTATAACGTGCCTGAAACCTATGGTTTTTTCAGTGAATTTCTAAGGTTTTTTAAATGCTAATTTCTAACTATAATATGCCTGAAACCTATGGTTTTTTCAGTGAATATATATATATTTATTATACTATGTATACATGTTAAAATGTCTCGGTCCCCTGTTTGCCTCGGTGGCACGGAAAAAATGGGTGGAACTGACGTCAGCACGCCGACGAGGTCCTCTTGTGGCTCCGATGACGTCATACGGTGTCGCGAGCGGAGCCGTGCTCGTTGACGTGGGAGAGCTAGGAAAGAATTTCCGTGGAATGCTGGTGCAGGGGATATTCACCTAAGTGTTGAGGCTAGTCCTTTGGGAGCAACTGTTTATGTTGCCACTCCAGAAACTGAAACCAGTGATCCGAGGACAGAGGCCCTGCAGATGGCACACGAGGTGGGGTGCCCAGTCGTGTGCACCGGCGGGGCAGCGAAGTGACAAGCACCACAACCCACAAAAAAGGTAACGAGGGCACTGAATAACACAGGATCTTCTCTTTGTATCTGGCAGGAACAACAAAGTTAAAATGCCCTAGTACCAAAATGTAGAATTAGTGCGACAACGGTCTTCAAGAGGACCTGCGATGCCGCTTCTGCCTCCCATACCCTGGAGACGGCACATAGGTCACGCGGTACGGTCATACTGCGGTGGGACGCACACTCGTTGACCTCTCATGGCACTGCTCCACACTTCAGGGAGGACGCTTTCCATTAGCTATGTTTTCTGATGACTTGTCGCGCTGGCCCCGTCCAACAACAGAACTCCTTTAGATCCAAACAGACTCTTCCACTCTCTCACCGGAAGTGAAACCAGGCCACGCGGACACTTTCACAATACAACAGCCGGGAATGCACTTTTCGGTAAAAAACCACATTCCTTCCTCCTAATTAATCAAATAAACGTCTCACTGAAGAACAGGGGCCAGCTTCGATGGGTAAACAGCCGTTACAACGACTTTTTTACTTTGCGATACCATTACAACGCATGCATTACCACGCATGCATTGTACATCACGAAGTCATTGCTACGTATTTTTTTAGAACGCATGGTCATTTACCACGCATGCCTTTACAATGAATTTTGTTGTAAAGGTATGTATGGTAAATGACCATGCGTTCTAAAAAACATGTAGACGATCCATGTCGTTGTAAGGAAACAGAGGCTGTTCCGTTTCCGCACAACGACGTGCACCGCCCCTCAGAGATGACGTGAAGCAGGAACCACGAGGAGAGAGGAACCATGAGGAGTGAGAGGTAAGGGGGATTGGGCATGGGGTGGGGGTTTCTTTTCTAGGGTTTAAGGTAGTGCAGTGGTGTTTGGGTGGTGTAGGGGGTCGTGCTGGGGGTAGTGTTTTAGGGTTTAGGGTAGTGCAGTGGTGTTTGGGTAGTGTAGGGGGTCGTGCTGGGGGTAGTGTTTTAGGGTTTAGGGTAGTGCAGTAGTGTAGGGGGTCATGCTGGTGGTAGTGTTTTAGGGTTTAGGGCAGTGCAGTGGTGTATGGGTAGTGTAGGGGGTCATGCTGGGGTAGTGTTTTAGGGTTTAGGGTAGTGCAGTGGTGTTTGAGTAGTATAGGGGGTCATGCTGGTGGTAGTGTTTTAGGGTTTAGGGTAGTGCAGTGGTGTTTGTGTAGTGAAGGGGACATGCTGGGGGTAGTGTTTTATGGTTTAGGGTAGTGCAGTGGTGTTTGGGTAGTGTAGGGGTCATGCTGGGGGTAGATGTAGGGTTTAGGGTAGTGCAGTGGTGTTTGGGTAGTGTAGGGAGTCGTGCTGGGGGTAGTGTTTTAGGGTTTAGGGTAGTGCAGTGGTGTTTGTGTAGTGTAGGGGGTTGTGCTGGGGGTAGTGTTTTAGGGTTTATGTTAGTGCAGTGGTGTTTGGGTAGTGTAGGGGGTAGTGCTGGGGTAGTGTTTTAGGGTTTAGGGCAGTGCAGTGGTGTTTGTGTAGTGAAGGGGGTCATGCTGTGGGTAGTGTTTTAGGGTTTAGGGTAGTGCAGTCGTGTTTGTGTAGTGTAGGGGTCGTGTTTTAGGGTATAGGGTAGTGCAGTGGTGTTTGGGTAGTGTAGGGGGTCATGCTGGGGTTAGTGTTTTAGGGTTTAGGGTAGTGCAGTGGTGTTTGGGTAGTGTAGGGGGTCGTGCTGAGGGTAGTGTTTTAGGGTTTAGGGTAGTGCAGTGGTGTTTGTGTAGTGTGGGAGGTCATGCTGGGGGTATATTTAGGGTTTAGTGTAGTGCAGTGGTGTTTGGGTAGTGTAGGGAGTCATGCTGGGGGTAGTGTTTTAGGGTTTAGGGTAGTGCAGTGGTGTTTGGGTAGTGTAGGGAGTCGTGCTGGTGGTAGTGTTTTAGGGTTTAGGGTAGTGCAGTTATGTTTGGGTAGTGTAGGGTGTCGTGCTGGGGGTAGTGTTTTAGCACTAATTTTTCTTTCTACAGCACTAACCATAATTTCTATGACAAAATGAACCCCCTCATTTTGTTCCTTTTTAAATTAAATGTTTTAAGAGTTACCAGTTTATTCCAATCAAGATGGCTTCAGGTGTGCCATAATTTTGTCATAAGTAAGACTGTTAGCGCTCTAGTTGTTCTTTAGAACATTGTGGGAAGCTGCAGTAGAACACAAAGGCATCAACTGACAGGCTGCTCCTGTTGAAATATAACAGGAAGATATTTGAGATCTCACTTAAAACGTCCTAATTTTTCTTTCTACAGCACTAACCATAATTTCTATGGCAAAATGAACCCCCTCATTTTGTTCCTTTTTAAATTAAATGTTTTAAGTGTTACCAGTTTATTCCAATCAAGATGGCTTCAGGTGTGCCATAATTTTGTCATAAGTAAGACTGTTAGCACTCTAGTTGTTCTTTAGAACACTCTGGGAAGCTGCAGTAGAACACAAAGGCATCAACTGACAGGCTGCTCCTGTTGAAATATAACAGGAAGATATTTGAGATCTCACTTAAAACATGTCCTAATTTTTCTTTCTACAGCACTAACCATAATTTCTATGGCAAAATGAACCCCCTCATTTTGTTCCTTTTTAAATTAAATGTTTTAAGTGTTACCAGTTTATTCCAATCAAGATGGCTTCAGGTGTGCCATGATTTTGTCATAACTAAGACTGTTAGCACTCTAGTTGTTCTTTAGAACACTCTGGGAAGCTGCAGTAGAACACAAAGGCATCAACTGACAGGCTGCTCCTGTTGAAATATAACAGGAAGATATTTGAGATCACACTTGAAACATGTCCTAATTTTTCTTTCTACAGCACTAACCACAATTTCTATGACAAAATGAACCCCATCATTTTGTTCCTTTTTAAATTAAATGTTTTAAGTGTTACCAGTTTATTCCAATCAAGATGGCTTCAGGTGTGCCATACTTTTGTCATAAGTATGTCTGTTAGCACTCTAGTTGTTCTTTAGAACACTCTGGGAAGCTGCAGTAGAACACAAAGGAATCAACTGACAGTCTCTGCCCTTGTTGGATGTACATGTTTTACTGAGAATGTCAGACTTCATTCTCACATGACTGAGAAAGATAATGTGAATTTACAGAAAATATGCTCTCATTTTAGCTTCTGGAGCACTTTCCAAAACTGTATGGGACAAGCATGTGAATATAGTTTTCTCTCAAACATGATTCATGATATCCCAGCAGAAGGTTTTTCACAGGGTAAAATCACCTTAGAACACACCACAATTCCTGAAATTAGTATGGTACCATCAACAAATGAATTCTAATGTAACTAAAGTCTGTTATCACCCTTTATAGTTCTCCTTTTGGTAACCCTCAAAATCTTCGATTCACTCCAATGCATTTCAATGGGGTACTATCATTTATATTGGTCCCAAGATGGCTGCCAGCAATTCCAGGATGAAGTGCTGACAGCCAATCAGATCTCACGATGACATGTGTGGTTAGGCTCCGCCCAGATATATATGTGTTTTCTTTTCAAATTTCTCAGGAACTACTGAACGGATTTACACCATTTAACCAAAAGGCACGACTCTGAACCAAGGGCTACCTTTTTGCCAAATTTGGTGTAATTCCGTTCAGCAGTTCGGGCTGTAGCTGCGACTAAAGGTTCCTATGGAAAATTGAATGGGGAAAACACGTTTTGGGACCCCCCTTTTTTCTCGGCCCCCACTTTACGAAATCACCCCGAGACTTTCAGGATAGGGGCGGACCGGAGCGCCCCAACAAGTTGGAAAATTTCGCGAAGATTCGTCAACCGGCGCCAATGTTATTTCAAATAGAATGTTGTGGATTTCCTATGGAAAATAGGTCCTAACTATAACTATCTACTGGCGACCGCCAGTAGATTATATATATATATATATATATATATATATATATATATATATATATATATATATATTTATATTTATATTTATATTTATAGTGCACGGTTTACCAAAAAAGTAGTTAATCTGCACCTATAGAAGTACTCCTTGAATGAGTTAAAATGTACTACTTTTTGGAATTCACAAGCATTTGCAGTAATAGGCTTAGAAAGCTGTGCCAATCTCAATTTTCCAAGAATACTACTGGCAATCAAACACTCAAACATTCACGGGATGAATGCTTACAAATGGTCTAACCAGTGGCAATCGAGCAGGGTAGCATTCCAACCCATCGTTTTTCACCCACTGTGCCACTCTAGACAGAGGTCCACCTAATGTGAATCAGTACTGACCCTGTTCGTAATTAGCGCATTGACATTTCCTGGTATCCAGTCTGATTATTTGGACACTAGTCAGGATATTTATTAACACTGAAACTGGAACTGGGGCTTTAAGAACGACCACATGGTCTTAATTAGTGCTTGTGAATGCATTTAAATTGAATCACGGCGCGCCCCCATCAGTTGACAAAGGCTTGTAATGAAGTTGAAACGCGTCCTGAAAGCTGCTGGCTGATGCATTAAAAGCGGATTGAATTCTCCCCCATTTTGGAGTGCCGAAGTTCTCTTTATTGCTGAGGATACAGTGGTGAATATATATATATATATATATATATATATATATATATATATATTATCTACTGGCGGTCGCCAGTAGATAGTTATAGTTACAACCTATTATCCATAGGAAATCCGCGACATTCTATTTGAAATAACTCTCTTGCCGGTTGACGTATCTTCGCGAAATTTTCAAACTTCGTGGGGCGCTCCGGTCCGCTCCTACCCTGAAAGTCTCGGGGTGATACGTCAAGCGGGGGCCGAGAAAAAGGGGGGTCCCAAACGCGTTTTCCCCATGCATTTTCCCATAGGAAACTTTAGACACGGCTACAGCCCTAACTGCTGAACGGAATTACACCAAATTTGGCAAAGAGGTAGTTCTTGGTTCAGAAAGAACCCTTTTGTTAAATGGTGTAAATCCGTTCAGTAGTTGCTGAGAAAATCAAAAAGTAAAAGTACATATATATCTATGGGCACGGAGGATTCGCGCACCCTCCCGATCACGAGCTGCATGTTAATTGGCTGTCAGCTGGCTGTCAACATTCCGATTCAGGAAATGTTGGCAGCCATTTTGTCCCTCGGTAGAACCGAGGGACAGAAACAAGTGCGCAAAGCGCACAAAGGGGGAGGGTAGAAACACCCTGACCCCCTAGGTTTGCTCAGGGGGTCCCACAAGGACCCCCTGGGCAAAAAAAAATTTTTTTTTTTAAAAATCGGCAGGATGCGCTCAGGGAGCGCGAACCCTGCCGAAAAAAAATCGAGCGCGGTCTCCCGCGCTTCGATGTTAATTGCCACCGGGTGGCCCAAGTCCCGGGGGCATGCTGGGGGGGGGTTAATTTTATGTGTGGGGGGCCTCTAAGGGCCCCCAAGCCCCGGGGACCACCACCCCCCGGGGCTTTATGTACAATGGTGCGGGAGGGCTCTGAGCCTCCCGCAGCCCCGAGGACCACCACCTCCCCGGGGCTTCTTTTTTTTAATTAAAAACCTGTGTGGGGGCTCCAGCCCCCACACGCCCCGGGGACCACCACCTCCCGGGGCACTAAGAAAAATTACAATGGGGGTCCGTTTGGACTCCCAGAGCCCCGAGGACCACCACCTCCCCGGGGCTGTGCACTGAATGGGAGGGGGCCGCGCGGCCCCCTCCTGGAGCCCTTGATGGCCCTGGGGACCACCACCCCCAGGGCCGGCTCCTGCAGTGTCCCGGGGTGCCTACCCCCGGGACACTGCTGTTGCAATGACAGGACGGGAGCCTCGCGGCTCCCGTCCTGTCATTGCATACTTGCTTTGGATATTGGAAGAGAGAGCAGGAAACCTGCTCTCTCTTCCAATATCCAAAGCCGATTGCTTTCCACATGGGGAGCTGCATCTTAGCAGCTCCCCATGTGTAAAAGCAATGCCGGCTCCCGTAGGACAGGGGAGCCGGCGGGACTGTGGGGGATTGGGGACCCCCCACAGTCCCCAACGAGAGGGCCAGCCCCGGGGGATGGGGTCCCCGGGGCAAGTAGTGGCCCGGGAGGAGGCCACGTGGCCCCCCTCCCCAAAAAAAAAAAAAAAAAAACGATCGGGCCCGCAGGCCCCGCCCCTTCCTTCACCACTCTGCAAACGCGCCCCTGGCGCGTTTGCAGAGAGGGAACGATTCCCCTTGAATACTGGGGGTCCCTGGGGGCCAACTAGCCCACCAGGAACCTCCAGTATGCGCCAGGGGCTGCCTTGCAGAGAGGTGTACAGAGGCCACGCCCCTTTTACACCTCTCTGCAACGCAGCTCTATGGCGCTTTTTGGAGGTATATGGTGGGCTAGTTGGACTCCGGGGACCCTCAGGATTCAAGGGGACTTAATCCCCCAACTTAAAACGCGCCACGGGGCGCGTTTGCACAGTGGTGAAGGGAGGGGCGGGGCTTGAGGTGACATGTGTGCAAACAGGCCCCGTGGCGCGTTTTAAGATGGGGAATTAAATCCCCTTCAATCCTGAGGGTCCCTGGGGGCCAACTAGCCCAACAGGTACATCCAGAAAGCGCCACAGAGCTGCGTTGCAGAGAGGTGTAAAGGGGTGTGGCCTCTCTACACGTCTCTGCAACGCAGCCCCTGGCGCATATTGGAGGTTCCTGGTGGTCTAGTTGGCCCCTAGGGACCCTCAGGATTCAAGGGAACTTAATCCCCAACTTAAAACGCGCCACGGGGCGCGTTTGCAAAGATGTCACCTCAGGCCCCGCCCCCTCCCTTCACCATTGTGCAAATATTCCTCTAAAATCAGCCGAAATAGGAATTCCGATTTACTCACCTGTTATAAGGAGAGACCTCAGTGCTGTATCTTTCAGCCCAGTACTGGTCCTGAAAAGTAATTTTAACCGTACTTACCGGTAACTTGAATTTCCTTCATAGGCTAACATTGACTGGTTTCACTTGGAAATTCTTCTAAGTGTGGAGTTTTGGAACTTTAAAATATTCCTCTAAAATCAGCCGAAATACGAATTCCGATTTACTCACCTGTTATCAGGAGAGACCTCAGTGCTGCATCTTTCAGCCCAGTACTGATCCTCAAAAGTAATTTTAACCGTACTTACCGGTAATTTGAATTTCCTTCATAGGCTAACATTGACTGGTTTCACTTGGAAATTCTTCTAAGTGTGGAGTTTTGGAACTTTAAAATATTCCTCTAAAATCAGCCGAAATACGAATTCCGATTTACTCACCTGTTATCAGGAGAGACCTCAGTGCTGCATCTTTCAGCCCAGTACTGATCCTGAAAAGTAATTTTAACTGTACTTACCGGTAACTTGAATTTCCTTCATAGGCTAACATTGACTGGTTTCACTTGGAAATTCTTCTAAGTGTGGAGTTTTGGAACTTTAAAATATTCCTCTAAAATCAGCCGAAATACGAATTCCGATTTACTCACCTGTTATCAGGAGAGACCTCAGTGCTGCATCTTTCAGCCCAGTACTGATCCTGAAAAGTAATTTTAACCGTACTTACCGGTAACTTGAATTTCCTTCATAGGCTAACATTGACTGGTTTCACTTGGAAATTCTTCTAAGTGTGGAGTTTTGGAACTTTAAAATATTCCTCTAAAATCAGCCGAAATACGAATTCCGATTTACTCACCTGTTATCAGGAGAGACCTCAGTGCTGCATCTTTCAGCCCAGTACTGATCCTGAAAAGTAATTTTAACCGTACTTACCGGTAACTTGAATTTCCTTCATAGGCTAACATTGACTGGTTTCACTTGGAAATTCTTCTAAGTGTTGATTTTTGAAACATACAAATATTCCTCTAAAATCAGCCGAAATCCGAATTCTGATTTACTCACCTGTTATCAGGAGAGACCTCAGTGCTGCATCTTTCAGCCCAGTACTGATCCTGAAAAGTAATTTTAACCGTACTTACCAGTAACTTGAATTTCCTTCCATAGGCTAACATTGACTGGTTTCACTTGGAAATTCTTCTAAGTGTGGAGTTTTGGAACTTTAAAATATTCCTCTAAAATCAGCCGAAATACGAATTCCGATTTACTCACCTGTTATCAGGAGAGACCTCAGTGCTGCATCTTTCAGCCCAGTACTGATCCTGAAAAGTAATTTTAACCGTACTTACCGGTAACTTGAATTTCCTTCATAGGCTAACATTGACTGGTTTCACTTGGAAAATCTTCTAAGTGTGGAGTTTTGGAACTTTAAAATATTCCTCTAAAATCAGCCGAAATACGAATTCCGATTTACTCACCTGTTATCAGGAGAGACCTCAGTGCTGCATCTTTCAGCCCAGTACTGATCCTGAAAAGTAATTTTAACCGTACTTACCGGTAACTTGAATTTCCTTCATAGGCTAACATTGACTGGTTTTCAGCAAAAAAGTTTCAGTGTTGATTTTCACAAACTACAAATATTCCTTAAAAATCGCCTGTATGACTTAAACGCATTCTTTCAACTGTTTACAGGAGATGCACCAGTGCTGGATCCAGGATCCAACACTGAGTAAGAAAAAGTAACGATAACAGTTTTTACCTGCTAAGTGAATTTCCTTCCATAGGATAACATTGGTGATTCTATGAGAAAAAGTTTCAAAGTGTCAACTTTTAAAATACAATAATATTCCTTAAAAATCACGACTGTAACCAAAACGCTTTTACTCAACTGTTTACAGGAGATGTACCAGGACTGAATCTAGGATCCAGTCCTGTGGTTACAAAAGTAATCCATAAAGTAACTAATTGCATTTAACTAGAAATTCACATTGAGCTGAATGTTGCATTGTGTTTGAAAATGTGTTGCCCATTGCAACAACTGTAACTACTGTACTTAAAAGTCTATTGCCTATCTGCAAAGTATTTAAACTAAAGTAATTCATTCTGAGAAAGTATTTTTTGTAATGTAATGTATAATGTAATTACAATGTAATTTGACAAATAAAATATGTAAAAAAATTGTTTCTAAAAATGTAGTAAATCAGTATGAAAAAAATTAATATAACAATTAATACATTTAAAAATTGTCATTTACAAAACCTTTGAAATTCACTGAAAAAACCGTAGGTTTCAGGCACGTTATAGTTAGAAATTAGCATTTAAAAAACCTTTGAAATTCACTGAAAAAACCATAGGTTTCAGACACGTTATAGTTACAAATTAGCATTTAAAAAACCTTTGACATTCAATGAAAAAACCATAGGTTTCAGACACGTTATAGTTACAAATTAGCATTTAAAAAACCTTTGAAATTCACTGAAAAAACCATAGGTTTTAGGGACAGTTATAGTTACTTGGACATTGCACTCGTACAAAACCCGTGAAATTCCCCGTTATAGTTAGTTCAGCTAACTATAACTCGCGCCCCGCAATGCACTGCTGATGACGTCACATATTACATCACTCATGACATGGTCAGTGACATCACTGATGACATCACTGATGACATCTCAAATGACATCACTGATGACATCATCCACGTGATAATCTGATGCACCTCCTCACACCCTAATATAATCTTTGATACACCCACTCTAAATTACAGACTGCCATTCGCAAAACCATAGACACTCCAACACCAATAACTACATACCCACTCACTGATTCTTAGGTCTACACACACACACATCCACTCACTCACCCGTACAGTCACTCATACTTACGGTCACTCAGTACAGGACTATCATATGCACTCTTACTCCTATATAGACACTCAAACAACGCCACTCATCCATAGAGATACTCACACACCTAGTCAGTCATGCAAATAATTAAACACACTGCCATTTACTCACCTATACAGTTATACACACACCAGCTCACTTACTCATACAAATAGTAGCACATTGTTACGCTCTTATACAATCACTGATACAAGCACACAATCATCCATACAGCCACTATCACAATCACTCACTCTTGCTTATAGCTATTTATATACTCCAACACACATATATACTGCCTTTCACATATGTAGTTACTCACACATGTACCACTGGGACATACATTCACTCACTAACACACTCTTACACACACTTACCCACCCATACAGTCTATCACAGATGCACTCTTGAAACCATCCACCCAGTGAATCACCCACTCACACATCTATGCACAGAGTTGCACACACCCCTCCCACACAAACACTCAGGCACCCATACAGATACTCAGACAAGCATTCAATAACTCATATAGAAAATCATTTAGCTATTCACAAACACATGCAGCCACTTACACAGCAACAGACAGACGGATACAGACATACACCCAGTTTAGTCACTAACCCATGCATTCAGTAAGATACGTTAAATCACTCACTTATAGAGTCAGTCACGCACCTACTAAATCATCCATACAGACACTTAGACACCCACTCATTCTTCAATACGTCTTTTCCTATATATTTTAAAAATATTTAAACTTTACAGAAACACACAGTCACTGGATGATGTCATCAGTGATGTCATTTGAGATGTCATCAGTGATGTCATCAGTGATGTCACTGACCATGTCATGAGTGATGTAATATGTGACGTCATCAGCAGTGCATTGCGGGGCGCGAGTTATAGTTAGCTGAACTAACTATAACGGGGGAATTTCACGGGTTTTGTACGAGTGCAATGTCCAAGTAACTATAACTGTCCCTAAAACCTATGGTTTTTTCAGTGAATATATATATATATATATATATATATATTTATATTTATATTTATAGTGCACGGTTTACCAAACAAGTAGTTAATCTGCACCTATAGAAGTACTCCTTGAATGAGTTAAAATTTACTACTTTTTGGAATTCACAAGCATTTGCAGTAATAGGCTTAGAAAGCTGTGCCAATCTCAATTTTCCAAGAATACTACTGGCAGTCAAACACTCAAACATTCACGGGATGAATGCTTACAAATAGTCTAACCAGTGGCAATCGAGCAGGGTAGCATTCCAACCCATCGTTTTTCACCCACTGTGCCACTCTAGACAGAGGCCCACCTAATGCGAATCAGTACTGACCCTGTTCGTAATGTAAACAGTCCGGGGCAGATTTACAAGCCCCTTGCGCCACTTTTGCGTCACTTTTCCCATGTTACAAATGACGCAAAATTGGCACAAGGGGCTTGTAAATCTGCCCCTCTCTCCCTAACCACAGTCATCTAACCCCTCCAACTTGCAGCCCACTGCTTTTCTAGTTGGGAAATTTGTGATTTACACCCCTGAATCTCACTGACTAAGCTACGTTCCTACTTGCAGGGAAGCAAACATATTACTCCACGGCTTGGAAACCTCAACTGAGTTGGCAAGATTTGGCAAATTCTTGGCCTTAATCCACTGTCTGCTAACTGGTCAATCTCTCACAGAAACAACGGCATGGCTAAAAATGTCAAGTCTGAAACAGACTCAAGGTAGAAAAATCGAAATACAAAACCAGATTTTGCCTCTACACTCAGCACTTTGCACTTTCACTTGTGGCTGCAATTGTGACCTCACCCAAACCTAATTTTGCACTTATAACTTTTGCCTCTACAATCAGCATTATGCACTTTCACACATGGCTGCAATCATGACCTCACACAACACACAAGGCAGCAAATAGAAGATTCAGTGCAAAAAGGTGGATTGTCCAAAGACTTAATAAGAACAGTAGACACACGAAAGACAGTTCAATTGAGACAAAAGACATTGAGTCTTATGTAGAGTTAATATTGTTATTGCCCAGAGACTAAAAAGAATAGTGGACACACAAAAGGCACCTCAACTGAGTCTCATGTGTATCTAATACTTTATTGTTACTAATCATATAATGTTCAAAGTCTTAACAAGAATTGTGGGCACATGACTGAAATTTTATCTGCATCTTTTGGCATTTCATTTTCAGCAACTTTAAATTCATAATTTGACCTTTGTATCAGTAACGGTTTTCACAAAAGCATGTGGCACTTTCCCAGATGTGGCCCCATTAGTGAACACAAACAACTCACGGTGTGCCAACCAGATGACACTGTGTATCACTATCCTTTACTGATAAACTCAACAAGAACAGCGTTTATAAGAAAGCTATTTTAACCGAGTCTATATTTTATTGTTATCCACGACATAACGGCCGAACCCCTCATAAGAATAGTGGGCCTATGAATAGACTTTTATTCATGTTTTGAGGTAGGCGCCATTCTTTTTGTAACAATTTTAATTAATTGAATCAAATAAACTTACTACTTACTACTAGTTCTAGTACTACTACTACGTTTCACCATGTCAGACTTTAGGACTTTACGTCACTGGGTAAAAACACCTGCTTAGACCCACGGAAGTCATACCACCATGGACACTGCTAGGTGTCTAGTTTTCAGAAATGTCTGGGTATGGGACCAAATTCGACAGCTACTCATGTTGTTAAAAAAGCATGGATTATGCTGGGTAAAATATGATGCCTCCAGGCCACGTTTTGGGGTGCATCTGTTTGCAGGCTCTAGACCCAGCCACACAAGTGGGGTACCAATTTTATCAGGGGATGCGTGGGAGCACAGAATAGTGGAACATTTGGTTTTACCAATTGCATTTCTCTGCATTCTGCCTTCTAAATATAAGCCACAGTGCATGAAAGAAGAAATTTTGCAAAATGCCCTCTGAATCACATGCTAGTATAGATACCCAGAAATTCTGAGATGTACAAATAATCACAAACTAAACTTAGTATCTGATGTTCATTTCATAAATACATAGTTTTCCTTCATACCCATTTTCCACTCTTTACATTTTACCATATGAATTGCTTTATACTTGGAACACAATGAAAAATCATTGTAAGGTGCAGCTTGGATGTTGGGTCTGCGTACCTTGATTTCTTGACGAACCGATAAATCCTATTTATCCACATGACCAGAAAGGTCTAGTGGCATACCAGTGTATAGCTTTTGTAAATCAGCCATCGTGACAAGAAGTTACAGATGAAAAAGTTGTCACAGATGGCTGTTTTTGCTTCTCATTTTCAATAGTTTTTATTTCAACTGTTAGGTTCTTTAGAAACACCTTGAGGGTTTCGCACAAATGACCCCTTGCTGATTTCAGAATTATGTCTACTTTTCAGACTTCTATAATTTTACGTGATCACCCATCTTTTTCATACCTGTTTCCACCACAAACTGGAAGTAGTTTGAAAGTACAACAATTAGGAAAAATGGGCTACCTCTTAGAACACATGGCAATACTGCGGTAAAAAAAAAATTTTTTATTCAGTTCTGCTTGTTTCTGAAAGCTGGGAAGATGGTGATTTTAGCACAGCAAACCTTTTGTTGCTACTATTTTTAGAAAATAAAAAATACACTTTCTTGTACAGCACTTTATTCCCATTTTTCCCCAAAAACCCCAATATTTACCTATATTTTGGCTATATTCTTAGTCCCCTTCAGGGAATCCACAAATCCTCGGTATCCTTAGAATTGCCATAGTATTGGAAAAAAAGATGCAAATATAGCATGGATACCTTTCGTGGAACAAAAGGTATGGAGGCCTAAGCACAAAGTACCCTAAATAGCCAAAAAAAGGGCAAAAAAACCCTCTGCAGTTAAGGGGCTAATTTGAATTAAGACATGCATAGGAACATGACAACACACAACAAGTCACATTCTCAAAACTATTTGTCACTGTGAAGACAGTGAGACTGCACAAGTACTTGCATGTTGGTCGATTTAAAAAAAAGTCACAAAGGTGTGTGCATCTATGTTTATGTTTATTCTTGATATGATGTGCAAACTGCAGAGAAAAATTTCTTCTAGGCATCCATGGGCAATAAATGGTCATAATAGATGATACATATGACCTGGAATGTTAGGCAAATACAGAAATATATCAAATATATACCATGTGTACACTGACCCCCTCTCACTGAAGGGCCGAGCGGATGAGAAGTCAAGTCCGACAAACAGCATCTGCGGTGAGTCGGAAGTGAAGTACTTTCCATGAGGATTGACAGCGGCAGCCCCAAGACAGCACCAGTTTTTCTCCCTTTCGTGGATCGACGTAGCTGGAGTCGGAGGACTCGAGGGATGCCGGCAACAAAAAGGTAGGATTCTGCTCATAGTCAGGTCCGGAGGTGTGTGTAGGGTTGGGAGTCTTTATCAACTGTATACTCCTGTACCCCTAAATCTGCATAAATAACAAGAATGTCCACTGACGCACTGCTGGACCCGGAGGCAACGGCAAATGAAATGTTCAGCAATTCCCCCACAGAGGACTTACTTGCACAAGTGCCAAACAGCACCTCACGAGGGGGCTCCACCAACATCAGGGACATGCTAAGGAAATTAGAAAAGCTAATGAAACAGGAGCAAGCAAAATGGTGGGAGCATAAATCCCTACAACGGTATTTGGATGTGGGAAGAATGCCTAGGGGACTAAGGATAATGATAGCGCCAAGCTACGAGAACACCAACCTCAATATGCTGAAAGAATGGGCAGAATGTAACCTGGAATCTTCCAGAAAATTGGTTTAAATCCTGGTAAAATATGCGTAACCTGACCGAACAGAGACAAATAGATGAACTGAATGAGGAAATAAGCAAAATGGGATCAACAGATGCGCTAACCAAAATGCGAGAAGAAATGATGGCAAGATTATGCAAAGAAGAGGATAAAATTAAGAATAGAAAAGCTTTCAAATTCCAGAGTGATAACGCTCACTATGAAAATGGCCACATTTTTATTTTCGTTCAAGAGATGTCATTCACTCAAAACCCTAAAATCAAGTGGGAAGAATGACAAAATGCAAGTGTCATTCGCCAATACGGAATTACAAGGTACTACATCAGCCTCTGATTTGAGCTCTGCCCTGGAGAGCGAGTCAGAACCAGAAACAAATAGACTGCCCAATTGGTGTAAAAACTCTCCTTGGCAGAAGAATTGGATTTTTTACGCCAGGGCAGACGTCAAAAAACTGCGTCTGAGAATGCCAAATACCAGATCCGGAAAAGGAGAAAAGCAGAAACAAAAAGCGGCGCAAAAGGAGAAAATCATGCCGGCAACGAAAAAAGCAGGAAGCAAACGACAGGCAGATGGAGACATAAATGAACCAAGCACCTTGTGAAGCCAAAACAATAATCAACTTGGCACAAATTGATTTGAATCAGGTGGAAACACAACTACTATCTCTAGGTTTATCCTACTGTCCTGAAAGCAGCTTTAATTATGCACAGACGAGGATGGATGTTTTCAAGTTTGCACGTAAACTTAAACCTAAAAAGTATCATCTTTTACGGAGAGGCAGCGACAACATAAATACTCTCCAGTCTGAAATCTCTTCCCCAAATGTAACCATCTTGACTGTTTCAGACATGCACTAGTTAAGGGAGTTACAAGAACTAGAGAATGAGAATGAAAGTTCGATCTCCTCAGGTGAAGTCTCTATGCAATCCGCAATGGCATCACAACAGTTAAACACCTTTCCAAAAGTTTTAACACCTTTTAAACCAAAATCCACATTTCATTCGATAATGCCCTGTGATTCCATTGGCATATTCAATGAACAAGTGACATCACAAATCAAAAATTTGAATCATCACATACAAAGAACTCGATCGAAATTTAGCAGTCGGGATTTTCAATATCGCCAATTGATTGACAAATTACAGAAAAATAACCAAATTGTCGTTCGAAATTCAGACAAAGGCGGGATTATCGTCATCTGGCCCAAAACAGATTATTTGGAGGAAGCATTGAAACAGTTCAATGATAGAGACTGTTACAAAAGAAGTAGTGTCTAGGCAGCCCACGCAACATACAATGAATTTTACTCAAAGTTACTAGCATGGAAAAGTGCAGATCTCTTAAGCGCGGATGAATATAAATACCTAAAAAATGATTGTGCGGTCATGCCAGTAATCTATTTTATACTGAAGATTCACAAAAATCCCGCCAAGCCCCCCGTAGGACGATAACCTCTGTGCGGCAAAGCCTATTGGAGAACACCTCACGATACATAGACTATTTTCTGCAAGAACAGGTTCAGGGATTACCGTTTTATATAAAGGACACTAGTGACTTTCTTCGGAGGACTTGGCAGAAGGACTATCCTCTTATGACAATGGACATTACATCGCTCTATCGAGCATTAACCATAAAGATTGGATCGAAACACTAAAGCACTTTTTAGGCAACAGAGAGATTTAGTTATTTTAACACAGCAAAATGTTAATCAACATAACATCCTTTTGCCTTGATAATAATCTCTTTATGTTTCAAAATCAAAATCAAATTTATCAGCAAGTACATGGAGTTGCCATGGGGGCCAGCTTCTCTCCCAGCTATAGTGTCTACACATGGGCTGGTGGGAGAAGCTGGGCCTCAGGGCAAATTACGGGGCGATCATCGATGAACATGTAATGATATGGTTAAGATTTATTGACAAATTGTTTGTCATTTGGAGGAGTACAAAGCAGAGTGCATTGGATTTTGTATCAGCAATTAATGTTAATGACATTAATCTCAACTTCACAGCGACAGTGAGTACATAATCAGTTAATTTTTAGATGTACAGGTCTGTATTATTAATAACAAGAATGTAACAAAGTTACATCGTTAGGAAACAGCCGGTAATTCCGTGCTACATGCAACTAGTTTCCACCCTAGGCATTTGATACAGAGCATCCCCTATGGGGAAATGCTTAGGATTAAAAGAATTTGCAGTAACAACACAGACCTAACAATGGCTCAGCGGGACAGTAAGCTTAGATTTTTGGCACAAGGCTACTCTGAAAAAACAATTGAATCAGCAGTTAGTAAAACAACTGCTGAACCGATCTGAACTTTTATTTGGCAAGAATAATGAGGATACATTCTCCAAACCCACACTAAAACAGGATGAGGATCAGCAAACTAGGCTAATTATTACAATAAACAAGAAAGACAACTGAGGAACATCATTAGGAGAAATTGGCTATTAGTACTGGATGACCCGATTATAGGTCACCTTTTACCCAAATTACCTGCCATCACCTATAAAAAAGCCTCCTCCATGCGTTATGCTTTAGTCAAAAGCAGTCCAGAGTTAGCAGAGTGGGGTATTTGGCTATCACATAGAAAAGGCTTTTTTAAATGCACCACCTGCAGAGCCTTCAAATCTGGGGTGAACAAAACATCATATTTAACCCCGTGATAAACCTGTCAAAATCAAGAAGATACTTACATGTAAGATGGACTATGTGGTTTATGTGTTGGAGTTTCCCTGCGGACTGCGCTATGTTGGCAGTACCAAGTTACAAGCACACAAGTGGATACTCCAACACATACGGGCAATCGCCAATTCTGACCCAACTTACCCTGTTGCCCACCATTTTAAAGATATCCATGGCAACAGTTTGTAACAATTCAGTTACTATCTGCTGCACTCAGTTCCAAACTTGAGACGGGGAGACAACAGGGAAGCTGTATTAAGAAAGTTGGAGACCCGGTACGTCCTGGAATTAGATACTACGACACCTGGGGGCAAAAATGCCAGTGAGGACCTTTTCACCTGTCTATTGTACCAACAGGGGCATATGTATCATACAATCTGCACCGATACACTGACCTGGCCCTACTTGCCCCCCAACATCCAATATGAAATCCATAGTCCAAACTACTAGCAAGATGATCAGGCAAAGTTAGGGAATCACAAGATAGGATACAGCCAACCAACTGAAATTACATACCACCCAAATTTTAAAAATGTTAAAATTTCGAGATTCTTAAATTTTTCTGTGTGCATGAATGATACATGTATAACGGTCCACACAAACAGTATGGGATAAACGAACTGCCATTTAGGGCATTAAGTCCAAAAGTTACCATATAATGCTGCTACCTACCTGCTGTTATCTTATTGCACTGTTGCACTTTAATGAAATTAAAGAGGGGGCAACTATTTACACAATAGCACTTTATATTTAGCACTTTGGTACTTTTTGCACTTTAAACAGACCACTTATAGTAATGACAGGGTAATACTTGATCCAAGGTGGTTACATCATTCGACAGTAAAAGAACACATTGAAAAATTACTGTTGGCACAAACCAGCTAAAAAATCAAATGAAACATGTATAAGTAAAGGCAAGGAGGTCAAACATAAGGGATTATAATGCCATAGTAGCTGAAAGGATCTGTGAACTTGGAGAATGTTTACAGGCATAATGCACTGATGCATGTATTCTACTTGCACTATTTTTCATATATAATTTTCTTTAAAAAAATGCTTTTATAATCATGTTTATAATCATTTTGATATTAGCGGTTGTACAACATGAAATTTGGTATTCTACTACAACTTTTAAACAACACAGTATGAAAAGTGTTTTAACTAATGTACTACGTGTTCAATTATATGGGGAGTCTGTGTTCAGTGTTTACGTGAATATTGTAGCACTTGTCACTTTAAAAAGTTAGGTCCCACAATGCAGTGGCGTCATGTGATCAAGGCCTGTCCAGGCCGAAACGCATCACAGCGGATTGTTTGCAGTAAACACATATATATATATAAACAGAACAGATACACAGGGATTGGTGATAGCTAAAGAGAGGGGTGAGAGCAGACAGATTATAAAAGATGGATCTTGTGTTTTTCCCTTAACTGCCTCAGAATTTGTGCATGGCAAATGCATCTCAGCAGGTAGTTCCAATGGTTGTGGACCACAAAAATTAACCTGTCACTTTAGTTTTTGCTTCGGGTATGTAGTGTCCCTCCGAACCCGGGAGTAGGCAAAGGATCATGCCACACACAGAACTCTGGTTTGCACGTCTTTATTCAACTGTATGCAACCGTTAACTAGACGTACTGCGTCAAAGCTTTACTGACCCCACCCAGATAAATCCCAATCAATTACGTAATGCTTGTAAGCAGTCAGCTGAGGACCATTAGAGCCCACGTGCACATAAGCATGCGACACAACATCTCCCCTTTGGTAAATAAAAAGTACAGACAACATATATACATTAGATCTCCTCAATGAGTCATTGAGGTGCTCGCTCCAGTCTTTCAGATCGAGTTGTATGAGGTAGCGGAGGGCGCCCTCATCTGGTGGCATCTCCGATGATGAACCAGATGATTGACTTGGGCTCTCAGGTGGAAATACCTCACTCATGAGGTCTGGAGCTGACAAGCATCGAAGCAGAAGCTTAAAGTGCAACAAGCCCTTGGTCTTTCCATGTCTCTGAGCTGTCACCATGTGGCCACAACTTTCAGAGGCTCAGCGTCAAATGGAGAACCAGTTTTATTGGTCCATTCTTGCTTGACACAGACCTGATCTCCTTTCTCAAAGTCTGTGTTCTGAGCACATCAGCGCTTATCGGCATAAGCCTTCATCTTCTTCTTGTTAGAAGTGTCAGTGACACGAACCTCACCCGGGTTGATTGGCCGGCTAGTGGTCCATTTTGGAAGCTTTTTTCCAAATGTTCTCCCAAACAACAAGGAGGCAGGACTTTCTCTGGTTCTAGAATGGGCAGTGGATCTGTAAGCATGAAGGGCTGAATCAATCCCTAGTAGTGCACTGAATCACTCTCTTTAAGGTACCCATAAATCGTTCGACCATGCCATTTGCCTGGGGCCAAAGAGGCATACTTTTCTGATGCTTAAATTTCAATCTACCAAGAAGTCCTTAAACTCTCTCCTATTGAAGGGTGGGCCAATGTCAGAATTTAGAACGGAAGGAACTCTCCATGCTGCGAAAATATCATCCAGCTCCTCAATATCTTTGTCATGCGTGGTTGATGATAAATCTTCCACTAGGGGACAATGTAAGTACTCATCTATAACTACCATGAGATGATGTCCTTTACTGAGAGGCCCAAAGTAGTCAATCGCATTTCTCTCCCATGCCTGTTTAGCAAGGTCAGACATATTTAGCGGATGCTGGGTCATCATGGGCGAAAGTCAGTTATACAGATGACATGCATTCAGTTCCCTTTCAACTCGTTCATTAAGGTGCATAAACCACACTCAATCCCTGAGGGCTCTCTTGATGGCAGCATTACCACTGTGTCCTTCGTGTGGTAGTTCAATCATTTGTTGCCTCAGGCTCTCAAGTATGGCTATTCTCGACTCTCTTAATATGATACCATCTTGCGTGATAGAAACTTCTTCCTGAACATTCTTAAACTTTTGATATTCAGCATCATCTGTGGAATGTTGAGTATGTTTTCTCTATGAGTGCGTTGCAATAATATCTTTGAGTGTGAGCATATTTTGATCAGCATTGATGGCAGCACTGATTTGTTCAGTAAATAAAGCTGTAGGTGTGTTAGACTTTTCTATGAAGTAAATATGCGCTTCTGCTGCCTTAGATGTTCGAATTCCCAAAATTAGTGAGCAACGCCTGGTGGTCCATGATAAGGGTGAAATGCTTTCCATACAGAAACACGTGGAGGTGTTCACAAACCCGTAATACTGCTAAGCTCTCCTTTTTGGGTTGAGAGTATGCACGTTCAGTCTGAGATAGACTCCTACTCCATTGGCCGCAATGTGTCACTGTGCATCAGCCTGTCCATTGTGTTGGGCAAGGATCATGACCAACTCCAACGGGCTTACATCTACTACAGTCTCAGAGTGTATTTTAGGTTCAAACTAGATCATTTCAGTAGCATTTTAAATTGAATGTTTAATTTTCTTGAAACTTGGATAACACTCAGAAGACAACTTAAACAGAACATTCCACCTTGTTAAGTCTCTCAGTGGGGCACTCATGGTAGCAAAATCACCTATGTATCTGGAACAGTAACTGACCATGCTTAAAAGGATCGCAGCATCGACACATCTTCTGGGGAACAAGTGGATGGCGATGCTCGTACGTTTTCAGGATTAGGAGTAATTCCTTTCTCAGAAAAGACATGACCAATGAACTTTAAGCTGTTGTGGAGCTCACACTTTTCTGCATTCAGAGTGAGACCTGCATCAGCAAGCAGATGGCACACTTGTGTGACTGCTTTATAATGCTACTTTCGTGCAGCCCCAAACACCAGGACATCGTCACTGTAGTTAAAAGCATGTGTGACAGATTGAATCACTCGACAAATTACATCCTGAAAGATTTCTGCAGTTGATGACACACCAAAACTGAGCCTTTTACATCTGAAGAAACCAACATGAGTCAAAAAGTTGTAATGTACCTATAGTTTTCTTCCAGCTCAAGTTGATGGTAGCCTTCGTTCAAATGAAGATGGGTAAAAAGCTATGGCACCATTCAGTTGTGTGATCATCATCTCCGCGATGTGTGGACCTGTATGTCACTCACTGTCTCTCTCTCGATTGCTTTGTTAGCCTGGTGCATATCACACAAATGAGCAATGAACCTCCACTGTCCTTTTTTGACACCACTACAATGATTGAGACCCATGGTGTAGGACCAGTCAAGCATTCAACAATGTCATGCTTTAACAGTGCTTCCAGTTCCTTCTCAACGGCTTCCTGTAAGTGGAAAGCAATGCAACGGTGTCGCCGGGCAGCAGGGCGAATGCCTTCATCGAAGCTGCACTATCATTATCTTAAGTTTCCCAAGTCCATTTCATAGTGTGCATTTAGGTTGTAGTTAATAGAGATCAGTCCCATGTCAGCAGCAGTGCTGAAACTGAGTAAGCATACCTTGTAGGACATTGATTGGAACTTGCACTGTTGTTTTCTTATGCTGCACGGTTGCGTCAAATGATCCTTGACTCTGCTGTGTAAGCACGTATAAGCTGCCCATATGTACACGTTTGTTTTCCACGGTGTAAGACGTGGTGTCAGGGACAGTTTGTTGTATTTGTCAGCCAGCATGATGATGATTAATGCATCACTGACTATATTAAATATTGCAGGGTACCCATTTACCTTGCGCATAATCTTAGGGCAATATCCAAATGAACTTGGTTGCTTCACATGGTGATTCTTTTCAGATTTGTGCTCTTCTCGGCAAGCAGCTAAGCCTACATGTGCACACTGTTCGGTGACTGACATCATCATCTAACATCCATCTTCATCGCTGTCACTCACAGATGACATTGAGGAGTCTTTGAACGAAGACTTTGATGACGATCTACTTTGTTTTCTTACCAATTTCCTCAGTTGTAGTTGCTGTTTGGTCTTGTGGGAGTGGCTAGAATATTTCTGGAACTTTCTGGCATCTATTTTCTCATCTTGTTGTGATGCACTCTTTTGCTTGACAGACTGTTACGAAATGGTATTCTTTCCTGCAGCCTTTACAGTTCTGTTAAATGGCAGGACATTTACCTTCATGTGGAAAGGAGAATTCAAAGCATAAACAAAACTTCTTCTGAGACATCACCTTATGGTCCTCTTCCTTGGGTTTCTGCCTACTTTTCATGCTTAATGCTGTTTCACTCTGGGTTATTCCAGGCTCCATATCAACAGCATGTCTATGTGCACATTCCTCTGCTCTCTCAACCATGAGCACTTTCTCCAGACTGAGTGTTTGTTAGCTGGAGCCACACCCAAGAGTTGGAACCAGAAAAAGTTTTACAAGCAAACAGAGAGTGCTAGACTTTGTGTGGCTTTCAAATAAAGCAACAACTGAAGTCCACATGGATAAGAGCTTTGGAATACGTAACAGCCAAAAGAGAGACTATCACTACGCCAATCATTCTTTGGTTTTACACAAAATGTGCCAATATTCAGTTTGGAAGCTGCCCCTACTCAACAGACAGGTATTTTATGTCTGCTGGTAAACTGGTGAACTCTTTTGAGTGATGCTGCATACTGTTGCCTCTACTGAGAAGAGCATATACATTCCTCCAGGTGTGAACCAAATGAAAGACCTACAGGTCCACCAAGGAGTAAAGATGGTACAAGCCCCACGAACTGGTGCTACCATTTAAAAACTACAATTGGTTGAAATAAACAGAAACCCTGCTGAAATAGATGGAGTACGATTTGGGTTGGGTGCTGCCTACATTTATAGGCCTAAAGAGGGAAGATACAGGAAAATGCCCTTGCCCTCTACCCTATTTTGCATGATGCAGTGGAAGAGTGGTCTGGTATGTATACCAGCCCCATGGATTAGTAGGAGCAGTTAGGCCTGCAGGACCTGAAGGAGACATACTACATGCAAGCTAAGGGCAGGTGTTAGAAATGGGGTCTCTGGTTGGCAGGTTTGTACCCTGTCCAAGTAGGGACCCACACTTCTAGTTAGGGTAAGGGGGATTACACTTTTAAAATAACCCCTGCTCACCACCTTGGTAGCTTGGCACGAGCAGTCAGGCTTATCTCAGAGGCAATATATAAAGCATTTGCACATAACTCACAGCAATACAGTGAAAACACTACAAAAGGACACCACTCCAGTTTTAGAAAAATAGCCAATATTTATCTGTGTAAAACAAGATCAAAACGATAAAAATCCAACATACAGCGATCAAAGTATGAAGATTGCAAAAATAGACTTAAAATTAACCCTGGGCGTAGTTCGCGTAGTAGCGCTACGCGTAGCTACGTGAAGTGCACTTTGCACTACACGAGCTACGCGTAGCTACGCGAACTGCGTAGTGCACTGTGCAAAATGCTGTTCGCACTGATTGCACAGTGCCGGATGCTTGTCCGCACTGTGCAATCAGTGCAAACCGCATCTTGCACAGTGCAAGCTGTCGTTTTCTGCCGCTCGAGTAGATTTCTACCGAGCGGCAGCTTTCTCAACGCGGACTGGTAGTTTCTCATCGCGAGCGGTCGCGAGCATACGCGACCACTCGCAATGAGAAACCTGACCTCCCCGCATTGAGAATCTCGCCGGGAGGTTTATTTTCCACGCTCGCGATCGGCAACTTGATGTTGCTGATCGCGAACGAGGAAAAAGTCTCGCCGGGATGTCATTTTGCTTGCTCGCGGTCGCCAACTTGACGTTGAGGACCGCGAGCAAGCAAAAAATGACCGCTACGCTACGCGTGTTTGCACTGTGCTATGTGCAATTCGCGTAGTGCGAAGTAGCGCAAACTTCGCAAACTACGCGAGCGTAGCGTAGTACTTCGCCCAGGGTTACTTAAAATACAGTTCCTTGAAGTTGATAGCTCCATCCTGGGCTATCACGGCGTTGTGAATAAACAAATCCAACAGTTCAGGCCGGCCGCAGCGTCGTGGGCCAGCTACAGGGTCGGGAAAACCTGCGAAGAGTACCTTGGAAATGCAGGGCGTCAGGACCTTATGATGAGCTCTGAAGAGGCGGCGTCGGTCCCAGAGGTCAGTGCAGGAGTCATTGTGCCCTTGAAGTTACACGCTTTACAGATCGAACTCTGTGAGGTTGAAGTCAGGAGCGCCGGTGTCTGCAGGCATTGGGGCTGCGGTGCGAAGTGCAGCTGTGTGGTGCCCTCTAGTTGCGGTGCAGGCAGCGGCTCTGTGATGATGTCCAGCGTTGATGAGACCAAGGCTGTGGTGAGAAGTGGGGAGGTGCTCATCACGGTGCTGGCAGCTCTCGGTGCAAGCAGCATCATTGTCGTTGCTTAAGTGCTGTTGTCGGTAAACAATCTGGAGTCGATGGTACCGGCGTTGTTAGGCTAAGGCTGCAGTGTGGGACAGGGTGGTGTGTTGAGTAACCAACAAGCGGTGTCCCCAGGCCATGGTGCAGGCAGTGGCGTCGATATCGACATGGAGCAACGGCGTTAGGGATAACAGGGCGGCAATGTGAAGCAAGGCAGTGTGAAGTGTGGTGCACTCAGGTCACGGTGCAAGCAGCGGCTTGTGGGAGCATTCGTCGGCCTTGTCGGTGAGACCAGGGTTGCGGTGCAAAGCGTGGCAGTGCTCTCTGTAGTGCCAACAGGTCATGGAGCCAGCAGTGGCGTCGTTGATGGTGTCAGGTTGCTTTTTCTTCTGTTGCAGCACAAAACACACAGTTCCCAGTGCTGTTGGCAGAAGAACTTGAAGTCTTTGCTGTTCCTGAGACTTCTTGAACAGGGGGCAAGCTCTACCTCAAGCCCTTGGAGAAACTCAGGCAAATAGGATTGCAGAAAGTCCAGTCTATTCCTTTCACTGCCCAAGACAGAAGCAGCCACTGCCGGCCAACACTGCAAAGCACACAGCAAAGTGGTAGTTCCTCCTCACAGCTTCTCCAGCTCTTTTTCTTAGCAGTTTCCATAGTCCAAATGAGTTCTGAAGTTTTGGGGTCAGGGACTCAATATTTATACTACTTTTCCCTTTGAAGTCTGAGGCAGAAAGTCTCTGAGTTCAGTAGAAACATATTCTGTCCTCCCTGATCGAGCTTCACTACAGGAGGTGGAGACAGCATTGTGCAGAGCAGACAGCCTATTCAGGTGCTCATGAAAACCCCTCCCACCACTCTAAATGCAGAAATGTCTATTTAGCCGGGCTATGAGTCACCCAGGAAAGGCAGGACACACCTCAACCCTCCTTGTGACTGTCTAGAGTGAATGCACTTTCCCAACCCTGTCACTCCAAAACCAGACGGTGAACACACAAACAGGAAGAGGTACACAGGATGGTTAAGTAAGAAAATGCACACTTTCTAAAAGTGGAATTTTCAAACTCACAATTTAAAAACCACCTTTACTAAAAGATGTGTTATCAAATTCTGAGCTAGAGAGCCTAAACTCCATTTCTCTATCTTGTCCCAATGGAAAGTTATACTTGTAACATGTTACAAGGCAGTTCCCATTATCCCCTATGGGAAAGACAGCCTTTCAATAGTGGAAAACAAAATTTGCTGTATTTCACTATCAGGACATGCAAAACACACCAACACATATCCTACCTTTCACATAAACTTCACCCTGTCAACAGGGGTACCTTTACAATAACCCCTCTCTGACAATTTTCCTCTTTTTTATTCGGCACTGATTATCAAACCCAACGCAAGAAATTGAATATTCCATTATGCAATCTTATTGGTCTTAGGTCCCCAATATAGCTCTGAGAATTCTTAGGTAAGGCACAAGAGAAGTGATTGTGATTGGAATGGCCAAGTATCTACAGACAGCCTGGCTAATCGGCAAACGATTACTTGAGGTTCAGCCTACTGGTCCATGAAAGGAAAGGGTTTGAAATTGCTTTATGTGCCCTGATCCTCACACGCTTTAGTCAAGATATGCATGTACAACGAACTGAGGTCTATTGTGTTTCCCAACTTGCTCCTGCCTTGTTTTAATAGCTAGAATGCTGCTGAACTTGCTATATTAGTATTGTAAATATGAGTAAATTGTAATAGATTTTTTTAAGTGATGAGAATGTTTTTAAGCTATTTTACTATTCTTAGTTTCAAGTAGTATTCAATAATGCTTTTATGGATTGTAATCCGAAATAAACAATATTGATGATGAGTCGGTAACCTATTGCCGACTCGTAAAATAGGATTTGCGAGTCGCTATTAGAAGCGGCGTGCCAAGGGTGTCCCTTCGTAATAGCAAGTCGCAGGGGGATGTATGATTGTTTTGCAATCGCAGTTACCACAAATTTCAAATTGGGGGTAAGCCAGTCGCAAATGGGAAGGGGTCACCAGGGGACCCGTTATCCTTTGTGTTTGGCAGAGGAAATATTTTTTAAGGGCAGGCAGTGGTCCCACAGACGTCTGCCTGCCCTTAAAAAATGAAAAGAAAACCTTTCATTGTTTTCTTTTAAACGCATCCTGTTGTCCTTTAAGGAAACGGGCTTCACTTGAAAACAAATTTGGGGCTTTATTTAAAAAGCAAACACAGACATGGTGGTTGTCTGTCCCCACCTGTGATCCTAGCCCATTCCCAATGGGTCTCAAATTGCGATCTGCCTCATGATTATTGCTGAAGCAGGTCATTTGCGACCCCATTAGGAATAGCTAAGTGGGTCTGAGACACATTAGTACATTCTGTTTTGCGAGTCCAAACTGCAATTCAAGAAAATCACAATTTGCGACCCGCAAACCATAATGGTCGTACAACTGGCCCCAGGTGTTATCTTAGCAAGAATGCAAAACAGGCAGGACACAGCTCAGTAAAACAAGTACATTACTGCTTACAAATATGTGCATTCCTTGTGCCCTGGAGCCAGTTTCTTTGCAAATGACCTAGTCATGCTAGATATATAATTTGAGTGGCAAAGAAAATGAGAATATCTCAGGAGAACTAAACATGACACATTAATTATGTAAAACAGACTATATACTAATATACATTTGTCCAGATCAATTGCCACTTCCTGACATGCAGCATGATGTGCCATTTTTGAGGACAGCAAGCAGTGCAGTACTCTTAATCTTCAATGGTACCACCGAACAGGAATTCAAGTTTAGGGTGCCATATAAGTTTTCTCAGGAAATGGCTGTACCCATCATAGAGGCTGTTGTCCATGGCAAAGTCTGTGGTTGACCTGAAGGTTGAATTGATTTTTTAATCCCTGGTGAAAATGTCTTCATCATTGATGTTGTCTGGATATATTATGCACTGAGCACACTAATAAAGTTTGTCAATTTACAATGGCAAACATTTGTGTACCATTTATTATAAAGAGTTCAGTTAAGTTAATGTAGTCTTTTTTAAGGTAGCCACTGTCTGTTTGCACAGTGTATGTTCCATCCTGACAGATGCTTATGCTGAAGGATAAGTCATAAGGATGACTAAAGAACAGCCGGTCTTGTCGTTTGCTAGAGCTTCATAATCTTAGGAATAGAATTACTGTTCACTCTCTCCATTTTTAGGAAACAGAAAGTGAAAATTGTCCAGCCACTCTGAAAACTCCTTCAGAAGATACACTGGCTGTAGAATATTTTTCCAACCTCAAGATTATTAGCTGCTGTCCTATTTCCCCATGCCAAGTAGTCAATTGTTCATGATCTACTGGAGATTGTGTTGGGTCATCCAAGTACTCCAGTAGCACATTCTGAATTCTCATAGTAAAAAATGTATTCTGTTGATTGTACTATAATTGTGTACTTGTTGTAAATCCTAAAACATGAGAATATTAACCGAAAACAGAGGGCCTTTTTCTGATGCTGGTTGTTTGGATTTTGTTACAGAGACGGGAACTTGAAAAGCTGATTTGCAGCTAGCTCAATGCAGAAGTGATGGTTTCTCTTGTGACATCACCATAATGCATAGACTGGCGATGAGGTCCTTCAGTTCTCCTTCGTCGAATATTTTGCAGTCTTTCAACTTAAAAGTTAGATGCTCTCTTTAGAGATTCACTTACTATACTATGTTCAAAAGAGAATATTCCTAGACAGTAGTTTTGATACACCGTTCCAGAACATTGACACAGCTGTATTCTTGGGAAGATACTATCACTTGTTGCGGTTTGTTATAAGCAGGGGCGTAGCTTTCATTGGTGCAGCAGGTGCAGTAACACCGAGGTCCATAGCCCTTAGGGGTCCATTGAACCCTGATATTTGCTGTTTTTAACACCCCAATAGCAGTCACAGTTCCCTTGCTTGCACCAGTGTCTTTGACATCCTTTCTACTCTACCGGTTATAAGCCTCTAGATGAAGGAGTAAGTGGTGGACAAAAGCAGCCTCAGCTATTTTTGAGTACTTGTTCTACCTTACACAGCTCTGTTTGCAGCAAGTTGAGTATTGAGATGACTTGGCTGGCTCAAGGCATATTACCTGCTGACTGTATCAAAACCTTCCTTCAACACCATCCACATGCTCCAAAAAATCTTCAGGTGGCTCCCCACCAGTACCAGGTAAATGGTGACACAGGCCCTTGCCACCAGCTGACTCGACTACAGCACAACCTCAGAACTCATGCAAAGACTCCAGACGATACAGAACCCAGTAGCTAGGCTAATCCTCAACTCTGCCCAAAAGAACACACATCACCCAACACCTCAAAGACCTCCACGACTCCCTGTCGACAAGAGATGCCAGTTCAAGCTCCTGACCCATGTCTATAAAGCCCTCCACAACATTGGACCACACTACATGAACCACCGCCTGACCTTCCACCAACCTCCCAGAAACCTGCACTCAGCTCACCTCACACTTGCACAGATGCCATGCATCCACTACAGCCACACCAGAGGATGCTCTTTTTCTCGCCTCGCCGCCAAACCATCAACACCCTCCCTCTCCACCTACACATCTCACCCTCGCTCAACTTCTTCAGGAAGGGACTTTGTTAACATTTAGATGAGCTTCTCATTTAATAATGAGACTGGTCTATGGTTTTGGTGGTACACTTGTCTCTTGCTACACCGAGCCTGTATGTTGCTGTGCATTTTTTGTGGTGTGAAACCTTAACTGACTTTGTGAAGAGGTGGTGATTGGGTATTTTGGGATGACCTTGATATCCTTTTCCTTCTGCCAGCAGGAGGTTACTAATGCTGAACAAGGGCAGTGTGCAGCAGTACTTGATGTCCTGAAATTGGGACCTGCATGACCTTGTTCTTTACCATCTTCATTTCTATTAGCCTTATCATGTCCTTAGGCCACTTCAGAATCTGGAGCTCTACCAGAAGTCACATTTCTGACATCTTACATGTTTGTTTCGGAAATGGGTCAATGGGACCTCGATGCAAAGATATCCACCAACCTTCCTTCACTCTCTTTTGTGTGGCAACAGTGGACGCTGCAAAAGTAACTTGTTTTCCTTAACTCTTAACTGAACAGAAATCCAAAATATATTTTTTTACAATGCTAAACCAAGAACCTTTTGTGTAGCCAGACTCAGTGGGCTTAGTGCAGGCTGCAACTAAGGCGGGGTGTATTGTTGCTATTTGTTTTGAGTTCAAGAAGACATAGGCAGGTGTTGGTACTGCAGCAGTCTGAATAGAGTTGATTTGCTCTTCCACAGTGCAACCCTCAATAAGAACAATGACTGATTATTCTTCCTCACAGTGTTGACTGGTAACTGTGACTTCTGAAATATTTATTTTGGTATGTCTCCCAAGGCGATGCTCAGAGGTCCACAACTTATCAGAGTGACCTCATCATTGGGTAGGGGCTTAGAAAAGCTCAGGGACTTGCCGTTCATTTTTGAGGAGGAGGAAATAGTTAAGAAGTACATGAGGTTGATACAGCAAGCAAGACATTCTGCTCATACATTAGATGTGCTTTGTTCTGGTTCTTGTTCTGTTTGCTAGAAGATTCTTTCTCAGTTTAAGCCATGAAGTCGATCACCACAACACTGACGTAAGGGCATTTCCCAATATTGTGTTAATGATTTTGGTATTGGTCCAGGAGCACTTCCAATGTCTACTGCTGTGAAAATGGAGCAGCAGATACATTTACCAAAACGTGAAAAGGCTTTTTGACAGGTGTCAGGCTTCTCTCTGGTGGCTTTCATTACTGAATCTGGTTTACTTGTGTTCCGTTTCTTTTTTCATTAGCTGAGAGGACGGAAGTCAAGAAATTCATAATGAGTAAAGGACATAACTCTCTTGGAGCACTGTCTTGTCTACCTCCAGGCAGGAAGAAATAGGAAGTCAGACTGTCAGGCTTGGTTATGGAAGTGAATGTATTACATGATATAACACATAAAATAATACCACATGTGTTAGACATAAACCCTTCATGAACAGATAACATCAAAAAAGTATTCAAAAGGTTTATTTTCAATATTATAAAATGATTAATATGTGCCAAATTTGGTTAGTCGACACCCAATTCACCCAGAGAAGCATGTGGCAAAGAGAAAGTCATAAGACACCATAGCAATAAAAAAATAGTTCGAGATTTATAGTTCGAGATTTATAGTTCGAGACTTATAAATAGTTATAAGCACAAACTTGAAGCCCTCTCTGGAGTACAGCAACGTAGGCATGTATCAACATTGAAGTTATCCCTACAAAAACAAAACACTTTCCTGAGTTTTTGGGAAAAACTAGTACTAATATCTGAAAGGGAGCCAGAATCTCAGGGTCTCCTAGGAGTGTATAAGAAAGTCTGACAGAATTGATTAAAATTAAAAAATACATATTTCTGGTCTGCAGACTTTCATTGGGCCCCGCATACTATAGTAGAACATTTAGACCACAAACAATCAGTAAAATATGCAATAATATATGGTGACTAGTCACAGGAAAGTAACATGGAGTTTGGAAAAATAACACTTCTTCGACACTAACATCTGCAGCCTGTCCAAAATACATAGCCCCCACACTCCATGGCACAATGGAGTAAATTCAGGGGTAATTGGGAAAATTCAGTATTGCTATCCGGGGCCGTATTACAGAGAGTGCCCAGGGGGCAGAATAGGCATGTGTGCTCGCTTTGTGCATCCCCGGGGCACTTTGGTATTACAATAGGAGCCACAGACACTTGTGCAGCCCTTTCTGTAATACTGATAGCGCTTGTGAACATGTAGCACCAGCGCCTTCTCTGGAGGGCGTTCCCTCATTTGCTGGCAGGTTCAGTCACTCACTGCACCTGCCTGCAAATGAATCTCTAATCCCTCTTTAAAGTGCAGGTGGGTTGCTGCATGCACATTGAACCACGGAGCAGCTTTGAAGCAGCTGCTCCATATTTCACTTCAATGCACTGCCTCCAGACAGCATGAGTTTGCACCTATCCCGGAGTCAGCACATTCACTGTAATTGGGTGTAACTTTCCTGTTTGTGCAAGGCGCACTTATTTAAAGGTGTGCCATGGCACAAACAAGAAAAGTGTGCCCTATGTGTATTAGGGCCCCTGGTGGTCAGTAAGGCCTAAAGCAGAACCTAGTACAGCATCATGGAGACTAGAAAAAATATATATAATATAAATAAAAAAGAGTATCCATTACCTACACACAGAGGCAGGAGAAGGGCTACACCAAAATTCCCAATTTTAGGCACAAAATGTAGCACTATGGTGCGCCCCAAGCACGACCAGGACAACAGCAGGAAGAATGTAAACGCTTGATTAAAACTGAGAAAAACGTATGTGGCCTATGGCAGACACCAGGGGCCCTATTATGTATAGGGTGCATGTTCCCTGTTTGCGCCCAGCACACCTTAAAACAGGTCTGCGGGGGCGTGGCCAAGACTCCAATGGAGTAAGACACACATCGGGTCTGCTCCATCTCCCCGCGACCGGCCAAAGGCAAGAGACAGCCGTGTGGCCTCAGGGACACAGCCTCGCTCCGTCTGAGGGCACGGGAGACCCCCCAGCACCGACTTGGCTGTCCAGGGGCTGGCCCTGGTCCCGTGCCGGGGGCTTCCGAGTGGAACTCGCTGGTGAGTGCTGCCTCACCCACCATCTTGTCTCCGACCTTGGTCGAGCCGGACGATCCTGCGACGGCCTGGGAGAGACGCAGAGGCATTTTGTTTGCTGCCCCGACACCTGGATACTGACTGCTGGGGATCGGGGGCTGTTGACCGAGCCCCGGGCACCACCCGGTCACCCCGCTCAGCCCTACACACGCAAGCCCGGTGGCATTGGGGTGGCCCTACAATAGATTTGGGGCAGGACCTCCCTGCTGAAGACCGGCGAGATCGCTGCGCACCGGTTCCTGCCCTCATCAGCTGGTGGGTTGAGGGAGTAGGGAAGGAAGCCCTGTGGGTCCAGACTCCTCCCTGATGGGCAAACGCTCCCCCGCGGCCGGCGGGGTCCTCGTTGAGCCGTCGTCTTGTGGGTCCGGGCCCCGTGAAGCTGGAAGGAACCGCCGCACTGAAACTGCTGGGGCTGGGCTGCGGAGCCCTTGTGCGGAATACATCCTACAGACCCACCACATCGGGGGGGCCCTGAGCAGCTGGGCCCCTTCCCGATAACTCATCACTTGTCTGTTGGCCTGATGCCCGGAGATTGGCTGCAGGGGGTCGGGGGCAGCTGATCGAGCCCCGAGCGTTACCTGCTCTCCCCGCTCGGCCCTGCACATTTGAGCTGCCGTGCACCGGGCCTTACCCTCATCGCCTAGCAGATTGAACAGGTCGGGGGGGAGTCCTGAGGGTCTGGACTTCTCCCTGATGGCCTAACGCCTCCCTGCGGCCGGCAGGGCCTTCGCTGAGCTGCCATCTTGTGAGTCCAGGCCCCGCGAAGATAGGAGAACCCACCACACTGCAGCTGCTGGGGCTGGGTTATGGTGCCCCCGGATGGAATAGCTGGCACAGGCTCACCGCATCGGGGGGGCCCTGAGGGACCGGACCCCTTCCGGACACCTCGCCAAATGCCTGCGGCTGGCAGACCCTGCCTTGAGCCGCCATTTTGTACCTGCACACTCCTAGAGGGGAAGTGAGCCCGCACAACACAACCGCTGGACTGGACTGAGGCACCCCCAGGAGACGTGCATGACTCTGCGTCCCCCTCACCCTTGACCCGGTCATCCCCTGGCCGGCCTGGAAGACATCAGAATGCAGGAGGTGAAGTAGGAGCCCTTGGCAGCCAGCTAATCGTGCCCCCTTCCTCCTCTCGGCCTAAGCTTGACTTTTGCTGGTGGTGCGGCGGGAACCCGTGGCCTCTCCTCCTCTGCCTCTAAGACTTGGCTTTGGCTGTTCCTCTTATTTTACGGAGTTTTATATAGTGCAAACTTGACCAGAAGGTATCGGGTATCAGAGCGTTTTACATAGCACCAGTTGCGTTACATGAGGACACATTAATTTTTTTTAGGCACGGGGAAATTAAGTGATTTGCCCAGAATCACAGGATGTTCAGCGTCATTGCCGAGACTCGAACCCGGTTCCCCAGATTCGAGGTCATCTGCCCTAGCCGTTAGGCCAACTCCTCTCCCTTGGGGCGAATATTGAAGGAGATCGGCTGCATAATCGGTCAGCGATTTGGAGCCTCCCTGCATCTCCCTGCTCCTCCGACTCCTGGTGGGATCTGAGCTCATAGATCTGAGCAGTGTTGGTTACTGCCTGTGCTATGTCGCTCCCGCTGCCTCCCTCATCAATTGAAGGTACTCTGGTGGCGCGGCTGGGGCAGGATCAGCTGTTGAGACAGTCCTCCCCCTACGTGAAGCATCGCTGGGGGCCCTGGCCGTAACACTGACCGACGGGAGTGTGTGCACCCACTCTCCTCCTTCCGGGTTCTAGTTTGCACCTCTTCCTCTCTGAGGTGGTTCCTTGTCTTGCTGCTTCCCCCTGGGCTCTGCCTGATAATCCTCGACTGGAGGGCCCCGTGGGTGGTTCTCCCCCTTCTCTGAAGTAACAAACTGAAGACTGCCCCAGGGAGCAGACCAAATGGCCTAACGGAACTCCCTGATGAAGCATGCCCCGCACTAAAGGGGGAAAGGACTCTGCTGCTGGTGCTTCTAAAGAACCCACTGTCGCCTCCCTCTGGGTGAAACCACCTGTCGCCGTGGTGTCCCAAAAGACCCCCGCGATGGCGGCCCCCTCGACGGGGACTGAGGAGAACCCCCTTACACAAGCCTTCATGACCAATTTCCTTCAGGAAATAAAGGTGGAAATTGGCTCCCTCAAATCCGAATTTACGTCCTGCCTGCAAGACCTCTGGCGTGAAGTGACAGAAATCGGGACCAGAGTCGACGATCTCGAACGAACACTCAACACACGGACTGAAGATCAGGAGGAACTCTGGCGCCGCATGGCAACGCTCGAAGACCAGCACATAGAACTTCAGATTAAACAGGAGGACTTGGAAAATAGGAACTGGAGGAATAACCTACGCATTCGAGGGGTCTCTAGGGGAGCGGAGGGTCAGGACATAATGACTTACACGGTGGAACTCCTCGAGGAGATTAGGGGCGATGAGGACATTTCCCCACCTACAATAGATAGAGCACACCAAGTGCCAGCCCCGTGCCAACCTGAATCTAATCCCTGATATTTTAACCCAAGTGCACTTTTTCACAGAGAAGGAGACTTTTCTCAGTGCGTCCAGGGAAAAATCAGACCTATCTTACGGAGGGCACTCCATACAAATCTTTCAGGATCTAGCCCCAGTCACTCTGCGATGACGGAGGGACTTTAAGCCAGTTATGGACAAATTGAGGGAACTAAAAATCAAGTATCAGTGGGCGCACCGCACCCCTTCTCCCTGAGTTTCATGTGGGAGGGAAGACGGCAATCTTTCAGATCCTTAAAGGAAGCTCAACAATTGCTCCAGTTGCAGACGGATTCCTGGCCCTCTAGCCCGGCCCTGGAGGCTGCTCACCCTAGGGCCTCCCTCCTCCCAGAATGGTTTATTGTACCACCCCCTCGGGGTCAGGCCCGGAGGCCAAGCGACACTTCACAGCAGACCAAACAGGACATCATACACCATCTTCAATCCATGGATGGAGCACAGGCACTGGCCTGCTCCTGGCCGACCTCTGGGCCTTCCTCCCAGCTGCCTCTTGAACAGAGATATGCAGCCACTAGAATGCTCTGGACCCCCTGATGGGAGTGTAATGAGTGCTTAACTCTGTACTTCTACGATTTCTCTGAAACATTGGCTTGTGTTGTGGGTGTGGTTGGTCGACTGGGGAGCCCTCTGGGACTCAGGTTAAGTTACTTCTAGCCTTGATCCTGTAATGAGATTGTACACACACAAAGATAGGGCCTAGAGGAGTTTTAAGGACCTACGTGGGCACACTCCCCCAATTTCACAAATGCCACACAACAGGCCCCCGGGTCCTGCAAAAATGACCAAAAGGAATGTAAGTTTTAGGATACCAAAATTGAGCGGAAGGGTTATCCCTTATTAGGACTGTTCCCCTCACACACCAATGGTGTCATGCTTCATCATAGGGGGCCTCCTCGCATCAGGATCCAGTCCTTACGCGGGCTACAACCCCCTCTCTACGAGGGAGGAGCTCAGGGATGTTTTGAATATGGGCAATTGGGTTATACTAAAACCCTATGTGAGCATACTTTATGCAAGAGAACATACAAAAAAGTGCAGTGCTAGAACGAAGTGTAAGTGAATTAAAACTGCCTGCAGGGCTAGCTAACAGAACATTTTATTAAGCTACCCTGCGACAGGATTAAAAAGCAATAAGCTGGTCTATGCCGCTAACCACCATTAGAGGTAGGGCACATAGGTGATCAACATGTTTCAGCCCTCAGGCTTTCGTCAGAATCAGTTGAAAATATAGCTACTGCAATAAAAGTGAAGTGTGTCAAAAATATAATAAATTTGGATAGAAAACAATGGTGCCTCGGTATGTTATACTGAACCAGAAGTAGTGTCCAGTTGACCTCACTGATGGGACCTAGACAGGAAAGTCAGAAGAAAATAAAAAGACATCAATTTAGGGTCCTCTTACATCCAATCAGTAATGGAGTTAGCTAGACTCCACTTGTGTGTCACTTAAATATTCTATTGTGGCACACAGGAAAGTGGGTACTCACCACATTTAGGTGAACATGTTACCTCTTCTGTCCGGGGCTGTATTAAGCCATAGGTACACGCGCCAACAAACCTGTATAAGAGAGGTGGTGGCGTCAGATTAAAAACAACGCAAGGAAGACAAACATAAACTACACAAAGAGAGAAAAAGGAAGAAAAACCTAAAGTGACTGCTACGTATGTTTATCGTACTTGATAGTGTTGGTTGAACACTGAAAAAATGCTCTCTAACCCAGATAAAAGAAAGTGGCGTTCTTGCACATGGCAGCAGGGATAGGCTGGCAACAAGTAATAAAGTGCCTTATCTGTCTGTCAAGTGGCCACACATAAATGTAAAAACAATTTAACAGAAAAAAGAATTCCTACAGTAAAACTTAATATGGAACTGCCGCTCGCCGGAGTTCAATTGCGCCTGTTGTTAGTAGCGCTGAATGAGGGCTTTAAAACTATTGAAGCACTGAAAAATGGTGAAATACAAAGGGGCACACAATTTTAACAAAAAAGCGCATGTTGTTAAAAGCGCTAGATGCGGGCTTAAAGACTATCGGAGCACGTCTGGAAGTCAAACTTGATATAGAAATGCCGCCCACCATAGTACAATTGCGCCTATTGTTAGTAGCGCTGAATGCGGGCTTTAAGAGTATAAGAGCACTTCCGGATAAACCGGCGTGCTTGGGGCAGTGAAAAAATTGTGAAATACAAATAGGCATACACTTTAACAAGATAGCGCATGTTATTAAAAGCGCTAGATGCAGGCTTAAAGACTATCGGAGCAAGTCCGGAACGACCGGCATGCTTGGTGCAGTGGAAAACAGTGGAATTCAATAAGCTTGTAAATTAGCTATGCCAGACCATAAAGTAAAAAGCATGGAATCTCCGCTTATCTCGAAGATCGTAGAGCTAACAACGGGCTCAGAGTCACTGAGGCACACCCGCGTGCGCCGGCGTGTGCCAGTAAAGGAACTTGAATGAAAGCTTACTTGTTACAGAGAGCGTTGTCTCCGTGGCATGTGTACAGACCGGCAGGGGCAATCTGGTATCGATGTTGAATGGTTTAAGACAGAAAAAACCCGTAACTCAACGTTACCTGGGAAATGTAGTTCTGGACCAGAGCATGATGGGAAAGTTAGTTCGGTCACGTTATTGGTATCCAGGTAGGAAATTGGACCACGAACACTGCACGTAAAGGATGTGCAGTGAGAGGTCAAGCGATTAATAGTAGGAGGGCCGTTTTGACAGGCGAAATCTAAACAGAATAAAAATAGTACCAAAAAGGGGGAAGTACAAAGGAGGGGAAATTTAAATAACCTTCAAGTGAAGGTCTAATTGCCAAAAAATAAATAAACTAGTTGTAGTTAGATCGTGACAATATCAACAGGCAAGTATGATATCTAAGAAGAGGGAGCAGGTAAGCTATGTGTCAAAAATGTTGTTAGCACATTGCACCTAAGCATGGGCAGGTCAGGTCAGAGGGGCCATTGCCAAACGGCCTGAGGAGGCAAAACATAATGTTGATAGTTGTCTCTTCAGGTTAGGGCCAGCCAGGTTATTTCATCATTCAGACCTGCATTTGCAGTGTTCAATCGAAACACCCAGCGTTGCTCAATCCGGAGCAGTTTTAAGGTGAGGCCAGGTGTGGTAGCAGTCACATTAGGCTTATCTAGGACCACCCAATGCAGGGAGTCCGCTCGGTGTTGCATCTCCAGAAAGTGTCTGGTCAAGCGTGTATTCTGTTTTGCGCACCTGATGGTGCTTTTGTGTTCCTGTATGCGGGTTCGTATCTTCCGTGTCGGCATCCCTACGTATCTTAAACCGCAGGGGCAAGTAATAAGATAAATGACACGTTCGCTGTTGCAGTTAGTGTGGTGTGTTAGTACCCATGGTTTGGCAGTGTCCATATCTATTGTTTTAGTGACGCATGTCTGGGCACAAACGGAACATGTGCCACAAGGATAATGACCTTGTACAGGTGGTAGATCCCAGAGTGTTCCCTGTTTCTGTATGTTTTGTACACTAGGTCTTGTATGGACTAGAGTATCTTTGATGTTGCCACTGCGCTTAAAGGCGAAAAGAGGTTTCTGTAGTGTCAGATCGCCTTTATTGAGAATATGCCAATTCTTTAAGACAGACTTCTTTATCACATTGGACAGTGTGCTAAAAGTGTTAACACATACTAATCGAGTTTGTGATGGTATTTGACTAGTGTGTCCGTTGTCCAGTAAGGCATCGCGATTGTTATTAAATGCTCGCTAAGCAGATTTCTTAACCAAGGCCTTCGGATAGTGTCTGTCTAGGAGGTTATTCCTAAGGATGTTAGCATGTTCCTGAAATTTGTCAATGGTAGAACAGTTCCGTCGTACCCTGAGGAACTGCCCAAAAGGAAGGTTCTCACGAAGTGACTTTGGATGATAACTCCCATAGTGGAGCAAAGCATTTCGGGCCAATGGTTTCTTATATAGTTCGGTCTCCAACCTCCCTTCTGATGAATATATCAAGAGATCCAAAAGTTAGGGCCCGATTCAAAGAACTAACTTACGACAAAATCCTAAACTTACTACCATTTTGGTATTCACAGAATGAATTTACTCATTTTGGTATTCACAGAATGAACTTACTCATTTTGGTATTCACAGAATGAACTTACTCATTTTGGTATTCACAGAAGGCACTTACACATTTTGTGTAACTTACACATTTTGTGTAACTTACTCATTTTGTGTAACTTACACATTTTGGTATTCACAGAAGGCACTTACTCATTGATGAGTAAGTGCCTTCTGTGAATACCAACATGAGTAAGTTCATTCTGTGAATACCAAAATGGTAGTAAGTTCATTCTGTGAATACCCAAATGTGTAAGTTCATTCTGTGAATACCCAAATGTGTAAGTTCATTCTGTGAATACCAAAATTGTTGTAAGTTCATTCTGTGAATACCCAAATGTGTAAGTTCATTCTGTGAATACCCAAATGTGTAAGTTCATTCTGTGAATACCAAAATTGTTGTAAGTTTAGGATTTTGACGTAAGTTAGTTCTGTGAATCAGGCCCCCAGTTTCTCCTTGCTAAATTCGCAGGTAAACTTCAAATGCTCATTCCTGGTGTTTAGCCAATTGTGGAACTCCTGGATGGTTGTCATATCTCCTCGCCAGATCACAAAGATGTCATCAATGTATCTTTTCCACATTAAAATGTGGGCTGAAAACGGATTAAATGTTGATAGGACGACATCCTCCTCAAACATGTGCATGAACAAATTAGCCAGACTCGGCACGAAGGTACTCCCCATGGAAGTTCCGGACACTTGTAGGTATAGCTGGGTCTCGAACAAAAAGAAATTCTCTTTCATGGCCAAAGTGGCACATTTCATGATGAAAGAAAGGGGAGTGATGGTATCAGGTGGATGAAGAGTCAATAGATTTTCAATGGTAGCCAGAGTCTGGTCTTGAGGGATACAGGTGTATAGTGATTCTACGTCAAAAGATACCAGATAGTCGGTGACAGGATCAAATTCCAATCCTCTGAGTAGTTGCAAAACGTCCTTGGTGTCTTGTAAATACGTTGGCATTTTTTTGACTAGAGGACGTAGGGAACAGTCAACGAACTGAGACAGAGGCTCGAGAACTGAGCCAATGCCTGAAATGATGGGTCTTCCAGGAGGAGGTCGCTGCAGCTTGTGTATCTTCGGGAGGACATAAAAATAAGGGATCACCGGATCTTTGGTCTGAAGAAACTCAGCTTCTCTTTGTGTAATCCATCCCTCCTCGGCTGCCTCTTTAGTCATCAGAGTGAAAGTGGCAGATAGTCTCTCTGTAAGATCTTGGCTCAATGGCAAGTATGATGTAACAACACCTAGCTGGCATAGGCATTCTGTCCTGTAAGCTGTTGTATCCATCAATACAGTAGCCCCGCCTTTATCAGCCGGCTTGATCGTAATCAGTTGGTCATTCTTAAGGGTACGTAAAGCAATTTGTTCACATTTAGGAATATTTTGATAGGTCTTTGGTAATGTGGATGTGTTAGCTTGAAGTTCTTTGAGAACAGCCTTCTCAAAAGTCGCCACTTCAACTGGCACCATCCCGAGTGAAGGGTTAAAAGTGGATTTGGTACGTAGATTGGTGTAGGTGATGGCATCATCCATTCCGTTAGGAGTCTTAGCCGCAAAGAAAAAGTGGAGTCTAACTTTCCTAAAGAACTGGTGAATCTCTTGTTGTATTCTGAACGGGTCTCCACTGTTAGTTGGTACAAACCCGAGCCCACGTTCCAAAACTGCAGACTCATCAGTTGTCAATGAACGCAAACTTAAATTAACCACTAGACTGGGTCCGAGCTCGTGCCTGCTCGTTGTGTCGTCTTGGTCATGCTCCTCGTGCTCCGGGGTGATGTAGGTGGACTCCAATGGACCTGTTGCTGCGACCGTCTCCTCCCTCGTGAACGGCCATGGCCTTGTCCTAAAAAAGAGTGTCCTGGGCCTTGTTGTTGTGGATATCCCATCATAGGGATATGAGGTCCCGGACCGAATGTTGGATATGGAGGAAAGCCCCATGGTGCCGGTGGCCACCACTGATTCTGTTGTGGAGCGCCCCGTTGGCCACGCCATGTTCTCTTGCCTCGATTGTGTTGTTGAGGGCGTATGCTTTCTGTACTCTGATCCGAATCACTAGATATTTGATCGTTGTCGGAGGATGAGTAATTGGATCCATAACGTCTACCTCCTTTATTAAAGATAGGTGGCTGATAGGAGTCGCTGGTATAAGGATACACTTTCTCTAAGGAGAATTTGGCCAAGTCTTTCTTGAACTTAGTTATCTTGTTGGTAAGTAAAGTTTCCTTGTATTCTTTCGATGTTTTATTGGACTCATCTAGATTTTTCTTATAGAGAGTGGCTGTAACTATCGTCTTGATTTCTGCTTCCAGTGTCTGGATTTCAATGAGAATGGTGTCAGCTTCTTTTTTGGCGGTACTTATAATCAAGATCAACCAATCTCTCGTGCATCTCCATGCAATTAGAGACCAGTCCTTAAGGAAAACTTTATTATCTACAAAGAGTCTTGGGGCATTTGTCACTAACAGGCCCGTGGGAGCACAATTTCCCCTTAAATATTCAGTCATAATAGCACCGTGTGTTGTTGTTCTAATATGGAGTCGTTTGAAGTTTTGGAGCTTGTTCCAATCATCAGATGTCGAGATGGTTTGGATAAGTGGAGTATCTAGAATACTCGGTGTGGTCAATATTTCCTGCAGTAAGGCATCATCAAAAGATAACCCAGTACGTTCTGCCATTGTATTGCCTGTAATGGTTGATTCCCCAATGGGGAGAGAGAGAGAGAAGAGAAGATGGTTCTGTTAGCCCAAGTGTAGAAAAAGAAAAAGGAAGGATGAAATACTGGGACAAGGACTAAGAGAAAACAAGACAACACACAACACTAATGTCAAGGCCCGCAGCTGAGCCGCTGCTCGTACAAGTACACACACAAAGATAGGGCCTAGAGGAGTTTTAAGGACCTACGTGGGCGCACTCCCCCAATTTCACAAATGCCACACAACGGGCCCACGGGTCCTGCAAAAATGACCAAAAGGAATGTAAGTTTTAGGATACCAAAATTGAGCGGAAGGGGTATCCCTTATTAGGACGGTTCCCCTCACACACCAATGGTGTCATGCTTCATCATAGGGGGCCTCCTCGCGTCAGGACCTACTCCTTACACGGGCTACAACCCACTCTCTACGAGGGAGGAGCTCAGGGATGTTTTGAATATGGGCAATTGGGTTATACTAAAACCCTATGTGAGCATAGTGTATGCAAGAGAACATACAAAAAAGTGCAGTGCTAGAACGAAGTGTAAGTGAATTAAAACTGCCTGCAGGGCTAGCTAACAGCAAATTTTATTAAGCTACCCTTCAACAGGATTAAAAAGCAATAAGCTGGTCTATGCCGCTAACCACCATTAGAGGTAGGGCATATAGGTGATCAACATGTTTCAGCCCTCAGGCTTTCGTCAGGATCAGTTGAAAATATAGCTACTGCAATAAAAGTGAAGTGTGTCAAAACTATAATAAATTTGGATAGAAAACAATGGTGCCTCGGTATGTTATACTGAACCAGAAGTAGTGTCCAGTTGACCTCACCGATAGGACCTAGACAGGAAAGTCAGAAGAAAATAAAAAGACATCAATTTAGGGTCCTCTTACATCCAATCAGTAATGGAGTTAGCTAGACTCCACTTGTGTGTCACTTAAATATTCTATTGTGGCACACAGGAAAGTGGGTACTCACCACATTTAGGTGAACATGTTACCTCTTCTGTCCGGGGCTGTATTAAGCCATAGGTACACGCGCCAACCAACCTGTATAAGAGAGGTGGTGGCGTCAGATTAAAAACAACACAAGGAAGACAAACATAAACTACACTAAGAGAGAAAAAGGAAGAAAAACCTAAAGTGACTGCTACGTATGTTTATCGTACTTGATAGTGTTGGTTGAACACTGAAAAAATGCACTCTAACCCAGATAAAAGACAGTGGCGTTCTTGCACATGGCAGCAGGGATAGGCTGGCAACAAGTAATAAAGTGCCTTATCTGTCTGTCAAGTGGCCACACATAAATGTAAAAACAATTTAACAGAAAAAAGAATTCCTACAGTAAAACTTAATATGGAACTGCCGCTCGCCGGAGTTCAATTGCGCCTGTTGTTAGTAGCGATGAATGAGGGCTTTAAAACTATTGAAGCACTGAAAAACGGTAAAATACAAAGGGGCACACAATTTTAACAAAAAAGCACATGTTGTTAAAAGCGCTAGATGCGGGCTTAAAGACTATCGGAGCATGTCCGGAAGTCAAACTTGATGTAGAAATGCCGCCCACCGTAGTACAATTGCGCCTATTGTTAGTAGCGCTGAATGCGGGCTTTAAGAGTATAAGAGCATTTCCGGATAAACTTGCGGGCTTGGGGCAGTGAAAAAATGGTGAAATACAAATAGGCATACACTTTAACAAGATAGCGCATGTTATTAAAAGCTGTAATGAAATCCCCAGAGCTTCTCGTGGGGGACACTACGTCTTATTCCCCGCCAGTACACAGTGGGCCGACCGCCGGACGGAGTGGTAACAACAAACTAAATGATTCTACTGGCATCTCTGCCATTCAATTGGTCCATACGAGGAGTGACTTCCTCAGAGTTGCCCTGGTTTATGCCAATGGGCCTCTCCATGGCCTGGAATAGTCTACTATGGCCCAGTTGGTCTGTTCTTTGTTTGAACTGTTCTCCTTACTACTAATGATCTCTGGCCTCAGAGGGAACGAGGATCGGGGGTCTCCACTAGTGGGCATACCTCTCTCCATAGTCTCCACTTCCCAGCTACGCTCTACTGGCTGGGTGGGGGAACTCCTTGGGAACGATGTGGGGAGATACAGCTTTAGAATGGCGTTCTTCTCCGTGTATGAATGATTATGGCGCAGATTAAATGCCTTTCCCTCAATGTGAAGGGGCTTAACGCACCTAACAAACGGCGACAGGTCTGGCGATACCTCCTGATCCAAGATCCGGACATCATTTTTTTGCAGGAAACCCACCTCCTACAGGCAGACACAAAACGCATGGCACATCCTAAATACCCTGATCAAGCATGGGCATCCTCAACATCTAAAACAGCAGGGGTGGCCATTCTCTTCAAACCAGGCATATGCATAGAGGGGGCCCGGGTGGTCCAAGATAGGGGGGGGCGGTATCTGAAGCTCAAGGCATTGGTCAACAACAGGACCCTCACACTGATTAATATTTACACCCCTAACCAATCCCAAGACATGTACATTAGAAACCTATAAAAGGAACTGGTCTCTCAGGAAACAGGTTTGATACTTCTTGGGGGGACTTCAACCTTGTCTGGGACCCAAAACTAGATCGCAGCTTGCCCTCTTTTCAAGGCACCGGGGCTATGTCTGCAGTGCTAAAGCAGGACTTCGAGGCCTAGAGCCTTCTAGACGCGTGGCGCTATGTAGAACCAGGTACAAGGGATTATACCTTTTATTCGCATGTTCATCGATCATACTCACGTATCGACCACTTTTTCCTATCTCAACCACTTATTCGCCTGCTAGAGTCCGCAAATCTAGCAGACATATCGATCTCGGACCATGCCCATTTTGAAATCACATTTGCAGGGTTGGGCCCGACAGCGCTCTCTATCCCTCGTTGGAGGCTCCCCCCACACATTCTACGAGACCAGGTCAACTGGCGGAAATTCGCCAGGCAATTCAAACATTCTTTGAAACAAATGACCTCCCAGACACTAAGGGCCATGTACTCTGGGATGCTTTCAAGGCAACCATTAGAGGTGTTATCACTTCAATCTCAATCGCCCGAACACGTGAATCTCGCCTGGTCGAAACTGGTCTCGCTCGCGGTATTAAGGCATTAGAGAAACAGGAGCATTTAGCACCTTAGCCTCGCCAACTATAGACACTCCGGGTGAATAAAGCTGAACACTCACTCCTCGCCTTGAAGCAGAAGTTTTATGAAGGAGGGAACAGGGTGGGTTCCTTACTGGCCCGCCGGCTTTGCACACGCATCTCTTGGAACCATATCTCTAAGACTGAGATTGGTGGGATCAGTGGGCCACATCTGAAGCGGATAAACAACGGGCCTTCTGTGCCTTCTTTTCGTCCCTTTATGACCGGGGCGAGATTGCCCAAGAGGAGATTTAACCATTTCTCATCTTGTGTCCCTGGGAACCATTAAATCCTTCTCATGTTCAGCAATTGGAAGACCCAGTCACCCCTGAAGAGCTTCTAAAAGCATTAAAAAGCCTGCCGTTGGGGAAATCTCCAGGGACTGATGGCCTCACAGTCTCATTCTATCGACTCTTCCTTCCCCAGTTACAGGCTCCGATGCTCCGGCTATTTAACTCTTTCGCCGACACTGTCAGCATCATACCTATGATGGCCGAGGCAGAAATAGCCCTTATCCCTAAACCGGGGAAAGACCCAGCATCCTGAGCCTCCTACCGCCCTATTTCCCTCCTTAATGTTGATGCCAAAATATATACAAACATTTTGGCACATCGTCTGGCACCATTCTTTCCTGGCTTGGTGGACCCAGATTAGGCAGGCTTCATTCATCAAAGACAGGGGGCAGATAGCATCAGGCGGATTGCCCACTTGGTGGAGAAAGCTCAACGGCGAAGTATTCCAGCATTCTTGCTCTCCCTCGACGCTGAGAAAGCATTCGACAGGATCGATTGGACCTTTCTTAGAGCCGTACTGCAGAGGATAGGGCTGGGACCAGTTATGACATCTCTCATAATGGCCCCCTATACATCGCTCTCAGCACGAATTTGAATTAATGGCCTACCCACCCCTGTGATTCAGATCCACAGGGGAACGCACCAGGGGTGCCCTTTGTCACCCCTGCTCTTTGCCTTGGCCATAGAACCTCTGGCGATTACTATACGCCAGTCCTCGGTGGTGAGGGGCATCCCATTTGCGGGACTTGAACAAAAGGCTGCTCTCTTTGCGGACGACCTGCTTCTGACTCTCACCAATCCCCAGGTTTCTCTCCTTGACCTGCTTCTCATACTTTCTCAATTCGAAAAGGTCTCGGGATAAAAATCAACATTAACAAATCTCAGGCATTAAATATCATCCTCTCCCCTCAGGAGCTTGCAGAATTAGGTATATATTCCCCATTTCAGTGGGCTCCCCACTCTATATGATATTTAATCTCACGGCCACATTGGACTCTTGGATTTAGGCAAACTGGCCGGAGTATAGACGTTCTGTCAGAGAGGACCTTCGACGATGGAAGTCACTTCCCATACCGTGGTTGGGTCATCTGCACGCAGGCAAGCTGTCTATTCTGCCCAAGCTACTGTACATTTTTCAGGCACTCTCGACCTCTATTCCCCAGCGGGACATTTTAAGCCTCCAGGCAGAGGTCAACTCTTTTATCTGGGAATCAGACGGCCGAGATTCTCCAACAAACTTCTAATGACACCAAAAGACAGAGGGGGTCTCGCATGCCCCAATCTTCTTATTTACTACTGGGCATCACACTTGCGGTTTATCTCGGAATGGGTAGTGCGTGAAAGTGAAAAACATTGGTTCCACATGGACAGGGTGGTGACCTGTCACCTCCTGTGGGATCTTGCCTGGATACCAAGAAGAGCACGTCCTCTCAGTGCCTATATCGCTACCCCCACAAGAACGATCCTGGTGGTATGGGACAAGATAGCGATCAGTCACAGACTTACCTCATTCCCCTCCCCCAATATGCCCTTGGCCCATAACCCTGGATTCCCCCGGCCTTTTAGCCTCACTCCTTTCAAGCTTGGGAGGCCGTGACTGTCGCACGATAGCTGACCTTTTTGTGGGAGAGACTTTTAAAACATTTGACCAATGTAAACAGGACTACCGCCTTCCCCCCAAGACACACCTTCAGTATTATCAAATGAGGCACTGGCTACATACTACGGAAAACACATTGGGAGTCACGCGTCCACTGACCCCCTTCGAATTGCTAGTATGATTGTTTGATGGATCGCAGGCCTGATCTCTCGAACATACAAGGTTTTACAACATTCTCGTCCTCTGCCTCTCCACTCTTATCAACGGAAATGGCATGTAGACCTTGCAAAGGGTGACCCCCTGACCAATGGGAACAGCTATGGAGAGAAATTCCCAACACCTTTAAAAGTATTACACAACAAGAGTTGGCCTATAAACTGATGACGCATTGGTACTATACCCCCTTCGCCTCCAGAAAATGTTCCCCTCTTCCACAGCTCTGTGTTGGCGATGTAGGGCAGATACGGGGTCATTCCTCCATATATGGTGGTCTTGCCGACTCCTGAAAATTTTCTGGAAAGAGGTGCTGAGCCACATCAAAAATGTAATAGGGTTCCCCTTTCCAAACACTCCTGGGGTGGTGGTTCTGGGAATTCAACCACAGGCTCCCAAGGCTATGACCCACTCAGACTGACGTTTGATACTCCATATGTTAGGAGCAGCAAAAAAGACCATCGCGCTCCACTGGAAAAAAGCCCTAACCCCCACGTCCTCTGTGTGGCTCACCCGCCTGTGGCATGTAATGGCAATGGAGCTCCTCTACAGTCGCCTCATCCAGGCTGATGCCAAAGTCACACGTGTATGGCAACCCCTGATACAACATCTATCCAAATTAGAACACGCCCACTCTGTTCCTCCCCGTTTGCAAGCTCTCCAGCTGCTTGAGGATGCACTGCTCCCAAGAGGGGAGGATCTCTCGGAATGAGGTGAAGCAGGTGGAAGACCCACTGCACCCTCACTATCCCCTTCCCCTCTTCCCTGCCCTCCCACGGGGCAAGTTACCTCCAGAGGCCAGAGCTGGGGAATATCCCCAAACACGACAGGGTGCGAACTGCCCCCTCTACATCCCCCCTCCTACCGGGACCACTCTCCCCCCTCCTGCTCCCTTTTCTCTGGGTTTAGGATACTCCCCTTCCCTTCTTCCCTCCCCTCTGTTCTATTCCTTTCATTTGTGGAGTTCTTTTCTTTTTCATTTTGTGGTTATCAATTTCCTTTATTGTAGAACTGCTATACAAGGAGAAGACAACGTGTCATTATCTATGTTAGTATCTTATCATAGCTCTGACCCCCTCTTCCTTTTCATAGATAAGGTATATGCCTGTTAACCGGTGAATCCGGATGGACACTAGCGGTTTTTAGAGCTGACTGATAAGCATTTCTGACGCGACACGGCCTGAAACGCCTGTAATCTCCTTGCTTGATGTTATTATTGTGACCGTTCTATAATGTTGTTTGATCGTATAATTAATAAAAGAGATTTCAAACAAAAAACAGGTGCCCCCAGCGCAAACAGGGAAAGTGCGCCCTATTACATAGAATACACTGCCTCCAGGGCAGCAACAAACTCGTGCTGCCCTAGGGCAGCCCATTCAGGTGAAAAACGGAGCAGCTTTGAAACAGCTGCTCCATGTTTCGCTGTGCAGGTGGCACCAGCCTACTACTTTAAAGTGTATTAGAGCTCCCCTTGCAGTCGGGTGCAGTGAGTGACTTCACCTGCCTGCAAGGGGATGTCTGGAGGGTCCATAGGACCTCCTTTCCCCCTCAAGAGGGCAGTTATCAGGGGGCGCCCCCTGACAGCTTCTTTGCCGCTGCGCCCATGTCTATAGTACAGCGCGGGTGCACAGGCAAAGGGATTCCCTCATTTCCATGGGGCCAGGCCCTCTTGATGGCCACTTCTGTAATACCAAAGTGCACCGGGCGCACAAAATGGGTGCAAATGCCAATTGCGCCCCTTGGTACTTTGTGTAATACGGACCAAGGTGAGCATATTGTATCCTCCTTATTTATAAAAGTAGGTTGTCACTTAACAGATCTGTCCAATCATCTTATTGTACATCTTGTGTAAAGAGCCCGGGCCAGATGTATTAAAGGGTTTTAGCCATTCTATGTCTAGGGGAAAATGTGTTTGTACATATAGCCCCACGTTCTCATGTTGCCCAGATGTTTATCAGACAATATCAATGTCCAAATCTTTGGTTGCAAATAATTCATGGTGCAAGTAGTTTCTTCATCATCTGCAAAAATTACTTTATGGGTCTCACGATTAAATTCGAACTGTTTTACTATCCAAGGATTAGGATCACTTTCAGTCCACTGATGTATCTGAAAATCTGAGCAAAGGGGAGTGACTGAAGAGAAATAAGTGTGTAATTCAGCAGAATAGGGGTGTGGGTATATTTGTTTAATGCATCCGTTTTCTACCTGTCATTCAAGAGCCTATGGTTCAGAATCTGTAATTATAATGCCAAATGGATCCCCATCTTAGCCTGCCTGTGTTCTGGACCCATCAAAATAACTTCAGATTAAAGTCGACCACCAGGACCAAATAATTGTCTGATATTTGTGAGTGAAAAAACAATGATATCTAATAGAGTTTTCACTTCCTTTTCTTGTATTACTCAAACTGATGGAATTGATATGTTCAACAGCACATTTGATTTTTGGTCTTTGCTCATGTGCATGCCACTAGGTTACTTTTAGAATTTGAATAATATGGCAAGACAACAATAATGGAATGTCTAAGGCAATAAGGCTATGATTACAAGATTGCTGGATTTCGACATGGTGGTACCACAGGGTGGGAATCTCTTATTCTGGTGAGTATCTCCCCACCAAATGTTGGCAATGATTAGCTTTTGTTTCCCAGAATAAGGAAAACCCAGGTGGGCTCTGAATACTGGGTCATTTTCTCTGCAGTGTCCCTGACTGCGGAAAGGGAACCGCTGACATTTTCCATCCGCTCAGAGCAGGAAAAAAGTGTCTGAGGGCGGGCCAGGGCAAGAGGGGTTGGACCAAGGGTGAGGTGGGCAGTGGGAATAGAACATGGTTGAAACAAACCGGGGGGTGGGGCGGGGGGGCATGCACAAGGGGTTTGACAGAGACTGACTGTGCTTCTGTAAGCAGCCACAGCGCCTGTGCCTACAGTGGTTTTATAGGGTTCAGATCCACATCAGATAAAACTAAGTGCCACCGGGCCCTGAATAATAGATCCCAGAGGAATATGCCCCCTTTCAACGCATGCTTTTTCCCTGCAGGAAATTACAACGCGGTCGTTACAACGACCATGTTGTAACAACGCATACCATTACCCCGCAAGTCGTAACAACGACTTGCTCTGCGGGGGGAGGGGGGGCACTGGATATTGGAATAGTATAATTTTCTATTCCAACTCCAGTATGTGCAACAGTAGGGAAGGTGTTGGATTTAAATCCAACACCTTCTTACCCCTCCGCAAGTCGTTGTTCCGACTTGCGGAGTAATGATATGCTTTGTTACAACACAATCGTTGTAACGACCGCGTTGTAATTTCCTGCGGGGAAAATGTTTCATGGTGAACGATGTTTACCATCCCAGAGACATCAGGCTATTCTAATGGTTTGAGGCAGTATCCCACCCAGAGTTACTGCTCCCTGTGGGATTGCTGCAACTTGCAATCAGACCCTAAGCTTTGTTTGGATTAAAATGAATGCCCGTTGCTAGGACGAGCAAACCATGCTTATGTTTATTGTGATCACCCTTAATTCATCTTTACTTAGGTTTACCCATAGATGAGCATGAGCATCCTTTTTTCCACTTGAAAATTAGTTTCTGTACGTTGCCTGGAGAATACGTTCTGCTTTTATAAAGATACTTTATATCCATTTACATGTGATGGGTCTATAAACAGGCAGGGATGTAATTTTGTGGAAAGTTATAAACTCATGCTGCCACAAATCTTTCCTAAGTTCTGAAATATACCAACATAACATGCTCTTGTTACCATGTGTACAATCCTAGTTGACCAATTTAAGGGGTTACTGTTTTGAAGCCTAGTCAACGTAGCTAATAGCAAATTTCATCCACTCCAATTAATAAATCTGTTGACATTTTCTTTGTTCCATGCAAAAGTCTCTCATTCCAAATCAGTTAACAATAATTAAGAGCGTAGTTGTTATATATTATCTCTTCTCAAGTGGGCCTTGTATTTGTTCAAGAATTGATAACCTCTCTTATTGGTTACTGTAGATGTATGGGATTGCACTTAAAAAGATGTGTAGGGCTCGCTTATTGGCTTGCAGTCCTTTACCCGAGCTTTCTATTTTTAGAGAATTTGGCCACTATTTGGTTAAAATCTTCAATATTCTTATTGAACTTCCACAGTGTAAAAAGTTGCATTTGCATGACAAAATTCCCAGAACTGTTTAAACGTCCACTCGAGAGCTATTTCTGCAAAATGAAACATTCAATAGACAAATAATATGAGCATCTATCCATTTTCAACAAGTCGAGCAGAGAATGTTGCGAACTGTTGTGAACTGTTCCCAAAAGAGTATTTTTGTTCCAAGCAAGTCAAGCATTTTGAAATTCATAAAATCGCGTGAACTAAAAGAGTCTAGGACATTATATGTGATACACTTGCCCAGTCATGGAGGATTACTGAAGACTTTGCTCACATAATAAAAATTCCGCAAGGGCCTAATTATAAGAAGCAAATGGCTGCCTGCGTTAGTCTTCTTGATAATAGGCCATATGGGAAAGGTATTAGTAAACCAGAGAGCCTCCTCAACATTGTCCATTTTATGAGAATTTAATGCCCTACTAAGATATAATTTAAATCCTCTCTTTTAATGTCATAATAAAATCGTTACAACTTGGGACCTTTGAAAAAATTGTTATCCTCGATTCATCCAGGTTTGTTAGTTATGCCGTGTTTTTTTACTCCAAAACAATTGTTATATTCAATGAATGTATCCCATACTCTCCTTGGAGTTTCTACATTAAAGTCTGAACTCTTACTATACTTGCTGTTCCAACAGGCATATCTGCTGCAATGCTGTGCTTGTATTCCCATCTGTAGGGGACCTGGCCTGTCAGTTTGGGCTGAATTTTCTTCTGCAGGAGCAGGATCAAGGTTGATTGCGTATGGGTGGTCACTGGCAAGAGTGGCACAGTGGTTGAGAAACAATGGACTAAAATACTGCCCATGCGATTGACTATGGATGAGATTAATTAAAGTATTTCTTCCATCACTCTGGTGTTTGCAGCAGTAGAGGCCCGTAATGTGAATGGTATAGTGCAGATCTCAAGCCACTCCACCCTGATAAGTCCTTAGGAGGCTGAAATCTGTTTTTTGTTGCTTGTCTTTTTGTCTGGAGGGGGCCTGGCCTGGCAGTTTGGGCTGGCTGGGCCCATTGGAGCAGGCCTGAGGCTTATTTGTATATGGCTGGTCTCTGACTAGAGAGGACCAATGGGTAAAAACAAACAATGGGCTACAATGTTGTTTTGAGTGATCAATAGTGGCTGAGGTTAATTCAAGCTTTGCTTCTATCACTTTGCTCTTTGTTGCCTTTAAAAAAGCACAACATTGATACTGATGAAATCAATTTACCAAAAGAAGATAGGCATGAGGAAGGTCATGGACTTTTACCAATGAGATACTCTCCATGTAGTCACTCACTTGAACTACTGCTCTCCAGTAATAGGACCATGTATGGCTCCTCAGTGTATCCAAACCAAAAAGTGCTGCCTGGGGGATCATGGTGAGAACATAGAAATTCATATCTAAAAACAGCTTTATCTCGGTATAAATCAGTAAGTATGTCGCTGTGCTAGTTAACCCCTGATGCAATTTATTTATGTAATTACTTCATGTTCTTAAGTAGTGTTCTAGCACCCTGAGTTATTTATGTGCTTTACATCCAACAGTAACTGTCCATTTAATTGTACCATACCAATAAACAACAACGGAGTACCAACAATAAGGGAAATCATTCACTTTGATTATTTGGAAGCAAGGTACATGGGGGAAGAGGAAGCAAGGAAGGGTGGAGGATAGGGAAGTTGCATAACGAAGTCTATCAATGAAAATATTAAAGAAATGCATTTTTTGATATTTCCGGAATGACGGGATGTTGGGTTGAGGTCTGACTTTTGATGGGTGAGTATTCCAGGTTGAGATTATGGCCTCCCAAAGGGATTTGTTCCAGGTAAAAGATGTTTTAAATTTGGGAACTTCAATTTTCTGAATGCTCAGAAAAGGTAATGATAGAAATGCTTGCAAATAGTCTAACCATCTGGCGATTGCTCTGGGTAGCATTTCACCCCATCATTTTGCCTTATGCAAATCAGCGCTAAACTTGCTCGTCATAGGAATAGTTCTTCCTGAACTGCCAGGGAAGGTCACATCCAAAATGGAAAACAAGAAATTCCAGACCAGTTTCAGCCTTTTTAGTGATGGATAGTTTGAATCCTGTGGCACAGCAAGCAAGTAACTCACGTTTAGGTATGCCCCAGCCATTTATTGAGTTACATCATGCACAGAAAATGTGATGGGAGAAAAGCTTGCAAATAGTTTAAACCACTGGCAATTGCTCAGTGTAGCATTCCAAATCACTGTGTTTTTTGCACACTGTTCTACTCTGGATATAATCTAATCTTATGCACATCAGTACTGATCCTGCTCCTCATGAGAACAGTTCAACTTGATCTGTCAGACAAGGTCTCCTGCAGAAGGGAACTCAAGCAACCTCAGACCTGGTTTGACTTCCGGAACTGGGACAATTAATCTGATGAAGGTGCGTTTCTGCTGCATCAAAGATTTAAGTTGGTCCCGCTTGGAGCTTTTCCACTAGTGTGATCAAGCAAGGCTTGGGTCCATAACTCCCCAGACTGGACCACCTCAATATTGAAATAAGCAAACAGGATGTCTGGGGGGTTATTTTGATTAGAGTTGTGATAAACCTTAGACCATTAATTCCAAAGTTTTCAAGCTTTATTTCGCTTATTTTTGATATTTCAACAAAGACATTCATAAATCAATAGAGCATGTCTTTACAAAGAAACACCACATTAGTAAATCGCACAATTCAAAAACGTTTGAAATAGAACTATATACAACATTTACATAGTGCAAAAAAAAATTGTGAGAAAAATAATAATATATGAAACGTTTTTACAAACAAATAATAACAACAAATCAATAATCACAAGAAAAACATCAATAGCTCATGTGTGCCAGCTTGAAATTAAACCAGTCCTATATTCATGTTAACACCAGACGGACAGTTACTCATTTTCGCAACACATGTTTCCTGTCCTGCCTGTGAGAAGATGGGGATACCTAACCTACTGGTGGGTGTTGTCAGAAGCTGCTGAGGGAAATATCATTTAACATTCCTCATGACACACCCCATCAACAGTCCCCCATACTCAAAGCCAACGCGTTTCGAATCCCTAACAAATCCGGGATTCTCTTCAGGACTTGGACTTGGTATTTTGGCTCTGCAAAATTAAAAGAAATATTGTTGGTTTTCATTCTGACACCCCGTGTACCACCATTACTTTACGGACAGGGAATATTTTAGGTACCTTAATTGTGGTGTGGAGTTGTTCCACAGGAACTGATGTCCAGAAACGTTGCTTCAAATCTTATATTGTGATCGAAGCTATAGAGGGTTAAACATTAGGGCATTAGCAATTAAATGTACTGAATGGGACAGCTCTTCGTGCAACAGAGGACCAAAGGGAAGAGATCCTACCTTCAAATGTATGTGACGTGTGGGACAACTCAGTGGTGTCAGTCCATTACCTGCAAACAATGAATGGAATGACTGTGAGCGCTCTATGAGAAAAGAATTCAGTGTGCACATGGTGCTGCGTGACAATGCAAAACTAACTCAGCTGCACTGTTACCTTAAAATCGAAAAAAGCCATAATTGATGCAGACGCTTTTAAACAGCAGCTGCTCCCAAATCGTATCAGTTTCCTATAAAAGGGAAACATAATTTCAGTAAGATTCTGAATGAATGTGTGCAATTATTCCTCCCCCAGTGGCAGCGTGTCACTTGCCTGTAATTCTTTCTCTATACTGTGGGAAATATCAATCCAACATGCTGCTCTGCTTCCAAACTGGCAGCAATGAGGCCATTGCAACACTGGTTCCTTTAATACAACCTGGAAGGGGAACTGAGAGGTCAGGCGCCTCCGGGCATTGTGGGACATGAAGTCCATGGGTGTTCAGACTGTTGCCTTTTAGAGTTTTGTGACTTCAGACAAATCGTTGAGGCCGTGCAGTGCCGTGTTGAATTTCATAATTAAGAATGCCTCCCTCTGTGCCAGTAATACTTCCGGATCGCCGCCTCTTTGGTTGTTCTTAATTATCAATGATAATACAGTCCATGTAAAATCATCAAATCTGTGGTTTAGAGTTGTAAAATGTTCAACCATTGGGGCAGTGAGGATCTTATTTTTCAATCGTGAACGATGTTGCACAATACGATTTCGCACTTCTTGGGATGTTTTTCCAATATATATCTTTTTACACGGACATGTCACAGCGTAGACCACATTTTTGGATTTGCAATTTGTAAATTCATTGTGCCGCCAGTGTCTTTGGCCGTCTGTGAAGGTGCATCCTTCTGTGGTTGAATTACAAACTGAACATGTTCCACATTTATGATGCCCTTGCACAGGTGGAAGATTTAACATCGTGCAAAGCGTCGCTGGTTTTCTTTGTTGGCCTGCTGTGTTCGCAACTTGTTGACCGATACTCCTGTTTTTTTTAAGAGCGAAGAGTGGTGGCCCGATGTTGGGAATGGTTCCTTCAATCAAATGCCAGTTGTTATGTATAATTTTCTTCACAGGCTGTGTGTAGGGCCCAAACGTGGAAACACAAACATTGCGGTCAGTCGGTGGTCTGCTTTTCTTAGTTAACAAATGTTCCTGGGGGTGAACCATGCCCTTTTGAGAGAATGTTTTAACAGTTTCTTGGGATATCCCCTTTCCAAGAGTTTGTTGACGAGTGCTTCTGCATGTAACTCATAGTCTTCCCTTCTCGAACAGTTACGTCTTATGCGTAAAAATTGCCCAAATGGCAAATTGTTCTTAAGGTTTCTGGGATGGTAGCATCTGTAATGTAGGGCATTATTTTTGTCTGTGGGTTTTGTATGTAATGTGGTAATCAAACCACTGGGTGAAATTTTCACACTCACATACAAAAATGAAAGACTGTGTTTGCTGTATTCAAGGCTGAATTTAATATCTGGGCTGCGGTCATTAAGCCATGTGTGGAACTCTTGTAAGATGTTTTCGGGCCCCTCCCACAGGCACCAAATATCATCAATATACCTGTACCACTGTTTTAAGTATGCACTGTATGGATTGTTGTGATACACAAATCGATCTTCATATTTCGCCATGTACAGGATTGCCAGCTCAGGCGCAAAGGACAGCCCATGGCTACGCCTTTGACTTGGATAAAAATTCATTGTCAAATTTAAAAAAGTACCTCCTCAGTGAGATAGATGCCAATTTAAGAATGAATTCCGTCGGCACCCGATGGGGTCTAGGTCTTGCTTCCAGGAATACTTCCATCGCATCAAGGCCATCTTGTTGGGGAATCTGTGTGTATAATGAGGACACATCCATTGTGACTAATTGGTCATTGGTCCTAATATGTGGTGCTCCGTACCTTCAGTGACTGCATTCGCAATTTCTTGTCACGTGAACTTGGAAAGGAAGAAAGTTCACGTGACAAGAAATATCTCGCAAGAACACAAGAAAGCTATAGCTGCACTAAAGGAACAACAAATAGCAGTTATAAAACCAGCGGATAAGGGTGGGGCGGTGGTTCTCTGGTCCCAGCAAGCATATTTAGCGGAAGGAAAAAACCATGTACAGAATCCCCTATGGTACCGGAGGATTCCACAGGACCCTACAAATGAGTTCTCACAAGAAATTGCGAATGCAGTCACTGAAGGTACGGAGCACCACATATTAGGACCAAGAGAGGCGGAATATTTAACAAAAAAACATGCCAGGGTGCCCATACTTTACTTTCTCCCGAAGGTACACAAGGACGCAACTAATCCACCGGGCCGCCCAATTGTTTCTGGGTGTGATTCCATTTTGGAACCGCTGTCCAAGTACGTAGACGTATTCTTAAAACCATTCTTGCAGGAAGAGCCATCTTACCTACGCGATACCATGGATTTTATTAACAAGATCGAAGGTTTTCCTTTTGATCCGGATACCAACCTATTAGTCACAATGGATGTGTCATCATTATACACACAGATTCCGTAACAAGATGGCCTTGATGCGATGGAAGTATTCCTGGAAGCAAGACCTAGACCCCATCGGGTGCCGACAGAATTCATTCTTAAATTGGCATCTATCTCACTGAGGAGGAACTTTTTTAAATTTGACAATGAATTTTTTATCCAAGTCAAAGGCGTAGCCATGGGCTGTCCTTTTGCGCCTGAGCTGGCAATCCTGTACATGGCAAAATATGAAGATCGATTTGTGTATCACAACAATCCATACAGTGCACACTTAAAACAGTGGTACAGGTATATTGATGATATTTGGTGCCTGTGGGAGGGCCCGAAAACATCTTACAAGAGTTCCGCACATGGCTTAATGACCGCAGCCCAGATATTAAATTCAGCCTTGAATACAGCAATCACAGTCTTTCATTTTTGGATGTGAGTGTGAAAATTTCACCCAGTGGTTTGATTACCACATTACATACAAAACCCACGGACAAAAATAATGCCCTACACCATCCCAGAAACCTTAAGAACAATTTGCCATTTGGGCAATTTTTACGCATAAGACGTAACTGTTCGAGAAGGGAAGACTATGAGTTACATGCAGAAGCACTCGTCAACAAACTCTTGGAAAGGGGATATCCCAAGAAACTGTTAAAACATTCTCTCAAAAGGGCATGGTTCACCCCCAGGGAACATTTGTTAACTAAGAAAAGCAGACCACCGACTGACCGCATTGTTTGTGTTTCCACGTTTGGGCCCTACACAAAGCCTGTGAAGAAAATTATACGTAACAACTGGCATTTGATTGAAGGAACCATTCCCAACATCGGGCCACCTCTCTTCGCTCTTAAAAAAAACAGGAGTATCGGTCAACAAGTTGCGAACACAGCAGGCCAACAAAGAAAACCAGCGAAGATTTGCACTATGTTAAATCTTCCACCTGTGCAAGGGCATTATAAATGTGGAACATGTTCAGTTTGTAATTCAACCACAGAAGGATGCACCTTCACTGACGGCCAAAGACACTGGCGGCACAATGAATTTACAAATTGCAAATCCAAAAATGTGGTCTACGCTGTGACATGTCCGTGTAAAAAGATATATATTGGAAAAACATCCCAAGAAGTGCAAAATCGTATTGTGCAACATCGTTCACGATTGAAAAATAAGATCCTCACTGCCCCAATGGTTGAACATTTTACAACTCTAAACCACAGATTTGATGATTTTACATGGACTGTATTATCATTGATAATTAAGAACAACCAAAGAGGCGGCGATCCGGAAGTATTACTGGCACAGAGGGAGGCATTCTTAATTATGAAATTCAACACGGCACTGCACGGCCTCAACGAGTTGTCTGAAGTCACAAAACTCTAAAAGGCAACAGTCTGAACACACATGGACTTCATGTCCCACAATGCCCGGAGGCGCCTGACCTCTCAGTTCCCCTTCCAGGTTGTATTAAAGGAACCAGTGTTGCAATGGCCTCATTGCTGCCGGTTTGGAAGCAGAGCAGCATGTTGGATTGATATTTCCCGCAGTATAGAGAAAGAATTACAGGCAAGTGACACGCTGCCACTGGGGGAGGAATAATTGCACACATTCATTCAGAATCTTACCGAAATTATGTTTCCCTTTTATAGGAAACAGATACGATTTGGGAGCAGCTGCTGTTTAAAAGCGTCTGCATCAATTATGGCTTTTTTCGATTTTAAGGTAACAGTGCAGCTGAGTTAGTTTTGCATTGTCACGCAGCAGCATGTGCGCACTGAATTCTTTTCTCATAGAGCGCTCACAGTCATTCCATTCATTGTTTGCAGGTAATGGACTGACACCACTGAGTTGTCCCACACGTCACATACATTTGAAGGTAGGATCTCTTCCCTTTGGTCCTTAGTTGCACGAAGAGCCGTCCCATTCAGTACATTTAATTGCTAATGCCCTAATGTTTAACCCTCTATAGCTTCGATCACAATATAAGATTTGAAGCAACGTTTCTGGACATCTGTTCCTGTGGAACAACTCCACACCACAATTAAGGTATCTAAAATATTCCCTGTCCGTAAAGTAATGGTGGTACACGGTGGTGTCAGAATGAAAGCCAACAATATTTCTTTTAATTTTGCAGAGCCAAAATACCAAGTCCAAGTCCAGAAGAGAATCCCGGATTTGTTAGGGATTCGAAACGCGCTGGCTTTGAGTATGGGGGACTGTTGATGGGGTGTGTCATGAGGAATGTTAAATAATATTTCCCTCAGCAGCTTCTGACAACACCCACCAGTAGGTTAGGTATCCCCATCCTCTCACAGGCAGGACAGGAAACATGTGTTGCGAAAATGAGTAACTGTCCATCTGGTGTTAACATGAATATAGGACTGGTTTAATTTCAGGCTGACACACATGAGCTATTGATGTTTTTCTTGTGATTATTGATTTGTTGTTATTATTTGTTTGTAAAAACGTTTCATATATTATTATTTTTCTCACAAATTTTTTTTTGCACTATGTAAATGTTGTATATAGTTCTATTTCAAACGTTTTTGAATTGTGCGATTTTCTAATGTGGTGTTTCTTTGAAAAGACATGCTCTATTGATTTATGAATGTCTTTGTTGAAATATCAAAAATAAGCGAAATAAAGCTTGAAAACTTTGGAATTAATGGTCTAAGGTTTATCACAACTCTAATCAAAATAACCCCCAGACATCCTGGAGCTTTTCCACAGCAGGAAATCCATTTCAGTGAAAAATCGCAAAGAAGGTTTTTGGCCTCATGGAGCCCTGTTTGGTTACAACTTTCAGCCTTTCCCCGCTGGAGCAATGCGACCTCCAAAAAAGTGAGAACATAGAAATCTTCCCTGGGCAAAAGCACCAAAAGTATCCAACTAGTGAGGATCCTTCATTAGACGATCATGTTAAATTTCTCCAGATCTAAGCTTTCCTTCCAAAAGTCAGTGGCTTCGCCGGGACCTCGTCCGATAAATATCTGGCCTCATGGAGCACTTCTCGGCCACAGCCTGCTGACCTGTCTCCCTGACGATTTTTAACTTCCATTTCAGAGACTAAGACAGAAGGCAAAACATCTGACTGAGTCAAGCCTGGTTTCTGTTTCTGACACATGCTGCAATGTGATCAGTCTTAAATCACGCCTAGGTTTCAGTCAAGCACAAGCAGATGACCTCCGTTGGCGCTTTTTGGTGCTATTTTTATTTAATTCTTTAAAAACTTCCTATCTCTGGTCCCCCTTATTGGATTTTTGATGTTTCTATTTCATTTTGCCTATTAAATCATTCTCTGTTTTTATAAAGTGGATTGGGATTTTTATTGAGTTGAAGTTTTAATTTTTTAACTGTTTTGACACTTCTGTTAAGCTGAGCCTGCTTGCGCTATGCCATTGCTACCCGGGGTAGAGCTCAGGTTTAAATTACTAAAATCTTTAATGGACCTAACAAGAATAGTGACCTTATTACTTGTAGGGGACACCATCCACCAAAACCCATAATCCACCTTCTCACACTATGTCATTCTGCTGTTCTGCTGTTGCCGTAGGGAGGGCTAGATGCTTTGGGATCATTTTGTATTAGGGCTTGTTTTTATTATTTGACTATTGCTATAGTGCTGCTGCTACTTCATTTCTTTAAATCATATATTATTATTACATTTATTAATGAATTGGCTTCTGACTAAATCTACAAACTGAGAACTGGAAGAAGCCTAATTGTACATATTTTCCAATAAAGGACTTGATGGAGTATTAGAGTACAGATAGATTCTCCCTTTCCAGCAACCAACAAGTTAGTGACTTTATTACTTGTGGTGAACTAACACCCACCCAACTAATAATCCAATTTCTTGTATACCTATACACGTGTGCATATTCATGCACATACTGGGGCTTTAAGTCTGCTCCCTTCACCTATTTTCAGCTACAGTGTGTTTCACTTGTCGGATCATCCCACAGAACAGCATGGTCAATAAGTAAGCCTGCTCCAGCCACGACTTTCATTCACATTTGGATAAACACCATGGACAGACATTCAATGATTAATGTGTCAGACAGTGGGACTAATGTCCTTTTGAAATAGAGTGGGCATGACAGTCAAAAGAAACTGGCACAATTAGACAATGCCGAAGTTGTTAGAGCAATAACATAGATGGCCAAGCCTTGCCAAGGCCCCTAAAATATTTACCAATCCTAACTGGTACACATGCTATAGCATCTCCACCCCATGTCACTGGGACTCATGTGCCTGTTACTGCTCCACACTTGTCTCTTTATTGTAGCAGTGTGGATTGCCAGGCTGTGTGCAACACAATGTCAGTGAGGTGACTACTCAGCTTAGAACAATCTCTTGTGACTTTCATAGCATTTCTGAGCCATAGTGCTGACAGTCTTCAGTGTATCTGAATGCTCCACTGAGCCAATGTTACTTCACCTGTCTGGGTTCACTTCATGGGACTTACCATGCTCTCCGGCACTGACACACAGTACTCATTTTGATGCCCCTTCTCTGCAGTTCAAGTTCATGAGAGGGGCAGTGCAGTAGCCTTTTCTCATGAGACACTGAAAGCTCAATTCACAAATGCATTTTTATCTTTAAAGACATGTTTTTGGCCAAACAAAAATAGCTCCTTTTACATCTGTCAGAAATTCACAGCTTTATTCACAGATATAAATGGTTTTAGTACTGTGCAATTCTATGTCATTAGTGCAACTTGTATGTTGACCCACGCACTTGTGTATGGTGCTTTCACTCGCTAGAAATGATTCATTTTACTCCAAGAGACTGTTAAAGAAACCATCTTCTATAGAGGGAAGGATAATAGAACACCACCAAACTTGGTGTGGATGTAGGGTTAGGGGTATCTCCTAATGAAATATAAACTGATGTGGTTTCATATATATATAAAAAAATGTGTGCATCAAAAGTATTGCAGCTTGCATTTTGACTACAAAATATTGCGAAAGTAAGTATATATATTTAAGTATATATTAACTATTCTTATCTCTTTTGATTTGAAATATATAGAGAGTACATAAAGGGAAACTGGGTATTATGATCCAATATTGTCATTAAGGGGTTCTGATGACATCATAAACCACAAGGATGAAAGCTGAGTGGTTTGTAAATGTCACAAGAACCACAAGATGACATGGTAGAACCATATTATAGATGGTACCCACTATGTATTTTTAATAATGAATGCTTACTTCAGTGCAGTTAGATAGAAACAACTATATTCTTCAAAGTGCAGCTAACAATTGGCACAGTTCAAAATTATTATGATTAGGCTTTGTTAACTCTTTTGAATAAACTGATAATAAAACAACGGGAAATGGTGAGAGTTAATGGATGTAGGTTATTCTGTGCTGCAGCATTTACCGCATAGAAAAATTTATTTATGTCATTTGCCATATAATTTGCAACATTTTCAAATTTCTCTAAAAATGTTGTTTCTGTCTCAAAAGAATAAAAATAATACTGACAGAGAATGTGTTGCATAATTTGCATTTTTTGCCACACAATTGAGGTAATCTTGCTTCATAATATGGTCCTCCATGCTGCAAACTCCTAGTAGCCCTTGGAGTAACTTCTGGGTTCCTGCTTTCAAGGCAAGCATCTCCAGTCAGGTACCTTGAACAGCATGGCAGTCCTTGTTCCAAGCTTCTTAGGTCCAGGTGTATTCTTAAGTGGGTGCCTGGAGAAGCCACATTTATGTCAGGCATGTGCTACTGGTTGGGAATGACCCCTGGGGATCCCTAACCAATGGGGTACAGGTTCCCTGTGGCTAGCCCTATCCACTTTGGGCATTTTCAAGATGGCCGAAGTCTTTGGCCACACAAACCTTGAGTGCTGAGGTGTGGGTGTGTGTGGGTGTATGTACTATGGTAAGCCTAGTGCCCTCCCACAATTAATATCACAATCCAGTTTGATGCACTTCCTGTACTCACACCAACCTCAAAGACAGAGGCAGTCTGTTTCCCTTCTTCGAAGCATGCCCAAAATATTATATGTAAATTATTGGGGCCTAATTGGCTGGGGACACAACAGAAGGTCCATGCCCAAATGTCAGTTAACATTTCCCTGTGACAGGGGAGCCCACTTTTAAGTGCACCCCAAGTGCCATATGAAAAGCCCCAGTAGACCTGTCAAGCAGGACTTGACACATTAATGTCAAAAAGGATCCTCACGGCCCCCCTTGCATATTCTGTCAGGTTCATCTGCTTGTGACAGGGTATGCCTCTTTGAAATGTAACTAGTCCTTGGGCACAGCCCCCAGGCAATCCATCAAGGGAAGGCCAACACCTTTCCATACCTTCAAAACATGTGAATAAACCTCCGCACTCCAATCAGTTCAATATTGATTCATAAAGACTTCTCTATGTAAGTCAATTTGGATAAACCAGCAAACAATTTTTTTTTTAACTTGCTGTTCAATTTAATCTACATATGGAACATACAGCTTTGACCATATATTTGGAAGCAATAACATTGTGTTTCAAAGATGGAGGGCTTGATACAATGATCCTCCTGTCAGACGTTGGACCGGCAGCCGACACGTGTTTCGTTACAGAGTAACTTTTTCAAGGCTGCAAATAATGCCATAGAGAAAGATCAAATATTTATAAAGAGAAAGTCAGAAAGCAACGAAGGAAACAGGAAAAGAGTTTAACTACAAGAGAGATTAACTACATTTCACAACCATAGTGTTGTAATAAGACGCAGAAAGTTGTATTCTTTAAAAGCTAGTAAAGATAGACCCAAAGGAACCAAATAGTGAATAACGTTGTTCATGCAGTGCTCACACACCAAGACATGAGTATTAATAAATCAAATAATTTGTGAATAAAATAAAATTAATGAGAACTGGTATAAACAAATCCATATATAATACCTTCAATAAATAATGGATAAATTCCAGAAGTATTCCATAGACGTTAAAGGTCTTCCAGTGAAAAAGATCGGTCCCTAGTGAATATTAATAAGAGAAAAACAGGACAATTTATAACAAGGTCCTGATCCAAGAGTGGATAATTAGTCTCTTCCACCTAACTCAAACTTCATAGAAAGTATAATGAAGCGGCATATGTACCTATTAAAAATAGAATTTTTACCCTGAACGGAAATTGCGCCCCACAGTTTCAAATGAATCCAATCCTAGTCATCTGTAAGAGGAAAGGAAAAAACAGATAGTCTGCCTTATAGGTCTAATGTAATATTCTCTTCATATTTCCAAAAAATAAATAAAAATCACAATATATGACAGTAAGATTAATGTCTACCAATTCATTGATTTCAATTTAAAATAGCCAAACTTGGCCACGAAGTAAGAATTTTATATAATGCAGAGAACTCATCACACTTAGCCCAATGTCAATAGGCCATTCATATTCCTTAAATGAGTAAAAGTACCAGTTAAAAAAGTAGAACATTTCTGTCTCAGTGCTTCATGAGCCAAAAACAGAGTTCATTATTAGTGAAATGGCAAGAACGAAAGGCACATGTATATGTAGTCAAGTCACAATTCGTTGGACCAACAATTCGAAAAGTAATAACTTACAGATTGGTAGGCGAAGAACGTAGGGCTATGATATGCCCCTGAAAAACAAGAGAGATAAAGGTATATATGTTAAAATAAATCTAAACTTAGTTATTTACGTATATTAACTCCTTACGTATTTAACCAACATGTCGCCATTAACCACGTCTCATATTTGAATCTCAAGTCGGGCAAGACAATGTTAATGCCGCTAGCTGTCTCATACCCAGAATCAGTTTAGTATAGTCACACCCATCATATTAATACATTTAAATACTAAAAAATAATAATAACATCCCCAATATTTATAAGATTGGTCCTAAGTATTACGGGTAGCAAGGCTATTTAGCCGCTAACTCGTTAACGCGCTAACTTGTAGTATTTAATATTAATTTCATAACTTGTGAAATGATGCCCTTAATATTTAGAATTTTAAAAAAAGGAGGCCTTTTGCGATTACGAGTAACCAAGTTCCAAAGTTCCCGGTACATTACAACACTGACCTGTCCATAAGCATTCCGCCGTGTATCGAGGTTTTTTCGAGTAGGTCAACAACAATTTTCTAACTTTTGGAACTCTTTTTGAGCTCCTTCCCGTCAATTACATATGACGTGTTTCCGAAACGGTTGCCTCTTGCGTGTATTTCATAAAAACAAAGGATGGACTAATGAAACCAAAGTAATCGTACTCTATTAGAACAGCGGCGGCCATTACTAGATAATATTTGTTTATGCGTTCCGTATTGTATTACATATCTTTATCTAATTTTAAATCTAGAAAGTGCGATCATATTAGTTTAAAATGTGCAAAAGTATTTATAAACTTGAATACAAGCATTAGTAGAGATGAAAAGAGATAAGTTCCAGTAACCATTCGTAAGTGAATATTAAATATATTGTCTTAAGTAACCATTACTAAGTAGATATTTATGTAGTGCCATTAAGTTCTTGTTCAGATGTTAGTATATAGCGAGATGAGTAGAGAAACTATATACTTTTTGTCCAACCATAATGAAACATCTAACATCACAAAGTCTAACAAATTTTCTGTTTCTGATTACCAATTTTTGGATAATCATATATCACAGTTCACTCACATATTTTCTATTTCTGTTAAATATTTACACAATCATATATCGCAGTTGTAGCTATATTAAACAATAAATGACATAACCTTGTACCCACGAAAAAATTACATATTCGATTGAACAGTTATCTAGATCGTATGGTACATTTGGTCTCCCACATTTTCGTCTGTTCAAAAACTAATCTCAGTAGGTGTTGTATCTCTGTGCATGTTTCTAAAGAGTTTCATTTCTCAATACAACATATAGAGAAACCAAATGAGAAAACCAAACAGATAGAATCTCAATATGCATCAGAATATGTGAATATACATATAATAGGCATTTCCATGTATTCTCAGCTTTGGAAAAGGATTTTTTGTTTATTATATGTAGACTCAGGGAGTAACATGATTTCATGAGTCTTATCTAATCATTAAGGAAGACATACAATTCTTTGTCAATATTAATGCCCCTTTCTACCGCACGAAGGCGGATGATCCATTGTGCTTCAGCCTTTCTTAACATTAGAGTCCTGTCTCCCCCTCTAGCATCAATTAGAGTTTCTGCGATGCCATGGAAACTTAGACCTGTTAAGGTTCTGTTTGGATGATCAGTATTGAAATGCACAGCTAGAGGGTAGCTAGAATCGTTGTTTCAGATAGCCCTCATATGTTCTTGGATTCTCTCCTTCAACGGTCGTATTGTGCTGCCTATATAAATTAGGCCGCAAATACAGCGTATGCAATAGATGACATATCTTGTGTTGCAATTAATAAACTGACGAATCTGATATGTTGTGTTCGTATTATATTTGAATTCCTTCAGTTTGTTACAAGCAAATTGACACATATTGCAATGTGCACACTTGTAGAAACCATTCGGTTTATTGGATAGCCAAGTATTGTCAGTATGTTTAGGGGTAGGTAGCTTGAACACAAAAAGTCCCTTAGTGTTCTGCCCTTCTATAAACAATACTAGGATTAGGTGGAATGAACTTCTTCATTGCACTATCTAGACTTAGAAGATGCCAATGTTTTTTCATGATTCTATAGATCTGATGACTGTGTACATTGTAATTAGTGATAAGACTGATCTTGTCTCTACTTTTCTTCTTCTGTGTGACATTTGTCTTTTTCAGTATAGAATGTCTAGTTTTCTGTCAAATTCAGGAACTGACGAATCTTGAAACACGCTTCCAAAGTAGAGGATATTCTTCATATTTACTAAAGGAATCCAGAAAAAGAATTTTACAGAAAACTTAGGTAGTGGGGTGTAGATTCTTAACCTTGAGGGGCACCAACACTGTGATGTTAATGTATAATGCACACAGAGAGTGATGTGCTACCAACAAGACCACCACTACCATTTGTAAATATTGTAAACCTTTCCAAACCTAATCCTATGTCCTCTGTCTTGGAGCAATCCACATTTCACCACAGGGGAGTCAGCAACAGTCATATGAATTTGAATACTGGCAGAAAATGCCTCCAGACATTAAGGCAGGGAGAGATAACTTTTCTAAAAACATTTTTTTCAACTAGCAGGCACATGCATCAAGGTAGGATTTTGCGAGTCCTTAATTGCGATTATTAAGGAATCACAATTAAGGACTCGCAAAAGCCTATGCATGTAGGAATCGCTATAAAAATAGCGATTCCTACACATTCCTTATTTGCGACTCGCAAATTGCGAGTCGCAAATAAGGAATGGCTTCCCATTCATTCCTACGGGCCTACAGGCCCATAGGAATGAATGGGAAAGTACATGCGCAATTTGCGAGTACCTATTGGTACTCGCAAATGTGCATGTACTTTCAAGGTGCAAGGGTGTCAAAAGGACACTCTGTTGCACCCTGAAATTGATCTGTGCACAAATGTTGCACACACACATGTCCCAAGGACATGTGTGTGTGTAATCTACTAACTTTGAAAAATGCACTTTAGTGCATTTTTCAAGTTTTAGCAAATTACCATCAAGTTCAACTTGATGGTAATTTGCTCCCTAATAGCGAAATCGCTACTTCAAAGTGAGTTCTTGCATTGCATTTAAGGAATTGCAAAATGCGATTCCTTAAATGCTATCGATATTTGAGAACTCGCAATTAATTGCGAATTCTCAAATTGCGAGTGCCTTGAACCTTGATGCATCGCAAATGCCATTTTTGCGTGCGCAAACGGCCGATTTTTGCGAATCGCACCGTTTGCGCTCGCAAAAATGGTTGATGCATGTGCCTGATAGTTATTAAATCGGATGTTGAATAAATATTAAAATTGATTCTTGTTAGATCAAACAGTGTTAGGGTGGTCCTTTCCCAAACGTTTTGCCTACCTCCCCCACTTTTCTGATGTCATTTTTGCTGGCTTTACGACTCTGTGCACTTTACCACTGCTAACCAGTGCTAAAGTGCTTGTGTTCACTCCACTAAACATGGTAACATTGGTTTATCCCCAATTGGAAAATTAAATGTACGTATAAGTCCCTAGTAAAGTTTACCCAAGGCCTGTAAATTAAATACTACAAGGGGACATGCAGCACTGATTGTGTCACTCACTGAAGTAGCCCTTTAACCATGTCTTAGACCTGCCACTGCAGAACCTCTATGTACAGTTTTAAACTGCCATGTCGACCTGGCAATATAAGCCTTTTGCCAGGCCCAAGCCATTCTTTTTTATACATATAAGTCACCCCTAAGGTAGGCCTTGGACAACCCAGAGGGCAAGGTGCAATGTATTTAACAGGCAGGACATGTACGTTTAAGTTTTACATGTCATGGTAGTGAAAAACTCCCAAAGTCGTTTTTCACTACTGCAAGGCTTATCTCTCCCATAGGATAAAATCGGGACAACCTTATTACACTTTATAAGTGCAATTTCCAGATGGTAAAAGATATAACCCCAAGTCTGGAGTCTCCGGATTCCTTATTTAAAATCCAAACTGATGGTGGATTTGGATTTAAAATTGCAACTCAGGGAATGGCACTTTTAGAAAGTCTGCTGTTTTTTACTTTGCCACTTGGTACCTGCTGCCTGACTCTGATACACATCTGGGGAGGTTGACAGCTAGGCTTTGTGTATTTCCCCTAGCCAGCCACACACAGTGGAAGTTTAGAAGTGACTTGATGGGCCATTCTGGCAGGATGGGAGGGAGAAGCTGGACCCAGCGTCACTCACACCTGAATAGGCTGTGTCCTATCCCAACACAAAGAGCTGCATACCTCCTGTAGTGAGTCTGGATTCACGGCAGGGAAGGAGGCCCTCCATACACTTCAAAGACTTGTCTTTGAAGTCTACCCCACTTCAAAGGCACTACTGGGTATAAGTACTGGACCTCTGACTCCACCAGCTCATTACACTTCTGGACCTGTGAAGACTCTGCCAGGAAGGAGGACTGCTGTGCTGCTGAAGGACTGCCACTCTGCAGGACTGCTACTTTGCTGGACTCATGCCTTGCTGTGCTTCCCTGCTGCCTTCTGTTCCCCGGCCTGGGTGAGAAGTACTGGACCTGAATCACTTGAACCCAGAGTGACTCCAAAGGTTAGCTAGCTGGCCTCAGGACATAAAAGGCTTCCAACTTACCTGCTTCTGCACCTGGACTCTGCCATCTGTGAGTCTGCCCTGCCAAGTGGTGCCACCAAAGTCCTGGAAGTGAGGCTCGTAGGTGCCTGCTTCAGCAAAACCCACTCATCCTCTGTAGAACTGGCACATCAGCGCTGTTGAGTGGTCTAGAACCAGTGCAACGCCCCTGTTGCTTGGATCTAAACTGGCGCATCGAAGCTGTTGCTTGGATCAAAACCAGCGCATCGCTCCTGCTGCATGACCAGAACCGGTGCTTCACCTCTGCTGCGTGGATTGGCCCAGATGCATTACCTTCGGAACCACCGCTGCACAAGGTCTCCACATCTCCATCGACGGCATCCTCGACAGCAATGACAAATCCATGCATCGCAGCTCTTTGCTCATTGGAGCTGACACATCATCGCTGCTGTGTGGATCCGACCGGCGCATCGCCCCCACTGCGTGGATCGACACTGATCCGTCGCTTCGGCTGCGGCCCGCGCATTATCAATGTCGACGCAGCCCAGATCAAGGTAGTTTTGTTCAGTGAGCCTCACTGGGTCCCTATATACAGCCCAGGCTCCATTGCGGTCGGACTGAACTTTTGACTTTGTCCTGGTCCGGCGCAATAAGCCCAAGTAAGTGCTTATTGCTTCTAAGTGCTATTTTACAGTTTATTCTTTAAAGATTCATATCCTGAGTTCTTCTTATTGGATTCTTGTAATTTTTGTCTTGTTTTATTTATTAAATTAAGTTCTATTTTTCTAACCTGGTGTGGCATATTTGTGTGTGGTGTTTTCACTCTTTTGCTGTCTGAAGTGTTGTACAAATACTTTACAGATTGCCTCTAAGTTAAGTCTGACTGCTCTGTGCCAAGCTACCAGAGTGTGAGCACAGGTTAATTTAGGGTTTGCCTGATTCTTACCCTGACTAGGATTGTGGTTGCTGCTTGACTAGGGCTCATCCCTCAGTCAACCCACAGCCCAATTTCTAACAGTCCTTGAATTATATTTTTTAGCTGCTTCCAACCAAAAATGACCATTATAAGTTGTTATAATGTAATCCTGTGTTTCCTATAAGACAGCTTACGTTGCCACAGTGAAAAGGACTTTTGGGCCCTTTTCACTGTCAGGACATGGGTAATAATTTCTACATGTCCTACTTTTAAATACCATGCACCCTGCCTTGTTAGGCAATAAGATCTTCCTTAGGGGCGACTTATAAATATTTAAAAGGAAGGTTTAGACCTGTCAAAAGGGTTGAAATAGCAGTTCAGAAACTACACTTCCAGGTTGCAGTAGCAGGCCTGGAAGTATATGTTACGGTGCTACTATAATAGGTGGCACAATGAGTGCTGCAGCCTACAAGTAGCATTTAAATTATATGCTCTAGGTATAGGTAGTACAATATACCAGGGACTTATAAGTACATTTAATGGATCACTGACATAATATCAACAACAAAAATATCGTATTTACAAAATATCGGCGTCATAATATCGACTACAATAATATCGACTACCCATACTTATTTATAAAAATACAAAAATATCGAGTACACAATATCGTATATAAAAAACATCGTACACCACAATATCGAAATACAAAATATCGTTAAATTAAATATCGTTTAAATTTAATTAACATACAAAATAACAAAAATATCGATATTATCGACTTTTTAAAAATATCGACTATAGAAAAACTGCTCAATTAAATATATCTTTAGCACCAAATATAAATTCACATTATAAAACAATATAAAACACTTAAACAACATAAAAAAATAATTTGCAAACACATCAATATATAAAAATAAATTTTTTCTCTAAACAAACAATTACAGTCATAAAATAAATTCTGTAAAATATATAATGCTTGCATCATTTCACATTCAAAACAATGTTTAAAATATTTTAAAAAGCAAAACGAAAAATAATTACTTTCTACTAACAGTTTCTTAATTAGCGTTTCCCTTATATGGAAACAAACAGCCAAAACAATAAAAACAATTAACTTCAACGAATCAAATACTCACATTTTAAAATACACCAATAACATAAAGCAACCAATTAAATAAACACTATATAAATATCAAATGTTTACATCTCTTTTACACCTCTAACCTACAATAAAGAAGAAGGTGAAACTCTGCCCAACTGTTTCCTAAAAGAAAACTTTAATTACTGAAGAAATCTTTAAAACTGCACTAAGGGGCCCATTACGATACCCGGCGTAAATAAATCCGCCAGGCATGGAAGCGGCAAAAATCCGCCCGCACACACCGCCTGAACACCGACCACGCCATTATGAGTACACAAACCGAAAACCGCCATCGGCGGAAAAATCACACAAAATACCGCCCGCCATCGTCCGAGTCGGAGTCAAACCGCCCGCCACGGACGGAAACACGCACGACAACACAAAACCGCCCGCCCACACGGCCGACACACCGCACGTGAAATTACGATCGCACCGCCATGAGCGCGGAAAAACAACAAATATACCGCCCGCCAGCGCAAACAACGCCGATGAGAATCGACACGGCAGAAGCCATGGCGCCAACGTACCTGCACAGAAACCATCCGCACACAAAACCAATAGCACACAACATGGCCAATAAGTCCACACAGCAAGGCACACATAAATACACAAGCACAGTACACATCCCGAAAACACCCCCGGACAAACAAAAAATACAAAGGCCAGAACCCCAGACACAACACACCTGAAAACAACAGACCATGAGGACACACCCACATAGGTGAGTACAAAAGCAGCACTCCCACAGACCACAACCCCTTGCTACATTGCAAACCAGAGAGGAGAGGAGAGGACACAGTGACACAGCAAGGACAGCAGCACACCACAGAAACGCACACATCACTACCACCACCACCACCACCACCACCACCACCAAACACCGGCACCACAAACCCCCTGCACATTACACAACACACACCGCACCAGCACCACAAACATCATGGCACCACAAAGGATGCCCAAGTTCACGCCCATGGAGCTGACGGTCATGGTCGACGAGATCATCAAGGTGTACCCACAAATCTATGGGAACATGGTCCAGCACACACCACTAGCCACCAGAAACAGAATGTGGAACCGGATCGTAGACCAGGTCAATGCAGTCGGGACCCTGCCCAGAAACAGAGTCGAGATAAACAAACGTTGGAATGACGTAAAGAGCCTGGTCAAGAAGAAGGAGGGCAAAAACAGAGAGCTGGCTGCCGTCACTGGCGGAGGGAATCCCGCGCTCTTTAAGACCTTCAAAGCGTGGGAGGAGAAGGTGCGAGTCGTAATCCATCCGGAGATCCTCGCCGGATTAGCAGGGGAGTGGAGGCTGGTAAGTACAAACTAATGTATACTAGCACACCGCTATGTACTCACATGCGCAACTACCATGCCACAGCTCCCAGGGACAAACACCCCCATGTCCAGCACACAATACACAACACATCACACACACATGCAACAGACACTACCACACACAGCCCAAACCGAACAACTGTAAGATGCGTGGGGACATGTGTACACTAAGCCAGCCACGTAACCACCAACAGGTCCCCAAATATGCCAGAAGCGCCACAACGAGCACCCACCACACCCATGTGTCCGCCACAGCTGCACTAACCGACAAGTAACAGGTAAGTGGCAGGAACACAAAGTGCAGTGGGTGGGACGGTGGACAGCCCAAGTACAACACACACCAGGCCCCAGTCCCACAGCACAGCAAGGAGGAGCATCCCCCACACCCCACAGCCACGTGTCAGCCACCGCAGTGCACAACGACAGCCGAAAGGCAGACATCACGGTCCACAGCAATCGGTGTCAGTGGGTGTACAGCCACCCCCACGACCCACTACACCCCCCACCCCCACAGACCTGCAACATGGAGCACCCCCGCTTAGAGCCATGTGGCATCCAGTACAGTGCACGCACGAACAACTTGCAGGTGGGAAACTGGACAGGGCTGGATTACTGGAGGCATGAGGACCATAACACCACCAACACATGGGACATGTCACGTAGCAGACGAACACGCAGCACCGCCCACCGTCACGAACAAGTGAACAATGTGCACACGGACATGAACAACAGACTCACACCCCACATGACCCATCACAGACATAGCAACACCCAAGGAGCCACGTCTGCATGCACAAGCCACACTGAATATAGTCCCACACGGCAGCCACTGTGCAACTCATCACACACAACCGAAACACCATTGAAGTCCTGTCCATGTAGCCCCCACTGCCTGTCAACCCCACACCCCACAACTACGCCTATGTAAGACAAACAACACTAGACGCAACAGAGCGGAACAACAGAAATGCACACGAACACCACTGAACCCATCAAACACACAGACACACCATGCACATACAACATACCATCCATCCCATCCGTCAGCCCCAGTCTCATGAAAGGCATGTCATCCGCACAGCTGCCACACATACAGCAGTCACGCTAAGAAACATGCCCATGACCAACCATGTGCCAGAAGTCAATTAAGCGCACGACACACTGTGAGCAACAACACACAACATGGGCCACACACCCCCCGAGCACTGCAGTGATGCACATGGCACAGGGCAGCACGCACACCAAGGAGATGGGACAACTGCAATACGTTGGCTGGCACACAACTATCACTCACTCATAACGATGCGTCCAATGCCATGTCCAGTAACCACAACAGACAGCAAATATGCAGGGCATGTCAGGCATGCACACACCTCAGACCATGCACTGTCATGCTGCCACAACACATGTCACGTTCGGCACCCATGGCTCACAGCATGTACCCCAAAAGCATATCCCCTCCCAAATGCGAATCTGGGGCATGGCCCCCATGTTGCCATATGCGTTCCTAAGCGTTCCATATGAACTCCAAAAGCAAAGTACAAACCAGACCCAGGATGGGCCAGGAGCCCGCATACACCAGAGTCACAATGAGTAGGGGCACAGCAACACACCCATCGGCATGGCCAATCCGTCCCATGCCACATGTGCACAGCACACAGTCCCATTGCCTAGCACACACAACTACAGATGCCACAGCCACACAATCGCCTCCGGGAAACCCATGTACGAGATTGCACGAACTGCCAATGTCAGACGACTAATACATACTTCGCCAGGTGCAACACAATAACAAATCTCATTCTCTCCACAGGTGACGAACTGCTGGATGCTGGGGATGGAGTCAGCAGCCAGCACAGCCAGCCTACAAGCCCCCAACGAGGACACACGGATCTGGAGGATCTGTCCTCCTCTTCGGACACGGACCACCAAGCTGGCCCATCTGGCGTGGCAGGGCCCAGCCGCTCCCCAGGACCCCTCCTACCCACCAACCCATCATCCAGGGATGCTGAACAGTCCCAGTCCCCTGCTGCCACTGTCGTTGCGGCCACACCCACGGTCATTGCGGCCACTACCACTGCCGCAACCGCCACCATCGCCGCACCGACCACCACCGCCTCCACCACCACCACGTCTTCGCTGGCACCAGCCCCAGCGCAGGTGGTGGCCCGGCCGACTGGATCCACCCTGGGAGCCACAGCGAGGACCGTGGTGTGCAATGTGGCTAGTGGGCAGGCCGGTGGCAGCAGGACTGGTAGGAGGAGCAGGGTCAGGGAAACGCCAGCCTCCCCTGGGAGCCATGCCCTGCCTCAAATGGCCAGAGTCCTTGGGGCCTATGAAGAGGCCCAAGGACAATGGGCCAGGTCTGCTACTGACACGCGGGAGGTGCTGGGGGTGCTGAGGTCCATGGACGCCCATATGGTCCAATTCGTGTCCCGTATGGACCAACTCGTGGACCTCATGGGCCAGCTGGTGGTGGCGGTGGGGTCACAGGCAAGGCCAGCAACACCACCTCCGCCACCACCTGCTAGGGCGCAGGGTCGGCCAGCAGTGTCCACTTCCCCTGCGTCCACAGCCAGTGGGCACACCTCACCCACCACCAGCAGGTCGCCACCACACACCCCCTCCCAAACGTGGAAGGGGCCGTCCGAAGAGGAAACAGATCTCCCGGGAGGACTTCGCACGCTCCAGTCGCAAGTGAGGCAGCCAGCCAGCCTTCCGCCAGCCTTCCTTGACCAGCCACTGCATTGACTTGCTCTACGATCCCACTCCACACAGCCAGCTGGATGGCATGTGTGTGTTGGACTATGGACATAGAACCAGTGGGTACACCCTGATCATCACGCAGCCATGACCGACAGCTCATTGTCACTGCACGCACCACTTTTGTCATCACCTTACACACAATCACATGTCACAGTTTGTAATAAATGCACCTTATTCACTAACTGCTGTTTGTGCCCTGTGTTTTATTTGTACGGAATACAACGGCCACCTTGGGCGGAAAGGCACCTGATGCGTGGCATGGCAATGGAATCCGGAGGGCCTGTAGGGACCTAGGGGTGGGAGACAGAAGAGGAGCACATTCAATGAGTGTGTCACACACCCATCACACAGTACATGTCAACAACTACAAGCAATGTACACACATCGCACAGAGCAATAGGGCACAATGCCACAGTCACCAACAGTGGCATACTACCCTGGCCATGGAGCGTTGACACACTGCACGCAGTGAACATACGGCCACCCTGACACAGCACACACACACCTGCACAGATACAGACACATCATCCGTCGTACATGGACACTCACCGTCAAGTGAAGTAGCGGGCGATGAGCTGCTGGCGCACATTCCCAGCTTCCTCCTCTCCGCTGTCCACCTCACTCGAGCTGTCCTGGTCTGCGGGCTGGGGCCCTGGTTGATCTCCGTCATCCACAATGAGGGGGATCTGCTTCCGAATGGCCAGATTGTGCAGCATGCAGCACGCCACCACTATCTGGCACACCTTCTGTGGGGAGTACGCCAGTGCACCCTCGGTGCGGTCCAGGCACCTGAACCTGGACTTGAGGAGGCCAAAGGTACGCTCAACCACACGTCTGGTCCTCCCATGTGCCTCATTGTATCGATCGTCTGCTGGGGTGCGAGGATTCCTCAATGGACTGAGCAGCCATGCCCCATTCGGATACGCAGAGTCACCTGGGTGTGAGGGACACAGAGAACCGTTGCAATTCCAACTGGACAGGGGACAGCATCGCACAACCAGCACGCTACACCACTCCACATACTCACCGACAATACAGGCACGATCCTGTTGCAGATTGGCCATCAGTCGTGGCAAGATGCTGTTGCGCATTATGTGTGCGTCATGGGCCGAGCCTGGAAACTTGGCACACACGTGGGTGATCACCATGTCCGCAAGGCACACCACTTGCACATTCAGGGAGTGCGTGTGCTTCCTGTTGCGGTACAGGTGCTCAGTGGCCTGTGGTGGAACAAGGCCAACATGAGTGCAGTCAATGGCTCCCACGACGTGTGGGATTCTGCCAAGGGCATAGAATGCACCCTTCACTGCCGCCAATTCACGAGCCCTGGGGAATCTGATGTACCTGTTCCGGTACAGCATCATGGCTGCCAGTACATCCCTCAGCACCTTGCTGAACATGGGCTGGGACATCCCTCCTCCACTGCCCACTGTGTGCTGGAATGACCCAGTGGCGAAGAAATGCATGGCGGCCATCACCTTAGCCGTGGGGGTGACAGCAGTCGGATACACCCTGCGGGGACGGAGATGGGGCTCTAACATGGCACACAGTCGATGCAGAGTTGGCCTGTCCAGCCGAAACTTCCTGATTACCTCTGTATCGTCCATGTCCGCCAGCAATTGGTATGGGCGGTCAATGTTCGGTCTCCGCCTGGGTTAAATGGCAGAGGACACATGTCAAAGCAACACGGCACATAGCAATTTCGCATACACATCACTGACATGACTGAGCAAGCACATGAGCCACAGCCCAGCTGTCAAGCTGGGACGGCACGGCCACAATACACTTACACAGGTCTCCCAACAATGGCAATGGCAAGTGAGACATACCACTGCCATGTGCATGCACATGGGGATCTAGGCCCCAATGACTTGCGGGGCGTGCTGATGGGGACTGACTGCATATTCGTCAAGCGGCAACGCCACGGCAACATGAGTGTCTGCTGAGCATGGAACTGCTTCCGAGGCTGGATGAGTATGGCACACGACGACGACGATGTGGGCACGGGCTGAGCGGCCAATACAAGTGGGACCTGTGGCACGAGGGGATATGAGACAGTAGTAGGTGTCAGCACTGCACCCTATGTACAGCACTGTACGGATCACAGCTCCCGAAACATTGACTGGTGTCCACATTGACAGCCCCATGCCAAGACGGCTGTGTGCTTGCAGTCACACGTCACAGGTGAGAGGTTACATTGCACGTGCCAGGTGGCAGACGTACATAGTGGGAGCTGGCATGTGTGTGCATGTGTCTCCTGTTCAGGATCCACCAGATGGGCGCTGACTCTGTACTGACCATTGGACACAGCATGTTCCGTGGAAGGCTTGTGTGTGTGGGATGGTGGCACTGGATGTGCCTCCGTTGGGTGGGGGGCCATGCACAGGGCGGGTACGTCGATGATTGCGCATTGTTGGTCACGGTGGGTGCACCAACTAAGATGTGTTGCCCTGTGTTCAATTCCTATGTCCGCATGATGATGGACTGTGGATGTGGGCAGACTACACATTGGTCGATGTGCTGTCTATATGCATGTGCCTTCACACCAGGCACAGCTGCCCCTGCACATGTGACCCCTGCTGGACTCGCTGCTGGGTCTGTGGAGCTGATGCACCTTCTGCGCGTGGGGCGGACAGCTCTCCTCACTTCCCTCATTGCGCATGTCATGTCTTTGCCGCAGGTGACATGGATCATGGAGGGCCCACATGTACGCGTGGGTAGGCTACACATGATTGTTCACTGGTCGCCACCCCCAGTCAGTGTTTCGAATGGGAAGGTTGTCGTGCTGGTGGTATGTTCGATGTGGCGGATGGGCGGGCCTAGGTGCGGGCTTACATTCCGGACATGGGGGGTAGTTGGATTGGCGACTAGTTGCAGTACACACGGGACACGTCTCATCCTTTCCACATCTGGGTCATCCCTTGTACTAACTGACAGTGATACAGTCATCTTCGCCCCAGCCCTCATGTCCTCCCCTCGCCCCCAATATGCATGCTCACCTGCGAGGCTAGCGCTTGCACAGGCAGCCCCAAGCTCGCACCAGAGAGGGCAAGGATGTGTGGGTCAGTGCTAGTGGGCTGTCTCAGGGTATGATGTGTGGCGGGACGCCGTCCACCTGCGTGGTGCCCCAAATGGAGACCCGGCCTGCATGGACTATGCATCACAGTCTTCGCCTTCCGGATCCGCCACCTGCGACACCCAGTGGCTGTGGCTGCCCTTGCGGCCATGCCGCGTCCGTCTGTGACTGATGGCCCACACATTCACTCTTTGGCCTCTCTGGGGAGGGCTCGGGGGTGGTGGCGCACGCGCTTGCACTTAGTCGCAATGGCATGTGGCGTGGTTGGTATAATGGGCAATGGATGGGATGGTGCGAGCCACCTCCCGTGACGTCAGTGCTGCTCGTGCTGTGGTGCGTCCCCCTACACTTCCATTTGACTTGTGCCATGCTAGACGTTGAGGTTCTATTGCCTGCGTGATATGACCAGGAGGAGCGCGAGGAGACCTCTCACACACCATGCTCCACTGCCATCCCGTGCCCTGTGTCGCCTGTGCGGATTGACTATGTTGGGGTTACACCTGGTCGACTGGGACTGTGTGTGCCTTGTCAAGGGGCATGGCGGGCGCACAACAGGATCCAGCTTGTCCACAGAGGGTGGGCTGAGGTGCGCCTGGTACCGCTTTGTACGTGTGCCCGGCTGCTGTGCACACACGTGTTCACTCCCCCCGACAGGTGTCCTCTCACAATGCCCAGGGAAGCAGTGGTGTACTGTTCATGACCCCTCCCAACACGGCGTGCTCCAACTTGGCATGTGCGCATCTACCCGTCGCACCCACCCACCTGGGCACTGTGTCCATACGACTTCACACGACACATGTGTGTCTTCCACAGTAGTGCTACTCATTTGCGTTGACATCCAATACCAGTGGACTACATGGTCATGTCACGACTGCCATGTACTTCACATACTCTCATCCTCTCTCATTCGTACTTGTGAAATGAGTCAGCGGAGACAGTTTTGGTTTCAAACATTATATTGAGTCTTCTGTCCTCTGTGATGCAGTATAGTGGACACTACTGGCAGCGGAATACATGTTGAGGATATACTGAGCATGATTACAAATGGGATAGGGTGTGGGGTTACATCTGCTTGGCCAAGGCTGTGCTAATGTACATTTACGTATAGCTGCGGAGCTGCGGACTTTGACACAGACGGTATACATGTAGCCTACCAGACCGCTCGGCATCATGGGCACAGTCCATCTCAGTTCCATGTGACAGGTTTGCTGCGGTTGTTCCTCATGCACGCGTGCATGTGAGATGACATCAGGGCATGTGCTTGCGTGCATGCAGCGGCGTGCCACTTGTTGTTGCACTGTGGTGGTTACTGGACATGTCACAGTCACTGGGGTCGTGTTGTTGTTGTATGCACTTGTCGTCCATGCAAAGGTCCTGGTATGGGATTCCCGGGGCGGGGGTGGGAGGGGTGCAGCACCCACAGACTCCAGGCGACCTATTCATGTCCACTGAGCGGTGTGTGTGTCCATGGGCGCTGGATCCATGTCGTGTCCTGGTTGTTCGTGCAGTTCCGTCCATGTGGGTGCGATGCACAGAGCCCATGCCACTGCCTCCCACGATGCATGCGGTGTTCCTGGATGTGATGGGGAACAGTGTGCATGTCCCGGTCATATCCGATGTCATGGCGATGTCGTTGATGGTGTGGTTACAGTTGCCGGTCGTTTGGTATGGCTGTTGTGGTGGTGACTGGCCAGTCCGTGCGGAAGCTGAGCATGGGTGCGGGGTTGGACTTCATAGGTCACTCGGGGAACCTGCGTTGTGGTCCGACGTATTTACAGGTTGTCAGGTATGCGATGCCGTCCAGCAGGGCTTCCATGTCATTGGTGGTGTACATGTTTGCCAGCCAATGAAGCGGATGGTGGCTGTCAAGGTGTTGTTCGTAGGTTGTCCCTTGGAGGACCATGATGGGGCATGCTGGGTGACATTCGATGTAGCTGTTCTCGATGATCCGTCGTGTGGAGGCACAGTGGTTCCATTTCAGTGCGCGTGCGATGTTGGCCACATACGCCATGCCCCCATAGGCAGAGCAGGCCCTGTCGTGTGCGTCCAGAGGGAGGAGTAGTGGTAGCAGGTCCGCCTTCAGACATGCCGGGTTGGAGAGGCATATCTCGACGGGATGCTGGTAGGGACACCTCCGACAGTAGAAGACGGGCATGACGCAGCTGAACAATGTGATGCGGTAAGTCAGTCGGTAACTTACGTTCAGCAGGGACAGGAGATCGCATCCCAATGTATGTATCGTGTTGGTTTGGTACAGCTTGAGCTGTTCGGCGTAGTTGGGTAGGTGTGTTGCGGTTGCCATTTCGCAGCGGTTCGTAGAGGTGGCGTGCTCCGGCTGTGTGTGCAGTCTGCAATGTGCACGCTCCGGGGTTGCTGTGAGCTCTGTGTAGTCGTGGGGAGACAGGACTTGTGTTCTGTTGGCTTGTTTGGAGGACACGGGCCCTCTTCCCACATGCTTCTCAGACAGTTCAAGGTCAGTGCTGTGTGACTCCTTCCAATTAACTTGCATGTGGCCGACATGGGGGAGTGTTTTCTTCTTTCTTCCCCGTCCGTTGTGTGCTTCTGTGATATGCGCTATCTGCCCTGTGGTCGGTCTCCTCGGCATGCCTGTGTTGGTCTATTCTTGGACAATGGCTGTATTCACCGGCTTCTGTCGTAGGGCTGTGGTTTCGGTGTTGGAATGGAAGGTCATTCAGTGCTGTCTGCTCTCCCTTGTGTGGGCGGCAGGCTGCCTTTCCGCTCTGCGTTGGGCCTTGTGTGTGGATGTAATTCTTGGGCCACCTGTTGTCGGTCCCCGGGCTCTTTGGTGTTCCGTTTCATGTGTCTTGTTCATATGTGCAGGGTGGTATGGGTTTTTCAGTGTGGTACTGGCGTTCCTCTTCCCGAAGGAGCCCTGCTTCTCCTAGTTGGTGTTGCCGCCGCTGTGTGCTACGCCATGTTTGTTACACTGGGGTGTGTCCTGCTGTTGCGTGTCTTCACTGACATGTGTGCGTCGGTTGTGTGGCGTTGGGTGTTGTCCGTGAATTGGGCGTTGGGGACATGTCTGTGGCCGGCCTGTCACGTGTCATGTGCGTTCGGGGTGGGGCTGATGTGTGTGCTGCTTGGTTGTGTCCCTGTGTCTGTGTGCGACGCATGCATGGCGCTGCGGTTGGCCTCTGCGTTGTGCGCATGTGTGGCGGCGTCATCGGCGCTTTGGGGCCGTGACGGGGTGGTTGGTTCCTAGTCCCAGGTGGTGTGTACACATGTGTTCTGCGATGTTACGATTTGGCCTGTGTGTCATATTTGGATGCGATGGTGGATGTGTAGTGTACACGCGCTGGTGGGGGTTGTCCGCTTTTTCCGCCCTTGCACTGTGTGCGCTGTTTGCGTGCACTTGTTGTGTGTGTGCCTACCTGCGTCTCCGCGGTACGTTGCGTCCTTGGTGGTGCATCAGCAGAAGCATGGGAAGGGCCTGCAGTGCTGGATTCATGCCCGGGGTGCCGCTTCTTCGTTGTCCGTGCTCTGCGTCCGTGTTTCCGCCTCTCTTTCACGTGCGGTGTCTCTTTGCCGTGGGAGCCGTTTGTTTGCGGCATCGTAATTTATGCGCCGGGCGGGACGTGTTTCGTCGGACGGTGTGTGTCAGTTGTGCTGCGCCGCTACGTGTGCGGGCGCACTTTGATGGCGGACGGTGTTGCTGGCTTGCCGGCGGTGTTTGGCCTGCTTTTCGCATCGTAATTGGGCGGGCGTGTGGACTGCTGCGTGCCGGCGGTAACTGGTGGTTTTTGCATCCGCCAGCACGGCGGTTGTGCTTCCGCCCGCCATCGTAATGAGCCCCTAAGTGGCTTAAATAAGGCAAAACCCCTATTGCCACCACAACGTCTGAAAAAGTGACATTGTGGTGGCGATAGGGGCTTGTAAATATGCCCCCTAGGGGCACATTTATATAAATATGCAGCCCCAAAACCCAAAATTAGGCTCAAATATGCCAATATTGCATTGTATTTTTCTTTTGAAATAAATCATATAAAATAACATTTCCATGATATAGAGAAATGTACTCCCAACTTGTTTGAACAACGCCTTTATTTTCACAGAAAAAGGCAAGGTTATAGCAGGCAGATCAGCCTAGAAGGCTGCATATAGAACACTCATTAGAGAAAACTGGCGCCGTGCCTTTAAGACCTCCAGGACCTCCAGGCTCCCATCATGCCCCACAGGTGAGTTAGGTCAGTTCTTTTTTCCGGCTCCTTCTGTGAGGATCCTGGAGCATTGAGCTCGTTAGTTAGGGTTTTTTTTTATCACTAATTGGTCTTTTCAAGTGAGATTTTTTGTCTTCACTCGACGTTTTTAGTACTTGTAGTACTATTTCCATCATTTTTTCTGACTTTTTCAGGTATTTTTCCTGTCAGAAAGGCCAGCCTTATTTAATAAGTGCCCTTCCTGTGGGAAGAAGATGGCTAAGTCAGATCCGCACTCGGTCTGTATTGTGTGCCTACAATCTTCACACAGACTTGACAAGTGCTACTATTGCCAGCAGTTTTCCAGAACAACCCTTCGTGAAAGGGAGAAGATCAAGCTGCATGCCATGCACGAGAGAGGAAAGGAGTCTGTAAGTGGCCTGGAAGGACATCCATCTAAATAGCCCTCCTCTCAAAGAAGGTAGAGCACAAGAAACAAGGAGAAAAAAGAAAGCATCGGTCAAATTCGCAGTCGAGGTAAAGATTGACGTCGATAATACCACTGTGCTCTCCTTCAGCCTCTAAGTCTCCGGTGTTGCAGTCGGCGTCAAAGACTCTATCGGCGTAGAAACGGACGGCTCCAGGTTCGGCAAAGTCTAAATCTAGAACGTATCAGCCTCCCATCGGCTGACGTCGACCCCCTCTCGTAGACGGTCCAAGTCAGGCTCGCCGACGAGGGGTGAGGACATACGTTCAACGTCGAAGACTCATCGCCGACATGGGCGGTCGCTGTCGAAGACCTTAGTGCCGACGTCGAGGACACCACTGACGTCGAGGGCACCTCAGATGATGCCCAATCCAACGCCGAAGACTCCGACGTCGGTAGGCCTTGTTCACAGTCGATCGATTGTTTCATCGCCGACGGCAGGGCGAGCTCGATCATCGCCGTTAAGAAAATCGCCTTTGAGAAGGTCGCCATCGAGGTCTCCTTCGACGTCGAGAAGAAGGGCACCTTTGACATCGAGGATGTCACCGTCGAGGATGTCACCATCGAGGATGTCACCATCGAGGTCGACGTCAAGGAGGTCGACGTCGAGGCCTACCTCCGCCCGCATGTCTCCACCTGATAAGAGACAGAGAATAGATCGGTCACCAGTGCCGACGTCAAGAGACCCTTCGATGTCGAGGGAAATTCAGGATCTAACATCGAAGGGTATGACGTCGAGAAGTGCTTCGTCCTCCCCGGAACGACGGATTGTACAGATCACGCCGGAAGATTCCCCGGCTCCAGAACACCATTCGCGTCCAACTAACCTTTCTCCGAGATGGCTGGAGAGCATAAGGGACTGGAAGATGAGAAAAATTACTCCTGGCTCAGAATATTCTCAAATATATTCGCCGTCTCATTCTCCGGATAGGCAGGTACTACCTGCCACACCTCATAAGTCCACAGCCTTGAGGAGACATAGATCAAGGTCTCCGATTAGTCGCTCTAGGTCTAGATCTTGGCACCGTTCACCTAGAGAGCGAAGACGCAGGTCTCCTTCATGGTCCTATGACTCCAGATCTTCAAAGGGCGATTATTCCTCTACTCTGTCATCTACTCCACCAATAAGAGTATCGCCAGTGCATGATATCATTACCTTTAACGAGGTACTGTGTAGAGGGGCTACAAAGCTCAACACCGAGATGCCTGTCTCTGTTCCTTCAACATCGGTAATATTAGAGACCCTTCATCATAGGTCTTCCACTAGACCTCTGCTCCCCTTGGTTCCTGGACTATTAGAACTGGCTCTCCATTCTTTTCTAACACCGGCGTCAGTGGGAGCAGCACCATCACGGATAGTGAAAAAATACAGAGCCCCAGAACAGGACCCACTTTTTCTGAGGTCTGATCCTCCACCGGACTCTGTCATTGTGTCAGCAAGCAGGAAAGCGCACTCGGGGGCCTCCTCATCTGCTGTTCCCCCCGACAAAGACAGCAAAACCATGGATTCCATTGGTAAGAGAATGTGCAACACCTCTGCCTCTTCACTTGAAAGTGGCCAGCGCTTCTGCACTGCTGGGTCGATATGACCGTTCGCTATGGGACTCTCTCTCAAGGTTTACGGAGAAGCTACCGAAAGAAGATCAGCAGGACTTTCAGGAGATCCTGCATGAAGGAGGGCTCGTGGCGAATCAGGTCATCAGCGCTGCAGCAGATGCCTCAGACCTTGCTGCTCAAGGTTATTCCCATGGTATCTGCGCTAGGCGATCCTCCTGGCTGAGACTCACGGGCTTAAAATCAGAGGCCCAACACAGAATTCTCAACCATCCCTTCAGTGGTACCTCTCTCTTTGGCTCTCATGCAGATGATGAGATGTCAAGGATGAAATCCGAATTGGACACCTTGAAGGCTGTTGGTTTGGAGAAAAGGAAGGACTTCCGACATCATTACCGAGCTTATGATCGCCGTCAATACCAGCAGAGGGTTCAAACCCCTCATTCGTCATAGCAGCAACACCATGCAAGATCGCATTACCACCAGCGACGGCCCGGTAGAGGAAGAGGGGGCACTAGGCAAACAATCCCTGCGGCAAAACAACAGCCTAAGCAGTGAGTGCTTGCTTCCCCCAACTCTGTTACCCACTCCGGTGGGGGGAAGTATAAGTTTTCACTTGGACGAGTGGATCAAAATAACACAGGACAACTGGGTACTCAATATTGTATGGAATGGGTACTCAATCAGATTCAAGTCTCCTCGACCCTCTGTACCTCCTCGGAGAACCCCAGTCAATCGGCTAGATCTGCTGAGAAAAAAGGTCTCCATCCTGTTACAGAAACATGCCATCGAAAAGGTTCCCTGGCAACAACATTGGCATGGGATCTATTCCTGCTACTTCTTGGTTCCAAAGAAAGGTCCAAACAAGGAGTTTAGGCCCATACTAGATCTCAGACTCTTAAACAAATTTGTCCTCAAAGAAAGATTCAGGATGTTGGCATTACACCAAATCATTCCACACATTCATCAAGGGGACTGGATGTGCTCCATAGACCTTCAGGATGCTTACTTTCACATCCCAATTTCTCAAAAGCACCGGACGTTTCTACGATGCATGGCGGTGGTGGCTGCCTTCCTGCGAATGCAAAAGATCTTCGTCTATCCTTACCTAGACAACTGGTTCCTCCTCAAGAGTGCCTCTCCCAGTCTCTTGCAGGAACATCTGAGATACTGCATTCAAATCTTATACCACTTGGGCCTGTGTGTAAACTTCAAGAAATCTATCCTCAACCAAACTCAGAGGATACACTACTTGGGCGCTACTCTAGACGCTGCAAACGAAAGAGCGTGTCCTTCGGAGGAGAGACTATTATCAATACTCCACAAAGGTCGTACTCTCCTGAGAACACCTCATCCCACGGCCAGGCAGGTATATTCGTTGCTGGGCTCGATGATGTCATGCATATTCATTGTTCCAAATGCCAGGTTGCAGATGAGACCGTTACAACAAGCTCTAGAGGACCAATGGTCTTAAGTTTCCAACTGCTGGGAGGACACCATGACTCTCCCTCAAGCAGTCCAAATCTCAATGAGATGTTAGATGCAACGTTCTCATCTGCTGAAAGGAGTTCCTTTCCACCAGGAACATTCCAAACAAACTCTTGTCACGGATGCGTCCCTTCAGGGCTGGGGGGCTCACATGGGATCTCTTCAAGTACTGGGGGTGTGGTCAGAAAAGAGAAAAATTACCACATCAACATGCTAGAACTGAAAGCGGTACATCTGGCTCTCAAAGCGTTCTTTCCCTCCATAGAGTCACGTTACCTGTTGGTTCAGATGGACAATACCACAACGATGTATTACCTGAACAAACAGGAAGGGACCAGCTCCAGACCCCTGTCTCTGGAGGCTCAAGCGATTTGGAAATGGCTACTGGCGAGGAACATGTCTATATCAGCAGTTCACCTTCCAGGCACCCTCAATGCACAAGCGGACGACCTAAGCCACAACTTCGTCGAAGTGCACAATTGGGTGCTAAAAGACGAAATAGCACAAGACATCTTTCGGAGATGGGGTTCGCCAGACATAGACTTATTTGCAGACGCAGCAAACACAAAATGCCACGCCTTCGCATCCAGGTACCCTCAGCCAGGCTCCAGAGGGAATGCACTTTTGATCGACTGGTCAGAGAAATTACTCTACGCTTTTCCACCAGTCCCTCTAATACCACTGGTGATCAACAAACTATACAAATCCAGGACGGAGATGATCCTGATTGCGCTAGAGTGGCCTCACCAGTGGTGGTACCCAGACCTGATACACCTGTCCAAGACGCCGCACAGGAGGCTGCCATGCTATCCGGATCTGTTAACCAAGTCAGGAGGCAAAGTTTTCATCCCAACCTCCCATCACTGAGGTTGACAGCATGGCTCCTGAGTTCCTCCAATATGGTCATTTAGGACTCTCGCAGGACTGTATGCAGATCTTAAAGGAAGCGAGAACGCCTTCGACGAGAAAGTCATACGCTTTCAAATCGAAGCGTTTTATCTGTGGTGCACAGCAACAGACATAATCCTATCCTGGGCCAAGAACAGGTTATTTTACCATATCTTTTGTACTTGGCTAAAGCAGGTTTGCAGTTCTCTTCTATTAGAGTACATCTGGCAGCAATTACAGCTTATACAAAGTCTCCCACTCAGGCTTCTTTCTTTCAAATGCCAGTTGTTAAAGACTTCCTGGAAGGCTAAGAAAGGTCTACCCACCAATTTGATTACCTTCCCCTGCCTGGGAACTTAAAGTTGTCCTCTCTAAATTAATGGGTCCCCCCTTTGAACCTATTCACAAAGCCTCTCTGCAGCACCTCTCTTGGAAGGCCGCTTTTCTAGTGGCAATTACCTCTGCTCGCAGGGTAAGTGAGATTCAGGCCTTATTTTCTACAGAGCCTTATCTCGTTTTCCACGCTAATAGAGTGGTTCTGAGAACTCACCTGAGCTTCCTACCTAAGGTGATCTCAGACTTTCATATTAATCAGTCGATCACCCTCCCCACATTTTTTCCAAATCCTACCACGCTTCCTGAGAGGGCGTTACATTCACTTGATCTAAAACGGATGCTAAAATTCTATCTGGACAGAACGAAGGATGTAAGAAAGTTGGACCGTCTCATTGTTAACTATGGTCCAATGCACACTGGTTTTCCCTCTTCTAAAAGGTCCATCGCTCGATGGATAGTATCTTGTATCACATTATCTTATTAGCTAGCTCACAAGCAGCTCCCTGGCAAGCCAAGGGCTCGCCCTACGAGGGGTAAAGCCGTTACTACGGCTCTGCTTAGAAATGTACATATTCAAGAGATATGCAAAGCAGCTACATGGCGCTCAGTCCACACCTCTGCCTGCCATTACTGCTTAGATTCTGATACTCAGGCGGATGCTCAGTTTTGGCAAGCATCCTTGAGAAATTTATTTGGATAACAAATGTTTCAGAATATGATAATATACAGGTATTCGTCCGCAGGGTTCAGGGAATGGGCTTGCTACTCTATTCAGTGCTTATGACTATTGATGAGTATCCCCTGGAAGAGAAGGATAAGTTACTTACCTGTAATCCTAGTTCTCTTCAAGGGGTATACTCATCAAAGTCATAAGCAACCCTCCCTCCTCCCCGGATGAATACCATCACTATAACAGAATGTTTTTTCCTCATGTTCTTTATACAATGTAATACGCGTTAAAAAGACCTGACCTAACTGTCACCTGTGGGGCATGATGGGAGCCTGGAGGTCTTAAAGTTATCTCTAATGAGTGTTCTATATGCAGCCTTCTAGGCTAATCTGCCTGCTATCACCTTGCCTTTTTCTGTGAAAATAAAGGCGTTGTTCAAACAAGTTGGGAGTACATTTCTCTATATCATGGAAATGTTATTTTATATGATTTATTTCAAAAGAAAAATACAATGCAATATTGGCATATTTGGGCCTAATTTTGGGTTTTGGGGCTGCATATTTATATACATGTGTGTATAATATATATATGCATATTATATATATATATATATATATATATATATATATATATATATATATATATATATATATATATTAATGTATGTTTACATAGGAAGTATATATATATATATATATATATATATCGAAATCCTCCACACTCTCGCAACCTCCTCTCGGTGAAGAGAGAGTAATGGACACCCAGGTGATAGATTTGGCAAGATGTTTATTTACTCTCACTCCTCACATCGATTATATATATATTACCTACTGGTAGTCGCCAGTAGGTAGTTATAGTTAGGACCTTGTTTCTATTCAAAAAGTGTTTTTTCTTTTGGCAATATCTTTGGCGCCGTTTGACGAATCTTCACGAAATTTTCAAAACTAATGGCCCGCTCCGGTCAGCTCCTGTCTTGAAAGTTTTGGGGTGATTCGTCAAGCAGGGGCCGAGAAAAAAGGGGGGTCCCAAAACGCATTTTCCCCATATTAATTTCCATAGGAAACTTTAGACACAGCTACAGCCCGAACTGCTGAACAGAATTACACCAAATTTGGCAAAAAGGTAGCTCTTGGTTCAGAAAGCGACCTTTTTTTAAAATGGTGTCAATCCGTTCAGTAGTTTCTAAGAAATTCAAAAATAAAAAAATATCAATATCTGGGCGGAGCCTAACCACACATCTCATTGTGAGATCTGATTGGCTGTCAGCACTTCATCCTGGAATTGCTGGCAGCCATCTTGGGACCAATATACATGATAGCACCCCATTGAAATGCATTGTAGTGAATAGAAGATTTTGAGGGTCACCAAAAGGAGAACTATAAAGGGTGATAACAGACTTTAGTTACATTAGAATTCATTTGTTGATGGTACCATACTAATTTTAGGAATTGTGGTGTGTTCTAAGGTGATTTTACCCTGTGAAAAACGTTCTGCTGGGATATCATGAATCATGTTTGAGAGAAAACTATTTTCTCATGCTTGTCCCATAGAGGTTTGGAAGGTGCTCCAGAAGCTAAAATGAGAGCATATTTTCTGTAAATTCACATTATCTTTCTCAGTCATGTGAGAATGAAGTCTGAAATTCTCAGTAAAACATGTACATCCAACAAGGGCAGAGACTGTCAGTTGATTCCTTTGTGTTCTACTGCAGCTTCCCTGAGTGTTCTAAAGAACTACTAGAGCGCTAACAGCCTTACTTATGACAAACGTATGGCACACCTGAAGCCATCTTGATTGGAATAAACTGGTAACACTTAAAACATTTAATTTAAAAAGGAACAAAATGATGGGGTTCATTTTGTCATAGAAATTATGGTTAGTGCTGTAGAAAGAAAAATTCGGACATGTTTTAAGTGAGATCTCAAATATCTTCCTGTTATATTTCAACAGGAGCAGCCTGTCAGTTGATTCCTTTGTGTTCTACTGCAGCTTCCCAGAGTGTTCTAAAGAAGAAGTAGAGCGCTAACAGTCTTACTTATGACAAAATTATGGCACACCTGAAGCCATCTTGATTGGAATAAACTGGTAACACTTAAAACATTTAATTTAAAAAGGAACAAAATGAGGGGGTTCATTTTGTCATAGAAATTATGGTTAGTGCTGTAGAAAGAAAAATTAGGACATGTTTTAAGTGAGATCTCAAATATCTTTCTGTTATATTTCAACAGGAGCAGCCTGTCAGTTGATTCCTTTGTGTTCTACTGCAGCTTCCCAGAGTGTTCTAAAGAACAACTAGAGAGCTAACAGTCTTACTTATGACAAAATTATGGCACACCTGAAGCCATCTTGATTGGAATAAACTGGTAACACTTAAAACATTTAATTTAAAAAGGAACAAAGTGAGGGGGTTCATTGTGCCATAGAAATTATGGTTAGTGCTGCAGAAAGAAAAATTAGGGCATGTTTTAAGTGAGATCTCAAATCCTCTTCTATTTCATTAGAAAATTCTGACATGCAGACTGAAACAATCACTTTCAATACCAGCAGTAGACTTCCAGTTAACTCCCTGGTGAGCAGTAGCTTTACTACAGTGATCTAATGAGCAACTAGAGTGCTAACATTCTCAATTTATGGCAAATGTGTGACACATCTGAATGCCTTCTTGATGGAATCAAAGTAAAAAACTGAAAGCATTTCCTACTGAGGAGACTGCAGTAAATGAGGAAATTAGAAAACTTGATAACAAATAAGTCTCCCAAGATGGCCACCAGAGAAAAAAGAGCCAAAATGTAGCACAAATATCACCCAGATGTAGCCCACATATAGCCCAATGACAGAAGTGTGCAAAACACTTTTTATTTTTTGTTTTTTTGCAGTTTTATATAGTGCAGACTGGTCAGGTATTGGAGCGTTGCTCTTACTTGGACCCCTTATTGCGTATTTTGCACGAAGTACATGAGATTGATCTTGCGAAACATTGAACTTTACTATTCTGTTAAACTTGAAGTTGCTCTGAACCGGGCTTTGTAACACCCGTTTTTACCTACTGGTTTTAATTAATTTTCACTGTATTGTATTAAGAAAGAGGATTTACTGTTTTTATGTACACTTTTATGATCTGTGTTTCTAAATCAGATCGAATAAAGTTTAATGAATTTAATTGAAGTCTCCCAAGATGGCCACCAGAGAAAAAGGAGCCCAAATGTAGCACAAATATCACCCAGATGTAGCCCACGTATAGCCCAATGACAGAAGTGTGGAAAACACTTTTTATCCTTTGTTTTTTTGCAGTTTTATATAGTGCAGGCTGGTCAGATATTGGAGTGCTTTACATGAGCATTGGTTACATCGTACAAGGACAAACTCACTTTGGTTGTAGGCATGGGGAAATTAAGTGATTTGACCAGAATCACAGAATGTCGAGCTGAAGCAGAAACTCCAACTTGGTTCCCCAGTTGCAAAGTCTGCAGCTCTGGAAGTAACACCACATTCTCTCCCCTGGGCGTAACATTTAATCAAGTGGTCAACTGGATAAAAAAACATAAAGATAACAAATAATTTAAAAGTGCTTTGTCGCTATTTGAGAAATCAGAAAATATGTCCTCATTTTAGTTTTTTAGAGCACTAACCATAATTTCTATGCAAATAAGACCCTCTCATTTCTATTATTTCTAAAGAAAATGCTTTAGGTATTACAGTATTGATTACATCAAGATGACGTCAGGCGTGCCACACTTTTGTAATAAATATAGAATGTTAGCAATCTAGTTATCTCTTGTCTCTTTCTGCACGTCTCTTGCCTCTTTCTGCACCTCTCTTGCCTCTTTCTGCAGCTCACTCTCTTCTTTCTGCCCCCCTCTTGCCTCTTTCTGCACCTCTCTTCCCTCATTCTGCAGCTCACTCTCTTCTATCTGTACCTCTCTTGCCTCTTTTGTACCTCTCTTGCCTCTTTCTGCACCTCTCTTGCCTCTTTCTGCACATCTCTTGCCTCTTTCTGTACCACTCTTGCCTCTTTCTACACCTCTCTTGCATCTTTCTGCACCTCTCTTGCCTCTTTCTGCACCTCTCTTCTTTCTGCACTCTTCTTTCTGCACCTCTCTTGCCTCTTTCTGCACCTCTCTTGCCTCTTTATACACCTCTCTTGCCTCTGTCTGCACTTCTCTTGCTTATTTCTGCAGCTCACTCTCTTCTTTCTGCACCTCTCTTGCCTCTTTCTGTACCTCTCTTGCCTCTTTCTGTAGCTCACTCTCCTCTTTCTGCACCTCTCTTGCCTCTTTCTGCACCTCTCTTCCCTCTTTCTGCAGCTCACTCTCTTCTTTCTGCACCTCTCTTGCCTCTTTCTGCACCTCTCATTCCTCTTTCTGCACCTCTCTTGCCTCTTTCTGCACCTCTCTATGCACCTCTCTTGACTCTTTTTGCTCTTCTCTTGCCTCTTTCTGCAGCTCACTTGCTTCTTTCTGCACCTTTCTTCTTCTTTCTGTACCTCTCTTGACTCTTTCTACACCTCTTACCTCTTTCTGCACCTCTCTTGCCTCTTTCTGCACCTCTCTTGCCTCTTTCTGCAGCTCACTCTCTTCTTTCTGCACCTCTCTTGCCTCTTTCTACACCTCTCTTCCCTCTTTCTGCAGCTCACTCTCTTCTTTCTGCACCCTCTTGCCTCTTTATGCACCTCTCTTGCCTCTTTCTGCACCTCTCTTGCCTCTTTCTGCACCTCTCATGCCTCTTTCTGCACTTCTCTTGGTTCTTTCTGCAGCTCACTCTCTTCTTTCTGTATCTCTCTTGCTTCTTTCTTTAATTCTCTTGCCTCTTTCTGCACCTCTCTTGCCTCTTTCTGCACCTCTCTTGCTTCTTGATGCACCTCTCTTGACTCTTTTTGCTCTTCTCTTGCCTCTTTCTGCAGCTCACTTGCTTCTTTCTGCACCTTTCTTCTTCTTTCTGTACCTCTCTTGACTCTTTCTACACCTCTTACCTCTTTCTGCACCTCTCTTGCCTCTTTCTGCACCTCTCTTGCCTCTTTCTGCAGCTCACTCTCTTCTTTCTGCACCTCTCTTGCCTCTTTCTACACCTCTCTTCCCTCTTTCTGCAGCTCACTCTCTTCTTTCTGCACCCCTCTTGCCTCTTTATGCACCTCTCTTGCCTCTTTCTGTACCTCTCTTGACTCTTTCTGCACATCTCTTGCCTCTTTCTGCACCAGTCTTGTCTCTTTCTATACCTCTCTTGCCTCTTTCTGCACCTCTCTTGGCTTTCTACTCCACTCTTGCCCCTTTCTGTACCCCTCTTGCCTCTTTCTGCACTCCTCTTGCCTCTTTCTGCACCTCTCTTGCTTCTTTCTGCACCTCACTCTCTTCTTTCTGCACCTCTCTTGCTTCTTTCTGCACCTCTCTTGCTTCTTTCTGCCCTTCTCTTGCTTCTTTATGCACCTTTCTTCCTTTTTCTGTATTTTTCTGGCCTCTTTTTGCACCTTTCTTCCTCTTTCTGGACCTCTCTTGCCTCTTTCTGCATCTCTCTTGCCTCTTTCTGCACCTCTCTTGTCTCTTTCTGTACCTCTCTTGCCTCTTTCTGTACCTCACTTGCCTCTTTCTGCGCCTTTCTTCCTCTTTCTGCACCTCACTCTCTTCTTTTTGCAACTCTCTTGCTTCTTTCTGTGCCTCTCTTGCTTCTTTCCGCACTTCTCTTGCTTCTTTCTGCACCTCTCTTGCCTCTTTCATCACTTCTCCTGCTTCTTTCTGCACCTTTCTTCCTCTTTTTGTACCTCTCTTGCTTTTTTCTGCACTGTTCTTGCCTTTTTCTGTACTTCTCTTGCTTTTTTCTGCACTTCTCTTGCTTCTTTCTGCGCCTTTCTTTCTCTTTCTGCACATGTCTTACCCATCTAGGTGTAGTTAGAAATTAGCATTTAAAAAACCTTAGAAATTCACTGAAAAAACCATAGGTTTCAGGGACGTTATAGTTAGAAATTAGCATTTAAAAAACCTTTGAATTACCTGAAAAAACCATAGGTTTCAGGGACGTTATAGTTAGAAATTAGCATTTAAAAAACCTTTGATATTCACTGAAAAAACCATAGGTTTCAGGGACGTTATAGTTAGAAATTATCATTTAAAAAACCTTTGAAATTCACTGAAAAAACCATAGGTTTCAGGGACATTATAGTTAGAAATTAGCCTTTAGAAAACCGTAGAAATTCACTGAAAAAACCATAGGTTTCAGGGACGTTATAGTTAGTTGGACATTTCACTAGTACAAAACCAGAGAAAGTCGCCCGTTATAGTTAGTTGAGCTAACTATAACTCGCGCCCCCAAAATGCACTGCTGATGACGTCACATATTACATCATTCATGACATGGTCAGTGACATCACTGATGACATCTCAAATGACATCACTGATGACATCACTGATGACATCATCCAGTGACTATGTGTTTCTGTAAAGTTTAAATATGTTTTATATATATATATATATATATATATATATATATATATATATATATATATATATATATATATAGCCAAGGTGTATTGAAGAATGAGTGGGTGTATAAGTGTCTGAATAGATGATTTAGTAGGTGCGTGACTGACTGTATAAGTGAGTGATTAATCGTGTCTTACTGAATGCATGGGTTAGTGACTAAACTGTGTGAATGTCTGTATTAGTCTGTCAGTTGGTGTATAAGCGGCTGCATGGGTTGGTGAGTAGCTACATGAGTGTCTATATGGGTTATTGATTGTTTGTCTGAGTATCTGTATGGGTGCCTGAGTGTCTCTGTGGGTGGGTGGGGGGTGTGTGACTCTGTGCATAGATGTGTGAGTAGGTGATTCACTGGGTGTATGGGTTCAAGAGTGCATCTGTGAATAGCTGTATGGGTGGGTGAGTGTGTGTATGGGTGTGTTGGTGAGTGAATGGATGTCGTAGTGGTACATGTGTGAGTAACTACATATGTGAAAGGCAGTATATGTGAGTGTTGGAGTATATCAATCAATCAATCAAGGGTTTGTTAAAGCGCGACTACTCACCCGTAAGGGTCTCAAGGCGCTAGGGGTGGGGGGGTGCAGGTTCCATTCCATCAAGGAGGGGGTCTGTCGAAGAGCCAGGTTTTGAGGTTTCTTGCGAAGATGGGGAGCGATGTTGTCTGTCTGAGGTGGAGCGGAAGGGCGTTCCATGCTTTGGCCGCGAGGAAGGAGAAGGAGCGGCCTCCCGATCTGGTCTTTCTGGTGCGGGGGACCACAGCATAGGAGAGCTGGGCTGATCGTAGGGTCTTTTGGGGTGTGTGGAATTTGAGTCGGCTGTTCAGGTATGCTGGCCCGGTGCCATGGAGGGCCTTGTGTGCGTGGGTGAGCATCTTGAAGGGGATTCTCGCCTCGACGGGGAGCCAGTGGAGTGTGCGCAGATGCTAGGAGATGTGGCAGTGTTTTGGCAGGTTGAGGACCAGTCTTGCGGTGGCGTTCTGGATGTTCTGTAGCTTGCGGGTGAGGTTTTTGTTTATTCCGGCGTAGAGTGCGTTGCCGTAGTCGAGTCTGCTGGTGACCAGGGCGTGAGTGATGGTCTTTCGGTGTTCGAGGGGGATCCATTTGAAGGTCTTACGAAGGAGGCGGAGGGTTTGGAAGCAGGAAGATGAGCCAGAGTTGATCTGGCGGTCCATTTTGAGCTCGGAGTCCAGGATGATTCCCAGGTTGCGTGCGTAGTCCGTGGGGGTTGGTGGGTTTCCGAGGGCGGGGGGCCACTAGGTGTCGCTCCAGGCATCGGGGTTTGGGCCCATGATGAGTACTTCTGTTTTGTTGGTGTTTAGTTGTAGGCAGCTGTTTTTCATCCATTTGGCGACGGCTTCCATGCCTTCTCGAAAGTTGCATCTGGCGGTGTTGGGCTCGTTGGATAGGGAGAGGATGAGCTGGGTGTCATCTGCGTATGACACGATGTTGAGTCCGTAGGTTCTGACGATGGGGGCAAGTGGAGCCATGTAGACGTTGAAGAGCGTCGGGCTGAGGGAGGAGCCCTGTGGGACTCCGCAGGTGGTAGGTGTGGGGTCCGAGAGGAAAGGGGGGAGTCTGACCCGCTGCATCCTGCCGGAGAGGAAGGAGCGGATCCAGTCGAGGGCCTAGTCCTGGATTCCTGCGTCGTAGAGTCTGCGTATTAGGGTGCGGTGTGAGACTGTGTCGAACGCCGCTGATAGGTCGAGGAGGATGAGGGCTACTGTTTCTCCTTTGTCCAGTAGGGTGCGGATGTCGTCTGTTGCGGCGAGGAGGGCGGTTTCCGTACTGTGGTTTTTTCTGAAGCCGGATTGGGAGAAGTCGAGGATGTTGTGTTCTTCAATGAAAGTGGCGAGTTGGCTGTTGATGGCTTTCTCAATGACTTTCGCTGGGAACGGGAGCAGGGAGATGGGTCTGTAGTTTTTGAGGTCGGTGGGGTCCGCTGAGGGTTTCTTTAGGAGGGGGTTGACCTCGGCGTGTTTCCAGTCGTCGGGGAACGAGGCGGTCGCCAGGGAGCGGTTGATGGTGTGGCGGAGCATGGGTGCGATGGTGTCGGCGGCTCTGTTGAAGATGTGGTGGGGGTAGGGGTCCGTGGGGGCCCCTGAGTAGATTGACTTCATTGTCTTCAGTGTGTCTTCGGTGGTGAGGGCTGTCCAGTCATCAATCGCTGGTTTCCGGGTGTCGGGGTGGTTGGTGAGGGTTCAGTGTGTTGGTTGTCTTCGTCGAAGTTGTCGTAGATGCTCTTGATTTTGTGGTGGAAAAAGGTGTTGAGTTTGTCACAGAGGTCTTGCGAGGGAGGGATATAGGTAGACTCGCTGGTGGGTCGGGCGAACTCCTTGATGTTGCTGAAGAGTTCCTTGCTGTTGTGCGCGTGGGTGGAGATTCTGTCTTCAATTGCTTTTTTCCTCGTTTCTCTAATGAGTTGATGGTGGGCGTTGGTGGCGGCTCTGAAGTTGTTGTGGGCTTCTGTGGATTTGGTGTTCCTCCAGGCCTTTTCGAGGCGGCGGCATGTGCGTCTGGACTCTCGAAGTTCGGTGGTAAACCATCTGGCTTTCTTGGCGCGGGTATTGTTGGTTTTCTTGAGGGGGGATATGGTGTTGGTGCTGTCCGAGATCCATCTATGCAGGGTTCGGGCTGCAGTGTTGGGGTCGTCGTTTTCCGCGATGGTTGGGGTGGAGTTGTTGAGTGAGGAGGTGAGCTGGTCGTCAGTGATTTTGGTCAAGTTTCTTCGTGGGAGCAGGTGCTGGTGTCTGTGGATGGTGGGTGTTCTGAAGGTGAAGTGGACGCAACGATGGTCGGTCCATGGGAGTTCGGTGGTGTGGCTGAAGGTAATGGAGTTTCCTGTAGTGAAGAGGGGGTCGAGGGTGTGTCCTGCTGAGTGCGTGGGCTCGGTCACGATCTGGCAGAGTCCAATGTTGTGGAGGTTGTCCAGGAGGGATGTGGTGTTGGGGTCCAGTTGGTTGTCAAGGTGGAAGTTGAGGTCTCCCAGCAGGGTGTAGTTGGTGGATGCGATGGCCTGCGGGGAGATAATGTCCGTGATGGAGTTGGCGAAGAGTCCGCGGGGTCCAGGGGGTCGGTAGATGAGGGTTCCTCGGAGGGTGGCGGTGGGGCTGGCCAGTATCTTGAAGTGAAGTATATAAATGACTATATGTGAGAGTGAGTGATTGTGAGAGTGGCTGTTTGGATGAGTGTGTGCTTGTGTCAGTGATTGTAGAAGAGAGTAAGTATGTGTTAGTATCTGTATGAATAAGTGAAGTGGTGTGTGTATAACTGTATAGGTGAGTAAATGGGAGTGTGATTGATTCTTTGCATGACTGACTAGGTGTGTGAGTAACTCTATGGGTGAGTGGTGGTGTGTGAGTGTCTGTATAGGTGTATGAGTGCATATGATAGTGCTGTATTGATGAGTGACTGCATGTATGAGTAACTGTATGGATGAATGAGTGGACATGTGTGTAGACCTAGGAATCAGTGAGTGGGTATGTAGTAACTGGTATTGGTGTGTCTATGGTTTCGAAAATTGTAGTCTGCATTTTAGAGTGGCTGTATCAAAGGTTATATTAGGGTGTGAGGAGGTGCATCAGATTATCACGTGGATGATGTCATCAGTGATGTCATCAGTGATGTAATTTGAGATGTCATCAGTGATGTCATCAGTGATGTCACTGACCATGTCATGAATGATGTAATATGTGACGTCATCAGCAGTGCATTGCGGGGGCGCGAGTTATAGTTAGCTCAACTAACTATAACAGGCGAATTTCTCTGGTTTTGTACTAGTGAAATGTCCAACCAACTATAACGTCCCTGAAACCTATGGTTTTTTCAGTGAATTATATATATATATATATATATATATATATATATATATATATATATATCCACAGCATTCCACTCCTGAAATATATATATATATGCATATATTTTTTGTTAATGCTCAGGGGTCCCTGCACATGGACGGGACTATTCAGTGCTTATGACTTTGATGAGTATACCCCTGGAAGAGAACTAGGATTACAGGTAAGTTACTTAGCCTTCTCCTCGTTTTGCCTGTTAAGTCCAGGTTTTCCCTGGTCTTAATTTTGGGGCTGCCCCCTATTTACGCCACGCTTGTAAATAAGGGGTAGCGTCAAAATCAATTGGTGTTGCGGTGGAACGCCCACCACAACACCCATTGCCCCTTTCATGCTAAGTGTAGTGTGAAAGGGTGCCTTATTTACAAGGCAGCGTTAATCCACGTTAAGTGACTTAAAGCTGCCTTGTAAATAAGGCGAAGCCCCTATCGCCACCACAGCGTCTGAAAAAGTGACGTTGTGGTGGCGATAGGGGCTTGTAAACATGCCCCTTAGTGTCATTTGGATGAGCTACTTTTTAGTATCATAGAGTTGGAAAGTTACATGGGAAATCACACTTTTGTCATCCTTTTTTTCTAGGATCCAGCTTGATGGATCAGCTCAGAAGTTTCCATTGAGGAGCTAAGGTGGATGAACGTTTTTTTGGAAACGTTTTGTGTAAATTTGTCAAACTGCAGCAAAGTTATTAGCAAAACAAAAAGGCTCTTCTTAATGAAACTTTGACCTAGCTATAACTACACAGCGGCAACATGTATATGAGAAAAATAATGTTACAAAATGTATGACTATGCACCAATGGTACAACAAAAGTATTACAAAATGTTAACATTTATGTGTAAAGTTAAATATGTAATAAGATAATAATGTCATATCTTAAAAATGTGTTTACTATGCAAAAAGGTTTAGTGAGAAACGAAGTACCAATATATTTACAAAATGGTTTCTTATTTTGATAAAAATTTGATACTTACCTAAAAATGGTATAAAAATAATTTAAAGATTTAGATATAATTGTACTGTGTTTCGAAACATAAACGAAAAATGAATTCATTATGCGATATATAACAATATTATAAAATAAAAACTATTTCCATATATAAAAAGAAATAAAAAAATACACCACTGTTGAATGTAAATATATAACAAACCACTGTTACAAAAATGAAACACATACACCAAAATGTTGATACATATTTATCAAAAAAGTTTTTGCTGCATTTTATGACTTATTAAAATAAAAAGGTTAAAACAAATTTGAAAAATGTAATGTGTATTTTTATTGTACCAAACACTGAAGAACTTATACAATTAAATAATATGTACAAACACTGAAGAACTTGTACAATTAAATAATATGTACAACAATTTTCAAATAAAAGTGTGAAACACTAGATAGATGGATGGATGGATAGATAGATAGATAATTAAAGAAAATCATATAATTGACAAACAAAACATAAGTTGAAATATTAAAATTCATATTAACTATAAACCTACAAAGTAAGCCAAAGTGAGAATAGTATGGGACACTAGGGGGTGAAGATTTGCAATTCTCACTCTAAACTTAGTCACAGTGGAGACAGTTATGGATTCTGCTGGTTTCATATTTGCTATTCTGACTCTAAACTCAGTCACAGTGGGGAAAGTGTTGGACTCCGGAGGATTTAGATTTACTATCCTCACTCCATATTTAGCCACAGCAAAGAAAATATTGGACTCTGGCGGGTTCAGATTTGCCATTTTCACTCTAAACATAACTACAGTAGTGAAAATGTTGTACTCTGTATTCCCACTCCAACCTTGTTGAAAGTGTATGTTTAGTATTCCGTCTCCACACTTAGCCACATTGGAGAAAGTTTTGTACTCTGAGGGATGTACACTTACTATCCCCACTCCAAAGGTAGCCACAGTTGGAAAAATGTTGGTTTCTGGGGTTCAGATTTACTATTCTCATTTGATACCGATCGACAGCCCTTTGGTACGATCGCCGGATTACAATACTGGCGGTCAGATCACAATCTATCGGAGGGAAAACCGCCGCCTCCACCAGGATCTAAGATCCCGACGGTGCGGTGGTCGGAATCGTAGTCCCAACAACAGGCGGTGCAGAGGCAGGCACCACCGTCAGGATTACGATACCTCTTTCCTACAGCCCTTTCATGTAGGATAGACCGCCATGATAAGGCTGTTGGAAATGGGTCTTGGGGGCCCCAAACAGGGCCCCCCATCCCTCGTGGGCCACAGCACAGTGGTCCTGGGGGCAATTGTGGTGCATGGCACACGTTGCATGTAGGTGCGCCATACCATGGGGGCTTGTGCTGCAGCCCTTTTCAAAGGCCCAGCACAAACCACCGTAGTATGGAGCAGTTTCCGACTTCCATAACGGCGGTCGCATTGTAATGTGGCGGTTGGACTGCCGACTGCCTGTCCGGCGGTCTCCTGATCACCATGATAGCGGTCGACGTTCCACCCGCTGGCATTGTAATGATGCCCTTAGTTACAGTGGGGAATATGTTTTCTCCCTTGCAGATTCCTAAATAGTCACAGGACCGCTGGAGCGCTCCTTAAGCGACTTGCCCTGCTTCGCAACTGCAGTGCGATCCTGCACCCCTTAGGGGGGGGGGGGTGGGAGGCCGAGACGCTGTGGAGCCTGACATTACTTGCGCTTGTCCCGGCTCCTCAGGTCATTGCCCAGGGCCTGCTGTGTTTGTACTCCCCTTGAGTACTTTGAAGTGACGCCCCGCTGGGGTCTGCATTTCTGTGGTGCGCACATTTTTAAAATTCCCTGCGGGTCTGTATTTATTATCAGGCCAGGAAGGCCTACATTGGGTCACAGTTACTGGGCAGCATAAACCCTCTACAATATTAGGGTGTTCTGTGTCCCTGGGCTTATGCCAGTGAAATCTTGTGCCTGTGTCCACCCATAACTGTTTGAGTCTCCTCCAGCCCCATCACCTGACATGCTTGTGTGACATATATATTGCCAGGGCCCCTCGAGCCACTCTACTTGAGCCCTAGGTCTTCTTTCAGATTCATCCCAATTGCTCCTTTCCTCAGTACACTGCGCTTAACACTCTAACTGCGCAGGATGTCACAGGAAGCTTATGAGTAGGAGGACTCATTGGCCTATTTCCAATGGAACGAAGATTTTTATGAGGCAGTAGACACCTCAATTTATTGGGCGGTTAACAAGCTTATGGCCCCTATGGAGCCAAGACTTGATGACAGAATAGCGCAAGAGTGAGCACAAAATTGCTCAGTCCAATGCCCCTGTCCCTGCCCTAGAGAGCCGCCTCAAGAAGCCACAGAGGGGCCACCATGCCCAAAAAATAAGTTTGAGGAGCGGGGTCGATAAAGAAGCATTTGCGCACCTTAAACAGGCCTTCTTAGCTAAGTCTTCCCCTCAAGTGAGTCCCGAGGCACCTGCTGATGCTTATCCTGAACTGCCCCGTCATGATACTCCACAGCAACAGGATGGGGATTCCCCAGGGGATTCAGATGAGGAAGTGGGCTCATCTAGATCTTGGCGGCCTGCAGCAAACCCACAGCCCTTACAAGAAGGGGACTCGGATATGCTGGACCTGGATGATGTTGTCCATCCTAGATCACCCGAGTGGGTTCCAGGTGGCAAAGTATGTGGCTGTACGGCTTAGGAAACCATTAGAGAACAATGCACGCTGCCACCTGTGAGCGGAATGCCCCCGCCCTACCTTGGAAGGGAAAGTGGCTCTCACCCCAGATATCGACGCAAAAATGGCCACGTTCCTGGCAACATTTGTTAAGGACCATAAGAAGGGCATGGACAGGTCTTGGCATTCATGCCTAGACAAACCTCTGGATGCCATTGGTCCTATGACCAAAATATTAGACACAGCAGAAGAAGCCAAGGCATCGAGTTCCATCATTGCCCCTAACGTCCCTCTCTAACTGGGCGCAGCATGCCATATGTTTAATGGGCAATGAAAACTGTGCCCTTTCAGCGAAGCGTCGGTGCTCCCTTCTCATCAAAGTCGACCCTAAGTTGGGGGACCTTGCCTCCTCTGAGGCAGGCGCAGTGGCACAGGGAGGATTCTTTTGGGACCCCTTCTTGAAGGCGCTGGGAAATTTGTGGTGACATTTATGCCTTTTGACAAGGCGCAGACTAATATTAAACGCGTCTTCACGCCTCGGGTTTTACAAGGGGCCGGTCATGGCAGGGGCCACTCAACCTACCATTTCACCTCCTCTTCCTCCTCCAGGAGACAAGGCTCCAGGAGTGGGCAATATAAGGCTAATCCGTGCTTTAACAACTTCTACCCAACACAAGTACAGTGCTTCCGTGGCCATGGAGGCTATAAAGGACAAACGAGCGGCGTGGTGAAAACGGTAAGTGTATTTGCCTCTGCCCAGATACCAGTGCGAGGGTGGCTGGCGTTGTTCCTCCCAGCCTGGGCTTCCATTACATCAGACGCATGGGTTTTTACAAGGGTTCCAAATAGAATTTTATGGCTCCCCCCTCCAGTACGAACATCCCCGCCCCATTTGCTTCGCCCCCCATGATGCAGCGTTAATAAATGAAGAGGTGTCAGCCCTGCTGAAGAAAGGAGCCATCTGTCGATCAGTGGCACATCCCCGGGGTATCCTCAGCAACCTCTTTTTAGTAGACTAGGCTGTCGGGGGCCGTAGACCTGTAATCAGCCTCAAAGATTTCAACAAGTGGCTGGTGTACCGCCACTTCAAAATGGAAGGCATTCATCTTCTCAGGGACGTGCTGCTCCCATCAGATTGGATGGTGCACCTGGACCTGAAAGATGCATACCTTGTGGTTCTAATCTTCCCACCTCATCATCAGTTTCTGCAGTTCATCTGGTGCACTCAGACCTTCGAGTTCCTCACTCTACCCTTTGGCCTTTCATCAGCCCCTTGGTGCTTCACAAAAGTCCTCAAGTTGGCAGGAGAGTTCCTGTGAGCTCAGGGTATACAGCTTATCATCTATCTGGACGATATAGAAGCCAAAACATCTCATGCAGAAACCATGCGCGACCTCCGCAAATATAACTTCAGAACATATGCCACCAGAGTACACCGGGAGGGTAATAGAACCGGGACACTCCTAGCCTGGCTAGCCAAACAAGACACAGATACAAAACCAATCACGGAACTCATAGACAAAACGGGAAGCCCTAAACACTCACAAGTAGACATACTACACATATTTCATGACTATTACTCAGAAATCTACTGAGCCCCAACGCAGACAACACACCAAGAGCTGACACAGTTCCTCGGTCCATCGACCATGCCCAGCATCCCACCTGCAGACAAAAAGGAGTTAGAGACGAGGATCAAGCCCCCGGACGTAGCCCACGCGATCCGAACACTAGCGCGAAACAAAGCGCCGGGAATAGACGGTTTCCCACTCGAGTATTATAGCACTTTTGCGACCCGGCTAACACCCCAGCTGGCATCCATGTATGGGGATGCGCTGACCAGGGGCGAGCTCCCGGGCTCACTCCGAGAATCAATCCTGGTGACATTCCCGAAGCCACATAGAGACCCAAAGCACCCCGCTTCATATAGACCGATAACACTACTGAACGCGGACTGTAAAATTCTAGGTAAAATATTAGCGGATCGTTACAGTCAAATTCTCCCAACACTGGTGCACCCAGACCAATGTGGCTTTGTCCCAAGGCGTAACACCTCGCAGAATCTACGCAGACTGTTCCACATCCAAGATAGAGCAAAAGGACAGTTCCCACGTGCGGCGTGCCTGATTTTAGACCTAGAAAAGGCCTTTGATACACTAATATGGCCATATTTATTTGCAGTCCTCCGAAAAATAAATGTTGGTCCGACTCTATTGGCATACACACAGCTCCTCTATAAGGTTCTCACCTCCAGGGTAAGAATGGGCAAACTCATATCCGCTCCATTTTCGGTGGAGCGGGGGACCAGACAGGGGTGCCCCCTGTCCCCCCTCCTGTTCGCTCTGGCAGTGGAGCCCTTGGCAATTCGATTACGACGGGAGGGGGAAGTATGGGGTATTCCAATAGCGGACACAGTACACTGTGTATCGCTGTATGCAGATGATCTCCTGATCTACGTCCGAGATGTCACAAGTGACCTCACCCCGATATGGACAACGCTACAGGACTTTGCAAGGACCTCCGGTCTCAAAGTCAATTGGGACAAATCTACGATTTTCCCACTCAGCCCTCATCTGGCACCTCTGGACCTAACAGTAGGAACCCAGAAAATCACCTGGAGTGCCGGGGCCCCTCGATATCTGGGGGTGCGGCTGTATCACTCTCCCGATGATTTATACGAAGGAAATCATCGTAAGACATTGGCGGGACTGCGAGCGGCGGTAAACTTTTGGAAAACACTACCCCTGGCTCCCATCGGCCGTATAGCCATAGCCAAAATGATTATGGTTCCCAGACTACTTTATCATTTCACTAATCTCCCTGTAATACCACCGCGCTCCTTCTTTCGGGAGTTGGATACACTACTCACAACACTGATATGGGGGGATGGTCGGCATAGGATAGCTTTACACAAACTGTGCTTGCCCACGACTCGAGGAGGATTGGGAGCTCCATCCCTCGAAGCATACTTCCTGGCGGCACAACTCCAATGGCTATCTCATTGGACGGCAGAACGACATATAGGGGAAACAATTACCGATGAGGGTCGTGTACCCCTTCCAGCCATCCGGAGACTGCTAATGCCAGGTACCAAACCACTGCGCACACACCCCCTACAGTTGTCACTGGCCCGCAAGTGTATGTTACTAATACATCGTATGTCGAAAGGAAGGCCCCTGTACTCCCCACTACTCCCATTAGCGGGGTTTCCCCGAAAGGACAAATACTATACTACGGGAGCCCTTCAGGTATGGACCGATCACGACGTAACCGAGGTGGAGGCCCTGTTTGAAGATGGACAGTTAAGGACATATGCCCAAATGGTTGAGTGTTATGACCTCCCGCCAGGACAATTCCTAACGCATAGACAACTTTTAGATAGCGGCCGACACTGCTGGGATCTTCGGGAGGGGGAACCCCCGATACACCCAGTGTTACACACGATCCTACGTATGGGGGCGGGCAGACACTTAGTCACCTGGCACTACAAGGCGATCCGGGAGCTGACCGACACTTCCTTGGACACGCTGCGACAGAAATGGGAGGATGAGATGGGACGGGTATTCCATGATAAAGAATGGGAAAAGGTGCTAGAATATCCAAAAAAGGTCTCTAGGAATGCGCGCTTTAAAAATATTCAGTTCAATATCCTACACCGGGCATATCTCACACCACATCGACTACACCGTTTTTACCCTAACACACATTTTGCGTGCCCCCGCTGTCAGACCCCGGAGGCGAACTTTAAGCATATGTTCTGGGATTGCCCTACCATTCAACAGTATTGGAATAAGGTACACCGAGCGACGGTTAATCTTCCGACTATATCCACATGGAAAGCATGTGCACTGGGAATTTTCCGCAAAAGAAAGACCGCAAAACTACAATGGCGCTTTGCATCCCTAGCCATTCTCTTAGCAAAGAGGGGAATAGCCATGCACTGGCGAGCCCCAGCGGGACCCCCAGAGGCGGCTTGGGTGGGTGCTATGAAAAAATGGGGCGCAGCAGAGGAAGAGGTACTAAGGGACGAGGAAGTAAAAGGGACACGTAAACATCCCATTTCCACGGAATGGGCACAGCTACTATTCCAATTCACACAGGAGACGACAACAGTGGTAACACCTGAGGCCTCACAACCACAACCCCAAACTCCGCTCCAATCCCCCACGGACCGGATAACAGACACCACTACACAACATCAAGACACACACAGCAAATGACATGTCAAGGACATGCCAGACACGTTCCCACCCGCTCACACGCACGGTCTCTCCCCCCCTCACACACACAACAGTGCAGTAAAACTGAACTGCAGCCAGTCACATCACTGATTGATGCATACGTGTATTCCGACCGCTCCCCGCCTCCCCCACACCTGGTTTCCCCCCCACAGTTAACAGTTTTGTTCTCCCCCTCGGTATTTCCGAAAACGAATTGTTCCGACAGGGGATGTGATCACGAATTCTTTTTGGGACGACACACAAAGGTAGAGGTGAGGGCGAAATACCAACCCACACCCCCGGGATACCCGCTCAACCAGACACCACAAAATATACCAATGTATGGCGAATTAAGCCAGAAGATAGCTCCCGGACTATCGTAAGATATCCAATTCAATGTGTATGATATACGATGAGATTGTAGAATTGTTCATTATGGATAATATTCGAACACTTGCAAATGTATGTGAAAATGTGTTAATGATGCAGTATCAACTTGTAACACGAAATGTAAAATCCCAATAAACAAAAAAAAAAAATCTATCTGGACGATATGCTCATTCTAGCTCATTGCCCCAGGAAACTGGTGGTGCACCTCCAGACAGCGATAGATCTGTTGCAGGACTTGGTGTTTGTTATAAATAAGGCTCCCTGTTTTCCGTTTTTACTGATTTTTACAGAAAACATTTATTTTTTTGTCTGTATTTATTTTTAAATGTGGATAAAAACGGAAATTGGGTTACTTTCTGAGTAATTCTGAATACTGTCTGCCATGACTGCCAGGCCAATAGCTGTGTGGATTGATAGGTAAGGGGGCTTAAAAAGAAAGGAATTTTAGTAAAGTGGCTTTGACAGCAGTAGATATGCACAAGGTTGATACTGAAATTTGAATATTTTCTTAAAAGTGCATTAATTTATCTTCTGCGGGTGTTTACAGTATTGAAGCCTAGTAGGCATTCAAGCATGAGTGCATATTTACCGGTTAAATAAATGTGGAAATATACTAATTTCAGCTTCATTTTTCCACAAACCCCCAAATAAATATGGATAAATACAGATCAAATTAGCAAAAAATAAATAAGGATAAATACAGACGGAAATTAAAAAAAAAAAAATACCATAAAACCGGGAGCCATAGTTATAAATGAAAAGAAGTCTCTTCTGACCCCGAAGCAGATGGCGACCTTTCTAAGGTACGTCATAGATTCCACCTCTTCATCCCTGAGTCTTTCCTCTCTGAAGATCGTGAAAATGAGACACAAACTTCGCCAGACTCTGGCCAGACCGTACACTTCTCTCAGGAAAATTGCTTGCCTTGTGGGTCTCCTCTCCTCTTCAAGTGATTTTCCGTGGCCCGTTACATTACCGAGCGTTGCAGCGTCTAAAGGCGCATCATCTGAGGAAGGGTCTTACGTACTCTCAGTTGGTTCCCTTGACAGACGAGGCCAAGGAGGAAATACAGTGGTGGCTTACCCACATGGAGGCCTGGAAAGTGTGAGCAATCTTTGGCTCTACCCCCGATCTGGTGATAGAATCAGATGCCAGCAGGTCAGGCTGGAGTGCCAGGTGTGGGGATTCCTCCACAGACGGAAGCTGGTCACCTCTAGAACAATATTTACACATAAATTGTCTGGAGCTCCTGGCATGACCTGTCGTGGTTCAGTGTTGGACAAAAGATTGCATTCAATCCTCAGTCCTGTTAAAGATGAACAATGTCTCAGCAGTGAGATATATAAATCACTTAGGAGGTACCAGATCTCGTGCTCTGGCGAACGTGGCAAAAGAATTTTGGAATTTCTGCCTGGAAAATCAGGTCTTGTGACAGCATAATATCTCCTGGGCCAGGAGAACCATGTGGCAGACTGGTATTCCCAGTATCTGCAGGACTACTGCATTTGGAAACTGGACCCTCAGGTCTTCCGGAGATTGAACGACAAGTGGGGCCCATTCTCAGTTGAACTGTTTGCATCTCACCTCAATCACCAGCTGCCACGTTTTTTCAATTGGAGGCCGGACCCTCTAGCGGAAGCGATGAAAGCGTTCCTCCAAAACTGGTGTCAGGAGAAGGGTTATGCATTCCACCCCTTCTCGATGATCACCCGGGTGTCAGCTCAAGTTCGCAGACAGGGGATGAACATGGTCATGATAACACCCATATGGAGGTCTCAAGTATGGTTTCTGGTTCTTCTGGAACTTTCTTGGGTTTCTCCAATACGACTCCTCCACTTTCCTCACATTCTGATGAGTCCGGACAACGAGCCACATCGGCTGGTGACAGAAGGGTCTTTCTATCTCATGGCGTGGCGGATTACAGACAAGGCTGGAATCTCCCAGCCCTTTCAAGCCACGTCGAACTCCTATCCAGAGCTTGGGCAGACAGTACAACAAGGTGCTATTGTTCCACCTAGACAAGATGGGTGTGTTGGTGTCTGCGATGGGAGGTAGATCCCGTGAGATCTGATGTAGTCCAAATCTTCAATTTTTTGTCAAGCTTAGCAGGGAATGGAGCGGCATATCGTACAATTAATGCCATTCAATCCACCATCTCGGCAGGACATGCTCCGATTGCTGGGGCCCCAGTTGGCGAGCAACCTTTTGTTTGCAGACTGCTTAGAGGGATTCGTCTTTCTCCTCCCCCAGAACCACGTTATGCAGCGCTTTGGGATGTTAATTTGGTGTTGAACCTTTTCTTATCATGGCAAAAACATTGGTTTTTATCCCGAAAAGAGATTTCAGCTAAATTGGCAATGTTACTTTGCCTCATCTCGTGCAGAAGGGTCTCAGATGTGTGAGCCCTAGATATAGCAGCCAGGGTATTTTGCCCTGAAGGGGTAATTTTCACACTAAGTAGGTGCACCAAGTTCAATACCCACACGATTGCTTACCCAGCTTTTGCTGATTCTCCAAAATTATGTGTGGTGAAATTCCTTAAAGTATACGAGGAGATAACTGAGGTAGTCCGCCCCCTCGGGCAAGAGACAACTTCTCATTGCACTGAGAAAGCCATAAAGAGCGGTGTATTCACCTACAATATCCCATTGGTTTGATGGGTGATGCAAGAAGCTGGCACTGACACAAAGGTTTTCTAAGTGCACTCTGCAAGAGGTGCAATGGCCTCAAAGGCCTTCTGCTTGGAGGCATGCTTAGAGGATCTCATGCGTGCAGCAGATGGTCTTCTGAATCTACTTGTAAAAGATTCTACTTAGAGCCAGTGGTGGATGTAGCCCTATTGGTGGTAACTAAGCTTTGAAATAGCATAATCCTCGCTTCTGGTCCTGACATAGAATGAAAATTTGCCTAGCTCAAGTGAAGGTAAGTTTCAATTCTATTAAGGACACGGAGTCGAGGATTATCCCACCCAGCGATCAAGTCAGATGCAGACCCGCCCGTAGGAGAGTAAGTAGTCTGTTTTCATGTATAGTAAGATTGTTAAGAATATACCACATATTTGTTTTGCCTTATTATCAGGTTCATCGCACAAGTTTGTATGATCGATTAATACTAGTGAATGAGAACATTACTTTGGAATGGCCACTGATGCAATGTGTCTTTACAGGAAACAATGGGTCTAAACAGTACGCATGAAGGAAACTATTGGCGTGATTTGCACGAAGAAAGAGGAAGAGCAGGCAGTGATAGAGGACTTTGTTGGGACATTCAAGAAGGCCTCCAGAGGATTCAGCCATTTGGTCTTCTGCAGTATGCCCGGGAACATATTTATGGCCTCCAGGAGAAGCGTCATGCTAAGTATATCTTCCTCCGACCGAGGTCTTGGGAATCTGTGGGATGGTGGCCAGGGCCAGATGTGCAGAGCGGAGATGTCGGGCGGGTGTGTAGAAGGAGAGTCGGTGGTTGAGGTATGCAGGTCCAGCGTTGTGGAGGGCTTTGTAGGCATGCATGAGGAGCTTGAAGGTTATTCTTTTGTTGATCGGGAGCCAGTTGAGGTCTCTCAGACGACCGATGATGTGGTTGCAGCAGGGGATGTTCTGGATGAGTCTGGCAGGGGCGTTCTGGATGTTCTGCAGTTTCTTTATGAGTTTTTGGGTGGTGCCGGAGTATAGTGCACTGCCGTAGTCGAGTCTGCTGCTGACGAGCGCATGGGTGACCGTTTTCCGGGACTCTGTGGGGACTTATTTGTAGATCTTCCAAAGCAGGCAGAGCGTGTGAAAGCAGGAGGACAAGTCGGAGTTGATTTGGCGGTTCATAGAGAGCGAGGAGTCTAGGATGATGCTGAGGTTTTGTGCATGGTCCGTGGGTGTGGTGGGGTTCCAAGAGCTGCGGGCCACCAGGAGTCATCCCAGGTGGAGGGGGTGGAGCCCAGGATGAGGACTTCGGTCTTGTCTGAGTTGAGCTTGAGGCAGCTGTTCTTCATCCAGGTGGCGACCGCCTTCTTCCCGTTGTGGAAGTTGCTCTTGGTGGCTGTGGGCACGTCAGTGAGGGAGAAAATCAGCTGCGTGTCCTCGGCGTAGGAGATGATGTTGAGTCCGTGGCTTCTGACGATGGCTGCTAGCGGGGCCATGTAGATGTTGAGAAGGGTGGGGTTCAGCTGATCTCTGTGGGTTCAGTAGAAGTCTGACTCTCTGTCTTCGGCCGGTGAGGAAGGAGCGGATCCATTCTAGGGTGTTGTTGTGGATGCTGACGTTGTGGAGTCTTACGCAGAGGGTGTGGTGGGAGACGGTGTCGAAGGCGGCCGAGAGGTCCAGGAGGATGAGGGCTGCAGTTTTGCCTCAGTCGAGAAGGGTGTGGATGTTGTCTGTAGCACCGAGGAGTGCAGTCTTGGTGCTGTGGTTGCTTCAGGATGTGGTTCATTTCGATGAAATCGGAGAGTTTGGCGTTGATGGCTTTCTCGATGACTTTGGCTGGGAAGGGGAGCAGAGAGATGGGTCTGTAGTTCTTGAGGTCCTTCGGTTCGGCAGAGGGTTTCTTCAGCAGTGTTTCCAGTCTTCAGGGAAGGTGGTGGACTCAATATAGCAGTTGATGGTGCAGCAGAGTTTTTTGCAGTTGTGTGCGTTGGCGTTGATGCGTTCCTGTATGGCCATTTTCTTTGCTGTTCTGATGAGGTGCTGGTGTGCAGTGACTGTGGTTTTGAAGGCTGTGTGGTCTGCCAAGATCTTGCTGCTCCTCCATCTTTTCTCGAGTCATCTGCAGGTGCACCTGGACTCTTGGAGGGCAGGAGAGAACTATCTGGCTTTCTTGGAGGGCTGCTTGCTTGAGGGCTTTCTGAGGGGAGCCAGAGTGTTGGCACAGTTGGAGATCCATTGGTGGAGTTTGCGTGCAGAGGCATTGGTGTCCATGGATGTCGGTGGTGGGGTTCTGCTGAGGGAGGTAGTGAGCTGGTCTTCGGTTAACTTGTTCCAGCTTCTGCAAGGATAGCGGTGAGCGTGGTGGTGTACGGTTGTTTTGGTGAAGGAGAGGTGAACTCAGTGGTGGTCGGTCCAATGTAGCTTGGAGGTGTGGCTGACGGAGATATTGTTGCTTGCGGAGAAGATGGGGTTGAGTGTGTTCTGCTGAGTGGGTTGGAGAGGTGACCAGTTGTTTGAGTCCGATGGTGATGAGGTTCTTCAGTAGGGATGAGGTGTTGCGGTTGTGGAGGTTATCCAGGTGGAAATTGAGGTCGCCAAGGAGAATGTATTCCATGGAGGTGAGGGCATGGTGTGCGATGAAGTCGACTACGGATTCGCTGAAATGGGGACGGGGTCCGGTAGGTCTGTAGATGAGGGTGCCGCAGAGGGTGGTGTTTGGGTCGATCTGGACCTGGAAGTGAAGGTGCTCCATGTTGGTCGAATGGTCATTCAAACTAGTTGTGAGGCAGAGGGTGCTTTTGTGTACGATGGCGATGCCGCCTCCCGATCAGATGATGTGGTCCTTATGGATGATTTTGTATCCGTCTGGGATTTCGGTGACGATGTCCGGGGCTGAGGTGGGGTTCATCCAGGATTCCGTGAAGAAGACAATGTCGGGGGAGATGGAGTCAAACAGGTCCCTGATCTCCATGGCATTCTTGTGGAGGGAGCGTGTGTTGAGCATGATGCAGCTGAGGTGGTCGGGTCCGGTTCTTGTTGGTCATGCGGTTGGTGGGTGTGGTGTGTGGAGGCAGGCGAAGGTGTAGTTGCGGCAGGTGAATGGACCCTGGGTGTCATTTGGCGATGCGAGGTGGCAGGTGGTAGAGAGTCTGGTGTTGAGGGCATGGAGGATGCTGGTGTTGTAGCGGTGGAAGGTCTGAGAACCAGGGTCCGTGACACTGGGCGCGGTCCAGGCACTGATGGGTGCAGATGGGCTTGCCTTTGGCGCGCCTACGCAGCAGCTACCATTAACTAGTGTTGGAGAGGGGGAGGGCTGGACAGCTGGGAGGCGGAAAGTGGCACTGGAGGGGGGCGGGGCTGCAGGTTACGAGCAGCAGCAAGTGTGGGAAGCAGAGACACCGATTAAGAGGAAAATAGAGCAAAATAGTAAAAAGGAAAGTAGAAAAAGAGCAAGAAGGCAAAAGGCAAAAAAGCAGAAACAGGAGATAAAAAAGGCAAACAAACAGAAACAGGAGGAAAACATGAAAGCAGAGAGAATCCCCACTGAGCCACCAGGGATGAGGCGCAAGCGGGTGTCTGCGGGTGGAGGAGAGCCTTGAACACGGGACCAGGAAGCACAAGGGGCAACAGCTGCCAGGTGGAGCTGTACGGTGAGGGGAGCAAGGCACTGACAAGGTGAGTGAGGTTGCTCCTTAACCGCGCAGCGACCACCATTAAGTAGTGTTGGGGAGGGGGAGGGCTGGATAGCTGGGAGGAGGGAGGCAAGAAGCGGCGCTGGAGGGGGTGGGACTGCGGGGGACGAGCAGCTGCAAGGGCAAGAAGCAGAGGCACAGATTAAGAGGAAATTAAAGCAAAACAATAAGAAAAAAAGTAAAAAAAGCGCAAGAAGGGAAAAGGCAAAAAATCAAAAACAGAAGGAAAAAGGCAAAAAGCATAAACAGGAGGAAAGCAGAGAGACTCACCACTGGACCACCAGGGATGAGGTGCAGGCAGGTGCCTGCGGTGGAGGAGGGCCTCGAACATGGGACCTAGAAGCGCAAGGGGCAACAGCTACCAGGTGGAGCTGTGCGGTGAGGGGAGAAACGCACTGACAAGGTCAGTGAGGTTGCTGTCTAGCGCCATAAAAGCTCTTGTGTGCCAAAGCTTGAGCTTTCATGCAATATATGGAATGAAGGAAATGATGCAAAACCAACCCATAAATTCTGCTCTTCAGCCATCCTTCAAAGCAAAAATATCCCTGTTGATATGCTTTTACAGACAAGCTAGGAGAGGTGGAGAACAACACAGTGGTGGGACGGGCAGGTATTTTGGGTGTGAGCAAAGCGAACAACAGGGACATAGCTTGAAAACACATGCAGTCTCATGGAGTACTGAATGAAAAAGAAAAGAGTAGGTACCTAAATGTGAGCAGTGGAAGGATCATAAGAATTGTAAAGCGGGTATATTACACTTCACTTACTCTGGCGAATTTCCCTGGTTTGCATCATATTAGGTTTCACTCCATGTACAACCTTGGGCATATGCATGCTTTAGAAATTCCCTGAACATAAACATATAGTACTTTTCCCCCACTCCGAATGAGTATCTAAGTCAATAAAAGAGCAACTCCTGGATTGCCTGGCCGTTAAGAACTATCAAGCACTATCGCCATAACTTCTTGGCAGCTCAGTGTGATGTTCAATAACTTCCACCAGTTCTATAACTTGAGAGGTCGAAGTGGGCGGGATTGGAGGGGTACAATGTGCCCATACTTTTTTGATTCATGAAAACCGCTCCCCAACTGTTTGAAAAAATGACAACCGTCCCGGAACGGTAAATTCAGATAGTTTAAATGGTTCAACTGAAGTGTCATTCAGTGAGCCTCCTGTTCTGTGAAACAAGCCTTTCTGTGAGGGTGCCTGCTTGCCTGAAAGAAATGCAAATGAGCCGGTACTGGCTTTAATTGATAGAATCACTCGAAGCTTTGTGATGACAAAGATTTATTCTTTTGGAGTGGTAGTGCAAAGAGTTAACAACTGACCTGTGTAGTGTGTGCTTTTAATTGTAATTGTATTTATATAGTGGTCCCTACCCCTGACAAGGTGTTGAAGGGATAGTTATGTAAAAAAATTGCATTATGTACAGTCTGGGTATTACTGAAATCAAAATTTTGGAAGCACCATTTTATCTTAACCCTTTTTGCTCATTTTGTAGCATTGACAGTGCTTTCTGTCACAGGATGTGACCTCATAGCACTAAAAATACAACAGTCACTATTCTCCACTGCACCAACCAAGATTTAATTCTGTGGCTCTCTGGTTACACACAGACCTCTGCAGTGCATTAACTAATAGAGGTTTCATAATGTACTATAGTTCATTTCCCAATGAGTAACATCTTTTTTTGATTTATTTTTCATTTATGCTGTGCATTATTTTATATGTAGACAACCTGACGGTGAATGAACAAAAAAACGTACAGAATATTTTCCTTTTTTGGGCCACACCCTTGACCCCACCCCCACGCTCAATGACCTCGCCCTAAGTGCATGCAACATAACAGTTCCCATACTTTTTATAATGCACTTCGACTGCTGCTAATTGCATGCTACTTTCTATGATTTTAGCTGATAATATTGCAAGTATGGGGTCACAAATTACTTTACACAGAGTCCCGGTGGCTACAAAGCCAGAGCATACTAAAGGTGCTACTTAAGATATGGTACCACTTGGCAGTGATGTTTCCCTAAGTAAGCGGTATGGGGAGAGGATGTAGCCTAACGGTTAGGGCGGTGGACTTCAAATCTGGGGAACCAGGTTCGAGGTTCGGCAATGACGCTCAACATCCTGTGACTCTGGGCAAATCACTTAGGGGCATATTCACAAGGACTTATCTCTGAGTTATCGCCACCTTAACGCATCAAAAGTGGAGATAGATTTAACGCCCCATTCACAAGCGGGTGCAAACTGTAGACATCGCCAGTATTCCCGGGATAACTGCCTCACAATTTATCTCCACGGGTGACACCACCAACTAACCCTAATGAGATGCAGAGTAGGCGTTCCCGTGCAAAAACTCACTAAAACACCACTACACCACTTTCACAACGAACTACCAGATCTGCGATGCGAACCAAAAACAGGCGATAAGCCGCGATAGCAGCAGGGAATCAACACCTGCCTTCTGCTGGTGTTAAGCAGCACGACTACCTGCAGCATGAAAGGGAGCACAGCCAAGAGCCACATCTGAAGACCCACAGATGCCATGGAGAGAATGATCATGCAGCTCCGAGACCCATGAGGGCCACAACACCCACCGCCACCCACACCAGGCCCGCCACCACCCCCAGGACCCGCCCCGCCCCCCCCGACCACCACTGAGGCAGCATACACAAAGACAGTGGACCCACCTTAAATGCACCAGCCGCCCAGACCGAACGCCAGAGGAGGACATTGCCCACTACAGGCCCAAAAGGACAACCATCCCCCGCATCCTCACCCACATCGCCCACCTGCTGACGGTACCAACACAGCGGACAACCAACACCCCTCCGCAGACAAAGCTGCCGGCTGTGCTGCACATGTTGGCCTCTGGTACCTCCCAACCCACAACTGCCAGAGTCGGAGGAGTCTCACAGCCAGCCCCATCCAAGTTCATCACACCTGTTCTGGATGCCATCATCAGCCTGGTACCCCAGCACTCCACTTCACCCACACTGTGCATGGGCGGCTGGAGACCAAGCAAGGCCCCTGCACCATAGCTGGATTCCCTCACGTGTCGGGGGCAATCGACTGCACACATGTACCCCTCGTGCCCCCTGCCGACACTGCACACAACTGCCGCAACAGAAAGTACACGCATCCCATGAATGTGCAGGCAATAGTGGACCACCCGGGACTCCTCAACAATGTCGTGGCCAACTCCCCAGGCAGAGTGCATGATACCTACATCGCCCGACAGTCCATCATCAACCAGCGCTCCCAGGATGGCACCTATGGAAATGCAGTGCTCGTTGGTAAGTACCAAATGAACACACCACACACCTCCACCCCACAGTCATGCAACTCACGACACTGGCAATGGGCACGCAGCAGAACTACATGCAACATGCCACACAACATGCCAACCGACCAGACACGACGACACAACTCCATTGGGAACCTGGGCTTGCCATGCACACAACCCAGCCGAGGCATGGCACCACAGCCACACAATAGCAGAATGTGAGGAGAGGCTTGGAGCAGGCATGTGCGAGAGCGGCAAGTGACTAATGAATGAGAACCTACCCAATGCCAGGTGTGGCGTGGAGGTGCCGGACAGACTCCAATGTGCAAACCACGGAAATGGCCATGTGGACATTAACTGCTGGTGCATGGAGTGTAGTGGCCAGTGGACGCTACCATGTCCCCACAGGCTGTGGGGCAGAACGCGGAAATGTTGCACGTTACGTCCCCCCCTGTATGCGTGGGCGGAGTGGGTTGGCCCTGCATACACCAGGCCTGCGTAGGGGTGTGAATAAAAACCCAGTCGCACTGGGCGTGGTTCTCTTTTGGAATGGCCAACGTGTCTGCCAGGACGGCGCCTCTAAGCCCGCCACGAGGCCGGCGCCGAGCGCGGTGGGGCCTGCGTCCCTGTGCACCTGCTGCACCCCGGGCCGCTGGTCCCCAGACCCATCATGCCTGCCCCAGCGCACCAAGGAGGCTCCGCTCACCTGCCGACACCGGCGTGTGTCAAAGAGGGCCCACCACGTGCCGGTGCAAGCTCCAAGCCCCAGTCCCGCGACCTTTGCAGCCTCCGCAGACCATCGCTGGCCTCCACGACGCTGGCCCACAGTACTCCTTTTTCATTGACATACTCCACCGGCGTACTCTTCGGCCCAGTTGTTGGCACATGTTGTACTGAGTCGTGAGTCTTGAATGTTGAATGGCAGTGACCAAAAGTCTGTGACAGCGTCCACATCATTAAACTCCCTCCGATCAGTGAAGCCAAAGTCTGCATCGCAAGCCGGCGACACGTGGTGCCACTAACCCTGTTCAACGCAAGCCGGCGACACGTGGTGCCACTAACCCTGTTCAATGCAAGCCGGCGACACATGGTGCCACTAACCCTGTTCAACGCAAGCCGGCGACACGTGGTGCCACTAACCCTGTTCAACGCAAGCCGGCGACACATGGTGCCACTAACCCTGTTCAATGCAAGCCAGCGACACTTGGATGAGGGCTCAGGCCTACACTGCGGCCCAGTAGGCCCCACATGTAGAACTGTGTCCTGAGTCTTGAATGGCAGTGACCCCAAGTCCGTGGCAGCGGCCACATCACTATACTCCCTCCGATCAGTGAAGCCAATGTCTGCATTGCAAGCACACGACACGTGTCTGTGGGCCCGTGCTGACCGCTGCCCCCGGCCTACACTGCGGTCCAGTAGGTCCCACATCCAGCACTTAGTCGTGATTCATGAATGGCAGAGTCCATACCAGTGAACGCATGGAGAGGAGTAAGAGGAAGATGCGGTTCAGTCCGGATGAAAGCCGGATCCTCGTCACGGAGGTGACCGAACACTAGCAACAACTGACCTGGTGCCACTAACTCTGTGCGCAATGAGTCATGGGCACTTTCTGATTGGACTTTGGTGGCGTCTGAGTCCATGGCCTGGGGGTTGTCTGCATCATCATCTGGCTGGGACGGACTTGGTGTACGACATGTGTCTGTTCCATTCATCTCCACCATGGTGACTGTTTCTGCGTGCTTCTGCCCTCTGCATCATGCCCTGGGGGTACACCTTCCACTGTCCACCGAGACACTCCGCGACAACCCCCTTTGTCATCTACGAGAACCTGCTCTGCTCTCGTGACCCTGCCCCAGTGCATCGCAAGTCAGCGATCCGTGGCGGTAGGCCCGTGCAGGATGCTGTGCATCCGGGGCCACTAACTCTGTGCAACTCAAGTCATGGAGCCTTTATGGTTGAATAGTTGTGTCCTTAACGATGTACTCTGTTGTCGTTGCTTTGACTGCACCAGGCACTCCATGACGGCTGGTGTACACACACCCCACACACATCCAACACAGGTGTCACTCGACATGTGAGCCTGCTAATAAACGTGGCCGGGCGCACGTGCCCGTAGCCATTCACACCATCTAAGCAAGTGTGTCCGTGTGGTCATTATGTCAGCATGATGGGCCCGAGCCCTGCAACATCACAGTGTGCTGTCTTCAGCGGACGATACCATGTCACCTCAGCAGTGGCCAAGACCTTGGACATGTAGCTTCCCCCGCCCCCCCTGCATGCACAAGCGGCGTGTGCTGGTCCAGCTTACGCCAGGTCAGCGCCTGGGTGTGCTGATTCGGCAGGGGAATCAGGGCGTGGCTCTGGTCTGGCCTTGAGCAGGAAGTGCAGTAAGCGTGTCTCTGTGTTGTCGCCACCAGGGCCACAGTAGTCGATGTTGCAGTGTAGCATGCACCCGGAGGGCGGGCCCGCACGTACGGGGAGATGTAGGAGCGCAAGACGGCTCGGGGTCTTGGCTCATGCATGCCAAGTGTTATGTGTATCAGTCCTGCGGCTGCATAAGTCAGATGCCTAGCCTCAATCGCAGCGCGATCACAGCCAGCCATGGACTGTACACCTGTGTCTGCCCTGTCCGGACCATTGGCCTACACTCACGTGGCCGCACACCCTCAACGGCCAGCTTCACGGTGTTGTTGGCATGCCACTGGACATGCGCAGACAGGCATGACAATGGTGTGCCGTAGGAGTGCACGTGATACAACCGCACAGAACACACGTGTGGGGGCTCGTGGAAGGGAGGAGCAGCTGTGAGACAACGTAACACACAGTGAGGCCGCTCATGTGCCACGTGCTCGGCATGTCATCCATGATTCCCTGGGTCGCAGACATCCCACCCCACCCCACCCACGACAGGCCTCTATACATCTCCTGTATGCAAGCAGATGGTGAAGTTACTGTAGGGATGAAAGGTCCTTTGTCTGAACTATCAGGCGGTAGCACATCTGCAGCTCCGAGCTGGGACTTGCATGCCCAGCACCCCCTGACAGATATGATAGCATTTGCTGGTGACTCCCACACTACGCACTGCCCGACGTGAGACCAACTTGTACACATCCCACACGCAGTGGTCCTTGGTCGTAGTTAGCGTGCGTGAAATGGCCTTCACACGTACTCCCGCCCCACCCCAGGCCTGCACCTGTTGCACACAGACACTGCTCATTGCACCGAGCTGTGCCATTTCATCCACAGGACTGGCGTGGGTCAGCACAGTGCCGCTTCAAGCAGAGCCACTGACGCAATGGCAGACCATCCCGGACACATGCACAACTCCAGTCCTGTGGACCTGTACCGTGCACGTCTGCTGCATGTAGTGGGGGCACTGCCATTGGCAGTGCTGCGGATCAGTTACAGGCTAAGCTTCCGCCTTGCCAACGTCACCTGCGTTCAGCCTGTGTTGCATTGTCGCTCGTGCATATTCGAGTGGACCATGGATGTCTGCCTCTCCAACGTAACAGTAGCTGACCTGGATTTCGACGTGTGTGTGCGCCCCCTGTTGGCCCACGACCAGGAGTGTCACCGTGATGCCCGTTTATGGCATGCCTGGATGTTTGGCATGCATGCTGGCAACTGGACCTGGGAGATTGCACGAGTCGTCGTGTGCAGTGACCACATTAAGCCGCTCCCCTATTGGGCTATAGTGCAAATTGGGGCCAGGGGTTGGAGTCAGCACATCTGTCCAGGACAGCTGATGGGTTACGTCGCCGACATGTTAGATGTGGTGGACAACGAGCTCTCATTGGAAATGTTGGCCTACGCTGCTGCACTCGCGTTCATGGACGAGTGACAAGGTACCTGCAGCCACAGTTGAATGTGACCCATTGCAAGTGTCCCGACGCCTGGTTGCATGTTGGGGATCTGGTCACATGTCCCAAGACAACAGTGGACATGGCTGCATTGGCCTGGACTCCGGATCAATGCACGGACAACCAACGCGGGTTGGCACTCACTTGTGTGGGTGATGGACTCCCCCAGGGTGGACATGGGCGCTTCCCAACGTTCCTCATTCAGACATGCTGCTGCATTGGTCTGCATGTCGTGGCACTTCTCTTGGCCGTACTGACACGCAATTGTTGATAAAGTTTCCGCACCTTCACTTGTCTCCAACTGTGATGAGTCTTGATTTGTATGCCAATGTGTGTGTCACGGCCTATCTGGGTCCCTGCCATACGTGCATTGCTACCCCATCAGGGCTGTGGGTTTGTACTTGTGCATTATCATGTCCCTGTTTCGTGCTTTGCCAGATACGTATGGCCATTTACCGGCCACAAGCGGGTGCCCTTGTGTCCTGTGTTCGGTTGTGCAAATGTTGCTGTTTGTACCACATTGTCTTCGATGTTGGGGTGCTCTGCTTCCTATGTGTGTGTGCTGCATTGTGTGTGAGATGTCCCTTCAGCTCTGATTTGGCTCACCCTTCTCCCTTTCAGGCAGTGTGGTTTTCACTTCTGTGCTTGTTCAGTGGTGTGATATTGCCGAGTTGTGTGACTTGTGCTCTTGGTTGGTGTTGTTACTCTTGAGCATGGTTTGTCTGCAGTTGTGCTGGGCTTAATTGTGCATGTGTGCCATTGTGCCCATCTCCCCCGTCCCCCAGTCCCTGGTCGTTCCTCTCCCTGTTGCTGTTGTGTCTGTTGATTTTGAGCAGTTTCCGGTCCCCGACTCCTGCCACCATCTCCAGACTGATGTGGTGGACACCATTTCCTCCATGTCATCCAGCTCCTGGTGTGGCGCTGGACACCCACCTCCGGTGTGCATTGTTGCCTTCTGGTTGTTGGTGTGTTTCTGCTTGTTTGTGCGTTTCGCATCATTCCAGCTGTTCTGGTTTTCTTCCATTGTCCTCCTCCGCTCTCCGGCTGCATTCACCTTGTCCACGATGGGCTGCCATGTACAATGTTTTGTTGCCAATGGGGCTTGTGGGGTTGTGTACTAGCTCCGGCTGCCTCCATTGTGCTTCGCTGTTGTTTTCTGTTTGGTTTGTCTTCCTTTTTCCTGCTTTTGTTGTGCTTATTCCCGCCTGCCGTGTGTGTGTCGCGGGCCTGGCGCTGCTTATCGCTGCTTTCCTCATCGCGAATGGGCTCATCGCACGTTTTTTGGTGTTGGGGTTTGTGTTTTTATCTCCGTCGAGGTGGTTGTATCGCGGACATTGGCTGCGTTTTCGGCAGACTATCGCATGGTACCGCCGTGTTGTGAATTCCACGTTAACACAGGGTTATTTTCCCGCGATAGGCTGCGATGTGTAAAGTTGCGTTAACATTTTTGGGAGATGTTTAGCGCACGTTCTTGTGAATATCCCCCTTAATCTCCCCGTGCCTAACAAAAATGAATATGTCCTCATGTAACGCAACTGGTGCTCATGTAAAGCGCTCTGATACCCGATTTCGGGTCAAGTTCGCGCTATATAAATCTTCGAGAAAAAAAAGAAGAAAAAAAAAGAAGCACATTTTCATGATGTAATTGTGCAGGAAGCACCCAGTCTTGACTATCAGTGTGCACGGCTGGCACTGCACCAGGCTAGTACAAGGCAGGGATCCATAGAGTACTACTAGTGTGCACTGGTGGCAATGTGCAGGCCCAGATGTGGGCAGGGGTGGTAAAGCATAATGCCTCAATTTAAGGCTGGCAGAACCCGTGAAAGCTTTTACAGCTGGCAGTGAACAGGTCTCGACGAGAGGTCTAGCAGGAAGCATGGCTGCCTTCAGTGCCCAGGGCTAGTAGGCAGTGTCCGGGGTTGGTTGGCAATGAGCAAGGCTGCCTTCTTGGGTGGCAGTGCACAAGACTGGCAGACAGTGTGTCTGGCTGGTAAGGAGCATGGCTTCCTTCAGTCCAGCTCTCACTTAAGACAGTCTCTGTTTTTCGTCATGGACGCATTTTTTGTATGATACCTTCAGATGTTAGCAATGCAACTGTCTTTAAACCTGCGCAATGCTTGTACTGTCCAAAATCCAATAAAATTGTTTGGGGGAAAAAAGCAGGACTGCCTTCATGGGTGGCAATGCAATGTTTGCAGACAGTGTACAGGGCTGACTTGTGCAAGGCATGCAGAACATAAGACTGACACACACACGCACACACACACACACATACATATAACATTTTCTCTAGTCGTCGCCAAATAATCTGAAATAGCTCACTAGAAGATTACTAATGGTAGGCGAATTGCCTAGTGTATTAACAGATAGCACAGGCACGCACCTAATTCAAACATCAGCCCTAGCCCCACTTCCTTCCTTGCACTAGGGCCTGTAGTGTCGTGCTGGACATGTTCTAGTGTCTCAGCAGACACTTGGTTAGTCAGCCACTCCCTCGTGGGAGTGGACACACATGCACCCCACACCCATCCATCCAGGGCACGAGACGGGGGTACACGCCGGTGGACGGCGTCCACCCACTATTTTCACAGGGTGGACTCCGTCCACCCTGCCAAAAAGTTGGGTCCCACTGAAAAATATGCTGAATTCGCCCCTGTGTAATTTTCAAACACCGGGACACATTCAGAGCGGCTGCACATTGTTGTCTGCTTTCGATCCGCAACAACGTGCAGGCGGGGACGGGGCTTTCTTATTGCAGACTCCTGCTGGGCCCATAACAAAGGCCCAATCTGAGGGGTAATCAGGCCTCCTTTTGTTCGAGTCTCCTGGCTGGGGGCAGTCCGGAGCCTCACACCTAGAAGCAAATGCAGCAGAGGGGAATCAAAGGCTCACACCTTGTTAGCACTTCACACATACTTAGGAGAGGCAGCTTTTCACTTTGTTCTGGCTCTGTTTAGAAGATATGCATGCACTGTAAGAATGTCAGATGTGTTGGTCTTTCCTATTATTTATACAAAATAAATAGCATTTATATAGTGCTTACTACCCCTGAGGAGGCATTGTAATAATTTAAATATCACTATTTTTTCTTGAAAAGCACTATGGGTGGAGGAAGTTTACGCTGACAAAAGGCCACATTGTTTTATGTGTAGCTTTCAAAAGTGTGAATCTTCTGCCTAAATCAGGAGGGTTTGCGTGTATACTTGAAATGTGCTCCAATGTACTCATGATAGACCTGCTAAACATATATGAGAGGGCTTAAGATCTGATGTCACTTCTTATGATACCACTTCCTGTGATGTCACGCGCCGTAATGTCACGCGCCATGATGTTACTTGCGTACTGATTAACTAAGTTCTCTTGTAGGTGATTTCCGTGTATAGTCATAAGCACTTGAATAGTCCCGCCCACGTGCTGGGACCCCGGAGCACTTCCTTAGATATATCTTCTTACGTGGATATTTTTCACCTTTCTTCAGGAAGGCCTGCAAAGACACTTAAGAGATAGAAAAGACAATAATGCAGCCTAACTAACTAGGCTACACTGGCCACGACTTCATCCTGAAGTGAAAAAAGATAGGCAGTAAACTTATATTTTACAATTTTTATGGAGTTTAATACACAGAGAAAACTCCACTTCACAAAACTCCTTTTTTCATGATAGAGATGAAAGGATAGGACAGAGTAGCCCCATAGGGTGCCATTATATGTCTCAAAATAGAAGCTGTGCCTTTAAGAGTCTCCAGAGACCACCAGTATCCCATGATGCACAGCCAGTGGCAGTTACTTCAGTTCTTTTTTCCGGCTCCTGTTAACAGGACCCTGGAGCATTGAGCTCTACCAATTATGGTGTTTTTCATCAAAAATCTCTTCAGAATTTGAATCCTAACAGTTTCACTCGACGTCTTTGGTCTTTCCTTTCCCTTTGCTGTCTTTTTCTGACAGGAATTCCACAGTTTCCAGTCAAAAATGCCATCCCTTTTTGATAAATGTCCTGACTGTGGAAGGAAAAAGTCCAAGTCTGACTCTCACAGAGTGTGTATTATTTGCCTGCCTGCTTCTCACATTCCTGATGCCTGTTCCATCTGTAAAACCTTTTCCAGGCGCACCCTGCGTGACAGGGAGAAAATTCGGCTTCAAGGAGTTGAAGAAAGAAGAAAACAGCAGGCCAAGTCAACAGGTGGGACCTCAGAGCGAGGAGAGGATCAGTCTTCTACCAGGGCTCTATCTTCAGCCTCTGGGGGGCTCCCCAGAAGAAGAAGGGCTGAAAAACGGCGAGGGTCCCAGTTGATGTCGAAGACTACGACGTCGAGAGCAGGTATAGCACCGACCTGTTCGCCGTCGACTCAGGGCTCTGGGTCAAAATGACGTTGGCGTTCTACATCAAGTAGAAGATCTTCAAAAGAGAGACCTCCTCGTTCGCCGTCGAGAAACCCTACGCCGCGGAGGTCGCTGTCGAGAACATTGTCTCGTCATTCGACGTCGATTCACCCTCGTCGATCAACGTCGCCTCATCATCGTCGATCGCCATCGAGAAGCCACCGGTGATCACCGTCGAGAAGTCATCGGCGGTCGCCGTTGAGAAGTCACCGACGGTCGCCGTCGAAAAGACACCTGCGGTCAACGTCGAGAAGACACCGGCGGTCAACGTCGAGAAGACACCGTCGATCTCCGAATCGATCGACGTTGAGTCTAAGTTCTAGGTCGAGACGACGTCGAAAGTCACCATCTTCTGAATCTGTGGCTCCTTCCTCACTCCAGGCGGCTAGAAAAAAGAGGAGATTAATTTATACTTCGGATTTGGAGTATTCACAGACATATTCCCCATCTAGGTCACCAGCTCCATCTTCTTCTCATCGACCAGATGATCCTCCGCCTCCTCCCCTGCCTCCTACGCCTCCTCCACCTCCTCCTCCTCCACCTCTTCCTACGCCTCCTCCGCATCCTTCTCCACCTCCTCGGCCTACTACTCCTCGGTGCACTACGCCTCCTCCTCCTGCACCTCGAAGACCAAGATCTAAGTCTTATGCGAGGGACCGTTCTCGCAGCCAGAGGCGTTCCTCAACTCGTTCACATCGACAACATCATGGTGAGCGATCTCGCTCCCGACACACCAGGGACACATCCTCTACGAGTACTGGAAGATATTCCCCTACATTATCAGATTCTCCTCCTCAAAGGGTTTCACCTATTGATGACATTACTACTTTTCAAGAAGTTTTGGTGCGAGGAGCATCCAAACTGAACATTCCAATGTCCACACCAATTCCATCGACTTCTGTAATTTTTGAGACTCTCCAACAGAGACAAGCCTCTCGTCCCTTGCTTCCTCTGGTACCGGGCTTATTAGAACCGGCAATGGAACTTTTTCTAACTCCTTCTTCCATTAAATCAGCTCCTTCCAGACTGCAGAAAAAGTACCGTCCTCCAGAGCAGGATCCCACGTTCCTACGGAGAGACCCAACTCCAGATTCTGTCATTGTGGTGGCAGCGAAAAAGCAGCATACTACGGCTCCAACATCCACAGTTCCACCTGATAAAGAGAGTCGTAAGATAGACTCAGTGGGGAGGAAGGTATGCAACACAGCAGCGACCTCTATGAAAGCTGCTAGTGCCACAGCCCTGCTTGGAAGATATGACCAGGCACTGTGGGAGTCTCTCCAGCAGTTTGCAGATCACCTACCCAGGGACAAAAGGGAGGATTTTAATGAGATCCTTATGGAAGGCCTTATGGTGTCTAACCAAGTCATTAGTGCAGCGGTGGACACATCCCTTTTATCTGCACATGGGTATTGCCACGGGGTTGCACTCAGAAGGCATTCATGGCTTCGTTTAACCTCACTCAAGCCTGAAGCACAACAACGTATCCTGAATCTGCCTTTTTCAGGAACAACTCTTTTCGGCGCTCATGCAGATGAGGAGATGGCCCGAATGAAAGCGGAGATGGAGACACTAAAGGCTGTTGGTCTTGAAAAACCTAAAGACCAACGTAAAGCTTTCCGTCCTTTTTCACGTAGATACTCGCAACAAAGGTTTCAAATGTATCAGGGCCGACAAACCGGTACACAGCAGTCGTACCAACGATCTTATCAACCTTTCCAAAAGCGACAACCATGGGGAAGGTCAGGACAGCAGCCTGTGCAAGGAAACAAGGTGCCTACTGGTTCCAAACCCTGAATCCTATCTTCCCCCTCTTCTGTTACCCACTCCGGTAGGGGGAAGCATTCACCATTTCTTGGTAGAGTGGCAAAAAATAACACAAGTCAATTGGGTTCTGAATATTGTTCGCAATGGATACTCTCTACGTTTCATCAGCCCTCCACCATCAATTCCTCCAGCACAGTCAAGACTCCAACTGTGCCACTTACAAATGGAAGCCAACATTCTCTTACAAAAACAGGCAGTAGAACCTGTTCCTCCTTTACAACGAGGAAAAGGGCTGTATTCAAGATTCTTTCTTGTCAAAAAGAAGGACAAGAACGAGTTCAGACCCATTCTCGATTTACGAAAGGCAAACAAGTGGATTCGGAGAGAGAAATTTCGAATGTTAGCGTTACACCAGATCTACCCTCAACTACATTGAGGGGATTGGTTATGCGCAATAGACCTGCAAGACGCATACTTCCACATTCCCATCATAAGGAAGCATCGCAAGTTCCTGAGGTTCACAGTGGGGAACAACCACTATCAATACTGTGTACTTCCATTCGGCCTGAAGTCAGCTCCCAGGACCTTCTCCAAATGCATGGCGGTAATTGCTGCCCATCTGAGGAAGCACAAAGTGTTCGTCTACCCATACCTAGACGACTGGCTGATCAAGGCATCCACGCGTCAGGAGGCTCAACTACACTTGAATTGGACATCCGACCTTCTCCTTCGTTTGGGTCTTCACATCAATCAAACGAAGTCTATCTCGACTCCTGTACAGTGCCTGCAATATCTGGAAGCATCCATCGATACTCGCACGGCAAACATGTATCCTTCGGAGGAGAGACGCTTATCGATCCTTCAGAAGGCTCAGGCTCTCATGAAAATGTCTTTCCCAACGGTGAGGAAGGTCTCTTCTCTTCTGGGCTCCATGGCGTCTTGCATCTTCCTCACACCGAATGCACATCTCCAAATGAGACCCCTGCAAGAATGTTTGGAGGACCAATGGGACCAGCGAATAGGGGATTGGGAGGACCGGATTCAACTGTCACAACATGCCCTCCGGTCCATCAAATGGTGGTGCTCCCCCACCCATCTCCTAAGAGGGATTCCCTTCCACAAGGAGATACCTACGCAAACCATAGTAATGGATGCCTCTCTCCTAGGATGGGAAGCCCACTCAGATCACCTTCAAATTCAGGGCAAATGGTCACCAAAGGAATCCACTTACCATATCAATCTGCTGGAGTTACGAGCAGTTCATTTGGCTCTGAAAGCTTTTCAACCTGCGTTCCGTGCCAGCTCCCTGCTTGTCCAGACGGACAATACGACAACAATGTTCTACCTCAACAAGCAGGGAGGCTCGAGATCCAGACCATTATCTCGGGAAGCCCAGACCATCTGGAAGTGGCTCTTAGCCAGAAATCTGACCATAACAGCAACTCACCTCCCAGGTGTTCAAAATGCTCAGGCCGACGCTCTAAGCAGACTCCTTCAGGAAAATCACGAGTGGGTCTTAAACGACGACGTGGTTCGAGATATATTCAAAAGATGGGGTACTCCAGAGGTCGATTTGTTCGCCACCGCAGAAAACAACAAATGCCAAAACTTTGCCTCGAGATTTTACCAACCGGGAACTTTGGGGAATGCCCTATGGATAAACTGGTCAGGCAGATTTCTCTACACCTTTCCTCCAATCCCCCTGATCCCGGAAGTCCTCATCAAGCTCTCACAATCACGGGCCAAGATGATTCTCATAGCCCGGGAGTGGCCACGTCAATGGTGGTTCACAGACCTCCTTCACCGGTCTATCCTTCCACATCTCAGGCTGCCATGCAAATCGGACCTACTAACGAAATTCGGGGGACAGATGGTGCATCCCAACCTCTCATCCTTGAATTTGGCAGCATGGCTCCTGAGTTAGTGCAGCATGGACATTTGAACTTACCTCAGGTCTGAATGGACATCCTTAAGGAAGCTAAGCGGCCATCCACACGCTCTGCTTATGCATATAAATGGAAGAGATTCTGTATCTGGTGTTCCTCGAAGAAGGAGGATCCTACTTCTTGCCAGAAAGATGTCATCCTTCCATACTTGCTTCATCTAGCCCAATCTGGCCTTCAATTTTCTTCCATTAAGGTTCACCTGGCAGCTCTGACTGCTTACAGGAAATGCCCTTCACAAACTTCCTTTTTTTTAAAAAATTCCTGTTATTAGAGATTTCTTGGAAGGTTTGAAGAAAGTTTTTCCTCCCATTAGAAGGCCTTCTCCTCCTTGGGAGCTTAATGTGGTTCTTTCTCGACTAATGCAAGAACCCTTTCAACCCATTCATAAGGCTACCCTTCAGCATCTGTCTTGGAAGACAGCTTTCCTTGTGGCTATCACTTCCGCCCGCAGGGTCAGCGAAATCCAGGCACTTTGCTGTCAAGAACCTTACACAGTTTTCCATACATCTAAAGTGGTCATGAGGACTCATCCGAAATTCCTTCCTAAGGTAATTTCGGACTTCCATGTGAATCAAACGTTTTTCTTGCCTACATTTTTCCAGCATCCTTCTTCTCCAGCGGAGAGATCGCTTCATTCCCTGGATGTTAGAAGGGTTTTGAAGTTTTATTTCGACAAAACTAAAGCTCTTAGGAGATCAGATCAGTTATTTGTAAACTATGGCTCTATTCGTACAGGTCTCGCGACCTCCAAGCAATCCATATCCAGATGGATTGTTTCCTTTATTCTACTCTGTTACCAGAAAGCCAACAAAACTCTTGTTAGTAAGCCTAGGGCTCACTCTACCAGAGGGAAAGCAGCTACTGCGGCCTTACTTCGTATTATACCCATTTCTGAGATTTGTAAGGCTGCTACCTGGAAGTCAGTCCATACATTTCGGAACCTGTTTGCTTAAACCGGCATGTTAAATTTCTCTCTTCCACCGCAAATTTCTTGTAGGGATGGGCTTGCTAGTCTATTCAAGTGCTTATGACTATACACGGAAATCCCCTACAAGAGAAGGAATAGTTTCTTACCTGTAACTCCAGTTCTCTTGTAGTGGTATTTCTGTGATAAGTCATAAGCAACCCTCCCTCCTCCCCGGTGGAATAGACAGACATATGCATAACTTAAAACAGGCATTCACTTCTCTACGCCTTTAAAAAGAACTGAAGTAACTGCCACTGGCTGTGCATCATGGGATACTGGTGGTCTCTGGAGACTCTTAAAGGCACAGCTTCTATTTTGAGACATATAATGGCACCCTATGGGGCTACTCTGTCCTATCCTTTCATCTCTATCATGAAAAAGGAGTTTTGTGAAGGGGAGTTTTCTCTGTGTATTAAACTCCATAAAAGTTGTAAAATATAAGTTTACTGGCTATCTTTTTTCACTTCAGGATGAAGTCGTGGCCAGTGTAGCTTAGTTAGTTAGGCTGCATTATTGTCTTTTCTATCTCTTAAGTGTCTTTGCAGGCCTTCCTGAAGAAAGGCGAAAAGTATCCACTTAAGAAGATATACCTAAGGAAGTGCTCCGGGGTCCCAGCACGTGGGCGGGACTATTCAAGTGCTTATGACTTATCACGGAAATACTCCTACAAGAGAACTGGAGTTACAGGTAAGAAACTATTCCTTAGTCCCCCCACTTATTTTTTTAGGACTTGTGCCCTGCATCCATCACAGGCGTCATGAGTGACGTGACCCTGCCAATAAAAGGGCCCGGGTGCACGTGCTCATAGCCAGTTAACTAACCACATACCTGGTGTCTGTGTCGTGATTTCAGGAACATGTGGGCCTAGGGCCCACAACACCACAGGGCCCATGACACATTGGCTACAATGGTCAGAATGTCTAGGTCTTTAAAAAGGTACCTGCTTGCTCTGTGGTGGGCTCAGTACCCAGCAGCAAAATGTTCTAGCTGTGGTTGTACGGAGGGGGAACCAGCCAATGCCGTTCCTCGTGGCACCCCCTGTGAAGAGCATTTGGATTTCGGTCTGAGCGAGCGGTGAACGTCGTTACTGTGTCTGTGTGGAGACACTGCCGCCTAGCTGTGACGTATCAGAAATGGGCAACAGACTATGTATGTTTAGTACTCTATGCAAAGACATACATACGATAACAAGGCAAATGTATTTCTGAAGATGCAAGTGCGCCGCGTCATCTCAGCAGAGGCCTCATTAGAATCCACTTGCCCCAAATTGTAAGACCTGGGCATTTTGTGTTACCGAGGGATTATTTTCTAACAGGAAGCCTCGCGTTAGGACCTAGACCAAAGTTTGGGAAGGGCCTGGCATTTTTGTCGAACATTAGGGATACCGTCAGGACGTTGAGTTGGATGAAAAAAAGGGGGTCTCTAAAAGGGGTGTGGCAGATGCAGGAAACCTTTCCAAGAGGCGTGGGCTTTATAAATAAGTCAGTGGCCTTAAAGCATGTAAACTAAAATATTGTGCTTTCCAGAGTGTGCCGTTTGACTAGTATTGTTGTGCCTCGCTATGAGCTTTCTGTTATGCATCCAGCATATCAAACAATAACAGACCTGCACCTAAAATAAGCCAGGCCTATTGCTTTTGCCAATGCGCGTTAGCCGTATCAGACAAATGAGTAACAACAATTAGTTTGTAATGAATAATTAGAATTGAAAATGCTTCCATTCTGAAAATACAAGACTGCAAATTAAATGTTACTGAGGTCCATGGAAAGGGTAGTGGATGTCAGAACGTAGCAATCACTCCTGTTCTCCCCTTCACACTGCTTTCCTCTGTAGACTGCCTGTGAGACATACCCTATTCTCCCCACATCTTTATGAAATCCTCCACTTGCATATTTCACACTATATCTCTTTCTTCCGCCACCTCCATGTACCTTTCCAAGGCCCTGGGTTTCCAAAATAGAACCCACAGGCCTCCATGTATTGTACCACTCACAGGCACACATCACAGGATGCACAAGCAAACTCACACACACTGGAAAGTGTTACATGCTAACATGATTAGGCCCAGGACGAGTTAAGCATATAGAAGAGGAACTTTACATGAGTGGGCTGGTATGCCCCAGTCAAGGGACACAGCTAAAAAGGGCTGTTCACTCTGATCATTATTACAAAATCACGGTATGCTCCCACCACCGTGCTCGTGCTACGTAACTATTGATAAATGTTGTAGCCCTTTACTAGTACATGGGTGGCGCTTTGGGAGCCTCTCCTGGTCTAACAAGAACGTAATCCGTGAGCTAGGTCTAGGTCATGGCACACAGCCATGATCTGTGTTCACCCGTGAACAAAAATCGGTACCAAGGATCCATACATCGTTGCAACTGGGGCAGTCAGGGCAGGGGTGCACGTTTGTCAACATGTGGAGGACTTTTCTGTCCCTACAAGCGAGTGCGTCATTTTGTAGGGGTGCACATGCGTACACTGCACATCTACAAAATGACGCAAGTGCCTGCGTCAAATGCTTTTTTAGGTTCATATTTAGCTGTGCTGCACAGCATCTTGGATGCTCTGCAGTGTGGTTACAAGCAATTGGCAAAGCCAATAGGTCTATTAAACAAGACCTATTGGCTTTGCCAATGCTGTTCGTCATATGCTGATGGTAAGCAGAGCTGGTGCAAACCCTCCCTCAGGTCACATGATGCAGATCTTGTCTGTCGGCTCCTCCCCTCACCCTTAGTTTGGACTTCACTCTTCACAACTGGGATCTCACAGTATTTGTTGTTATTGATGCAGATGCTTTAGTTCTCCAGTATTGTATCTTTTATAGATTCACATGCTTGAATCTTCCCCGTCGTCATACGTTTTAAATTTTACCAACCTACAATTTTAATAAACCAATTTTATTACACAAAACTAAACATTAACAATTATTAATGTTATTAAACAAGAATGAATTTTTAAAAAATTTTAATGAACCAATAAAACTTTAGATATTCACTTTCCTCAATTTGTGATGAAATCTTTCAGGATATCTTGGAAGTCTACCTTTTGCAAGACGTCATATTCAGTGGCCATAATGGCAAGTGAGTTTAGTCTTTCTTGTGTCATTGAAGATCGAGATGACCATCACTATTGTACATTACACGCACGTAGTCTGCACCAGATTTTTTTACAAACTGACAGCTGCCAGAAGATGAGCTTTTAAGAGACAAACTGTTATGTGAATCTGATTCAGTGTCTCTGGTTTATGTACTTTAAGTTGTCAATGGGTACATTACATTACTACAGTAGTTTCTCTACAGAGTCTTTAATGTAAAGTTTTAGTTTCTTTGAGTTGATTCATTTTTTTCTATCTTTTGGAAACAATTTAAGAAAGTTTGGTTGCAATTTTCTTTCAAGATCAAATCAATATTATTTTGATCCGTTGTCACGGGGCCCATAAAATGAGTGGGGCCTGTAGGCCGGTGCCTACTTTGCCTATTTGGTAGTCCAGGACTGTTACCTTCAACTTCAGAGCGCTCAAATGGGCTGCGTTATAAACACCCACCCACAACCTGACTCACACAGACATCAACAGGCGACCCAGTTCACAGTACACTTTTTTAACCAGTAAAAAGAAAACTACAGAAAAACAACATATAGAAAAAGCAATTACTCTTAGGAATGTAAAGTTAGTTAAGCATGTTAAATGAAAACAGGAGCTATCTCGATGACATGGGTTGTCTTAACATTTTGTACTGCCTTGTTCAGAAATTAATTAGTGTTTTTGCTTGTATACTTAAATACAGGATAGGGATCCATTTTAATACTTTTAATACTGCCAGGTCTTGGACCCGGCATAACCTGCCCCACTTAAAGCTAGGGGTATACTGTTTTCTGGAAAGAAAAAGCTGCAGGAACTGTGAGAAACGGACAAAAAAAAAAAAAACTACTTTCATTCTGTTCAGCGCCTTTGTCTTGAGAGTATGTAATTCATGATCTTATAAATTGCCAACTGACAGTATTTATCTCGCTGAGCCACCTGTTCGACCTGAAGTCTTAGTAAGTGCATAAATCTACGCTGGTTGCAGTCCTGAACAAGCATGGAGTAATCCCTCATCAAGGTGTATGGCTGCCTTTATTTTACTTGACCGCTCGATGGCCTTTCATACTTCATCACACTTTATCCTACTCATTAGTCTACAGGAATTCTGCATCTGTTCTAAGGACCTAAATGTGTCCCTCTGCTTACCATTGGTTGGCTTTCTTCGTCACTTTCACTTGCCTACTTCTTATTCGTGTTCCAGCTTGTCTTTCTTCTGTTCGCTTTCATGTAACATTGCATCTTTACATCTATTTTGATTGGTTGCCTTCACGGCTTCCACTTCTTGCTATTTTGAAGAACAACCCTTTTCTTTTGTGTTAAGTATTCCATGTGTTTTCAAGCTTTCTCCTTCGTGTACTTCTCTCCCATGGCACTCCATGTTGCTTTGTCACACGTTTGCTTCTCCCTGCCCCCTATTGTTGTGCTCACCAATGTGCTTCTCTCTATTGCTTCCCTCACCAAGCCCTTTGTGTTGCTTCCTCCTACGCAGGACCTACTTCTCTCTCACCAGTTGCTGCTTCCACCCCACCCATGCCCTCTGTGTTGCTTCCTCCAACCACTGTGCTGCTTCCGACCTCCTCACGCCACCCCGCTGTTGCTTTCGCAGCACAACACCCTCTCCAATATTGCTTCTGTGGCCGGTGTTGTTTCTATCCCTCTGTTGCTTCTGCTCCCCACTCCCTTTATAAAAAATACCTATGCAATTAATTTACTTTTTAGTTGCCAATCTAAATCTGAGCTGCAACTGGACCACAGACATGACACTTCGCTTCTGGGGTTCACTCACCAGGATCCCCACTGGACCTCGGTCTTGCCAGGCACTCTCCTTCTTCTAATAGGGTCCTCTAGACTCGGCAGAGAAATAGATGCTGATGCTCTAGGGCAAATGGTCTTGATTCTCCTGGGTGATGTCCCCTCACCTAGCAGGGAAGCAAACTAGCAGAACTTGGTCCCCAGTCATGGTTCCAACAGGCAGACGTCTTGCTGAGCTTCTCCATGTCGATGTACAGCCACGGTTTGACTGCTTGATGGTTGAAAATTTGGGGGACTCAGGCCCCCCTTTTTAGAATCCATTTCCAGATTCAGATGTGATTTAGTGTCGCCTTTTTAAAGGTCATGTTGTGAGTGTTGCCTCCTTTGAAGTGTCCTCCCCCTTGTTCTGTCATGAAGCAGTTTGTCACAGCAGGAGCGACTCCAAGTTTGATAGTCCCACAACACAGGCCATGGAAGTGGCTCGAGGATAACTCCTGAATGTTAGCCTCCCTGATAAAAGGTTACAAAGGCCCCAGACCTGCACACAATGACTCCCTGTCTCTGGAGTGTGTCCCTTATCAGCCCCATCCTCTTCTGAGATATGCCCAGGACCCACTGACCAGTGACATTTCCAGTATCAAAGAACCCTTTTGAATTGCACCAGAAAGCCTGGCTTCCCCTTCTTCCAACGTGTGTCCCACCTTGCTCTCAGGAATACAGCAATCCAGAAATCTATCTGGGAGGGCTCCTCCACCTCCATGTACCTTTCCAAGGCCCTGGGTTTCCAAAATAGAACCCACAGGCCTCCATGTATTGTACCACTCACAGGCACACATCACAGGATGCACAAGCAAACTCACACACACTGGAAAGTGTTACATGCTAACATGATGTAGGCCCAGGACGAGTTAAGCATATAGAAGAGGAACTTTACATGAGTGGGCTGGTATGCCCCAGTCAAGGGACACAGCTAAAAAGGGCTGTTCACTCTGATCATTATTACAAAATCACGGTATGCTCCCACCACCGTGCTCGTGCTACGTAACTATTGATAAATGCTGTAGCCCTTTACTAGTACATGGGTGGCGCTTTGGGAGCCTCTCCTGGTCTAACAAGAACGTAATCCGTGAGCTAGGTCTAGGTCATGGCACACAGCCATGATCTGTGTTCACCCATGAACATAAATCGGTACCAAGGATCCATACATCGTTGCAACTGGGGCAGTCAGGGCAGGGGTGCACGTTTGTCAACATGTGGAGGACTTTTCGGTCCCTACAAGCGAGTGCGTCATTTTGTAGGGGCGCACATGCGTACAGTGCACATCTACAAAATGACGCAAGTGCCTGCGTCAAATGCTTTTTTAGTTTCATATTTAGCTGTGCTGCACAGCATCTTGGATGCTCTGCAGTGTGGTTACAAGCAATTGGCAAAGCCAATAGGTCTATTAAACAAGACCTATTGGCTTTGCCAATGCTGTTCGTCATATGCTGATGGTAAGCAAAGCTGGTGCAAACCCTCCCTCAGGTCACATGATGCAGATCTTGTCTGTCGGCTCCTCCCCTCACCCTTAGTTTGGACTTCACTCTTCACAACTGGGATCTCACGGTATTTGTTGTTATTGATGCAGATGCTTTAGTTCTCCAGTATTGTATCTTTTATAGATTCACATGCTTGAATCTTTCCCGTCGTCATGGTGGGAGTCCCACGGTAACAGTAAAACAGCAGTATAAAACTTCAACATTCAAATGCCCATAAGAATTCACTAGCTTTTAGCAACCTATTACCATTGTTATAAAACATCCAAACTCTAGCCAATCAGAGCGCAGACCATAGAGTCTCCTTCCGCAGCAGGACCATCATACCTCAGATTTCTTACAGCAAGTCGTGTTTTAGGGAGTCTCCCTGAGCTCTGCTCAGTCACAGTGTTTCTACTGTTGCCCTTTTGAACTCTAGCTAGCTGTTCATCTCTACACTTCATATTTCTTCTGAGGTACTGGTCAGGAGTGCGAGTACCTATTTTCTTCATAATGTCAGGGTCCAAAAAAGGGTTGTTTAGGCCCTGTAAGACTTGTGGAAAGTCCAGACTTTATTCTGAAGACCCACATAAGGAGTGCCTTTACTGTCTATATACAGGACACAAGCCCAGAGAATGCAAGTACTGTCGTACTTTCTCTTCAAAAACTCTCAAGGACGGTGAGGGTAGGCTGCTTCTCTGGCTGCAAAGGCAAAAAGCAGCAAAAGACTCTGACTTTGAGGCTGAGGAGAAGCCCCATACCTCCTCTAGGAAGAGAAAGGAAGAAGGTTCTTCCTCATTGCTTAAGGACCCTAAAAAGTCCAGATCTCAGAGCAAGGAGAGGATTGAGGAGAAAAGAGTAAAGAAAGGCCAGCCCGGTTCCTCTTCTTCTCACCAGAGGTCGGGTTCTGCTCCTCCGTCGACACCTCTTACTCCTTCCAGAGATTCTTCAGCTGATAGAAAACGCTCGCCGACGGGCCCGTCGACGAAGAAATCTCCGTCTATGACCTCCGGCTCCACTTCAGTGGGCGCTCCGTCGATGGTTTCGTCAGCAACGCCTTCTCCGTCGACGGTCAAGACGACGACGGTGGCTGCGTCGACGACGGCAGTAGTGGTGTTACCATCGTCAGCTGCGGTTAGGCCATCCCCGTCGGCGAGGGTTTCACCGTCGACGGTTCAGCAAGTTCGTCTACTGTCGACGACTCTTCAACCACCGCAGTCTGTTGTGCCGTCGACGACCCTGTCGGTGATTCCGTCGACGATCCCGTCGACGACCCCGTTGACGACCCCATGGACAAGGAAAAAAGTCAGTCTACTTTTAAAACCGACGCCTTCCCTTCCGCAAGATTTTTCAAAAGTTTCTCCTTTACCACCTGCTCGTCTTCTGTATTTTCAGGAGTCTGAAGATGACGGGCCTTTTGGTCCTGCTTACAGTCCTTCATAACTCAGAGTTAAGTGCAAGGACTTGGAGGAAGAAGAAATAATGGATGATCCATCCATTAGAAGTGGACAATTCTTTTTCGGAAAGGGGGGCGTCCCAGTTCTCAACACCTGGACGCTTTTCAGGAGCACTATCCTTAGGAGAAACAGGAAGATCAAGCTCAAGAACCCTCCATAAATATCCTTGTGTCATTGGTAACTGATCTTCGGTAAATGTTGAATGACTATTATAAGAGATTTCCTGAAGCGAATTCTGCTCCACCGCCACCTCCAGTTCAGGAGGCCCCAACTCCTGTATCGCTGGCTGTACCCCCGTTGTAGAAGAGCAAGACCGTTCTGCCTCCTGTGGAAGTTCCTGTGCAAGGTCATGATGACGACGACTAGCAGCTAGAGGAGGGGGAGCTGCAGTTGGACCAGGATGTCCATGATGAGTGGGACGACTATGTGGCTCCTACTCTACCTTCTCCTACTCCGCCTCCAGCCGACTCTCCGCCTGCAGACATCAGCGGGTTCCACGATCTCCTAGAACGCGCTTATAGGTGATTTGACCTTCCTATCCCCGTCAAGCAGACGGTGTGCTTTTTATACGATTTTAAGCCTACTATGCAGCGCTCCTCTCGATCCATTCCCATTGTAGACTTCTTATGGCTAGAAGGCCTGAAACTGATGAAGACGCCAGCTTCTATTCCTGCAGTAGTGCCAAAGTTGGACAAGGCGCCCGAGGACTCTCCCACGTGCCTGATTGGACACCCCTGGCCTGATTCAGTCATTATGCAGGCGGCTCAAAGGAGGTCGAAGAACCCTTCCTCTCCTTGTGCGGCTCCGCCTGACAAGGAAGGGCGCTGATTGGACAACATCGGCAAAAGGTTCTCCACTTTGGCGGCCACTGCCATCAGAGCCTCCAATGCCATGGCTAATCTTGAAAGGTATGATTGCCAGATGTGGTCCGACATCTCTGCCTTGCTGGAGTTCCTTCCTGAGGATAAGAAGAAAGAGGCATAGGAGGTGCTGTTGGAAGGAGAGAGAGCCTCTTCCGAAATCATTGATGTGGCCCTGGACATTTCTTCAACAGTCTTCAGACAGATGGCGGGAGCAGCGGTATTGAGATGGCAAGAGTGGCTAAAAGCTACGATGTTTCGTCCGGAGGTTCAGGTCAAAGTTTTAGATATGGTGTTCGACGGCGAGTTTCTGTTTGGGAAACATGTGGATGAATCGCTGCAGTCGATCAAATCGGATACTGACACAGCTAAGTCTTTGGCTAATCTGCAGCAGAAAAAGTTTACTTCCTTCCGGGGTAGAGGCAGAGTTCAGTATCTCTCTCGCCCCCAGCTTCAGCAGCGTTTCCAGCCGTATTATCAACAGGGCTTTCGTGCCCAATACTCTTCACAGCCCTTTCGGCAAACCTCAACACCTTCCTACTCTAGAGCAGGAGCACGTCGTTGCCCACCAATAGGAGGAAAGGCTCACAACTCTAGCAAGAGACAATGAGGATCCACAGGCCCCTGCTACCGTAGTCCCACTTCATTTCGGCCCCGCTTGCTCCAAATTCTTCAGTCAATGGAAGCTTATATCTTCCGACAAATGGGTGTTAGACGTTTTTCACCACGGTCACACCCTAGAACTTGTTCAACAGCCCCCGAATTTGCCTCCGCGATGAACCTCCCATCGTCATCTCCAAGTTCTCAAGAAGGAAATCCGATTGCTCCTCGCCAAACAGGCAATCGAAGAGGTGCCACCCGATCAGCTTAGTCTGGGGTTTTATTCTCACTTCTTCTTGATAAAGAAGAAGATGGGAAAATGGAGGCAGATAATGGATCTGAGGTCATTGAACAAGTTCATCAAATCTCAACCCTTCAGAATGTTGTCGCTCCAGGAAATTCTGCTTCTCATGGATGCGGGGGAGTATATGTCCTCTCTGGATCTTCTGGACGCGTACTTTCATGTTCCCATTCACCAAAAACATCGTAGTTTTCTCAGGTACGAGGTGGCAGGGTGCCATTATCAATTCAGAGTACTGCCCTTCGGGTTAAAGACGGCTCCAAAAGTCTTCACCAAGTGCTTGGCTCCAGTGGCGGTTTCCCTACGGCGAGCCGGTCACCAGGTATTTCCTTATCTGGACGACTGGTTAGTCAAGGCCCCATCGCTCCAGACTTCCAGAAGATCAACAGATGCCTGTGTTCGGCTATTTCACTCCCTGGGGCTCAGAATCAACCGGGAAAAGTCCTCTCTGGCTCCCTCCAGGTCGATAGTATTTCTAGGAGCAACTCTGGACACTACGCTCTCGAAGGTGTTTCCCACAAAAGAAAGGATATTACAACTGCAGAAGACAGTGCAGGGTCTGTCCGCAAAAAAGTTTGTTTCAGTAAGGACATACAAGTCAATGTTAGGGATGATGTCATCCTGTATCCCACTGATTACGCACTGTCACCTAAGGATGAGACCTCTCCAAGAGGAGCTCGACGCTCAATGGATTCAATCTCGAGGCTCATTCGAGGACATCATTTCAATCACTCCGGTGATAGTTTCAGCAATGTCTTGGTGGACAGTCAGAGACAATCTCTCTCAAGGTCTCTCTTTCCTCACGAAAAAGCAAAAGTTGGTTATGACGTTGGACGCTTCCATGGACGGGTGGGGTGCCCACCTGCAAGACTTGCAGATCCACGGAAGGTGGTCGGCTCAGGAATCACAGTGTCACATAAACCTCTTGGAACTGAAAGTGGTTTTTCTGGGCCTCCAAGCATTCCTGCCAAGAATCAGGAAGCCATTGATCCTGATTCGCACGGACAACACCACCACCATATTCTATCTGCTGAAACAAGGTGGGACAAGATCCCATGCCCTCTCAACCCTGGCACAGCAGATCTGAGAATGGCTGATAGTCCACGGAATATCGATACAGGTTCAACATGTGCCAGGGGTCCAAAACGATTGGGCCGATTCCCTCAGCAGAGACATGAAACAGTGTCATGAGTGGCAGTTAAACCACGAACAGCTGCAAAGGGTTTTTCTCTGTTGGGGATTTCCAACCCTAGATCTGTTCGCTACGTCACTCAGCAAAAAATTCAGATTCTACGCCAGCAGATTTCCTCAGCCAGGCTCTCTAGGAAATGCCTTCCACTTCTCTTGGGAAGGAACGTTTGCCTACGCGTTCCCTCTGTTTCCTCTCATTCCCAAAGGTTCTGCAAAAGATCAAACGGGAGCCTTGCCGTGTCATTCTAATTGCCCCGGCGTGGGCGCGACAGTACTGGTTCACAGAGCTGTTTCGCCTATCAAGGATTTCTCCAATTCTGTTCCAGCCAAAATGAAATCTTCTGTCCATGAACCAGGGTCAAGTGCTTCATCCTCAAATCCGTTCGCTACACTTGTCGGCTTGGCTCCTCATCACATAGAATTCAGACAACTAACAATTTCTGAGGAATGTCAAGCAATACTACAGAAAGCCCGAGCTCCTTCTACAATCAAATGCTACTCGGCCAAGTGGAAAAGATTCTGCATTTGGTGTCCCACACACTCTTGCGATCCTCTCTCATCGCCGCCTGAGGATGTTTTACCCTATCTCTTATCTCTCGCCAAGGCTGGTCTGGCACATGCATCCATAAAAGTGCATTTAGCGGCAATCTCCAGATACAGACGTCGTTCTGGTTGTTTGTCTTTGTGGTCTAACAGACTATTAAAAGAGTTCATGAAAGGACTTTTCAGGGTCTACCCTCCAATAAGACCTCCTCCAGTGCTATGGCAATTAAATACTGTCCTGTCGCAGCTTTTGAAATCACCGTTTGAGCCAATTCACAAGTGCGACTTGAAGTACCTCTCCTGGAAAGTGGCATTCCTGTTGGCCATAACTTCTGCTCGGCGCATTAGTGAAATTCAGGCCTTCACTACAACGGAACCTTACCTGCAGTTCTTTACAGATAAAGTGATTCTTCGCACCAATCCATCTTTTATTCCCAAGATACCTTCTGCATTTCATCTAAATGAACCGGTGGCTTTGCCCTCCTTTTTTTTTCAGCTCCAACTTCGCCAGCTGAGAGGGCACTCCATTCTCTGGACATTAAACGATGTTTAAAGTTCTACTTGCAAAGGACTAAGCCTTTCAAAAAATCTACTCACTCATTGCCTTCTCTGCCCCTAGGAAGGGTCAGGCTTTGACGCAGGTGTCTATCGCTCACTGGGTCTCATCGACTATCCTCTTTTGTCATGAAAAGGCTGGCCGCCCTCTGGTTTCCAAAGTTGCAGCGCACTCAACACGCAAGATGGCAGCTTCCTCTGCCCTATTCGCAGGAGTGTCCTTGCCTGATATCTGCAGGGCGGCGACATGGGCGAACGTCCATACCTTCACAAAGCATTACTGCCTGGCAGAAGGCGGATGTAGCAAATGGTCAAGCGGCTCTGCGATGTCTATTCGCATAAGGTATGATCTCCTGAGAATTGTGTTTCCTAAGTAACAGGCACATGCATCAAGAAAAGCTTTTGCGAGTCCTTAATTGCGAATATTAAGGAATCGCAATTAAGGACTCTCAAAAGCCTATCAGGTACATGCATCAATGTAGGCTTTTGCGATTCCTTATTTGCGATTATTAAGGAATCGCAATTAAGGAATTGCAAAAGCCTATGCATGTAGGAATCGCTATAAAATTAGCGATTCCCAGACTTTCCTTAATTGCGACTCGCAAAATGCGAGTCGCAATTAAGGAATGCCTTCCCATTCATTCCTATGGGCCTATGGGCCTATGGGCCTATGGGAGATTGCATGCGCAATTTGCGAGTACCAATAGGTACTCGCAAATTGCGCATGCTATTCAAGGTGCAAGGGTGTCCAAAGGACACCCTGTTGCACCCCTGAAATTGCTCTGTGCACACATGTTGCACACACACATGCCCTAAGGGCATGTGTTTGTGTAACCTACAACTTTGAAAAATGCACTTTAGTGCATTTTTCAAGAGTTTTGCAAATTACCATCAAGTTCAACTTCATGGTAATTTGCGCCCCTAGTAGCGAAATCGCTATTTTGAAGTGGTTCTTGCATTGCATTTAAGTAATGCAAAATGCGATTCCTTAAATGCAATCGCAATTTGAAAAATCGCAATTAATTGCGAATTCTCGAATTGCGACTGCCTTGAACCTTGATGCATCGCAAATGCCCTTTTTGGGGGCTCAAACGGCCGATTTTTGCGAATCGCACTGTTTGCGCTCGCAAAAATGGTTGATGCATGTACCTGTATGTGTGCTATAATTGTGATAGGTAATAAATATGTTTTTCAAATGTTTTTCTATTTACGTTTTAGTAAATGTATACATTGTTGTGAGCTAATATTCTATGCTCTTTATGATTATCATTCGTATTTTGGTTTCTGGGTCGCATGGTGGGATGGTTCACCTTACCTACTGCCTCTGACCCTTTGGTACTGCTCTTTAATCGGATTCAAGCATGTGAATCTATAAAAGATACAATACTGGAGAGAAAACAAGTTACTTACCTGTACACTGTGGTTCTCCAGTATTGATATATTTTATAGATTCACATGCTACCCTCCCTCCTCCCCTTTTCAGGTTCACCTTCCATACCTCTTTTATTGCCTTATGGTACTCGTACTCGAAATCTGAGGTATGATGGTCCTGCTGGGGAAGGAGACTCTATGGTCTGCGCTCTGATTGGCTAGAGTTTAGATGTTTTATAACAATGGTAATAGGTTGTTAAAAGCTAGTGAATTCTTATGGGCATATGAATGTTGAAGTTTTATACTGCTATTTTACTGTTACCGTGGGACTCCCACCATGACGACGGGAAAGATTCAAGCATGTGAATCTCTAAAAGATATCAATACTGGAGAACCACAGTGTACAGGTAAGTAACTTGTTTTTTATGTATCAATTTGTGTTCCTAATTGTGTCTCTGTGAACGGAGGGCATGCAGTATTTTATTCTTTTATTTGGTTATCCTAGAATACTATGTGATTGGATGCCAGTAATTTTGGTAGAAAATAATGTTATACATATTTTGGGTCATGTTTTTGCAGGCAGGGTCAGTAAGTCTGGTGGGAAGAGCTCAGTAGGATTTAGTTTCATAGCTCAAGCTGTATAGGACAAAAGGAGGCACAGACAGGCATGGATTCAGTTAGTAAGGGTATGAAATAATCCTGTTATGTAAGTCATGAGGATTTTGGTGATGGCTCATATGCTGTGTCATGCCAAGGATTACAAGTACAAGAAGACATTTTTATTGATGGCTTTTTATTTGCAATTGCAGAGTTGTATCCTTTAGTTCATGTGAGTACAGCAATTTGGTAGAATTTCATTAGTGCTGTTCAGGTCGCCGTAGAAGTGACTGATAGAAGTAGGATTTAATCCTCATTTCCAGATGTAACCTTGTATTCCATCTTAGTCTATGATCTGTTAGAAATGTTGTTCTGGGGCACGATAATTTGTAGGTCATGATCAGGAGTAAATATGTGATCCTTCTAGTTTCTTGGTGTTAAACTACTTCACCACATCCTGTTGATAGGGAGATCCTTACTTTATTTTATTCTCTGAGTTTTATACTAGAGGTTGAAGTACAGAGTAGTCATGTTTTCAGCATTCTCCTAAACTCCAAGAGCTGTATTATGGATATGACTCACTGTCCCACTCTGCACCACAGTGCACACTTAAGTCTTTGCACCAGGAACAGAGTGGGACAGTGCGCTGTATCACAGCAAATGCGCTGGGGACAACACATCAGGCAAAAGGAGATAGAGATCCTCCTGTAGACAGGTGCAACACATGACTGTACCTGCCTGGAGGGGGATGCCTGGGCAGTCCCTGGGTCCCCTTTCATCCTTGCAAATGTCATTCTCTAGAGGCGCACTGAGTGTGCACCACGATTATGTGGCAGAGAGAGAGTGTGCCTCCTGAAAACCTCTTTGCCTCTGTGCCCACATCTGTAATATGGCATGGGCACAAAGGCAAATAATTCCTTCACTTTCATAGAACCATGCCCTCCTGTAAATGAGGGAATTCCACATTGAGATTGTGATTGTGCAAATTTAGTGCAATCTGTATTACAGAAGGTTCCGTACAAGCGTATGCGGCCTCTTCTATTATAGTCAAGACCGGAAAGAAAATGGAAGTAAAACATTCCAGAGGACCTCTTGATACTGAAGTGTCACCGTACAACATGGAGACTGGTCATCACATCAGCCAAAACAAAGTACTATACCTACACCATCAATGAAGCCAGCAATAGAAGTAGAATGCTATTCAAGACAATCAAGCACTGCATCAACACCCTGCAGAACCCACCTTTCCCTTAAGCCACAGAAAAGTGCAGTGCCATCAACCTCTTCTTCAGAGAAAGAAAACAGAAGATCTGATAGCACACATCGACAAAAGTAAGCCTCCTTCATCTCTTATGCCCACCTCTTCCCGTAAAATCCTGCAATGGTCAGCCTTGAAAGACCTATCCCTCTTAGATCTTGCTGACATACTCAACTCCCTCAAAGACACTTTTTATGAAGATGATGTCTTTTCCTCCTCTATCAAAACTCTCTCTGGGGACGCTCTTTTTCATGTCTACTCACCATTGTCAATACCTACCTCACTCAAGCATCTTCCCAGAAGCTCCTAAGACAAGCCAGATCCTCCCACTCGTAAAGACATCTACTCTAGACCTGATGACCTTGCCAACTACCGGCCCATCACTCACCTACCCTAGATCTTCTAAAAAAACAGTGCTATCTCTTGCATGACTACCAATCTGGCTTCAGATCACGCTGAAACAATGACCACAGACATGGATGACTCCTGCTTCCTGATATTGCTGGACCTCTTAGATGACTTCAACATAGTTGACTATCCCTACCTAATCCAGACCCTAAAGTCTTGAATGGGATTCACTGGTGATGTGCTTCACTGGCTTTCCTTTTACATTTGCAACCAAAACCAGTTTGTTCACATAGGCACCTCAAGGTCTACAAAGAACATAGAGTCTTGAATGGGATTCACTGGTGACGTACTTCACTGTTTTTCCTTTTACCTTTGCAAACAACACCAGTTTGTTCACATGGGCACCTCAAGGTCCAAAAAGATCCACATCACCTACAGTGTGATCCACAGGGTTCCGTACTTTCCTCTATCATCTTAAACCTCAACTTGGAGCCTAGTGAGCCCCTTGGGGCTCTTCTCACAGATAACAGCATAAACATTCACCAACATGCTGAAGATACATAACTCTACTTGAAAGTCTCTTCTGCTCCATATATCCAATGCCTAAAACACTGCATGCACCTCATCCAGACCTGTCTAGCTCCTACCTGAAACTCAACTCCACCATGACATAATTCTCGCAATTTCCCAAGAACAATACATAAGAAATAGTACAATGCTGGTTCAATGACCTGAACCAGGACAGCTTTGCATCCCAACTTTCACCGAATGCCAACTCACTTGGTTTTCACCTTTGATATCAACCTCATCCTCAAGAATCAAATTATTCCCCCCCCCCAAAAAAAAAGACATTCTGGGTCCAGCTCTCTCTTCTAAAGAAAGGGAAACTATTTCTTCCAGAAAGTAACTTCAGAACAGCTATGGAAGTGCTCTTGCATCTAGATGATGGTAATGCCGTACTCCATGGCCTCCCAGAGTCCACATTGGTCTTCTCTTCCCCGAAGGCCTTTTACATGCCACCACATGTCTCATCCAGGGCGGGACAAAATATGATCACATCACCCGCATCTTCAAAACTAGCTGCATAATTTTCAAAGCCATCATGATCAGCACCACCCTCATCCTGCAGACATCTCTGGTGGCTCTTGGTACTCCTGGAACCAGGACACAATCAGACAAGAGAATAAGAAGTGTAAAAAATTAAACAACAAGGCAGCAGGTCTTTTGCATCTAAGCACCAAGTATTTGAAACAACAGTCCCACATCCATCAGAACCCCTCCAACATCTGCTCCAATTTAGGAAAAAGTTAAAGACGCGCCTCTTTACAGAATACTACATCACAATGCAGTAACTGTGCACTTCTGCTCCCAGAATCCTGCAGCCTCTCCTTTCACTCACTGACTGTATGCTCGCATTTGACACTGTACACTGCTCTGCTGCCTTTTATATTGTTTGCTATGCAAATACCACACACATACACACTTACATATTCAGTGTTGGGATTGCTTCTGAGATGGATAGTAGGAATATTTTGAATCTCATAGGGAGAAAGGGTCTGAGGGTGCACTGGCTAGACCACTCAGCTTCTTTAGTGTATGGAATTCCATGAGAGACACTGCTGGAAGGACAACTGGTGTTTCTCTCTAATTTGCTCTCTTTGTGGAGTTGTTGAAACTGCATGCTTTTCTTTTGATTTAATAGGTATTCATCTATTGCTTTGGATTTAGAGATTAAATGATCAGCTATTTGGTTCCGGAAGCTTTTAGATGCTCCCCCTGGCTGGCATTTCCCAAGAGTGGTATTCTGCCCAAGCACAAAGCATTATCTGGAGCCAAACGCTAACCAGTGTTTGCAGCAGGATATTTTTAGTGAGCACATCTGCTACACTGCTTTTAAAATAATTTAGATTCCCACACCTTAACATTGCACTGAGTATTAACAGGAGGTTACAGCAATAGTACCAGGGACATTTCGGTTTATTTGTTCCAGGTTGAGTTTCACTATTTTACTAATGCCCTCTCTGCCACACATCCAAGGGCCAGTGCCTGCATAGGTCTTCTTCTGGGGCACCTGACATGGACCTTAGCCCTACACTCCTCCCTTTGCCCATAACTATTATACATTACTTTCCTGCCAAGCCTACTTTTTGCATTTCCTTCTTGAGTGTCTAGACCGGGCATCCGGGTTACTGTTCGAGAGGTTAAGGATATTTTTCATGTTTAAGCCTATTAGGGCATTGACCCAGAATCCCTGCCCCGTTTCGCTCCCCTTTCATCCTTCACATACCACTCCCCTCCTTTCCCCTGTCTTGTATATTAATCTAAGTAAATTTCCTCCAAAAGTCGCTGGATGCACCCTCACCCTTTATTTTCGTTAAAGGACTCGCACAGAAGGGTTGGGCTAGTACCACTCCTGAGTAGCTCTCTTAGTCCAGATATTGTGAATCAAAATATATTGTCCATTACTAGGAGTTGCTCCCTGCCTCCCCTGAATAGACTTCTCAGAACTCTACTAAGGCTAGATGTCCTCTTCATCCATTCCAGGGTGGATTACATATAGTACTCCTGGTCACTTCACTGTGCCACTGGAGGCTGGTTATGTGTTGCTCTTGAGTGGACCCATACAGTCCTTAATTATGCCTCTAGAGGTGGACGGAGCCCTGTAGGAGCTCTTGTCATGCTCCACGGTTGAATCCACTTCCGGGTGAAGGACGCGCTGGATGGTCGGGCTGCAGGTAGCACGCAGCCGCACTCCGTGTCCCGCTCTCTCCAAGGGCAGTGAATCAATTCTCTGCTGCAATGAGGAGCGGTTGAGAGCCTGTAATGGCAGCCAGCAGTAATCGTATGGCACTTTACTGATTACTCGACTCCCGAGGTGTGGAGGAAACAACAAAAAAACAAGCATTGGCATAGCCAATAGGTCTCGCCTTTGGGACCTTATAAGTATTTAGTTATGCAGCCCAGCTGTTGCATGGCTAAACACTTATAATGTCCCAAATGCGAGACCACTATTTTTATTTATCAACACATTCATTAGCAGTTTTTTATAGTGTGTTCATGGCTCAAGGGATGACAAAGCGCTTTACAGAAACTAAAAAAGGAGTAGACTGAGTCACATAAAAGAAGAGCCATCAATTATTTGAACTGTGCATTAATTTCAGTAATGGTTTGGATACAATTAAAGAATGTGCAGTTAAGTGTACATAAATGATGACATTGCCAAACTAGCATTATATGATTTTTTGTTTTAAAGGCTCGCTCTATGTTTTCTTCTTTTGGAATGTCTGCCTGAGAGCCTAGATAGATCTCTGTCTGTTTACACTTGCTCCGGAGTCAAGTAGACACATGGGGCTCTGTAGTGCAAGAAGAAGTGCAGAACAGAGGAAATGGGAAAGGTGATTGGAAGGCTAGGGAATGAAAAAAAAGAGAAGCGTTGGAACAAGAAGAGAGGAAAGGCAGTAAGATTTTTTCGAAAAAAGAGAAATAAAGCGATAGTTGGAGGAAGGAGCTCTGGAGCAGGAAGAGAAAGTGAGATAGGAGACAGAGTGTACAGAGAAAATGGAGGGCAAAAGTAAACAGGGGAAAAAGAAGTGGAGGTATGGAGATGATGGGAAGTGAAAGAAGAACAAGGGAAGAGATGATAGTAGAAAAACGAACAACAGAGAGGAAATGGGGGACAAAGGGAGAGGACGGTAGCAGGGAGAGTAAACCGTGTGAGAAGAGGGAACGGGGTGATGGCCAGAAAGCAGAAAGAGAGAGATAAGAGATGAAAAGAAGCACGCGCGCCTCGCGCTAAAAGTTAAAAAATAAGCCAAAAACACGCGCGGCCGCAAGACGCGCTCTGTGGTGAGGGAGGGGGAGGAGCGGGAGAGCAAGTGAGAGGAAAGCCAGATGGCGCCTGAGCGATGCGAGGAATGCGCGTTACTGTGCGCGTAACCGCACGCTCTAGGCCAGCAAAAGCTTGTGGTGGCATTTCTAAAGCCCACTCACTAAATGTCTCGCCAGACCAGCGCATGCGCTGGCTCAGGCGAGACCTAACCAGAGAGACGACTCCAGTAGATGGCCGGTGCTCGTATTACCTCACTAGACTACAGACGCCTGAGGTGGAAAGGCGCTATCTGGTCAGTGTCCCCCTCCTTGTTCCCCTGCTTTAGCTGAACTTCTAGGTCATAAGGGGTAAGGCGATCCTTCCTTGACTGTGGGGGTGGGAGCTGCTGGAGAGTGGGGCAAACAGGCGCTTGATCAGTCTCAGTAGTCTAGTATCTAGCCTCATTTCACCCCAGCAATTAAGACAATAAAGATAACCAAGACTCCCTACGAGACCAACCAGAAAAGTGCTGTTTGCGCTCCCTAGGGAGGCACTCTAGGTGTCTTCCTGGGTGAAATAGTATCAGGGGAAGGTTGTGGAAGCGGTCCGTGTAGCACAGATGCGGTTTGCAGCCCCCACCTGTGAAATTCCCTGCACTATAGCACAATAATATGCCTCAGAGGGAACTTCATAAGGAAAATCACTTCTGAGAGCGCAAGCAAAATGTATTTCAAGAGATACGCGGGATACGTCAATGAAAACCCGTGCAGCAAAGGGCGCTAAAGCCGCTAAGATTTGGGGTCACTGGCTCAGGGTTTAAGGAGGTGCGATTCCCCCCCTGCAGCTATGCCCCGATCTATGATCACTGAGGAACTCTCTCAATCTATTTCTATGCCTCTAAACTCCTCTAGCAAGTCAATTCAAAGCCCAGACAGTAGGTATGACTCTCAGGTGCCAAAAGATAGATGAAACATAAGTTTGCTTACTGATATGCCGGTAAGCATGAGAAAGCATCAATTACAGGGGAGAGTGAAGTTATCAAACTTGACGCTGTTCTGAATACCCCAATGTGGTCAAAACCCCGTATGCGCTATTCTTTTTGGCTGGACCTAAAGGAAGGCAGCACGACCATAATAGCATTTCATAAGGAGAAGTGCAGGGGAAAGATACGCAGGCCCTGCTCAAGCTCGTACCCTCATCTAATGAAAGCCTGTTACGACCAGATGAAAATCCAAATCTCTCTGTATGCTCTCAAGAACAGCTGAGCCAAATTTTTGATTCCTTGCTGCAACTTACCTCCAGGAGGACCCAAGTGGAGCAGAGATTTGCTGCTCTCGAGGATTCAAACAATGATCAAATGGAAATCAACACAAAAGTTCAATCGGAGCTAGACAAGCTCCAGCTCAAGCTGGATGATGCAGAGAATAGATCCAGATGGACAAATTTAATATTTGTTGGAATTCCGGAGGATCAGGAGGCAGGCCAAACGGTGAAGTCATTATTCTCCGATCTGATATTTAAACATGTCCTTACCGAGAAAGAATCCGATGGGGTGGACTTAACCATTACACGAGCACACCAGGTCCCTGCCAGTCACCCGGCTAATGTCAAATATCCTAGAACGATCTTAGCGAATTTGGGGGGCTTTTGTGTTAAAGAGTGAATTTTATCATGTGCTATAAGGCAGAAATCTTACATCACGTCCGACAACTTTACGTTTTGAATATTTTCAGACATGTCTATTGTAGGGGCTCACTGACACAAAGAATTTGCTGCCCTTATTGATGATTTCAAGCACCATGGGGCGCAGTGGGTATTGTGCAACAATCGAAACTTAAGGTTCTTTATCGGGCACATATAGATTTTCCACGCTTTTGATCTGGCCAGAAAGTTTTTGTATTCGATCAAACAAAATCAGGTAGCCTCTGGGTAAAGAAACAGCGGCCATTAAGCAATGCAAGCACTCATTTATAGATAAATCTTCTTTTGTTGATCATTAGGGGGCAAGGCTCGTATATGCACAAGGTTCCTTCTTAATTATAGTAGCTCTAAGAAAAGCTGCCTTGTTTCTAATAGTATACCACAATCTATATGACAAGGTGTTAGCTTTTTCTGTGACATTGGTAAATGGGTAGGCTAGACAGTGACCCAGGGCTCAGAGTGCCATGACAAAGCACTCAGCTAGGATGGGGGGGGTTAGTGGATCAGGGAGGGAGGGAGGTTAGCTCAATGGGGGGCCTAGGATGGGTGGGGCCTCAGGAGCCAGAAGGTGGTGATGGAGGAGGGAGGGACAGGGGGCACCAGGGGAGGTAGGGGTGAAAGAGCAGGTAGAATGCACATTATCAGTCAGTCAAGCTTGTCACTCACATGCTTTTTCAGAATAACCAAGGCTCGCAAAATGAGAGTAAATGATGGGGTTGAATGCCATTAAGAAAGCATCATGCAATATTAATGGCGTTAGCAACCAGGTTAAATTTAAATCTACTATAGAATGGCTTCTAACAGCCCAAGTCCAGATTATTCTGTTACAAGAGACGCATTTTAAGGCCCAATGCAAGCCCCCAAAAATGCTGAAAGGTGTATCACAAGCATTTTTTGCCTCTGCTGGAGCAACTATCCAAGGGGTGGTGATCTTAATAGCACAGACTTGTAAAGGAGAAGTTCTAGAGGTTTTTAGAGATCCTAATGCCAGATGGATTATTCTCAAGATGGTAGTAGGAACGCAACGTTTTTGTTTAGCTAGTTTCCATGGCCCAATTCAAGATTATACAGCAGCATTAAATGAGTTGTATGCAGCACTCCAGGCTTGCTCAGGCTTGATCTTGATAGGGGATGATTTCAACATCCTTCTGGATGTTAGCTTGGATATTAATAAGGCTCAGAACAAACCCATGGCATTGAGGTTTCTAGTTAAAATGACTGAGGAGGACCTAGCTTTAGTTGATCGGTGGCGATTGGAGAATCCTCACTCTCAGGAGTTTACCTGCTTCTCTAAGAGATATAATACAGCCTCCAGGATTTACTTTTTTTTGGTCTTGTTTCAATGGATTAGGAAGAACTCTGTTATATGGTCCAATCCTTTTTCAGATCATTCAGTCCCATTTATGGAACTTAATATTAAGTTCGAGCAACAAAAAAGACCAAGGTGGTCGCTCGATAATGCTTTGCTGACAAACAAAAGTTGGGTTGGAGCTATGCACTCCAATATTCCAGAATATTTCGAGAGGAATTTTGGGTCAGCTCCCTCTTTTTCTGTTTGGGAAGCCTGTAAGACCTTCATACGGGGAGAGGCCATTGCCTTCAAAGCTTGAATCTTAAAACTGAAAAGGGAAAAGGAGCAAGATTTGCAGGTAGAGTTTGATTGCACCACTCTGGCCCATCTTAGTGGGGATGTGCAAGATTCTGGAGCAAGATTAAATAAAGCTAGACAAGCCCTGAAAGTAGAAAATTTTGCCCAGACAATTGTAAACCAGAATTCTAGCTTTCAGCAATTATATGAAGTGAGCAAACAGGCCGGACGATTTCAGACAGAACAACTCCATGATTAAATCTATCTACGATGGAGTTAGTGGCCAGATGGTATCTCAAGCAGAGGAAATAGGAAAAGTCTTTCTAACCTATTTTGCGTATCTATATGCATCTCATTGGTCACTAGGCCAGAGGTAATAAACAAATTCCTTGATGTACCTATACTTAATCAAGAACAGTGGCAGGGTGCAATCATCTCCATTACCTGTAAAGAGATTCTAGAAGCAATCAAGAGCTCCCCAAATGGGAAATCATGTGGGAATGACGGCTTACCAGCAGAGATGTACAAAATCTTTGGACCTCAGCTAGCTCCCTTCTTGGTCACTCTGTTCAATGAGATTTTAGAAGGTACTGAAATTCCCTCTAGCTTCTCGGAGGCAGTAATCATTAGTTTTTTATAAAAAGGCAAACCTGCGGATCATCCTGGCTCATACCGCCCCATTAGCTTCCTAAACAGTGATTATAAAATCTTGGCCAGAATAATTGCATCCAGAATAACACCTCTGACACAAGAAGTAGTCCATATCGACCAAGCCACATTTCTCCCGGGAAGGACAATCTCGACAAATACCAACTTTCTCCTCAAAGTCATAGATTATTTTCTAATAATAACACCAAGGTGCCTATCATAATGATAGACACTGAAAAAGCATTTGATTTAGTGCAGAGGGAAATTATTTTCTCTGTCATGACTAGATTTGGCTTTCCATCGCAATTGGTGAAGTGCTTGGGCTCTTTATACAACCAAGCTCAAGCCCAGGTTGTGATAAGCTCACATCCAGTAGGGAGAATCCCAATTAGTCGAGGCACCTGTCAAGGCTGTCTGATCTCTCCAGTTCTCTTTGCACTATTTATTGAACCATTAACTCTCTCTCTTCGGCAAGAATCGCAAACCCAACCTCCTGTTTTCAGGGCTCAAAAACTCAAACTGTTTGTAGATGACGTAATCCTCTATTTGAATGCTGGGAAACATAATATTAAAAGAACCTTTGATAGAATTCAAGCCTTCTCTGAGCTGGGGGGGTATAGAATCAACCAGTCAAAATCGGAAATCTTGCTATTTAACACTTACATCTCCATATTGCCCAGTGAAATGCAGCTCCAGGTCCAAGTCTTACGTCCTATTAGATATCTAGGTGTTTTCATCTCACATGATTTTATCGATCTCTACCAACTTAATTATCTACCTGCACTGGCAAAAGCTAAAATCTTATTATCGCAATGGCAGGCATATCCACTTACCATCATTGGGCGAGTAGCTTTAATTAAGATGATGATTTTACCTCTCTTTCTCTTCATCTTCTCCAATGGTATTATAAAAGTTCCCCAGAAATGTTTTTTAGAAATCGGCCAAATGTTGCATCATTTCATTTGGGCAGGCAAAAACGTCGGACCAAATTAGAAACCTTATAGTTACCAAATGAAGAGGGTGGTCTTGTAACTCCACACTTCAAGAAATATTTTCAAGCTTCATTTTTAGATTGGTGTGTGAGGGCTGCAACCTCCCAGAATCTCACGGATAATTTATATCTTAATCAAATGTTAAAAGAAGCAAATATCAAGCTCTTCCCTTTCCTTAAAATCCCCAATCGCATAAAACGGTAGAGGTACAAATTTCCCGTGATAGTTGCCTGGAGATTTAACCAACTTAAGGGGTTTTATGACTTCCCTCAATTTTACCCAGACATCCTATTGGAAGAGTGTGATTTGTTAGGTCTTTCTTTAGGAAGAGGGTGCATTAAGAAGTGCCGAGAATCAGGGTTTTTCAGGCTTAAGGACTTTGTTATAGCTGGAATCATGAGGCCCTGGAATCAAGTCCAAGAGGGCAATCCAGTAGTTTCTGATGGGTTGTTTTTCTCTTATAATCAAATCCAACACTTCATTCATGTTTAAAAAAAAGACAGGGGACTTTCCAATTTCTGCACTAAGCCATGCTTTTTTTTGTCTTTGGACAAGTGGAGGTTGGTAAATGGTACAATACATTGCTCAAACAACTGTATCCCAAGGAAGTTCTAGCAGCCTTAACGAAAATTGCGTCCATCACTGGGTGTACCATAGAACCCTCTACTTGGAATTCTTACAATGTATGGGTCTATAAGGCCATTAGAGGTGCAAACGTCAAGAGGATGGCGTTCTTTTCGAAGTGGCTACTATACTATACACCAGATAAGCTTCAAAGGATGTTTCCAACCTCATCTGGGTTATGCTTTAGATGTGAGGTGGGTATGGGCGACTGGTTGCATTCAATCTTTACTTGCCCAGTACTGTTTTTATTTTGGAGCAAAGTGTTTTAATGGATAGGGGCGAAGCTCCAAATGTAATACCACCAGAACCTTTGGGGGCCCTTTTTGGGATTTGCAACCTGGTAAATCTCACGGTGCATCAAAAACAGTTATACTTCATTTCGACCCCAGTGGCCAAATCATTGATTCTTCAAAAGTGGAAATCGAGAGAAGTTTCCTTCATGAGCAGTGAGTAGCAAAGATGCAGCAGGTAGAAGCACAGGAAGAGCTCCATGCTCTCCGGATGAGGGCCATCTCCAAATTCTGTAAAATATGGGAAGGGGAAGGTAGGATGGGTTAGTATCCAAGGTTAACTACGTTCACCTCCAGGGTCAAAACAATTGACCATTAAATAAGGGTTCAATCAAGGATGCAATGCAGTTTTTGGGGGTCTTGTCAGGTGTTCGTCGATTGAAATCATGTGATACGAATTAAGATCTCTCGAATGTGTTATGAAATAACGTGCAAAAGTAAGATGTTCTATCTTACCAAGTTTAGATGAAATGAAGTATCATATGGCTCTGTGTTTAAGAAAGGGGGGTAAATGATGTGTGCACGTTTGTTAGCCAATCTTTAAATTTTTAAGTATCTACTACCTGGCTGTGTGGAACAAGATGAAGTGTATTCTATTTATTTGAATTTTATTTTCATATTTTTGTATGCTTGTTAGCCATTTTTCGACCATATAACTATCTATTATTTGGCTGTGTGAGACAAGATGAATTGTATCCTATTTATTTTTCTATATTTAACTCTTACATTTTATATGCTCGTAATAAAATGAAAATAAAAAATTGGGAAAAAAAACTGTTTCTCTAGAGATGGGCTTGCAGTGGTCTTAGATCAACTCTATGTAGTATTTTCAGGTCATTTAACTGCGTCTTTAACTGCTGAGTTTGTGTTACTCCTAGGTCGACTCCATATAGTACACCCTAGTTGCTTAACTAGTCCTCCAGGTGTTGGACTGCTTTCACCTGTGGAAAGACTCTTTATTGTATCTTGTGGTTGCTCCATGGGTTAGGCTTGTATCACTCTTAAGTGGACCCAGTTTAGTTTGCGTTAGTTGCTTAACCATGCCGTTTGGGCTTAATTGCATTAGGATGGACTCCTTACAATATCCCCCTGGGTAGGCACAGTATTTTCTGGTTGCTTAACCATTCCTCCAGGGTTGGGCTTCTTTCACTCCTTACTAGACTCACTTAGTATTTTACATGTGAACCCACTTATTCTCATCAATGATGGCTTCTACTTTATGATACAGACCACCTCTAAAATGGCAACGGCATCTAGTCACACACCCTCCACTTCATTTTAGTCTTATATTGCCGCACCGTGTTTGGAGCATGTCTTCAAATCCCATGCACCTCACCCAACTCCTTCCATTTTTTATTTTTTATTTTTTTTAAACAAATTTTATTCAAGTATCTGCAGGTACATAAGAACAGTGCTTTGATAATTGGGCATTCACATCATACAGCTGACATTGAGCGCAGAGACCTGTGGTTGATAAATGTCCAGCATTAGTTGCAGTTTATCAGCAGTCGTGGTCCACGTACCAACTGTCCCCAACATACCCCACACAATGGAGCAGCGCCCCAGCGGGCTTTTGCTACGCCCCTCTAGTAGGGGTACTCCATCTCCACAATCCATCCCAGTACTGCATCACAGGTACCACAGTAAGCAATGAAAAATCAAGGAACTACCCCCCTCCCCCCTGCCAGAACTCCCCCCTCCCCCACCCTCTCAGGCATGTCGCTCTGCCCTCCCCATCGCTGCAGAAAGTATAACCAAGCACGGAAGGCATCAAGTACTATGAGTCCGATAAGCAGAGGTCCAATGAGGGGGAGCCACCACGCTCTAAGCGCCTCCAGTCTCCCAGTCCGTGCGTCAGGGTAGGACACCAGTTCTACTTGCACGGGCTGCTTCACTCACTCGGGGGCGCATCATCGTCAGGTGGGCTCTTAAGCAACTCTACCAGCGCCACCCATGCTCTCGCCTCTTCCAACATCTTGTCATTGTCCCGCCTTTGGGCCAATTGTAACCTAAGGATCCCGTCATAGTCTGCCCACTTGATAAATTCCCTCAGCCATCGTGGAGCACTAGGGGCACCCGTCGCCTTCCAATGACCGGTAATCTCCCGCTTTGCCAATATTAAACCCAAGTCAATGAATTTACTAGTGACTTTATTTCGGGCAGTGTGGGGGAACCAATGCAACAAGCAATAACCCGGCATCTGCTGAACGTCTCTGTCTGTTACGGCTTTCAGGGTATGCGATACCTCCTTCCAGAACCCATCTAGCCGTGGGCAATCCCAGAACATATGCAAAAGTCGGCGTTGTCAAGTGAACATCGCGGACAGGTTGACTGCGCTCCAAAATATTCATGTATCTTGTGTGGCGTGAGGTAGGCCCTATGGAGAACAAAAAAGTGAATAAGTTGGAAGCGCGCATTTCTGGTGCTTTTCCATGCCCTCTCCACTATTGCCTCCCATGGTTTCTCCTCAATGGGCAACCCAAGGTCTGTCTCCCACTTAAGTCGCAAGCTCTCCAAGGGGCGCCTCGTCTCCTGGGTAAGGCGCCTATAGAGGCAGGTGACCGCCTTAACCGTCCCAGCCGCTGACACCACATACTGGCACGGCAGGGAAACCGGTGGTTCTACCATCCCTGTCCGCCAGTGCTTGCGGATAGCTGCCGTCAGAGCTGCGTGTAAGAGGAAGTCTCCTCTAGGCAGGTCATAACGCTCGGTCAAGTCATTAAAAGGTAGCAGGGTGTCGGCCTCGTATAGGTCCCCAATCGTGGAGATCCCGCTTCTACCCAGGCCCGCAGTCCCTGCCAGTCTCCCCCATGAGGTAGGGCCTCGCAAACCAACAGTGGAATCTCAGCTGCATAAGGGGTTCCCCGCTGGGCTCTCCTGCCAACCCGGCTCCAACACTGACGCATCGCCCATAAGTCCCCCGGAGTCTCTCTTTCACGCAAAGGGAGCCGCAATAACACCCGAAAGCTGCCGCAGATCTGGATCCGTGCCCTCCCGGACCTCCTCAGCGCGAAGCCTCCCAGCCATCCATTTCGTGAACCATTGCAGTTGCGCTGCATGGTAGTAGGCCTCAAAATCAGGCACTGCGAAGCCCCCCTCTCGCCTGGGTCGCATCATGGTGGCCAGTGCCACCCTGCGTCTTCCAGAGCCCCATAAAAACCCCGTAATCATGGTATTAAGTTGGGTAAAAAATTTCCGCGGAATCCAGAGCGGTAAGGAGCCAAAATAATAGAGCAAGCGCGGCAGTGTGACCATCTTTAGAAGCGCCACCCGCCCTGCCACCGAAAGTGGTAGAGATCCCCAAAACTCGAAGTTACTCTTGGTGGATCGTATTGCCCGTGCAACATTGCCTTCTAGTAGATCGGCAGCCGCATGATAGACCCGGACCCCCAGATAAGGCAGGCACCTACTCTCCCACGCGACATCTAAGCCATCCGGTGGGTGATCTCTGCCACCCAAGACAGGAAATAGTCGCGTCTTGTTCCAGTTAACCCGGAGCCCCGCCTCCCTGCTCAGTCGGGAGAGCAGGTTTCTGGCACCCTGCAAATCAGCCTCCGAATCGGCAAGAAACATCAGGAGATCATCGGCATATAATGCAATAAATTGGGGTTGGCCCCCGATCCAGACCACGATAATACTGTCCCGAGCGCGCATGCACCGCCAGGGGCTCCATCGCCAGCGCGAACAGGAGGGAGACAGCGGACAACCCTGCCTCGTTCCTCTGTCCACAGCGCGGCCGCAAAATCACACCACCCGTGCGCACTCTGGCAGTAGAATTCTTATACAAGATCGCCGTCCAGGCCACAAACCCCTCCCCCAGTCCAAAGGCCCTTAAGACTCTAAAAGGTATGGCCATTCTAGACTGTCGAAGGCCTTCTCAATGTCAATCGACAGAATGCACGCCTCGCCATCAGCGAGAGTGGAAGCGTCCAGCAGTCGGATCAGTCGCCGTATATTCATGGCCGTATTCCGGGTCGGAATAAACCCCGCCTGATCAATGTGCACAAGCGCCGTCATGTGGGTCAGCAGGCGACTAGCTAAAATGCGACTCAGTATTTTGTAGTCTAGGTTTAACATGGCAAGTGGGCGATATGCCGTACGGTCCCAGGCAGGTTTGTCTGGCTTTAGGAGCGGCACTATCACTGCTTCCCTTGTGGACGCAGGCAAGCATCCAACCCGTCTCGAGGCATTATACAGGGCCATCAGCCGGGAGCCAAAACATCCAAATATGCGGCATAAAATTCAACCGGGAGCCCGTCGGTGCCCGGGGTTTTATTTCTGGCCATGTGTTTGATGGCGACCCTGATCTCACCGAGGTCAACGTCTCGGCCCAGAGCCCCCGCTGTCTCCGCATCAAGCTGTGGGAGTTCAATGTCCTCCAAGAATCCCTCATCCGCCAGGGCCATCGGGTCTAAGTGGCTCTGGTAGAGAGTAGTATAGTAGCTCAAGAACTGCGTATTAATATCTTGCTGCCCGTAGTAAGTCGCCCCATCCCCCCCTCGCAGTTCTAGGATCGGCGTCCCCCTTCGCGCTGGGTTGGCTAGCCAGGCTAATAATGCCCCCGATTTATCCCTCTCCGCATGTGCCCAGGTCTCATAGGCCCTACGATCGAAGCATCGCAGCCGTTCCACCTGTACCGCCAGCGCCTCCCTAGCCTCCAACAACTCTTCTTGTTTGTCTGCCCTTCCCGGTCTATCCTTTTCCACATCCCGGAGCCGGTTTTCCGCTTTCTGCACATCAGCCAGGAGGACCCTCCGAACGCCCACTGCCTCACCAATGCAACGACCCCTGATGACAACCTTAAAGGCATCCCATTCAACGTGGGGACTGGTGGCCGTGTCGGTGTTGGCCTGGAAATATTCTTCGATGGCAGTACCTATGGAAGTCCTAAAGACCGGGTCCTCTAACACCTCCGGCCTGAGGCGCCAACTGGGAATCGTGGGTCTGACCCTCATCCAATTCAATCCCACCAGTAATGGGTTATGATCAGATATCGTCCTGGATAGGTATTCACTAGACGTAATCCCCACATGGACGTCCGGGGAGCAGAGGATAGCGTCCAACCTAACGTGGAGCTCGTGTAGAGCCGAAAAATACGAGTAATCTCTCTGCGTCGGGTGGTGGGCCCTCCAAGTGTCTGTCAGCTCCCAATGTCGTTGCCAATCCCTACGGGCTTCTGCAACCCTATGTGTTGGGGCATCAGGAAGCGGTGGGTGTGATCTGTCCAGGGATACGTCCGCTATGCTATTGAAATCTCCCCCAGGAGCACCGGTCCAGTCAGGACCTGCGCCAGCGTCCGCGAGAGCCGGATCAGAAATGCAGGCTGGTCCACGTTGGGGGCATAAATACTCCCTATAGTGATGTCCCGGCCATCCAAGCGCCCCATCACCACCACGAACCTGCCCTCTGGGTCTATGATTTGCCTAACACATTGAAAAGGGACTCCCGCCCGCACCCAAACCAGGGTCCCCCGAGCAAAGGCAGAGTATGTGGTGTGGAAAACCTGCCCTCTCCAGCGGCGCTGCAGCGCTACCCCTTCCTGACGTGTGAGGTGGGTCTCTTGTAGTAATGCAATTTGCACCCCCCTTCTGGTTAAATAGGCATGGATTTTGTGGCGGTGGTTCATGGTGTGCATCCCCCTAACATTCCAGGTCATACACTTAAAACCTACGGCGGTACCCATAAGAGAATCTCCAATCCTTCCCGGTGCAGCGTTCTCGCAGCGACATGCCTGCCCCAGAACCCATTCCCCCTAACATAACAACACCCCAACTCCCACTCCCCAGGACAGGTCTACACAAACAGGTCCCCATCCAAACTAAGGCACTCAAACAGTAAGACATGAAAGTGGCAGAGCGTGTCCTACCAATGGCGTCCCCAGAACTCCCCCGCCCTCCCCCACAATCATGGCACATTCAGTAGGTCCCAATGGTGCAATGGCGCCCCCAACAGTTCGCAGCTCGGGTCTCCGGAAGCAGAGGGAGCAGTCCTCAACAAGCAAGCTGCCACACATACGACCTGTCAGCCGGTCAGTCAAATAATGCCATCTGCGGTCTGCGGTGTAACCTCTGGAAGTTCATTGTCCGAAGGTCCGTGGCCAGTGCCAGAGCCTGAGCTCCCAGAGCTGAGTCGGGTATGTTCTGTGGTGTTGCTGGTTGGACTCACAGTCCCCCGACTGATTTCCACCACCGCTCGCACCGCCTCATCCCGCTCCTGACGTCGTCCAGCAGGCGAGGGGACACTCCGGGGCGGCGAAGTCGAAGGAGAAGGAGACTGTCGGCGAGGCGAGCCTCGTCGCGGAGAGTGCGTCACCCCGCTGCCTCGTAGCTCAAGCCAATCCCAGGCCTCCCGTGGGGAAAGGAAGAAGTGTGTCTCCGCATCCGCAGTCACCGGAGTCGGGCCGGGAACAGCATGGCGTACGGTAGTTGAAGTTGGCGTAACTTTCGCTTGACAGCCAGGAATGAGGATCGTTGCCGCTGTACCTCTCGGGTATAATCCGGAAAAATCATCACCTTACTGTTTCCGATCTGCAGATCCCGGTGCTCACGAGCGCGTTGTAGAGGTAGTCTCGGTCCCTATAATGTAGCAGCCGGACCACCAGCGGCCGAGGCAGAGCGCCTGGTTTGGGGGTCTTGGCCGGGACCCTATGGGCACGCTCAGGGCAAAGAAAGGAGAGAGGCCCTCCGGGGCCACCTCTGTCTTCAACCATGCTTCCAGGAACTGGACTGCATCCGCCCCCTCCTCTCGCTCCGGCACTCCTACTATGCGCAGGTTATTTCTTCTCGGCGCCCTTCACTGTCCTCCGCTCTCACCTCTAGCCGCTGGACCCTGGATTCCACCGCCCTCAAGGCCTGCTGCAACGTGGCGACCGTGTCCGGGACATCCTTCAGGGCAGTTTCCTGGGCAATGACTCGCTCCTTGAGCTTACGGTGATCATCCTTCAAGAGGGTGAGATCCGTCCCGATGACGTCGATCTTCGTCTCCAGTGCCTCCCTCGAGGAAGTGATGGCCTGTAGGATATCAGCCAGGGTGGGGTCCCCCGACAACCCCTCCGGTCGTTTCGTGACGCACCCTCCTCGTCGTCTGTGTGGGGCTCAAGCTCGTCCACTTGCAGGACCTCGAACCCCTTCTTTTTAGACACTCTCCCCATCCCACAACCGGTCAGGAGGGGGGGCAGCAGGAGCCCAGCAGCAGCTCCAGCAGGGTCAAACCCCTGGACAGGTGCCCCCGGGTCACCCAACACCCAGTTCAGCACTTGCGGCCCTCCAATGTCTGTGTTCGCCCTCTCAAGCGCCCAGGCGCACCCCCGCAGGAAGTCGGTGGTGGAATCCCCTGCCCCCAGGAGAAGGGTCAGTGGAGCTCTGAGGAGTCCGCAGGCGGGCCGCTCAAGGGCACAGTAGGACAACCAATTGCCCCCTCCGGGGTCCGCCACAGCGTCCGCCGCAGACACCCAAGACCAGGGACAAGTACGAATTCGCCAATCAGTCAGCACTGCAGGGGCGTCCCCACCCGTCCCTCCGCTCCAGAGTGCAAAGTAGCAGCCTCCCGGTTGCTCAGGGGCGCGAGGCCAGACCAGGAAGCCCCAAGCACCTGTCCCCGCCTTCAGGGACGGTCCGTCTCTGGTGCCGCAAGCAGGGCAATGCCTCCTGCGGTCCGCAGTAAAGGCAGGGTGTCTTTTGCCCCTTCACATCCCCCGCCGCAGCAGGATGCCTCACCACACCTCCGGGGGGGCCCCCAATCATCCCGGGTAACAGCGGGCTCCGCCTGTTACACTCCATCAGGCCCCCGCCAAGTCGCGGCTCTCCAGGGCACAGGTCCACCGCCGAGGGTTAAGGAAACTAACCCCTCCACCAGCCTCACAGCCTTAGTCAAGTCCAGATTCTATGGGGCACCCACCAGGTTGTGTGCTCAGTGTAGCACGCTGTAAAGGTGGTCAGCATGGGCGCTGCAGCTCTCCCGATGTCCCGCTAGCCGCCATCTTAGGGTCAGGCGGCCGCACCCAACTCCTTCCATATAGGGCAAACTACAACTAACACATTTTTTCAACCATGCATCAAACTAGGGCACTCAGAAAACTAATAAAAACTGCAGCATTGTCTCACCATGTCAGGGGTTTGAAGAGCAAAATAAATGCTTCAATACAATAAAATAAGATTAGATCACAAGAGCAAAGTTGCCCAATCCCATTTCAAAAAGATGCTGTCCTATAGTTACTTCCTTTATGATTTATATGTTGAAGGTGCTGGTTGTTGGAGGTACTCCCACGATCTAGTCCCTGGCCTGGTGGCCTAGCAATCTTACACAAATCTACCACTGTGGTCCATAATCTTCGGTTCACTTTTTACAATGCTTTTTTCCTCATCAGATTGAATCCAGAAGATTTTTGTGCAGTACCCCTGTACACCAGTAGGTGGCCGTGTACAGCTCCCCGCCAGAAGTGACGTGCGCAGTGCTTATATGGACGCCACCCGGGCGCACTGACATCAGTTATTTTTGCGACTTTCACGGCAGGAGCTTGTGGCCACGATGAGAACTGACCACATGTGACAAGCTATGGCCCTGAGAAGGGTGTCCCTTACACCGTAATCGGTTCGCAGAGCGGGGTGGATGGGAGGGTCGCTAAGGAATCTGTGGCTAGATAGAGTCTCTTCCACATAAGGCATTACTGAAGTTAAGTAAATTGTTCATCTGCTAGAGACTTCTAGCGTAAGATTTCTTACCTTAGAATAGCTACCCAAGCAATACCTCCCAGGAGATGGGTCTGCGACGTCAATTAAATCAGAACGAGCCAAGGGCCAGTCATGATGGACCTGACTGTTCAGGCAGTAGTGCTTGGTGAACGTGTGCAGGGATGCCCATGTTCCTGCCTGACAAATGTCCACGACAGGGATGTCATGCACTAACACAGTGGTCAAAGCCATGGCTCTGGTGGATTAAGCCCACAAGCCCTCAGGGGGTTGTTTTTTAGCCAATACGTAGCAGATCTTAATGCATAGAACAATCCATCTTGAGATGGTCCGTTTCTGTGCTGCCTTCCCTTTTTTAGCTCCTACATAGCCCACAAAGTTGATTGTCTACCTGAAACTTGCGGGCAAGTTAGAACAACAATGCTCTTTATGGGTTCAGACGGGGTAGTCTCTCCTCTTTGGAGGGATGAGGCAGAGCAAAGAAGGTAGGCAGGGTGATGCTCTGGCGTATAAGGAAGGGAGTCACAACCTTCAGAAGGAAGGAAGCACGTGTCCAGAGCACCAGTTTTGTCCGGGTAGAAGAGGTGATATAAGCAGGGTGCACAGAGAGTGCCCACAATTTGCTGACCTTCCTGGCTGATATTATGGCCACTAAAAAGGCAGTTTTGATGGTCAACAGCCTAAGAGGGCAATTGTGCAGAGGCTCAAATGGTGCATATATCGGAAAGGTGAGGACAAGGTTGAGGTCCCACTGAGGCATGATGAATGGCCTGGGAGGAAACATATGCGACAGGTCTTTAAGGAACCTGTCAACTGTCACCACTCAATCTCCACGCATGAGGGTGCACAGGTTTGGTTGCAGGAACCTCCCCAGTGCCTGTGACAGAAGATTCTCTTGAATAGGCAGTCTGACTGGAGGACTGATGGTCATGCTCAACAGCTCGGGATTAGGGGTGGGCGGTAAACTCCGCTCCGCTGGCGGAGTTCACGGAGTTTTGCTGCTTCACGTTCCGCTTGGAAAAAGAACAATTGATGGACAGAATGCTGAACAATGTCATACATTCACCCCAGTACAGAGATCTGGGCTTAAATCCATTGTTTTTTTGCTCACCTTGCCATTCCAGTTTGGACCCAGCCATATGCAAATCAGTCTTGACCCTGCACCCAATTGGAACAGTCCAGCCCGAACTGCCAGGCCAGGTCCTCCCTGTAATGGAAACAAGCATCCTAGGACCGGTACTGGGGTTTCACCCCTCATCAGCCAGGATAGCTTTACTCCAGTGGCATGGAGAGCACGGGACCCACGTCTGGGCATACACGTCCCACTCGGGGTGACAAATGCAAAATGAAGAATTGATGGACAGAATGCAGAACAATGTCATACATTCACCCCAGTACAGAGATCTGGGTCTAAATCCATCGTTTTTTTGCTCACCATGCCATTCCAGTTTGGACCCAGCCATATGCAAATCAGTCTTGACCCTGCACCCAATTGGAACAGTCCAGCCCGAACTGCCAGGCCAGGTCCTCCCTGGACTGGAAACAAGCATCCTAGGACCGGTTTCGGGGTTTCACCCCTCATCAGCCAGGATAGCTTGACTCTAGTGGCATGGAGAGCACGGGACCCACGTCTGGGCATACCTGTCCCACTTGGGGTGACAAATGCAAAAAGAACAAAAGGGAGGACCTGGCTTGGCAGTTCGGGCTGGACTGTTCCCATAAGGAACAGGGTCAAGACTGATTTGCATATGGCTGGGTCCAAACTGGGGTGGTGTGGTGAGCAAAAGAATGATGGATTAAACCCAGATCCTTGTGACTGGGGGTGAATGTTTGCATTGTCCAGCATTCCGTCCATCAATTGTTTCTTTTGCATATGTTGCCCTAAGTGGGAAGGGTATGCCCAGACGTGGGTCCCGTGCTCACTACACCACTGGATTAAAGCTAGCCTGGCTGATGAAGGGTGATGCCCTGAAACAGGTCCCAGGATGCTTGTTTCCGGTCCAAAAAAGGGAGGACCTGGCTTGGCAGTTCGGGCTGGACTGTTCCCATAAGGAACAGGGTCAAGACTGATTTGCATATGGCTGGGTCCAAACTGGGGTGGTGTGGTGAGCAAAAGAATGATGGATTAAACCCAGATCCTTGTGACTGGGGGTGAATGTTTGCATTGTGCAGCATTCCGTCCATCAATTGTTTCTTTTGCTCACGTTCCGCTTGGAGCATGAAGTTTGGCAAAAAAACTCTGCTGACTCCAGGTTGCGAGTTTAGCGCCCGCCTGCCCACCAGTAGTGTAAACAGTGGAAGCAAGACCAAAAAATGTGGGCATTGTCCAGCTTCAGAATTCCTCAACATTGGGGTTGTAAAGTCGTAGCCAACAGGGACATGGAGCAGTGGTGAGAATTCTGCTGCACGCCCAAGCCGTGCGATCCCGGGTCGCCAGAGCAGACACGACAAGTGCAGCTCCTGAAAGTGACTATCGTAGGGAAACTGACAATGTGGCAGAGATGCGCTGCAGAGAGTTCACTCACCCTCTCACCAAGCTTCCTCCGACATGCTGGATTGTTGCATATGAGGCTGTCCACACTCCCACCGTTCTCCACCGCGTGTTACCAACAGCAGTATGAATGAACTCAGCGAACACACACGACCTGAAATGCCTGGAACACCGGCTCTCTTGTGGCTGGACCGCGTGTGCCGGAGCAGAACAATCTCTTCCGTTGAAATGTGGAGCAATTGGAGTAACACTGCTGTGTAGGACTGGAGAGAAATAAAAATGTTGTTGTATGGGAAAGGTAAAGGTGCTCTTCTCTAACATTGAAAGTGGGCTAGTGGAAAAAGTTTAATTATACCTGTTATTTGATGTAATTACTGCACATTCATCGACATACAATTTAGTAGAGTCAATATGGTGGGCCCGCAGTGAAGTGCGTGGTGGAGAGTGTTTGTAACAACAGCCCCTGTTCGGTTTCCCTAAGACGAAGAAAGCAATAATGTGATCGGTGTTTGCTGTCGTTTAAAATATCCGGCTGCCCCAGGTGCACGGTGTGGTTTGGCTCACACACGATGCTCACAAACAGCACGCATGCATTGCCCAATACAGACAAGTGCATATGAGATACACCACAGACAGTGACACATGCACTCGCCCTTCTCTCCCTCGAGAGTGTTCGCCATGCAGTTTTCCCTTCAGTTCAAGTAAGTTTATGAACCATTTTGTCTCTCTCTTTAAACAAAGTCAGCTTCCCAAGCCAACGCGAGCAGCCAGGTTTCACAAGTAGCTTCTGGGAGATTCCCCTGACGCTGCGCTCACTGGGACTTCAGGTCCCACTACAGAGCCTGCAAATGCTAATGGGCATGAGTAACAAGCAGGATGCAGGAGGCCATGAAGCCCAAGGGCCTCTGTGTCAGTCTCATCAAAATCCAGGATAGAGGCTGAAACATTGGACCCATACCCTGAATATTCTAGACTCATAGCTCAATAGATAAGGCCGAAACTGCTCTGTGTTCAGAATGGCTCTGATGAAGGGGAGTGTCTGAGAGGGAGTCAGGTGTTACTTCGGCACGTTGTTAGTGAAACCCAGCGAGTGCAGGAGGTTTGCCATAAGCTGGAGGTGAGATATGACTTCCTGGGACAACTCTGACAACTTTGCCTTGAACAGCCAATCATCGATGTAGGGGAAGACTGGAATCCCCGACCTCTGCTGATGAGCTGCAACCACCCCCATCACTTTCGTGAACACCCAAGGGGCGCTAGTAAAGCCGAAAGGGGGCACGGCAAACTGAAAGTGCTTTTGGTCCACTGTGAGCCGCAAGTAATGTCTGTGGGTAGGCAGGACGGGGATGTAAAAATAGGCGTCCTGCAAGTCCAAAGCTACACTCCAGTCTCCAAGATTTAGGGCAGACAGGACTTGTGCGAGCATGAGCATTTTGAACTTCTTTTTCAGGAAGAGGTCTAGGATGGGACAAAGTCCTCCATCCTTCTTTGGCACCAGAAAGTAGTAGGAGTAACAACCATGAAGTACTTCTGATGCAGGCTTCCTCCCTATGGCTTCCTTGGCCAAGAGTGCCTGCACTTCCTGACGGAGCAAGGAGAGATGGTCCTCCATCAGCCGATCGTAAGTGGGTGGCATGAGTGATGGGGAGTGGCAAAGGGGAGGGAGTTGCCCCTTTGGACGATCTGTAGGACGCAGCATTCTGATGTCACTGACCGCCAGTGGGGCAGGTGATGGCGTATCCTGCCTCCCACTGGGTGGCCATGATAATCGGAGGGCAAACTAAAGAGGCTTGGAAGTTGTGGCTACCGGGGGGTGGTGGACTGGTGTGACCACTGACTACCTGTCCCACGTGGTTCCTGGGACCTCCATCCTCAGCCACGAAAAGGCTTGCAGGGTATGGATGCTGTTGGAGGCCCCTTCCGTGGCCATGAAAGGGGCGGAAGGCGGATTTGGGGTGACGAGGGGCCATAGAAAAGCCCAAGGAGCTGGTCTCTCTAAAAAGGAAAGAGCCATCAAAGGGCATTTCCATGAGGGAAGCCTGGACATCCCCTGAAAAGCCAGTCATTCTCAGCCAGACGAGGCACCACAAGGCCACCGACAATGTAATTGCTGTGCCCAGCGAGTCACTCATGTCAAGTCCACACCTTACGTGAACTTTTTTTTTTATACTCAAGTTTTATTGGTTTTGAAAACGAACACAGCTGAGACACAACAGTACAGAGACATAAAGTGCGGATATTTAACCCAGACCACTTGAAGGTGCCATGCAACCCACCCACAACAATAGTTTAATACTAGTATGAGGTTGAGCTAAGGTTTCAAGATGGCTAAGCCGCCACCCCCGGCCCGCCCCTCCACTCAACCCAACTGACCCAGCCACTTGCCCCACACTCTTTTATGCTTCTTTGGGCATTCCCTGGCCAGATAGACCTGCTGCTCCTGCGAGGCACACCAGTCCAATCCCTTTCTCCATTGGGTGATTGTGGGGGGTAGGACTCTTCCACTTGGCAGCAATGTCTCTCTTGACCACCACCCCCGCCGTTCCTAGGAATGCTCTATGCGCCCTAGAACCCCCAATACCCTCCAAGATCCCCAGGAGCACCACTCGGGGGTACAGGGAACCTCCCATCCCACTGTGTCACTCAGTTCCCCAACCACGCCCGCCCAGTATCTCGAGATGGGGGGGCAGGACCAGATCATGTGATAAAAGTCTGTGGGTTCCTCTGCACATCTGGGGCATTTCGGGGCAGGCAGGCATCCTGCTCGGTGCAGCCTGACAGAGGTAAGGTATGCACAATGGAGATAATAGAGTTGGATTAGCCTCAGTCTGGCTAATATGGTGATCACCCGGGGGGCCATAAGGGCATCCCTCCAGTCTTCATCCTCCAGAGGGCCCAGCCAGCCCACCCACCGGGTCCTCAAGTGGTCCAGCGTGGTCGGAGAGTTAATGATGAGAGATCTATATATCTGAGAGACCCCTCCCTAACCCAACTCCCCCATAAGTATTTTAGCTTAAAGGAGGCTGAACTCGAGGAGCCTGGTGTTGCTGGGTATGTGTGCCGCAAGCGCGTGCTGAAGCTACAGATATTTGTGGAACTGGGTGGTGTTGAGTGAATAAGTGTGTTGTAGGTCCTGGAATGTTCGGATATGACTCCCTTTCCAGACATCACCAATTTGAGTGATACCTATGAGATCCAATTTCCGGAAACCTTCTAGCCATGCCACTTGCCCACCCATGTCCCCTGCCCTAGGGGGGTTTGTAGCGTAATTTTGCGTTCCCACTGGGTGTGGCGGAGTGCGGAGCGCCGTGCTAAGAGGACGGATCTGGTGACTTACGGCATACTTTGAGGGATTGGTGAACCGTAAAGCATAGCTTGGATCTGGGAGAGTCCCAGACTTTCAAGTTCGAACTGGTATGCCGGATCCGCCCAGCCCCCTGACATCCACTCATTGATCACCAGTAGGCATGTGGCCATATAGTAAAAATATAAATTGACCATTCCCATGCCCCCATCATATGGAGCCAGTTGGCAGTGGGTCAATGCCATGCAGGGTCTCGAGTTCCCCTATAGGAACGGGGTTGAGGCCCTTTCTAGAGCGCGGAACCATTGCTGTGGGAGGTGTAAAGGTATGTTTTGTACTATGTAGAGGAAGCGAGGGAGGATCATCATCTTATACAGAGCTATCCTCCCCATCTGATTTAGGGGAAGAGTGTGCCAATTCCGCAGGTCCTCCTTAGTCCTCTTAAGCAGAGGGGCCAGGTTAAGGGTCCATGTCGGCACGGTAACCGCTGAATTTACAAACTTTACTTATCAAGGTACTCTACCTTGGGCATGATGATGCCCTGAGGCAATATACCTCGTTTGACGCTTTGGATCTGGAACACGATTACTTTACTTGTGAGGTCTACGATTGTTTATACTACGTCTTGAGCCCCGACGAAGTTCCCATGTATGGGAACAAAACGCGTTGGCTGAGCTGTTTTGTTGTAATAAGGAATTACATTTGAAAAAAGAATATGAATAAAGGTTTTTGAAAAACACTACGTCTGCCTTGACTTCATCACCTGACGCAGCTCCCATTGCTTTATGGATTAAAGATCTGGAAAACAGGGGCACCGTACAATGGCGGGTGCCGGAGTAATTGTGCGCAGGACTTGCAAAAAAACCGAAACTAGCGTGAGGTGCAGATGGGAAAGTCCGCCGTTTGGCTCTGTTCTAAGGGTCCATGTAAGTTCTGGATGTTTTGCTACCCAAATCCACAGGTGGGGACGTCCCGTAGGAAGTCCACGCTAGCGTTCGTGTGTGGGGCCTGGGTGTTGGAGTAGAGTTGTTTATAGTATGATGCAAAGTTTTGAGCGATCGCCTCTGGCGCCTTATGGGAGATGCTGGATGTGTCTTCAATTTCGGGGATGATCCTGTTGGCAAGGGGCGGGCGGCCAGCCAGTAAAGGAGCTTACCGTTCTTGTCTCCCCACCCGTATACCCGCGCCATAGAGGATCTCCACATCTGCCTGGCTGATTCCAGGGAGATGAGTCGGATTTCATCCCGAAGGAAAGCCAGCTGACGGACCAGGCTGTCCTCTGCCTCCACACCCTCCGCCCTCTCCAGGAGTATTGCACGGGCCTCCAAATGAGTGAGGCGTTTGTCCCGGTCTTGGTAAGTCTTTTTTATGAAACTTTCCGCGAAGCCTCTGAGTGTCACCTTACCAGCAGCCCACAGCGTGCCTGGGGAGGCTACTGACCCTTCGTTCTGGAGGAAATATTGTTTGAGTTCTCCTTGGATTGCTTTCTTGCATTCCCTATCTTGTAAAAACCAGGCATTGAGGCGCCAGATAGGATGAATGTCTAGGAGTAATGGGAAATGGTCTGAAAGGCCTTGGGCAAGCACTTGGACGTTTGTGATCTGTCGGCAATCAGGAGCGGGCATAAACAGCATGTTGATACGTGAGTGTGCGTGGTGGGCCGCGGATGTGTGTGTGTACTGGCAGAGGCGAGGGTGCCATGTTCTCCATACGTCGCAAAGCCCCAGTTGAGAGGCCCAGGATGTGAGCTTCTTAGTGGACCCAGTTCGATGAGGGGCGGGTGGGTGCCAGATACATCCCATTCAGGGTTCATGATGGCGTTGAAGTCCCCCCCCCACCCCCATGGTGCCCTGGGGCAGAGAAGACAGTAGGGCTGAGAGCTTGCGGAGAGAAGAGTCGAGGACCACTGGGGGTATGTAGACTGTGAGTATATTGAGAGGGCGCCTGCCCACTGTGCCCATGAGGGCCAAGAAACGCCCCTGGGGGGTCATGGACTGTCCGGTTCAGAACAAAGGGGAAGGGGCGACTAAGGAGGATCGCCACTCTTTGGGAACCACGTGTGTAGCCTGCACAGTACACCCTGTCGAAACCCTGTCTCGCCAGTAAGGGGCAGTTGGCCCCAAGCAGGTGGGTCTCTTGCAGCATGAGCACTCAGGGCCCGAGACGGGCAGAGGCCTTCAAAACCGCAGCGAGTTTCACCTTGTCCAGGAGACCATTAACATTCCAGGAGAGGATGCACAGGGACTCTATGTCATGTCTGGGAGTAGCCATGGGTGGGATTTCCAGGGAAACTGCTGCGGGTGGACCTGGGTGTGGCGGGGTCCCAGTGTGGGTTGCCCTTCACAGTGGGGCCACAAGGTGCCATGGGCAAGGTGTCAGTGTGTGAGTGGTGTGGGCTCCACATTATGATCTTGCTCATCCGAGGGAGACTGCATCTTCTTTTCCGTTGGGGAGCCAGAGGTGCTTCTTGCGGTCGCATCAGGTGACAAGGATTTCTTCCTGCTTGCTGGGCGTCCTCGGCGGGACCGGGTACGCTGCTGCAGCGGCCTATGTGTACGTTTCATCTCCTTGCTGGGCTGCCTCTTCCCAGCAGCAGAGGAACCCGTGGGGTGTCTGCTCAGGGGTTGTTCCTCCGTGACCCAGCTCCATGCTGCTTCCGGGGTATCAAAGAAAAAGCTTTTGTTGTTGTGGATTACCCTTAGGCGAGCCGGGAACAGGAGTCGGTACGAGAGGTTGAGAGCACGTAGCTTCTGTTTAATTGCGGTATATGATCTCCGTTGCGCTTGTACCTCTTTAGTGTAATCCGGGAAGATCATAACCTTACTGCCATGATAAGAAAGGTCGGGTTGAGAGCGCTCTTCTTGCAAGATAGCGTCTCTGTCCTTGAAATTGAGGATGCACTATGATGGGTCTGTGTGGGGCTCCAAGGGGCGGCCGAAGTGCGAGCGCAAGGTGGGCCCTCTCCACCACGAACCATGCAGATAAGCAGTCTGTGGGCATCCATTATTTAACCCAGGTTTCTATGAAGGGTGCCACCTGTGCCTGCTCTGTGTCTTCCGGAATACCCACCAGGCGCAGGTTGTTCCGGCGGGAACGATTTTCCGCATCCTCGGCTGTACTGTGTAGGTCCGCCGTTTGGGAGAGGAGTTTCGAAACCTGGCCTTTCAATGTTGCCACGTCATCCTCCACGAAGGATAACCGGGATTCTGCCTCTGTGATTCTGGCTGTGGCGTTGCAGAGATCTTGACGTATGAGTGCCATGTCGACCCTCATCTCACCGATCCTAGTCTCTACTGAGTCTTGTGACGTCTGGATCACCTGAAGAATGGTGGCCAGATCCCCCCCGGGTGGCCGGATGTTATTAGTGGTGACGGCATTGGTCGCCGCGGCACATGTGGCGAATTGATCGATTCGTGTCTGAGGAGAGGGTGGTTTCGCTGGTCTGTCCTTGCCAATGGCTCTCACTAGGTTTGATCTATCTGCGATGCTGGGGTGCCGATTATAGTCTGCTGGGTATCAGTGACGAATCGGGGAGGCCCCCGGCGGTCGGCTAGCGACCCGGATCCAGCAGTCGGGGTAGGCCGCAGGGAGGGAGTGAGGACTCTGGTGTGCGTTCCGCCCTATCTCCAGATCTGATACCACTCCTGTCGCAGCACAGCGGGTCTTAGCGCAAGCGGGCCAGCCTGCTGCCCCGTCGGGGTCTCCCCAGGGAAGCCACATGAACACTTCCCACCCCCAGGAGGCCCATTTTGCCGCTCGGACCCTGAGGATTGTGTGGGAGACACCCGGACCGGAGGAACCCCAGGGGGGGAGCCTGGTCGGTCAGGGGGCACTGGTGCCTCTACAGCCCTCCGCTCTTCCACTCTCACCACGGCCCAGGGTGGCCCAGCGTCAACGAGGACCGCCCGCGGCCCCCCACCTGGGAAGAAGTCGTCCCTAGGGTTGTGGAGGTGGGAATTCCTCAGTGATGGCCCTCTAGGCCACCGGCTCTCCCATGTCAGGCCCGTGTCTACCGAAATCACTGTTTCAAGTATGGCTTCTCTTGGGTTCTGGGTCAGCCAGACGCAGTCTCCAGCCGCGGCAGATGTGGCCTCTCCTGGGCCCAGTTCACTTAGTGCGGTGTGCCTCCTCCGCCATTTACACTGCGAGATAGGCCGCCGGGGGCTGGGCCGTGACTCTGTGATGGGCACGGAGGATGGAGGAGGGCAAGCCAGTGGGGGGGCATTCTGTTGTGGATAATGAGTGGCAGGTTTGCCCCCGGGCCGCTCCCCAGGCCCTGGGCTTCGCTGTGTCCTTTCCCCGTCTCACTGACCTGGAGTCACTGCCCCGATCTGGATTCACTCCGTGGGCCGGTTACGGTGCACCACTTCAGCCAGAGACGATCGCTGCAAGGCAGGTGTCAGGATTCTCCGGCCTCCAGGCCGTGCCTCGGTGGGCGGGATCGCCCCAGGCCACTAGTCACGCTCCGCGCCTCCTCTCCCTGACCGGGACCTCCCCAGGGTCCGGTGGCCACCGCACACCAGGACTGGAGGCCGAAGAAAGGTCAGCCCAGGAACCCGCACCACGGCCTCACTAAATCACCGAGGGTTCAGACCTCATCAGCACAGGTAAGGGCTTCACAGGCAACCGGGAGCCACCTTCTTGCCTTCAGTTGTCGGTGACTTGTCCATGGTGGCGAGCGAGATCACGATTTCATTTACCATTCGGATTCTCCCTGTGGCATGTAGGAGTCCTTGGAGGAAGGTTCAGATTATCTCAGACTCCGTAGTATGGCATGGGCTGTGAGCGGATGACGGAGGGGTCCGGAGCACTCTCAGAGTGCGACCGCCATCTTGACGCTCGTAGCCACGCCCCACCTTTCGTGAACTTACCAGCATCTCTCCCATAGCAATAGCCTAGATGAGTATGGCTCGGGCCTCCTCCAACATCATAGACATCACTCGCGCAATCGAGTCTCACATCGTATGGGAGTAACGGCCCAAAAGGCACGTGGTGTTCACTGATGTCAGTGCTAGACTGGCAGAAGAGAACATTCTCTTACCAAAGGTATCCAGCCTCTTGGATTCTCCATCCGGTGGACTGAAAGACAAGACAATCGAGTGGTCATCAAGCTCAGATGACTGGAGTAGTGGGGATGAAGGACCAATACCCCCGCCAAGATATAAGGCCACAGAGAATTGCCTAATTTCCTCCCAAAGGCACTCCATTTTGGACACTTTTCTTGAATATACTCTTAGGGTTGTCTCTTGAGGGATACTCGTATATAAAGCCTCTACATCCAAAGTGAAGATCATTGTAGTGTCTATTTGTTCATTCAGTGTGAATAAGATTTAAAACACCTTTCAAGAAGGCTGGTATGGTTTACACTAGTTGATGTAAAAAGAAACTACAAAAAGTTTATAGAGGTTCCAGAAGGGATCCTATGTCTGATACAATTGGGTGGCCTGGTGGTGGAATCTTTCCTTTATGTACTTTGAGAAGGATATACAAATAAGGAACCCTGGGATCAATTTTAATCAGGAAATCTACTTTCTTGTTTAGGAATCCAACCAGATGTCTCTGCTTCATTGACCATAATATGAATCTCGTTTGCAATATCATTTGTAGGATCACCTGGAAAAACCTAGTAATTCCTGACATCCTGCAGCAGTCGAAGACATCCTTGTCTATAGTCTGTGGAAGTTCCAGCGTTTTGTATCTTTCTAGTCAAATGTGCACTGAAAACATTATTTGGCTCGATGGCTTTTCTAGCTCTAATTTATGAAATCTTCACATCTAATTTTGAAAACAGTGTTGCACCATTTGTGTGATGTCATCTCCGGTGGGCGGCTAGTTTACACATATTAGGGTTTGCAATTCGGTGTTAGGAAGGGGCGTGTTTAGGACGTCCCTTCCTAATACCAGGTACCGTATGTATATAAAAATGTTTTGCGACCAAAATGTGGGCGCAAAACATTTGCATTTTGCCACCAACTTCAAGTTGGTGGTACCCTTCGCAAATGGGATGGGGTCCCCAAGGGACCCCTTCCCCTTTGTGAATGGTAGTACAAACATTTTTTAAGAGCAGGCAATGGTCCCACGGACCACTGGTTGCTCTTCAAAAATGAAAGGAAAACTTTTCATTTTTCTATTTTAAACGCAACCCGTTTTCCATTAAGCAGGCCACCATCCCCGTGATTTTAGAGATTCCTTATGGGTCGCAAATTGCGACCTACCTCATTAATATTCATGAGTTAGGTGGATTTGCGACCCCCTAGGAATCGCTAAATGAAACTCATGGGGCCAGATTTACCACTTATTCACGCAGCACAGTGCAGCAGCCGCAAATGCTGCGCTGCGTGAAAAGGAGAGAGGAGAGCGCCAAATTTACAGAAATATGGCACTCTCCTCCCCTTTCCCTAGCACCGGCGCTGAAATCAGCTGCCGTGCGCTATAGTGCAAGGGTGTCTCCGTGAGTCTAGCATAGGTTTTGTACTAGAAGGGTACCCTTCCAGTACAAAATAATATGCATAGACTGACTTTAACCCTTTTCCATCATTGTATGTGTGCAGTTTAGTGCAGCACACGTACAAAGTCGGAAAAGAAAGGAGAAATGAAAACATTTCTCCTTCGTTGCGCCTACTTCAAAAGGGTGCAGTTTTCTGACGCTAAATCCTATCTACTGTATTTAGTAAATAGGGTTCAGCGTAAGAAACCTTGGGTGGTTGCATGGGAACGCCCATGCTCCACCCATGGTACACCCCCTTGGTGCTAAGTAATGCAAAGCAGCGCATAGTTACTTACATTCAAGTTATTTCCAGCGCTAAACAACTTGAGCACTAGAAAGTAAATCAGAAAAAAAAGATTTTGCGCCACTTTTGTGACGCAAACATGGCATAAACTCTTAGTAAATCTCCCCCATGGAGTTTCGTACATTGGGAATAGCGATTACCTCATTGAGATTCACAGAAAATTGCAATTAGGTAATCGCCATTCCTAAAATGTATACATGTGGCCCATTGTCTCGTTTCTTTGGTTTTGTTGTCACCACAATAGGCCATACTCTTGTATTGGCCAGGTATCTTTTTTTTATCTTACATCCATCTGTTCAAGTCTTTTCAATCCGTTCTTCAGTTTTTTTCTTAAAAGAAATGGTATGCAACGGTGCAGTATAGCTTTGATTGTATTGTACTATCTATGTCTGCCTCTTAACTTTCCTATGACATTCAACAGTTCCGGATATTGTTGGATCGCGCCTCCTTCACCTGATGGTGACTAGTTTTTAGTCTTATGCCTAAACCTAGTAGTACTCTTCACTTCACAATATAATAGTCTACCTATTTGTGGTGTTTTCTCTTTCAGGTGTTTCTTTGAAATAACCACCTAAAGCTAGAGGCACTAGTGAAAATATTGATGTCTCTTGGTCTTAGCCATGGCCTGTTTAGATTTGCGTATAGTGTCCATGGCATTATGTTGTCTGACAATTGTCTATAAATGCATTGAACTCTCTTCCCGGAGTCATTATGTTCCGTCTCGGCAACAGGTTGCGTGCTGTGATCGTGGGTATTAAGGGGCACATGCATGAAGCTAGGCAATTGCGATTCCTTAATAGCGATTATTAAGGAATAGCTATTAAGGAATCGCAATTGCCTATGCATATAGGTTTTGCAAAAATATTTGCAATTCCTACACATTCCTTAATTGCGAATCGCAAATTGCGATTCGCAATTAAGGAATGCCTTCCCATTCATTCCTATGGGCCTAGAGGCCCATAGGAATTTGCGAGTACGAAATAGGTACTCGCAAATTGCGAAAGCAATTTGAAGGGTGCTGGGGGGCCTTAAAGGCCACTCTGCTGCACCCTCAAATTTGGCATCTGTGCTCATGTGGCGCACACATATGCCCTAAGGGCATATGTGTGTGCCACATGGCACTTTAAAAAATGCACTTTTGTGCATTTTTCAAAGTTTTTGCAAATTACCATCAACTTGCAGTTGATGGTAATTAGTGATTCCTAAATGCGAAGTCGCATTTAGGAAAGGCTTTGATGCATCCCAAATAGGGAATTGCAATTTGCGATTCCCTAAAAGCAATTCGCAATTTAGGTAATCGCAAAATTTGCGATTACCTAAATTGCGAATGGGTTTTGGGTTGATGCATCCCAATTGCCTAAATATCGGTCGCAAAGGGGCCGATTCTGCAAATCGGCCCGTTTGCGATCGGTATTTAGGTTGATGCATGTGCCCCAAAGTTTCTCACCTCAAAAAGATATGCTTCACCTAGTTTTTTTTACTGGTTCATGGTTATCAGTTCTTCATCAGCTCAGTAATTGTGCATGCTCTAGTCATCTTGTTTTGCTTAAGTAGTTTACTCTTCTTCTCTGTACTATTTTTCAGTTTAGTTGATTGTTATACTAGCTTCTCCAATTTTGACTGTGGTGTACTGCGTTGCATTGTTGTCATTTGCTTGTACTGTGCTACATTTACTCTTAGCAACTCTCTGTTTGTGCCTGGTTAAGTTTTTCTTCTATGCTCACTGCTTGTATTTCGATTAATTTTTGCGCTCTTTAAAGAAAAAGTCACTTACCTTTGGCAACGCTCTTTCTGGTGAATACTCTAACTGCAGATTCCCCTTTTGAATACCTCTAAGCACCAGACTAGATCCAGAGAATTTTCTCCAAAAATCCCTTGCCCATCGATAAGTGGCATCATGCGGTTCCGCGTCGGGTCCGTCCTGCTCCTGAAGTTACATCAGGCCCCTACATAGCAGCCACCCACATCCTCACGCCGAAGTCGGTTTCTTTCTGATTTCTGTCTGCGCTGTCGGACGCAGAGCCTTTAGAAATCAAAAAACGGCTGCAGCAACTGCACAAATTCAAGGACCTTCATGCGTGGTCGAGAGGCAGCTTCGTGCCATGAAGTCGGGGCTGACCTTCCTGCGAGGTTGAGTGACAAATACTGACAGGAGGCCACCTCGAATCCTTACGGCCCTTTAAAAAACAAAACATAAATAAAAGGCATTGACATTTATAATGCCAATAGCTCAAACTCACGTAAATGCAAGACCTATTGCATTGCAAATGCATGTTTTGAACATACTGCCACACTGCTATTGGTTGGGAGCACAGCTGACCACTATTACACAGAAGAAAGTACTGCAGCCCCGGTTCACGGACTGCAGATCCCAGCATGCACTTGTTTAAACTGGATGAATGTCTTTCTCCCAGCCCTCAATGACTTCCTCTTGGTGAGTACGGGCTCTTCTTGCAAACGTAGTCCAGTTTGTATTAAGAAAATTCACAAGTTGCCCCTTTGTAAAAATAAAGTCAATCTCTCAGCCCCCTACATCCTGCCGCAAATTGCCAACCTGGAACACACCCGGAGGCATAATTGCAGTGAATTATGACTCACCATGAAGTCACGGTCTGTTATTGGCAGCAGGTACTTGTTCCTTTCAGCTGCGGCGGTCCCGAGGTTTTCAATACCTTGAAAATCATAACACCACAGTGCCACCTCGACCTCCGAACCCTTTGAGGATGGGTCCCCTAACGTGATGATGGCTCCACGTAAATATAGCAGCAAAATTCCCTCCGTTTAAGGAAGCAGATCAGGGGACACAGCGGGGTAACGAGGAATTTCCTTTATTGAAGAACGGCATGACGCGTTTCAGCAGTAGTGCCTTTTTCAAATGCCTGTGATGGCGGGGCTTGTTGGTCCGTGTTTTTGAACATGCTGCCACAGTGCTATTGTTTGGGAGCACAGCTGACCACTATTACACGGAAGAAAGTACTGCAGCCCCGGTTCACGGACTGCAGATCCCAGCATGCACTTGTTTAAACTGGATGAATGTCTTTCTCCCAGCACTCAATGACTTCCTCTTGGTGTCATACATACTCAAATACATATTGCTAGTTAAAATAAGGTGTCTCAATAACACATTATTTAGAACATTCACACATTTATACTGTATATCTGATCTGAGAAACAACAGATTAATGCTCACAGATCCCATTCTAAAATCTCTTTACAAACGTAAACTTTTTGGGCCATACTCATAAGTTCTAGTTATTGTGATATAGTTATCTAGCTGCATGCATTTAACCCCCAGGTGGATTGGGGGCAAATTGCTTTATTTCCTTGTGCCTTAAATTGTAAATATGCATAAATTAATAAACACAGGCATTGTGCATTAAAGTGAATAATGTGAAAAGACAACTGTGCCGTATGCTCCTGCATCAACGTTTCCCCTTTAATCACATCCTACTTTCAGTAATGCAGTTGTTACAGTAACCGAAACCTTCTATTTAGTTCTGCGTACCTATCTTTACCTTACTTTGAAATACTACTACGGAATAAAACCAGGTGGGGGCCACTGCGTCGGAGTGAGCTGCGGCGATACTGCAGTGGTCCTGAGGGCCCTGCTGGCGGTGAGAAGTCACAGAGCAGGCAGTGGCCCGGAGTCCGAAGACGTGCAGGGGTGAGAGGGCCCTGCCTGGTTCCAGATCGGAGAGTCTGCTGCAGGGGAACCTCGGGCGCCGTGAGCCAAAGAGACGCCGTGCGCGTGCTCAGCTCTTGTCCGAGCAGGCCCGAGGAGCAGGAGACAGGGAGGGGGTGCCTGTGTTGGAGCTGCGGGGGAGGGAGGGAGGGAGAGAAAGTGAAAGCGCAAGCACGCCATGCGCGCGTTGTGCTGAACGCGCCAGCCCTACGCGTGCATATCGCCTGTCCGGGCGCGCACATGTTTTGTCTCCCTTCGCGCACCAAACCGACAACAATAGTCTCGCCAAGGCGAAGCAGCGCATGCGCTGCATTCGCTAGGCGAGACCTAAAAACGGCTGCAGCAACTGCACAAATTCAAGGACCTTCATGCGTGGTCGTGAGGCAGCTTCGTGCCATGAAGTCGGGGCTGACCTTCCTACGAGGTTGAGTGACAAATACTGACAGGAGGCCACCTCGAATCCTTACGGCCTTAAGGTGATCCAGATGGATCTGGTCAGATACAAAAGATGTTGTTTATGGCCTCCTTGAATTTGTGCAGTTGCTGCAGAATCGCTGTCGGTCCTGGGAAATTGGAGTGAAGGGGGACGAGGTTTGGATTCGGTTCCGAGCGCGGAGATTGAGTTTACGGCCTGAAGCAGTGAGGCGACGCTCCTCCACCCTAATGGAGGAGCAGCTCCTGTTGCACAGCTCCTTATGGTGGGAGGAACAAAACAAAGAGGAGCCATACTACTTCTTATGCTTCTTCGACTTACCTGAAGACCTTGATCTCAAGCACATCCACACTCTCAACCTCAACCAGACTTTTGTTGACTCCTGGCAGTGCTCCACCATGTAAAGTTTGGATTCACAGTCTCATATGTTGAGTCGTGCAGACACAAGAGACAGACCTCGCGGGGGTCCGTCACCAACATCTGTTTGTGGCAGTCCTTACACAGTTTGAACCCTCTAGTTTTTCTATGGTGCATGTCCTTTGTAAACTGGAAACATTTTTGATAGAAGTTTCTCAAGGCTGACAGAATTCGAAGGGGCATGCTTCGGATCCACTTCGAAAGGTGCAGAAAGAAAGAAATCGACGTCAGCATGCGGAGGTGGCAGCTACATATGGGCTCCAAAGTCACATCCGGAGTAGTACGGTACCTACATGGAGCTGATAAAAATCTCCAGATCCAGTCTGGCTCCAAGGGGTACTCGCAAGGTGAGGGATATGTGGTTAGACCTATCCATCAGAATTACATCTTCGAGAATAATTTTTGGCCTGCTAAATCTATACCACCTGAGCTGCAGTGAGCATTTGCACTCTTACATCATTTCCTGACTCTGTGAATTTACATTAATGTGCCAAGTGTCTTAGCTGTGTTTGGTACTGATCCATTGTTTGACTTGTGCCTTTTCTTAAATTTGTAAACTTCATAATTGGTAAACTTGTCGGGGCACATTTACAAGCCCCGTACGCCACTTTTGCGCCGCCGTTGCGTCACTTCTGTGACACAGCGGCGGCGCAAAGCCAGCGCCATGCTGCGGGGTATTTACAACGTGACGCATGTAGGGTGATGCGTCACGTTGTAAAGCCCTGCATCCATTGTGGGCGTTCCGGCGCAGGGGGGGGGTGTTCCGGCGCAGGAATGCCTCGGAAAAGTGGCTGAGTGAAATCTACAAGATTTCACTCAGTGACTTTTCCGACCCCGCTGCGTCAAATCCTTACACCTGCTTGAAGCAGGGGTAAGGAGTGACGCAGCACAGCTAGTATAGGGCGCCCCCGAGCAGTGCTGGAGTTGCGTCACGCTTGCGACATGACTCCAGCACTGCGTCACCTTTACGGCATCAGATGCGTCACGCATCTGTCTATTCTTGCGCCATGGTGCGCCGCATTGTAAATGCGGCGCATCCATGGTGGCGCAAGAGGTGTCTGCCGTGACGCAAAATAACTGGCGCATCCCTTCTGATATGCAGGGATGCGCCAGTTATTGTAAATATGCCCCGTCATCTTTAGTAAGTTTTTAAGTAGAGTATATATTCCTTGCGCCATAGAATGCAGTAGAATATTTTTTTCTTCTTTGATGCTTGGCTTATTTCAGATACCTCAAGATAGTTCACTAGTCTGCCAATCCATACCTTCCAGTGTGGTTCTACTGTTGTTGGATCTGTTGATGGGCCAGTGTGGTTGCATTGCAAGAATTCACCGTCAAATATATATACAAGCTTTCTGCTGCCACTTACTGAGTTGTCACCGTTTTTCCTTTTTGTGCAGGTTATCAATGTTTCTGGCTCTTGCCTGCTTTTTCTCTGGCTGCTGACATTCTGTGTCTGTGCATTCTGCTTTTCCTTTTGTTTTTTTGTCTCTTTTTCTTCCCTCTCCTCCCTGTGCTGAGATTTGTGTTATTCATTTATCTTAACCTTCATTATGGTGTTGTTTAGCCACTAGGTGGTGTAGTTCACTCTCTAATGTGTCCTGCCATGATGTGTGTTCCTCAGTGCATTCTGTTTTATTGTTTTACTTCTTCTGCGGTTTCTTTACTCTGTGCTTAATTTTCCCCCTCTTTTTTTCGACTGTGCTACAGGCCTGCATTTCTCACCTATCTCTCACCTCACTTTTAAAAGCTTTATTCGGTTTACAGTAACCATAAAAGCATACAAACATATGTTAAAATCAATTTAAGAAATACATTAGCTATCTATAAGATCTGCAATCAGGTAGGTGTACAGAATGTTTTTTAAACCATCATTCCATAATCTCTTCACAATTTAAAAAAAGTGCTACATAAAAACATTATCTCTTCTTACTCACTCCCCACAGTTTTTCTATTAGAGAATTAATCCAAACTTAGAATCACATATTCTAAAACAGTTATATTCCTGCTCCGTCCTCCCTTGCCCAGCTAAATAATCATACATCAACAGATTATTCATCATATCATAAAAATGCAGTAGCTCAATAAAACAAAATCTTTAAAAGGTTTATAAACAGGGGTAACGTGTCAAAAGACCATAAAGAAAACATAAACCTTCAAACAATATACTGGTCTGTCTTATTTCCCCACAATTCTACATTTGACAACAGAGGTAATGTATCTGTATACTGATAGGCATACTAGGTCGGTCTGGGGCAATTGTAAGTAAGCCAAAGCCTCTTTAAACCTCCTGATATTTAAATTTCTCAAAAGAGGTAGGAGGAATGGTGTTCTTTGAACTCTGTAGAGCTCACAAAAGAAAACCATATGTAGTTGCGATTGCATGGTGATTGAGGTACATGGGCAAGGTATCAAATTTTTTGCAACAACAACTTGGGAAACGTAAGATATCAAAAATGGGCCAAGCCCAATCTAAATCTTGACACATAGGGGGATATTCACAAGAACGTGCAATAAACATCGCCAAAATAGGCTAACGCAATTTTCCATATCGCCGTCTATCGCGGGAAAATAACTCTGTGTCAACGTCGTATTCCCAACACGGCGGTAACATGCGATAGTTTCCCGAGAACGCCTCAAATGTCCGCGATACAACTACCGCGATGGCGATAAAAAAGGAAACCCGAACGTGAAAAAAGTTGCGATGGGCCCAACTGCGATAAAAATCCAGCAAAAAGTAGCGCCAGGCCCGCAAGTCCCACAAGTAAGGCGGGAACAATCACTATAAAAGCGGCAAAAAAAACCACCTACAAAACACAAGCAACTGCGAAGCACCATGGAGGGAGCCGGAGCAAGTACAGAGGACAACCAGAACCCCACAAGCCCCACGGAGGACCAGCCTGGGACCTCTGGGACAGGGAAGGGCAAGGAGAAGAATAAGAGGAACCCGCGTTTCAGTACGCAGGAAAACCAGATCCTCATTACGGAGGTGACAGAACACCACCACCAACTGTCCATCACCTCCACTGTGACATTAGCAACTAAAAATACAATATGGCAGTCCATCTTGGCCAAGGTGAATGCAGTCGGAGTGAAGAGAAGGGAAGTGGACGACTGCAAGAAGCGCTGGACTGATGTGAAGCTCAAAACCAAGCTGAAAATCGCTGCCAACCTGAGAGCAGCAATGCAGACTGGAGGTGGGAGCCCAGCGACTCACCAGGAGCTGGATGAGATGGAGGAAATGGTGACCCGAGTCATCATTGGGGAGACGGTGGCAGGAGTTGGTGGACCGGACACTGCACAACATGACCCGAGCCAACAGCAACAGGGTGAGTAACGACCAGGGACTGGGGGACGGGGAGATGGGCACAATGGCACACATGCACAATTAAGTAGAGCACATCTGCGGACAAACCATGCCCAAGAGTCACAACTCCGACCAAGAGCCCAATTTACCCAAGTCTGCAATATCTCAGCACTGTATAAGCACAGAAGTGAAAGGCACACCGCCTGAAAGGGAGAAGGGCCAGCCAAATCAGAGATGAAGGGGCAACACACCCACAATGCAGCACACACACATAAGAATCAGAGCACCTCAACATTGACAACAATGTGGTACAAACTGCAACACTCTCACAACAGAACAGAGGACACAACTGCTGCCGCTTGTGTGTAGAAAATGGCCATTCGCATTTGGCATAGCAGGAAACTGTGAGATGACAATGGACAAGTACAACCTCACATCCCTGATGGTGTAGAAATGCCAAATGTCCCGCATCAAATAGGCATCTCTTCACAAACAGTCACAATGTACATTGACATGCAGTCCGTTAGTAAACCTGTACAATGCGTGAACATACATGTGAACACAGTGTCAATCTGCATCTCCCCTTCACATTGCAGAGGGAGAATCAACACCTCCTGCAGAGCAGACACAACAACTCAGCACTGATGACGAAGAGGACCTCCCCAACATCGACACCGATGCCCTCCAGCAGCTCATGGACAGCTTCGGCACCCCACCTCCAGGAGCAGGGCAGCCCAGCTGCATCGAGGAGACCCCACCCCCTGCACAGACCACACAGCAGGAAGCACCCACCACCACAGCTGTCTCCCAGGACCCCTACGACCAACACATGGCATTCCAACGCCGTGTGTCAGGGTGCCAGGAGAAGATGGCTAATCAGCTGCGGTGGGGTTCGACCTTATGGCAGCCAAACTAGATGCCATATGTGGGTGTCCAAGTCCCATCAGGGTCCACTTACAGTCCCTAACGGACACCCACTGTCCGCTCCATGCTCTCCAACAATCCATGGCTGACATCGCTGGAGTCATGACTCGGAGACAAGAACACCTGTCTAGTCAGAGTGGCTCCAGCGATGTCAGCCGGGAGTTGGGGCACATGCGGAGGATCATGGAGAACATGGAGCGGATGCATGCGTAACGATTGGCTGCCACGGCTGCACACCAGCGAGATGTAGCTGGGATCTTCCATGCCCTGCAGATCCTCATCATGGCATTGCCGCCACACGGCATGGCGTGGATAAATGCTGCTGCTACTACTCCATCCACATCTCCGCCCCCTGAAGTGTCAGTGCCACACAGTGCGGCAGACCAAACACCACCACCCACATGTGAGGCACCTGACACGTCAGAGGACGAAGATGATGATGAATATGGCTTGGTGGTAAGATTGAAGTGGTAGCATACATCACCGCCATATGGCCTGTTTCAGCTTGTTTCTGCCCTCTGCATCATGCCCTGGAATAACATCTTCTACTGTCCCCCGTTACACTCAGCGACACTCACCTTGGACCACGACATGGACTGCCATATTTGTAATGGTTACCAATGACACAGCAATCACACTGCGGACTGAAGTCTTCCTCTTCCGATGAACCTGTCAATCCCTAAAGGACCCTGGCTGGCCCTCCATGGGGCGACAATGTAAAGTGGGGTTTGCATGGCCCTGTACTGGTCCAGCTTAAACACCCCACTGAATGCGAATAAAACATTCAAATTCACACTGATGTGTCATGGCCCTGATCAATTATGCATGAAAATATTGATGAATGTAGAGACAGTGATTCCACATAAATGGTACTCCCTGGGTAATGCTATCAATGCGCATGTATGGCCGTGACCCAGATAGGCAGTGAGACACACATCGTCATTCAAAACAACTCACATCAAAGTTGAATACAAGTGAATGTGCGTAGACTTTATTAGCATATGCGTGTCAGTACGGGCAATAGAAGTGCCACAATATGCGGACCAATGCAGCAGCATGTCAGGATGAGGAACGTTGTCAAGCGCCGCTGTCCACTCCGGGGGAGTGCCTCACCTTTCACAGGTGTGTGTTATCCCGTGTGGTTGTCCGCCCACGTATTCGGGGTCCAGGCGAATGCAGCCATGTCCACTGTTGTCGTGGGATATGTGACCAGAACCCCAAGATGCAATAAGGTGTCGGGACATGTGCAATGGGTTCCAAACTGTTGTGACTGCAGGTACGTAGTTACACGTCCATGAAAGTGATTGCAGCTTCGTAGGCAATCATCTCCAACATGAGGTCGTTGTTGACTCCATCGAACAGGACGGCGAGGCTATCCATTAGCAGGTCCGGACAGATGTGCTGCGTCCACCCCCTGTCACCAATTAGCACTACAGCCCAATACGGGAGCGGCTCAATGTGGTCACTGCACACGAGGAGTTCTGCAATATCCCAGGTCCAGATGCCAGCATGTATGCCAAGTATCCAGGCATCCCATAGACGGGTATCACGGTGACACTCCTGGTCGTGGGCCAACAGGGGGCGCACACACATGTCGAAATCCAGTTCGCCTACCGTCCTGTTGGATAGGCAGACATCCAATGACCACTCAAATATGCACAATCGACAATGCAACACAGGCTGAACGCAGGTGACGTTGGCAAGGCGGAAGCTTAGCCGGTAACTGACCCGCAGCACTACCAATGGCAGTGCCCCCAGTATATGCAGCATACGTGCACGGTACAGTTCCACGTGACAGGGGTTGTGCATGTGTCCGGGATGTTCTGCCATTGCGTTACTGGCCCTGGTTGAAGCGGCACTGTTCTGACCTGCGCCAGTTCTGTGGATGAAATGCCACAGCTCGGATCAATGAGTTGTTTTAGTGTGCAACGGTTGTACGCCTGGGTTAATGTGGGAGTAAGTGTGAAGGCCATTCCATGCAAGATAACTCCGAGCAAGGACTTCTGTGTGTGGGGTGTGTATACGTTGGTCTGTCGTCGGGCTGTGCGTTGTGTGGGAGTCGTCCTCAACTGCTATCATATCTGTCGGGGTGCCGGGCACATGCAATTCCGAGGTCGGATGTGCAGATGTGCTTCCGCCTGATAGTTCAGACAAAGGAGCTTTCATCCCTAATGTCAGTTTGTCATCTGCTTGCATTCAGGAATTGTGATGTGGCTTGTTGGGTGTGGGGTGGGATGTGTGCGACTTTGGGATTCATGTTTGACATGACTTGCATGTGGCAAATAAGCGGCATCACTGTGTGTTACGTTGCCTCACAGCTGCTCCTCCCTCCCCTGGGCCTATTCACTTGTGTACGCTGCGCGGTTGCATCACTTGCACTCCAACGGCACACCATTGTCATGCCTGTCTGCGCATGTCCACAAGCCTGACAACGACACTGTGATGTTGGCCGTTCAAGGTGGGCGGCCACGTGAGTGTAGGCCTATGGTAAGGATAGTGCGGACACAGATGTAGAGTTCATGCCTGGCTTAACTCGTGTTGCGATTAAGGCTAGGCATTTGGCTCATGCTGCGGCAATGCAGATACACACAACACTTGGCATGTATGAGCCAAGACCCCGAGCGTTCTTGCGCTCCTTCATTTCACCATTTGTGCAAGCCCGCCCTCCAGGTGCATGCTACATTGCAACATTGTCAATTGCGGGCCGGGTGGCGCCGACACTACAACAGAGACACACGCATTGGTTACTTCCTTGTCCAGGCCAGAACTGGACCACGCCCTGAGCCCCGGGCTGATTCTACACACCCCTGCGCTGGACTGACGTACGCTGGCCCAGCCCACTCCGCTTACGCTTACAGGGGGGGGAACGACAGAGCTACATGTCCAAGGTCTTAACCACTGCCTGAGGTGACATGCTGACCGCAGTGTAGGCCAGAGGCAGCAGTCAGGAAGGGCCCACAGCCACGTGGTGATGACTTGTGGTGCACTGAGTTAGTGGCACCAGATCTGGAATCACACACACAAGATTCAAACATAAAGGGTCCATGACTTGTGGTGCACTGAGTTAGTGGCACCTGAAGCGCTCAGCGGGTGTGCAGCCTGCGATGATGCGTCGTTTGACTTGGGGGACCTGCTGACCGCAGTGTAGGCCGGAGGCAGCGGTCAGCAAGGGCCCACAGCCACGTGATGATGACTTGTGGTGCACTGAGTTGGTGGCACCTGTAGTGCTCAGCGGGTGTGCAGCCAGAGATGATGGCATGTCCTCGCAGGTCAGGATTGGATTTGATTTGTGAGCCCTGCTGACCGCCGTGTAGGCCGGAGGCAGTGGTCAGCAAGGGCCCACAGCCACGTGATGATGACTTGTGGTGCACTGAGTTGGTGGCACCTGTAGCGCTCAGCGGGTGTGCAGCTAGAGATGATGGCGTGTCCTCGCAGGTCAGGATTGGATTTGTGAGCCCTGCTGACCGCAGTGTAGGCCGGAGGCAGTGGTCAGCAAGGGCCCACAGCCACGTGATGATGACTTGTGGTGCACTGAGTTGGTGGCACCTGTAGCGCTCAGCGGGTGTGAAGCCAGAGATGATGGCGTGTCCTCGCAGGTCAGGATTGGATTTGATTTGTGAGCCCTGCTGACCGCAGTGTAGGCCGGAGGCAGCGGTCAGAAAGGGCCCACAGCCACGTGATGATGACTTGTGGTGCACTGAGTTGGTGGCACCTGGAGCGCTCAGCGGGTGTGCAGCCAGAGATGATGGCGTGTCTTCGCAGGTCAGGATTGGATTTGATTTGAGGGCCCTGCTGACCGCAGTGTAGGCCGCAGACAGTAGTCAGCACACACATAACTCCGCGGTGCTGTGCCGCTGGGTGCGCTGGGGGCCTGTGTCGCGGACGCCAGCGATCGGCTGAGGAGGCTGGCAGTAATGGCAGCGGACTCGTGGCAGGGTGAGGGGCGCCTCCCTGGCAGACAGGTTGGCCATCCGGGAAGTGAACCACGCCCAGAGCCCCGGCCTATTTATTCACACTCCTACGCTGGCCTGGCGTACACCGGCCCAGCCTACTCCGCTTACGCTTACAGGGGGGGGAGGACACGGATACATGACCAGGGTCTTCCCCACTGCCTGAGGTAACATGGTTGCGTCCACTTTCCACAACACTACAAACACCAGCAGTATATGTCCACATGGACATGTCTGTGCTCTGCATACTGTGTTCTGTCCAGCACATCACCGCCACACTTGGCATTGTGTACATTCTTATTCATGGGTGACTTGCCTCCTTCACACATACTTGGTTCCCACCTCTCCCCACATTCTGCAATTGTGTGGCTATGCTGTTTTGGGAAGGTCAGCTGTCTTGTTCTGCGCTGCCTCGGTGGTAGTCCGGGGGGGGGGGGGCGCCTGGGGGTGGTGGTGGTGGTGGTGGGTGTTGTGGCCCTCTTGGGTCTCCGAGCTGCATGGTCAGTAGCTCCATGACATGTGTTGGTCTTCAGATGTGGCTCTGGGCTGGGCTCCCTTTCATGCTGCAGGTTGTCGTCCGGCTTTACACCAGTAAAAGGCAGGTGTTAAATCCCTGCTGCTAACGCGCCTTATCGCCTGTTTTTGGGTCGCATCGCGGATCGGGCTGGTCGTTGAGAATATCGCGAAGTGGTGTTTTCGTGTGTTTTTGCACGGGAACGCCTACTCTGCATATCATTAGCGTTAGTTGTCGCTCTCATCCGTGGCGATGTTTTTTGCGGCAGCTATCGCTGGGGAACTGGTGATGTCTGCAGTTTGCACCAGCTTGGGAATAGGGCGATTAGTCTATCGCCACTTTTGCGGCGCTAAAGTGCCGATAAATCGGCGATGGCTCCTTGAGAATATGCCCCATAGTATCTCTGGTGGCGTGGGACTTTTAATAGGTATAGCTCAATATAGGGTGTAGTACAGAAGGGGAGGTAAGCCGCTACCATCTCCTTCTTTGAATCACCTTATCTCATTCCGACCATCTAATTAAGCAATGCTCCTTTTACCAGAGTTTATCTGAGTTTCTATGGACTTCGGGTTGAGAAACAGATCGGATCTATCAATGGCATCAAGTTCTTTTTTGACAAACATAAGCCAACTGATCCTATGTGCCCCTGCTAAGTTTTCACAGTGAACATCAACACAGCTTCTGGCCTGCATCAGACTGGCAGCCAGAGTAAAGTTGGTGCCATCCTAACTAGATCACCTATAAAGTTTAAACCTAGCTCCTCATGTACTATTGTGGCAGGTATGCTGGGAGGAAGTGACATAAGCCTTCGCAAAAACATGTTTTCACTGTTATGCAGGGGTAAGGGTTCAGTATGCCCCCACACCCCAGCCCCATAGGAAACAACTGATATGGGTCTGGCTTTGTAGATAGTAATCGCTGCATCTAAGGGGCATAGAGCCTAGCTTGGAGGCTAATTTGCATAGGGACGCTATTGCTTGTTTAAATTGTGTAAGCCTTACCCCCTTATGATGCAGCCAGGTATTCATGCTATCAAATGGTACCCCTAGATAAGAGAATGTGGAAACACATTTGAGGGCTATTCTATCAATATGAAACAGAGTTAACCTGCTTCGCGGTTGCCCACAGATCATTGTATATGACTTGGTTTTATTCATGGAAAGGCCCAGATCTTACATAAAAGTCACAAAACTATTGAGGAGTTTCTGCAGACTCTTCCCTGGTCGCGCCATAAGGACGCAATCATCCACATACATAGGTACGGGTAGATGTCGTATCCCCATACTGAGTGGGCCAGCTGATGCTTCAATCAAACAGGCCTCAGGGCCATTAATATTAAAACTATAAAAGAAGGGTGCCAGCACAAAACCTTGCCGGACACCCTTTCTGATCTTTATGTAAGAAGTACATTCCCCACTAGACCGTACCTGATCCTTCCTTCTACATCAGTGTGCAACTGGGCAAGGAGGTGGACAGTTTAGCGATTGGCACCCTGACTTAGCAGCATAGTCCACCGCTTCCCCTTAATGACGTTATCAAATGCTGCACTTAAGTCCATAAACGCCAGGAATTGGCAACCCCTTTTGGCAGCCACATACTTGCTCGTTATTAACTGCAGGTTCAGTCATTGATCTGACGTACCTAGTCCCTGCTGAAAGCCATATTGTGCTGGTGTTAAGATGGCTTCTTCATTAGCCCAGATTTCGAATGTGTCAAGCAGAACTCTGCCTAGAACCTTGGCTGTGGCATCTATTAGGGAGATTGGTCGATAACATTGCGGGTCGCTTCTATTTCCTTTTTTGAAGATTGGCACGTTGCCCGTGACGACTTAGGGGGTGATGCGTTGGTCACACTCCATACATTCACCAAGACTGGGACCCAAAAGGACAGGTTATCTTTGAAAAGATCTACAGGGACCCTAGCTGGTCCAGAAGCTTTGTGGTTTGGGCATCTGTTAACAACCAAGATAACATCCCCAAGTGTTATTGTAAACTCCTCTGTGCATGCTGGACTGGATAAGTCTAATATCACCTGGTTCAGTGACTATCTGGTCATTAAAGTCATACAACTTAGTAAAATGGTTAACCCAATCTTGCTCAGGTATCGTTACTTCAGTGCCAGTACTCAGACTACTGGAAAAGAATGGGGCATTAAATATCTTCCAAAACTGTGCCCCATTATTCCTTGCGGAGGTACTAACCAACTGCTCCCAAGCCTCCCCTCTGATTTCTTTTCTTTGCCTGATAGTGATGTAGCTCAGATTTCATCTGGATTCAGGCATTGCTTTATATTTGTGTTTCAGACAGACTGCATTTTAAAACGGCACTTTTGGTGCATGCAAAGTGAAAAACATGAAATGAGGCCTAGTCAAATGCTTTTTAAAAGTGGCACTTTTTGGTGCATGCAAAGTGAAAAACATGAAATGAGGCCTGGTCAAAATGCTTTCAGTCTGAAATGCTTGTGCTGAATTAACATGTGTTTTTGCAGTGTAGAAAACTCGTGATTTCAGTTTCCTTTAGAAGGCTCACTGTGGCCTCTTTAGCTTTGCCCAGCTCCTTTTCCTTGTAATCTACACTCCCTGTTCCTGTCTCAAGAGACTTTGGCTTTGTTGCATATTTAGACAATGCATATTCAGTTCATAACACATCTTTCTCATAATGTGTATTAATCAATCAACCATGCACCAACACTACACATGGGGCAAACACATTTTGCATGAAAAGCTATTTAAAACATTAGAGCATGTTGCTATAAGTATGTATTAATTGTTTGCGCTTTGAAAATTTGCACTAGAGCATGTTTATGCTATGTTGTACATTGCACATTTTTGCATGTTGTGCACAAATGATAGAAAAGCTGCTTTAAACTAATAGCTTTTGCTAGGTAATAACTAATACAGGGTACTAGTATGAGGGGAGGTAAACATAATGGGTTTTATTTCATAAAATAATAGGGCATATTAGCAAGACCGGCGATAAAATTATCGCCGCTTTAGCGACAGGAAATCAGCCGCTAAAACGGCGATAATAGGCTTGCTAATATGCGTTATAGAATTCAATAGAAGCCCAGGTTAGATGTCCTGCACATCTAACCTGGGCTTCTATTGGAATCTATAACGCATATTAGCAAGCCCATTATCGCCGTTTTAGCAGCAGTTTCCTGCCGCTAAAACGGCGATAATTTTATCGCCGGTCTTGCTAATATGCCCCAATATTCTTTTGTGTTTGTTTTGTTTTTGGGCCCACCATAAAATGGCTGCCTGAGAATCCAGCATGGCTGAGAATTGTTAGCAGTGTGCTGAATGAGAGAAGCATGCGCAGAGCCAGCTGCATGAACTGCCAAGTGCCTCAAGTGAAGACACATGGGTCAAGGCCACAATGAACTGTACATTCCTGTCATCATGCCAATGTATCAGTATTTGTGGGAAAGTGTCATTTTTATGTGCTATGTGAAAGAGAGACAGGAAATTGAGTGATACATTTTGTTGCAAGAAATGTTTTTATTGATGCATGTTATGTATATTGTTCTTAGCATTAAGCCCTTATTGTCAGAACTGGTATGGGTTGGATTTGCAATAAGAACAGGATGGTGAGACCCTCATGTCATCTATGCTAACCAATCACAGTGCGAGTTTCTACTGAAACTGCAACATTATTAGTATAGTCAGCCAAGAATTAGAGTATAAAAAATGACCCGATAGGGGGCGTGTCAGCCTTAGACGCCTTAGAAGTCTTAGAGGGAGGAGAGGAGAAGAAGCAGATCTGACACAGACATCATATGGGTTAGGTACGTGAACGTCGTGGGTGCAGCCTGGGAGGAGATTGCGTCCGAGGAGAGACAGAGGGAGGAGGGGTTCTTGCTTATATTTTTTTCAGAGAGTCCTTGCACGTCATATTTTTGGCAAGGCAGATCACATTCCTCTGTGGTCTTGTGAAGGGAGGGCAGCCTCTCTGTGTGAGACACAGAGAGACAGATTGAACAGACCAGGGCAGAGAAAGCAGCTGATGGAACAGGTTTAGATTTAGATGCTAAAACTCTAAGTTTATGTTTTGACTGACTAACTAGTTCTGAAAAGATTTATTTGTCTTATGCATTTATTTCTCTTTATGGGAGATTTTTGCCAATTATTAATTATTGATTAGCCTTGCAAAACTCACTCTTGAATTATATTTTTCCTGAAATTCTTTAAAGAGTTCTGACTGACATAGAATTAGGGGTTTTTCCTCCTTTATGGAGTGCTTTGTATGCAACCTATAATATGTTTTGTATTAATTCTATTTTTCCTGTTTTTTTAATTCTGTAACCCGATAGATATTTGACTAATGAATAAAGGGTCAGAGAAACTTAACTTTTGACTAGAGAATAAAACCCTTTAAAATATTCACAACTCTCTTTATTGGCTTAAATATTAATTGTATATTTGATTTTTCATGTTTATGTAAAGTCTCCTGAAGGTGATACACGGTGGCAAAGGTCCATCACCTTTAAAGCGGTAAACTAGAGGTAAATTATGTTTTGCATTGAGAAATTACCGTGAAATTACCGCTGGATCAGTTTCTGGTAGCAGAGGTAAGGTTAACACCATCACCAAAAGGAGCATAGTTTAGTTTAAAGCCTAAATAGCGCTAGAAAATAATTGCCCAAGTTAGATAAATGTCCTGATTCCTGATTCCAATGCTCAGAACCTGAAGACTGGCATAGCAGTATTGGAAGGTGATGCAAGAAGGCGATTGCTGGAATGGTGTGAGTATCAATTGGGTTGTGAAATGTTGTTAATGTGCTAGAAGGTATGTTTTGATCTTGAAGTGTTGAAAAAATAGTAAGGGTTTTGACTGTTGGTGAAATTTTGCTCATTTTGACTTGATGGTTTTATTGATTATATTGGTAATTTCATAGGACAGAATTTTTTGATTATTGATTATATGTTCTTAACATGAAAAGTTAGCGTCTTGTTTTATGTTGTCTGGAAAAATTCCCGGGGAATGAATAGCGGGTGGCGATAGAAACCACACTGCAGTGAGGTTACTCGTCTGTTGGAATAGCACTGAGAAGCTATGCAGGGCTGGCAGTGTTAAAGTAGGGACTATTTTCTGTGTAAAAGTGAGAGTGATTGATAGCAAAGAGTTCGCTGGTGAAACTTTGGTGTTATATCACCTAGAAAGGGTAACACTGAAGGAGTAGCAGGTTCTTCCAAGCTTGAGTGACAGCAAAAGAGTTCGCTGGTGAAACTTTGGTCTTACATAACCTAGAAAGGGTAACACCGAAGGAGTAGCAGGTTCTTCCAAGCTTGAGTGAAGGGTAAGCGGAAGGGATTTACTCGCAGTGTTTGAAGAGTAAATGGAAGTTCTTACTTTGTGAAGAGTAAGCGGAATGTGTTACTCGCAGTGAAAAGAAATCTATCCTTTATTTAGTGGAACAGACAGAGTAGCGAATGTTTTTATGTTGTTACTAACAGAATTTTGATTAAGAAAAACTGACAGCATTGGAGAAAAGAAATTGCATTGAACTATTGCAGAAATGAAAATGTTTGAAGGTTTAAAGAAATTGTTGGGAGGTAAAGTGAAAAATTCGTTTTTAATTGGTGATGCTCCTGAAGGAACACCCGTGCATTTTATGTCTACCAATTTGGGACAAAATTCATGTATGTGGGTTCACCAATGGTGCAAGATTACTGAAAAAGAGGGTCCTTTGAGATTTCCAAAAGATGGTACTTTTGAATTGCAAATTATTGACAAATTAAGGGAAATGTTATGTGAAATAAAGACACCATCTGGAGCTGCACAATTTGAGGCTTTAAGCATGTGGGAAAGGCAGCAAGAGACAAAGCAAGTGAGGATAAAAAGGTAAAGCACCAGATACAGAAGAAGGAAATTAAAGATGACAAAAAGCTTCAAATAAATAGTGATTCAGGGGATGAAATAATGGATGCATTGTTAACTGAGTGTCCGCCACCTTATGTGGTCCCCATTAAAAATACTGATAATATTGTACCACTAAGTACTACAGTGGCTACTGCTTCTGTTAAACAGAGAGAAACACAGATTGAGAGAACTGTGCAGACATTTCAGATTGACCCACTATCTGTTGATTCAGCCCTAACAGTGATATCTCCAGGTGTTACTGCTTCAAATGTGACTGATTCAGTCCAAATATTACAAACTGCAGATGCACAGGCAGTGCCTAGACAAATTGTGACTGTCCCAATTAATATGGTCCCTATTCAAAAAGTTCAAAGAGCTGCAGAAGAAGTAATTAAGCCAGGGTTTATTTTAGAAACTCAGAATTCACAGATTATTGAACAGAAATTACCCCAGACAGTCCAAGCACTGAAAGGTGGGGGAAAAATGGTCTTTACAACATCTGCAGCCCAGGATAAAATAAATATATTTGAAGATGGGATTTTTCAAACCTGCTTTGAGGAAGCAGCAGTGATTAAAAAGATAAGAGAGCATGGGGGAACAAATTAACCCAGACCCTGAAAAGGAGAGACAGCTTAGTGTTTTAAATTCAACATTTGATCATGAAGAAATTAACAGTCCCTGCTGTTTAAATCATGAAAATGTGAACCAGTGTCAGGAGAAAGAATTAATTTCTCTGAGTAAGGAAACAGCTACATGTGCAGTAACTACACATGATAGACTGACTGATTTGGCTCAAAAATATGAAATTGATGTTTCAGGAAGTTTCCCATTTCAGAAAAATTTCAGGGTACATATGAATGACGAGGCAAATGAGAAAATGTGTTCTTCAGGAATGCAATTGCACATTGCAGAAATAATAAAATATATTTTCAAATGCAATGGGTTTGAGAAATTAGGAGACAAGTGGGCAAGAAAACATGAGAAGAAAAAGAAACCACTAGACCTAGCAAGGAAACTGGATAAGAAAAAGAAACCACCAGACCTTGTTGAAGAAAATAATAAACAGGACGAGGAGAAGCTTTTGCTTACTCATTGAGAGAAAAGGTGGGAGAAGTGCATGTTCATGTGCCACGGAACAAAAGTGAACTTGCAGCATTTCTGAACACATTCCCACAATTGAGAGACAAACTTATGCTTTGGTACCCACAAGTTGATGGATTTGTTGAAATTTTAAAGGAGTTCTGTATTAATTTGAAAATGATTTTTGACACTGCCATGCAAACTGAATTGTGGTTTGAATCTAAAGTTGTTGTGCAAAGGCCAGGTGAGGAGACAATGAAAAAGGTTTGCATGAATGCACCATCATTTTCTGTTGTTATGGAGAAAAATGTAGCAGTGATTACTTTCCTGAAAGGCAGAGTGCCAGCAAAGGATGTTAATTGGGTACAGATTAAAAGAACACAGGATGGAAGTAAAGGTGTTTTGGTTCGTGCAAATTCAGGTATGGATGTTGCACTGCTGAAAAAAGTATTCTTTTGCCATCTTTATAACAGATTTGAGCATTGGAAGAAGAAATATAAATTTAAACATGATGCACAAACACAGAGAAATGCAGGTGCAAAATGTGCCAGCCAAGCAAATGCATGTCAGTTCAGAAACAGGTACCAATGGCAGGAGTTTTTCAAGCTCAGATGCTCCCACAAAATATGGAAAGTGCTAAAATTAATTTAAATAGGTTGTCCAGAGCAAATGGGAATTCTTTCCAGAAACAAAATCAGAACCCAGTTCAACAGGTTGCTGTATTTGAAAATGAGAGTTTTAACCCTAACAATTCTGAATTTACCAAGTCCATTGTGAAAACAGTGGAAGGTCCAGACTTAGTTGTAGGAGTTTTAAACAAAGAAATTACAAACCCAATTTTAGAAAAATTTGGAGCGAAAATAGGCCCATTTGATAAAAATTGCCAAGTTGTTGTTTGTGACTCAGGCCTGGCAGGAAAACAATTGTTTTGCAAATTAAACAGCACAGATTACTGTATACCAGATGATGTTAATTATCAGATTCCTGATGAGGATGTACATTTTAAAATGGCCCAGCAAGAGACAGCTGTAGCATTGTTTTCAGAAAGGACAGTTGAAAAATTACCTTCTGATTTGAAAGAAATAATAAACACAGAAATAAGAGAGTTCACAGAGAAGGATGTCAGATTAATAAAATGTGCAGAACATGTCTTATTCAAATTAGAACCAGATGACATGTATTCAAGAACACCATCAGTTGCAGAAATGTTACCCATAATTGGAGATAAACTGAGTAAAGGATTTTTGATGGAATTGATTGGAAGTTCATGTAACTTTCTGATCACAGGTTCACAGAAACTAAATGAAAAGAACAGATTAGTGCAGGAGATTAATAGCATAACTTTTCCATGTTGTCCTGTGGTACCGAATCCAGTTAACATATTTTTTCACATTCCATGTGCTGAAGAATGGCTTACTGTTATTGATTTTTGTCAAGTTCATGTCACAGTGCCATTGCATGAGAATAGTCAGGAGTACTGTCAAAAAGAAGATGAATGTCTGGGACACATAATTGGAAAGGGAGTTAAAAAGGTGTCACCAGAGAGAGTGGAAATAATTCACCAGATGAATACACCTCAAATTCAGAAAGAAGTCAGGAAGTTTTTGGGAATGGTTAGCTGCTGTAGAGAGTGGTTACCAATTATTAATTATTGATTAGCCTTGCAAAACTCACTCTTGAATTATAATTTTCCTGAAACTCTTTAAAGAGTGCTGACTGACATAGAATTAGGGGTTTTTCCTCCTTTTTGGAGTGCTTTGTATGCAACCTATAATATGTTTTGTATTAATTCTATTTTTCCTGTTTTTTTAATTCTGTAACCCGATTGATATTTGACTAATGAATAAAGGGTCAGAGAAACTTAACTTTTGACTAGAAAATAAAACCCTTTAAAATATTCACAACTCTCTTTATCGGCTTAAATATTAATTGTATATTTGATTTTTCATGTTTATGTAAAGTCTCCTGAAGGTGATACACGGTGGCAAAGGTCCATCACCTTTAAAGCGGTAAACTAGAGGTAAATTATGTTTTGCATTGAGAAATTACCGTGAACTTACCGCTGGATCAATAGCATCTTTGTAAAGCATCCTATAGTACCTTATATCTGACAGAACCCTAGGGGAGCATTTGAGGGCTTTTATATGGTTAGAATGGGCTCGCAAGCAGATTTTGTCAAACCACTTTTTAGGCTTCCGTCGGCGTTGGCAAATAGGTACCATTAATTGCTCCCTTGACTTTATGCTTTTTCGAAAAGGCGCCTGGAACAGCCGCCGGCTCATGCTTGTTGCTTAGACAGAGCTCACATGAGCCCTGCAATTCACTACAAGCTGGGCTAGGAAGTCCCTTACGTTCACATCCCTCCACTTCCGTTGTATCCCCCATTCCTGGTGTATTTAATTGGGCAATCCATCCTAACCACAGGCCTCGGCGGCAGCCCCACATTTAGACTTAAGACTAAGGCACTGTGGTCACTGATCACACAGTTCAGGATATGGGAGTTTAAAACCTTCATGGATCAAGATTTGGACAGTGCAATAAAATCAATTGTTGAACCGCTGCCTCTCCCTGTAAATGTTACTTCCTGGCGAATTTCGCTGCCACTAAGTCAACGCCATGGATAAGGTCATAAGGAACCTGTTCAATTTATCACCACATTGATTGTGGATAAAGTGCGAGAGATGGGAAAAATCATTAGCCACTAAACCACAAACATGATCGTCAGCAATTGGACAAAGCCTAAGGTAAAACTCTCCCCCCCAAAAATTACATAACACCCTTTCAAACTTAATAAAAACACATCTACAGTGTTAGCTAATGATTCAATTATATTAGCAGTGCTACTGATAAAGTTATTGTGATTAACGTTTATGAGAACAACAGAGATAAAGTTATTGTGATAAACGTTTCTGAGAACAACAGATTTGAAAATAAGGGGATCCACAAAGGTCTTCACCACCCAAGCTGCCCATGTGGTGCTTATTAGAGTTAGTAGGCCACCGCTGTGGTGCCCACTGAGAGATGGTGTTGCGGGCATAACACTGATAAGAAACCATTTATATGGATATTGGTTCATGCCCAAGTCTCCTGAAGGCATACAATCTGGTATTCTGAGATTAGGGCAACCCAGTTTCTATCAGTCAATTTGGTGCTAATGCCTGCAATGTTCCAAAAACGGGCACTAAGATCATGAGTCATGGTTGCAGCACTGGTGGTATCTTGTGCTGTCAAGGCCCCATCAAGCAATCGACCGGTTCTATCACTTCCTGTCATTGGTGGACAATGGGGAGACTGGATATTGGCACTCATATCCTGTTCCCCACCGCCGAGTGATGGAGTAGTTTGTAGTTGACCATTGGTTGCAGCTAGTGGACCGGTTAAACAAACTAAGATGGCCGGGTCAGAGACACTACTGGTTGTTTCTGCATGGTCTCTGAACCCCGTGTGTAGAGCTTCTGCAGACTCACCCTCAGGCCCTCTGTGCAGTCAATCAACCTCTTCCAGGGCAGCAAAGCGATTATGTATCGGTATATTGAACATCCTGTTAGTTGGATTAAAGGTGAGTTTGGGCTTATAAAAATAACCCAGGTGGACGAACTGGATTCTTTGGGAAAGGCCATGCAGATCCCCGAGCTTGGCAACTATATGCCCCACCAGGCTTGTGTCACGAAAGTTGAATACAACACAATCTCCCGGGTCCGTATTGCAGGTGTAGCCTAGCCAATTCACCTTCCGGACACCTATTATTGTATTTGAAAGGACATTCCATGTGATGCATCCAAGAGTAGTGCCCAACCAATGAATCACCTTATTCTTCAGCTGTTGATCTGATTCCTCTTGAGATGTGTCCAAGGGTGGAACATTCTTCAGAACAACTACATTTGGTGTGCACTCTGAGGGAAGCTGTAGTGTTTGTAGTTTTCTATTTCGGGCCTTTTCTGGTAGAGTCGAATTTAGAGGTGTCGCAGTATCGGGCTTTCCCCTTGGTAACTGTTATAAGGTGACCGGATCATCCAAACTGGCATGCAAATGTTCCCCCACCTTAACAGCTTCTGTAGATAAGGTAGCAACCGGTGGTGTGAACTCAGCAAGGCAGGGAATGTGCCTGTTGGTCATTGTTGGGTCGGATGGTTTATACTGCACATTTATAAGGAGCTCTTTTAGTGTTCTATCAATAGTTTCTGGTGCCGTAGTCCGGGGCGTCAAAAGCCTGACAAGTAATCCTTCCAGGGAGGAAGGCTCCCCCATGCACTTGTTATGTTTATCTCTTCCATTTGCGTTACCGAATGGCCCTTAGGCCCCTTAAGGTCTTTTGGCTCTCGGGCCCCTCTCATGGTCAATGGTTGAACTACTTTAGTACAGTTTTTCCCATTTCCCTTTCCCTCTCGCCCTGTGCATTCCACAGCTTTTTTCCTTTTGTTAGGCAGGGAGGCTGCATTGTCTGAGTTAGAGCTTTGGCCAGTAGGGTGCTGAAACCCCAACGGTTTGATAGTGACATCCAAATCCCCCACAAGGACATAACAGTTCGGTCGGTCAGGGGTAGATCCCCTGAGCTCGCAGGCTCCCCTCCCCACCTCAGATCTGGTGGCTGCACCGAGTCAGTTGTTGGCAAGTTAGCACTCTTGTTATCACAGGGGTGGAGTGCTAGGGATTTCCTAGCAACTCCCAGCATCTCTTCCACGGACTTGAACTCGGAATTAATTGCTGACATGGCAGTCGTTAAGTAATTAGTTATTGATCCAGCCCTCCACTTATCGTTAGTGCTCGCAGCAATAGCAGTGTCTTTTCTCTTACCAGTAAGCGTAAGAGAAAAGGGTCAGGCAGGAACCAGTAGTCGGATGAATTCTTCACGCCAAGAGAGGTGGCCCAGCCTCCTCAGGTTGCAGACGGGCCTGGCCTGGGCATGCCCACGCGTGTCCCAAACTGTGGGAGTGTCTCCCTCCTTTTAAGAACTGCAGGAACCAATAGTTGCTGCCCGGCCGCTTCCTGGTGGGAAAATGCAGCAAAGCCTGCTGGAACTGGTAGTCCCCCACACAGCTTGAAGAACAAGTTACTTACCTTCGGTAACGATATATCTGTAAGAAACATTAGTAGTGATAGATTCCTTACCTTAGAATATCCCCAGGCGTCAGTCTGGATCCGGAAAGTTTTCATCAGCAGTACCCCTGCGCGTCGGAAGGTGGCGTCGTGCGGCTCCGCGTCCGTCGTAGGCGTCGTGATCACCGGGATGACGTTACGGCAGCTACTTAGACGCCGCCCTCGCGCGCTGACATCAGTTCTGTACACGACTTTCCGCGCCAGGAACGCAGAGCCATGCAAGATACTGACCACTGGTGCATTGAAACTAGGGCCCTGAAAGGGATGACCTTAACCCTAGAAATCAGTTCGCAGAACGGGGAGGATGGGTGGGGCGGTAAGGAATCTATCACTACTGTTTCTTACAGATATATCGTTACCGAAGGTAAGTAACTTGTTCATCTGAAAGAAACACGTAGTGATAGATTCCTTACCTTAGAATAGATACCCCAGCAATACCAACCCTGGTGGTGGGTCTGCGAACCAAGATCACACCAGAAAGTCACGGAGAACAGAACGGCCAAAGAAGCCGTCTCTCCGGACTTGGCTGTCAAGGCAATAATGCTTAGTAAAAGTGTGCAGCGAGGCCCACGTGGCTGCCTGACAGATGTCTTGCAGGGGGACACCACGTCCCAATGCAGTAGTAGCTGCTGTTGCCCTGGTAGAATGGGCGTGCAGCCCCACCGGAGGCTCCTTTTTAGCTAGAGAATAGCAGGCTTTTATACACAAGACAACCCAGAGGGAGATAGTCCTCTTGTGTACAGCCCGGCCTTTCTTGGCGACTACGTAGCCAACAAAGAGCTGGTCATCCACCCGGAACTGTTGTGTGCGGTTGAGGTAAAATGAGATTGCACGTTTTGGGTCCAGACGATGGAGCCTCTCTTCCTCTCTGGAAGGGTGCGGAGGCGGAAAGAAAGTGGGCAAGGTGATAGTTTGCCCGATATGGAAGGCAGTAACAACCTTTGGCAAAAAGGATGGACGTGTGTGTAGCACAACCTTGTCCGGATGAACAGACAGAAAAGGAGGTTTACATGACAGAGCCTGGAGCTCACTCATGCGCCTAGCAGAGGTGATGGCAACCAGGAAAGCAGTCTTCAAGGTTAATAAACGAAGAGGACAGTTGCGAAGCGGCTCAAAGGGAGCGCACATCAAATAAGTAAGAACTAGATTCAAGTCCCACTGTGGCATCACAAACGGAATAGGAGGGAAAAGGTGAGTAATGCCTTTGAGAAATCTATTTACGACAGGGGACTTGAAAAGAGAGGGCTGATCAGGTAGCCTGAGAAAGGCTGAAATTGCAGAAAGGTAGCCCTTGATAGTGCCCAGAGCAGAGCCCTGCTGGGCTAAAGAGAGAAGGAACAGTAGGACCTCAGAAAGAGGGGCAGAAAGGGGATCCACAGCCTTTGCTGTGCACCATGCCACAAATTTGTTCCACCTGCAGGCATATACCGATTTAGTGGAGGGACGCCTGGCTGCCAGAATGACATCACGGACTTCGGGAGGCAAGTGAAATGGAATCAACTGTCGCCGCTCAATCTCCACGCAAGGAGGTGGAGGCTGGACAGGTTCGGGTGGAGGACCGTCCCCTGCTGCTGCGACAGAAGATCCTCCCGAAGAGGCAGTCGGATCGGGGGATCCACGCTCATACTGAGAAGCTCGGGATACCAAACTCTTCGAGCCCAGTCCGGAGCCACAAGAATGACTTGGGCCCGGTCGCGTCTGATCTTCTTCAGCACTCTGGGTAGAAGTGGTATAGGCGGAAAGGCGTACAATAGACCGCAACTCCACTCGCGACGAAAAGCGTCGCCGAGCGAGTGCCGCCTTGGAAATTCCAACGCGCAGAACTGCTGACATTGCGCGTTCTCTTCGGTGGCGAATAGATCTAACCAAGGCTCTCCCCACTGTTGAAAGAGACCTTGCGCCACGTCCGAGTGAAGACACCATTCGTGATCCATCATGCACCTGCGGCTGAGTTTGTCCGCCCTGGCGTTCAGTGAACCTGCCAGGTGTTGACCCACCAGGGAAATGCCCTGATGTTCCAGCCATGTCCAGAGGCGCAGAGCCTCCTGACATAGGGTCCACCCCGCCCTGTTTGTTGCAGTACCACATGGCGGTGGTGTTGTCTGTGAACACCTGCACTACTGTCCCCTTGGCAGAGGGAAGGAATGCTTTGAGTGCAAGTAGGATCGCCCGGAGCTCCAGAATGTCGATATGGAGCTTGGACGCCGCCGGTGACCAGAGGCCTCTGATCTCCGCCTCTCCCATGTGGCCGCCCCATCCCAGGAGGGACGCGTCCGTCACCACTGTGTGCTCCGGTTGGGGAAGGGAGAGGGATCTGCCGCTGACCCAATGCTGGTTCGTGAGCCACCACTGCAACTGTCTTGCAGTGCCCTCCGAAATCTGGATGTAATCGGACAGATTCCCCTGATACGGTGCCCGCTAGAAGTTCAGGTCCCACTGCAGAGCCCGCATATGCCATCTGGCATGATTGATCAGCAGGATGCAGGAGGCCATGAGGCCCAGCAGCCTCAAGGTCATCCTGACCGAAACCCAGGACAAGGGCTGAAAGATTGGAATCATAGTCCGAATATCCCGGACTCGCTGTTCGGGAGGATAGACCCGAAACTGTGCTGTGTCCAGAACTGCTTTGATGAAGAGGAGCTTCTGAGAGGGAATCAGGTGCGACTTTGGCACGTTGATGGAGAACCCCAGCAAATGCAGGAGGTCGGACGTAGTCTGGAGGTGGGAGACGACTGCCTGGGGCGAGCCCGCCTTCAACAACCAGTCGTTGAGATAGGGGAAGACTAAAACCCCTGATCTGCGCAGATGAGCTGCGACCACCGCCATCACTTTCGTGAACACCCGAGGGGCGCTGGGAAGGCCGAAAGGAAGCACGGTGAACTGAAAATGCTCGTGGCCTACCGTGAACCGCAGGTAACTCCTGTGGGCCGGCAGGACGGGGATATGAAAGTAAGCGTCCTGCAAGTCCAATGCTACCATCCAGTCTTGTGGGTCTAGGGCAGACAAGACCTGAGCAAGTGTGAGCATCTTGAACTTCTCCTTTCGGAGGAAGAGATTGACGTTCCGAAGATCCAAGATAGGACGAAGGCCCTTGTCCTTCTTTGGAATCAGAAAATAGTGGGAATAACAACCACGACCTACTTCTGGCGCCTGAACGCGCTCTATGGCCCCCTTGGCCAAGAGGGCCACAACTTCCTGCTGGAGAAGTGCCAAGTGATCCCCCGACATGCGGTGGTATTGAGGTGGCATGGCTGGAGGGGTAGTCTCGAAGGGGAGGGAGTAGCCCCTTCGGACTATCTGTAAAACCCACCTGTCCGACGTGATGGTGCGCCAGTGGGGGAGGTGATGGCGAAGCCCTCCACCCACTGGCATTTGGTGGGCCTGAAAGGTCGGACTAGGAAGGTTTGGGGGCAGTGGTGGCTGGGGTGGTGGTGGACTGACCCGCCCGCTGTCCCCCTGAACCGCCGCGGCGGTTCCCACGTCCGCGGCCGCACGTGGACTGTTGCGCCAGCCTGTGGCTCTGTTGCGAACGTGGTGGGTTGCCCCTTCCGCGAGCACGAAATGAGCGAAAGGCAGAAGGCTGAGGAGGCCGTGTGGCCGAAAGGCCCAAGGACTTGGCCGTAGCCCGTGAGTCCTTAAATCTCTCCAAAGCACTGTCTGCCTTGTTGCCAAAGAGGCGAATGCCATCAAAGGGCATGTCCATCAAAGTGTTTTGGACATCCCCGAGAAGCCAGTTGTTCTCAGCCAGGCGTGGCGGCGGAGCGCCACTGTCGTGGAAATCGCCCTGCCCAGCGAGTCGGCGGTGTCAAGGCTACAACGGATCGTGAACTTGGCTGCATCTCTCCCCTCAGCAATAGCCTGGGAGAGTAGTGTCCGAGCCTCCTCCGGACACTGAGGCAGCACCTGCGCCACCGTATCCCACAGAGAGTGAGAATAACGGCCCAAGAGGCATGCGGTGTTCACCAACCGCAGCCCTAGACTGGCGGAAGAAAAAACCTTCTTCCCAAATTGTTCCAGCCTCTTGGATTCCCTGTCCGGGGGTGCGATAGGGAATGCGCTTGGGGAAGCGGAGGCTTGGACAACCAAGCTCTCAGGGGTGGGGTGTTGGGAGAGGAAGATGGGGTCGCCGGGGGCCGGACGATGGCCTCGGGCCACGTACCTGTCCACAGGAGCCCCTGTGTAGGGCCTGGACCAAGAGCCCAAAAGAACATCCGAAAGTGCGTCATTAAAGGGCAGCAGTGGTTCCGCAGAGGTAACTGCTGGCTGAAGCACTTCCATCAGGAGGTTAGTCCTGACAGCCACAGTAGGTAGCTCGAGGTGGAGAGCCCCGGCTGCCCTACGCAACACCACAGAAAAAGAAGCACCCTCCTCCGAAGCCCCTCCCAGTCCTCCCCTTCCTCCTCATGCTGTTGTACAGGCCTAAAAGGAGGAGGATGGAGATAGGGAAACAGATTCCCAAACGGTGTCTGAATCGGCGTCGGTCGACACCATTCCGGCACGTCTCCACTTCGACGTCGTTGGAGGTGTCACGAGGTCAACCGGCGTCGACCGGGATCCACGACGGGATCCTCGGGAGTCCTGCGGTGCCGAGGCCGGAGCCGACGGCGACGCCGGAGCTGCCGGCGTCAAAGGGCGAGGACTCCCAGTCGGGCCCGCGGGGCCCAAAGGCGCACCGGAGGGGCCTGACGGCCCAAATAGGCGAGCCATAGCGGACAGGAATTCCTGCACCTGGGCCGGAGTCGCCGATGAACCTGGGAAGGGCGGGTAGGTCACCAGCAACTGTGTAGGCTCCGCCGGAGCCGCGGGGGTGGCACCACCCGCACCCTCAGCCAAGTCGCGCGACTGGCGAGGGGAAGTCGGGGAACGATGACGTTTCGTCGACTTCTTTTGGCGCTTCGCCTTACCTGACCCAGAGTGTGAAGACTTCGATTCGGACGACTTCCGATGGTGGTGGCTCCGCGACTGGTCCCTCGACCTCCCTCTGGACCGGGACCTTTCACGGCGCGGAGCTGACTGCCGGGCTTCAAGCAGCTTTCTGAACCGCTCCCGCAAAGACTTCGGTGCCATGGACCGGCAGTCGGGGCACGACTTGGGGTCGTGGTCGCGCCCCAGGCAGAAGACACACACGCGGTGCGGGTCCGTCACCGACATCATCCGATGACAGTCCTCACAAGACTTAAACCCGGGCATCCCTAACTGCACCAGGAGTCGTATCGACTCAAAAAGGTGAGACAAAAAATCTAAAAAAACTCAGTCAAAAAAGACTGTGGCTACCGCTCTCTCCGGATCTGCGCTTCCTGGCGCGGAAAAAGAAAGAACTGACGTCAGCGCGCGAGGGCGGCATCTAAGTAGCTGCCGCGACGTCATCCATGTGATCACGACACATACGAAGGACGCGGAGCCGCACGACGCCACCTTCCGACACGCAGGGGTACTGCTGACGAAAACTTTCCGGATCAAGACTGACGCCTGGGGATATTCTAAGGTAAGGAATCTATCACGACGTGTTTCTTTCAGATGAGCCTTGTTTGTTGCATCCCGCCCTGCTGGAGTGTCTTAGTCCTTTTAAGGGCTGCAGGGACCAATAGTTGCTGCACGGCTGCCTCCTGGTAGGAAAATGCAGCAAAGCCGGCTGGAACTAGTAATCGCCCACACAGCCTGAAGTGCCTCTGTTGTCGCGCCCCATAATGCGGGAGTGTCTCTCTACCTCTCATTTTGCCTCAGTTTGAATCCTTTATATAAAAAAAAAATATGCACTCGTGTCTGGCAACATCACTTTGTTTTTATGTGAGAGTTGCTGCCACATATGATGAGGCCGACACATCCCGGTGGCTCTGCTCAAGAAGAGCCAAATAAAGACACGTCCACTCAGATTCATTGCTAATGTTGCTTCTGTATCGAGAGCAGTACTCCCAGCTTACTAGAAACGATGGGCCATATGTATGAAATTTCCATTTTGCATTTCTTAAAGAGCGAATCCCAAGAAATTGAGGATTTTACATTTCCAAATTTGCGATTTTCTAATAGGCATGCATCAATTGAGGTGCATCAAGGGGTGCCTTAGGCAAAACCAAGGATGCTCATGGGCCTAAGGCCCCCCTTGATGCACCCCCAAATAAAGCAGAGCAAATGTAAAGCGCACAAATGCCCTTGTTGCAAGTGTGCACTTTATGGGCCAGATGTACGAAATTCCAATTTTACATTTTCAAAATAGTGAATCCTAAGAAATCGCTATTCATGAAATGCAAAATGGAATGTACAAAAATAGCGATGTCCTAATAGCGATTTCTACCGACTAGGAATCGCTATTAGGAAATCGCTATTTAGGAAATACCAAACCATAAAGGCCCATCGGTACGAATGGTTTTGCATTTCCAAATTTGCAATTTCCTAATCAGAAATCACAATTTTGGGAATGCAAAATCAATCCTACCTATGGGTCTAAGGCCCCCCTAAATCAAAGGGGAAAAAAAGAACGGTGCTCGTATAGAGCACTAAATTGCCCTCGGGGCAAGTGGGCTCTCTTTGGCACAGGAAAAAATGCATTTTAAGCGGATTTTCAAAATTGCACATGGTAACCATTGACTTGGAGTTGATGGTAATAGCATTTCCTAAATGCCCAATTCACATTTAGGGAATGCTTTGTACATATGCTTAGGGAATCACAAATAGGTAATTCCTATTTGCAATTTCGTAGAAATCACTTTTTGTGACCGCTTTTAAGCATTTGTACATGCCCAAAGGCTATTTAGCATTTCTTAAGAGCCCAAAATAGATTCAGGCCATTAAGACATGCTAAATAGGTTTGTACATCTAGCCCCATGGGGTGCTTTTTTGGTTTAGCCTGCGTGCTTGTGAAATCTATTGTATTTAATATAAATCTTAAAATGGGCTTACATTCTGCCCTTACTTTTCATTGGTTTGTGTGCTTACCACTTACTTTTCCTCCGTTTCTATAGGCTGTAGCATACTATTTCTTGTTAATCCTCCAATGTTTCTTTTACCAGTGTCCCATAGCTCAAGTACTGTTTTCATCCGCTTTTGTGGAGTACTTTTTTTAGGTTTAGCCTGCACAGCACTTGCGCTGTGCTTGTTTTGTTTGTCCTCCACTCTTTACCTAATCTCTCAGTGGCTGCACGCATTTCAAGCACGCTTGTTTTTTTTCATCTTCGCACACCAGTTGCATTAAAATAGCACACATTCCCAGGCACGGAGGGATTCATTAATTTTCCAAGAATTACAGGATTTTGAGACTCCTGCCGAGACTCGAACCTGGTTCTCAGCTTCAAGATCAGCCGCTCTAGTCCTTACGCCACATCGTCTCTCAACACTCCGTGGACATTGAGCTCACCACATAAGATTGCTGATATTCCTTTACAAACGCACAATTAAAAAGCATTTCAATTATGCATTCCAAAGCAGCAGCCACTTTGTTGTTTATTGTTGCCACATGCAAGTACACACACTTTTGGTGTACTTCACTTCTTAGATTCTGTTGCATTGCACTAGCGGCATGCCGCTATGTACGAACTTGGGGCCACATGCATCAAGCTATTTTGTGATCGCAAACCTTGCGAATCGCTAAAAAAGGCCGTTTGCGATAGCAAAATAACCCTAAGCAATGCATCGAAAAAATTAGCAGAGTTTCCATTAAATTTGCAAAAATAGAGAATCGCAAAATTGCGATGTCCAATTTACTGAATCTGAAATTGCGAATCGCAATTAGGGATTCGCAAAGCTATGCATGACAAATCGCAATTTGCGATTTTGGTGGAATTTGCAATTATACAGATTTTTTCAGGCAGGTGGTAACCAGGTGAAAACAATAATAAACAGGTGGGAATCATTGGTAAAGTATTTAAACAGGCCCAGAAGGCCTCAGAATGTTTCACAATGGCAGCGCTCTACGTCATGGCGAGGAGGATGAGGCGCGAACAGCAGCACAGAGAAGGAGGATACAGGAGCGCATTTTTAGAGTGCGCATTACATTGTTGGGGCAGACAGAGGAAGAGATCTATGACAAGTACAGGTTAAATGCAGACATGATCTATGATCTGATTGCTGAATTAGATCCCCTACTGCAGCGTCAGACTCGCAGGACACATGCCATATCCACTCATGTGCAGGTCCTATGTTCCCTGCACCTCCTAGCGTCAGGTAGCTTCCAGGGTGTAGTAACTGTAGCTGGAGGGGTGTCACAAAGTGCCCTATCGCGCTTTTTCAAAGCTTTCATTGAAGCCATGTTGAGCAGGATACACCACCACATTAGCTTCCCCTCAACCCCACATGAATTGCAGCAAACTAAATTAGACTTCTATCAGGCAGCCCTGTTTCCTCATGTAATTGGTTGCATTGATGGAACGCATGTAGCCATTTGTCCCCCATCAGTGAATGAGTACATTTATCGGAACAGAAAATCTTACTATTCACTGAATATCCAAATCGTCTGCAATTCCAAAAACATCATAACTGACATAGTGGCACAATACCCTGGCAGCACACATGACTCCTACATATTCAGACACAGTGGCATACACACTCGTCTCCTTGGGGGTGAATTCAGCGAAGGATACCTGCTTGGTAAACATATGTTACAATGTCTTGCATACTCTGGGCAAATGGTGATACATATCAGTGAGTAACCTGTTGCTTACTACCCTGTAGGTGACAGCGCATACGCCGTGCGCTCTTACATCCCGACGCCATACCTCAACCCAAGTACCCCAAGTGAGCAGTGTTACAATCCAGCGCACATCTCCACTCGAAACGTCATAGAGCGGATCCTTTGGCCAACTAAAAAGGAGGTTCTGCTGCCTCCACAAGACAGGCGGGGCATTGCAGTACCGACCGGATACCTGCTGCAGAATTGTGGCCACTTGTGCCATGTTGCACAACATCGCAACTAGGAGAGGCATACCCCTGGAACTGTCTGACAGCGAGCCAGAGGAAGACAACCAGCCAGGGCAACCACCACAAGCAGCAGCTGGGGCAAGCTTAGCAGAAGGTAGATGGAGACGTGCTGAAATAACACAGCATTATTTTTAAGGTGGGTAATGATGAGACAAGACACTGCATGGTTTAACTGTAGCGGATGTTTTTAATGAGTAACATGTGGTAGTGCTAATGCACACACACCAGGTGCTAACTAGCATAGTGATTGTAAAAATAATACAACATGACATTGAATTTGTATGTCAGTCAAGACAAATGGCATGAGAATGGTTACATCACCATATTAGAGTTTGTCTCTCAACGCCACACTACTTTTTGCGGCCAAGCACTCCCAAACGCCTTTCTGTGAGCTCTGTCACGTCCCTTGTGGAGCCTTCTGATGCTGTGGTACTCCTAGTATTGCACCTCTTGCATGTGGTCACTGGTGCCAAGAGACTACTGAGGCTGGACACCTCCTCACTCTCCCCTCCAACCACTACATTGCTACCCCCAGAAGAAGCAGTCTGAAATTGCTCCACTGCATTGGTGACATGGATGAGTCCCCATGCAACATCCCCACAGCAATGGCTCATCTCTACCTGCATGGCCACCGAATGACGGGACAGCAGAGCTGTGTTGGTGCTCAGCCGGTTGATGGCTCTAGTGTAGCCATCTAAGTGCCCTAAGAATTGGTGATGCCTTCTGCATTGGGACACCTGGTCCTCCTGCATCACCCTGCATAGCTCTTGTATAGCTTCATTTGTATGTCTATGTCCTTCCACCACTGCTGTAGTGAGCTCCTTCAAGCAGTCCCTCATGTCTGCCATGTTAGTTGAAATTTTGCCAAGTTGTGCCTGCATTAAACGCATGTTCTTGCCTTGCAGGCGCTGCACCCTCAGCATTAGGCCCTCCAGCCCACCCCAGACATTTGGACTATCATCTTCGGCAGATCCAATCTGTGCCCTTGACCTGCGCCTCTGGTTTTGGACATTGCTGCGATGCACCTGTGAATGGGGTCTTGGCCTGGGATGTCTGGGGATCAGGTTGGCTCTCCTCCTCTACTTCCATGGCAGGTAGTGGTGGCACTGTGGTCCTGCATCTTGTGGGTGCAGGTATTGGGGTTTTTGGGGCCACTTGTGTCTCCACTCCTGACTGTGCCCGAGTCTCCAGGGTGTCATCGCCTTCACTTTCCTCTGTTTCCTGTGCAGCTGCATCTGTGATGTTAAACAGTGCCATTTTAGTTTACTTTTTTGGACATGTATGTCACAATGTGCATTGTTTTCTTTCATTAAATTAGATTATAACACACAGGGCCCCATGCATCATCCGAAAATCGGGTCGCAAACCGGCAGATTTGCAGACTCTGCCCCTTTGCGACCTGTATTTTTGCATTTGGGATGCATCATCCCAAATGCAAAAATCGCAATTTAAGGAATCGCAAAATTGCGATTACTTAAATTGCGATTGCATGTAAGGAATCGCAAATTGAGATTCCTTAAATGCAATGCAACAAAGTAAAAAAATTAGCGATTTCGCTACTAGGGGCGCAATTTACCATGAAGTTGAACTTCATGGTAAATTGCAAAACTTTGAGAAATGCACTAAAGTGCATTTTTCAAAGTTGAAGGTTACACACACACATGTCCTTGGGACATGTGTGTTCACAACTATATGTGCACAGATCAATTTCAGGGGTGCAACAGGGTGTCCTTTTGACACCCCTGCACCCTGAAATTGCATGCGCAATTTGCGAGTACCTATTGGTACTCGCAAATAGCGCTCGCAATTTCCCATTCATTCCTATGGGCCTTTAGGCCCATAGGAATGAATGGAAAGCCATTCCTTATTTGCGACTCGCAATTTGCGAGTCGCAAATCAGGAATGTGAAGGAATCGCTATTATAGCGATTCCTACAGCATAGGATTTTGCGAATCCTTAATTGCGAATCCTTAATATTCGCTATTAAGGACTCGCAAAATCCTTGCTTGATGCATGTGCCAGACAGTGTCTATATGTTTCACTTGCTTGTTGTACTGTAAGCAACAATGCTGTCTTGCTCCCTACTTGGCCTTTCCTATTGGAGTTGCTGCCTGTTAAACCCATAATGCATTTGTATGTAGCAAGTAAAATGTGGACTGGAGTATGATTCTGAACACTAAGCCTGATCTGTCTTGAGGGGTTCTTTGTTAGATTCAGTATTGAATGGTCATTTACATGCATCTTACCTTGTGAAGTACTGGCCAGTGCAGAGGTGTCTAACTCCGTCGCTCCAACAACAGCTTCAGGCTGAAGTGTGGACTCCACAAGGTCCTCCAGGGGTGTATTAGCAGTTTGGGTCGGAGGTCCTCCTCCAGTCTTCTTGGCCTCCGCAAGCCTGGCAGCAACCCTTTCCTTTGCACGGCTGCGCAGGTCATACCAGCGCTTGCGTAGATATTCTATTGTGCGGTGTGTGACCCCCACTGCATTTACTCTGGATTGTATTCCAAGCCAGATTTTGCACTTCTCTGACTCAGGGACCTGGAGTGACTGCTTCCCAAACACCTTATCATGCCTCCTCACAACTTCCTCAATGAGGATTTCAATCTCCTTTTCGCTGAACTTCAGCTTCCTCTTGCGCTTTGCAGACTTCTCCCCAGTTGTTCCTGAAGCCATGCTGATGTCCTTGAACAGGTTAAAATATCCCAAAATGGTTCCTTCAGCTGTGTTCCTGCAGTCTGCCTCCTCCTCTGACTCTCTCAGTGCACTGGATTCAGCATGGGCTGCATCACTTCCTGGTTGTGATGTCATCAAGTTGCATCTGAAACACGGAATCGCTAACAGCGATTCTGTATTAGCGGATTTGCGATTCGGTAACTAGAAATCGCTCTTAGCGATTGCGATTTTTACCGAATCGCTAAAATATTGCGATTTTTTTCATGCATAGCTCTTTGCGATTCTTTATTAGCGATTCCTTAAAAATTGCTATTAAGGAATCGCAAATGAGGATTTTGATGCATGTGCCCATAGGTCTTTTTTTCATTTTCATCACATTTATTTTGCACGCTCTGATGTTAAAAATATGGACGACACCCATGTCTGGCTTTTATTCTTGGACCAGCACGGCAATATTTTCCAGCGGCGTGTTTAGGTCAAGGACAGGTAACTTGGAATTTTGACTCGGTATAGAACATTTCACATGGAGACTAACAACCAAAGAGATGTTTGTATTCGTGATGCAGTAGAGATTGCCAGGTCATTTTTGTTCACACTTTTTTGAGGTACCACTGTTAAAACAAAATGAAAGAGCATATATTTTCTTGGTACCTAACACACTTCAAGAAATACTTTAGATTCTGTAGGAAGCACAGCAAGTACATTTCAAGAATGCAAGAGGGCGGCACATTGAATAAAAAAGTTTTTAATAAATTAAAGTTAATGAAGCTTCACATTACTATGAATGTGGATTTTTTGTTCATCTGTAATTGTCTCTTTCCATTTTCCTGTTGAATTAATTTTCTTTCTATTTTACTTTGGGGTTTTTTGGGAAACGAATCTTACCTTCTGGATTAGGACTCTTACAGGAATCAAGGATATGTTCATTTTTTCCTTCATTTGGTTCCAATTTTACATCATTTTCATAATTTGCTTTTGGGTTTAATTTATGTCCTCTCCTGTGAATGTGACGCATAACTTTAAGACGAATTCCTCAATGACCAACTGGTAATAAAGAAGCCTTCTGTTGTCGTTGGTTGTCTGACATTTTCTCCCTTATCGCTTCTTAATACGGGCATAGACCTCCAATACCATTACCACCTAATCAATCTTCCTCGTCAGAGTCCTAAAACGTGAGTCACACCCAGGAGACAGGATGGGTATTGGGATTCCACAGTAACGTTGCTCTAGTTTAAGCGAAGGTATGTCCTTATGAGTATTCATTGTTTACTGCTTTAGCCATGGTTTTAGTCTACTACATAGGTATATTTTCATTCTGTGTTTTGCTTGTTCCCTTTATTCCTGCTATCCATTTGTAATTACACTTTATTTGTCGTTGCAGTTGCATATTCAGGGAGTATGACAGTTTTTGGAGAATCTCTTGTTGCATGCTGGGTCTCGTGGTTATACACTTAGCGCACTATTGTTCACGGGTGGGGAGCTGTGAGGGTTGAGCTCTCTTATAACCTCACGTATGTAGTGCACAGGAGTGGTGTCATTTTGAATTTGGTCTCAATCAGCCTAAATACATTGACATCAGTTGTTCTTTTTAGCCATGTTACACGTCATTGCATTAACTTTGACGTTTGATGCATTCATTATGCGGTGGTCCCACGCGCATGATCCGGCACACAGTATTTAACGCTGGTTCTATGTATTTAGGTTTCGCTTGCACATCGCTTGCACTGTGCTTGGGAAATCTAATATCTTAAAAGGGGATAACATTCTGTCCTTACTTTTCATTTGTTCGTGTCCTTGCCACTTACTTTTCCTCCTTTTGGATTGGTTGGAGGATACCATTTCCTGTTGTTCTTATCAGTGTCCCATGGCCCAAGCACTCGTTTTCATCCACTTTTGTGGGACTTCTTTTTTTAGGTTTCCCCTGCACAGCGATTGCTTTTTGGTGCAATTTTACATAGCGCAATACACTAGCACCAATTCGATTTTTTAGATTTCCCCTGCACAACTTCATGAACGGTGTAGATATTTCATTGACTGCAGATGATTTGCGTGCTTTTCCGCTGCATTTATTTGTTTATCCGTCACTTTTAATTTAATCTCCTTGTGTCAGCACGCATTTCAAGTGTGCTTGTTGCCTGCATTGTTTTTTTTTCTTTGTCCTCTGCCCTTTACCTAATCTCCCCCTTTATATTACCACCAGTTACTGCACAATATATTTCCTTTCTCAATAACCAAGTCATAGCACTTTTACGGAGTTTCAGTAACTTATATTGCACAATTGCTCACCAAGCTAAAACTTACAACAACAAAAAAAACATTATTAATCACATAGGCGAAACCTATTGCATTCACCAATGCTTGTTTAAAATTGCACATGGTTACCATCGACTTGGAGTCGATGGTAATAGCATTTCCTAAATGCCCATTTTGCATTTAGGAAATGCTTTGTACATGTGCGCAGGAAATCACAAATAGGAAATCCCTATTTGCTATTTCCTATTTTGGGAATCGAAAAATGCGAATACTACTGGGTAGAAATCGCATTTTGCGATTCCCTATCTGCCTTTGTACATTAGGAAGGTTGTTTTGCATTTGTTCACAAGCCCAAATTGCAATTTGGCGGGTTAAGAAATGCAGAAAGCGTTTGTACATATGGCCCTATATACTTTCAAAGTAAGGAAGGAGTGCTCTATGCTTTGTCCGATAGCGTGTTGTTCGACACTGTGCTTAGTGCATGGAGGAGTGTATGGGCTGCCTAGACTGTTAGGCATCTACTCGCTTCCAGTCATCCGGAGGGGTATTCTGAGCCACCTGAAGCGCCTGAGAAAGGGTGGCATTGTGTCCAAAACAGCTCCTATAAAAGGAAGCCTCTGCAAAGGAGCCAGGTGTGACTTTGGCTTATTGGTTGAGAAATGTCACAAGGTTTGCAGTCGTCTGTAGGTGGTCCACTACTGACTGTGGCGAGTCCACCTTCAACAACCAGTTGTGGAGGTAGGGGAAAACTGGTATCCCAGACATCTAAAGATGGGCAACAACCACCACCATTACTTTCGTGAACACCCAAGGGGCACTGGTAAGGCTGAAGGGGAGCAAAGCAAACTGAAAATACTACTGGCTAGCCGCAGGTAACATCTGTGGGTTTGCAGGACGAGAACATGAAAGTAAGTATTCTGCAGGGTCAAGGCGACCATCCAGGCACCCAGATCGAGGGCAGACAGAATTTGGGCCTAAGTGAGCATTCAAAGGAAGACATTCGGAGGGCAAAGATCCAAAATAGGACTAAGTCCTCTGTGTTTCTTTGGCCCAAGGAAACAGCAAGAGTAACAACCCGTCCCTACTTCTGAGGCAGGCACCCTCTAAATGGCCCCTTTGGCCAACAGAGCCTGTACGTCTTGCAACAACATGGATAGGTGCTCCTCTGAAAGCTGAAAGGATGGAGGTGAGGTGGGCCGAAAAGGAATGGCAGGGCATAGACCTGCTGGAAGATTTGGAGGACTCATCTGTCGGATGTAATGGCATGCCACCTTGAAAGAAAATGTCTGATCCTACCTCCCAAAGGCTGGCTGTTTACCACTATGGGCAAACTAAATTGCCTGGAGGCTTAAGCTGCAGGGTTGGAGGACTGACTGGAATGGTGTCCATGGTGGCCAGTCCAATGTCTGCTTGATCCCCTTCCTCGCCCTCGAAAGGACTGGGGTGACTGCTGCTGAGGTGGTGGGAGCTACCAATGCCTAAACGCTAGCCCCCTGAAGTTGCCTTGAAAGCGTCAAAACTGCTGAGGGTACAGCTGGGCATGGGTCGAAAGGCCCAAGGAATGCGCTCTGACTTAGCTTTCTTTAACGTACTCAAGGGTGGGATCAGCCTTTTCCCCAAAGAGGTGGGGTCCATTAAAAGGAATATCTAGTGGACATGCATACATATCTTCTGAAGAGACAGTCGATGGCCAGTACAGTTGTATTCAAGCCAGCCTTAGTAACATACTGTGCTGCATCTTGACTGTACTAAATGGTTTCAGCCAAAAAAGCCCAAACTCTCTGGAGCCCTGGAAAAATTGTGTTAGCCATTTCCCAAAGGAAGATTGACAGATCTCAGAGCCAAGTTGGCAGAGGAAAACATACGGTTTCTGAATGCCTCGGTACTTTTGACTCCCTGTCCTGAGGGGCTTTAGGGAATGCCTTAGGGTTAACTTTGTTGGTGGATACTTGGACCACCAATTTTCTGGAGTCGGGTGCTGTGTAAGAAAGCCCTAGTTGCTCGGCAACGGAGTGACGCCTGGTCACCTGCCTGTTTACTAGTGGGCAAGAGTAGGCCTTTGCCCATGTACCCATAAGTTTTATCAGAATCAGAATATTCTGTGACCAGGTGTGCTGGAGTGGAATGAAAGCTCGACCTCGGTCGGAATCGAAGAGGATTCGGCTCGGGGTCAGAGAATGGAGTCAGCAGGGGTTCAACCGCCAGTGCTGGCGATGTTGTGACATGCGTCGGTGTAGAATGGACTGGTGCAGATTTTTGAGCCAAAAGGAAGTCGGTACCAAAGTTGGTGCAGAACCCGGGGCGGGTTCGAGGGGCACAGACTGCATTGAGGACAGATACGCCGAAGGTAACCCGACTGGAGGCCCCTGCAGATCCTTGGGCCCAACAGCACCAGAGGGAGCCAGTAAAGTGCCGAAAATATGCTACATGGCCTCCTTGAAGGCTTCAACCTGCTGCAGCATCACCGATGGCCCAGGAAATTTGGGGCACACCTGGACTTGTTTAGGAATCTGCTATGCAATCAGGGATCAGGAGTGAGATCGGTTGGCACCATTACACCCTGCTGACTTCTCTATAGACAAAGTGGTGGGATGTGGTCAAGTCCCACTTCGACTTCTTATGCATTTTCTTGAACGTGAACTTACTGGAGGATTTCAACTGCAACGAGGACATGTTATAGGAACGCCTTGAGAGCGGCTATGGGTCTGCAATGTCGACTTGGAGTAGAAGCAGGGGTTACACGTGGTCCATGACTTCTTTCGGTTTCAAAAGCTGTTGATTTGAGTATAGTCAGCAACCATGATTAGCAAAGAGTGCTCCATTATTAAGTTGTGCAAACTACAAAACAACAGTTTTGAAAACAGTTTTATGCAGCACAGTTTTGCTTTACATCTAAAAATAGTTGAAGTTGATTTAAAAAACAAAAAATAATAATAAACACCTAGGTACTCCTAATTTATAGGTTTTGGGAAGAAATATTGCAATTACGAAATTTAATCTATGGTCTTGTACACAGCAGGTGAATTTCAGTGTTTTTGAATATAGATGAAGATAGCACAAGGGAGCAATGCTCCCTCCCTCAGCAGATGTTTGCCAGACTGTTGCCCACAACAAAGGTAATGTCATAATAATTCACTAACACTCTTTATGAAAAATACATTCAAGTTTATTCATATCCTTTTCAAAACAGAGCATTGCCCATTGCGGGGAAAAAAAGCAGGCAGCAGAAAACACATTTTCAACTCATTTACTTTGCAATCAGGAAATCCAACCGAGCAGGCTGCTGCTCTATTTAACACTGGAAAGCTGCACCCTGCACAGCACCCCTGTAATGGTAATTGTGTGAGAAAGCTGTGAGGCCTTACTAACAAAACGTGTTATGGTATATTGTTAGGATATGTTAATTGAGAACTTCTAACATTCCAAGGTAGCATCAAAGATGATATCAGGAAGCAAAAAATATTTATCTGGCTGGTTGCAGGCCCAGACATATTACAGGTTTTTAAATTCGGTACAGTGCCACTGAACAAGTTCTCACTTGGTCTTGATTTGAGTTTTCTAGTTTGGTTTATGGGGGCTCTCTGGCATCTGGAGCTAGGAATTTCCAGGTGGGCTGGTGCCTCTAACAGGCTGAAAAAGCCTGGACATACTGTTACATGACCCTTCAGAGGCACTGACCTCTCAAAAATTCTCTACATTCTTCTACAGCCCAGGCCACCCATGACCAGGTTGTCCTTGCAACCCATGCACTTTTGCAGCAAGTGAATCTTGGTCCAAACTCATATTTTCTCTTCTCAGTCAGCTGTCTGCAGAGCTTCATTCTACATCTGGCCGGGGCTACTCTGTACAATACAAGGCGTTTAATCAATTAGTAAGACTAGAGAAGCGATATTTGTGGTTTAAAGCCATATAGGACACACTGCTGCCCCTCATCGCACTAAGAAAATATCATACAACTTCTGGATATGGGGTCATAGCTCTAGAAATCCTGATTGGTTAAACATTTTTCTTGTTTGCCGCTCCTAAAACCAATTCAGCTCACAACATTTCAGTGCATAAATATTTTAGACCTGTTATGTCCCTCTTTGAGAATCAGGAGATAATTAGCATAAGGAAAAGCCCATGACAATTCTTTGCCATTTACACTGCACCTCCCAATAAAAATCACTTTTAGGTGGGGCTATAAGCTTGTCCCTTAACATGGGGGTAGCTTTCAGCAGTCCTGGGATTCCAGCCAACAGCATCAAGACTACTGAAACATATTGTTTCACGTTTCCTGTTGCATTCATTCCAGCACTCTTGAATTAGGTAGGACCCTTATAATATTTTAAACCTACAAAGGAGCAGATTCACAAAGGGCCTCTGCAGTTGTAGTGGAGGCCCTGCAGTCATGGCGAGGGGGCCCGCACTCATGGCGGGGCCCCACAATGGGTAACTGAAGCATGGAGGTCCCGCCACGATTGTGGGACCACCGCCACGACTACGGAGGTCCTTTGTGAATCGGGTCCAGAGTTATTTTAGCATTTTCATGCTTAAAACTTCCTTCGCTCCAAATGAAGGTGTTAGGGAAATTAAATTCTCCTGACGTCTTTCCTAAACCTATCATTTTCATGTGTCCAAATGTTGGCAGGTATACTCTTATAAGCATAGACACCAGAAGCCAGACATACTGTAGGCTTACAAAAATCAGGACAGACTGAACGTCACCTCTATAAAGGTTAGGCAGGTATAGAGAGATTATTTTTCGTCTAGTTTTTGCTTTTGCTTTTCTTCTGCTGCATCTGGTCAGTAAGGAAGATTCACTAAGCTACGTGCTAGTTGATCAATGGTATAGCTGCAACCGTTTAATTCACTGATCTGAACCAAAAATCAATATAATAATATATATAATATAATAGATCTAGGTAACAGGGCCTCTCTGTCCTCTCTCATTTATTTTGATTCCATTTAAAGGGCAAAACTAGGTAATGTTGGAGGCATTACCTCCAGGTCAGGTTTTTAAGTTCCATCAAGATGCACTTATGGGATATTGGCATGGGACAAGAGATTTGGTTAAATTTGCCAAAAGACTCCGTGTCTTACTTTTATTATTATTAAGAACATTCGTTTTAGGCAGCTATCTCCAAGCACCAGTAAATTACTACTTGTCAGAGGAGGGGATCAAAAGTGATTAATGTTGAGGATTTGTTTTTAAATCCAGAAGCATGTTCCGCCAACAGGCTCAAACCTAATACAGCCTGCAACCACCCACTGTGGTGAGTTTGCATTTAATTTGACTAGTGAAATTTGTCTCTGTTGACCATAATGTTCTAGTAAGTTAAAGGGGTTAACTTTCACCCACGGACACCAAGGGGCAGTATCACTCACACATTTAAATATAATGCTAATACATTTGTATTTAACTCTGGCCTCCCTCCACATAGAGTTAGGGCAGGGCTCTATGTGTAGTGGATAAGTGATCTATTCCATTCAAACCCGCTACCAAGGAGAGTATCGTGTTTGCACTCTTTGCTGGAGCGACTATGTATCTTTGGTAATTCCCAGGAAAAGGACATTAAAGTAGTTAAATAATCTTTTACCAACCAGTAAAATATCGATGGGATAAAATAGATAAAGTAAACAGCTTTGATGTGAAAGTTTGTTTTTGCTTAGTTATCAACCTCTAGTTTCAAGGAAAGGGTGTTGTCTAACCAATACCCTAGGTGTTTTAACTGTGTTTTTACCTTTTATGAATTGTTGAGTTGTTGTCTTGGTGCATATCAACTGAGGAAACTGGACCAAAACATTTGAAAAAATGACTTCTAAAGGGAAAGCCAGGCACTGGAACTGGATCTTCCTTATAGCCTTCTCACTTATGGCCTTCTGATCAGCTAAGATATGGAAGAATGAATTTTCTAAAGCAGGTGGTACATGTGCACTTGTTCCTGGATGGAGGAGTTAGGCAGAATCCTCAGATATTGTTAAGATGCAAAGCATGCTTGCCAACTAGAAAGCACGCTTGCCAACTGGCATACTCAGTCCATCCGTAGGAATATTTATTTGTACTTTCTAGTTTCAAATAGGACTCCCTATCAGCCTTCCTCTTGAAAGCAGCTATGAAGTTCCCTTTTCTTAGAATTATCCAGCCACATATTTTAGTGCATCAATCTGCAGTGACATTAGTTGCCTAATTTCAAAAAGTTACAATCTTATGTTCCTTCTTATTGCCCAGGGTCCTTGTAATTCCAGGGAAGCAATTTGGCTCTGCATTTTGATCTCATCGTGCTTTTGAGCAATAAGCAAGGTAGGTCTTTGGGTGACTCTCGGTCCCAGTTTGCAAGGGTTGTCCCTCATTTAAATCTACATCCTGTTTTCATCGAAGGGTCAATAAGGATACCTCTCATGCAGACAGTTTACTCAATATTTTGATTTCAGCAGTCTGCAAACTAGTCAAAGAATGTTTGAAGTTTTAATCAACTTAGCCACTTTTATTACTTACTGCAGAGAACGGGTATCTGCTCCTATTCAGTCTTGGAGCAACCACTCTAAAGAACTAGGCCTGGAGCGGAATCTGTCCTTTTGGTTTTTGAGAGCCTCCTATCTGCTGGGACCTCTTTGATTCTTTCTAAAGGTCTGTAACCTTTGCGTAAGTGCTCACTGGATGCCTTAGTAGAGATGTAGACAATGGGCGTTCTCCCACTAGTCTGCCTGCCCTGACTTCACCATCCTTGAACACACTCCATGTCAGTCTATTTTGGTGATACCTGTAACTTTAGAGCTGCTTGAGACCACAGATTTAAAAGAACATGAGCAGTGGGTGCATACTTCCTCTATTTCTCCCCCATGCCTTCACCAGCATCTCTTTTATCTGTTCCAGCAAATAAACAGATGCCATCTAGCCATATTCTTCACCCGCAGTAGCGAACTGAGTGTCGACATCACTGAACATGGCTATCACTGCCCCCTGGCATTAGCAGGTTAACTGCATCAAAGTGACACAACACTATTTTCATTGACCCCCACCCCGTGCACATGAAAAAGTACTCTGCATAGTAGCTTATAAAGCAGGCTCCAAAAGCTCTAGGGAAAACAGACTAATTCCCAGCCATAGACAAAGTCTTGGGTCCTTTAAATACAGAAGTCTTTACATTCATCTGTTTTGCTTAGTATAAAAAAAGAAAAATATCCATAGTGTTTCTAACAGAGGATCCTCTCCAGCTCAAATACCGTAAATGGGCCATGGAAGGCTGCAGGATGGAAGAAATGTGCTTTCCAGATCAGCTGAAGGAATTCCATGATCAGAGGTGAGATATGCGCAACATGTTTACAAAATGTGTGTCGTGTTCTGAGATCTATCATATCGTCCGAGATGCACAGTTTGGACCAATAACCTCAGATGGCAGTTAAAAGTCCACACCAGTGGGCTAGGAGAGGGTTCAAATGTGAGTCCTGCCTCATCCTGCTCACTTCTTGGCAAGTGCACTGCATCATGGTGAGCACTGGAAGTACATACTTGGTCAGGAGGCGTGGCATCAATGAGACGGTTGCCCTGGGGAATGTGCATCGCGTTCCATTCCACACTTCTGTGAGCCAAGAGTCGATCTTTAATCTCATGGAGGGTCACACAAACCCCTTTCCCCATCTCTTTCCACCCAAGCGAAGATACTGGCGATTGAATTATTCCATTCCTTTGGAATCTACTGCTTCCAGGAGGACCACTACTCCAAGGGACACCAGATTGGCCACCAGCATGCAGGACAGAGTGCACCATCTGTTGGTGCCAACTGCAGGTCTCAAGCCCAAAATGCCGTTCAGGAACTCAAGGTAACCCCGTTCACTTGAAGTGCAGAACTGAATTCCTATTTTGCTTTCAGGTTCTAGAGTTCCCAGACGAGCAGTGCAGGCAGCAAGGAGCAGATCAAGTTAGCCCCCTCCAGACCTGTAAGAAGAATGAGTATAGAGGCATTAGTCTGGTGCAACAGAATAGTTGAGGGGAATTGGGAGGATAAGGTCAAGAAGAGGAAAGGGATGTTCATGGCAAGCAATATGCCACACAAGTCTTCCCACAAACTTAGCCTGCCGCGCCTCAAGCAGTGCGCACTCCCACTGTGCTAAGCTTTGGCATCAGCTAAACTGTCATCAAAAGGGAATTTCCTATCCACTGGGGACAATTCAGGTGAGAAACTAACAAGCACCATGGCGCAAATACATTTCTGGGACCTTAGGATGTACCTACCAGTCTTTTAGGCCAATATTGGCGACTTGTGAATCTAATAAACAATTTATAGTCATGTGGACATAACTGAGAGTCACGAGCAGCTCTTCCAAGTGCGAGCCAATGGGAAGTCATGAATGAACAAATAAGATATTTAGGTTGAGAGGTGGACATATACTACTACTATGCGGATAGATTCATCCTGTGGGTGATAAAAGGTGCTACACATATTAATCAATTGGGTTGTGGAGTGGATAAAGTATGTAATAGGGGCAGATTATTTCAGGTTGTGGGGTGCACTGAATATGCAATAAAGATGAAGTTTCAGGTTACACATTTGACAGAAAATATCTAAGGGGCCATGTGTTTAAAGCTTGCCATTTGGGTTAAAATATTATGTTTTGGGTGCATGGTGGCTCCTAACTAAAGGATTAATTATTGTTGATAGTGGCTGCCATAGAATAAGAATTTTGGGTTGGAGGATAGATAAAAGATGCTTCAGGAATTACATTTTCAGGTTGCACAGGGGAAATATGAGTGTGAGCCCTGGATAAATGGTGCAGCGGTAAAGTTAATGGACTCACCAAACGTCAAGATGCCCTCATTATTCTATGAACAATGTATTTTTAATGCTGTGGCACTTTATCTTTTGAAATCCCTAACATCTACATTGCCCACTGAACAGAAAGCAATAGTGTTGTACAATGTGTGCGGCCTTTACCAATAGTGAGGTGTGAGAGCCCTCCCAGGTGCAAACCTTCTTAAAGTTTCTCGTACCATTGCCCCACTTTCCCTAACTGCTGTCACAGGACATTCAGGCACAGTCAATAAAGTCAGCAAACCTCCCAAATAAGTCACTTGGGTACTACTGCCCAAGGAAGCTTGTGCTCAAACCTCTAAAGGATAAAAGGCTTACTTGACTGTGCTAGGATTTCCCATAATTTTCTACTTCCCAGCTGACGCCCTTCGATCTCTATGTAGCAATGTACTCCATTCCAACAGCAAACTGTGTCCAGGCTACTTGTGACCATCACCACAAGACTTATGAAGGGATGGACAGTTAGTTGCTTAGTTGCTAGACTGGAACATTTTAGAAGGATAATGGTTTAAAAGGAAGCCTCAAAGATTTTTATTGCCCCAATCTCTGAATTTTCCAAATTATTCAATAATGTTCCACATCCACATGTGTTCCAAGCATTCTTTGATCTGCTACCATGTTTGAAGTGACCAGGATCCATTCACAGCTTGAACATAGATGAGGGGTAATTCAAAAAGCAAATGTGGCTCCAATCCAAACTACCCACCCCCTTTTCTGTGCAGGCCAGTCTACCTTTCAATCTCTCAGGCTATGTGAATGGTCCCAGTCTATTGGGAATCTTTTTCCACCTCTATACAACAGCTGGGACAGTGAAAACCTGACAAGAATAGGGTAGACCATCACAGGTGGACTTTCTTAAATGAACTGGGGCACTGTAGGCCTACAGGTGATGACTTTATGAGCCACGCTGACCACCTACTGCCTACATCAAAATAAAATTGTTCATTTATGTATTTTCCATACCCAGTCATTAGATGGCAGGATAATCCACAGCATTTGAATCTAGAATAGGTTCACACTGCAAATACTCTATTATTGCGAGTCTGTTTCTTTTGGCACAAGTGAGGCCTTCAGGTGGCAAAAGCCAACATCCAGGTTCTGCATGTGCTGTGCAAATCAACTGAGGAAACTAGACTAATACATTTGAAAAAAATGAGTTCTAGAAGTAAAGTCAGGCACTGAAACTGGGTCTCCCTTATGCCCTTCCTCTATGGCCTTCTGATCAGCTAAGATATGGAAGGATGAATTTTCTCCAGCAGGTGGTACATGTGCACTTGTTCCTGGATGGAGGAGTTAGGCAGACTCCTCAGCAATCGTTAAGTTACAAAGCATGCTTGCCAACTGGCATACTCAATCCATCAGTAGTAATATTTCTTTGTACTTTCTAGTTTCAAATGGAACTCCCCATCAGCCTTCCTCTTGAAACCAGTTATAAAGTTCCCTTTTCTTAGAAATTATCCAGCATCATACTTTAGGACATTAATCTGCAGTGACATTACTTGCCTAATTTCAAAATGTTACAGTCTTGTTATGTTTCTTCTTATTGCCCAGGATCCTTGGAATTATAGGGAAGCAATTTGGGTCTGCGTTTTTGTTTCATCATACTTTCGAGCAACACCCACTAAGTGATGATGATGATGAAGCAATGAGTGAATAGCAGGACACTCATGGGTAACTGTATTGCCACTATGTTCCTGAATTATGGAACCAGCCACAGGGAAACAACATGCAGCATGGTGCAGTATTTTTAGGAAGGAGCTCTCTCATGCATCAGAGCAGCTAGCTGCAGAGCTGGCCTGACAGCAGTAAAGCCGAAGTGGATGCCAAGCACGATGACAAAGACGATGGACATCACATCCCCCCCCCTGGTCAGCCTCACCATACCTTCCTCTCCTGATGTTCCTATCCGAGGCAACGATGGAAAGAAAAACAGAGAAAGAAAAGAAAATTAATGTCTATGACATAGGATGGTCTAAACGCTCTTGTGTTCGTGGTTTGCCCCTGGCTCCAGGCTACATGTTGTTTCGATTATGACTGGTACACTACTGGAATTTATTCTGGCAGATCGGTGCTGCTGAAATGCCAGAATGACCGGTGCACAGCCAGGTACTTACCAAGCACACCCAACCAGTACAGACACGGTCAGCACAGCTGGGCATTCAGAAGCATTAGTGAATTGCTCATTTCATAATTTTCCCCATATGCCAGTTGACATCTGCACCATTACCCTCTCTGCCCATGCCACTCTTCCCACCACACTGAAAGATCCCTGGGAATTGTTGCTCTGCAGATATCTGACAACACCTAATGTAGAAGAGCATCCACATTTGATGGTGCTTGACAGTGACACAAGGTATTTCCCTGAAACAGAAATCGGAGCCATTGGACAAACTCAAGGTTATGAATGGTTACAATTGCTGGCTATGACATTTTCAGCCTCCCAGCTGCAGAGGTGAGAACAGGACATGTAATTTGCAGTATTTGATAAGGGCTGAAACAATTGTACAAAAGAAGGAGATTCTTGGATATTTGGGCATATTACCAGTCCAAAAGCACTGGAGCCGAGAGGGACCTCGGGACACAAAAGAATACAACATGACTTAACATCAACCAACTATAGTGCACACAGGCAAATCATGCAAGAGAAAGTGTCTCGACTCCCCATGCACAAGCCCTGAGCAAGAACCAAAAGTCTTTGTGGAAGTTTAAACTGTTAAAAGTGAAATGCACAGTGGCGTAGCAGAATCAGGAATGCAATCTAGGCTGAACACCATAACTAATGGACAAGTTACTTACCTTCGGTAACGCCTTATATGCAAGAGACTCAATCTAGCCGCAAATTCCTTACCTTCGAATTAACTCCAGGTGTCAGACTGGATTTGGAAATATTTTTGTAATTAGTACTCCTGCTCGCCGGTAGGTGGCGTCGTTTGGCTCCACGTGGCGTCGCTGGCATTGGAAGTGGCATGCGCGGTGCCTATATAAGCGCCACCCCAGTGTGCTGATGCCAGTTTCTTTTCGTGACTTCCCACGCAAGGAGCGGGGAGTCACAAAGAACACTGACTACTGGTGAGGAAATGATGGGCCCTGAAAGGGCAACAGCCCTGTCTCTACAAATCCGTTTGCAGAGTGGGGACGGATGGGTGGGTCAGTAAGGAATCTGCTGCTAGATAGTCTCTACCAGATAAGGCATTGCCAAAGATAAGTAACTTGTCCATCTGAGAGAGACTACTAGCTGCAGATTCTTTACCTTAAAATAGACACCCTAGCAATAACTTCCGGGAGGTGGATCTGTGGACCAATGTCACACTAGAAAGTCTTGCAGGACCGAATGAGCAACGTGCCCATCCCAACGAACCTGACTGTCCAGGCACTAATACTTTGTAAACTTGTATAGAGAAGCCCACTCTGCTGCCTGGCAGATATCCGGGACCAGAACTCCGCATGCTAACACTGTGGTCGCAGCCTTAGCTGTGGTGGAATGAGCGCACAGACATTCAGGGGGTTGCATCTTGGCCGATGCGTAGTAGATCATAATCTAGAGCACGATCCATCAGGAGATGGTCTGTTTCTGCACGGCCTTTCCCTTCTTCATTCCGAAATACCCGACGAAGAGTTGGTCATCCACCAGGAACTCTCTCATGCAGTCAAGGTAGAATGACAATGCTCTTTTGGATACAGTTGATGAAGTTGCTCCTCTTCTTTACAGGCATGCGGAGGAGCATAAAAGGTAGGCAGGGTGATGGTCTGGCCTACATGAAAAGGAGTGACACCTTTGGCAGAAGCGCATTTCCAGTGCAAAGAACAAGCTAGTCTGGGTAGATGCTCAGGTATGGAGGATTGGATGACAAAGCCTGAAGCTCACTGACCCTCCGGGCAGATGTTATTGTCACCAGGAAGGCCGTCTTGATGGTAAGGCGCCTGAGAGAGCAGTTGTGCAATGGCTCAAAGGGAGCGCACATCAGAAACAGTAGGGATAGATTAAGGTCCCACAGGGGCATGATGAAGGGTGAAGGAGGAAACATGTTGTAAACCTTTCAAGACCTATTCACAACAGGAGATTTGAAGACGGATGGCTGATCTGGCAACCGCAGATAGTCTAAAATATCAGAAAGATAGCGATTTAAGGTGCCCAGAGCAAAGGCCTGCTGGACAAGATAAAAAGGATAAAGAGAAGGATCTGAGAGAGGGGAGGAGAAATAGGATCAACCTGTTTCTTTGCACACCATGCCACAAACTTGCCCCAACAGCAGGCGAATACAGTCTTGGTGGAGGAACGCCTGGTTGCCAAGATAACATTGCAGAGTTCGGGCTGAAAGTCAAAAGATGCCAACTGCTGCCGCTCAATCTCCACGCATTAAGGCGGAGCGTTGACAGGTTCGGGTGGAGAACCCTCCCCTACTGCTGCAACAGAAGATCCTCCCGAAGGGGCAGCCTGATCGGAGGACCGATGGCCATGCTCAACAGCTAGGGATAGCAAATTCTCTGTGCCCAGTCTGCAGCTGCAAGTATAATTTGTGCCCAGTCGTTCCCGATCTTCTTGAGAATTCTGGGCAGGAGTGGTATGGACGGAAAGGTGTACAGGGGGACTGGATTCCACTCGAGATATGCTAGAGCTGCCTTGGAAACTCCAGTGAGCAGAACTGCTAACATTTTACATTCTCGCCATTGGCTAACAGATCTGACCAAAGGCTTCTTCGACTCAGTTTGTCCGCCCTGGAGTTCAGAGAGCCCACCAGTTGTTGAAGCACCAGGGATATGCCCCAATTGTCCAGCCATGTCAAGAGGCGCAGGGCCTCTTGACAAAGCGGCCATGACCCCACCCTGTTTGTTGCAGTACCACATGACGGTGGTGTTGTCCGTGAACACCTGTACTAGCCTTCCCTTGATGGAGGGCAGAAAGGCTTTTAATGCTAGCCGGATTGCCCGGAGCTCCAACTGGTTGATGTGGAGTCTGGATTCCGCTGGAGACCTCTACCTCTCCCAGATGGCCGCCCCATCCCAGTAGTGACGCATCGGTCACCACAGTTAGATATGGTTGAGGAAGGATGAGGGGTCTGCCGCTGACCCAATCACATTTCGTTAACCACCACTGCAGATCTTTTACAGTTCCCTCTGAAATCTGGACCATGTCAAAGAGATTCCGCTGATGCTGCACCCACTGGAACTACAGGTCCACTGCACAGCCTTCATATGCCAACGGGCATGTGTCACAAGCAGGATGCAAGAGGCCATGAGTCCCAGCAGCCACAGTCAGTTTCACCATAACACAGGATAGAGGCTGAAACATCGGTATCATAGCCCGAATATCCTGGACTCGCAGTTCGGGAGGATAGTCCTGAAACTGCAACATGTCCAGTACAGCTCTGATGAAAGGGAGCATCTGAAAGGGAGTCAGGTGTGACTTTGGCACGTTGATAGTGAACCCCAGCGAATGCAGGAGGTTCGCCGCAGTCTGGAGTCTGGGACAGCCCAGGCGGAGCCCACCTTCAACAGCCAGTTGTCGAGATAGGGGAAGACTGGCACTCCTGGTCTCCGCAGATGAGCTGCAACCACCGCCATCACATTGGTGAACACCCGAGGGGCACTGGTAAAGCCAAAAGGAGGCACAGAGAACTGAAAGTGATCGTGTCCCACCATGAACTGCAGGTAACGCCCGTGGGCAGGCAGGACGGGAATGTAAACGTTGCGTCCTGCAAGTCCAATGCTACCAGCCAGTCTCCTGGGTTCAGGGCAGACAGGACTTGAGCGAGCGTGAGCATTTTGAACTTCTTCTTGAGGAAGTAATTGAGAGGGCACAGGTCTAGAATAGAACCAAAGCCTCCGTCCTTCTTGGGTACGAGAAAGTAGCGGGAATAACAACCACCACCTACTTCAGGTGTCGGCACCCTCTCTATGGCTCCCTTGGTCAAGAGAGCCGGCACTTCGTGGCAGAGCAAGGAGAGATGGCCCTCCGTCAACTTGTTTCAAGTGGGTGATATGGGTGGAGAGGAGGTCACAAAGAGGAGGAAGTAGCCCCTTCGGACACTCTGAAGAACCCAGCGGTCTGATGTTGACCTCCAGTGGGTCAGGTGATGTCATATCCCGCCTCCCACTGGGTGCCCATGATGGTAAGAGGGCAAACTAAAGGGGTTTGAAGGCTGCGGCAGCCAGGGGGTGATGGTAGACTGGTCTAGCCTCTGGTTGCCTGACCCAGAGTGTGTGGGAGTAACGGCCCAAGATACCCGGTGATCATGGACCGCTGTGTCAGGCAGGTGGAAGAAAACATTTTCTTTCCTAAGGTGTCCAGCCTCTTGGATTCCCTATCCGCTGGAGTGGTAGGGAATGTACCAAGATTTACACTGGAGGTGGAAGCTTGGACCATCCGGGGTAGGATGTTGCTGGAGGAAATGGGAGTCCCATGCGGCAGGGTAGTGGCGGCGGGTAATCATCCTGTTCACAGTATATTGGCTCTTCATCAGGATATTGGCTCATCAGATCTACCCTCAACTCCATCAGGGGAACTGGTTATGCTCGGTAGATCTACAAGATGCCTATTGTCACATCCCAATAGCCAAGAAACACTGAAAATTCCTGAGGTTTATTGAAGGAAAAGGCCACTACCAAACCAAGGTTCTTCCTTTCGGCCTCAAGTCTGTACCGCAAACATTCTTCAAATGTATGGCAATTGTAGTAGCCCATCTCAGGAAAATGAAAATCTTCATCTATCCATATCTGGATGGACGACTGGCTCAACAAGGCATCATCTTACCATCTAACTGTCATGACTCTCAGTAGACTGGGTCGGCACGTGAATCACAACAAATCTATTTTGAATCCTGTTCAATCCCTGCACTACCTGGATGCAGTTCTAGACACAGTACACACAAAAGTGTTTCCTTGGGAGAAGAGATGATTATCAATTGTTCAGAAATTACACGATCTGAAGAAAACAACTCATCCAACAGCAAGGCATGTTTCTTCCCTGCTGGGTTCAACGGCAATATGCATTTTTCTGGTCCCAAATGTACGCTTCTACATGCAGTCTCTCCAATCAATGGGAACAGCTCTCAGGAAGATGAGAAGACAGAGTCATACTAGCCACTCATGCGAAGCAATTATTTTAGTGGTGATGCCGCTTAGAGAATCTACTCAGAGGAGTGAATGTTCACCAAGACATTCCGACCCAAACTATTTATTTATATTTATAAAGTTTTATATAGCGCGAACATGACCCACGAGGGTATCAGAGCGCTTTACAATACACAGTTTTAAACATTAGATGATTGGGGTAATATACATACATTCGAAATTCGCCATTCAATACAAAAGAGGTAGACAGTGGTATATGGATAGCATAGGTGGCTAGTAGTCATTAAAGAAATTAAAGTCTTACGATGTGAATTTGTTCATTAGAAGCATTTTTACTTCTTTTTTGAAGGAGGTAAAGGAGGAGATTCTGCGTACATCTGTAGGTAGAGAGTTCCAAATCTTCGGTGCGATCCCTGAGAATGCTCTGCAACCAGTTCTCTTTTTATGGAAGGATTGTGGTTTCAGTAGTACCGAACTCGCACTTCACGATTGTCTGCATCCTCCTGACCGCTCAAGCTTTTGTGCTAAGTAGCTGGGGGTATTGCTATGCAGGGCTTTATGGGTCATGCAGGCGATCTTTAGTTGTATTCTTGCCTCGTATGGTAGCCAGTTCAGAACTTTCAAGGTCGGAGAAATGTGGTTATTTCTTTTAGTTCCTGATACCAGTCTGGCCGCAGCGTTAAGAGATGCACTCAGCGGGGCCAGCTTGTATTTGGGAAGACCGCATAGAGTGGTGCTTCCATAGTCCAATCTTGGTAGCACTAGGGCTTGCACCGCCATTTTTAAGTCGGTCTGTGGGAGGAAGGGTTTAAGTTTCCTTAGGATACTCATCTGATGATTAGCTCCCTTGGTGGCGTTATTGATTTGCGCTTGCATATTCAAGTGATTGTCTAGGGTGACTCCCAAGGATTTCGCTGAGTCGATGATGTGGGGAGCGCAGTCAAAGGAAGTTAGATGCTTCAGCCATAAGTCTAGCTTGGGTGTGTGATTGGGGGGGGTAGATGAGAAGGAATTCCGTTTTTTTGGTGTTAAGCATGAGGTGGTTGCCAGTGAGCCAACTTTGAGTATTATGTAGAATAGCGTTGAGGGAGATGAAGTCATCTGGAGAGGAGATTTTCATATACAGTTGTGTGTCGACGCATACAGGTGATGTAGAATGTTCGCAGAGTTTAGTGCGTTTGCCAGGGGTTCCATGAGTAGATTAAAAAGAATGGGTGAAAGTGCTGAGCCCTGTGGAACCCCTATGGTGACCATGGAGGGTTGAGAAAGTGATTGCTTCATCTTGATTCTTTGGGATCTGTTATTTAGGAAGGAGGTGAACCATTGTAACACTGGGCCAGTTAGGCCCATCCTTCGTTCCAGTAGGGTCAATAGATTGTCGTGCTTAACCGTGTCGAAAGCGGAGGATAAATCGAGAAGTATGAATAGACATGATTCGTTACGGTCTAACATTTTTAGTATGTCATCCATTATGTGGGTAAGTGCAGATTCATTGCTGTGACCTTGACGGAAGCCGGATTGGTGTTTGTCTAGGAGGTTGTAATTCTCGATGTGATTGCATAATTGAATTTGTACACATTTTTCCAGCAGTTTCGCCAAAGTGGGGATGTTGGATATAGGGCGGTAGTTGTTGAGATCTGAGGAGAGGGAGTTGGCTTTCTTTAGTATAGGTGTGACCTGCCCTACTTTAAGACAGTCAGGTATGGAACCTTGTCTCAGCGAGGCGTTTACAATCTTTGACCATAAGGGCAGAATAGAGGTTTTTATCATTTTGAATAGGGAAGGAGGTAAGGGATCAGAGAAGTGATTGGAGGGGTTAATTGCTAGAAGAGTATTATAGATTTCGTATTCAGGGATGGGCGAGAAGGTGTGCCAAGATGCATTGTTTTTTGGAATTTCAATCGGAATACTAAAATGGTCCTTGATCTGTGAGAGAAATGTAGACTCATGAGCACTAGTTTGTGGAAGGGCATTCTTAGATTGAATGTCGTATTCAATGGATTTTGTCTTTTCAATGAAGAAATTGGCAAGCTCATCGCAATTATGGGTAGCCGAATCGCTTAGTTCCATCGCGTTAGGAGTGTTGCGCGATTGTTGTTTGACGATTTCGAATAGTTTTTTGGGACGGTTAATGGCTTGGTTCAGCTGGGTTTTGAAGAAGTCTGCCTTAGCCTTTAGAACTTTCCTGTTGTATGTATTCCTCAGCACTCTAAGGTGATATAGGTGATCAATGGAGGATGCCTCCCGAACAGGTTGGGGTGCTCACATGGACCACCTTCAAATACAAGGCACATGGTCTCAGAAGGACAGTTTTATCGCATCAACCTGCTAGAGCTGAGGGCAGTTCATCTAGCCTTGAAGGCTTATCTCCCATCATTCAGGACCAACTCTCTCCTTGTTCAGACAGGCAACACAGCCACCAAGCATTATCTGAGCAAGCAAGGAGGAACGAGATCCAGACCTCTGTCCCTGAAAGCACAAACAATCTGGAAAAATCTCAAAATTACAGCTGTCCATTTACCGGGAACCCAGAATGCTCAAGCAGACACTCAGCAGCATCATGCTAGAAGTTCTGCATGACATCTTTTACGATTGGGGATTTCGCAGATATAATTTTTTTTCGCAGATGGAGAAAAGAAGAAATGCCCAAGCTTCGCCACAAGGTTCTACCAACCGGGCACACTGGGGAATGCCCAATGGATAGACCGGTCTGGCAAATTTCATTACGCCTTTCCTTCGATCTCCCTTCTGGCCTTCGATCATCAAGCTGTCACAATCGAAGGCCAGAATAATTCTCATTGTTCCGGAGTGGCCCAGACAGTAGCGGTTCACGGATCTCCATCTCTCAGAATGTCTACACAGGAAGCTGGCGTGCAGACCGGATCTTCTTCAGAAGTTCAGAGGTGAGATTCAACATCCCAAACTTCACATGCTAAATTTGGCTGCATGGCTTCTGATCGCATACAATATGGTCACCTAAACCTTCCTCAGGAATACATGGATGTGCTGAGAGAAGTCAAAAGAACGTTCACTAGAACTTCTTATTTTTTGAAGTGGAAGAAATTCTGCATCTGGTGTTGTCAAAACAATTTCAATCTTCTTCGTTGTTAAGAAGAGGTTGTTCTTCCATTCCTCCTCCATCTGGCTAAAGCAAAATTGCAATTCTTCTCTGTTAGAGCTCATCTTGCAGCAATAGCAGCTTGTTGAAAATGTCCTTCTGAAATGTCCTTTTTAGATTGCCTGTAGTTAAGGCATTAAAAAGATACACCCTCCTCTCAAGAGACCTTCTTCTCCATGGGAGTTTAATATTATCCTTTTTTGCCTTATGGGTTCTCCCATTGAACTCATTCATAAGGCTTTTCTCTAGCACTTATCGTAGAAAGCTTCCTTCTCGGTAGCCATCGGTTCCGCTTGTAGGATTAGTGAGATACAGGCCCTATGTTCACATGAACCATACATAATGTTCCATAGCAATAGGGTAGTGATGAGGACCAATCCTAAATTCCTTCCCAAAGTAGTCTTGAATTTCCATGTCAATCAGACTATTACATTGCCTAAATGTTTTCAGAATCCTTCTTCCCCCCTCACTATACTCTCGATGTTAGGAGGGTTTTGAAGTTCTATCTTGATAGAACAAAGTCTTTAAGAAAGTCAAAACAACTTTGTGTAAACTATGGTCCTTTACAGACTGGACTTGCCACATCTGAATAAATCCCTGTCTAGATGGATTGTCTCCTGCATACTCCTTTGTCAGAACTCAACAAAACCTTCCCTGGTAGACCTACAGCCCATTCCACCAGCAGCAAGACAGCTACTGCTGTGTTACTTAGAAACATCCCACTGGCCGAGATTTGCAAAGCTGAAACTTGGAGATCAGTTCACACATTTATAAGACATTATTGCCTTGATTTGGATGCTAATGCTGATGCTCAAGTAGGACAAGTCTCCCTGAGGAATTTATTTGCCTGGCTGTGCTATTCGTTATCTCCTCCCTCGTGGATTTCTTTGGGATGAGCTTGCTAATCTATGCAACCCTCCCTTCTACCCAGATGAAGAATTAAAAGTACAAATAATTCTATACTGTAATTCGCTCGTCAAAAAGAACCAAGTAAACTGCCACCTACAAGGGATATTGGGACACTAAACATCAAGAGGCCCTTAGAAGCGAAGTATCCTATTCTCATTGTTTCCAATGCTGCAGCCTATACAACTACATTGCTATATATTATCCTATCTCTAACTTTAAAAAGAAGTAAAAAGTGTTAGCGAAAGACGTTTTTAAAAGGTCACTTTTCATTTTACTTAAGAGGCTTTCAAGAGTTTGACCCCTTTTTCCTCTAGTTTTCAAAGTAATACATTAAGATTGGCAATATAGCCTGTTTTAAGGCTGCAAAATTTTACATTTGTGTCACATTTGCCTCCTGGCCTTTCCGAAATAAGGCAAAGTGGATGTGACTTTGAAAGAACCGCTCGGGGGGGCCCCACTGCTCTGGGGGAGATTATTCAGTGCTTATGATTTCGATGGAGATTCCTCTGAGAGAGAACTAGGAATACAGGTAAGAAACCATTCCATCTGGCATGTGGCCTGGTGACCTGATGCTGGTCCAGAATCGGAACATATCTCAAAAGGTTCAGTGGAGAGAAATCATCAGATGAAGAAGACCGGAACTCTGCACAAGTCAGTGAAGAAGAACATTTCCCATTGTGATTGTCCGATTAAGGCACGGCAAATGCAGAATCTGAGGGTGGTGTAACTCGGTGAGGGATAGGAGCAAGGAAGATTAATGAAACAATCAAAACATCCTTGTGGGAGAGAGAGAAATGCAGCAGGTCCCAGGATCGCTATATCTAATCCCACCTATCGGTGAGGCTGGAAAACCATGTGCAATGTATGTATAAAGCCTCTTCAAACAGGCCACTCTGCATCAGAACACTTGCCTGCTGGTCTCTCTATTTGCTGGCTTTGGCAAAATAATTGTGCTCTTGCGGACCAGAATAAAAGGGCAAAACAGAATCAAGGGAAATCAGAAATGCTGGGAGAAGAATGCATACGGGACATCAAAAATGGGAGAAGAGTCAAAAAGGAGCAATGACAGAAAGAGGAATCAAGGGGGTTTAAACAGTGGAAAAAAGGGAATGAGGGGTGTAGCCATGTTGGATAGGAATGCAGGTGGGCAACAATGTTGGGACTGGTAGGCAGGAGAAAAAACAGTATAGGAAGAAGAGTCCTGTGAAAACAACAGCATTGGCAGAAAAATCCAGCAGTAGTGCTCGAAAAATACAGAAGGGGCAATAGTGCTGATGGAATAAAGTAGGAGTCTCAGCAGTCTGGAGCTTAAAGGCAGGAATGCTAAGGTCCCAAAAGGACTTGGAGAGCAGTGATAGGGATACTAATGCTGACAGAGAAGTCATGTTGTGAAAGCAGTGGAGCCAGACGACCAGTGCTGAGAAAGTAGTATATCTGTACACAAGTCCAGACAACAGTGCTGAGAGAAGAGTGCAGATGGGCAGCAGGGCTGAGGACTCAGTACAAGGATGCTGTTGAGCTGGAGGAGTAGATGGGGAAGTAGGAGAATAGGGACTGCTGAGGGAAGAAGGCAGGTCCACAGTTGAGATGAAAGTACAGGATACAAGTGGCAGAACAGTTCATTGGATGAACGAAGTAGGGTATCATAGGGAAGGAAGTTGGATGGACGTTTAGGGGCAGTAGTTGATAGGAGGGTGCTATGGGAGCAGCTTCAATGATTGTAAACTACACAGTAGCAGTGGGAAAAGGTTTCTTGAGTGCAGGAAGAGATGATGAAATGGAACTCAAAATCACACCTAAAATGCACCAGACTATGTTACAATCATTCACGAGTCAAAAGAACATTACAGGACTATGCACGGTGAGTAGGACGTCGTGCATAATTAAAATGAGCAAATGTGGTTCATCTAAGCAGCAACCTATGCAGTAAGCATTCAGCAGGACCATTTTAAGTAGGTACCCACAAAGGCATACTACAGCTGAGATCACATGGTATACCCCCAGGACCTAATGGGCACATGCATCAAGCATTTTTGTCTTTGCAAATGGGCCGATTCGCAGAATCGGCCCGTTTGCAAACGCAAAAAATGCTTTTCAGATGCAGCAAACCCTATTTCGCGATTCGGTAACCTGTTACCGAATCGCAAAATGGGTTTGAGATTCGCTATTAGGAAGGGGCGTGTTTAGGGCGTCCCTTCCTAATACCGAATCACATCGGTATATATGAATGTTTTGTGACCGAAATGCGGCCCCAAAACATTCGCATTTTACCACCTACTTCAAGTGGGTGGTAACCCATTCGCAAATTGGAAGGGGTCCCCAAGGGACCCCTTCCCGTATGTGAATGTTTGTAAAAGCATTTTTTAAGAGCAGGTAGTGGTCCCACGGACCACTGCCTGCTCTTAAAAAATGAAAGGAAAACTTTTCATTTTTATTTTTGTAAAGCTGCTTTACAAAACAAAATGGTGGTCTGCTGACCCCAGCAGGCCACCATACCTGTGATTTTTGCGATTCCTAGGGGGTCGCAAATTGCGACCTACCTCATTAATATTCATGAGGTAGATCATTTGCGATCCCCTAGGAATCGCAGAAAGTGGTCAAAACACTTTCATGCATGCCGTTTTGCGATTTTCTAATTGCGAATCGCAATGATTTGCAATTAGGGAATCACAAAACGGTGTATTGATGCATCTGGCCCTAAGAGTCAGAGGCTCAGCACACTGCCTGGGGGACTGAGCCAATGCAACTAGGATTGATCCAGGCTCTCTGTAAAATCCCTCAATTATCAGCAGGCCCGTTACCATGATTATGGAGACTGAATGAAGAAACCAGCACTGAAATTCGCAAAATGGCGAAGCTCGGCTAAATACAAAAGAAAGTGGAACCATCTGGTAATGGTCAGTGGATCGTGGAGTTGAAGAGTTAGACAATAACAGCACTATTTGATGGGTGACTCGTGTAAATGTCAAGGTGCTGGGTAGGTAGTGTGTAGTTTATAATTGGAGTTTATTTAAATAGGTAGCAAACATGGTAAATATCAGAAGGAAGATATATACTATGTGAAGGTATTGGGCAACAGAGATGGCGATTTGGGGCATTATCAATCAGATAAATAAGGTAGGAACCAGTTAAGCTTGCCAGGTGTGGGTGTCCCACTTAGCATTTAAATTTAAATAGGAGGACTGTGGCAGCTCAAACCTAAATTCTACCATGCCTCCAGAAACAACTAAGATGAAATTTGAAGGGCTACCTCAGAATTGGACTCCCAAGGTTAACAGAGGAAGTGGATATGTTAGTCATGAAAATATGAGTTGGGGAAAGAAAACCTGATCTGAAAGAACACACAAAAGCTTCCCATCCATTACTGAAGTCAATGTTGAGATAAAGGATTCTATCAATATAGAACTCTTAGTGGAGGGCCTGTGAATTAGATTTAAGAAAATGTATAAACACAACAGTGCACCTCATCCCTAGGAACCTTAGAAGTAAAATGTAACACCAAGGATTGCTTGTGACATCTTCCAGCTCATACACAAAATCATTGATTTACAAATGATTCAGCTGTTTTAGAGAACCAGCAAAAATATTTGACAGTTTACAAACCAAATGCTGAACAGTCTTATGATGTGAATTTCACTGGAAAGTAATGAGACCCATAGTTAAAAAGTACAAGAAACAAAGTCAACTAGAATCTTTTCAGGCTTTCCTAACGCTATAGGTATACTATTTGAAGTGTATTTATGTAGAAAGAATATTTTCTATTTATCAGCACCACATGCAGACTTCTCTATTACATTTTAACTACCTTAAACACAGAAACACACAAAACTTACCTCATTTTTGTTGACACAGCATGTGAACCAAAATTGGTTGAAAAGAGCAGCGGCATATGCTTAGTGGCTCACTGTGTTGAGTTGGGAACTCTAACCTCTGAGCATAAGAATAACCACATTTAGACCACTGGATTGCTTTATACCACCAAGGGGGCAGAGACACATGCCATACAAGTGGTCTGTCAACTTTACTAGCCCCCTGCTTTCAGTCTAAGAGGTTACTATATATAGTGAGATCATTAAATGAGAACCAATATTTTGGAGTTTCTTACAGACCTAAACAGGCATTGGCTGCTCTCCAATGAGTGCCAATGCATGCCAAAGATAGGAGATCATACAAATTAAGAGATAACACAATTTAAGGGCAATTTACATTCTTCCACAAACAATTGATGAAGATACTGTGTTCCCTACACATCCCCATGCATTCATGCAAAGCTGCACCTAGAAGTAACCAATGTGTGAAAGCCTTTGACCAAACAGAACTGACCACAAGTATGTCTTAAAGTTTCAACACACTGCAAAATCCACCATGCCCAACCCTCCACTCTCAGACAGAATATGCAAGAGCCACTTGGATAATGAAAAGGCATAAGGATGCATGCGGTTTTCTTACTTAAATCCCCATCCTGTACCCCCCAGGACAATGGCAGCCACAAGGACGGCGCCAGCAATGGAGCCGATTATAATATTGGTGCCGCTGGGACCTGTGATAGAGGGTGGAAGGGTGGGGAGGAGAAATAAGATCACAAAAACACATCAATATGATGAATACACAAAACAGATCCACAGTGACACTTAAAGAAAGAGGTGAGAGATAGGAGGGAAGTCTTTCAAGATAGGAATGGTGCACAGAAATCGTGGGCTGTTTTCATTCATTTGTAAATGATGGCGGCTCAGCTACACTGTCTATAGAGGGAAACTATAAAAGAAAGAGAAGAGAGACAGAAACAGAGAAAACATTTAAAGGCAGTAAGACCTTAATGCTTGTGGTCGCCGGGTCACTGACTGACACATGATACAGTATGCAGAACCAATGAGCCCAAGCCTCTAAACTCCCTTAAAAATTTTAACTTTCAACAGGTGTGAAGAATACACTCTACTACTGCCTCAAAACATTATCCATAAAGAAAGAGATTAACAACAGAAAAAAGTGAGTGGCGTCTACTTTTATTCCTAGGTGTTAATCCCAAAGTAAAGAGCCAATGGCTTAAAATGAATTAAGACCAAATTCTAATCTGTTGAAAGAGACTGAGCACTAAAGGCAAAAAGATTGCGCTTTTTAACTACTCCAAGTAGACATCCTTCCCAAAAAGAAAAGCCAATCGAAGTTCAAATCTCACCCATTAGCGGCACATGTTTGAGGAATAATCCAAACAATATGAAAAGAGAAGGTACATGTCGTATGATGCAGTAATTATCAGAAGCACTATTTAGAGATTTCCCCTTTGGAATGGGGAACTACCTAGGAAATCGCCGTTTGTGCACCAATTTCTGCATGTTTTTTCCACATTCCATGCAATTTTCCCCCAATATACTACTCTAGGTTTTCACTGGGGAGATTTGTCCATACAAAACTAAGGTTTTCTTTTACTGCATTTATTATAATCCTGCTTTGGACGGAAACTTCTGTTTCTGCCCGAATCAGAATGAGCAAGAAACCTATAACGAGGGCCCAGGTATTGAATCCTCTTCCCCTTTGACAATAATCCATGAAGTTGATTTCAGGCTGATTTTATCTGAAGGCTTGTGGCCTCTCAGCCTTACACAGAAGGAATATAAGTCTGCACAGAGATTTGGATAATACTAAATAGGCTCTGATGGAGCTTCAGAGCGCAATTAGCATCATGCCGACAGACGTTGCCTTTAAAAATGGGCCTGCACAAAGCAAAGCCCATTTGGTGGGATAATGGAGCAGGGAATTATTAGAACTGATACTGAATAGACTCTCTTCAGTACTAATATTTTAATAGGGCCTTGTGGGCACAACTAGAAGAAATAATGCTGCAACAAGTAGCATATGTTAACTAATTATAGTGCGGAAAGACAGCTTCATATTAAGAATATATGTAGCCCTAGCATTACCTAGATTTGTACAGCAATAAAGGTGCCACATGTTTTAGAAGAGAGCACCCTCACCCTCTGTGTGTCTCTTGAGTTCCTGGTGAGAGTGTGTTTCTGGGTTGCACTGGTTTTGGTTCTGTAGTGCATGTGCTTGTGCTGCATGTTTTGTGGTTTAACTGCAATGTCTGTGGTGCGTATGTGGCATGTTTAGTGTTTAAGAATTATCTAGGAAAATATATCATGGGACCAAACTACTGAGACCTAAACATCAAGAACCAGAATACTGTGAGGGTAAGTGTATATAAGTAAGTAAAGGTTTACTATACTTGACATCACATATATGTCCTTAACGCTATAAATATATCTTCAAGGTACATTGGTATTTATAAAGCACAAACATTAACTGTTCATTAAGTGAGGGGACAGGAGACAATCTACAAGATCATTCACATCAAGTAGGTATTACACAGATACATTACCCACATATTTTAGGCAAAGGGAGATTTACCCAGTATCACACGATGCTGAGTTTAGAGTCGAGGATGGGATTCGAACCTGTGTCCTTTGCTCCAAAGGCAGATGCTTGAGCCGCTAGGCTACATCCCCTCTAGGCATGTAGATGCAAAATGTATGCTTACCTATATGAACTTACTTTCACAATATTTTGGTTCTCAATTATTTAGGCCTTGATATTTTGGCCACATGTTTTCTTTTCCTGGATATTTTGACATACAATGAAGCAAGCTTACCAATGACCCTCTACAACACGAACATTCAAACCATCTATTGAAAAGCAAGAAAAAAGCAGGAGACACAAATGTGAAGATTTTGAACATGTGCATGGAAGAAAAGTTTACTTACCTTTGAAAAGAAAATGTTACTTACTCTGTAAGCATGTGTCCGCAGTGCTGTAGATTTACTTGCTCTGCATACTTCTGCTATCTAGTGTTGGGTCTGAGTGGTTGCAAGTTGTTTTTCTTCAAAAAGTATTTTGAGTCACAAGATGTACTGTGACTCCTTCCCTAGTGGGCAATACTAATTAGGCACCGACTGCATGTTAGATTGCTTTTCATACAGCGGTGTGCGTATGTATGTATGTATATATATATATATATATATATATATATATATATATATATATATATATATATAATAGCGAGTGAACACGGCATGGTGACCATGCATATTGTCAGTGTAACAAGAGGAGTGATCTGCAATAGGCACACGCTCTGGGGAGGAGGGTGCGCGCATGTGATCCTACAGCACTACACGCTGCAAATACATGCTTATTGTGTAAGTACAGTTTCCATTCGTACCATGTGTGGCTGTAGATACACATGCTCTGCATAAACTGTAAAGCAGTACCATCTATAAGCATTGATTAGCCTGTGGGGTGCAGATGTCTGAAGCAAAGTTCTTAGTACTATCTGGTCAACCATAGCCTGTTGACGGGACAGGATATCCACACAATAGTGTTTAGTAAAGGGGTGTGGAGTTGACCAAGTGGCTGCTTTGCATATGTCAGCTAGAGGGATGCTGCCCAAAAAGGCCATGGTTGTGCCTTTTTGACAAGTTGTGCGTTCTTGGTGGGAAGAGGAAAGGTTTTTTTTGTTTGGGATAACAGGCATGGATGCAATTGACTATCCACCCAAAAATGTCAGCTTTTGAGATAGCATGGCCCTTGTGGTGTTTGGCAAAGGCTACAAAGACTTAGCCAGACTTGCGAAAGGACTTCGGGCCCCATTTATATATAGGTGGTTAGCCCATTTCTCCGTCAGGAAGATGGAGTAAATTACTCTGTGGCCCTGACGGAGGTGCTGTCCGCCTAATTTAGAAATAACCACCAAACTGGCAGTCATTTCTAAAGCATTGTCAGGAACTGTCATCAGGGAGGTTCCTGTAATTGCCATTTACAGTTTGGTGCAATGCTCCATCAATATGACGGATGCCTGCACCAAACTGTTTTGTTTTTTATTTTCAAAAAGAAAATCCAAAAGTGGGATTTTCTTTTTGGAAAGAAAAATGATCCCCTCGCCATGGGAGTCCTCTCCAATAGCGAGGGGAGCATTTACCAGTTTTCACTACCCCTTATCGCCAGTGTTTTCCTGGCAATGGACAGTGAAATCAGACCTCTAATTCCGCCCATCTAAATTAGGTGGGTGGAATTAGAGGACTGCCTCTGATGGCCCTTAGTCCACAGGGCCGCCAGAGGGGTTTAATCATGGCAGAGACGGAGTAGTCTCCACCGTGTTTAAACTTAAGGTTGACATGCTTTTAAATTTAGTGGCCGGACCTTTATCTTGGCAGGATGTAAACATCTGCACTGCAACAGACTACGCATACCACCAGAATATGAATCGGGTCCTAAGTTCCATCAATATAGAACATAAATGCCTATTTAATGTTTAAGTTATGGCTACGAGGAAGGCCACCTTCCACTATAGAAGCTGTAAAGGGCAAAAGGGCAGGGGTCTGAAAGCGGGACCTAAGAGCCTCATGAATACAAAATTAAGGTTTCATGCTGGGCAGGTGGCATCCATGGAGGGATGATCTTCTTGAGGTTCTGCAGGAATGCCTTGATGATAGGGATCCTAAATAAAGAAGAATGTACCCTGTTTTGCACATAGGCGGCCATAGCGGCCAGGTGTAGCCATATAGAGGTGTAGGAGAGTCCTGACTTTTGTAGGTGCAAGAGGTAGCAAATCATGTCCTGGATGATAGACTTCAGAAGGTCAAGTTGCCTGGGGATGCAATAGTGGACAAACCTTTTCCACTTTGCGGCATGATTTGCACAAGTAGTTGGTCTGTGAGCTTGGCACAGGATACTCATACACTCCTGCGGGAGGCTGAGATAGCCAGTGGCGGCTGGTGACATTTGAAAGTGGGGAGGCGTTAAAGTTCGGGGTGGGTACCCGGTGGCGAGCGATCATAGGGAGCGAGCCCGAACGCCATAAGGGGGGGTTCTCCTCCCGAAACAATATTGAAAAAAAAAGTGTAAAGAATGGCCCTCTCACCTACTCAGTCTTACTTTCTCAAGTCCCTGCCTTCCCTCTTATGTTTGACGCAGTGCTTTGAAGCAGTTTAGGAGCTACACAAGCAGTCAGCATGGCATAAGATGCACAGATGTGCAGCACAATTTAACAGAAGACAGTGTTGCTTAGTAACCCCACAGTTTTGTGTTGTGTTCGAGTGCCTCCTTTGGTTTGCTTGTTCAACGGCCCACAAAATAGCTGTGAGATGCTGAGTAAAATAGGTGAACATGCCAAGGAAGTCTACAGCTGCAATGTGTTGTAGTGTGTGCGTGACAACAACATGTGCTATGACAGCAGGAAACCGAGAAAGCAGACACACGCTGGGAGCAGCACAAGGTAGGACAGGTGTCATATCCAGCAGTGGGTCTCCATGCACCTGACAGCTCCTGTGTGCCTCACTCCTGCAGAAGACCCCCAGGCAGCCTGCACTGGCCACGGCCCTGCTCCTGCAGCACAAGAAGGATAAGAAGGCGGGCAGAGCGCTGGGTAAAATACTGGCTGGGCGGCCACCCTAGTCTGAGGGTGTAGTAATCTATCAGTGGCCACTGTGTGTTTGAGAGGGAAGTGTGCACCAATCTTAACGCTGCGGTACAAAGGTTACAGAGTTATGCGTCATGTGTTCTTGGAGCTCCTTTTCATATCAGGCTGGGGTCAGTCTTAGGTAGTGCCAGCCTGCATGCAGTTCGTGCATATGTCTCCCTCCTCCCCCACGCCTTACCTCCCAGGTGGGCAGCCGGTGCTGGCAGATACGTATATTTTAGAATTACGTAGAGTTCATTATTCAAATGTAAAAAAAAAAGGAAATTCCCAGAACTGAGCTCAACAACTGGCTTGCTCAAATAAGTCCAACATGACCATACCGTCTGCTCATTGTGAGCTCTTATTGGTAACACAAAAATATGGAACTCAACATGCACAAGTGATAATTCTAACCAGAAGGAATACAAGGGATTTTATTTTTATAATCAATTCTTTTTTAGCGCAATTCTTTTTATGTTTAATCAAGAACAGTTTACAGCCATATCGGTGAAATAAATTCTTAATAAATCTGATTGAAACTATCTTTAAAAATTATCTCGAGAGTCCCAGGCATACAGGCAAAGCTTCAGTCGAAAAGGTGGGGGAGCAGCCTGGACTATCTACAACATTCAGAAAGTAATTAATATATATCTGTTATTGAAATTAGCTCTAAACCTCTGAAGACCTCGACCTCTCCTAATGCCCTGCGAAAACCTGGTAGCGCCTTTTGAGGTCTCGTGTATGATAGAGGTTTTGGTTGAAGAACAACTAAAACGCTGTATCAGCACACACCAAACGAGGCCCTTTTGCCCTGTGGGCAAGATAACAGCTGTGACTGCGGCGCAGGGCAGGCCTATTCATGGCAGTGCTGAGAAATCCAGTTTCTACAACAGCTGAAATAAGTGACAACATCTGCTGAAATAGGATTCCGGGTCAAAATCTCCTTCGGACATTGTATGGAGCACAACACATCCCCCTCGGGGCATGGACAAAGAGCTCCCCTACATGCATTCAAAGTTGGACAAATCTTGGTGCTGGAGAAAGTTAGGCTACCACGGACCACGCTGCTAACTAAAAGTTTAAACACATTCACCGTCTGGCTCTCGCAACACAGAGCACGATGACTTTGCCTCAGGCTCCACTGCAGTCGTGTGTGTCGGAAGCATGGAAGTTATGACGTCACCTCCCTCAGGCCCAGTTGTATGACTCGCGGGGGGGTCGGGTCGCGCGGGGAGGGGTTGGGGGGTTAATTTAATAATATTTTTGTTTTCTTTTTTTTAAACTTACCTTCGCCTCCGGTCCCGGACTCCCGCGTCGCGTCTCCTGCTCTCTCTCTGCTCACAGGAAGCAGAAGCAGGCAGCCTCCCTCTCCTCCCCTAAGCCAATCACAACGCTGCAATGGCAGCGTTGTGATTGGCTAGGACGCCGTCCTTACAGGCGTCAATGGGGATGCCTTTTTCTCAATGCAGGCTGCGCAGCAGCCTACATGGAGAAAACGGAGAGTGCTATGACTGGTTTGGTCGGCCCTGGGGCCGACCAAACAGTCAGTGGCCATAACATTGGGCTAGCCACTCCTCCCCGACCCGCCCACCCCCAACCAGGGATACCCTTCTTCTGCTTTCTCGCAGTGCGAGAAGCAGAAACGTAAAATGGTATTTATACCATTTTACGTTTCTTCTTCTCGCACTGCGAGAAAGCAGTGGGGCGACGCTCCGACGCCCACGTGGAGGAGCCGCCACTGGAGATAGCCAAACTCTTAGACCACAAGTGCTAGATTGCTAGGGTGAGCTGTTTTGGTTCTGGATGCCTGATTCGGCCCTGGTTCCGAGTGAGGCAGTCTGATCTTTTGGGGAGCTTTGGTGGGAGCTTATGGACATCTCGAGTCAAGGAATGTTGCGCACCAAGGCTGCCTGGCCCAAGTGGGAGCCACCAGGAGGAGTGGGAGGAATCTTTGCTGCATTGTCCTTACCATGTACAGAAGGAGTGGGTGAGGAGGAAAAGTGAAGGCAAAGATCCCTGACCAGTTCATCCATAAAGCATTGCCCATGGAGTGCAGGTGTGGGTGGTTGTATGTCAGAACCATGCTAGTCATTATATAACGCATGGCTTTACAAAGTGGTCTTTACAAGGACGTGTCTTTACCACTGCATTCCTTTACCATGCAAGCCTTTACAACGAACAACCATTTTGCCTTACGGGGAAGCACTGGAATTTGGAGTGGCATAAATTACTATTCCAACTCCAGTCTGCACAACAGTAGGGAAAGCGTTGGACTACGAAGTCCAACGGAACTTCCTCCATGGCAAGTTCTTGTAAAGACTTGCATGGTAAAAGAATGTAGTGGTAAATACGTGTTGTTGTAAAGGCAGTGCGTGGTTTAGAGATTTGTTGTAAATGCTGTTTCCCGGTGTGGGTACCTGGTGGTGAAGATCAAGTTTTTTGCGTAGGGGAGTAGGATTTGCGGGTTGGAGCTCCCACTCATGGACTTGCTGATGCATCCAGTTGAGCAGGTAGGCAAAGTCTTTGTCTACCCAGGGCGGTACTCCACCAGGTGGTGCCTGCAGCGGTGAATGGCCCAGTGCCAGATCGGTTGTGCGAGTGCTAAAAGCTGGGTATAATGCATGCCGCCTTGCTTCTGGATATTATACAAGGCAGTCATGTTTGCCATCTTGATGAGGACTACTTTGCCCTGAATGACCTGAAAGAAGGCTTTGACAGCTAGGTGTATAGCTAGGCCAGGGGTTCTTAACCTGTGGTCTGGGTACCCGTGTTGTTCCGCGAAGCCTGCTCAGGTGGTCAGTGACTGCTTATAATTGTTTAAATTGTTAACAGATAAATAAACTGTATATAAATAAAGAAGCAAAACGTAAAAATGAAAAATGTAAAACATTCTGTAAATATGAAGGAATCTGAAATTGGAGGCTAAAAATTAAGTTTTATCCTCAGATTGATTCATGGGAGCACTGCAAATGCATCAAACAATATAGTATGGATGATGAGTGGATTCAATTGAATTTAGAAAAGCTCCAACCTTTCCATTAAATTTAAATGTTTGATTTTTGTTTATATTTTTGTGAGTCAAATAAACATATTTAATCAGTTTTGCATTTGTTTGAGGAATGTTTGTTTCGGTATTTTTTGTATATTGTTTTGCTATTCAAATAATTGAAAATGCTTAGGACTGGGCCCCCTGATTCCAGTAATGACTCAGTGGGGGGTCTGAGATTCCAATAATGATTTAATGGGGGTCCCGGGGCTCCAGTAATGTTGGGGTCCACATAAGTCAAAAAGTTAAGAACCACTGCTTTAGGTAGTTGATGGGGCACCCTTGGCACTGGGGGGCCACCTTCCCTGTATTGTCATTTGCCTAGATGTGCCCCACAAGCCTGAGAGGGATGCGTCCATGCTCCACCACTGCAGAGAGATGGGTGCTGTTCTACTAACCCTAGATCCTCCCAGTAACCCTGAGCTTGTGACCACTGCACCGAGAGGCACTCCTTTAACAGGCGCATGTAGGACCGGACATGAACTACTATGGCAGTGCACGAGGCCATCATCTCTATGAGGGGCATTATGGTTCAGACTGTGAGGTGATGATTGGGCTGAAAAAGAGGCAGCAGCTACTAAAATTCCAATACCCTCTGTTGGTTGGGGTATGCTATGCCTGTAACAGAGATTACGATGGGCCCCAGGAAGGGCTGGACCTGGAGGGCTCAAAGGTGGGACTTGGTAAAATATATGGTGATTCCCAGGCTGTGAAGCAGGGAGATTACAGCTTGAGTGCTGGCTAAGCATTGCTTCCTGCCGGTGCTCTTAATCAGCCATTTGTCAAGATAAGAGAACATAGGAGTGCTGCCCCTCCTTATACCAGTGGCTACCACTGCCAGGCACTTGGTGAACATTCTTGGAGTATTGGTGAGTCCAAAGGGCAGTAGTTTGAATAAATAGTGCTGCCCACTTACCACAAAGTGGAGGTAGTGCCAATAGGCAAGGTCTACGTGAATGTGAAAGTAGGTGTTCTTAAGGTCAAACGCAGTCAAGTAGTCACATTGCTGGAGGAGAAGAATGACATCCTGGAGGGGTGTCATCAGAAATGTTCAACTGGATGTATTTTACGAGAGGTCCGAGGTCCAGGGTTGGCCTCAGGGCATTGTTCGTCTTAGGAAAGAGGAAGTAAAAAGAGTAGATGCCTTTTCCTAAGTGGTGAGGGGGCACCCTCTCTTCTATGCCCTTGAAGAGGAGTCCTTGTTCCTCTTCCTGGAGAAGGCGAAGACGCTCTCTGCTGAGGATATGTGTGTGGGGTGGGATGTTGTGGGTTATAAGAAGTTCTTGGTATTAGGAGCAGCAGATAACTAAGAGAACCCGCTGATTTGAGTGGATTTCCTCCCAGTGGGGAAGGAAATCCTGCTGCCTCCCCCTGACAGGTAATGTGTGATTGAGGGTGGGGGGCGGGGGGCAGGGGAGGGGTGGCAGAGCAATTCAGTGTTTGGAGGTGGAGGCCTCTTTACCAGGACCTACTCTATCTCTGCTCTCTGATGTGCATTTTGTATAGCCCGTACCTGCCTGATGGTGGAAGGACTGCTGTTGCCTCTCTTAGGAGTGTGGCTGGTTGGGAGATGTGGCCTTGGTTCCTCCTCTAGGCTGCTGCCTCCAAAAGGAGCCTCTAAGCAGCTTGAGTTTGAAGGGCATCCATAGATTTTGTGATGCTGGTGGCCTTCTTGATCTTCTCCAGCAGCTCGGCAATCTGTGTCCCAAATAGGTGTTCCCCATCAAATGGGAGGCTAAGGAGGTGTTGCTGAAACTCCGGCTTAAACCCCGAGATGTGTGGGCGGGCATGGCATCTGAGGAGGACTATGCTGCTAACCCCCCAGGAGGCTGTGTCCACAGCATTCAGGGTGCAATGGTTGTGGTATAGAGAGGGTCTTGCCCTTGGACACTATCCCCCGACCCCTTTTCCTGAACTCCTCGAGTTGTTTAACCAGCTCCTGCATCTCCTCCCACTGGGACCCGTCATAACAGGAGAGGAGCCCTACAAAGTTGGTCAGGTGCTACTGGGTGGCTGGGTAACTATCCCTGCGGCCACCTTTTTGCCTGCTGCGTTGAGCTTGTTGCTCTCTTGGTCAGGTGGTGGGCATCACCAGTGGCCTGAAAAGAGGCCCAGGTGTCAGGAGGGACATGGACTCTGATATAGGCAGGGTCGCTGGGGGAGGGTTTATACTTTTTCTCTACCCTGAGTGTTACTACCCTTGCCTTGATTGGCTCAGGAGTCAATTTTAGCATGCCCTTGAGCATGGGCAGGAACTTCAGGCGTTCGCTTTGATTTCGAGCAGTTCAACTAGGAGAACTCATGAAGGCTGTACATGATCACCTTAGGAAAAGCAGCTGCTCACTGGATGACTTTGTGGTACGCTGTTGTACTGTTGGGGGGTAGTGTGGGGATGGAGGTGACAGGAAGGGGTATAGGTTGATTCTGGGTCACCCAAAGGATCAACATTATAGTTGTCCAAATGGTCATCTGCGGGCCCTAGCTCAAAGGGTGTGTCATAGAGGTCAGCAGGGTCAAAGGAAAGTGGGGACCTCTCATATGACTCTGGCGGAAGCAGTGGGCATGGTGTGTGTGTGCATGAGCACGACAATGGTATTGGTGGTGGAGGTAGTGGAGGTGGATAAGGTGGAGGGCTGGTGCCCTTGTTTGTAAGTCTCTTGGCCATCTTGTCTGACAGGGCCTCCAATACGGGTTCCTCCTGGAAGACAAGCCTTCTCTTTTAATGAGGCAGAGTCTCTGCAGGCTTTGGCGGAAGTGATCTGGCCGAAATTTTCTCTGTCAGGGTATGGATAAAGAACCAGTCGTCAATAGTGCTCTTGGCATCAATGATGGCTTCGAAGCTGATGGGAGTCTGGGCGCTGTCAGTGAAGGAGCCTTTGGCTTCCAGTGGTGTTGAGGCTTGTTGGTGGCTTTGGGCTGTATAGGTCTAGAGAGCTGGGAAGAGTTGACGCATTTGGACAGTTTCTTTCTATGATCTCGGTCCTTTCCCCCGGTGCCGACCAGAGCCTTTGCATGGCACCAGAGAAGTACTGGAAGGGTGTCCATTTCATCACCCTTTAAAACGTCACATTCTCTGGTGTTGAAGATTGGTGAAGTCGGCACAAGACCACAGGAGGGTGTGGGGGCCCTGGAATTTGAGGCATCGGTCTCCATGGGTGTCGACAAGAGAAAACACGGTCGATAAAGAGATTCTTCCGAGGTGAGATTCAAAGTTTTCACAGTGTGGGCACACAGAATATTGGAGCCCCAAAGGTACACATCCAAACCTGATGGTGGAAAAAATCTGATGGGGGGGGGAGAAAAAAACTAACATGGAGTTGGTGCCCATTCACACTGCCTATTAAAGGAGGAGTCACATTATGTGTATGTATGTATATGTATATATACGTATACATATATATATATATATATATATATATATATACACATACACACATATGTATCCTGTGACTCAAAAGACTTCCCCCCCCAAAAAAAAACTTGCAAATGTCTGAGCCCAACACTAGATGGCAGGAGTATGCAGAGCATGTTTTTCTATAGCCACACATGCTACAAAACTGATATTTCTGGTAGAAATTATGCCTGCCTGCCGATTCCTCACCTTATGAATATCCTCCATGCACCAGACTGGACCAGGAAGCCTTTTCCCAGCAATAGCTCTCTAGCATCCCCAGATGGAGCTATGCGACTTCAGCCACAACTCCGCCTGCCAGAGATGCAACGATACTAGGACATATAAGGTGCTACCTGGTGCACTGTCCTCAGTTCCCGTAACTTCTCCTGTGCCCTGTTGAGGCATGTAGAAAGGAACCTAGACAGTATCAACAACAGGCCAAATACCGCATACGTGTGTGCATATCTTGGAATCTTATTAATCACAGCACTACTTCTTCAGGGGGGAGGAAGGGCTGTGAGGAATTTGCAGGGAGATATTGTATCCTCCAGAAATATAACTTCCAAAGGCAATTCATGTTTTCTTCAGATGGATATTTCTTCCTGCAGACTCTTAACATTACGATTGAGTCCTAAAGCAATGATTTCTGGGATGTGGGATTTATTAGTACCAATTGACCAAGGCAGTTGTGCAACATAGCTGGAAAACTGTGCATGGGCTCTAATAAGGAGGCCATGAGGAACATGAGATTCAAATCCAACTGACAAATAATAAATGGAGCTGGAGTAAACAAGTAGAGAAAAGCTTTTAGAAAAGATGCCACTGGATGCGCACAAAGAATACTTTATGCAGCCGATTACCTAAGACGAGATAAAAGAGGCAATTATATCCCTTCCCAATAATAAAGCTCCAGGAACAGACGGTCTTCCAGGTGAAATGTATAAAGAATTTAGTGATCTACTGACCGCCCATCTCCTAGCTATGTATTCGGAGGCATAAGACAACGGGATTCTCCCCCCTTCCCTAAGAGAAGCATTATTGTAAGAGTTACTTACCTTCGGTAACGATGTATCTGGTAGAGACACAGTCTAGCCGCAGATTCCTTAACTTAGAATATCCCCAGGCATCAGACTGGATCCGGAAAACTTTTGCAGCAGCACCTCTGCGCGCCGGGAGGCGGCGCCGCCTGGCTCCGCCCTGACGTTGTCCCCGGACATGACGTCAGCGGAGCCATATAAGACCCTCCCGGCGCGCTGACGTCAGTTTTCTTCGGAGAAACTTTTCCGCGCCACAACGCGGAGCCACCACCAAAAACTGTGATATTATGGGAACAGTGTGCGAAAAAATATGAAAAACAGTGAAACCAAAAGAATAGAATGGTGAGAAAACACCACATCCAACAGTGACAAGCACTGTATATGGAAAAGGACCATAAACAACAGTGATAAGCACTGTATAGTGAAAGCAAGTAAAGGGAAAGAGCAGAGCAGCACTCTGAGAAGGATCCCTGCAAAGTGAAGACAACGCCCTCCCTGTAGGCAAAATGACATATGAAAAGAATGCCAAGGCAGGCGATAGAATCCCGCACCAGAAGAATTGAAGGGAGAAAAGCAAAGCAGGACACTGAGAAGCAGTCCCGCAAGGCAAAACTATGCCCTCCCCCGAGGCAAAAGGACATACGAAAAGAACGTGAAGGCAGATGACAGAATGCCTGCAACTACAAGATCGAACCGTGACAGGCAAGAAGCCTGGAACCACCGAATGAAAGAGGAACTATTAAAGATCTGCAACACCTTCCCCTTTGAAGAGATCTAGTGGATTGAGGCACAGGCCAAGAGACCACAGGCCAAAGGACCGTAGGAGAGTCAATGGAGCAGGTGGGAGGGTGGGAAAAGAACATCAGTAGGCCCTTTACTGGGAGAACCACAGTGTAGGTATTGTTGAAGAAGACCTGAATCCACCTCCTAATCACGATATTGGGAGGAGCAGAACAAGTAAACAAAAGGAATGAACCTACCGTGGAGGGAGGTGAAAGATGTCACCCCGCAGGACGACAAAGCCACCAAGAGGGAGGCGAATGCATAAAACCCCACCCGAAAAGGTTTCTCGCAGAACGGGGAGGATGGGCTGGCGTTAAGGAATCTGCAGCTAGACTGTGTCTCTACCAGATACATCATTACCGAAGGTAAGTAACTCTTACATCTGATAGAGACATCTAGCTGCAGATTCCTTAACTTAGAATAGATACCAAAGCCATACCCCATAGGAGGCGGGTCTGCGAGCGAACCCCCGGTAGGGAGCGGCCAACAATGGGAGGCAAGGCATGACAAGCTGCCGAGGAGCGGCAGGAAAGCCCTTTCGTGTATACAGGGATGAAAGGGAGCACAGAACCAGGAGGTCAGTGCAGAATGCGACAGTCGAGCACTTCCGGAAAAGAAAACGAGCTGATCGCAGGAGCCGAGGGATCCGTAGGACCCGATGGGACTGCAAGAGAGAAAGGTCCTGCAAGGGGACAAGAAGTCACAATTGGCTCTGAGCAGGAAGGTCGAACATGCACAACAGTGGAAGAAACACTGTGGAAGCGCACTAGCCAGGCACAATGGACAGCAGCAGTAGGATGCTGACCATGCCCAGGAAGAGCCTGTGTACACGCGACACAAGACTCGCCGTCGCCCAAGTGCCCTTGCACAAAAACGTGGGAAAGGGCAGAGACCAAAAGCAGAATGACAGAGAAGCATGCGAGAAAAAAGAGCCACGTATGCGGGGAACAGAAGTACACCGGAGGGACCGGGTGGAGCACTAGAACCACACCAAGCACAAGGGAGCGCCGCAAGTGATAGCCCAGATGCTAGAGATGCATCACCAGGTAGACAACCTGTGAAGGGGACCCGGCAACCGTACACACACAAAAGGCTGGCTCCTACGGGGAAGCGGAGGCCAAGACCACGGGCAGCGTAGCAAGTACCTAGCATGCGTGTCCCCTAGGTGTGTGTAGAACGCCAGAAGAAACAGCAAGAAAAGACGCAGCCGTGAATGATGGTTTGCTAAAGAAAGCAAGAGCCACTAGAGGTATCAACAGGCATGTTGTATCCCAACCGGACAAATCAATGTCCAGAACTATAAGCGACACCAGCTCCCAGCCAAGGGGAGCCACGGTCCCCCGCGAGACCGATTGAAATGCTGAGTAGGACAGGAAAGAGTCAGCACGAGCGTACATAGAGTAACAGGAGTTGTACGCAAAATAACACACACAAGACAGAGAACGTCCTGAGGAGAACACTGCCACAGAGAGCAGCAACAGCAGCCCGAAGTAGAAACATGACAAAGTCCTGCGCGGAAGCAGCAGGGGAACAGGCCACGCCAGGGAAGTGCCCATGAAGTAGGGCACAAGGCAATGTACAGCAATGTGGAATGCGGCCAAGACGCCACCATGTAAGAACGAAGTCCAGATGGGACTGAACTACAAGAAAGTACTACTTTGCGCGGAGAGGAGAGTAGAACCAGGCAGCGCAGAAGCGGAAGGAAAGCGGAAGCCCTCCGCGACAGTGAATATACCAGGGGGCATCCACCGGCCGCCCAAAGAACACAGAAGAACCGTGCCAAGGAGCCCTGCGTGCCGAGGGGCAGCGACAGGGCTCCGCCCCGAGGCCGATCTTAGGTGGGGCGCCCGTAACGGAAGACCCATGCACGAAAGGAACGGAACAAGGTTGTCCAAGGGACAGCGGCTGACGAGAAAGGCAGCCAGAAAAAACCAAGGGGGGGCCAAGCTGAAAAGACCCTCCTGGAAGAGGCAAGCGAGGCAGAACCTTAAGAAAGGGAGCATCGACAGATGCAGGGGGTTGCCACAGACCATCTGCAGGCCCAATCAGAAAGGCCACAGAGCGATGCCAGCCTGTGGCCGCAACAAGGCAGAGAAAGGCCCACAACAGCGGAAAAAGTCCACAGTCACATCCGCAGGACAATGCCTGGAAAAAGACTCCACAGAAGCCTATCAAGTCTCCTGTGCGAGGGAGGTAGCTATACAATAGCCAACGAACACCCCACATAGGGTAAGTCTCAACCCCAACTAGGGGCACCTCTTGAGCGTGAACGCATAGACAGAGGATCAATATAAGCAAAAGCAGCCGTCCAGCTGCAATAAAGCTAAGTAACCAAGGTGAGAAACCTTCCAGGCCGTCTGGGTACCACATCAGGAACCCAAGGCCCATATTAAACAGACAACACCGTATAGGGAATGGAAAAACCCGCAAACGGACTAGAACATAACAAAATCATGGGAGGTCAGACATGAGGCGGTCGACCGCTGAGTCCGCATGACCATCAAAAAGGGACACTCCATCAAATGGCAGATCCCGAAGACTCTCCCGAACATTCACCGGGAAACCCCCCTCGCGCAGCCAGGCATGGCGACGCAGAGCAACGGACCTGGCCATCGCCCGACCCACCGAGTCCGTGGTGTCGATGGCCGACCGAATGGTAAATCGTGCCATTTCTCGGCCTAAATGAAGGAGACGGGCCAGGTCAGCACGAGGACTCTCGGGGAGGGTGGAAAGAAGACACTCGACGGAGTCCCAAAGGGCACAAGAAGCCCGTGCAAACACGCAAGCCGAGTTCAGAGCGCGGATGCCCGAACTAGTGGACGCAAATACATGGCGGCCACATGCCTCCAACCAACGAGACTCCCTAGTGGGAGGCAGCAATGGAAGAGGAGAGGAAGGATGCGTGGCAAAGGCCACCTCGAGTACTCGACCCTGAGCCCCAGGATGAAGGGACAAACAGGCAGGATCCCCCGGAGCCGGACGGTGCCTATGAGCAACGGCCCGATCCACAGGGTCCCCCGAGGAGGGCCGTGCCCATGCGCCAAGAAGGGAGTCAAACAACAACCCGTCAAAAGGCAGCAAGGGCTTCATGTCCACCGCACCCTGGTGGAGGAGATCCAATAATGGATCAGGAGACAAGGAGACCGATGGGGGTGCAAGTGTAAAATAGTTGCAGCCCTTCGAACAGCCCTTGAAAATGCTGCGCCAGCTTCTGTAGGCACTCTGGGTGGTGACAACAGGTCATCGGTAGGAGACGGTTGCAGGCTAACTGGTCCCGCAGCTGTAGCAGCACAGGGCCACTGCCCAAGGGGCATTGGAGCCAAAGGACGCGGAGACAACCCCGGGTGCTCCGGGTCTGTATCCTCCTCAAACAGAGGAACAACAGGGACCGGCCCCAGCACCGGCGTCAACCGACGTCGAAACGGCGTCGTAACGAGGTCGACTTCAACCAGAGGCGACCCGGCCGTGTCTCGGACCGGCGTCGACTCACCCTCCACTGAGAGCTACGGAGAGGGAAGAGGCAGACCAGGAATCGACTCTTGTGGTGCAGCCGCCTCCGACGTCGACGCAGGGAGCCGCAACGGGCTATGCGGAGACATGGCAGAAGGGCTCGGCGTTTGACTGGGATGCCCCTCCGGGCCGTGTCCCGACGTCGCAGCGACTCCGGAACCGGAGTCGAGGCACTCGGCCGGCGCCGATGGCGAACCCGCCGGCGGAGATCCGACCTGAATGCCTACCTCCTCTGTGGGACCCGAAGGCGCGCCAGGGAGAGGAGGTGACCCAAAGAGAGTGCAGAGCCTTGAAGTAGGCTTCCATCTGGGTCCGAGTCGCCCCCGCACCTGGAGAGGGTGGGTATACGGGGCTCGATTCCTGGGGGCCGAGTCCGGAGTGGGACGGGAGCTACGGGCCCCGGTGTCACGTTTACGCGAGGTCGGCGACCTCCGTGACTTGTGTTTACGCTTACCTGTGTCCGGCGAACGACGTCCGCAGGAACGACTCCGGGAGCGGACAAGAACAGAAGACCCGGCCCGAGAGGGCGATCGGCGCGGAGGCGTCGAGCGGGACACCCGGGCGGCTAACAGCTTCATCCGGCGCTCCCGCAGGGACTTCGGACGCATCTGCCGGCAGGCATCACACTCCTCTGAGTCGTGGTGTGCACCGAGACACCACATGAAAATCGCGTGCGGATCCGTGGCCGACATCTGCCGCGCACAGTTCTCACACGCCTTAAAGCCCGAAGGCATCGCACACTGTTACCAGACGCCACAGGCGTCGAAAAGGCCTGACAGAACAGGCCAGAGGAACCGCTTACTCCTGGATCCGCGTCGGGACGCGGAAAAGAAGGAACTGACGTCAGCGCGCCGGGAGGGTCTTATATGGCTCCGCTGACGTCATGTTCGGGGACAACGTCAGGGCGGAGCCAGGCGGCGCCGCCTCCCGGCGCGCAGAGGTGCTGCTGCAAAAGTTTTCCGGATCCAGTCTGACGCCTGGGGATATTCTAAGTTAAGGAATCTGCGGCTAGATGTCTCTATCAGATAATCACACTACTCAAACCGGAGAAAAACCCGCCCCATTGCGACTCGTACCGACCCTTATCTCTTATAAACTCAGGCGCTAAAATCTTAGCCAAAATAATAGCCACGCGATTACAACTCCTAATGCAGAATTTAGTATTGCCAGACCAATCGGGATTCATCCCAACACGATAAACGACACACAACCTGCGCATATATTTGCAATGTTTCACCAACTACAGCCAGACCTGCCTGCAGCTGCAGCCCTCTTGGATGCAGCCAAGGCATTTGACTCAGTAGAGTGGACATTTATGTTCTCTGAAGAATGGATTAAATTGCTGTACACAGAACCATGGGCAAGACTCCGGATTAACGGCACTACGGCCGCCCCCTTACATATACACAGAGGAACACGACAGGGATGCCCACTATCGGCCCTATTGTTCACACTAGCACTTGAACCACTGGCATGCAAAACAACAAACAAAAACATGCAAATTCAGCACTACAGTCCCGCCTGCGACCCAACAGCATATCACTGTATGAGGAAGATATGGTATTATGCACCTGCTACCCGGAAGACAATCTAAACCCACTAATATGAGAATATACACAATTTGAATACTACTCCGGACTGAGTATAAACTGGGCTAAGTAAGTAGTAATCCCACTGACACCGGCTACGAAACAAATTCCACTGGATTTTCCTCTACAATGGCAAACGGAGCCAGTCAAATACTTAGGTATTTGGATACATCGCGACCCTGAATTGGTAGTACGGGAAAACTATGGCACGGCCCTCACGAAATTGGAAAGTCAGGTGGCCAGGTGGATCCGGCTGCCATTTCATTATCTGACAGAATTGCGATCCTAAAAATAGTGGTCCTACCACGCTTTCTTTATCTCTTCGTGAACATACCCATTGTCCTCACACAACTGCGCTCCTGTCTGACCACACTTACATGGGCGGGCAAACAACCTAGAGTGGGGTGGAAGGAACTCACTCGACCGTACACGCAAGGTGGGTTCGGGGCCCCAGATTTACAACTTTATTACCTCTGCGCTCAAGCACAATACGCACATTACTGGATACATCCGCATGACTACATTCCACATGTAGCTGTGGAGACCGATATTGCTCATCCAACACCTTTAGTTGCTCTGGTGTCGCAACTGAAGCGGTACATCCCACGTGTGGAAATAAACCCAGTGGCCACTACAATAACAGCATGGCAAACACTGACGCAACGGGCTGACAGATTCCCGGCTTATGCCCCAGCCATGCCACTACGACGCCATCCCCAGATAACAGTGATGCAAGAACAAAAAACACAAAAACTTCTGGGAGAAATGGGCATAGACGTAATGAGTGATGTGTTTCCCAACGACCAATTCGCAACTCAATCAGAAGTAATGTCAGATGCTAACCGTACACCACTTATGTTATTTGCATATTTTAGACTACGGGCTGCAATAAAAAATATCTATCCCACATTCCCTCATGAGCCTCCTACGCTTACTACCCTGCAAGTACTGCTCACATCTCCTACGCGCCAACGTCTCATTACCAAGCTATATAATGCAGCCCAACAAGAGCAACATAGGCACAATGAACGCGCTCTGGAAAAATGGAACAATGTGCTAGGCACCCCACTGTCCAAAGAAAACTGGGAATATTGCTGTGCACTCTTACAAGCACTTACACCAAACTGTAATCTTCGGATCATCCATTTTAAATTCCTGCAACAGACATACTACACACCAGTACAACTATATAAATATGGTCTCCGCGACACTGATAGATGCTTGCGCTGTAATGTCACACAGGCAGACTTCTTGCATGCAGCCTGGGCATGCCCACAAGTGCAAAGATACTGGCAGGAAGTAATAAATGCTATAGGAGCAATGCTAATTGAGCCAATTCCCAACACTCCACAAGTCTGCCATCTAGGCCTACATAAAATAAAACAGCCCCCCAGACGCAAACTATTAGCCATAGCCTTATTGCTGGCCAAAAGGCGGCTGCTATGCGGTGGGGAAGCAAACACGCACCACATATGAGACACTGGCTGGCAGACATGACCTACTGCAGGGAGCAGCTCGAACTTTACGGAGAGGAACTACCAAGCTCCTCCCGTCCGAGGGAATTCTGGGATCCATTTGTACAATATTTACGGTCTGATCCTGGGGTGTGACAGATACCAGTAGCAGAGAAAAGCGGGATGGTAATTGTAAAATGCAGTGTTTGAGATACCCATGATGCATTATTAGCACTGATATGATATAAAGAATGGTTGTATGATTTTACCAACTCAAGGGGCCTGTAAATGAGTTTGTGTCATTTTGTAGATCAATGATAAGATATAACAGACCAATGTATTCTTTGTCTGAGATGTGAAAAGAATTGTAAATTCTGATATGTGCCTGACCATCAATAAATAAAAATTTAAAAAAAAGAAAAGAAATATAAATAAAAGAAAAGGTGCCACTGGTGGGGACTTAAACAAAGAAGGCTGGTCAGGGAGACACATGAAGGCATGTAGTGCAGCTAAATAACCCTTTACATTAGTAACATCAAGAAAAGATATGTCAGAATGGCAGCAGTGAAATGGGTTCATGCCTTCTGACTCACTGAACAAATCTATTCTAGCTGCGTGAATAGATCAATTTTGTTTTGTGATAGCCAAGATGATGTCTGCAACATCAGACAGCAAAGGAAAGGTCTCTAGTTGGCACTGCTCAATCTCCACATATGCACCCACATCGTTAGATGGTTGAAGGGGAGGGCTGGACCATCCTGCGGCAAATGCAGGTCCACATTGTAAGGTAGAGGAAGAGGGGGGCTGTGTGCTATGTTCAAATAGATCAGAATACCAAATCCTACTCACCACATGTAGGTAATCAAGATTAATCGTGGTCACCCCTCTAGCATCTTCTGCAGGACTTTTAAAAGATGTGGGATCAGTGTGAATGCATAAAATAGATATTGTGACCAACGGAACCACTGGACCGGTCGCAACCTTCAGAGAACCATTCATAGGGAAGTGCATCACCTGAAACTGAGGACACTTCCTGTTCTGGACACTCAAATCTGGAGACGATCATTTTTGTCATTTCGACATGTAGATAGTTCCCCCTCATGGCCATCCAGGGACAGATTGATCAGAGCATGTGCCCTTATGTTGAGCATGCCTGCGCGGTGGACCTATATTGAGATGATGGTCCAAAGTTGAGCCCACCATCATATACATGGAAGGCCTTCATGAAGCACCCGCAGGTCCAACACATTTATGTGCAGAGGCTGTTCTAATGTAGACCATTGGCCCCACACCATGATGTTGTCGAGGCAAGTGCCCATGTCCAAAGAGGAGACATCCATACCTATGGTAGCCTGCAACTACAGAGGCCTGAAGGGGTGATCCACCAACAGATAGGTGGGACCCATCCACCAGTTTAGATCTGGTAGGACCGAATCATGAATCTGCACCTGAGCCAAGAGGCTCCCCTAATGCTAGAGCCACTACGTCTTCAGGAACCACTGAAGAGCCTTCATTCACCACTGGCATGCAGCACTAAGAGGCGGCATGAGGCCTTGAGGCTCAACAGACATAGGACTTGCAGAACCATGATTGGTGTTGAAGTCAGAAATATTGGAACCATATCCAGAATATCTGTAAATCCTTTGAGGAGGTGAAAAAGTCTTCATGCAGGTATTTTATAGTATCACTCATATAAAAATCAAAATGTGTGGGATCGAGATGGGCCGTCTGTGCACTGATTGAAGCCCAAGTCCTGAAGAAATGTCATGGTACACTGATGATATTCCATTGCCAGTGTAATGAACCCACCTTTATTATGAAATCAACCATGTACAGACATATATAGACTGCTGACCACAGCAGTGAAGGTGCCACTACAGTCAGCAGCCCGGTAAAAAATCATGGAGCAGTCATCAGACCAAACAGCAGAACCACGACCTGACAGTGCTGAGACCCTACAGTGAACCTCAGATAAAACCTGTGAGCTGGGACATTTGCCAGATTAAATTAGACATCCTGGAGGCCAAGAGAACGCAGCACTAGGACATCATTTAGAACTTGAAATACGGAATGACGCGGAAGCCAGGATGAGTAAAGGGAGTATAATACCATGCCTCCTTTTACCACTCGTATGGCCCCTTTGTTCAGCAAAGCAAGAACATCCAAGATCAAGGCGTGCCAGAAAATACATGCTGGCAGGAGGGCGATCTGGAGGGGAAGAAGGAAGTGGTGGGCTAAGCCCTTGCGATGAGCTGGTTCTCCCAGCAATCTGTCGTGATTATCTCCAAACTGGTGGACACAATCCACTCCCTCCCCCATCCGCAATGGAAGCTGGTCAAAGAGATTTTGAGGCAGCAGAGCCCGAGGAAAGTTGATGGGGATTGGAGCTACTGATGATGCTGGTGTCCCTTCAATCCAGCCCACCCTGAAAGGAGCAATGCAATTAGTGAACTGTATGAAACAGATGTGAAGGCTGATGCCGACAAGACTTTTGTGCACAGGAGTAGTCCCAAAACGTTCAGTATTGCTGCTGGTACTGCTTCGCCTGGGGGGTTACCTCTGCGAGCATACCATGCCTCAGCTGTTTTTTTAAGCATTCCAGGAAGTTGTTCTTCAGCTCACCATCAAAGTGTGTGTCCATGATTGTCGCTGGGACATTACCTGAGAAGCTAGTGAAATGTATTCATCCATGAAGGAGCTGGTTGATTGATGCAGCCATGAATCTCATGCCACCATGTCTGCAGAATCCAGGCTGCTCTTAAGGATTTGTTTGGAGATGCGCAGACAATTGGAGACCAGATCAGAAAAGGGCTTTTTTTGATGTGGAAAGCGAAACTGGAGGAGCAGTAGGAAAAGTTTATGGTTTTAGTTCTGCAGAAGAGGCTTTGATCACCAGACTCTTCAAGAGAAGGATGTGACCACGGGAACTTTGGAAACGTTCTGTGTCAAACTGATGCAGGTCTGAGTTGTCATGCAATTTTTCTGTGGACTGCTGATCCAAGAATGGTGTCTCCCATACAGTCAACATAGGCTCCAAAAGTGTGCTATTGAATAGCAGCAGAGTTTCTGAGACTGCAAGGGAGGGTTGCAATAATGCAGGTAAGGCTTCATGGTAGGCACAATCAATTCCAGTTCCACAGCTCCATTTTGTACCACCAAAGTGAACAAAGAAAATAGCTCTGAAAGAGGCCCAGGTGGGTAAGGGATGTTCTCTTCTGGAGATGCATGTTGGATGCCCAGGAGGAGGCTAGCATATCTACTGTTACAGGGAAGGAGGTTGTCAGGCTCCAAGTCAAAATCCTCTGTGGGGCGACAGTCTCTATCATGCATTTCAAGATTATCTGTAAAGGATAGTAACAGTGCCTACATCCTGGTGAATTTTTGGGCCCTAGGGAGGTGCTCTGCTTGAGGCTCATCACATCACTGAACCAAGCACAGACCTTTTCTTTTGCCACTCATGTACAGTCTGCCAACTTTGAAGGTGGCAGTGGCAATGAAGAGAGTGTCATAGTTGATACAGAGTAAATCTAAATCTAAATCCGTATTTGTAAAGCGCGAACTACTCACCCTTACGGGTCTCAAGGCGCTGGGGGCCGTTGTGGAAATTAAGTGAGCTATTGCCCAGAGTCACAGGGTGCTGAGCTGAGCTGCCGCCGGAGCAAGGGATCGAACCGTGAACCCTGTGCTCCGAAGTCAGCTGCCCTGGCCGCTGCACCGCTGCACCACACCTCTCCACTCAAAGAGTACACGGGGCTCAGCACATTCTGAGGCATTGGCATCTTCGGAAGAGGTGGCAAAGCTTCAGGAGGTGCACAGTTGGCTGTGTCTCAGGGTCTCAGTCCCCTGAATCACTAAACCCGGAGGAGTGGGTACACTCTTGGGAGGTGGTCCAGAGGGTAATGGACCTACAAATATTCAGCATGGGTGGCTAGAAGGTCTAGACCTGAACAGGATCACCTATGGATTTCGAAATTAAAACTTCATCTCTTTCAAAATCTGAATCAGCTCCGATCATGAGGAAGAAACCGGGGCACACTGGGAGCAGGACCTTTGTCTCTAGGAAGAACACTTCTTCCAATGGTGTTTTGTGTGATTTTTGTGGGAAGACCTCTGGAGATATAGTTTCCCATCAGGAGACTTACCTGACAGGGAAAGAGACAACAATGGTGTATCCCTGTGGCCTTAGCTAAAAATTACTTGCCTCCTGCTCTCTGATGGCCTTCAGCGCATCAAGGAGGAGCCGCAGGTCGAGTGGCTATGTTTGGAGCCAAACACCATATCCAACTGTAGTATGGATCCAATAACGGCATCTTCTTACAGCATCTGGAATTTCAAAACCTTAGAACACATCTGAGATATTCACTGTTAAAACTGAGGAATTTCGTTAAAACTCCAACCATCAATCAATCAATCAATCAATCACGGCATTTATAGAGCGCGCTACTCACCCGGGAGGGTCTCAAGGCGCTGGGGGAGGGGGTAAGTTACTGCTCGAACAGCCAGGTCTTGAGCTGCTTCCTGAAGGCGAGATGGTCCTGGGTTCGCCGAAGGTGAGTGGGGAGGGAGTTCCAGGTCTTGGCCGCCAGGTAGGAGAAGGATCTTCCTCCGGCGGTGGTTCTGCGGATGCGTGGTACGGTGGCGAGGGCGTGGCTGGTTGATCGTAGCTGGCGTGTGGGCGTGTAGAAGGACATGCGGTCGTTGAGGTACTTTGGGCCCAGGTCGTGGAGGGCCTTGTGTGCGTGGGTGAGGAGTCTGAACGTGATTCTCTTGCTGACGGGGAGCCAGTGCAGGTCTTTCAGGTGTACGGTGATGTGGCTGTGTCGGGGGATGTCCAGGATGAGTCGTGCGGAGGCGTTCTGGATGCGCTGGAGTCTCTTTTGAAGTTTGGCTGTGGTTCCGGCGTAGAGGGTGTTCCCATAGTCCAGTCGGCTGGTGACGAGTGCCTGGGTGACGGTCTTCCTGGTTTCAGTGGGGATCCATCTGAAGATCTTGCGGAGCATGCGCAGGGTGTTGAAGCATGAAGATGAGACGGCGTTGACTTGTTTGGTCATTGATAGGGAGGAGTCCAGGATGAAGCCCAGGTTGCGTGCGTGGTCCGTTGGCTTGGGTGCGGTGCCCAGGGCCGGGGGCCACCAGGAGTCGTCCCAGGCGGAGGGTGATGAGCCCAGGATGAGGGCTTCCGTCTTGTCTGAGTTCAGTTTAAGGCGGCTGTTCCTCATCCAGTCGGCGACGTCTCTCATCCCGTCGTGCAGGTTGGCTCTGGCGGTAGTGGGGTCGTTGGTGAGGGAGAGGATCAGCTGGGTGTCGTCGGCGTAGGAGATGATGTTGAGGTTGTGTCGGCGTGCGATGGCTGCGAGGGGGCTCATGTAGACGTTGAAGAGGGTCGGGCTGAGTGAGGATCCTTGTGGAACGCCGCAGATGACTTCGGTGGCTTCGGATCTGAACGGGGAGAGGCGGACTCTCTGGGTTCTTCCGGCGAGGAACGAGATGATCCATTCCAGTGCTTTCTCTCGGATTTCTATGCCATGCATCAACAAGGCATAGAAAAACAAGGACTAGTGCTAGTTCATCAGTTGGTACCCTGTATGTCATCACATTATAGGCAGGCAGCCTGGTGGTTGAAGTTGCCTGGTGCCACCTTGACAGGGAGGCCTGTTTTCTTTCAATCCTACAGCAGTCAACAATTACTGTGCATTATCCATGGTGGGCACTGTTATTTACCACTGGTGTTCCAGTACAGCTGCACACAAATTGTATAACCAAGGTTCTCCATTTGGGCATAAAACTCTCTATATGTAGTAAAGTCGGGTTATCAAGGTTTACTCTACAAATTTGGTAGACATCACAAACTCAGCTAAATAATGCAACAGTCAATTTACATCCAATGTCACAACTGTTAACTGAGCGAAAAACAGGACTTTAGGTTAACTGCTCTATTTTACCTACCTGTAAAGAAAGATGCGCAGAAAACCATAGAACAACTTATGTGGCGAAGGTAAGACCTAAAGCGTGTTTACAGCGTTTATCTGCTAGGAGTTCAATAACATTGAGTCCTATGGGCTGTAGTAACCTATTTACAAGCATTCAGGTTCTCTTTCCAACATTCAGGGATGGTTTTGTCTTACTACAGTTAGTTTACACTGCACTAGTCAATGGGGTAGAAGTACTTATAGTTGAGAGGCAATATATCCCTATATGTCTTTGTCTTGCCCTGATGTATTTTCCATCTCTTGTGCAAAGCTGGGTATTTCAAAGGGTCAGTTGTGTTCCTAGCAACAAAAGTTTCGAAATATTGTCCCAAAAACCCTCCACCCAAACCTGAACAGAGGTCCAACCTAAATCAAACAGTGTTCTTGGCACCAAGATTTAGTTTGTGGCAATGACTCTCAAAGTTCATTAGGAGACACCTTTTTGGAGGTGGTGGTGGGGGGGGGGGAAGGTACGAACCCAGCTGGCACCGACCTCTAACAGTATTTGAATCAAGAAAGATGCTGGAGTGGTCACCCACAAAGGATTCCCTCCAAGAGCATCACATTTTAAGGTCCTTGGATGTTGGAAATAGCAAGTCATTGTTGGAGGTGGCCACTTCCAAGACTTATGGCACCCACTCAACCCACAATATTGGCCATTGTGAACTGAGAATGAACATTTAGACACAGGGCCCAACTGAGACTCCCAACAAAATGCTACAGCAGTGGTTCTTAACCTTTTGACTTCTGTGGACCCTCACTCAATCATTAGTGGAATTCGGGGACTCCCACTGAGTCATTAATAGAATCCGGGGACAGCCACTGAGTCATTAATAGAAGCTGGGGACCCAGGTCTAAGCAATTTCGATGATTTAATAGAAAATAAACAAAAACACAGAAACAAACATTCATCAAACAAATGATGACATTTTTATTTAACTCACAAAAATAAACAAAAATCAAACTTTTAATTTTAATGGAAAAGTTGGATCTTTTCTAAATTCATTTGAAGCCACTTATCATCCATACATCATCCATACTATATTCTGCTTGATGCACTTGCAGTGCACCCACAAATCAATCTGAGAATACTAACTTACTTTTTAGCCTTCAATTTCAAATTGCTTCACATTTAGAGAATGTTTTAAATTTTTTAGTTTTACATTTGGCTTCTTTATTTATCTACAGTTTATTCGTCAATATTATTTAGTTTTCTACGCAGTCGGCTTAGCAGACCCTTAGGGGTCCCTGGGCCACAGGTTAAGAACCACTGTGCTAGAGCATTAGTTTGAACTGAGCTGAAGTCACAGTAATCAGCTACAACCTATGGGACAACTCCAAGAGGTGAAGAATGAAGATGTAAAATTCAATGCCTGTCTCTGGATGGTGGGGGACAAAATATAACCTCTTGGGGGTAATGGGCAGGTTCACAAGACTGATCTGCTAAAAAGCATCTCTGAAGCTTTTTACCTCAGATGTCACATGTTTACTTGTCAATTCTGACCAGCCAGGCTGAACACTCCAAGTATTTCCTTGGAGCTCAATACCTGTGACAAGATTTCACTGGGTAGTATTACATTTGCTTCTTACAAGTCAATAGTATTCACAGAGTTTCCCCAGAGTCTAAGACTTGTTACCAGTCTCTAAGCACCTGCAGGGTCATGTCCCCGGTAATGTCTCTCTCTTTGCTCCTTTTGATCCACTTTATGAGCAATGGTAGAAAGCCATAACCAGCTACCGTTAAAATCAAAACCCACTTTACTGATTCAAATGATTGCTCCAAATGCTTCTATTCATCAACTCAGAGACCACAGAACCTGATAGAACTCATAGAACAGCAGCACAGTCTCTTAGATATCTAAGTTCTCCGGATCTCTTAACCAGAACACATTTCTTCAAACAAAAGGAAAGATTCAAAGCAGCAGCAAGGTAAAGGTGTGACTTTACATTTGAAGGCTACCTGGTTCTATTCTATCAAGATTTCTTGGCAGTCATGCCGCAGAAGCGAAGGTCACCTTTCTTAGAGTGCATAACCTCAATTACCACAAGGGCCACCCGTTCCGTATTAGCCTTCAATGCAAAGCTAAAGAAACCACACAAAATTGCTATTTGAAGCAAAGGCAATACTCCAAATGCCGGAAGACCTACAGGGTACATAAGCTGAGGCAACAACATTGGAGAAGGGTCATGAAATACCTTGATGAAGGAGGAGAATAATGACTAAGGACAGGAACATGAAACCAGATCTACGGGTAGAGGCCAGCCAGTCCGCCGATCCGTCGCAGTGACCCCCCAGCACGTCAGACTGCAGCAGACAGCAGCAGGAGGGTTAGAGCAGTCATGATGGGCATTTTCCAGGGTCCCGATGCAACAGGATCAGTGTTGGCCGGCTGGGGGGGAGCGGAGACAACGCAAGGTGTGTCTTACTCCATTAGCAGCCTGGCAACGCCCCCCGGTTTTTAAGGTTCAATTATGGGTAGCAGCTGAGGTGGTGAAGAGTTTTTAAGGTTCAGAATGGGGTGGAGTTTAGGTAGGAGAGGGGTTTTAAGGTTAAGGGATGGGTGGAGTTTAGATGTAGAAAGGGGTTTTTAAGGTGCAGGGATGAGTAGTTTAGGGTGATGAGGAGTTCATATGGGTTATGGATGTCTGGTGTGTAAGGGCGGTGAGGGTTTATTGGGGTTCAGGGATGGGTGGTGTGACGAGGTGTTTTAAGGGGTATCGGATCGGTGGGGTTTAGGTGTAGAAAGGGTTTTAAAGGGTTCAGGAATGGGTGGAGTTAGGGGTAGTGAGAGATTTTATGGTTCAGGGATGGTTGATTTTTTGACTAGAAAAGGCTTCTAGGCTTCAGGATGAGTAGTTTAGGTGTGGTAAGGGGCTTTAGGGGGAAAGGATTGATGGTGTTTAGGGTTTGTGAGGGTCAGCGATGGATGGTGTTTACGAGTGGTGATGGGTCAATGAATTAAAAGCATCCAATATAACTGTTTGACAATTTTAAAGATATAAATATGAAATAATGTCCCCTGAAGTAAAGCACTGAAATAAATATGTCCAACAAAACTGTTTCTGAAAATAAGACCTGCAGGCATTGCATTTACACTTAAAGAATAAGCACTCAAAAGTCAATTTCGACCAAAAAGACATTCTATGAATTGGCTTCTATGAAAAGGTAAATGCCATTCATTCTGAAAATGTCTATTAAACAGTTTAGATGAAATAGTTTCTCAATAATGGTATTCCATGGAATAGTTTTTCTATGAAATCACATACAACTGGATCTTGAAGATGGGCTTGGAAGACATGTGGAGGATGAAACACCCAGGAGTAAAAGATTACACCTATTTCTCGGTGTCTCACACTGTGTGCACGCGAAGACATGTTTCTCTAAGATTATTCCTTCCTCCCGAATATAGGGGAAGTGGTGCAATGAACAACAGCATTATCAGATCATGGCATGTACACTTAGCTTGGGTGTGGATCCTGACCAGAGGAACAGGATCTGAGTATTTAATGATCAGCTACGAAGACACCGTAGCTTCAACTCCCATCCCAGAGCAAATTACAGAATTTATAAAACTAAACCACTCGGGGGTATGCCATGGTCCAGGACTCTCTTAAAGCGGTGGTACGCGGTGCGTGCATAGCAGAGATGTCTAGGTTGAAGAAAGTCAGAATGGGAACTCTGATGGCACTACAGAAAGAACTACTAGTCCTAGAGTGACAACATAAACTAACAATCTCACAGAAGATCTGGCGTAAAGTGATATCTATGAGGGGGTCAGCTGAGGATACTAGAACGTAATAGGGCAGAGTATAGCAAGAATTAATCAAAATTACTACGAGGGAGGCAACAAGGCAGAGCAGCTAAACTGAGGAAAAGACAAGTGCAGACGTCTATAAAGGAGAATAAGTCAGGTGACGGCACCATGCAACTTCGGGAACCTGAGAAGCTATAGCCCATCCAAAATTTCTAGCCCAAACTATAACCTAAAGACTCAGCGAAAAGGAAATATCACAGTTGCTACAAAGCATAGGCCTATGTAGATTAACAGAGGCACAAAAACAGGAACGAGTCAGCCTGATAAATAAAGAGGAGACTATAAAAGCTATAAAATCCTACAAATGAACAGAACTATTGTTCAAATATATTGTGTCTGCTGACAGAACGTCTAAACAGCTTCACTGATACTGGGTTACTGGGTCAGTGACTCCAACAAAGATGAAAGCCACAATAACGATTCTAATAAAACCTGTGAAATGCCCAGAAGAGTGCAGTTCTTACCGGCCTATCTTTTTACTAAACACTCATAAAAACATATTTGCAAAGGTCCTGGTCCCATAATTAGGGAACCTGATGCCTCTGGTGGCACACTCGATCAAGCAAGCTTTGTTCCAGTACTAAATAGGTGCGCCATCTGATAGACATGGTGCATAAACTGGAGCTGGATGAAATCTTGGGGCGCTGAAAAAAAATGATTTTTAGAGTACATTGGGATTTTATGAAAGAGAACATGCAAAAGAGGGGCCTTAGCCCCATTTCATGAAAGTGGCATTCTCAGGTTAAACTGCCCTCCTAGTGTGGATTTTAGTGAATTGTTGGGACTCACGAGATGTGAGGAAAATGCAAGGACCTAATGATGGCTACCCTCTCCCCATCTCAAACCACGCAGCTGCAGAATTAGAAGCCAAGGAAATAAAGGGATTCAAGCTGGCCCCAGATGAGCTGAAATTACCCCTATTTGATGATATAATTGCAACAATAGCAAATCCAATTTACTTCCTGTAGCCTTTGAAGAGGAAATTATACCTCTTCAGTGAGGTATCAGGCCTTAAAATAAACAAGAACAAATCCAAGGCACTAAACGTCAAAATCATTTGTCCTTTAGGTGGAATACCAAGTCCATTTGATATCTTGTGGTGGCAACGATTTCCACGACCTAGATAACCAACTTCCTGCACTATTGAAGACAATTAAAAACACAGAAAGAGAATGTGCAACGGAGGCACAAACAATCAATCTCATAGCTAGGTAGAATGACAGCAATATTATTGGTGGTATTGTCATGACTATTATCCCAGTTTCAGACTGCACTTTGAGGTGGAGCAAAAGATCCTGAAGAGCCTCCAGCAGCTACATATCATAGAGATGGATTAGGGCAAAGTCGAGGATACCATTCAGAGTAGGTTATAAAAGGGCAAGCAAAGGAGCTCTGTAACTGCTCAATTGCAACACTCTACTATTTGGTGGCACATCTGAGATTCTTCTCAGAATGGTCAAAAGCTGAGACAGCAAGACACACAATGGGCTGGGGAACTCCCATGAGAAGGACTGTGGCTGCATACAAAAGACAAGCCAGCAAACATGCAGCACTACCCTTGCCTCCTTGGACCTATGGGATAGAATAAACCTAAAATATAGGCTTACCAGTTTCCACTTTGGGAAAACTCTGAATTTAATCCAGGCCTTAGTAGATGAGCATTTGTTGCCTGGCAAAAAAGCATGATGTATACAAATTTGAGATCTATTCACCAAGGAGGAAGGAAAGACCTTAGTGCAACTCCAATGAGACCTCAGTCTGCCTGAATAAGAAAGATGCAAGTATGGGCAGATAAGCTGCAACATGACCCATACAACATTTGAAAAGCTGCTCCATTATGTGTTAGACAACGGACACCACATACTGAAAATCTATATAATTCTACTAGAAGGTAAACAGCAAGAGAAAGGGACTTACCAAGCAGAAAGCTGCCAATTTACCAAAGGGCAATAGGAAATAATACACACTAATCCTTTAAAAGGGATTACAAATGCACAGTGAAACACTAAGTGGCAATCTTAAAATGGCACTGGACTCCCCAGTGAGGATGGATGATTGTAGGGCAGAGAATTGTTGGACAAGGCGCAGGCATGTAGTCACGGTCAGAGCCCCTTTCAGAGGGCCACGAGCAAGTAGGAGTTACTGGGCCCAACCATGTGGGTTGTGGCCTTTTACTCCTGCCGCCCCGTGGCCCGAGTCACTATGGGCCCTGATTAACTGGGCCAAGTACTACCTCTTCAGCACTTGACTCTCAGTAGTAGCGCGAGTTGAGCAGTCCAAGGCTCTTCAGAGGAGATAGGTGCACAGTATGCTTAAGCTCTCACTCAGAGACCCCAAGAATATCACTGTCCAGTTCAATACTTTCTCGTGGGAAGAAAAGCAATATTTATTTTGCACACAAACACAGCACCCTAAATAAGTTACACCGAATGTCTCTCCACGCTACCGCCTAGCACTGATCTGGGCAGAGTTCCCACCACTGCCCCCCCACACTGCCAGAACTCTGGAGATGACCTCACAGGTGCTGGTCAAAGTCTGTCTTTAGCCTTGAAAGGTTCAGCTATTAGGGCGCTAATCCACCAAGCTCATACACGTCTCCCAAAGAGCCTGCGCCACTGCTCCAGTCTTACCCAACTGTAGCCTTCAGAAGAGTTTGGGAGCTGGGGAATGTCTTCCTGCACTTCCGTGACAGCTTTCGGGGGCAATAGGTTCTTCTTTTTTGCAACTCCTAGTGGTAAGTTGGTGGAGCAGTGGCAATGCTGCAAGGCAGCTTCTGACCTTGCTTCTGAGTCCCTTTTCTAGTTATAGGGACTTCTCCGACATGGGCTACAGCACCAATAGTCCTAGTAGCCTTTTTTCTGGCATATGGGGTCACGGGCATGGGTGATGGCCTCAACTAGGTCGAATGCACTAAGCGACGGCCTCCACAGTCCTACAGGCCTCTCAATGGCATACGTGGGTCATGGACACAGGCGACGGCCCCAAGAGTCTCAGTTGCAATGAGCGATGGCCCCAGCAGATTCAGTGGCAAGCGGCGAAGACCCCAACAGTCCCATTGGTCCTCCCTCTGGCATACAGACATGGGTGAAGGCCCCAATGCTGTCTGAGGCACCAGGCAACGGTCTACAACCCCAAGATAGACCAGACAGGGGTTACCGACTTCTGCCACAGAGCGGACAGATCTCTAGCAACACCAGTCCCAATTGCACCAAGTGCCTCACACTCTGCTCACCGGGATCCACTCTCCAGCATCAGAGCTGGGCCTTGCTCCCCCCAGGCTCTCTCCTACTCCTCACATGGAATACTGGTCTTGGCAGGCAGACAGGAGGCTGGTGCTCCAAGTACAGGGCAAGTGTTCTTGGCTTCCTGGGTGATTGTCTCTCACCCAGCTTCTTTCTCCACATGAACAGTGATGTTGAATAATGTGTGGGACTCAGGCTCCCACATTTTTTGTTCTAATCCAGACATATTTGTGATTTAGTGCCTGAGCCTTTGAAATTTGGGTTGTGGGAGTGCCTTTAAAGTGCTCTCTCTTCTTCCTTTCTTTTGTCAAAGGGACAGTCTGTTACAGCAGGAGTGGCTCTAATCTAACTAACCTTCAACATAGGCCAAGTAAGTAACAAGGGATCACAACTGGCTGCCAGCTTCCACTGAAATACAACTCATAAAGGTTCAAAGGTTTAAGCCTTCCTCTCTATCAAGATTCCCTGGTCCGCAGTGCCAACCTTAATAGTCTCACCATATCCTGGACAATGATCCCAGACCCCAATGACCAGTAACTCTTCCTGGAATCAAAGAAATCTTTAATGTGCACAAAGGATGCTCTGCTCCCCTTCTTGGAGTGTGTGTGTTCCCACCATCAGGAATGTCAGCAATTGACACTTACTGTCTGGCGGTTGCAGTCCTTACATCCACTGGCCTCTCTAAGCTTTGGGCTTCCAAAATGTAGCCCACAGGCCTCCATGATATGTACCATTCACAGATCCCAGCACCACCTGAAAGTATAATGCGCTGTCCAGTGCTACACCAATCCATGCATGCCTAGGGTGAGTTAGGTACACAGCCACGGGCCTTTACAAAAGTGAGCTGGTAGGCAACACTCCAGTGACACAGATTAAAAGGCTTGTTTACACCACTGGTTCCTATGAAACACAAAGCGGGTATGCTGCCATCACCGCGCTCATGTCACTTAACTCAAGGTAAGGGCAGTAGCCTCTACCACTCTAAAGGTAGTGCTTGGTGAGCCCCTTCCAGTCTAACAAGACCACATTACCATGAGACAGGTCTAGGTCATGGTGCACGTGCACGTGCATGATCCGTGTTCGCCCATTTTTTTTTTACATTTGTTTTTATTGAGTTATTTCGCAACTTGGAAGGCATTGTAATAGTACATGTCATTAGCTTGTTACAATAACAATAGTGAGGCAAACGTGTACCGGATATACTTGGTTCATAACAAGGGGAGACCTGAGCAGTGCAAGCGAATGCGTGCACATAATTACAGAGAGGAGGAGAAAGAAAGATAGGTTGGGAATGAACAACAGAAGCGCACACAACCAACATACAAAGGCCCTCACTACACCCACATGGACATCCGTCGTTGTTGCAGGAGAAAGGATCACACAAGTATAGCACCTATATTGCAGGTAAATGATAGAGTCAGGATGAGGGAGGGGAGGCAATGGGTCAGGCCTATAGCGGTGGGCAGTCAGGTAATGCAACAGGCGAGATTTCTGTGGCAGGCAGAAGGTCTAGGGCGCTGATGGGAGAAGCAGGTTCTGTGCTATGGGGTGCAAGTGGTTTGGCCGGTGAGAGCGGGTAAGAGTAGTAACCCTAGATTTGAAAGCCTCAAGAAGCACATCCCACTGATGTGAGATTGGGTACTTCTGGAGACCCTTCGGACAGTGCCATCACCCACACGTCCACTGACCGAGCCCAGGCAAGTGGCCGAGGAGGAGCCCTTGACTTCCAGGCACGTATGATCCCCCGCTGAGCTAAGAGAAGTGCCAGGTCAAAGAGTCTGGTGACTGCCCTGTTTGTTTTAGTGCGTTTAAACAGGTCAAAGGCACACACGCCCCAGGTGCACAGTGAGGGAACCCCAGTGGTGCGCTGGTGAGATACGCTCTTTGCAGGATATAAAATTGTATTAATTTGCATTGCACATTCCGGGAGACAGTGGCAGGGTAGGCCAGGATCATGGCCCACTCCGTATCGCTGCACGAGCTACCCAGGTCCTCACTACTCCGGTAGTAAAGCATTGAGAGCACTAGGCTGGTATGCTTGTGCAGTGCCTTGGTATACCACGTGATCAAGTGACTCCCCGTGCCCAGTAGGTATAGGTTTTGAAGCACTTGGGCCATACTTGGTTCAGGTTGCAGTGGCCCCAGTGTGCCCGTAGAATACCTATGATTGAATTATATATGAGGAACTGTCTGGGGGGGCCTAGTTTGGTCAATTAGATGAAAAAATGGGCCGGAGAAGATGTCACCCAACGTATGGAGGCCTGCTTCGTGTCAAGGGCAAATCACCGCCATTGTAAGGTACGCTTGCCCTCTTGGCCGAGGAAGCAGCAAAGCACCACAGATAAGAGATGCATGGGGGGATAGGAGCGTGTGCTAGGGGGTGAAAGAGGTGCAATAAGCGCTCCAGTGTCCACGAGGGCAACGTCCATGTCACTGTGGCATCCAAGTCGCGTTCAGCGAACCACCGCGCTACCCACTGCAGTTGAGCAGCAAGGTAATCGTGCTCAAAAATGTAAGCCCCCAACCCGACTCTGTCGGTCAGCAGGCACAGTTTAGATAGTGCCACACAGTGGTGAGTGCCGTGCCAGATGAAATCACCAAGCAGGTGCTCAAGGGTAGTAAAAAAGGATTTCTGCAAGTAAATTGGGATGTTAGCAAAATAATAAAGGAAGCACGGCAACATCACTGTTTGAGACAGAGCAATGCTTCCCGCAACCAACAGCGGCAAAGTCATCCAGAAGGAAATTTGCCTGCAGAGGGAAGACCCACTCGACGCATGCTTCCATCCACTAGTGTTGCTGCATCATGGTAGAGTCGAATACAGAGGTAGCGGATGGTGTCCAGTTGCCTGTGCACCAGCTCCTCCCCCAACAGAAGAGCGGGGTCTGTTGCCCCAGCCGACAAGGGTAAAATGCAAGATTTGCCCCAGTTAACTCGGAAGCCCGAGACAGCGGCAAAGCCGGTGAGTAGTCGTTCCATCGCAGGTATGGGCTGAAAAATATCTTGGATGAAAAGGAGCAGGTCATCAGCATAGAGCCAGACAGCATGTATTCTGTCACCCATTCTTGCCCCTAACCTCTCAGTCCCTGCGCTAGGAGCCACATAGCCAGAGAGAAAAGAAGGGGGGAGAGGCGACAGCCCTGGTTTGTGTCACGACCTATACAGATAAGTTTGAAAAGGAGTCCTGAAGAGGGCCAGCGGTGCAGTGTATAGGAGCTTGATAAGCCCCAGCATGCGGGAACCTAGGCCAAATTTAGTCAGCACAGCAAAAGGTATCTCCACTCCAGGGAGTTAAAGGCTTTCTCCAAGTCCAGAACCAGGAGGCCGATCATGGCTAGTGGCTCCAGTGTCCTTTGTCACCCTAGAAAATACTACAGGTTGATGCGATTGCCTCTTTGGAGCTTAGGCACATCCTCTGCCATTTGGTTTAGTTGTAGAAGAGAAACCTCTTTAAATAGCATGTGCAATGTTACTGTTTGGATAAAGGGGGTGAATGCTGGGAAGGTGGAGTTGTGAACCACAAGGCATAGCCATTCTTTGCATTATTTAATACTTGTCTTTTAGTAATTTTTTGCCACTCTCCCTACAGTTTGACAGTGCCAACTCCCAACTGCAGATGGCATTAAAGAGGCTAGAGTCAGTGATTGGTTGTGGCTGGCGTGTTTCGTGAAAAGCCGAAGGCAGGTGGCTGCTATTCCCTCTTAGTTGTCTCTTTTGTTAGTACTGAGGTTTATGCTAATGCTGCCAGAAAGAAGGTCAAACAAGCTAGTGTCAATAGCACTATTTGAAATGTTGAGAACTGTTGTCTTTTCTAGACATTACTGCTTCAAAGTGTCAACCTCAGTTTTAATTTGGTGCATTGAATCACCTTTTATCTGGGTCTATAGTGGCCTGTGTTTGACCTCATGGTCACAGGTTCAAATCCTGGTGGGTCCACTCAGCCTTTCATCCTTCTGAGATCGATAAAATGAGTACCATTGAGTTGTGTAACACAAAACATCTGTTATTCAGCTCCAAGATACCCTTCTGGGTGAACATGCACTTTACAAATACACGTTATGTTATGTAGTGCCTTAGAATCCAGTGATTATTTAGTAGTCTGTTTTCTGAGAAAACCCTCATGGTTTTTAATACTGCCCTCACCCACTAGATAGTGACATGCTTCATCATAGGGCCGCTTCTACACCCTGCCGCAGGCGAGCATACAGGTTGTTGCCCAAAAATATTTTTTGAAAAAACTCTAGGGATCCATTTATGCAGAGGCAGTAATACGGAGACCATCACACGCAGTGACTCTAGGGTCACATGACGGGTACTGACCCGGAAACGGAACCCTGTTTTAAAGAGAGCCGGAAGGGCAGAGAGATACAGGCACAGGGAGAAGAGAGGTCCTATTTGGCGACGACCGATCTTTAACACAGTGAGTACTAAAACTGAGGAGGATGGATAACTTGTAATTTAACATTTTTAAACTCTACTTAATTATATAAGTGGAGAACGCAACGAAGAATACATGGCGATATGAAGGAATGAGATGAGACTCAGACTAGAAGAAAGTATAATTTAAGAAACATACCGGGTGTACAGGAGGAACACAGTCTTTTATGCGATGTGACCTAGGAGTGAATTGTGAGCACCCGGTTTACACCACATGACACCACCTACTTGAGAATTACCCTTACAAATAAAATTTGGCATATTTCATTCCCTAGAGTGTGACAGCAGGACGACGTCCCACTCTCTCCCTGATATCCGCGGCGAATAGATGAAACTTGGGTAAGGGACACAATAGCTCAATATGAGACATCTGGTTTTGCACAATAATATGGGTGTTGGATACAGGTGTTTCTAAGTTATTATGAAGTGTGACTATGCCATCTGGTTTGAGATGCATTTTTGGGTGTGATATAATAATTATGAAAATCACAACAGCGACACAACGGAGCAAAATACACATAGTGGGGAAAACCAATGATATGGGTAACACATAAGTGGCATGGTGTGAACTACCCACACAATATACTGAGGAATTACTCACATGTGCAGAAACTAATGCCGTTTTTATTTTTTATTTTTACATTTTCATTTCTTTTTGTCATAGGAATTTAAGTATACACAATCATCCTCACCTAGGAAATAAATAGCAGGGAGGATAATACAGGATTTTCATCCTGAGGAATACCTTAGGCCCCTAGGGGGCTAGAAGTATAGGCAAGAAACATGTCGATGATATGAAGCAGAGAGGGTGACGGGACGCCAATTCCCTTTGTACACCTGCATATATATTTTTTAACCCTATCAGTAAGGACCCAAGAATAAAATAGTATAGAGGGTACCCTACAAGACAGTTTTAACCTTAGTTACTGCCTCTGCATAAATGAATCCCTAGAGTTTTTACAAAAAATATTTTTGCGCTCCACCCAGTATGTTGGCCTGCAGCAGGGTGTAGAAGCAGCGCTATGATGAAGCATGCCACTATCTAGTGGGTGAGTGCAGTATTAAAAACCCTGAGGGTTTTCCCAGAAAACAGACTACTAAATAATCACTGGATTCTAAGGCCTTCCCTTCTTTATGTGTGTGTTTAGACATTTTTGAGGGAGGACTAGGGAAGGTTTGTTTCCTCTCGTCCCTTCTTTTAATAGTGTGGTTAATGTTATGTAGTGCCTCAGAATTGAAAAGAATTGGATGTTACCTTGGTGATTGCGACATCAAGCTACCATACTACTATACAGTAGCCAACATGACAGACGTCTCGCTGCCATACAAATAACCTGATTGGATCTAAAGTGGACCCAGTTAATAATTTCATAGAATTCCTTCTTCTTATCCTTAAGAATAGCCTCATGAATCTTTGCATTGACTGCCAGAGTTTTATCATATCCCCCAGGAGAAATCACACACAGCCGCCCATATGAAGCAGATGTGCCAGATTTCTCTAGCCCGCTACTACTATCCGGCTCCTCGCCTTACCTGATGGTGTTAAAGAGGAGGTATTCAAAGGATATTGCTTCTGCACTCCTGAAACTATGGCAGAACCAGTCTGTGGTCAGATCTTGGCCTGGAAGTTTTTTTAATTTTTTTAAATATTTAAGCAGACAGCCCACTGTGTGACTTTCAGACAGACGCAACATACAAAAAACATGAGGCTCTTTTTCAGACTCTATTCTCACAGGATGGACACCTAACAGTAACTGAAAACATAATCGGTCACGGAGTAGAAAGAAAAAAAACATTTTTCTTCAGTAACAATGCACTTGGATGTGTCCTTCAAAAAGTGAAATATTTCCTTTGACAAAAAGGTCAAAAGGGCAGCGAGGCATGTCAAGTGCTCTGGAATTCGATTCCTACTCCACGCAGTGCCAAGCACAGGTTTCGAAGGGTACTACTGAGAATTTAATGTGACTATTCCCGGAGGCTCTTATTCCTATTATCTACAGTTCTATATTACACAGATGTCTTCACAGGGGGAATAGAGGCCCATTTCAAAGTCACACTTTTTACTCTGCTTGGTGCAAGCTTTTTACCTACACCCCCAGCAAATATGGTGGTGATCTGTTCCCCATCCCTTCCTGGAAAGTGAGTTACTCATGCCCTGGACCACTTCCAGAGTAGAAAGCCATGTGAGAGGAGACTGTGAATGTCCACACAATTTACATGTTTGTAGGTGTTCCCAAACGTCTAAGGCGGGCCATGCCTTGGAAAGTCCACTTCAAACCTCTTGAGTGGAATTTACTGGTGCAAATTTATGCACTTGCGGCAGAGAAATTTGCATCAGTACATGTATTTACACCAACCAGTAATCCCTAATTGTAATTCCTGGAAGTTGTAAAATAATTTTAAAGTTCCACTGGCTGTATAAAAAAAGAAAAGAAGCATGCCTTTAGTTAGGCTTTTCTTAATGAGTTTTCTCTTTGAAGATAATTCCATGATCTAGCATATAGGCTATGAGAGACATTTACATAAATGAAATTGATGATCCTATGATAGAGGAGGTTTTGCTGTAAGGGTGTGTTATTTAGTATATATTTAAATGAATGAATTAATTAATGTAAAAAGCTAAAGTCTATGTTTTAACAATAGGTCCAGATTCATTGATGTTAAGGGGATTAAACTGCTCTTAAGCCATCAATGCTCAAGCAAGATATCTGTGCTATTTGCTTCCTTTCATTCTTCCCTTGAATAGCACAACACATCATTATAGACAGCCTAATACATCCTAATAGACTATTACACAGGTGAACATATATCTTAATAATTCAAGGTATACCTAATATATTGAAAGGTAGCACCCTCTGCCGTACATATAAGCATATTTCAAGTGATCAAGGAGTTCTGTGACGTTTTAAGGTCGTGGAACTCCGAGGCGACTTGCAATATCCGTATAATGTATAGCAGGAGGTACTTTATCCGTTATGATACATGATAATGCCATCACTCCTCCCATAAACCATTTAAATCATTGGTGTGTTGCTCTTTCATGTTGAAGAGATAGGATGTTTGTAAACATGAAGAATAAAAGTAGACTCCCCACTGGAATATTAAATATACAAAAAAGCAGTTAGATATTTGTTGCAAAAAATATATTACAATTTGTTTATTACAACTCAGATTAAAAAACACTGTAGCTCAGAATGTGTGCTACATGCAGAGAGATTCTATCAAAGCAAAAAAATAAACATGTTGCCATAACTATATCCTTTCTCCTTATCACTGTTCATTTAGACAAACAGAGTACAAATAGGAACCTACGGACTAAACATCATTTCCTCTCGCTTTCAGAAGAGCCCTCCACCAGGAGGGCCAACTTCCACAAGTGTATGACGAACATCGCTGACTGGATGAAAGACAACTGTATGAAACTCAACACAGAAAAAACGAAGTACTGATCTTCAGGAACAACACATCCCCGTGGAACTACTCCAGGTGGCTCTCAGAACTAGGACCTACAACTATAGACCATGCCCGCAACCTCAGCATCATCCTGGACAGCAAGGTCACCATGAAAAATCAGATTAAAGCAGTCTCCTCCACCTGCTTCCTTCATCTTCGCATGCTTAGCAAGATCTTCAAATGGCTAACAGTCAACACCAGACATACCATCACCCAAGCCCTAGTCACCACCTGGCTGGACTATAACAATGGACTCTACGCAGGAATCATCTCGCACCTCCTGAAGATCCTCCAGACCATACAGAACTCTGCGGCCAGACTCATCCTCGACCTCCCCAAGCGGACCCACATCACCCTTCACCTCAGGAAGCGCCACTGTCTCCCCGTTCAGAAGACATGCCACTTCAAGATGCTGATCCACACTTACAAAGTCCTGCACAACAAAGGACCAGCATACATCAACCACTGCCTAAACTTCCACCAACTTTTCAGACTCCTGCGCTCTGCCTCCCTTCACCTCACCCATACCACTCCCATTGGTAGAAGCCACAGCGGAGGTAGCTCCTTCTACCTTGCTGTCAGGGCCTGGAACAACCTCCCTCTTCACCTCTGAACCTCACCCTCGCTGTTGGAATTCATGAAAGGACTCAAGACCTTGCTGTTCGACTGAGCCTCCGCAGCAAGAGTTCTCAGCGCCTGAATACCCTCAAGGGTGATTAGCCATGCTTTACAAGTCTTGTTTGGATTGGAATTATCGAACTATCTGACCGATCAGTTGAGCAAGCTAATACCTACCCTACATATTCCTATGGAACATATAAGCAGTTTGATGCCCATAAATGCAGTGCACCTTTTCTTCGAAACAAGCAGCAAACCTGCCCTGTAGATATATATCTGTGTGTAGGCGCAAATTTACTACTATATGCAGGAAAGCTGAGCCAGGTGCAGATTTCAAGGCGTACTTCTGGGAATGTCATGTGATTCTTCCCAAGGGCTCCTAGTGCCTTTGCACCAAGTTCTCTATAGCGGAGAAGTCAGTGCAGGGGAATGAAGTCCCCTGTACTAACACTTTTTTTTTTTATTATTGGGAAATACATTTTTATACATAGAGAGAGCTCTTCTCTTACACCCCCAGCAAATGTGGGGGTGATCCATTCACTTTCCCAATCTAGAAGGGGAGTTAAGCCAGTCTTTTACTGAAGTAAATTTCTGACTATTTCAAGGCTGTAAAGCAGTGGGAAAGGAGGTTGAGACATTTCACAATTTGATAAAGAAAAACATGGGATACAAACCCTTGTATTTCTCAACCTCTCTGGGGGGTTTCGGGGCTGGAAGTGGGTCGTACACACTGCAGTCTTTTCCTGTCCAGTCAGAATAACAGATACACTTTCCTTCATTGCTGCAAAACTATAGGAGAGAAAAATCAACGTTGAGGAGTGGGGTGAAGAATTGCAATATTAGAAGAAGGTATGGCAGAATCATCAGGTTGAAGAATGTGTTTTTCTATGTTTCATAATCACAGATATTACCACTTCCATCATTTCCAAATTTCCCACCATCCCTTGTCTCAACACACAGCTGTGCCATGATTGCAATGAAACCAGATATTTACCATGCATCTAATGTGAGTTTTAGCCTGCTCATCGCCCATCCCCTGTGTTCAAGTTTAAAGTCTTAAGTCCCTCCTCCCCTCCCTATGCAGATGGATGCCACCTTACAGCATACTAAAAAGACTTTGAAAAAGGAGGTGACCACTGCCTACTCACTGTAGAGGGCATACACTGGCGTACACACACTTTCCCCCTAAATCTCCAAAGGAGTAAGACACTGGGTTTGTTGAGTAAAAATAATCAGAGGATCACTTAGAAATCATTATGAAATTTAATAGTGCTGATCAGATCTACGCTGTGCTTTACTTCCCAGTTTAAATATTTGTGGGTTTTATAGGGGCATGACTCACGGTGAAAGTGCAACTTCGCATTTCATAATTTTGTATCCTTGTAACTATCCCCAGCCCAATGGAAGACAGTTTTACCACCAGCAAATCCAGTTTTACCACATCACTGACATGGTAAAATTATACAAGCACTTTTACAGCAATATTCACAAACAGCACAAACAGGCAAATGTGCAGAAATCAATTTTATGCACATTTTATCATTTGCTGTGATGTTTAAATGAGCCAATTAATGTTGTTACCGCAAAAACAGTGATTACCAAATTTGAAGCTATGCTTTTCTCAATTAAGTAATTGAGTGTGGCCAGGGCTGAAACTGTGTCCCAATGGTAGGCATCATACAGATCTGAAGTGGTGCCTTGTACAAATGCCCAACACAAAAGCTCTCTTTATCTAAATAACAAAGTCCCCAACATGTTTAGTCCCACGCTCGCTCACAATCCTCAAGGTACCTCTTCACAAGAGCACTCACCCCATTTCCATAGCAGGTGCGTCCATCCCAGCTCCCTGGACACGAACTGAAGTTAAAGGCTGCCAGGGGTAGGCATTTGTGGTCAAGACACATCATGTTGGGGCCGCAGGGAGTGCCATCTTCCACATAACCCAGGTTAGAACCGTCCACCATCATCACTTGCCCACCCCTTAAGGTAACAAAAAAAGGAGGAAGAAAAGGAAATGAGAGGGTAGTAGGGATAACAATAAATAGGGAAAATGGGTTGAGGGAAGATAATAGGGTGGGGAAGGAAGGAGTGGCATAAAAGAATCGGAGAAGGGAAATGAGAAAAGTGGTGAGAAGTAGAGAAACGAGATAAAGGAGAATGGAGCACAAGACAGACATTGTGGAAAAAGAAAGAAGAATGGGTGAAATTGATCAGTGAAGAGAGAAAGAACACTAGTGTCACTGCAGTGGCCTTTCGGAACAAAAGATATTACATTCATGGTGATGCCGATATTGTTAGCCATTGCACCGCATCGTTCAGAATTCGTTGGGAACTGAATGTGCAACTGAATGTGCACCATAGGCAGGACCAGAAATCTTCTCTAAAATCTCGTTTTAAGTCCCTTTATTAAAGCCCCTTTTAATACATTTGCATGGATTCTCATGGGAGAGCTTGTGAGCCCAGCCCAGCCCCTTACCCATGTGTCCCTACCTAGTGTCTACTTGTGTTTTCTCGGATTACAAGAGGACATATGGTATGAGTGGATGTATGAGGTCAGGGACAGCAAGGACTATGAGGACCGGAGTCAGTGTGCATGCAATTCCTTACTCTGTCTTTATGCTTTCCCTCCTATCAAGCCTGGGTGTCTATGAAACTAACCTGCTAGCGTTCCGGGAGTGCAGAGAAGTGCTAAATGGTTTGCTCTAGAGACAGAACTTATTTACACAGTGGAGAAACTAAGCCCACAGAAAAATATGTAGTAACTGTGTCTGAATACTCTGAAAAGGCACTACTTATGACTAAAATCTGCAGATTGCGGATAGCTTTGCAAACTCGAAGATTCTCATGACAATTCTCTGCAGATTGTGCTTTTACCAATAAACTGTAGCTAAGGAACATGTGTTTTCCCATAGAAGGATATGAGCAACAACACAATTTTGGTAAATATGTAAAAACTTTTAGGTCAAAAGAAAAGCATCTGTACTAATAATGGTAACCTCTGATGGCAAAATTCAAATCCTGACAATGTGCTTTTCAATTTCAAATTGGAAGTATGCATCCTAGAGTTCCACAGACAACACTGATTACTTTATCGGTTTATCACTGGAAATGTGACTAAACATTTGAGGATTTCATAAGGAAAACTGGTTAGTGTCAAACAGATCTTGAAACACCTATTCCTGAGGCTTGTTGAGCAAAACAATGTACCAGGACCCTGGAGGGAGACTGCTGATCTCTATTGGGAACTTTGCTCCGATTCTACGAACATATCGCTCTGTGGCACCTAAAATACTAGCTACAACTCCAATACTTACTCATTTTCTGAAACCAGTTTGATAGCACCCACAACACATCTATGAAATTTAATCTCTAGAAGATTTCATAAATTTTGAAGGGCATGAATAAGGTATTGAAGGAAGTAATAAAAAATCAAAGCATAACCCTAGGTTCATCACCTTCTTGTCTTGCATAGCAAGCACCCATTACGATGAGGAGAGGACACTCTCCATCCCACTGGAAACAGTAAATTCCTCTGAATATTTTAGGAGTTTCATGCATCCTTGAGGGGAAGTCACCTTGACATTTAAGTCTTCAGTTTTGGTTGTAGAAGATGGGAGCAACTCACAAATAAACAGGTTTGGGAAGAAATCAGTGTATTCATGCATCAGATTGTTTACCAATAACCGAGAAAGCTGGATTTAATCCTGCTTTTGAGGCTTTGTCGTAAAAAGTCTTAAGGATTTCAATGTCAAAAATCCACTATTGCAAGATCTCAGTCCTAAGCAATTGAGGAAGCGCATAATCAAGTTGGTCTTTCTCATGCACACAGATCTGTGCTGGTGCTAGGGATGTGTGTATTTGTGTGCAGCTGCTGTCAAGCTCCTTCTTTTCCCTCTGACAGCCAAATGAGGCATTCCTTTGCTACATCCAGTGGCAGATATTTGCCATATTTTTGTAATTCATAACAATTCTGCAAACTGTAAAAATCATCTTCTTCATAAGACAAAGGGAAAGTAAAGGCGACATGGGGGGACTTCTACAACAAAAGTTGAAGAGGAAAATGAAGAACATATGTTTCATGGTACACATTGAAAATTAAAGGCCAGGGGTTCTAATATGCTGGGGTTCTAATTTCCCTTATTGGAGTGCCAAAAAGATGAGCAGGAGCCACTGGGGAAAACATTTAGCACCCGATCAGCTTTTTGGCACTCCAGCAAATTAAATTAGTCTTCAGAGTCAGAAATGTCTCTAGGCTCTGCTACTGGAGGCACGTAATATTGGGTCAGATGTACAAAATGCTTATTTTGCATTTCCTAAATAGCGACTTCTTAGAAATCGCTATTTAGGAAATGCAAAATGGTATGTACAAAAATAGAGTCCCTAATAGCGATTCCTAATGAGTAGGAATCGCTATTAGGAAATCGCTATTTAGGTAATACCAAACTAATCATTCCTATGGGCCAAAAGGCCCATAGATACGAATGGTTTTGCCTTTCCTAATTTGCGATTTGCTAATAGGAAACTGCAAATTAGGACATACTAAAGCAAGGGTGACGTTCAGCCTAAAGACCCCCTAGCTGCACCCCAAAAAAGGTGGTGCACATGTAAAGCGCACAAATGCCCTAGGGGCATTTGTGAGCTTTATTGCACTTTTAAAAAAACATTTCAGAGTGCTTTTTTTAAAATGCACATGGTTACCACTGACTTTGAGTCGATGGTAATAGCATTTCCTAAATGCCCAATTTGCATTTAGGAAATGCTTAGTACATGTGTATAGGAAATCCCTATTTGCGATTTCCTATTTGGGTGTCGCTAAATTCAATTTCTACCGGGTACAAATCACATTTTGCGATTTCCAAACGGCCTTTGCACATGCCAAAAGGCTATTTAGAAATGCTAAATAGCTTCGTGCACCTGGCCCATTGTGTTGCAAACTCTGGTACTGGAATACTGGAAAAGAGAGGCCAAGTTTATGGTAGTCAGCACCCAAAGACATACTACTGTCTGCTACTGGTGCGGAAATGAATGATGATTTGCTGTTTTTTCTGAATTATCCTTCTTTTATGTTTGTGGATTTAACTCTAAAGCAGTATGTTGGATGCCAGTTTGATCATAGAACCTTGCTCACCACCCCTAACCAGCTAATACACAGAGCAAGGAGAAAGACCAGTTAATCTTTCGACTGGTCTTTTGATCTTTATGGGGGATTTTACATTTTACTCCAATTCTGCAGAAGCAATTCCTAAACAGTTGTAAAAGAAAGAGGCGAGGATAAGTAAATACCAGCAATGCTCTTATCTCCACAGTATGATTTTACCTTGCTTAGACTTAGTACTCTGGACATTTACAACAGTGGAGCACCAATAAATGCAGTAGATATGGGCCACAGAATGTTGAATATAAACCACAAATGTGTTTGATTGAGGATGCAGTAGGAAGTTGTCACTTTAAAGTCCTTGCAAGTGAAGTGAAAAATGATCAGTGGACAGTGGCAATTGGTCTGTCTTAAAAGAGCTCTCAGGAGTACAGTGGGGATGTACCATTAATAAGCACTCAGGGATGCAGTGGAATTGGCCATGGAATCTCATGCAGGAGTGCATCGTGGGAGCAGGTCACATGCAAGACCCCTAAGACAACCAGTAAGAAATCCCAAATTATTTTGTTTTTGTAAAATACCAGATTATGTAAAGCACTGATAAAACCTACCAGGTGCTTGTTGAATAAAGGGTGGATGGAAGAACCCTCAAGGAGAGGTTAAAAAATAACCACGAAAGAGATCCTTGGGTGGTGGTGGAAATAGCCAACGGAAGAGCTCCTTGTGTGTGCATAAACAAATGAGCACTGAACAGCAACATATAAAAGCCCATGGCTGGAAATGGCCAACGGAAGAGCAATTGCGAAGGATTCCTATGAGAAAGATGCATTGGAGGGCGTCAGGAAGTGTGATAAAGGGAACTGGTAAAGCCACAGATGAAGGTCTAGGAGTGTTGTGAATATCAGTCTTGGAAGAGTAAGGGCTGTAGCGGGGGGTTTAGTTAGATGTTGGTACTTCTAGATAGAGTACTGAATGGGTATATTGGCATGTTAAGGAGGGGGAATAATGTAATGAGCAATGACATGTCTCAAAAACATGCATATGGACACTGTACCTGCAGTCGACGTATTTGCTTTGGTAGTACAGGGTTGTGCTGGTAATTTCACCGTTTAGGTCTCCGATCCTAGGAAAACCACTGATGTTGGAGCAAAGTAGGTATCCGCATAGCACATCTCTGAACCAGACCAGGAAAAAGAGGAACCACCAGTTAAAAGCATTCAACAGAAAATGTGAAGATCCGCCAATCCATGCTGCACCCACAATGCACACCTACCATCACATTATTCAGATAGAATTTTTACGTACAGGCAACATAAACCACCTCTAATTATTACACTTTGATAAATGTCCTGGTACGGCCATGCTGCACCCACAAAGCATCTAGTATTAACTCAATACCATGACGGGCCTTCAAGGCCATGCCAGAGCAACAAAGCACCAACTACCAATTCCCTATGCTAGCTGCGCCTGTACAAAGAGACGGTATCAACACAACATCCTCTAATATAACACAATAACACCACATGCAAAGAGAAAAGGTGGAAACAAAGCATCCACTATGACAACACTGCTCGAAGAGCACTGGCAAAGACACACTGCATTAACAAAGCATTCACAGTCCTTTTAATACAATAACAAAACTTTCAGAGAAAAACAGTATTAATAAAGCACCCACTTCCATCACTCTGTGAGAAAAGCACCTGTAGGTACTGTATATGAAGTATTAACAAAACAGTCATTAACCACTTACTACCAAAATATCAACTGTAGGGACAGTTGTTTAACAAAACCCCTGCAACTGGTGTATTTAGCCAATATCACTTGCAAGAACAAGCTGTATCAACCAATCACACATCAGAGACACGTCCCATCATCACTGCTCATAAGGATTTGTAGGGATCACCAAACACACGTAAGGGACCCACTGAACTATATCACAGGTTCTTTCCGGAAGTTACCAATTAACATGTCACAGATGGTGGCAATGTTTCCTAAGTAGCACTTAAAGTCTCTATTTTATGTTTATTGCTAATATAAATACACTCTATATCATAAACATGACTTCCAAATCCTTAAAAAGCATGGTTTGTCAAGATTTGTTGTATTCTGTTCTAGGTTCACGGTTCTCAAGAAATTTAGTAAAATTATGTATTCCTTATAGTTAACAGACATTAAATGTAACAACACTTCAAAGTGCTCACTGGAGATGGTTATGTTGGGAGCGGCCACTAAACCCAAGGCCTGCTCTAAAGTGAGTGCTTTTAGCAGGAGCACACTTGTTTCAGAGCTGTGACTGCTTGAGTCTACTTTTAGTTTTCAGCAGCTGTTTCTCAGAGCATGCCGTATGCAGGTTCTGAACATGTATTTCTTCAGGTAAGACCTTAAGTAAGATCTGCTATTGTATTTACTTATTTTAAGGCTCTTGTTAAGTGCTGCTACCCACATGATTGGTACAGGGGTGTAACTTTGGGGAGGTGTGGGATCGTTGGGGTGTGATATCCCCAAATAAACACATTCTTGGCTTGGTAGTTGGGTGTGGTGGCCCTGCGTAGGGCCTGCTATGTCTGTGTTGGTTTTTCTCCTGGTTTCATACAAAGTGCCTTTTCATATTTTAAAATGTTCTATTTAATTCTTCCTCTAAGAGAAAGAGAAGATAATAGTGACCAAGACATGTTTTGACACCCACATAACAGAAATGGAACACAATTGTTTTGCCTTAAAAGTAGCCGCACCCTTCAAATTAAAAAGCGAAGAATGTTCATTTCTTATAGCTAAGCTTTACTTAGCAATAGTAATGTGCTGCTTTTGACATGCTTGGATTGGTGAAAGTATCATTTGCTACATTCCCTATTACTCAAGCAGCCGTAAGAATGCAACTTAATTTGCTCTGTTCATTTTTTTGATCAGGAACTTAAAGATGTATAGTGACCAATTTACAAAAAAAGTAGTAAATCTGTACCCATAGACCTACTCTTATGAACGGGTGTAGATTTAGTACGTTTTAGAACCCACAAACTGTCAAAGCAAATCATTGTTGATCCATACACTCCACACTCCTTGCATGGGTTTTACTACTGCATAATTACACAAAAGTGTGATGTCCAACTATGCAGTAGTAAATGTTAAGCATCCTCTAGTGGATACTTGGCAGGCAAACGTTTGTTTATGTGAATTGGACCTACAATGTCTGTATGGGATGCATGAGTGCTCTGTTTTGTTGGTGGACTGTGACCTGTTTCAGCAGGACAAAAGGACATAACAATTTTCCTGGTATTTTTATGCTTCATGTTGCAGAGCTAGACTGAGACCTAAAAGCATTCCTACAATATGTTTTAATCCCAGTTCCATATTGCACAGAAAGAGCCAACCAAGAGAGTCATCATCTCCAGGATGTTTTGGGTTATCCCATCGATCACAAAAAAAGTGATGGGGGGAATACTTGCAAATAGTCTAACTTCCACTGGCAATCCCTCGGAGTAGCATTACAACCCACCCTTTTTGCCCACTTTGCCAATCTAGATAAAGGGCCGCCTTAAGCATATCTGTACTGAACCCTGCGCCTCATGGGAAAAGTTCATCCCGAACTGTCAGGCAAATCCCACTCCAGAAGGGAGCATAAGCATTCGCAGACCGGTTTTAGCCTTGCTAGGCCTCGTGAGTGAGGTATAGCAAGGTTGTCCTGTTTTCAGTGTTCATGTTTTGCAATTTTCATTGATGTTTTCTCAGTGTTTTCCAAACCTTTTGAAATCAGTGCTTATCAGTGTTTTTCACCTCCCAAAATTGACAAAACTGTTTTTTTCAGTGGTAACAAAACATGTTTTTTGCAGCGATTGTTATAAAGCACATATTTAATTTAAAGGAGAAGTAATGTACGGTGTGTAATGTCTTCCCATAGGAAGTTTGTCAAATGGGCTTATGTTACACTGTTTAAGCATAGAAAATCTGTGTATTGCATTCTTGCTCACATCTCGTTACCCTCTCTCACATCTCATTACCTCTCACACTCACTCTATCAAGACTTTGTTTGGTTTACAGGACTATTAATGGATTAAAAAAAGTAAGAATACTATATTCAATTATTTTTTAAAACACATTTCTGGACACAGTTGGGGGTTATTCACCTACTCTTTACTGAATATTATGACACTGTAGGGGTGGTCAACCCTGCCAACAGCATAGTACCTTGGGAAATCTTTACAATTTTGAATTGCACCAGATTAATTTGTGGCTGTGCATCCTAAGGCACCTGAAACTTATGCTTTAAGCACTCTTGCCACTGCTTTTCTGTACTCTTTGCCCGACTACATCAAGGTGGTGATGAAGTTGTGTAGACATTTATAACTGCCAGGTGTCCCTATGGCAAATGCCTCATTTAGAGTCAGTCCTGACCTTTTATCCGACATCACATTGTATTCTGGGATTTGAAATTTTGCTGTTAATATTGTAACTATGGGCTAAAAAACCCAAGCAGTAAAGTGCAGTTAAGTAAAAAGCTGGGATTAGCTGATGGTATCACACATTACAATTGGACACCTTGCAGCTATGAACTTTGTTGGTATATGGAAAGGCTTGCGTCACGTTTCCACCAATATCCCTTGTGCATGGTGACAGCACTCTTTTTACAGGTATCTGTCACTGCACCTTGCATTTAATGTTTAAATCATGGATTGTTTGGCAGGTGACCTGCTAACAATACGGACTTTTTAGAACAGGGGGCCGGATTAGTAAAAGGGTTTTACTCATTCTTGTCTGTGTGTAAATGTGAAAGAACATATTGAACAAGACTCTTATTGGTCAGCCAGTGAAAGAATTAAATACTCCCAAAGATCACATATTATTTTAATATTCCCAGATTCTCTATAGTGTATAAAATATTTACATCAGACCTAAAACATGTTTCTAAACCCTGCACCTTTAATCCAAGCAATCACGAAGAGACAGTATTTTTGCAACATGCCTAAACAAAGCCCAAGCAGAATAATCATAGACCAGCATTGCTTTCTGCTAACTTCTATAACAAAGCTATACTGCGTTAGCCCCTTTAAGGAATAAAATAAAATTACCAATTCTCACTCACTTTCCTTTCTTTGTATGGCATTTTAGTTTGTGGTTGTGCTGGTGTTTAACGGTGTCTATAGGTTTACACTGATGAGGGTTTTTCCCCTTTTGGTGGGATTTGCATAAGGTGGCCTTTGTCTAAAGTAGATCACTGGGCGAAAAACAATGGGTTGGAATGCTACCCTAGCGATTATCAGTGATTAGAGTATTTGCAAGCATTAGTCCCATCACCTTTTGTGTGATTGAATTATCCCATCAACAAAATCTGAAACAAATTTGGGTCCTAACAACTGATGTTACTGCACAATTTTCAAAAAATACTTATTAGATCAAATTCCATGTGTTGAATGTTAAAAAAAAAAAAAGTCAGAAAGCTGCACCAAAAGCTTTTGACCTTTTATGGGTGTAGGATCCCTAGGTTATCTCACTCCTCGAACCTGCTGGCCACTATGATGGGAAATCTGAGTTTCACACCCACCTAATCTTACTGATTAAGATACAGCTTTGGATTGGTGGTCTCAGAGAGCTCAATGAGTGGGAGCAAAAAGGGTAAGATGGAAAGCTCCAGAGACAGTAAAATGTCCCAATTATGCCTTCTGCTACGATGTAGTATAATAGTCCCACTAAAATTTTCACAGTGTGTGCAGTCGTCCAGAGCCCGTTTGAAAAGGGGAGGTCAACCTTAGTTGTGTAACAAGCAAGACTAAGATAAAGCAGTGATCTGAGGCCTCTGGAACAGCAAGATTATCAGTGTTTCAAACACATAAATTATTAGTGATTTTGCATATCAAGACTGTACAATCACCTTAATGCTCAACACTATTAATTCTGACATCTAGAATCCTCCTAATGTACTAACATCAATTGAGTTAAGCAAAGATAGTACCATTGCTGGTTTGGTTCAGGTTACAGGCAATACGAAGTACTAGTATTCATTTAAATTAGGTTCATGAATATAGTTAGGTTTTTTAGTATTAGGGACCGAAAACCACTAATATTAGTTTACATTCAATTATGGATACATTTAGGCAGATGGGGTGTGTTCTGTGTAAACAAGTCATGATGACAGAACATATGCATCAAGTCACAATAAGCAGAAGTTCTCGTGTACAGTATTTTTTTTCTTCTCTTCTTCCAACTTTTTAAGTTGTACTGGTAACTGCATACCACCCACTAGCAAGGAATGACTTCACCCACTCCCCTTTCTGACCTCTTCATTACACATTTTAGGAAAAAAGCTATTTGTATTAAAATAAAAATTGAGTGGAACAAGGTCAGTTGACATATGATAATTCAGAATCATCACACTTAATAAACACCACCTGCAAGAACAGGATTCCTCTTTGGGTCACAGGGCTCATGCAAGTTACTCGACTGTGTAGATTATATGTAAAGCACACGTAGGTCAATTCTATCTGTCCATTCCATTCCATGCTATAAGATGTGCATCCTACTCCGTCTGAAACTTTTGTTTTCTCAGTCCATAACACACCGTACTTCATATCTGACAAACACTATCTTTCACCTCTTTTAGGGCTCCGTATAAGACAGAATTCTGTAGTGGGAAAATATGCCTTCTCATTCTGCTGACCAGCTTACTGCATATTTGTCATAGACCATTATTTTCCACCAAGCCGTTTTTGTAACTTGAAAGTAAAAATTTATGAAAGTAAAAGTATTGTCCAAATTTTAAACATATTTTTTCAGAAACACATACTTTTTGTGGCTTGTAATTCACATAATTAGAAGATGTATTTTCCCCCTAAAGAGACTCTTTAGATCAGACAGTAGCAATAGCAGTGTCTCCCCTTGCAGCATCATGCCATTACTTAGAAAATAATAAAATGTGGATGGATGCAGGGGTCAAAATGCAGTAAAGAAATTACAGTTTTTCTTGGGATCATCATTACACCTCATTTTTCATGTTAGCAGTATTAGGTCATTTTAGAAAGTACACCAGGCCAGTTGTCACCTCATGTGGAGCCCTGATTACACATGGAGCACACTTTAACATGAAGCACTACTTTCATGTTACTTTGAGGTCTTCTCACTACAGCGTCATATTACTCATTTGAGTCTCACCCTTAAATAACATGTGCTTCTGCCACATCACTGTTTCTCTTCTTCCTTTCTCCTGTTAGTAGCTGATTACAGATTTGTGACTGGCCTCATAGGTCTTAGGTCTCGCACCTTCAATTTTGTCTTACCTTCTGTATACCATCTCTTATAATGTTTTGAAAATAAGACCCACGGAACTGGTCACAACACTCAAAATGAGTTCAATGGCATTTGCTGTTGTAGGAGAAAACATTCAAAATGTATATAATCGCAGACCATGCGAAAAGCCTATATGAGTGATTAAGCATGGCACAATGCATGTTGATGATCAATAATTGGTGTGTGAAGTGAACATGGATATGTGAAATGAATGGTCCCACTCGTCCCTCCCTGTTTAATACCCACAAGATTAAAAAAACAGTTGTTTACAACAATTCTGTAGGTGTTCATCATAACATCTGAATAAGTGTTACAAGGGCGGAAATTAAGCAAGCATGATAGCCTGGTAACTTATAACACTTATTATATAGGCCTCTAAGCCAACTTGAGCCTGCATGTCACAAGAACAAAACCACTGGGTGGACCGCATTAGAATCCCATAAAGTGAACAGGAGAGTTTAACAATAGCACCACCTTTCATTAAAATCTCTGTAAATCTGAGTTTGATGGAAAGTGTTATAAAAACAAGTCATTATTAAAGGAAACACACAATTTCTTTAACAAAATATGTTGTTCCATAATATTAACATTTTAACTTATGCCAGGTTTACCAGTCAAATTCAATTTCATGAGAATAGTCTTCTTACTAAGACTGTTCTCCCTTTTAAGAGCTTCAAACATAAGCTGAATTCAGATAAGGGCAGGAAGTGCAATCTGCGGGATCTATATTCATCATCAAAGGTGTAAATTAAAAGGCTGCATTTTTTTTTTAATTCCACCAACAAAAAAGCACAACCTTTCGCTTTTACATCTGTACTGATGGATACAGGTTCAGATTGAGAAACCTGGCAGAAGTTAAGAAAGTAAAACATACTGTTGCAATTGTCCTCTTAGTCCTTGTTCACCCTGCTTCACAGCTGTTTAGAAATTGCCTGAGGTGTCAGACACAATTAAAAAAAGATTCTCCATGAACAAAGCGGTCTCTTTGAAAGGCTCAGTGGAGCCTTAGTACAAGGTTCAGCAACAGCAGACCTCTTTAGAAGCATATTTACAAAATTCCGATATTTTGTAACTTCCAGCAGCATCTAGTCCTGGAATCAGCAGCATTAAGGAGAACTTCCAAATCCAAAATATCCAGCCTTTACTAGTGCAGGAGCAGCCTGTTGCTGCAGGTCTCTTTAGCTAAGACCTCGTGCACCCTGTGCATATCGGAAATCTTTATGGAGGGGGGCACTGATGGGAGACTGGTTTAACGCCTGGGTGAATTAATTTATCCAGAGTCATATCGACCTTCTTGGGGATTTATTTGTCGGAGGAAGTTTTGACCTCAGAGTACTTTGTACCCATTCTCAAACACAGGCAGATAATTTCAAAGCTCTGTCGGTGTGAAAAGAATGTACTGCGGCACCCTAGTCTTGCAAAACCTATTTGTTTTCTCTCGTAGAGTCATTTGTAAATGAGTACACTTACAGGTTGTTCCTTCTGGAAAGCTGGTTGAGAGCACAGAACTAGCAGACTTTGCCAAAGCATAGACTACACCAGGCACAAAGACCAAGCCAGAATATCTTGCCAAAGAGCAACAGTTTCCGTCCAACCTCAATGGCCTCCTTCAGTACAAGCCCCTTCTTCAACAGTGATTTCTGAGCAACTATGGCTGGAATCCAGCATACAAATGACAAGGTTTCATCTAATTTATTTCCTAAACATGAGATGCAGGCATTGTGAAAGTCACCACCAATAAAGGTCCCACAACACCTAATGCACTGTTTGAAGCTCATCATCCGACAGCATGTGTGGCTCAGGTAGGTAATGTTTTCTTGGAAATGGGTTAGGGAACAATGATGATGCACAGGTAGGGAGAAGAGCCTGCGTCTGAGGACCCTTATGCTGCGTCTCCACACAAAAACCTTTAAAAAGCTAGCATTTGTTCCTGAGAAGCTTATTCCAGTTGGGAAGCAGGGAGACCATGAAAAAAACAATTCTTTGTAAGGAACAACACATAAAATGTTTTAGGTGTGTAACCCTTGAAGGAAGAACACATTCCATAAATTAATCTTCGAGCATGTGAAACTGATAAGTGATATGAGATGCAAGAGTCTGAAAAAACAAGGAATCCTGTGTCAATAAAAGAAACTGATGGAAATGCCAGAAATTGGATTGATGTTCTTACTAGAGAGAGAGATTTTTAGGGGGAACTTGCAAAGAGCGTCTTTCGCGCAAGAAGTGCAAAGGCTGAGTGGGCGCATGCATCATCCGGCGCAAGAGAAAAAAGAACTACCAATTTACACAATGGAGTCCAAACACCCCTGAGAAAGATGCTGTCCAATGACAAAAAGAACATGTTACAAACAAGGGCATAGCTTGTTGATGCAATTAAAACATTTTGACAAATGAACAAAGTCACAAATTAAGACATGTTTTACCTTCTTCTAATGCATCTGTAAAATGAAATTAGTTTAGGAATTCCAAAAGCAGGAGACAAGTAAGACTCGTCAAAGGAGATAATACAGAACTAATAAACAAATAATGACTGTAAGGAAAAGGAAAATACTTTTGAACACATCAGTGACAATAACTGAGCAGGTTTGTCGTGGCTACTCAGTTAACAAAATATGCGGGTCCGATATACAAACAAATTGTAGTCAAAAGTTTAATTCACAAATGGAAAAATTGGAATTCACAACTGAATTTCCACAAGTGATTTACAAGAATAGCATTTGCAGATTTTTCCGACAGCTAATTCCAAGTCCTACTGTGGAAAATCATCGTATTGGATGAATTTCCTATAGTATGAATGCTGATCCAATAAAATTTGAAGTTTGTTGTTTTCTCAAACATTCCTGATGGCTTTATTCACTCTACTTTAATATGTAATTTTAGTCATGGTATGAGCTTGCAAAAAGGGTGAGGAATAGTTGCGTATTCTCACGTGGTGCAGAGCAAGGATTTTTTCTATATGCGGACAAAAACATCAGTGTGCAAATGCGTATTTTAGCTTGAACCCAGCGGACAACCTGGAGAAGTAAGTGTAGGGGAGAAAGTATGCTTGGAAATCTACTACATGTGCGGATTTCCAACGCATACTTGGGATTTTTTTAATTTCGAAAAACAAGAAACTTCCTGTGTATATTTTTTCACGTTTTGTGAATCAAGCCCTAATAATTAAATATTAGGTTACAAAGGTATAACAAAGGGCCGACTTGGAGTTTAATAACTGTTTTGAAGCACAATACCTGTAGAATATAATATAGTCAATCAATGTCACATAACTCTGCGAGTCGCAGCTCCTGCAGGTAAGCGCGATGGGGCGGGACGGAAGGATGTCAACAGACGATGGAATAGGATTTATTTATTTATTTAATTTTCCCTATTCTGTCGTCTGTTGACACCCCCTAGCCCCACTGCGCTTACTTGCAGGAGCCGCGACAACTCTTTTTGTACCTGCCGCGTAATCGTTTAGTTTTTAGGTGACGATTTTTCGTGAAATTTGAATTTCCTAATTCACACATAACACACTGGCAGAGAGAAAACAATTCTGAAAGGGGCATTTTACTTATCCTGAAAGCAACTGTTCGTAGCATGTGCTACAGACTTACATGATCTGCATACTCCTGCCATCTAGTGTTGGATTCGGATGTTTGCAAGCTGTTTTTCTTTAAAAAAGTAGAGCAGCCCTTCCCAAACTTTTTAGAACCAAAACCCACTTTTTAGAGCGACAAATATTCGTGACCCACCTACCTTTAATGGACATAAGGCGGGCAATTTTTAAATGTAACTAAAGCATTGTGTGGTAGCGCCCTGTCCTCTACTGACAGCACATTTTCCATTTAATGGCCACTAAATATGCACAGGCATACAGTGTTAATGATAAAACTATATTGAACACAAATGATAATGTGCGAAAATCTGGTTTCAGTAAATATGTAAATGTGTGGGTCACCAAGTAAAGAATCTTGATTTGTTTTGATCCTATTAAAATCTTTGTTTCCATCACACTTAGGAATTTAAAAAGTTATGCTTTTTTTGTTGCTTTCCTAACTGCTGAATGTGCACAGTTCATTTACAGGTATTTTCATTTTGTTGCGTGTTACAAAAAAATGACATGCTACAGTCTTTCCTTTTAACAGTCCCTGTACCAAGCAAGGTTGTCACAAAATTAACTTTACTTTCTCTGACTTAAAAGTAAGAGGAATTTGTAAACACCAATCCCCATGATAAAAAAGTAAGCAGCAGCAATTTGTCAGAAAACATAGCCTGACATTTGACCTCTGTCTTTGAAGTGCAGCAAATGTGAAAAGATATATACAGAATTTAACGCACATTTATTTATTGCTTGGACTTTCACGACCCACCAAAAATCAGCTTGCGACCCATCAGTAGGTCGCGACCCACAGTTTGAGAAACACTGCTTTAGAGACTCATGTTGTGCTTCAACTCCTCCCATAGTGCACAATTTGCATGGGCACTGCCTACATCTTAGTTTGTATTTTGCACAGAGAGTTAGAATGCGCATGGAATGTAAAGTGAGCATAGCATGGTGCACCATGTATATTGTGCAGTGTCAACTAAGTAATAATGGAAGAGATCTGCAATGAATACAAGCTTCAAGGGATGAGAATGCAGGTGCGGCCCGTGCAAGTAAGAGCGGCGGGGAGGGGGATTTGACATACAACTACGAGGGAAACTTAAATCAAAAAAGAAAACCCACCGCTCTTACCTGCACGGCCGCGCCGATGAGGATGGGTGCATGTGAATCTACAGCACTACAAGCTATGAACAGATGCTTAAAGGCTGAGTAACATTTTCCATTCATTGCATGTGTGGCTGTAGAAGCACATGCTCTGCAATAGACTGTTAAGCAGTGCCCTCCATGGCGTGTGTGTGGATGATGCAGATGTCTGTAACAAAGTCCTTAATACTGTCTGGCAAACTATAACCTCCTGGTGGGCTAAGATGTCCACACAGCAGTGCATGGTAAAAGTTTGTGGTGTTGAACAGGTGGCTCCTTTACATATATCTGCTTAGCAGGATGTTACCTAAGAAAGCTATGGTTTTCCTTTTGTTACAGTTGGAGTGTGCCATGGGCGGAACAGGAAGGACTCTCTTAGCTTTGTGGTTGCAGGTTTGGATTCAGTAGACTATACACCTTACTACACCTGCCTTCGAGATGGGATGACCTTTGTGAGGTTTTGCAAAGGCTACCAAGAGCTGGTCAGACTTGCGAAAGGGCTTGGTCTTGTCAATGTATCCATCCAACATGTGTAGAGCTTGTTACATTACTGAATCTAGCTGCAGAAAGAAGACTAGGAGATCTTTGTCTGATTAAGATGAAAAGATTCTACTGCCTTGGTGAGAAAGTTAGGACTGGATTTGAGAACAACCATATCTCTGTGAACCTGAATGAAAAATTCTTATAAGGTGAGTGCTTGCAGTTCACCAATGTGTCTAATGGCCACTAGCAAGCCACCTATAGAAAATAGCCTTGATTGAGTGCTCGGAGCCTAAATAGAGATGAATGTTCCCTGTTTTGCATTGAGGCTGAAGCAGAAGCTAGGTGTAGCTGTACTGATGTGTAGGCAAGACCTGATGTCTGCCAACGTCAAAGATAGCAGATGATGTCCTACATATTAGGCTTTGAGGGGTCCACGCCTTTGGAAATGCAAGATAAACATATCCCACCTTGCAGCGTAGAAGGCCGGTGTAGTAGGCCCATGTTTTTCCAGTAAAATGGCTTTGTATTCCTGAGGGAGGCTTTATTCAGAGAATAAATTCTAAGACCTCAGGAACCAGATCACTATTTGGAGCTGTCTGGAGTCTGGGTGGTTGATCTAGCCTTGTATCTCGGTGAGAAGGTCCAGCCTGAGTAAAAGCTACACCTGGGGGCTGACTGACATTTCCAGGAGCATTGAGTACTAGCTCCCAGGCCCAACACGGAGCCACCACGAAGAGTATCAGGGATATTTGTTTCATTTTCCTCATCACATACAGGAGGAGTGGGAGAGGAGGAAAATTGTAGGCAAAGATTCCTGCCCAATTCATCCATAGTGCATTTCTCATGTACTGTAGGTGTAGGTAGCTAGAAGAGTCCATGGTAATGATCTCTGGAGGAACAGTGTTGGAGAAAGGCTTGCCCTGCAGCAAGTTGAACAGTTCCATCCATGCAGAGAGCGATGAGTAGTGGCCTTTAACAACACTAGATCTTCCCAGTGACCCACCCTGTGAACATTGCCCTGTGAAGCACACTTGTAGGGGATGCATATGGGCCTGGCGTACAAATGAGATGCGCAAGGCCATCATCCTTAGGAGGTGCATCATGGTTCTGACTGAGTTGACGACTGTGCTGAAAAAGAGGCCGCAGCTACTGAAAAGCCAACACACTCTGTTGGTTGGGGTAAACCTTCCCTGTAAATCCACTCAGCCCGAATTTCAGGAAGGGTGTAATCTGTTGATGTTGGAGGTGGAAATAGGTGGTATTAATGGCAAACCCTAGGCTGTGGAGCAGAGAAAATTATGTTTTAGAATGGGATAGGCATTGCTGCCTGCTGCCGCTCTTTATCAACCAATAACAGAGGAAGGGGAAGACGTGAGTGGCCTTTTCATAGATGTGCGACCACCACTGCTGGGTACTTCATGAACACCCTTGAAGCTGTGGTAACTCTGAAGTGAATTACTCTGGCTTGGGAGTGATGTGCCCTTGCCACAAAGCAAAGGTAAATTAATTGGATATTGTGGATGGGTATGTGAAAGTAGGCGTCCATGGGGTAGAGCGCCGTCATGTAATCGCCTTGTCAGAACAGATGGACAACATCCTGCATAGGCAGGAACCACACAGTGCGTTCTGTCTTGGAGAGGGTCTCCAACAAAAAGTTGACCTCGTCCTGTGGGACATGTATGTCCACTTTATGGCAGTGGGCCACTCTCTAGATGACGGCATGACGCGCAATGGTATAATCCGGAGGCACTAGCTTGGCTGGATATAGCTAGTTCCACATCATATGTGATGTCAACTAGTTGTCTCAGGAATAGTCTGTCTTCTGCCCCAGCAGGCTGGCCATTAGGGTCTCTCTCTCCAGACAGGCTGCCAGGGTCAGAAAAGGAATGGACTGATCTATCAGGAGATTGAGGTGGAGGTGGGCGGGGGGGATTAATATGGGTGTTGAGGTGCATGTGTAGAGAGAGGAGATGGCAGTGGTGAGTGTCTGGGTGTAGGAGGCTAGAATGGAGGGCAGTGGTGAGTGTCTGGGTGTAGGAGGCTAGAATGGAGGGCTTTTTACCTTGTCATTGTGTCTCTTCAGTACCGGGTGTCGCAGTGAGTTGAAGGAGAGTTCATCTCCAAAAGTCACCCCTTGTTTGTTAAGAGCCTGAAGCAGTGTGGTTGACAGCTTTCCTCAAGATGGCTTAGCAGAAATCTTGGCGGTCTCTGGGTGGATGAAGAACAGCATTAGTATGGCTTAGAGTTTGTCTGCCAGTCTTTCAAGGATGGGAGCCTCTGATTCCTTTGAACTGGGCAAGCCTAGCACTCGGTTTCATAACCACTCTTGGCATAATTTTTTCTCCAAAAGGAGAGGTTTGGTGTCATTAGGACAAGAGGGAGGTTAATGAGTGTCTAGGTTTGAAACCCTTTGGTGGGAGCTTTCAACTCCGAAGCCTTTTTTCAGTGTCGACAGAAGCCCGAGGGCAACAGCGGACTAGAGGCCACAATCTTCTTTCTATCTGGCTGGGGCTCGATATCCAACTCCCGCAGGCATGGTGCTTTGTCTCAGCATAGGGCTGCTTATGTGGGAGGAGTGTTGACCTATGGCTATACTCAAGGCCCTCTGACCCTTCTTGCTAAAAGGTCCCAAACGAGTTGAAACCAAAGTCAAAGGTGTCCCCTGTTAGTCTAAATCTTTAAAAAAAAGAATTCTGTTTATTGAGTTTCAAACAATGCAGAGGTTACAGCTTACAGTTACCATCAATCACAAATGTGACAACGATATACATGTTGCAATATATTGGAAGAGATATTGTTCAGAATAGTACACTGCATAAGAAAAAGAACAATGGGAGGAAAACAGGGGATGGAGAGAAGGAAACAGTAACTCAGCAAGTCATATACGAGCATTCACGATTGAGGTGGCGATTCAGTAAGACCCATATCATGCAGTGAATCACAAAGATGCAGTATTTTAGTCAAAAACTTCGGAAGCAGTTGAAGACAAAGTCGCCAGGCTGGATGTCAACTGGGCCATTAGGATCCCGCAAGGACCCGCCCCTTCTTCCTAGATGCTGAGTGAGTTCTGTTTGCTGAAGATGTCGAGCATCTCGAAGTATGGCTGCTGTGGAATTTTCTAGTGCAACCAGCGTCTTTCCCTTCAGTACCTTAGGGTCTTCTTGCACCAGAAAGCAAGTCAGAACTCACAGGAAGTCTCGGTGTGGTCAGGAGAGAGGCAAATGTTGCAGACCATGCTGGTCCACCAACGAGAACTGTGCGGTACTCTGTGGGCAAAATTGTAAAGGTGTGTGTTCCATCAGCCCCTACCTGTCTGCAGTCTCTGAGGAGTGCTTCTTGGGGATCGAAGGAGACTCGACCGAGTCGAAGACCAGAGCACCAGTCACTGGGGCACCACAGAGAAAAGGGCCCAATGGGTGGGATTAGAGTGGTGTTCCCATAAGGACAGCTGGCATACAGTGGTCAACTGTGCACGGATTGTTTTACGAGTTGTCAGATACGAAAGAGTGGAGCTGTTCACCCCGAAAGGCTGCGAGAAACGCGTCAATCAGATAGCTATAGCTGAACACATCCAAACACGATGATGGAACAAAATACAAAAAAATTCCAAAGTGGTGTATGTGCCCATGAGCATTGTGGACTAAGGAAGGAGTGACAGCACATCTCATGACTTGAAGCGTCTTCGAAGCAAAACGAGTTTTAACATCTGAGCTCAACACTAGATGGCAGGAGTATGCGGAGTATATATATATATATATATATATATATATATATATATATATATATGGGTTTATTAGATGCTAACAAAAATGGAATGGGGAGTAAGGTCAAGAAATTCATACTAATATATGGAGGCAAAATTGAGTTTAACTTCTACGTGCTTCAGGAGCGACCCACCAAAAGTCAGTACATTTATACCTACACAGATCCCTATGGACACCTGTAAATTTATTTAAGGCAAACCTGAGCTCCACATAGATTTGTGGCATAGTAAAAACTCCAATGATCCATATATAAACATATTTCTTTTAATGCCCTAAAATGAACTCATTTTGGAAATAAATCTGGGATTTGGTTTAGAGGTATGGTAAACAGTCTAAATATCGAGTTTTTAATTTCGACCTACAATAATATCGAGTTTGAAATATCGTAGGGACACAATATCGAAGTCAAGAAAATCGACGACCAGAATATCGACCTGAAGGTAAGAAATATCGTTTTTGTTAATATCGAAGTTAGTAATATCGATAGCAAAAATATCGATGTTACTAATATCGATATTTATATTAGTGTTATGTATTTTATTATGTATTTCATATGTTTGTGTTTATATTTTTTGTTAATTATTGTACTAGTTTTAGAATATATGTATAAAATTTTTAGAAGTTAGTAATAAAAAATAAGTAAATTATGCGTTTTAGTACCTTAGCGGGTTGTGGGTTTATAGGGGAATAGGGTGGGAAGTAATTTAATTGTGATTAAGTAATTATTTTTATTTATTGGTATTGATAATTAATTTTATGTTAAATAATTATTAATTGGTAATTAATTTTTATTAATTGGTAATTAATTTTTATTAATTGATTATTTGGTAATTATATTAAGTGTATTAATTTATTATTGAAGTGTGTTGTGAGTTTATAGGGCAATAGGGTGGGAAGTAATTTAATTGTAATTAAGTGATTATTTATTTTATTGTTGAGTATTGATAATTAATTTGTTAATTAATTATTAGTAATAACTTTTTAATAGATATTTTTATGTTTTGGAAATTAATTTGTTCATTAATTAATAATTGGTAATTAATTGTCATTAATTATTATTTATTGGTATTTAGCAATAATTTATTGTTAATTAATTATTAATTGCTAAAACATTTTTAATAATTATTGTTTTTGGTATTGAAAAGTAATTATTTTTTATTTTATTATTATTTGGTTATTAATTGTTAATAATTATTATTTCATTGTATTTATCATCTATTTAATTGTTAATTAATTATTAATTGGTAATTATTTTTAAGTACTTATTTATTGGTATTAATTAATTTATTGTTATTTAATAATTAAATTATTATTTATTTAAAAAACAATATTTTAATTATTAGTAAGTTATTTTTACCCCTACGCTATCCAACACTTTCCCTACTGTTGCACTCTCTGGAGTTGGAATAGTAATTTTAACCTCTACACTATCCAACACTTTCCCTACTGTTGCACTCTCTAGAGTTGGAATAGTAATTTTAAACTCTACGCTATCCAACACTTTCCCTACTGTTGCACTCTCTGGAGTTGGAATAGTAATTTTTACCCCTACGCTATCCAACACTTTCCCTATTGTTGCACTCTCTGGAGTTGGAATAGTAATTTTAACCCTATGCTATCCAACACTTTCCCTACTGTTGCACTCTCTGGAGTTGGAATAGTAATTTTTACCCCTACGCTATCCAACACTTTCCCTACTGTTGCACTCTCTGGAGTTGGAATAGTAATTTTAACCCCTATGCTATCCAACACTTTCCCTACTGTTGCACTCTCTGGAGTTGGAATAGTAATTTTTACCCCTATGCTATCCAACACTTTCCCTACTGTTGCACTCTCTGGAGTGAGAATAGTAATTTTTACCCCTACGCTATCCAATATTTACTGTTTTAGTTAATGTAGTGTATAATTTATTTAACAAACTTTTTTTTAATTTGTTATATATATTTTTATATTTTTATTTATATTATTGTTGTATGTATGTATGTATGTATAATTTATAAAATGTTTTTTAACAATTTATAAGTTATTACAATAATTAATTGTAAATATTATTAAGTAAGTATATATATTATATTTTATATGTATATGTTTAATTTTTTTACATTATATGTATTACTTATAATTTTAAACATTTTTAACTATGTTTATTTTAAATATATGTATCATTTACTTTATTTTACATTATTTTTTAACATTAAAAAAACCCGATATTTTTAACAACGATATTTTTGACAACGATATTTTCCCCCGATATTTTTGTACTTACCATAATGTAGATAGGACTTCGATATTCTAGACATCTATATTTCGGCTCCGATATTTTTGACGTCTATATTTTTGACGTCGATATTCTGTCAGTGATTCTAGCGGTATCAATCCCATTTGCATGAACTACAATTGTGTTGGGTCTATGATTCTGTGATAATCTAGTTCTAGAATCACTATATAATAAAGAACATTCAAACATATTTCCTTTAAGAATACCTTATGAAACATACACTGGCTTAAAAAGAGTTCAAAAGATTTCCCTGACAAAATTGTTTCTTTAAATTGTTCAATTGTTTTTAACTATAACATATATTTCTAACCGAAAATTAAGATGTACATAAGCTCCATAAAAATGACCTTATTTCAATATATAACTTAATTCTGTTTGAGTTGTTTGTGTTTGAAAAGACTCAAAATGTTAGCTACTTTAGAGGAATAACTCAATATTAGTAACCAATTTATTTTGTATATCAACAAAATCTTTTTGCCCGAGTCTTTCCGGTTAACATTTTGTTTTATCTGTTAATGCTCTGTATAGAAATTTGACTGTTGTTTTCTCCCCACCCAGAGTGAACAATAAGTTCCAGTTCCACTTGCCCCAAACTCTCCGGAGTTCCCATGTTATAGTACCATGCATTAGGAATTGTACAGGCATAACATTGTTTCGGATCAGTTCACAAAATGTCCTGAGAGTTTCTGCCTCACAGAGATCCTCTACTCTCTGCACTCCCTTTTCATACCAGGCCATCAACTACTGGCCTCCAATATTCTTCTTAATCTGGTGAACTACAGTACATATTGGGTGCATTTTGCAACTCAAATCCCTCTCTCTTAGAATACATTTTGCAGCAATAACAAGCGGTCCTCACTAGTCAGAGACAATTTCCCTCAGGACCCACGGTCTAAGAATGCAACAGCTAGGATCCACCCTGGAGTGCATCCAGCTGGGCCTCCGTCTCTGCAGAGGAGTCCCAGACAACCAGCACACCACTCACTAAAGCTGTGCAGCGAGGTAGTAAAACTCATAATCCAGGAACAATTGGCTGTGTTCAGTTACTACGTCAAAGTGAAGGGCCGCCCTATGCCTATCACATCCCCAAACCAGATCAATACAAATGAAATGCAGTTCTATAAAAAGAGCCTGTGCAACTGCACTGGGAGATCAGCAAAATACTACTGCAGATGAGGAATAATTACCATCTTGGCCAACATTATCCTACCCATTACTGACAACATGAATGTTTTCAAGAATGTTACACTACCTCTGGGAGCAGAAAGTGCCGCCCCTATGGCAATTTTGTTGTTCTATATATACATTGTATTTATGTAGTCATCAACTATATCAGATTCCATATGGTATGCTCTGATACCCAGATATTTAAATGTTTGAGGATCCCAGTTAATAGAGCTATTGGTTGGTAGCACTGTACTCGTTGATGTCTGGTCAAATCAGGTATATGAATGACTTGGGTCTGTTCACTCTAAGGCAAGACACTGTACTGAATGCTTCTAATTCAGTAACAGTTAGATTAAGATCTTTGGGGCCAATCATGATGGCGGGCGGATCGTCCCCGCCGGCCCGGCGGGGGCGATCCGCCCGCCATCCACCTGAATATTCCCACCGCCAAATCAGGATGGCGGTGGGAATGTGAATGGTACCACGGCGGACGGAAATACCGTCTGCCGTGGTCCCGCAAGGCGGTCCTTTTCCGCCCGCCTTGCGGGACACGGTACAATGGGCCAATGGCCGCGGTGCCGTGCAGGCACCGCCGTAGGCATTACGATGCCTGTCTTCTGCGGCGGAGATCCCGCCGCAAGAAGACAGGCGGAGAATGCCTTCGGGGGCCCTATGGTACCCCCCTGCATCTGCATGTACAAGGTGGCAGGCACCGCACGGTGCCTGCCACGTTGTACATGCAGATGCACAACATGTATTTTTACATTGCGGCGGGTGCTGCTTGCAGCACCGCCCGCCGCAATGTAAAACTACGGGATGCACCCGCCAGTGTGGCGGGCGCATCCTGATTTGTGTAGCGGGACCGCCGCACCTATGGCGGGCGGTCCCTTTTGGCAATGCGATGGCGGGCGGACTTTGTCCGCCCGCCATCGTAATCGACCCCTTTGTGAACATCTTACAAGAACACTAGTGTATCATCTGTGTATAATGATATTATACGAATTACCCTATTTGGCCTTATGCCTCGTCCCCACCCCTTCAGGTGCGTCTCGCTTGCAAGAAGACTTACTGCTAAGGAAAAAATCATCGAAGATTGAGGGCAACTCTGACACACCTGCCAACCCTATATCGCAGAGGCCAGGCCCATCTATCTCAAAAGAAAATACGTATTGCCAGCTGAGCACGTCACACTTGAAGGCAAGTTATCACAGGCACTGGGGTATCTGTGTGCAAAATATATAGATTGACATGCATAGGCAAAGTCAATAGGTCTGCACTTGGCAAACTGGTGTGATGTTTTTCTTAGTGCAACATGCATCACAAAAATAAAAAAGAATTTAAAAAAAAGCTGCAACCTACTAAACATGGCAACCATATGCTTGCAATAAAAAGTTGACATTTAACAAAAAAATCCATCACCTTTAATTTATATTACGGATGCTTCCGGGCCAGTTGAGCTGGGAACAGGTTGAGAAACCCTTATTAGTTTTAACACTCAGAATAGGAAAATAGGATTCCATAAAAGGTGCCATTGCTTTTGAATTACTGTGGTTTTCTATTACTGTCACGGATGACTAAACAAATGAAAAGGATAAACAATAGAAACAAAAAGAATTAGAAAAGTGTTGGCACACCGGTCCTGGCACTGGCGTGCACTTTTTTTAGGCAGACGTGAATATGTGAAAGCTATCTCTAGACCTGACCTAACATTTGATTATCCATAACTAGTGATAGAGGTCATATCAATGCATTCACAATGTTGTCCATTGGGAAAGAAATATGAAATGTCAAGGAAGTGTTGTTGGTGAAGCTTTCTGCACGCCATTTTCAGAAGTCCCACCTCAGACTTGAAGAGCCTGAGCACAGCAATGTGAGGGTCTATATCCATTATCAGAGATTTCACAGAATATGAATTTCTGTTTCTCGTAGTTATAAACAAAGAAGTCTGGGACTGAATTTTCTCATTGACTAACAGACACTTACAAATTGTGAAGGTTTTGTTTTTGAAGTAGTACTACACAGCACTAAAACCACCAAATGTTTTATGTTATTTAAGCCCCAACATGCACGTCATTTCACTAGCATTCTTTCTGCCATGTCTTAATATTTGGGAACTCTGAGATCATCTGATATGACAACCACTGGACCCTTTTCTTATTTGTTGGTCACAAAACCTCCCCCAGTATCCTGAGCTGCTGCCGTGGTCTGCAAAACACATAACCATGTACTTGGCTGTTTGAATAACATCTGCCGTAGTATTGACCTACTATGCATGTCAGTGTCATTACACTGAAACGAATAGTGAACTAGTCTCAATGAGACATATTGCAGTCATGTCTGAAGCCTTGAGAGTTCACCCTGACTATACCTAGTGACTACGCGCTCAGATTACACTGTTACAAGTCCTGCCTGCTTCCCACTCCTCTCAGTCGCATATACCAAAGCCAACATAGATTTACCATTGTCATGTTGTGAACAACACCCATTCCCTTATATCAAATGGACAAGTTACCTAGGAAAGCGACTCATTCTCGTTGCCTGTAACCTTGTGTCTACATTCTATAGAGATACCCATCAGAAGAACATTCCATTAGTATAAGGAAAGGTGATCGGGCATAGGTCTACCTAGGCAAAAAGAGCAAAGGATCTGAGGCGAAAACTCCTATGGATTACTAACTCTTCCCCGACTCTAGGAGATGATTCCTTACTGTAAACAAAAGGGTGCATCCTTTCTTGTGGGAACTGCACTCAGACCTTAAACTCAGATGTTCTTGCTCCTGCTCCCTATTTGACTTTCTCTATCAACCAATCTCCCTCCACCTACCCATCTTCCTCAATGTACAGAAAATTGTCCCCTTCTCCTATATAATAATCTCTCTCCAGGGATCTTTGAAAGTTAACCTCAGAGCTTAAAGTGGCTTATCAGAAGGGGCATATGCATAGCTGCCAAGGTTTCAGATTGCTTATGTGTGAGATTTTCATAATTACAGTGTAATTATGAGTGACATTCAATGACTATGAGTGACACTTTTTCGCGAGCAAAATAAAGCACACACATATATATATATATATATATATATATATATATATATATATCCAAGAAAGAAGTGACTCAAACAGATAAATTCACCAAAGAACAAAAATATATTTCCACTACAACGTTTCAGCTTCCGCCTTCCTCAGGTAGTACAAGATGGTTTGCTCAGTGGCTGCACAGATGACACAGCTGAATTTTCAAAAAGCATCATGAGTGAAGATTCCATTTGGAATGTGGAATCAATGCAGTCCTGAGAACTCTTGAGATATGCAGTAATCAGATTGTATTATCAGTAATGTTCAGTCCATCTGGATGCAGTGATTTTAAACGGTACATCCAGAAGTTTTCTCTGGAGTCCAGTAGTTCTTCCTTTGAGACATGTTCCACGGGGAAAATCTTCAAATCTGATAGTAAATGATCCACAAGGTTAAAATGATTGGCTACAGGCTGGTCAATTTTCTTATTAATTATTGCCGATTTGTGGTTCCTGAATCGTGTACGGAGGTCATTCACTGTTTGGCCTACATATTGTTTTTTACAGCTTTGCCGTTGGCACTGAATCACATAAATAATGCATGTTGAGCGACATGTAAGATGCTGTCTTATTCCATAGGTCCTTCTTGTAACAGAACTAGTTACTGATGATGTTTGTAAAAGGTATTCACACGTGATGCACCTTTTAGAGTCACAGCAATGAACCCCTGCATTTGTTACAACTTGCTTGAGTTCAGCTCTCACAATAAGAGATCGTAAATTTGGAGCTCTGCGGTAAGCAATGACTGGCGGTTTTGGAAAAACCTTTTGCAATTTTTCACAAGTAGACAGTAAGGAAATGTTTTTGCATTATATTTCTGTAGTTGGGAGCTGATGGATGATAGTCAACCACAAATGGAGTTCTGTCATTTTTGTTTCTGCCGTTGGTATTCCAAATAAGTGCTTCTCTGGGTAACTGCAAAGACTTGTCAATTTGTTGCTGTATGATATGCAGAGGATAGCCTCGCCTTTTAAATAATGTAGCAAGCTCCTGTAGATGGTCTTTACAGGTTTCCTCATTGCTGCAGATGATGATGATACTCTTCTGGCTACATTTGATGTTACATCATTATACACCAATATACCACATGAGGATGGGCTTATGGCATTATCTGAAGCTCTTAATAAAAGAACTGTGAAAAAGCCATCAACAAATGTGCTTACCAACTTTGCAAGAGTTATCCTTAAATCCAACAATTTTACATTCAATGGTAAACACTATCTGCAGATACAAGGGACTTCCATGGGCACTCGGATGGCTCCATCCTATGCAAATATCTTCATGGGCAAACTAGAGAACTGTATACTTGCTACTTATAGCATCAAACCACTGGTATGGCTAAGATACATTGATGACATATTTATAATATGGAATGCAGGAAGTAGAGCATTGGAACAATTTACAGCTTATATCAACAATATCCATCCTACCATCAAATTTACCAGCAGCAATACTAAACAGAAGCATCATCTCCCTTTTCTGGATGTGCTACTCACCATTCATGAACAGAAAATTACAACTGATCTGTACCACAAGCCTACAGATGCTCATTTGTATCTAAACTGGACTTCATGTCACCCACACCACACTAAACTGAGCATCATCTACAGCCAAGCACTCAGAATAAGACGCATCTGCAGCAATGAGGAAACCTGTAAAGACCATCTACAGGAGCTTGCTACATTATTTAAAAGGCGAGGCTATCCTCTGCATATCATACAGCAACAAATTGACAAGTCTTTGCAGTTACCCAGAGAAGCACTTATTTGGAATACCAACGGCAGAAACAAAAATGACAGAACTCCATTTGTGGTTGACTATCATCCATCAGCTCCCAACTACAGAAATATAATGCAAAAAACATTTCCCTTACTGTCTACTTGTGAAAAATTGCAAAAGGTTTTTCCAAAACCGCCAGTCATTGCTTACCGCAGAGCTCCAAATTTACGATCTCTTATTGTGAGAGCTGAACTCAAGCAAGTTGTAACAAATGCAGGGGTTCATTGCTGTGACTCTAAAAGGTGCATCACGTGTGAATACCTTTTACAAACATCATCAGTAACTAGTTCTGTTACAAGAAGGACCTATGGAATAAGACAGCATCTTACATGTCGCTCAACATGCATTATTTATGTGATTCAGTGCCAACGGCAAAGCTGTAAAAAACAATATGTAGGCCAAACAGTGAATGACCTCCGTACACGATTCAGGAACCACAAATCGGCAATAATTAATAAGAAAATTGACCAGCCTGTAGCCAATCATTTTAACCTTGTGGATCATTTACTATCAGATTTGAAGATTTTCCCCGTGGAACATGTCTCAAAGGAAGAACTACTGGACTCCAGAGAAAACTTCTGGATGTACCGTTTAAAATCACTGCATCCAGATGGACTGAACATTACTGATAATACAATCTGATTACTGCATATCTCAAGAGTTCTCAGGACTGCATTGATTCCACATTCCAAATGGAATCTTCACTCATGATGCTTTTTGAAAATTCAGCTGTGTCATCTGTGCAGCCACTGAGCAAACCATCTTGTACTACCTGAGGAAGGCGGAAGCTGAAACGTTGTAGTGGAAATATATTTTTGTTCTTTGGTGAATTTATCTGTTTGAGTCACTTCTTTCTTGGATATTTTATTTCTTTGTGACTCATTGTATCCTTTGGGATCCAGATTTTTGCCCTGGCTGGCTGTTGTTTTCTTGTGATCCTTCATCTTCAAGTATATATATATATATATATATATAAAGTTTCCCACAAGGATGATTATTAAATCCAAACTCTTACTTTCATAGGTAGATACCAAATTACACTTCTCCAAAGAAACATCACTCTCTAACTAGTGTATGCCCCTTCTGGGCTGGCTGTTACTTACCCACTGATGGGAAATGCTGGAGCTCAGCTGAAGTGGTTTCTAGCAGTGGAGGACTGCTGTGCTCTGCTACATTATATTTGCCTCAATGCTGCTCAGTTCTGGAGTCTTTTGCCCTGCTGGCATCGCACAGGTCAGCTGACTCGCACAGGTCACAGCCAGCCAGGGCGCTGTATTATTAATGGCGCCCAAATCGCATTATTAATGGCGCCCAAATCGCTCAACGGCCACCTATCAAGGCCAGTCCTCTATATTTGCTCGAGTCAGGGCACTGCCAGCAAGACCTCACCCCTCTCATAGACGGGACCTGGCAGGAGGTATCATAAAGAGGAAGGCCGAGTCTCAGGGCCCATCGGTATGTAGAATAACTTCAGTCGGTAATAGAAGGGGCATTAAGGTGGGCCTCAGAGCATAGCGAGAAACAGGAGTCAGGCCAGGAGCACCCCCGCCAGGCAACCAGAAGGCCAGAGGAAACAGCAGGCCGCGTCAAGCCTCAACAGGGGGCCGATCCGCACCAGACGCAGTGCACTGAGGGTGGCATATCCTGATGCGGCTGCGAGTAGACAGCAGAGCCGCAAGCCTCTGCAGCCCTGGGGCAGACTATCAGTACGGTATAAGCGAGGGAGAGGCAGCCGGGGTACGCACGCACCGGAGATCCCGTGGGGCCAGAGGCAGCGGAAAGTGGCCTCGCGCTATAGTGCTATTAAAATCTATAAAACAAAGAGTTATTAGAAGAACAGCATTGCAGCAGAGTGAGAGATACCTCTCTCCAGCCACAGACGGTCTCACTTACTTTACAAACCGTCGGCCGCCCGGGCACGGGTCTCAGGCCCAGCAGCAGCTGTACAGTGGTGTGCTCTGGGCTCAGTGGCCTGCCGCAGTCCATGGGGTTGCGGTCCGGTCACGATCGTTCTCATTCTTTTAAACAAAGTTTACTGCGGTGCAAGCAGCGCTGCTATTGCCACTGGCTGCAGCGTAGCACAATTTCCTTTCATGAACAACTGCAGCCACCCGCTTACGCTGCCGTTCTCTCTCCTGATGCCGTTTTCTCTCCTGACGTCATCATGATGTACCCAATCATAATGCCGCGCAAATCCTACTGTTACATTGTGGCAGTTAGACCTTCAGAGGAGCTCAGCCAGACCTCAAGCTTCCCCAGAGCAGAGCACGCTGCAGACTCCAGCTTTTTTCCAGTCAGCATTAATTGTGCATAATTAGCAGCGCTAGTACTTCACAGCCCAAGAGGTGCTATGCCTATTTATTATGCTTGACATTGCATTTCAGTGCGGTGATGCGGATCACCACACTGAAATGCGTTAGTCTAACGCCTGATGCGTGGCACTTGGCAGGGCTGCATATGTCTTTGTGATAACTACAGGAGTTCAAACATTCCACAAGACCCGCCCTTCACATCGCCTTCGGACTTGCTGCATTAAGGTTATGCCCACTTACTGTTTACTGCACTGGAGCCAAACCAGACCTTCTTTCCCACAATTTCCATTTTCTGTCCCTTCAATGTTGAGTTTTTCATAGCAAAATCTGTCAGCTGCATCTGGAAAACATGAACAACGATTATTTCATTAGGCGTTCAGGTCGTGTCTCAACATGAATGTTCCTGCCCATACATCCGTTCAGGCCAAAGCATCTGAATCTTGTTGTGCTTCCAGTGCCTTCTGATGGACGGCACAAAGTATCTTTCTCAGGTTCTTGTAACAGAAAGATCTCACTCAAAGTTTCTCTGGACACTTTAAAACAGGCACACATGGTCCGTGCAGTGCTCAGCTGTTTTTCCAACTTTATACCTTTGATATTTACCATTCATTTTTCTGAAAAGTACTATGGTTGACAAATTTCCGTAACTTTTCAAAAGGGTGTTACCTCATGATGTGTCCAGTTGTTCCACAAAAGTACCTCCCATGTCGTCCATACTATGGGGCCGATTCCGATCTCGGTCGGAGGCGCACCCAATACCATTCGGTCGGGAAAAAAGCCATGCGAAAGCCAGTTTCCCGACCGATCCGTACAGCACACCGAACGAGCAAGTACGATGCGCACAACAGCAAAAATTCCGGCCGAGCCGTACTCACCCAAACCAGGTCCTGTTCTCCGACCGAGGCGAATCCGGAAACGCCGAATCGAGTCGCACGGAAGGGAAAATGCAGCCCCGTCCGGCCGGACAAGTACGATGCGCTTCCCGTACGCGCCGAACCCGTCGCTACGCACGGCACGTCAAAGCATCCGGGAGAGGCGCACATAAGCTCCGAATCGCGCCACAACACGATCCACGGCTACGAGACGAACACGGCACCGACGAGGACGACGCGAAGCGACGAGGACGAAGCGAAGCGACGAGGACGACGCGAAGCAACGAGAAGGACGAACGACACGAACCAACCATGAATCCCTTCGTCCCGATCATACCAATATTCTACATCTACTACCGGAACAGGCACGGACGCGTACGGCGCAGAAGGTAAGTCAGACACCAACCACAAAACACATACAACACGTACACGACACATCACACACATACACGGGGAATCTGAATATACTTACACCAGCAACAGCAGCACCATAGGGGCGGGATGCCCATCACCAATGCCACATATGCACACAGGGGCCTGAATGCGCGCCACCACCCCAACCCAGGGGGGCTGGATGCCTACCACTACTACCACCCTTAGCCAGGGGGGCAGGATGCCTACCACTACTACCACCCTTAGCCAGGGGGCAGGATGCCTACCACTACTACCACCCTCACCCAGGGGGGCAGGATGCCTACCACTACTACCACCCTTAGCCAGGGGGCAGGATGCCTACCACTACTACCACCCTTAGCCAGGGGGCAGGATGCCCACCACTACTACCACCCTCACCCACGGGGGGCAGGATGCCTACCACTACTACCACCCTCACCCAGGGGGGCAGGATGCCTACCACTACTACCACCCTTAGCCAGGGGGGCTGGATGCCCACCACTACTACCACCCTCACCCACGGGGGGCAGGATGCCTACCACTACTACCACCCTTAGCCAGGGGGCAGGATGCCTACCACTACTACCACCCTTAGCCAGGGGGGCAGGATGCCCACCACTACTACCACCCTTAGCCAGGGGGCAGGATGCCCACCACTACTACCACCCTCACCCACGGGGGCAGGATGCCTACCACTACTACCACCCTCACCCAGGGGGGCAGGATGCCTACCACTACTACCACCCTTAGCCAGGGGGGCTGGATGCCCACCACTACTACCACCCTCACCCACGGGGGGCAGGATGCCTACCACTACTACCACCCTTAGCCAGGGGGCAGGATGCCTACCACTACTACCACCCTTAGCCAGGGGGCAGGATGCCCACCACTACTACCACCCTTAGCCAGGGGGCAGGATGCCCACCACTACTACCACCCTCACCCACGGGGGGCAGGATGCCTACCACTACTACCACCCTTAGCCAGGGGGCAGGATGCCCACCACTACCACCCTTAGCCAGGGGGCAGGATGCCCACCACTACTACCACCCTCACCCACGGGGGGCAGGATGCCTACCACTACTACCACCCTCACCCAGGGGGGCAGGATGCCTACCACTACTACCACCCTTAGCCAGGGGGCAGGATGCCCACCACTACTACCACCCTCACCCACGGGGGCAGGATGCCTACCACTACTACCACCCTCACCCAGGGGGGCAGGATGCCTACCACTACTACCACCCTTAGCCAGGGGGCAGGATGCCTACCACTACTACCACCCTTAGCCAGGGGGCAGGATGCCCACCACTACTACCACCCTCACCCACGGGGGCAGGATGCCTACCACTACTACCACCCTCACCCAGGGGGGCAGGATGCCTACCACTACTACCACCCTTAGCCAGGGGGCATGATGCCCACCACTACTACCACCCTCACCCACGGGGGCAGGATGCCTACCACTACTACCACCCTCACCCAGGGGGGCAGGATGCCTACCACTACTACCACCCTTAGCCAGGGGGCTGGATGCCCACCACTACTACCACCCTCACCCACGGGGGCAGGATGCCTACCACTACTACCACCCTTAGCCAGGGGGCAGGATGCCCACCACTACTACCACCCTTAGCCAGTGGGGCAGGATGCCCACCACTACTACCACCCTTAGCCAGGGGGCAGGATGCCCACCACTACTACCACCCTCACCCACGGGGGGCAGGATGCCTACCACTACTACCACCCTTAGCCAGGGGGCAGGATGCCCACCACTACTACCACCCTTAGCCAGGGGGCAGGATGCCCACCACTACTACCACCCTCACCCACGGGGGGCAGGATGCCTACCACTACTACCACCCTCACCCAGGGGGGCAGGATGCCTACCACTACTACCACCCTTAGCCAGGGGGCAGGATGCCCACCACTACTACCCTCACCCACGGGGGGCAGGATGCCTACCACTACTACCACCCTCACCCAGGGGGGCAGGATGCCTACCACTACTACCACCCTTAGCCAGGGGGGGCTGGATGCCCACCACTACTACCACCCTCACCCAGGGGGGGCTGGATGCCTACCACTACTACCACCCCCACTCATAGGATGGACAATACATGACACAACAAGCACACCACAACCTAGGGAATGCAAGATTAAGACATCCCCCACCACCATGACAAGCGTGTGTAGGCTGTGTCAAATGCCTACAACACCGAACATGACTTTCAACATACAATGTGACCCCCTAGCACATGTGCCACACATATATGTGTGTGGCACCCATAATGCTAAGCAGCCCATGACCATTGTGGCAATGGGGCCTAAACCCCCATCATCACAGTGACCAAAAGGTAAGTGTGGGGTCCATAGCTGAAGCACATTTTGACCATTGTGGCAATGGGGTCTAAACCCCCATCATCACAGTGACCAAAAGGCAAGTGTGGGGTCCATAGCTGAAGCACATTTTGACCATTGTGGCAATGGGGTCTAAACCCCCATCATCACAGTGACCAAAAGGCAAGTGTGGGGTCCATAGCTGAAGCACATTTTGACCATTGTGGCAATGGGGTCTACACCCTCATCATCACAGTGACCAAAAGGTAATTGTTGACAAAGAAAGAGCTGCAACTGCCAAACTGCATGGATCATTCCTGGTCACAGAACCAAAAACTCATCTGTGGCAAAGTAGTGTATGTGTCCCATTGCAACATAAATTGGGGGAGCCAAATACTGCAGTGCAAATGAAACATTCCTTTGGCCATGTGCAGACAAACAACACCCATGGGGGCTGAGACCGTCAACAGTCATCAATGACACAATGACAGAAGTGACCATCAGAATGCAGAACCACATATTTGCACCAATGGGCACACAAATGCAGATACCCTGTGGAGACAGCAGATGTGAGGTGAACAGATACCATACCATGGCAGCAATGGGACACACAAACCATGATCACTGTGCTGACCGATTACCTAGGAGTCCCAGGGACAGCAGGGGAAACACACCAAACAACATACAGCCAATGGCACACCCAAGATATGCCAATGCAGTGGTGCAGATGCACAAACACAAACAGGCAGACCAACACTGTCATCATACACAGCAGGTGAGGGGTGGGGGTGTCAGTGTCCCCAGGCAACCACACAACACATGAGGAGAGCTGAATACCAATCATACAGATGTGCATACACTGCCACACTAAGGTAACTCATGGATCCAAATCCCCTATGTGGGCAAGCAGGCATTGTCAGGTGAGAGGGAGCACAAAACACACATGTCACACAGGCACGTAGGAACAACAACTGACACAGCAAGTCACAGACACACCACAGCACCACCCCCAGGGCCCCCACAATGTGGTGACCCTGGGCTGAATAAAAATACCACTGTGATGACAAAGCTAAATGTCGTTCACACTGTGAACCACAGTCAGGTGTCCTGAGCAACAAACTACCATCACACCTACACAAGCACAAATCAATCAGCATGGCCAGTAAGCCAAGGCCAACATGGAGGCAGGGGCCTAGCCGGGCAACAACTCTCATCTGCACACACTCAACACCACACCCCTCGACCTCCAACAATGTGCAGCAGTGAAGTACACATGCACTGGTGACATTGCACATGCACCCATGACTATTCCAGGGTGGTGGGTGGGAACCAAGGTGTAGAAACACATCACACATGGACACTCAACAAGACTCCTGAATGTCTGACACACTGCACACTACGCTGTACATGGACATGACGGCAATACCACACCGACCAATGGGATCCCAGCCACAGTCACACGCCAATGAAGAAGCCAAGGTCACCCACAAAGAACACACATAGACAACAACCAACATTGCAGCCCGGACCCTGAGGAGTGCCATCAGTCACACACACAACGTGTCACAATCACTGAAAGATAACACAAACTGGAAATCACATGACAGGGGCAAACAACAAGTGCCAAGGGGAAACCTGACTGTGACCCATCTGCGTCTGCACACAAACTCAGCCCTGACAGCATACACACCTATGGGTGACACCCTGATGACCAGTAATGTGCCATGCACCCACATCACAGAGAACACAGGGAGAAGACTTTGGGGGAACATAGCTCAAGTCAGCAAGCATCACAAACAGGTACAACACTAGGGATCACAGCATGCGCAGATGAATGAAAGTGAACACACAGACATGCACATACAACACACACCTTGGGCGCAGGCAATGTCACACGTGTACACACTGCCATGAGGGGACTCCACTCCTGTGTGAGGAAAGCTGTGCCATATGTTGCCTCAGTAGGGCCCCATCATGTCAGCTGAGCACTTGGTCACACAATCAACAATTAGCACCAAATGAGGGCTCCCATCACATCAGCCTGGTCATGGATGTGCCAACGGAATCATCAGCACAGATCCAACACACTTGTATAGCAATGTTGCACTGACTACACGGATGAGTCCCTCCCCATTGATGCCCAAACCTGCATGTCCACTGGAGATGGCAACACGGTCAGGGAAGTAGACAAATGCAACGATGGCAGGCACAACAGATGTGCAGGGGTGGAAGCCACAGATATGAAATTGCCAATGTAAGTAGGAAACCCATTGCCAAATACTGAACACATGACACCCTCAGATGCTGCTATTGATGACATGGATACACCACATGATAGGACACATTCCCCCTGGACCACATGGGTTCCTGCACAGTAACACTTCATAATCATGATACCAGATATCACCATCACTGCAGCAAGGGCATGGTTAGCTGCACCAACAACATGTACATCTGAAACATGAGCACTAGAGAAAAGAAAGTTGCTTTATTCAGCATATGTGTTGTTTGATAACGACGTCCAGAAGAAATTAGAGCAAAGGCCAATGGCCAGTCCATTGTCAAAGTTCAAACAGGGTGACACTGGCAGATGTCACCCTACGCATGCCTGCACAAAACCAGGGACAATCCACTAGGAGGGGCAACCGGGGGGCAGGCCAGGCACCGCAGGGACAGGATCAGGGCTCACCAGGGGAGTCAGGGAAGGGGTGGTGGGTGCTGGAGAGCCACTGACAACTGCAGTGGAGGTGTCTGACATGGTGTGTGCCGGCACAACTGGGGGCATGACTCAGATGTCGTGGGTGCCGGCACAACTGCAGTGGACCCTGCAGATGGGGTGGACAGGTCCGCCACTGCAGTGCCCAAGTCAGACAGGGCGGTAGTGGACTCCACTGCAGTGCCTACCTCCAGGGGAGGAGAATGGGGAACAGGCAAGGTGGGTTGGACAGAGGGGGAGGACACCCTCACCACATCAGTGGCACAGACAAGCGCAGCGGGGGTGTGGTGCTGGGAGAGCAAGTGGCAGGGGGAGAAGGCCGGATCCTCTTGGGGATGGTATATCTGTGGGTGGGGGAACCTGGGGCAGGGTGTGGTGGGGGCACCTGTGCAGTGGGGGCCTGAGGGATGGAGGACGGAGACCTTGTGCCTGAGCTGCAGGGCGGTGGCGGGGTCTTGCTCTTACCACTCCGGGGGACTTGCGGGTGGGGGCCTCAGTCCGTCTGCGCCTGGGGGAGGGTGTCCGGGGGCGAGGGGCACTCTGCTCCGTGTGGGTGGGCTTCCTCTTCCCCCGGGATGCTGGAGCAGCTTCATCGGTGGGGAAGAGGCCGAGGTCACAGAGGAAGAGCTGCTGTGACTTTGGGGTTGCATGTGAGGCAAGGGAGGGTGCTTTGGAGGGAGAGGGAACTGAGGACTGCGCAGTGCATGTGGATGCGTGTGTGTGTTCCAGGGCCCCATCCCCTGTGAGTCTGGCTTCAGTCCCCTGAATGTGCGTGCGTGTGCGTTTTGTCATTGGCGTGTGTGTCAGTGTGCTGGATGTGTGTGTGCTGGTGTGTGCCTGTGCCGGTGTGTGTGTGCTTGGGACGGGTAAGGTGCTGGGGAGTGTGGATGGAGCAGAGGCAGGAGGGGTGAGGGACCGTTTGAGGAGGGACACTGCTGCCGTCAGGGAGGAGTCCATGGACCTATTGCCCCTCTGTAGGTCAGACATGCCCGATGAGATGCCCTCCATGAACGACACCAGCTGAGTCAACAGCGCGGTGTGCGCATGGAGGACACTCAGCATGGCTGTCTGCCCTACATGGAGCTGGCGAAGGAGGTACACAGACTCCTCACTCAGGGCAGCAGGGGACACAGGGGCAGGGGTGCGGTGCCTGGCCCAAAGGAAACACGCTCCCGGACATGGGAGCCTCCACGGACCTGGGGAATGGGAGCCGATGGGAGGGCGGTGGTGGTGCTGGTGGTGGCGGGGACAGCAACACTAGCTGGGGTGTGGTGGCTGCTGACACCCGCCTCCACAAGGGAGTCATCCTCCGAGTTGCTCTGGTCCTCAGCTGAGGTGGATGCTGCTGAGGACTCCTCGGTGTGGCTCCCCTCGCCCTCCGTGCCACTGGGTCCCTCCGACCACTCCTCGGCTGCTGACCCAGTCTGGCTCTCCGGCTCCTCCTGGTCCGTGGAGCTGTCCCCTTCCGTGGCCGTGGATGTATCTGCAAACAATGGGGATACAGACAGACATCAGTCACCTGCACATAACACACACACCACTGTGAGCACAGCACATCACAGAGCAAGCCCTGGCATCATCAGTTGTACATTGCTAAAAGTGCCCTAACTGAACAGGAGAAGTCAATTGTCAGTCTGATGCCAAGCATGGCACTCACATCCCACATGGCCTTGCACCCATCTGTCTGGTGTCTGTTGGATTGCAACACCCCAGTGTTGACACATGCACCAAGTACACAGTAGTTGGACAGTGCAGAGGACACGGTGTGGACACATCACAGCTCTTGCCACTGAGTCAGTACAGGTTTCCGGATGAAAGGGATGCCCAGAGTCAAATAGGAAATGCATGTGATGCATACCAGCGACAGACACCATGATGCACCCATGTCCTGATAGCCAGCGCCACTATGGTGTGCATGTAGCACATGTCACTCCCCTGCAGGCTCACCAATCAGTAGACACATGCCATGGCGGAGGCATGACTGCAAAGTCATACATCACTGTCTCAGTGATGTATGGCTTTGCAGCCAGACAACAACACTCTGCACTGTGTCACAATAGTAGGTCATGGGGAATGCAAGTCCTGGAGCTGCACAAGTGCACATGTACATCCCCCCACAACACATCCTCTTAACCCTCATCTGTCCAGGTCATACCTATTGGACATATGGGAGACCTGTGACACTACCCTCTGAACCTGAGCCCCTCACACTCTGCTGTGCATGCGGAACAGCTGCCTGAACTTCACATTTACATGCCCCAGTCTGCATGGGCAGCTGATCAGACACCTATGTGTCACACAAGTATCGTCTCCTATGGTCACATCTCCAGTGGCATGCTGAGCCCCTACCAAGAAACTCCACAGCAGTCCTGGCGACTAATCTACAGCACACTGACACAGAGGCAGACACCTGAGGGGTCAAATCACTGTGCACAATGTGTCCGCTGATACACGGGAGTGGGAGTACAGAGTGTATTGTATGGCCTGGAGTAGGCATGACTGTCCAGCCCCACATGAATGAGGGATGAGCCCTGGACTGTAGGCAGCTGGCTAAGTATGTGTGACACACGTCATATACATACTCCTGGGGCCCAAACATTGTTCCCACCCGCAGCATGGGTGTGTGCCAGATACCCCAGCCACATGTGGTGGATCAGCTCAGCAATTGGACCACAGATCAAAGTAACACGCTGAATACATGTCAGAATACAGGCATTGTGTAAGCAATGGACCCACCCATGATGCCCACCACAGAGTCAGGGAAACAGATGCTGTCTCCCACCTTGAGTCAAGCAAACTGCAAGGACACAGTCCTAAGTGACAGAATTCCCTGCATGTAAGGGCCACACCTGGGTATCAGATGAGGAGTGGGCAGTGCACAATAGAGGGACATGGCTCCTGGACAACATGACTGCTGTACTGTGGCAGTTTAACCAGGCCCGAGGAGGGCACATAGCATGTTAGACAGAGTACACAGTGCAGTCTTTGACTCACCCCCTCCTTGCTGCTCTCTGGCCTTCAGCTGCCCATCCAGGTCTGGAAAGACCACCGCCAGGATCCTGAGCATGTGGGGGTCAGGGTCCGTGTTCCGCCCCTCCTGCGAGGAGGCGACAGCTTCAGCTGGACCCGTGCAATCCTCCGGGTCCAGCCCCGAAGGTCCTGCCACCTCTTTTGGCAGTTGCAGATCCGGCGCTTGTAGACCCCCACGGACCGGACAGCCCGGACGATGTCCTTCCATATCTCATGCTTCCGATGGGCAGAAGCCTGTCAGGATGACAAAGTGATAAGGCCATTACTACACATGCAACATATCCGTGCATGACACAGTTGCATATACATGTCGCAATCACAGGGGCACATGGTGTACACAGGCAGTGCACGGCTGCCCATGGACAGTTTTCCAGAAGTCACTACATGGTATCATTGCATGGGGAGTAAAACCCTGTTCAGAAGCACTGTCACTGCACCATACCTGTCCAGTGCAAGTCACCACACACTATGGGGGGTGACAACTACTCAGTGAGCCTGCTAGCCAGTGGCGTGCTGACTCTCAGCCTTGCTAGTCAGACAAAATGCACATTCAGAAAGGCAGTGCACAGAACACTCACCTGCTCCCCTGGTGTCCCATACAGCTTGCTGTACTGTGGAAGTAGGCTGTCCAGCAGGGCCTGGTTCTCCTCAAGGCTGAAGGCTGGGGCTCTCTCCACAGTACGTGCCATTGCAGGGTCCAGAGGGGCAGAGACAGCAGCAGTGCAGTGGCAGATGTCGTCCTGGAGCATGTAGTGCAGGGAAGTGGGCTCTCAGGGGAACAGGCAGCAATATATATGTGCTGGAGAGGCAGATACTGTCCCTTGTGTCCAAAGTGATAGGTCCAAGTCGTTTGCATCTTCTGAATCTGGCCAATCCATGGAATAGCAGCACCAAAACACGCCCACAGCATCCTTCAAAACTTCAACTTCATGACATACATGATTTTGCAACATTGTTGTGGGTGACCAACTGATTTTCCAGCAACCGACTCGTTCAAAATTCGAAAACGCGTCCGTTGCCAGGCAAGCCCATTGTCAATGGGTGCGCACCGATCGGTCCATTGCGGTACAACGCGCACAGGGGTACAACGCGTACCCGCACACATTGAAAGCAATGGGCCGGCCGGAGGCACCGATCGGTCCATTGCGTGTACAACGCGCACAGGGGTACAACGCGTACCCGCACACATTGAAAGCAATGGGCCGGCCGGAGGCACCGATCGGTCCATTGCGGTACAACGCGCACAGGGGTACAACGCGTACCCGCACACATTGAAAGCAATGGGCCGGCCGGAGGCACCGATCGGTCCATTGCAGTTCAACGCGCACAGGGGTACAACGCGTACCCGCACACATTGAAAGCAATGGGCCGGCCGGAGGCACCGATCGGTCCATTGCAGTTCAACGCGCACAGGGGTACAACGCGTACCCGCACACATTGAAAGCAATGGGCCGGCCGGAGGCACCGATCGGTCCATTGCAGTTCAACGCGCACAGGGGTACAACGCGTACCCGCACACATTGAAAGCAATGGGCCGGCCGGAGGCACCGATCGGTCCATTGCGGTTCAACGCGCACAGGGGTACAACGCGTACCCGCACACATTGAAAGCAATGGGCCGGCCGGAGGCACCGATCGGTCCATTGCAGTTCAACGCGCACAGGGGTACAACGCGTACCCGCACACATTGAAAGCAATGGGCGGCCGGAGGCACCGATCGGTCCATTGCAGTTCAACGCGCACAGGGGTACAACGCGTACCCGCACACATTGAAAGCAATGGGCCGGCCGGAGGCACCGATCGGTCCATTGCAGTTCAACGCGCACAGGGGTACAACGCGTACCCGCACACATTGAAAGCAATGGGCCGGCCGGAGGCACCGATCGGTCCATTGCAGTTCAACGCGCACAGGGGTACAACGCATACCCGCACACATTGAAAGCAATGGGCCGGCCGGAGGCACCGATCGGTCCATTGCAGTTCAACGCGCACAGGGGTACAACGCGTACCCGCACACATTGAAAGCAATGGGCCGGCCGGAGGCACCGATCGGTCCATTGCGGTTCAACGCATCACTGTATATGTGACTGGCATAGGTCAGCATGCCTGTCTCAGATGGACATATGCCAGCCACAGATAGCTCCCAGGGAGTGAGGGGCACACCTACATCACGACAGCCTGTCCAAACCTTATCATAAGGCATGTAAGGCTGCATTTCCTATTGTGTGTATGTTGGTGTACATGTTGTCCTGTGGGTGTCACCTGTGGGCAGCCACCCCCAGGCTGTGCACGTGTTCATGGGGACAGGATCCTGGGTGTTACGTGTACGTGACCACTGTGATGTGCAACTGTTCATATCTGTGCATGTGTCATGGTCACATTTCACAGTGGTGTTTGTGTATGTCATGTCACATACCCCGTGAGTCCCATGTGGGACGGTATGTTTGAGCCAGGGTGTCCCAGTGGCACAATAGTGATGGCCCTCCACAGTCTTTGTGCATGTAGTGTTTACAATGTCTCTGATTTCATGTGCACAATGGGAGACAGTCTCCACATCCACGTTGTGTGTGCATGGACTCTGATGTTGTGCGTGTGTGTCACAGACGTCCATGGCTGTCCA